>JAIUPT010000042.1:0-1243461 GCA_022315425.1 Pseudevernia furfuracea
GGATGGGTTTTGCCAGGCAAAGCCGTCGAATACTAGGGTTAGTAATTAATACACACGTAGTTATAACTACATATAGTCGAACTACATATAGTTAAACTATATTATATTAACTAAGTGAAATATTTAAAATAATATTATTAATTCTTTATATATTTTAAATCTATAACTATTAATATTATCTTTTAATTAATAATTAATTAATACTATACGTAGTTAGAACTAGTTCTTTATTAATTGTAACTTATATAGTCGAACTACATATAGTTAAATTATATTATATTATATTAATTAAATAAGATATTTAAACTAATATTTTTTAATTCTTTATATATTCTAAACTTATAAATATTTAAATAACTTTTTAATTAATAGTAATTAATACTATACGTAGTTATAACTAGTTATAATAAGTTTTAACTAGTTTTAACTTATTATAATTAATTATAACTTATATTATAAGTATTATTAATTAAAACGATAATTAAAATAGTAAGATTAAGAGTATTATTAATTAAAATAATAACTAAAATAATATTATAAAGATCACGATTAACTAGAATAATAATACTAAGATTAATTTATTATTATTATTATTATTATTGTTATTATTATTGTTATTATTATTATTATTATTACTATTACTATTACTATTATTATTACTATTATTATTATTATTATTGTTACTATTACTGTTATTATTACTGTTACTGTCACTGTTACTACTGAGATTAATGCTGAGATTAGTGCTGAGATTATTGCTGAGAATACTGTCTGCTGAGAATATCGCTGAGAATACTACCTGCTGAGATCACTGCTGAGAATATCGCTGAGATCAATGCTAATATCAATACTGAGACCACTGCTGAGACCAGCGCTGAGAATACCGCTGAGAATACTATCTGCTGAGACCATCGCTGAGAATATCGCTGAGATCAATATCGCTGTGAATATCGCTGTGAATATCGCTGAGAATACTGCCTGCTGAGATCACCGCTGAGAATATCGCTGAGACCAATACCGCTGAGAATACCGCTGAGAATACTGCCTGCTGAGACCACTGCTGAGACCACTGCTGAGACCACCGCTGAGACCAATACCGCTGAGAATATTGCTGAGAATATTGCCGAGAATATCGCTGAGACCAATACCGCTGAGAACACCGCTGAGAATACCGCTGAGAATACTGCCTGCTGAGACCACCGCTATTGAGTGTCGCATTGAGTGTCGCATTGAGTGTCGCATTGAGTGTCGCATTGACAGTGCTCTCAATATCATTATTTCAGTCACTATTTTTGTCAGCAGTACTCTCAGCATCTCAGCATCATTATTCTAATTAATAATGCTTCTCAGCGACGAAGACTGCATGCGAATATCGTCGCTGGCGGCCATTGCCAAGGGAGGAGGGTCGGTGTCAAAAAAGGTTGCCGACTTCGGGATTTTTCCGCGCCCTCACCAGAAATTTCTACTATTACACTGGAAAACAACTACATTATCTCAATAGAATAGCTAGAATTTGGTACTAAGGCCATTTCGCTCCTCACATTGATCGATTCGATCCTGAATATGACAGTCTTTTGCTGTGCGACCCTTTTTTTCCTTGCCGGGGGCCCGGTTGCCGCTCAAAATGCACTCATCAATCTCTCATTGCTGAATACGATTCCACTCATATTCAATGACCTTACGTAGCTGTTGATGACTTATAGAATGGTGCAACTTGACCCGAGACTTTAGGATACGTCATACGTTCTCGATTGGGTTCAGATCTGGCGAATTGGCTGGTCAATCATCAATGTAGTCGAGATCCATGTCTGCTTTGACTCAGCGGCAGCAATTGTCAAGAGTTCTGGTACCGTGACTTTCGTCATTATCTTTCTGAAAGATTATTCTCTTATTCAGACGATTCAGATAGTCCTTTCGACGTCGAACAATTGAAAGAATTTCTTGTACGTAACGTTTCTGAGTCATTGGGCCTTCGAACTTAACATTCTGCTTACGAACGTTTTTATTCTTATACTTCTTATCCACTTCCTCCGTGTATTGATAGAACACAAGCTTGCTTTTAAATCCCACAGCTATCATAGTTCATACAGAAAATTGAAAAGCTGCGGTGCGTCGACGTTTCTGCATACAGTTCTCACAGTGACGTTTATGCTTATTGCGAATCACTCAATCCGTATGACGAGAATTCTGATGAAAGTGACATTCGTCGAATCAATGAACCTGGAGATCTATCAGTAATTTGTATATAAATAGCATTAAGGACACGCATCATTCTTCATTTTCATTCAGGCCAATGATGCTCTTTACAGAATTCCACGCGTCGGTCTGCCTGATCATGATTAATTCAACTTTTTTGACATGCGCGACACTTGTGATAGCCGGCTTTATTTATATATCGTCGTACGGTAGACTCTAAAAGAGGTGGATCGAATTTCAAAGGGGGGTGTGCTGGAACCTCGCGAAATTCCTCGGCGAAATCATATCATTTCTTGATGCGTTGATCATAGCGACCCTCTAATGATTTAATCATCTTAACAAGAGTATCTGAATCGAGTTTACATGGTCTTTTATCACGTTTCTTGCCGGGACGACGCGTGGGGTCTGAAAGAATGTTGGTTTGGGTTCTTTCTGGTACCCCCGTCTGAGCGCGTATACCCTTCCGTGTTTCGCCCAGGTGATCGAGTCTAATGACATCTCGGCGTTTAGGTGTAGGCCACTCATTATCTGGAGGATCCGAGGATGGTACGGGAGTGTCAAAATGCTTACGTTTCGGCATTATGAGGTGAGTTGCTGAAGTTGAGTAAGATCTTATGATTTTTGGGTGGAAGCCCCTAACTAAAATTGCGGGATGGTAGCGCGAAGTCGGCAACCTTTTTTGACACCGACCCTCGGGAGGCTTTGCACTGCAAAACCTGCCGCTAGCGGTCGATCCGGAAAACGTTGTTCCACCAATGAAAAATTTATCCGGATGGGTTTTGCAGTGCAAAGCCCGAGAATACTAGGGTTAGAGAGTTGTATTTCGATTCAAGTGTGACGCCGTCGCGGGAACTATCGTGCGTAAAATTCGGCATTGAAGAAGAGATAGATTGGCCACCATGCGAGGTAGCTATGACATTGTACTAGTGCTATAACAATTTCCAACAAATGGTTATGTATACGATTTCCTTCTTTGCAATAAATCAATACTTGATCTGGCAACGATCTAGGCATTCCATTGCGCCATTACTAAATGATTTGGGGATGCTCTGCGCAAACTGTCTGATGTTGGTATGATCGAGGAAGTCCGGAAACCCCAGATCAGCATCTACAATATCCGGGTCTAGCGAGAAGAAGTTCTTTCCAACAGTGCTCAGGCCAGGGTCCTCGTTACTGAACGCGGCGATGAAGACCGCTGGCTCGCAGTTGTCATTGAACTCGTAGTGAATGCTTCCTTGAGGTAGTATGGCACCCTGGTATTGCGACAAAGTTGTGCTCATCTGAGTCTGCAAGCCGTTTTCAAGGAGAAAGCCAGTCCTCACGTTGGCGCCGGTGGCGAGGATTAGGAACTCGGTTGCGCGCGGGTGAATATGAGGTTTGTTCATGCCACATGGGTTCATGAATCCAGCCGAGGCTGCGACACCGAGGTTTATGAGGGCGGGGAATGTTTTGCGATTTGCGAGGTCTCCTTGGCCACCGAGTCCTTTGCCTCCTCCAGGGTTTGGGTTGGCACTGGGATTGAAGTCATACTTGAGCCAGGTGTCGGCTGGACCTTGCGCTTGAAGGATAGTGAAACGATCCACACTGTCGGCGGCAAGTTCGAGTTGATTGATGAGGTCTTGGGAGATTTGTGGGTTGGAAGGCGGTACAGCGGAAGAGGGCGCTGACGAGGAGCTGTTTTGTCGAGGTGCGATGGGGCTGGCTTTCGAAATTGCTGCTAAAGCGAGCACCGCATTCAAAAGTCTCATGTGCATCTTGCGGGCTCTATGTGGATTTCCGGGCTGGCGGTTTCAAAGGGGGGTTTGAATTCGTTCGGTACGTCTTTGATAACGCACCTATGACAAAATTACTGATCAAGAGCTGGCTTCCCCTAATGCCAAGATGACACAAGGAGCTTTTGAAGCGGAAAATCATGAGCTTTATAGTCAGTCTGAAAGCACGTCACATGTCCTGCCTTTCAGCTCTCGCTTAGTTCAAGACTTCAGCTGGGAACTTTCATTTTCGTAGATCGGGATAGATTTCTAGATGGGTGCGGGCAGGATCCTTAGGGCTTACAAGGATCGCGAACAGTCATCATCTATTGAATCTGAGGTTACACCAAACCTTTAGGGCTTCTATGAACAGCGAGTTGTGATCAAGAACCAAGACTTCAAGGTTACATTAATGCATGTAGGTGTGTGTTGATGCGGTGAGCAGTGGATCTGGTTGCCTTGTCGGTAACTAGCTTGGGAAGTAGGCTGCATCACTGTGGCCCGTCTAGATTTAGATTGTTCAGCCGTGCATTTAGATCGATGTTACGAAATACTAGTTCAGTATTTATTTTTGTCTCTGCCATCGAGCTTAGGCGCTATAAGCAAATGGACATAAGTTAGGGTGGTGCTAACTAAGGTAGCGAGGATTCTCTCAGGCCACTAGATCTTAGTGTTCTGTCTAATTCGCCGTCTCTGCCTCGCGTGGTTCTATGAAAGGTTCGTGTTGTGTCACTGCAAGATGTGATTTGGCGAGGAATATCGGTGGGAAAAGTGGGAAAGGCTCTTGCCACATGTTCCATTATATATATTGATGTTTCAGTTTAGTTTTCAGGTGCCTTCATCGTCTCGAAGAGTTGCTCTTACTCCTCTTTGCAAAACCCTTTGCGGGAGGGCTCAGGCTTGGCAGCCGCCCCATCAATTTTTTGCTGGAATCACCGCCAAATGCAAGCAGGCGGGATTTCGTATATATAATATAGCCACTCATAAGATCATAATTAGTCCGTTATAGTCCGTTGCAGTCATGTAAGGTAGCCATTACAGTCCATTGCAGTCCATTGCGGCCATGCAGTCATTACGATCAAAAGCGAAGATATACGATTACAACGCATTCTACGTCTTTATGCTCTCAGCTAGATTCTATTATACGAATATAACAATTTAAAGAGAAGATAGATCACTGCAGTTAGATATATCTATGTTATTTAACTGCAGTATCTATATAGGTATAATAAACTACAATGACTACCATGAATTATAATAACTATAATGAACTACGATGGCCGCATAATCGTATCATTGCTGTGATCTAGCTCGAATTCATTCTAAATAAGAGCCCGAATTGACTCTGATATAGGCGATGGTATGACGATAGCGACAGCGACAGCGACGTATAGAACTCTAAAGGCCTACAAGAAATTTATATAGAATTATATACGATCTCAGATCTAAACGATTCTATATCTATCTATCACGAAAATACCTTCTGCTTGCATTGAACGGTCATTCCGACAAATATTTGCGGGGTAGGCTGCTAGCGGGACTCTCCCGCAGTCAAGCGTGCTAACACCTAAGGTATGTGCCCCCCCCCCCCCCCCCCCCCCCCCCCACGGCAGCCTGGAAACTGAATTCAAGAATGTCAACTGCGCCTCTAGCCTGCTCAGTTTTCAAGGCTTTTACTTTGCTGATCATGGTTGGTGATGGCCAGGTGGCTTTTGGGATGAGAACGCCACAAATGGCGCGAGGCGCACCATGATGGAACGCTGCGTACTTACAAGTGCATCTTCTTTGAGAGTCTTCTCGGGCTTGCCCGCCATAGGCGCCGAACCATACGGAAACGAAGTGATCCAATCTCTGTGTCAATGGCGTTTCCATGTGCCAAAAGCTACCCATCTCAGCCTAATCACACATGACAGCCATAAGAAAGCTGGCGTGATCTTTACAACTAAATGGCATTATGGGAGATCAGCGAACCAGTCTATACTCATCTATTGACAAACATTCCTGAACGTTGACAGTAGCATGAGAGGTCTGTCGCTTTTGCTTTCAAACCGTATACATCTCAGCAATTTTCGAGCTTCGAGCTTTGTGGATGCAATATACCACTTTAGAGAGGTGCAGAGACTCGCGTTCTCCACCCGTGCTTCAACCTTGTATTTAGTGTCTGCCATCTTGCAACAACTCATAAGAGATCTCATAGTATAATTCCGCCGTGGCTGCATTTTTTATACGTCATATGCTAATTCAAAAAGTCTTGTCAGAGTAACGGCTTCAACCGCGTATGAAAGATTTGATGTTGAATTAATATCATCCTTGAGCTTATGCATATCTGTTAGAGCTCTCGCAACACCCAGGTGTCACTCACGTATAGCCTCGCCATCATGAATACCGCTGCCATCGTTCTTCTCCTTGCTGCCATAGCCAATCCCGCTTGGGCACAGTCGAGTTCTAGCTTGAGTTCTTCAACTCTCTCCACTTCTTCTGCGGTGACCCTTTCATCATCTAGCACATCTCCGACATCACTGGTCATTTCTACATCTTCTGTTCCACCCAGATCGTCCAGCACATCCCCGACTTCCAGTGTGTCAACTTCCAGTGTGTCAGCTTCCAGCATATCATCCAGCACATCCTCGACTTCCAGTGTGTCAACTTCCAGTGTGCCAACCTCCAGCATATCATCCAGCACATCCTCGACTTCCAGTGTGTCAACTTCCGGTGTTCCAACCTCCAGCATATCATCCAGCACATCCTCGACTTCCAGTGTGTCAACTTCCAGTGTGCCAACCTCCAGCATATCATCCAGCACATCCTCGACTTCCAGTGTGTCAACTTCCGGTGTTCCAACCTCCAGCATATCATCCAGCACATCCTCGTCTTCCAGTTTGTCAACTTCCGGTGTTCCAACCTCCAGCATATCATCCAGTACATCCTCGACTTCCAGTGTGTCAACTTCCGGTGTTCCAACCTCCAGCATATCATCCAGTACATCCTCGACTTCCAGTGTGTCAACTTCCAGCATACAATCCAGCACCACCTTTTCGCCAACCGGCTCTCTCAGCTCATCATCAACGGCTCTATCAACAACCTCTAGCGTTCCCACCGGTATCTCATCTTCCAGCACTGCATCATCGAAAAGTGCTTCAAGTACCTCGGGAATTTCTTCTTCGACTTTGTCAGGTACATCTGGATTTTCCTCCGCGACGTCGTCCGTTACTTCCAGCGGTCCCGCAAGCTCTTCGACGAAAGTAGCATCTAGTGGTTCCAGCACACTCGGAAGTAGCTCATCAACATCCTCTAGTAGCTATAGCGCCTCATCTAGTGTTTCAACCTCATCATTCATAACATTCAGTACCTCAGCTTCTACCTTAGCAACAGCTGCATCATCTGGTAGCTCCAGCATACCTGCGAGCACTTCGTCTTCAACGACGCCATCTGCTAGTTTCAGCATACCTACGAGCACTTCGTCTTCAGCAACGCCGTCTACTAGTTCCAGCATATCTGCGAGCAGTCCGTCTCCAACGACGCCATCTACTAGTTCCAGCATACTTACAAGTACTTCGTCTTCAGTAACGCCGTCTACTAGTTCCAGCATATCTGCGAGCAGTCCGTCTCCAACGACGCCATCTACTAGTTCCAGCATACTTACAAGTACTTCGTCTTCAGTAACGCCATCTACTAGTTTCAGCATATCTACGAGCAGTCCGTCTCCAACGACGTCATCTACTAGTTCCAGCATATCTACAAGCACTTCGTCTTCAGTGACGTCATCTACTAGTTTCAGCATATCTTCTTCAACGACGCTATCTACTAGCTCCAGCATATCTGCAAGCACTTCTTTAGTGACGCCATCCACTAGTTCCAGCATATCTACGAGTAGTTCATCTTCAGCAACCTCATCTATTAGTTTCAGCATATCTGCGAGCACTTCGTCTTCAGCAACGCCACTTATTAGTTCCAGCACGCCTATAAGCACATCAATATCAAGCTCGGGAACACCCTCCACGTCCTTGGGTGATACTGTCTCAACCTTGTCTTCTACACCGTCTAATTTCAATGATAATATTCAATCGCCCAGTAGCTCGTTCAGCAGCTCTTCGCTATTGAGTAGCCTCAGTATTGATGCGGCATCGTCCTCGTTTGCAACTACAACAGCATCAAATAATAGTTATGGTATGTCTCTGATGTCTTGAAGTACAAGATCCTCATCCTTCCTCTCCGTCCCTCACCAGTAATAACATACTCCTCAGCTAGCATCAATACGGCCATAGCAACCACTTCATCCGCGTCGGCCCTCATCACCTCCTCTTCATCTCTCCCCGCCTCTTCTTTATCTATCACCTCCTCTTTGTCTATCACCTCCTCTTCATCTATCACCTCTTCTTCATCTCTCACCTCTTCTTCATCTCTCGCCGTCTCCAGCTCAAGTTCCATGACCTCGATTTCCTCCAGGTCAAGCACTCTTAAAACACTCCCAAGCTCCACAGTACCTACTACCTCAAGCAGCACACAAATAGCAACAACCAAGGCGAAAATACTGGTTGCCACGTCATCCGCTTCATCTTTCACCCAGTTCATTTCATCCAGCTCGACCAAACCTACCACAACTAAGGCCACTAGCAAAACTTCACCCTACACTACGTCTAACACTTCGAAATCCAACCTCTTGAAATCCACGTTCAAAACAACAATAGCTAATGCAAAGGCGATCACCACTCCGATATCCAGCGCGGAGAAAAGCACGCTCCAGACGACCAGTACTAAGATAACCTCGACCAAGCCTACCCCTATCCTTTCCAAGACTGCAGCAACAAAAAAGCAGACCACTGCTACTTCCGGAAAACTTTCTTCTTCTACAGTAAAAGCTTCCGCTAAGACCTGCGCTAGCCTAAAGGCCAAATATGAAGTTATAATGAAAGAGATTGCATCTCTCAAGGAGGAGAAGATCTCAGTTCCCGCGTTTCTGGCTGGAAAACAGGTTGCTGCCGAAGATGCGTTAACGGCGGTGGGATGTTCAATTTAGACAGATATTCGATCTGTTGATCTACATGGTGTCTGTGATTCAATGTCACATCAGCGTTAGGAAATCCTGTGCTCTATCTCTTGATTTGTGCTTTCATCCGTGGCAGAAGAGCCCAAGCCGAGTCTCAAAGGCTACAGTGGACGAATGATAGAAAGCATGTAGATCTATGAACGTGGGACCATGAGTATATAACTCCGTAGCCAACCAAGAAGGATGATGCTACAAACATCGGATGAAAGAACACATGTATAGAAGACGCTAGAAAATGTAAGACATGCGCTAGACACAGGCAAGAAGCCTTGCAACACTGAGATTTGCATAGCAACGACCTGGCAGGACTATGTGTGCAAGGTGAGCCCTAATTTTTTTTTTTTGCGACCACCATATCCGAGCCGTTTGAGACTTGTGCGTAAATTTTTTATAAAAGCAAGCTAAATGCGACTTACCTGCTCGGCCGAGACGAGATACTAGAGCTTACACTTTTGTGTAGAACAGCGCTCCCTATGTCCTACGTTCTCTGTTCTCCCAAGCACTCAGAACCTGTTTTGATCTCAGTCAATGGCTTCTGATAGCTTTGAGGGCATAGATGGTAAAGCCAGAACAGAATTCATGAAAATTGAAGAACACATCTCATATAGATTCAGGAACCTTGTGCTTCTGTTGGAGTCGCTTCAGTTCCCTGGATCTTTTGTGAGATGGAATGACTCTAAGGATAGCACGGGACTGCGAGTCGTCGGTGGCTATATTATCTGCCCTCCAGCTGCCTCAGTGGGGTACTGCAATAGTGGTTTAAGCAAGATTAAACTATAAAGTCATTAAGGTCTTCAAAGTTGTTGACCATATACCAGACCAACAAAGGGTCGTGGACAGAGTATGCGAACGTGAGACGGATATTGGGTTGTTCGGCCTAGTGAGAACTGGAGGTCGTGAAGTAAATCAACACACACAGCCCTAGAATTGCTTCCTCGCATGACCAACGCGATTTTTGGGGCTATGTACATGGATGGTGGCATGGAAGCTGTTGCGGGCGTTCTGGGAGACTATGTTGACCCTGTTGCTATGTTGACCCTGTTGATTATATGACCCAAGCTGATTCGGTTATCAAACATGCAGTAAAATTCCTTGGGCGCAGAGATATTCGAGGGCTTGCTATGAGAAATGACTGAAGATCAAGACTTTAGCAAGGCGTTGACAGCTGCACTTACAACAGAGTCAATTGAAAAACCCTCCATTAAACTGTCTGAAACACTACTACAAATGAACTTTGGAGTGGTATGAGCGCATTTTGGGATTAACGAGGATAATATTCATAGATGTGATCACAACTCGCCCTTCACTTGTACGTCTTTTTTGATAGTCAAGTTGGGGTAGCTAATTCTCCGAGGTGATTGGATGAAGCCCAAAATCAGCATAAGAACATATGGTGCAGCGTCTCAGATTGCAAAGTCTTGGGCAATTCGCCTGCTCCTACCTGCCAATTTTCTCCTTCGTTAACGAATTCTGGTCCATTATCCTCTCATGGCGAAGCAGATAGAAGGTGAGAATAGTGAGATTCTCTCGTCGCGAGCTTCCACCAACAACAAGCAAGATCCGAGACAAGGGACAGACGTCCTTCTTCGGATGATATGGCGACCAGAATTGTCGGGTATTTCCGCAATGTCACCTTGCTTGTTACTGTTTTGCGTTTCTTTGTCCTTTCATTACGATTGCGATTGCGATTGCGATTGCGAGACCAATGCGCCCGATCGGAGTTCTTTCAGACTCCAACAACAATATCAAGCAACAATATTAAGGGACACAAGGCATATATTAGAAGAAGACAAAGCAATCTACATCCATGGTCAAGTCACGGTGTGTAGAGAAGTGCATCGATAAGTGCTTTTAGAACGAATGGCAGTCTTGTCCTCGCTGCCAAAGATAGGATAAGCTGTTGCTCGACCGAACTTCAAAGGACTGGTCAGAAGGTGTAACTGCATTCATAAAGCGGTGCTCTCTTTCACTTACTAGCATGACAAAAAATCACATCCGTTTCCCTACAACTCATTTATTCAGCTATCAGTCCTTCTACAGCAAGTTCTACATCTTATCTAAACTTTCTATGATTCAAACAACAACCACCAAAATTATGCGTAGCTCATCAGAAATGAGTTATGTTCTCCGGACGTGTATAACCCTGATCCTTGCAGTCGCATCCAACGCGTCAGGGTTCATCAACCATCCGACCTCGATTACTGCGCCGCCAGCAGCAGCCACGGTAAAAGCTAGAGACGGTACAGACGGGATTGTGAACGGACCTTGTGCAGTCTCTGATCATTTTGTTCAAGTGAAACACGGGGTTACCTGCGAGGGCCTAGCAGATGCCAACGGTATCACCATGGACGAACTCTTGCTGATGAATCCGGATATCGACTTCGCCTGTAACAATCTTAAAGAAGGTCACAGTTACTGCGTGGGAGCGATGCAGAGCGAGACGCACACTGCCTCCAAAGTTTCCTGCACTGTGTAGTAAGTAAAGCTCGTTTCCCATAATGGCTTGATCGCATTGGCTCGGACTAAGTCTGTAAACAGTGATTATGCCCAGATTTGCTCCTGTAACAACGGCAACTACTATGGAGTGATGCCCAACCCCTCGGATACTGCTAGCCCATGTGCCTGGCCGCAAGGTGGATTACCCGCAACGTTACCATCACCTAGCATCATAGTAAGTCCACATTTTGAATGTGATGTCATGAATTGTCGTCGATATTGGCGTTGCCACACCGAACAAGCTGCTAACAATACTGTTCTTTGCACAGCCACCATCAACCCCTGTCCATTATGTAACCACCGTCGTCGTCCCATCAACCACTGTCACTGTTCCTCCTCCGTCAGCTGTGAGTATTCACTCTTCCTTAATCAAATTTTATGAGAATGATGATCAGACCACAAGTGTTCCGTCTCTGTTTCACACGAACGACATGCTGACAATGGTTTTTTCCTCCAGGTCTGGAACAACGTTTGCACCACCACCCCAGGAACCTGCCTCGCGGGACCTACCGGCACCGACAGTGCTGCTTATACAAGTGGTTGCTGTAATGGCTGTGGAAAGGGGGGTAGCTGCGACCTTGAAGGCCCTCCTGCCGGCCCAATGACATATGAATGCAACTGCAACTGGCGGCGGGCATTCAACGGCCTGATTGCGAACACTACCTTTGTAGGGTAGCGGTATCAAGGGTGGTGAGGATAACACAAGATATCATTGCGGTGTCGAGACCTGCTCTGGGTTCGAGACTTTGATTGTTTCGAGCATGTGCCTTTGTTATTCGTGTTTCTTTTATTGTTATTGAAATTGTAGACTTGTGTATCTCTGCACAAGAAATATAGATACACTATTCAAGTGAGAGATTGAAACGATGGTACTGGCCGTAATGTTATCCCTTAGATTGGCAGGGTCGAGACTTCAGGGGTTCGGACCGAACATCAAGAAGCCCTTTCTTGTAGACCACCGCAACACAACAACAGGGACGCTCACGATAAAATGCTTAGTCTCGCAATTGTTCCTCTTCAGTAGTTCTACAACTTTTCAACAGAGAATCTTCAATTCAAATGTTGTCATTCAAAGTTATTCCGCTGATGTTCTGCCAAGACATTTTTGACCCCAGGCGCCAATCTAAGGAATAAGACCCTCTGGGCCCTCGGGGATATTCTATCACGAGGCTCCAATGCCTCCGTCCACCAATCCCCCATCTGCGAAAACCGTCTTATTCGTCACTTCGAGCTCAAGCCCAGGCACAATAGGTCTTGCAACAGCGACATAGAACGTCTCTCCACCCTTAATGCCATGAACGCCACCCCATTTGAGCAACGGATACCTCCCAAAAGGATCCGGCTTATCGACACAATTGTCGAGGATCCTTCTCGCACCCTGTGCGACATCTGCGTATCTAAATATCGCAGTATCGCGATCATTTTGGCAAGTGACTATGATTCTGCATGCCGCATCGGCTCCCAGTTGCCATCCGGCCGGGACTTTCATGGCCATGGCTCTAGGGTTCTTGCTGAATCGAAAGTACGTTGCGAAATCTGGTGTTCGGACGAGGACTTGGAGGGCTTCTCTGCAGGATTCGAGGTCGACGGGTAGGATTCCGGGGGTTTCTGCGCCTTCAGGAGTATAACAGTGGGCCAGGATGGCATTGGAACTTGAGTTGAACGTCACTAGCGAATCGAGATTTTTCGGAGTGGTGAGAGATGCGTTCGAATGAAGCGCGAGGAAGGGCAAAAGAGACGCAAAGACGAGGCGAAGTTTGGAACGCATTGAGAATATGATTTCCCGGGCCCTTGCACCTGACATGAGACGCCAGTATTTGGAAAGTGTGCTCTTGGTTGAGAATGGGTTCGAAATGGCTGAGTCCAACATCCCCACTCTAGTCGCCCACTTAGACCGCGCATAAAGCGCGTGTTTCTAAGACCTGCAAGCGCAACTGACAGACAGCAAGTGAACTCCAGTCGCTTGTCGCAACGTGGGTCATCACGCCAGCGGCCATCACAAATAAGGGATCCGTTTCTTCTCTGGGTCCTCAACCTCACAAGCATTGCAAGGGTACCACAGTATTCAAATCGGTTCCCCACGGCGCCTACAGGACTAGGTCCAACCTATCCAGAATTCTGCAAAGTACGAACTCGCATCCTCTAAGCTCTTTCTTGGGCAAAGAGACTCAATGGGTCAATGGTGAGACTTCGATGTGATATGTTATTCGTACAACGGCGGCTCGACTTGTAGACCCAAAAAGGCATGTAATTGCGTTGTAGCTGCGCGTAGGGAAGCGATCAATCAGGCGCAGAGCACTGACGGGCAGGCCGGAGATTCACTGTGAGTCACACTTGCAGCGCCAAGCCAGCGCTGAATTGCACGGCCGATGCTGAGCAGCCAACCCTGAAGTTGGATTTCTTGGGGTATAGAAAAACCCGAATTCAAGCCATGGAATTTCCTTGGCTCTGAGGAGCTCGTGCAGCAGGTTCATACATCGAGCTGCTGGAACTGACAACATCCTTCACGGAGTCTCCAGCGACAGAAGCATGGCCGGCGCTTCCGCTCCTGACAGAGCCTCCAGCACTCATATACACTTTCGCAGAGTCCGAGATGACGAGAGAGCGCTGCCTATAAGGACCGCGATTTTTGCCATCATTGCGTTCGTTTGTGGGGTTAAATAAGGCAGTGAGGCTAGGAAGACAGGAGACAATCACCGCAACGGCTGACTCGAGGTTGGTCCAAAGAGCGGTGGAGCCTTTAACTCCGCCCTTTGTATCTGTCTCAACGGCGCGCAAGATGTCGAATGCAACTGTGATGAAGGCGCAGCAGAAGACACCAGCTAGACCGACTTTTACCGGTGTCCGCATCTGGAGGCCTTTGAGCATCGCTAGTGGTAACGCCATGACTATGAAACACTTAGTATGCAAACGCTAGTAAGACGACCCAAAGCCAAAGTGCTTACTAGCCAGGTCCGAAAAGACATTAATAGCGCAGCTATAGATGACAAATACCTTCTGTCGACGCACCATTGATGGAGCGAGGCAACTCTCTAGCTTTTGTCAGTCATGCTAAGGACAATTTGAGTAGCGTATTAATGAAGTAGACATACCAACGTGTCCCAGAGCTGATGGACTACCGCATTCGGTGAGGGAGCCGGCAATCAAGATCCAAAAGGTAAGAACGACTATTCCAAGAACAATCCACCATGCTGTGATAAACTTCTGGGATATCTGGAAGATACGATAGTAGAGCAGCAAGAAGGACAACTTGATTGCATAGACGCAACACCACGTGGTTACGATGCCGGCAACGTTAAGACGCACGAACAGCAAGTGTTCCGCTTGGTAGTGGCCAACGTCTCCTGCTTCATAAATTGAGGCTCGATAGATCATGGAAGCCGCCCCAGACACAATCGAGACCTGTACGACCAGGAGTAGAAGTCCCAGCAGATGCGCTGCATCGTCCCAGGAGAGCCTTCTGATAATCTTGCACCGGATCCAGAACCGGCTTGCTGTAAGCAGTATGGCTAGGCCGGTGAAAACCCATGAGACTGCGATTAGAACTTGAAAGGATATTGCTGGCATTTTGATAGGGTAGCCACAAGCTCTTGAAAGTCGTGATTAGGATCAAGCTTCAAGCTTGACAAAGCTGCAAGAGGAACAACAAAGAAACAAGCTATTCCGGCATTCCAAATATCGGGAGCAAGAAGGAATCGATGCGGAGGTCAAAGCCTTTCATATTGAGAGAGGTTGTCTCCATTTGAGAGGCTCCCTGTGAAATAGGTTGCAGGATGACAACGAAATCTGTAGGAGAGGCTCAGCCGCGGCTCAGAGCACGTTGTGTCAGCGCTACGATTGAAGTCTATTGAGACAAGATTCTGCCGGATAGCGATTTAACAGCTCACAAGTTAGACTTGGCCATGCAGTCTCGGCGAATAGCGATTGAGCATGAGCTCAGCTGCAGACTACGGAGCGAGTAGAGATAAGGCTTCCGTGGGATGAATAAGCGGTGTACGTAAGGCCGGAATCTCTCCGAGACAGCACAAACTGACTACTTCGTAAGCGGTTTTATTAGTAGCACGACCTAGTAAGTAGTACATTCATAGGGTGAGACGATGGCAGGATGCGGTGTATGATTCCTTCGACGGCGCCATGGCTGAGTCGTAGAGTTGTGTGGCGAAGTTTTTTTGGCGGTAGAAGGCTAAGTAGGCTAAGGCCAGGTCAGTTAGTTAGTAATCATAGGGCTGAAGGTCGTAAGCGCTAAAACGAGAGGGAACAATATAGTGCAACCTAAGGTATCAATGAGCGCCATCGATGGTACGTCTTTTAGTGTGCAGCTGATGCAATAATTCTCCTAAGATCATGATCCGATAGTAGTGACTAGACATTTTCAGCTCTGCGTGATTCTTTAATTTCGAGACACAATCTATTTTTGCGACGAACATGAAGTATGCTGCCTTTCTAACACCAATTGGCTGAACGGTTTGGAGTGGGATAAACCTTCACTAGCTCTAAATGCCAAGGCTTTGGAAAATTGAGGATAGGTAGTTATCCTCCAGTGAGTCCCTTTCAGATTCATGCGGTACACTTCGTGGCACTTTGAATCTCGCTCGTGGTTTTTTCAATCTGGCGCAGATAGGTTGCAAGGTTGAGTATCGGACTTTTACCGCCCGAGATTGTGTGCATTATAATGCCATAATCCTTAAGTCAAAGTCGCGAGGCCACGAGGATACTTGGGACAAGGTGTTCAAACAGGAACGCTTTTCAATCATGATCCCCGCTAGTGGAATCGAATACGATCCGCACGATGAAATACTGAGCAGGTAAAATTGTCCATGCCTATCTCTTCAGTCTACTACGGAGACCTCCGAAAGTGGACCCTTTGACAATTCGCAGGCGATGAATTTTGATCTACCTTCGGATGACAAGGATGGACGGTACCAGGATAGCGCGAGATATCGCTTGATAGACGGAGATGTTATAAGAAACATTAGTCCAGACTCGTTTCCGAACGCCGGCATAAAGACACTTCACAGCAGAACTGGAGGCTTTCCCCAGAAATTGAAACGAAGACATTCAAGCAGCGCAAGCGACGATATTTTAGGACCGAGGAAAAGATTTCGTGGCGGAAATGAAAAGGATTCACCGGAGAGAGTCTCATGAATGTAATGAAGCCATATTATTTGTAAAACATATATCCTCCTATCGACGTTCCCAATTACCCACGCGTAACAGCAGTAACAATTCCTTGTGTCATCTGAAGTCTTGATATTGCAGCTCTAGCCCGACGCATGCTCTGCTATCATCTCACCTGCTCTGCCTGCGTCGCCTTCTTGGAGTATTTAGCAACATCGCGTCTAATGTTGACAATTTGCTTATCACTGGCACCTAGCTGATTCTCTTCATAGACATCGAGCCACTGAACATATGTCTTGCTTTTATGTTTTTCTAGCCAGCTAAATATCCGCTGCACGTCCTGAGCAAGAATACCTCTGTATTTTTCCGGCGTTTTCTGGCCAAGTGCATTTGCCACAACCGGGGCTCCTTCTTTCCACTTGCCCAGCAGTGGGACAATCAGCATTTCCAGCGAGTCTCCGTCTTCCCACAGCCCCCACTGAGCAACAGGATCAACTTTGAAAGATATCTCTAGCGTTTGCGTATGTTTCAACTAGGCTATTTGATGGAAGATGTGTCACCACTGGGGTTTTTTGAGAGAACTGGGTTGACAGGAGGACATGGGAGGAATAAAAGGCTTCGTTGCCTGATACCAAAGCAGAAGGTTGAAGACATGCGTCTGGAGGTAAGACACCGATGAATACACTTAATGTTGAACCCTGCCTCCGTCTTCGAGACAGTCTCAGAGCCTGTAGGTTTACCCTGGGGTTTGAGAGTACTGTGTGCTCATGAACGAAAGGCAAGGGTGACGAGCTTCCCGAGTTTCCGATTGTGAGTACTTTGACGCAAATATACACCCCTCATGGTGATTTTTGTCAGGTATCATCATACCTGTTCAATATCTGCTAAGGATTCCGATGTTTTCCACGTCCGTTGCGAACGAGGTGGGAGGGTACTCGTTTCATATTTTAAGTCCCACAAATATACATGGGGCTTGAAATTACCTTCGCTATGCTAGGCTAAGCTTTCATGCTCCCGTAAGACTGGCATTCTTCGCAGTTGGCGAACCAAGGACAATGGGGCAAGATACCTCGCGACGCTAATGCTCAATGCACACACTGTAAAGTTATGGGTGCTAAGGATCGCAGACCAGCACTGCCAAAGCTCCCAAGAAAGAGAATTCCAAGAAATATCACAGCGCTAACACAAAGAGGTCAAATTGTAACCCTGCTGGCGCTAAGAATTGCCATTCCATGACCGCAGCAGTGGTAGCAGATTCACCATACTGGACGAGAAACGGCAGAATTTGTGCGTAGGTATTGAGTCATTGATGTATAACCAGTTCTGAACCGCTCTCTTGATGCCTTGGATTCGCTATGACTCTTTGTTTCGAGTGTACGGCGAAGTGCGCCATCTGGGCATTTTTGAGTATTCTATAACTCACAGGGTAAGAGTTACACGCGGGAGAACAAGCAGTCGGATTAAAGTAACACAATAATGTTGCAGATCTTCCCGGTCCAGTCTCGGTGCTGGGAATCCTCGCGGCCCATTCTCACTGCCGCAGATCTTTCCATCCAAGCCGAAGCTACGCATCTCCTTCTTCCTTGCCAAACGGGCTTTGACGTGCATCATAGAGACCTGCAGATCACCAGGAGGTCAAAAATCCTCCCGGTTAGGCCTACTTCCGGTGACTCCGTTGACGCATTATGCGGATATGTGTTAAAAGGCGGAAATGGGAGGGTAAGAATGTTTCCATCACAGAAAGATTATAAATCTTCCGGTCTCGCGTTCTTAGCGCTTACTTTTGATCCCGACTATTCAATTATCTGGAAAGCCTGGCAAAGCCGAACAGACGCTAATTCTGAGCACCCCGACCCCCCCTCCTTCTCTTTCCCCCTCCCTTCCGACCGGATGGTCAGTCATGTACAGCCGAAGTTTCAGTGGAATTGGAACCTCGGTGGAATTTGCATGACCGTGCATCTCCGAAACTTGGCGAAGAAATCTGGCTCCGGAATCAAGTTTCGGACGTCCCTTTTGTTTTATCCTTCTCAGCGTTTCCAGGAAACCCCACCCAGCGATGCTCCGATCTTGAACATTTGCGACCCACTAAATCGTTTCATTGTAACTGCAACCTTTGCAGCTTATATGCAATTGATCATTTGCTCCCGTGTCTACAAGGTAACGATATACTTTTGCAAAATTTCCACACCAGCTGCTTGCAACACGTCTTTCAATCGCCCAAAGAGTCCTTTCTTCCCTTGAGAAAACACCTGGTGCTGTCTTTTATTGAGTTTGATATAATCTGGTCATGGGAGAGCCATGAAGTAGGAGCCGGTCGAGTTCGTAATGCGGATCCATATGGCACTGGCATCCTAGTGAGTTAAATCTGCAGAAAAGAATCAATGCCGAAACAAGTTGTCAGACGGGTACTGTTGACTATGTTGACTATGTTTACTATAGTCCCAGATATTCAGAAGGGGACTTATAAGACAAAGCTTTACCCCGGAGTGAAAAGGATTGAGATCTTTCGCTCACCGCATTTGTTTTTGAGTTTCCACTCTGCTTCGCTTTCCGCATATCGCATCTGATATCTATCGAAGCAAGTGGGCGACAAGGTCCTAAACATCTCAGGGATGCAACATACGATTCATCTTTCTATTCTATCAAATTTCATTCTAGATAACGTTCGGAGTATTTGCGCATTCCGCTAAGCGCCAACTATTTTTGCTCATTGCTCATACTACTTGATATCGTCATGGAATCATCTCGGGATCTTACCTGATAAGCTGATACACTACTCGTACTCGTCGTATATTATCAGCGTGTTGAATAACAGGCCATCAGGCCGTCTAGATAATGCTCTAAGGAGGTAAGAATACATGGAGTGTGAAACCCATCAAGTGTGTGCCGTTGCCAAGCCGCTAGTAGATAGGGCTGATTGCCACTATCTTCAACACAGCGCCCATGGAGCTTAGGGCTAGGGTTAGAAAAGCCTACCCTATCAGATGCCAATCATCCGAGGATCCCACCTACACGATAAAAACAAATCCCAGTCTCCCTCTAAATGCTGGCAAAGCCGCCGTGGCCTTGTTGTAAGACCTCACCTACAAGCCAATATTATAATATTTTCGCCATGCCCACAATGTCTCGAGACTCTGAGAAAGACGTTGCCATTATCGGCATGTCGTGTCGTGTAGCCGGTGCCAACTCTCCTTCCGAGTTGTGGGATCTTCTGGCTTCCTCAAGAGACGTACAAAGCAACATCACTCGCTTCAACAGCGATGGCTTCTACCATCCGGACGGCGGTCCACGCAAAGGCCTCACCAATGTAAAAAAAGCCTACATGCTTGACGACAGCCTCATCGACAAATTTGACAACGCTTTCTTCTACATTACACCCCTCGAAGCTGTTGCAATGGACCCTCAACAGCGCATGCTGCTGGAAATTGCTTACGAAGCTATCGAGAGCGCTGGAATACCTCTAGATGATTTTGCTGGCTCGGACACTGCAGTTTTTGCAGGTCTGTATAGGAGACAGGGACAGTACCAACAGTCGCTAACAGTCTGCGTAAGGAATGGAAGGCTGCGAATACCATTCAATCGCTGCCCGCGATGTCGATTCCACTCCTCAATACCTAGCTACGGGTACCCCAGTCTGCATGGCGGCCAATCGAATCAGCTATTTCTTCGATCTCTCTGGTCCTAGTATGTCCGTCGACACCGCATGTTCATCTGCAATGGCAGCGTTACACCAGGCCGTGCGCACCTTACAGCATGGCGACTCGAAAATGGCCATTGTTTGCGGCGCCAAGCTCATTCTCAGCCCGGACATGTTCATGCCTTCTTCAGAGCTAGGTTTTCTCAGCCCGACGGGCAGATGTCATACCTTTGACGCTACAGCTGACGGCTATGGTCGAGGAGAGGGAGTCATAGCGCTCCTTTTGAAGCCCTTGAAAGAAGCGATCGCGGACCGAGATCCGATCCGTGCTGTCATCAAGGGGACACGATTGAATCAAGACGGCAAGACACAAGGAATCACCTTGCCATCAGCTGACGCTCAGAAACGCAACATGCAAGCGCTCTATCAGGATCTATGCATCCCTCCAGCCGAAATTCAATATTTCGAGGCTCACGTAAGTCAGTATTGATCCATGGCCCACTCTTACACCTGACTCGTTCTAGGGCACCGGAACAGTGGCGGGTGACCCTCTGGAGTTCTCGGCCATCAGCTCGGTATATGGACAATCTCGCGGATCTGTCGATCCTCTAGTGGTAGGCTCAGTCAAGAGCAGTATAGGACACCTCGAAGCATGCTCGGCCCTTGGATCAATTATGAAAGTCGCTCAGTGTCTTGAAAGAGCCCAGATACCGCCTCAGATGAATTTCAGAGTTCCCAATCCGAACATCAATTTCCAGAATATCAGAATACCAAGTAAAATGGCCTCTTGGCCAACACCGGATGATGGAATTCGAAGAGCAGCCGTCAACACCTTCGGAGCAGGGGGCACGAATGGCCATGCTGTTCTAGAGGCATATTCAAGAGGACTACCACGAGCTCCGGCTCTCGAGAAGAGACCATACCTGTTCAAAATCTCCGCCGCGGATGATTTTTCTCTCAAGCAGACTTCGTTGAGGTTTGCAGATTACGTGGAAGTCTCTAAGCCAGTACTTCGAGACCTAGCACACACCATGCTGGGCTGCAGGTCGACACTTAGAAAATCGATTTTCTTCGCGGAAAGCAGTCATGAAGGAGTCGTTGCAGCATTGCGTGCTGATGATCACAATGTTCATACGAAGCCCAATGGAGCCAATAAAGGGCTCATCTTCTTGTTCACGGGTCAAGGTGCTCAATGGGCACAAATGGGGATGTCCCTAATGGAACACTGTCCCCTGTTCGGAGCCGTGCTACATGAATGTGACCGCGTACTATCAGAGCTACCTGATCCTCCGGCTTGGACACTAATAGGTGAGCTCTCCAATGCCAAGGAAACCTCAAACGTCTACAAAGCGGAGTTTTCGCAGCCGCTCTGCACCGCGCTTCAGCTGGGTCTTGTGGCAGTGCTAGAATCTTGGGGAGTGACTCCAGATGCGGTGGTCGGGCATTCTTCTGGAGAAATCTGTGCAGCATATGCTGCGGGTATACTTTCGTTGCGAGATGCGATGGCAGTCTCTTACTATCGCGGTCTTGTATTGGGCTGCTGCTCGCCTCAAAGGCCCAAAGGCTCCATGTGCGCTGTTGGGCTCAACGAAGATGATGCGAAGGCTCTGATCGAAAGTTTTGTAGGTCGTGTTCAGATTGCAGCAGTCAATTCGCCAAGTAGTTGTACGCTTTCGGGGGACGTTGATGCAATTCGAGAAATAGTGAAGCAGCTAAATAAGGAGAATCGATTTTGCCGAGAGTTGAAGGTTGATCAAGGTTTGAGCTGATTCTTCTTCACTTCTATATATACTGACGCTCTCGATAGCCTACCACTCGCATCATATGTTCCCGTTGGCTCCAAAATATGGTGATAAGCTCGTACAAGCTAAGGTAGTACCTCTACGCGAAAACGCAAAATGCGGCATGTACTCCTCCGTTCACGGTTGCAGAATGGATGTCTCGAAATACACTCCATCTTACTGGAAGCAGAACATGATATCAACAGTCAATTTCTGTGCCGCATTGGAAGGGTGCATGAATGATCACCCAAACGCAGCCTCGATTATTGAGATTGGGCCTCACTCAGCATTGAAGGGGCCAGCGCAAGAGATTCTCCACGCCCTGGGCAGATCTCATGTAGGCTACTTGCCCACTTGTATGCGTGGCCAGAAGGACTTTGAGACTCTTCTTTCCAGCGCTGGAGTAATGATTGGAATTGGTCTAACCCTCCAGATTTCCAACATCAATGCTCGAGAGATCGTCGACGGTCTTCAGTGTTTTCATGAGCCCGGTAACATCCTGACTGATCTTCCAAGTTACCAGTGGAATCACTCGCAAGGTTTCTGGGCAGAATCGAGGGTCAGTCGTAATGTACGATTTCGAAAATTTCCGCGACATCAACTACTGGGTTCTCGCTATGTAGACGACATTCCAAAACGTCCGAGTTGGCGGAATCGGCTTATGCTGAAAGAGATTCCCTGGCTTCAAAGGCTGAAGGTGTGCCCCTTGGTAGAGGTACGAGCTTTGACTGATTTCTCTTCTAGGCTGAAGGCCTTACAGAGATGCCCGCCGCGACGTACCTTCTCATGGCACTGGAGGCTGCTCGTCAGGTTTCTGGCAATACAATTTCTGACGCTCATTCAACTCGCATATGCAATGTCCAATTCGAGCAACATTTACCACTTTCTGTCTTCCTCGGTACGGATACCGCAGTGGAAATTCAATTGATTGCTAGACAGATGGATGAGTCGAACTTCACATTCGAGATATTCTCCCAGAATTCAGTCGACGAAGACTCATGGACCAGGCACTGCCACGGCAACTTTGAGACGCAAGCTATTGCACA
Source organism: Pseudevernia furfuracea (assembly GCA_022315425.1). Taxonomy (NCBI): domain Eukaryota; kingdom Fungi; phylum Ascomycota; class Lecanoromycetes; order Lecanorales; family Parmeliaceae; genus Pseudevernia; species Pseudevernia furfuracea. Next base: position 23,073 of record JAIUPT010000042.1, read on the forward strand.
GTGGGGTGCTCTCAATTGTCAGAATCTCATTCATGACCAAGCATTGATAGAACAGGCGCAAACATCAAGACGTAGCGTGGGAGAGGGTTTAAGCAACCTCAAGCTAAGCCGGGAAGGCTCATCCGGAGAATTCAAACGCGCTCCAGACACTGTTGAGACTTACGTTGTCCATCCCTCGACCTTGAATTCTATCCTGGAATTACCCCCGATGTCATTCTTGGGCCAGAATCTTCCAGTCGAACACCAGCTCTCTTCGATCGCTTCAATCACGGTGCCGACTCTTCCACTAGGGGCGGAATGCGGGCAGTTTGTCACTCGCGTCAAGCCCTCAGAGGTCTGCAATGTAGAGGGCGATATTGAGATCAGCCAGTGTGGAAGGATTATCTCATTGAAGGGATTGAGGTATCAAGCTACGAAAGCGATTCCCGAGAAGCCAGCGCTACATCCTTTGTTCTTCAAACCGGTCCTGCTTCCTGATGTTACCAGGCTATTGGCTGCTGCGCCAATGAGTATCTCACGATGTGCCCAGTTCTTAACCCACAAGTGGCCCATGTGCGAGATCATGATCAACGACGTCCCCGAGCGCTGTACCATATCCGTCCTAGAAGCCTTTAGTAAGGCCAGTGGCCAAACAAGATCGTATTTTCGATCCATCAAATGCCTTTCGATTCCGCCAGGTGTTGTGTCAGATCGCATACAGCTGCTCGATGGCTCTGATATGACCAGCAAGTATCACATGCTCATCGCACAAGATGCCCCTACAACAGTACAGCTGAGGGAGCAGCTACTTCCTGGAGCGTTTTTGTGCATTACAAAGGCCCACATGCAAGGCTTGAAATCCAACCAAAACGTGTCTCTTGAAGTCGTCTGCGATATCACTGGCTTAGGCTCAGATCCATGGGTCCTTCTCCGCAAAGTTACGGAACCGCATCCGGCATGTGCAGGTCGAAGAGCCGTACTGTTCACCAATCAGCACGGACTGAGCTCTCTCAATTCTCTCGGGACAATGGAGTTTATTGCGCTAGAGCCTGCCGCAGTGGTGCATTTCTGCAAACAGAACAGCTTTCCGAAGTTTGATGCTATAGTTATTGACTATCCAGGAAAGTCAGCCATTACCACATGGACCGGGGGCGTGCTCATGCCTTGGGTGCAAATGCTTCTGAAGTCCGCTAATAGCGTCCTTTGGGTGACACGAAGTAGCAATAAAAGCCCGTTTTCTAGGGTTGCGGACAGTCTTCTACGCACGTTGCAATCAGAGCAGCCTTCTCTCAAAGTTTCGTGGCTCGTCATAGATGAGATGGCAGACAAGAGTCAGGACGGGTTTGCATCCCAGGTCGAACAAGCGTTTGTGCGCATGGTTGAAGGCGAAAATGAGCTGGTGACGAGGACCGGAGAGTCGGGACTTGAGATCTTGCGCTACTTACCTGATGACGATCTTTCTGCCGATACAGGCTTGAGCCTTCCTCGAAAAGTGCAAAGCCCTTTAGGCGAAGCGGATTACTCGCTTGGTCTTGCAGCACCCGGGGAGCCTGCTATATTGTCTTATAAAGCTAGCTCTACACAGTCATTGAGTGGCGATACCATCGAGGTGCTTGTTGAAGCATCGGTAGTAGCTACTGATGCTCTACACATGTTCAATTGTGAAACTAGTATTGATGCCTCTTGGTCTCATTATGGATTGTTCTTCGCTGGAAAAGTACTGAACAGCCAGGACCCAGGACTTCCTTCTGATTCTCGGGTAGTTGGCTGGCACCCCAATCATACTCATCGCAAGAAAGTAATCGTTCGGTCTTGCGATGCATCTCGATATCCAAGCGCAATGCCGCCTTCGCAGGCTGCGCCTAGATTTGCATCTATAGCAATTGCGTCCTGTATTGTCGATGGAGTTGCAAGAGCTCGTCAAGGGGAGACCTTTCTACTCGAAGTCCAAGGTCCGCTCCTGGGTACTATCAAGCAGCTTTGCAAGCGCTTTGGAGCATCTGTGCTTAGTCCTGGCTTCGGATCGAATGCCGATTTTGTTGTCACTGTCCACGACCTCAAAGGCATCCGCGTCAACGAGAAGCCCATTGGTCTGGACATCTATCTACAGGCGACTCATGGGAGAGCAATGGTACAGCGAAGTTGGGAAGAACTAGCGGATCTGCCATTACAAATCGATGAGTATGAAATTAAGGACTACAAAGAGGCATTTAACAATGCCAAGCACCCTTGCTCCACCGTCCTCGTCCATCGAAACGTAGCAAAAATTGTCGATCATGTGCCTATATACAGGAGAGCGGCGCACATGTTCACAGGGAATGCCAACTACGTAGTGATTGGCGGACTAGGAGGCCTCGGCCGCTTCATCTGCTCATGGATGGTCGAAAACGGAGCCAAGAACATAACAGTCATATCAAGGAGCGGCGCAGGCACTCTGGAAGCGAGAGATGCCATGTCTGCTATGAATGCCTCTGGTGCATCCATTCAATGTATTAAAGCGGATGCCTGTGATCGCAACGCAATCTCCGAGATCCTGTCCAGACTGCGCAGCAAATGCCCCATCAAAGGCGCCATCAACCTGGCCATGACTCTTGCTGATGCACCAATGGCTACGATGACTCCCGGCGAGTGGGATCATGGCCTCCGTGTTAAGATCGACTCTAGCTGGATCTTGCATGAAGAAACATTGCAGGATCGTCTGGATTTCTTCATCCTGTTTTCTTCTATCGCAAGTGTCCTCGGGAACAGAAGTCAGGGCAATTACAACGTATCTAATACGTTCTTGAATGCATTAGCGGAATACCGGCAGTCGTTAAATCTTCCAGGGATATCTGTAGCATTGGGTGCTATGAGTAAGTCCCCCTAACAAATTCAATTCTGCAATTCAACGCAACGGGGATTCCTGACAATTACGATGATACAACTGACACTGGCGTTCCAGCCGACATGGGAGTCCTCTACAATCTCGGTCAACCGGACATGCTGAGAACACTACGCCGCAGTGGGCTGACTCACCTTACCAGATATCACCTCGCCAAGATCATGGAGGGCGCAATACTGGAATCTCATCGCCGGGATCGCTCTATGGTACTCACCGGGTTGAACATGTTCGAACGTGAAGCGGATGGAAGCCTTGCCGGTCGGACCGATCCTCTATTCTGGATTGATTGGCCTGAATTTGGGCACTTGCAGCAGTACAAGCTTCCAACAGTTGTAGGCGGGAGCAATACTAGTAATGCGGCGCTCAAAGACCAAGTTGCGGCCATGCGCCACAAAGGAGATACGGAACAAATTAGGGATGTCGTTCGAAATGCCTTCTTGGCCTTCTTATCGCAATTGCTTGGCTTTGGTGTAGACGTCTTTGATCCCTCACAAGTCCTGACAATGTATGGGATCGATAGTCTGAGTGGGGTTTCGTCCCAGTACTGGTTCCACAAAGGTACGGAGGCATTGTGGAAAAAACCGAAGTTTTGTGGCTGACATCAGATTACAGAGCTTGGAGTCAATGTGTCCGCTGGTCAAGTCCTAGGAGGAGACTCGATTGAGGGTATCATTGGTAGCGTATTTCAAAAATTGACCCAAGATTCATAAGGTGACATGCCCTCATTGTTCTCCCTGAACCAAACCACTGGACAACAAGACTGACTGACGAAACCAGTACTCACCTCCGACCTTCCGCCTGATCAGAGTCTTACCTAGCTATCATAACTTCTCATACATAATCTGTCACTCCCAGCGGAACAACTGTCATTATGGCGCCCATCCATGCCAAGCCCCGATTCCAGTACCTAGACACCAGCCGAAACCAAATCGAAAGAAAGCTCAGAGAAGCGGCCAGAGCTTCGCGTCCAGAGTCGCCACTTCTTCATGCCTTGTGCCGCAATGCTGCATACGGTATACTCTCCACGGCCGGTTCCTCAAACCGTGATCAGCATTATGAGATGTCCTTGGCAATGGTCATACTGTATCGAAGAAGGATCGGCAACCTGAATTGAGCGTTCCCCACAGTTGGTATTTAACACAAGATATATGAATTTCCGCGAACCCGCGAAGCGAGCGACGCTGAAGAAGGTGCCATACTTGATCCTATATATTCAATCATCAGGCGGGCATTGACCACGTGTTCCTGATTTGTGAGGACTGAGGAGTTATGGAACGCTGAAACAGCGGCGAATGTTATGCTCTGTCTGAAACCCCGGAGATTTGGTTAGCATCCTTAGGCGAGTCTCTGCCTGAAAATCCCCCACGACTACGAGGCCCTCGGGATAGACCGAAGATAGAGGCACGGAATTGAATATGCCTTGCGCTTAGCTGAACGGGCCACTTAGCGCTTGTTTGTTCTATGGACTCCAACTCGATCATTTATAATTCCCATCTACTTTTCCCCTTTTTTTTCATCTACTCGTATTTTTTTCTAAAATAATCCCAACCCTTTACGAGTTTATAAGTACAGAGTCTTTCTTGCATCAGTCTTTACCGAAACTTTCCACTACCGACTAATTAACACGATCGGCAACCTGAGCTTAAGCCTATCTAAATCTGTGAACAAATGGTATTTGATCCTTCTGCACACGTGTGTATCCACTTGTGTGATGAGATGATTTTTTCTTTCTTCCAATTTCCACTGATGTACTGCACATCTTTTGTAAGACAAGATGTTTCAGTGGAGTAGACCTCTACCAAACGTAAGCTGAGTATGTAACATCTCAACATGTGGTCAAACGGTTCGGCAGCATCGCCGAAGGGTCTTCTCTCTTTCTACGTGGGGGATTCCTTTCTTTTGACTCTTAACAGCACGGTCGGCCTCGTTATTCCTTAACCAATGTCTTCGCTTCACTCGAGTGCAAAAGGCACGCCTTGACCTTTCAAGTGTTTGGCTTTCACCAACAGTATGCACACGCTCCTTTATGTCTTTACAGTTCTCTTACTCGCTCATTTCATCACCACATCTCAAGCACTTGGCTTAGAAGCTCTCACTCCTTGCGCCCTAACAGCATCTAATGGCGCCGTCGTGCAAGCGTACTGCGAAGAAACCATCACTCCTTGCGTTCTGACAGCCTCGGACGGCGCCATTGTCCAGGCATACTGCGAGCCGAGTTTGGTTGACCAGCCACTCGCTAGCATATCAGCCTTACAGAACGCAACCAGCACGACTTCATTCATCCAAATTCTCGGGACCGGCAACTCCCCCCTGCCGACTCCGACTACTGTGAGAACTATAAATTGGAGCAGTCTGTTTTTCGGGGTATTTATGTGCTCATCAAACGGCAGACAACAACGCAGCCCGGTGCGCAGGCATCTCCCACCCCTGCGTTCCTCGCAAGTACCGCGCTTCCCGAGGGTCCTTACTGCGAATCCGGGTAAGTCCCACCCATATAGATCTCCTCAAGCAGTACAGTCATAACAAGTCTTTCCCTGCAGAGAGGACCCCGACTACAATGTAGGACCCTTCTGTACCTGTTCCGACGGAAATACGTACACGGAACAGACGCAGGGAACGACGCCGGCTTCGCTTTTCAACCCCTGCCCGTACACATCCGGGTCTACACCATCAGTAACAGCGGCCCCCGACATTTCGAACTGTGAGTTCGATGGTCCTGCGAATTGTAGCACAACGACCGATCTCAACATCCAGTCGATCATCAACCAAGCAAACAGCACCTATGTCAAGGAAGAGATATCCAATTGCAGCACCTTTACCGCCCGCGCTGGCTATCCCGGAGCCAACGGTTACGCTGCCGGTGACAGCTGCATTGAATACTTCAACATCACGTCTCACATGCTGTGGTGGTGGGACGAGAACCAAGATAATTGCACCAACAATCTGAACGTGGGCTTCGCCAACTGTTTCTACGACCTAACATGGCAGGGCAACTCGAACTGCTCCGATCTATCGGGAAACTTTTACTGCGCCGAGCCGAACACCAGTTCCTTCAAGGGTGTGAACCAAACACTCGATTTCTACGTCGCCTGGAACATCTACAACTACGCCGTCTGGTCCTACACCTACTGGACCGCCCTGCAGTACGCCTACAGCTACACGACGGCGATGGTCTGGAATGACACTCTCGCCTTTGAGCAAATCAAAGGCTCCTTCCCACTCGGCGAAGAGATCTTGTTCGGAGTCTTGACGTTTGCCCTCGGCATCATCAGTCCCAGCGGCTGGGGCAAGACCTTACCCGGAGAAGGAGGGGCCACCGCCGTGGAGACAGCGATCCAAGAAGGGGAGGAGGCAGCTTCCACGGCTAAGAACCTGCAGGCGTGGATTCTTTCCCACATTTTCGCTCCCCAAGTGCCGGGCGAGTACCTCCTGCGCGCAGCCCAGCAGGCGCCAGGTCTCGTTCATACAATATTGGTGCCCGCGGAGACTGGATCCATCGACGCCGCAATCTTTACCTCGGCCGCACTGACCGCACAGCTCACCACGTTCGCTCAGGCTCTGTCGCAGATAATCGAGGATGTGGCAGAGAGTGTCCCGAACAACGTCAGCGCCTTCGCCGACTGGACATCCGGGGGCTACTACATGGTGGAGCCGGCCATGTCGGAGCAAGACATGGTGGGTTACATCAAATGGGGCCTCAACACGTACATCATCTCGCAGATCCTGCAGAACGACAACGTCTTCATCACGCGGCAGGTCGACACGAACCCCTACGACCTGCAACACAACTCGAGCTCGGGCAACCTGATGAAGGCCAGCATCCTGGACTGCTCCTACGGCTACAACGACTGGGGCCAATGCGGCGCCTTCTGGTGGGACTCGACGACCAACGTCGCGTACTCACTCTCCTCCGCCAGCGACCTCTGGAACAACTACTCCTTCGACCTGACCACCATCTTCAACAACAACCTCACGACGCCCGAGCTGCTGTTCCTCGGCTCGCAAGCCTGCCAGGACGGCTACAACGCCACCGCCGACGCGGGACCAACCCAGAACCTCGCCAGCGGCATGATCGGTCTGGACACGGCGTGTCTGAGCAACATGGCAGTTTGCACGTGGAACCTGGCGAATGGGAGTTATGAATTTGTGGAACCATGGTGTAACACGGAAGGCTATGCACAGGCGGATTATGATTTTAATGACTGCGCGGCCGATCAGGTGGATGTGCCGATAGGGTATCTTGGGTATTACTTGTTCAACGGCGCGACATGTGAGACTGAAGAGTAGGGGTTTTTGCGCAAGCGAGCGAAACCGTTGCTTTGGGAGTAATGGTTACCGCTAGACCCCAACGACGGCTGGCACCTAAAGGCTTGGGTGGTATAGAAATTTCCATATAGCTGTCAATAAGACACATTGGCTGCTTTCGGCTGGCGGCTAAAGAAGGAGCGAAGCTCAGCAAAGACCCTGTTAAGCTCCCCGCGTGGACTCTTCTTGAAGATTTAGTGCAGAACGTCTGCCACGGAGAACACTCCTGCCTTTCACCGGGGTCGCTGCCTGAGATGTCCAGCGAACGCTTCAGGCATAAAGTCCCATTGTAGGTGATCTTCCACCCCGCACGACGAAGCTTCGTAGAGGCGACAAATCCTTCAGAGAGCGCGTTATCTGGGATGCCTCCAATTTTCTCAATGGCAATAAGCAAATGTAGGATTGTGTAGATAGACGAGGGGTGGGAAGGGAAGAGGAGCGAGGGTATCCGTAGAACCTAGTGAATACCTCAGGGTCCAATGATTTTGGCGCAACTCCCCCACCGCCCTTACGGCGCCAAAAAAGTAAAGGGTATAGACGGCTAGATTGCGCGAGTTGACAACTTAGGAGTATGTACTTCACCCGGTCAATTCATATTTACGAGTATGACTTGCCCGGTCTGTATTTGTAAGTTTTCTACGACGGGGTTTGCGGGTTTCTCATTACATACTCCGAACGCCATTTCGTTGCACTGCAAAGTGTATTTCTGAGGAGTCAGGCCGTCTTAGCACAAGCATCGAGAAGCCCAGATTCGAACCTCGGTCCATGACCCCCTCAATAAAAATGAGCTACTGGCTCTTGCCAAAGCCGCTAGCAGTTTCGATCCGAAAGACGGTCATAGTCGGCAAACCATCACTGGGTGTAGGTTGATCCCAGATCAAGCCTTTCCCTGGTGGGCAGCAGACCCGAGATTCTCGCCTGTCGTGCGCGGCATGCAGAACGCCACCAAGGACGTCGCAACCAAGGAGACGACCAGATCGGTCAGAGACTCGTTGAAGCGGGTCCAGTCTTTAGTCCAGATTCAGCCAATCATCGAAGAGGCTTTGGCCGAGAAAATAGCGAGCGTCTCCATGACTCCGAGGGAGGATATCGACCTCAACAAGCCCCTGGCAGCCTACGGCATGGACTCGCTCGTTGCCGTGGAGATAAGAAATTGGATCGCCAATGAGATAGCTGCGAACATCTCTGCTTTGGATTTCATTGCCATTTCTTTGCTTGCTGGACTCACCAAGGCGGTCATCAGCAAGTCCACATTCATAGGTCACAGCGCTATGTCTGCTTCGGCGACAGAATGAGCCCCATAGGAGACAATGTGACAAACTTTGGTCGGTCAAGATTTATGATTTCGGAGAGTTGGGCAAGTAGCGAAGGATCCTGATCGAGACTTCCCATCTACCACGGTGTTAGTCTTCTCATGCTGGCATGGAATGCACATATCAGGCAAACGAGAGGCTATACAAATGATGTAAACATGTTTGGGCCATCTCAACGCCAGGACTAGCATGCAAATAGAGGCCTGAACAGGCATATTCTCGTGCCTAAGCGCTGGAAGACCTCCATACTTCTAGCAGCATCGACCTGGAGTATTGGAAACTGTATCTAGTCACCAGTACTGTGTAGAAGTGCCTGTTCATCGCCAGTGACTGGACAGTAGTAACTGCCTGCTGTTCACAAGTTCATAGGTAGCAATTGTGACAACTGCATCAAGGATGTTGATCATTCTCACGCCTGAGCTACAAAGGGTAACATCGGTTACGTGAGTGACCGTGATCCATTCGACATGCTACTCCTTGCCGCATGCTACCAGCTCGGGCCATAAAGTGCATCTAAATATTCACCAGCAAATGACTCCAGGGGGGGGGGGGAGGATGGTTGAGAGCACAGTTAGGAAAACAGTTAGCATGTCCATGGTCATTACCGCTTCGATTTCCAATCAACATACAAAAGGCAGGCTTGAAGTATTGAATTTGGTGTACGTCTGGGAGAGAGTGGTGTCAACGGGTAGATGAAGTGATGGCTTGGTTGTGGAAAGTGTGGGTGAAGGGGTACCTCAGGTAGTGTCGGTAGTGCTGGGAGGAGGCTTCTATTTCTGTTTTTAGGCTCATTTATTGTACTCTAGCGGCCGAATTTAGGGTTAGGGTTAGGGGCTGGGCATGCGAGCAGGCACCACTGGTACGCGTAGAGTACTACTCTACCAAATAGAACAGGCTGAGGTTCGATGCAAGTCTCGTGGCCAGGCAGCCATGCGATGCGCATTTATAACATGGCAATACATGGCAATTTTCTTACAATGGCTTAACTCTTGGGTCCAAGAGTTATGAAGGGCAGGTTCAGGGTGTTGGTGGTGTTTAGCAAAGCAGCTTCGGTATGGAGTACCTCGGCACCATGGGTACGGAGCATGACTGCTCGCGATGCAAGCCCAGACGTGTTCAGTGCTATAAGGTATAAGGTGTATACTCTAAGATACCGCCTGAAAGGCTGAAACTACCTTACGCTGAGAAATTGAATTTTAGCGGTAAACTGGTAGATTGGTAAATTGGTACATTGGTACATTTGTGATTGGTAAATTGAGGCGATGGTCTCTGTGCACGGAGCTGAAACAAAAGAATCGCGCAGCAGCAAGAGCTAGAGCAGTAGTCGGAGTATAGCAGCACATATCAAACACTCGTCTCAGCACTACAAGTACCCGACCCGTATGAATTTAATACTACATCATACATGTAACATATACCTGACCGTAGCTGGTTTGGCGCCAAACAAAGGGCGGCCAATATTAATACGTATTCACTTGAAGCCAACAAAGAAGAGTATAGTACCACAGTATCACTGGCTTCATCATCTAATACGGTATTAATATTAATGTACTCCGTACTGTATCTTGATACATTAATATGAATCGCTTCTACCTCAACTCTCCCTCCCCCTCCGCCATCAGGCGCCATGTCATCCATCATCGCTGCACGTACAACCCGCTGGATTTTGCTGAGCCTCGCTTTCCTCCTATCTCTATGGTTGTGGCGACAATCATTCCAATCCGCCCTCCAAGTGCCCTTGGCCTTCATCCCCGCAAAGCTGTACGAACCGGACGCGGTAGCATGCACCGACAATGTCGCCCATCATCCGAGACCCGTCTCATTGTGAGCTCATCATCCTCCACTCCGAATCCTCACTGACCTCTGTCCAGCAATCCCAAGAGCCCACTCATCCCCGCCTTCAAAGACTCCGTCAAAGGCCTACCCTCCAATATCTATGATCCCTACCCGGAATACAATAGCCCTGCGTGGAGGAAAAAGTGGCGAGGAGAGCAAGAGCCATGTCTGGGACCAAGAGGTGTGGACGTGAATGGGAATGCGGATGACACCCTGGTGGTACATCGATTGCACAAGCAAGGTCGCCTCTACATGTGAAGTCGGCTTTGATCCATAGCTGATGATGAATACAGCGCCTGCCTCAATGTTTGGCTCCTACAACGCTACTGGACTGGCGTCAGATTTCTGCCTCGACCGTCATGCCCGCTACGACCCGTATGGATACGATGAAGGAGATCTCGAGGGCAATGGAGGAAGGCGCAAGGCCAATCGCGCCTCCAAGGTGCAATGGGACAAGGTGGACTGGGGTTATCTACAAGGAGACTGCCTCATGAGGAATCAACATCGCTACCAACCTCTTCCTTCGGCAAATCGGACGACAACATTGTGGATGCCTGGTCAAGAGGACTTGGACGATGTCGACACTGCCCTTGTGTTGCCGGATGATGGATCGCAAAAGAGTGTATCATATAGGCTGTGGAAGTCGGGTCGGAAATACAAGCAGAGGACTGCCATAATCCTTCGCACCTGGGAGAGCACTGAGTGGACAATCGACGCGATACAATATATTCGATCTATGATCATGGAGCTGTCGCTACACTCGGGCGCGGAGTACGAGGTGATCATCATGGTCGAGATCGAGGATGCCAGCGCTCGGATATTCGACAGTGATGCGTCCTATGAACAGGCATTGAAGAAGGTTGTGCCTGGTGAGTTCGGGAACAATACCATACTCTTTAATCGGCAACTCCTGGAGGAGTGGTATCCTAAAGCTGGACAGCATGAGTTAGTCCCATCCTTTCTGCCATCTGTTGACACTGACAATGCCCCAGGGCCAAAACATCGCCTTCAGGGCACGTGGCCCAACCATTGCAACTTCTCTCCCTCCTGCGACCTGAAATCGAACATTTCTGGCAAATCGACCTGGATGTTCGGTATACTGGCCACCACTATCATTACCTGGAGACGATATCCGCATGGGCAAATCAGCAACCGAGAAAATTCCTCTGGGAACGCGCCTCTCGATACTATATCCCCCATGTTCATGGCAATTGGACGAACTTCATGGAGATCGTTGCAAATCAGACTTCTCAAGCAATAAAGCCGCTAGACCAGGGAGTGGATACAGGAAAGGGAGGGGTATGGGGCCCAGAGAAAACTGAAGGGATTGAGCCAGTTGGCCCAACACCGCCCACTGAGTCGTCAGACAACGACAACTACGAGTGGGGCGTTGGTGAAGACGCTGATATGATCAACCTCGCCCCTGTCTTCGATCCTGAGGGCACATCATTCTTGTTGAAAGACAAAGTTGAACACTACCCCGAAGGCAACCATACCCCCAGACGCGCGACAGGCACCACATCCATGATACGCCTTTCGAAACGTTTGCTACGGGCTATGCATCACGGCCAAGTCACCTCAGGCTTCTACATGCCTCCGGAGATGTACCCAGAATCCACAGCGTTGCACCATGGCTTGAAGCTTGTCGTTTTCCCGGTTTCAGTGTATTTGGATTTTGCCAAATCGCCTGAGAACATGAACGCTGCGTTCAATGCTGATGAGGGCAAGACAGTGTTGAACAACCCACCCATGCACGATGGGACGTGGCATCGGATGTCATATTGGGCGTCTATTGATGAGAAGACGACATATTCTGACGAACTATATAAGCGATGGCTGGGATATGTGAGTTTCCTCTTGAGCCCATGGCTCGCTCACGCGTCGTACTGACATCTCACAGGGCAACGATCCGACCGAGAGACTGTGCCTTCCTGGCATGTTGCTGCATCCAGTGAAGGGAGTCTGAAATACTGCAAGGCCTCTAGGACCCGTGCATCCAGCCCCCGCGATCATCAGCGCCGTGTTGACACATTGAGCGAAGATACACCGAAATGGGTACCTTCGTCTGCAACAGCGAGACAGGAGTGCTCGAAGCCTTGCGTGAAGAGGTGGAATGGCACGGGACACGGCGCCAAGAGATGCACCGAACGAGGAAGAGGAGGAAGGCTGAATGATCACATCCGAAGGGAAGGCATTCTTCGTGAATTCGATGTCCACCCGGTCCGTGTTTTCCAACCAGGCGAAGATTCAGACCTTGGCTATCATGGAGTGACGAATTGCGCTCGATACTCACTGCTGCCGCCCATAGCGAAAGTAGGGTATTCCAGCAAAATCTAAAAGGATGAAGGATTTGAAGCGACGTCGTACTTCAGTCACCTCTCTGGCTCTCGGATCAGAATCGTATAATGCCAAAGGTATTTTTATCAGCGTTGCGCCTGTTAGACTTGACGATATTAATGCAATCTCTTCCCTGAGCCACGTTGGGCTTTCTGTTTCATCGCAGACAGATTCCACGTTGACGTGTGACTATGAACGACAGATACGGGCTTTGTGCGAACCATTCCTGAAATCTTCCCAAAATGGGCAAGGTGATTCCTTGAGCCACCGCCCAACGGTAACTCCCACCAGTGACACTACTCGCTTAGCACCTCATACTCATCTCTTCCTCCGTGGTGGTGGATCGTTTGTCCCACTTTCGTCTCATCAAGTTCAATTCGCCATGTTGAAGCCGGTTACTCGTACCTGTGGCAGATGTAACTACAATCAGTCCCCAAATTTCAACCCAATCGCGAACATTTCCCCGCCAGTCCCTTTGACGAGTCTGTTCCTGGGCCCCGAAAGCGATTTGAGTATGTAGCTAGCTCATGCTACCCATGATGAACTGGCCGTTCCATTTCATACAAAACATATCTAGTAGACAGTCTGCTAGTGCTAGTCGTCTCATCTACCTTATCTTTCAATTACTTCAAAAGTCCAATCCTAGACATTTCCCACGCCTTCCAAAATAGCCATGGGGCTATTATTGAGCTCCAGCAGCAATTCAAACCACAAATGTCCCTCGATAACCACCGGTCCCCAACACGGTATGAGTCTACCAACAACAGCACATCGCACTGGAGAGTCAATAGCTGACAGCAACCAACGTAGGCGCAGACAACGTCACCGGCCCCTTCACCTTTCCACAAGTTGACCATGATGCTCCGCGGTGCCTTTCACCGCACGCCACCATTCTTTTTCTCCGGTGTCCAGCTTTCGCTACCTGCAACGCATTTTATTAGCAATCCCGGCCCCACGGACCCAGTACGAGCCACGCCCCTGAAGAATGGCCTGACTTCAAAGCCGATCCGCACCCATCGGGATCCTCCGTATCGTCGTCGCCTTAGCGCCCACCTTCGCTCTCATCTTCTCGCTCGCTGGCGCCACACCCTCCGCGCGGCTGTCTGATGTGCAAGCGTGGGCCGACGCGTACGAATCCGTTGCTCTGACGAGCTGATTTCCTTTTGCTAAGTCACCTACGCAGTTACCGGATCCGCAAATGCGGGATTGGGGGTTTTCCGGTCGATTGCAAGCAACCGAACAGCGATGAGGGTAACCTAGCTTGAGGTGGGTATCGCGTAAGTTCCGCGACCGTTTCGGAGCCCGGTGAGTAATTGATTATTGACATGTTGTGATTTGGCGGACTTGGTCCCTCGGATTCCAATACCTCCCCGTTTCGTTCGTCGTCGCCGTCGCAAAACGGACATCACGCAAGCAGCAGGGGGGATACCGCGAAATCGGGCATGGTGTTGCAGTTCCCAAATATCAGCCATTATACTTCGGCGCCTGAAAACTTGAGAGTCCGTTAGGTTGAGGGCCAAAGTCGAAGTGCAGTCCAAAAGTGTTTTGAGGAAGGAAGTCACGGACCGTCTGCGCAATCACTCCTGACCCCCATCCTCAAAACCCACAAACACGACCGAATCCGTATAGTGGCAGACGTCAATCTCAGTACCAACACACGGGATAGTCCCGCCGACGTCCCTACGGCCAAAACAGTTCCCACTCTTCTCTTCGTGCGTGGCGCAATTCGAGCCGGACCCGCTATTCGCCTGGCCGGCTCTCAGCAACAAGCCATCGCGTTGAGCGCGAGTGTTGTATTTGCCCTCTGGAACCTTGATCTTCAAGGTCCTCTTGGCGACTGTATTAGCGAAGAGGCTGCCGACATTGTCGATCTCGCCGTATCCTGTGCCGGTAGTATTGGTGGGGTCACAGATTTCGCCGAGTTTGGATACAATTGCGGTAAGCATGGAGGTTTGATTGAAGCCGAGGATGACGGAGCTGGGGGCTACGGTGGCGTTGGTGAAGATCTGCCCACCGGATCCAGTGGCTGGGAAAGGGGCCATCGAGGTCTGAGCGGCAATGGCCGAGGAGGATGTCGCGCTTCATCGGGTATAGCATCGCGCCTTCTTGTTGGTGGAACCCGTGTTCCACATTGACCATTGACGGCCCCAACGCCGTTCCAGATTCCAAGGGGGTAATTGGCTAGGCTGATAGGAGTGACCGGAGACCTGGAGTACGCCAAAGAGATGATTTCCTGTCTCAGTTTCATTACGCCAGCTTCCCACGATCCCTGTGCGGAGCCATAATCCCCTTCGGCGGCAATGACTGTCGCCAGACCGGCGACCTGTGGAGCGGCTACGTGCGGTTTCAGCAAGGGGATCTTGTGGGGTCGCAGAATTATCGACTTACCAAACGAGGTTCCCGACCTCTTTTCCCTGTGAACCTTTTTGTAATCGGCAGTCATGATGCTCACAACGGGTGCGGTCAACTGTACCCAAAATGCCTTGCAATTCTGATCTACTCTCAGCATAACTCAGGCTTCTTTCAGTATCTGTAACCCTTTCTACTCGAGAGTAGATACGACCAGCGTTGTCTGTTGCCCCAATTACCATTAAATTGGAAGGTGGCGGAGGCCTTGCCGCACCTTTCCAGTCATAAGGGCCAGGAACCAAGGCAGGGTAGCTAGAGACGGCCTGTAGATACAGAATCAGTCTCTGCTTGACAACGATAGAGAGTTTCACGGCCATATTACTCCAGGGTCGTTTCCCGCAGCACAATTTGGCAAAAGCCCTTCCTGTATAGCATGGACAAGCATGCTCTGAAATTGTGGTAGTTTCGATTTTTCTTCATCCTGTAGGTTAACTCCATTTACATCCCCAGGACATACTAATCGTTGCAATTTTTACAATCGCGGATTCTCTTTCACTCAACCAGTCCTCAATAATCCAAGTGAGCTGGTCAATCGCGTCTTCGATGAAGACTGTTGGAGGGCGTCGGACGATGATTGCGTATGGGTATTCAGCTACACCGTAAGCGGCTCCAGTGCCCTTAGACAGCACCCTGGTACCGTGGGGGTTCAGGGAGTCACCGATAACTGGATCAGGGTAACTGCCCTGATTTGCACTTCTGTCGAGATTCGGTCCCGCATGCCGTCAAATTCTAACACTTTGTAAGCAAATCATCAACAAGTATGGTGGCGTTTAAATTCACTGGATTAGTATCATCGGCACCCTAGACTCCTTGTTAGCAAACACGCAAAGAAAGCTCCGCGAGGATCTCACCGTGTCTATGTATCATGTATAAAAAAGCCCCCCTCCCCGGGCTTTTGGGTAAACCTATTGACCACCAAGCATCCTGAGCAGCAACCCGCCTACAACGTTTCTAGGCTGCGAGATGTACATCATTTTGGGTTCTTGGTTGTATTGAACTGTGTAGGGTCCGTCTCTTTTAGTATGAACCGTGGCATCCCCAGTCAGGTCGTCCTCGGTTTCCCGCAGGTCGAAATCGACGGCCGCAGCACCAGTGCCTTTTAGGGTGACTGTCAGGACCTTTCGAACGACTATTAGAAAGTCCAGTCCCAAAGATCTCACACTCTACTACTTGCCTCAGTAGCGTTCGCAACCCTATTAGCAGCATCTCCTGTCATATTTGCGGTGAAAAACTTGACATCAGAAAGGTCTGGGCCAAGCTGCGATACCATAATTTTATCTAAGCTGAGTCCGGCGAAGTCTGCTAGATGGTTAAGTATAGCATTATTACTCGACTGATCAGTGCCGTCTGAGGGCCAGACATAAAAAGCATCTGTAGCTCCTCCATCCCCAAGTTGAGTCATGATGTCTGCGTGCGAAGATGACGAGTTCGTGATGTTCGTTGTCGGATATTTCAACGGTTCGAGTGTTCCGTTGGAGCTGCCAGGCGTCACTGTTACCGCGCTGTTCGTTATCTGGGTCAATTGCGATGATGAGTTTATTGATGCATTGACACGGATTGTGATGGCGAAAAGAAAGGCTCTGAGACTGAGCTTAGGAAATACATGCATGGTACATGCATGGTGACCAAGCAAATGCATAGGGACACCAAAAGTGTGACGGTGGCAGCAATGGCAGAGCAAAATGCAGACACAGCAGGGGCCAGGAGAAGAAGTAAAAATCACAAATTGCAAATTAAGGGAGATGTGACATAGGAGGATGAGATGGGCGCCAACATCGTTAGTGATAGTACCTACGCCAGGAGCGGCTGGAGCTCTGCTCGTGCCACGTGAAAAATCGGTGATAAATTTCCACCAACAAAATGAAAGTATCATCACTAACCCAAATTATTGGCTATATACTTACTCGTATTCATCCACCTGCTGCTTCAGATAATTGAGTCTTAGATGAAACATGCCATTTCTCGAATATAACAAAGACAATGAAACTACGAACTCTTCTTATATCACCGTCTGAAAAACGTTATAACACGTTCGAAGTCGTTATATGCAATCGCTATCTGTCAACTACCCATGGAGATACTATCAAAGTGCTGTGAATCCTTCTAGTGATTGCTCAAGCAGCAGCAGGCGGATCGAACTCCTGCCCCGCCAACCAAACCTTCTGAATGGACCTCGTATTCTTGATATCTACCAAGGGATCCTCACTCAAAAGCACCAAATCCGCCCTCATCCCTGGCGTAACAGCACCACGTTCAGATATCATCTTGAAATGCTGCCCGGGCAACACCGTCGCCGATCTCAACTCATTCAAATTAGATAACCCCACGCCTACCAGCAGCTTATGCTGTCGATCAGAGACTCCTAATCTCCTTGTGGGATCGTGTTCGAACTTTGTTGGAATTATAAGTCTCGGCGGCGAGAAAATGCAAGGCTGATAGGGCTGTGGCTATGAACAACGACTGTATTGATTGGGGTGAAGAAAGCGAGGAAGAAAGGTATGCAGGCGGGGACACTCCAGTTAGATAAACAAGATTGCTTGCAGATCAACCCCGTGAGATTGCCCAGCTTGTATTGGTACTTGCTTTGGAACTGGCTAAATCCCATAGTCATTTCCGATGCTTCTGTTCAAGCGAGGCAATCATCACTCTTTCCTACGCGGTGTGTAACAAGCAGAGCAACAGTGTAGATGGAGCTGCATGAGAAGGTGTAAAGCATCTACGACTGCTCAGGGAATGACCAAAAACGAATGTATCACGAGACAAAAGCATACCTAACAAAGGTGGATTAGTAGCTCGCCTTTAGACGGAGAAGCAAGAAAAGAAACCCTTCTGTAGCCGTTCACCGTCCACCGTCCACCAGTGGATGATGTTATCCAGCCCACATAGTTGATTCGCAGGCT
This sequence comes from Pseudevernia furfuracea, assembly GCA_022315425.1. Classification (NCBI taxonomy): domain Eukaryota; kingdom Fungi; phylum Ascomycota; class Lecanoromycetes; order Lecanorales; family Parmeliaceae; genus Pseudevernia; species Pseudevernia furfuracea. Next base: position 41,033 of record JAIUPT010000042.1, read on the forward strand.
GCCTTTTACCCTTGACTAGGCGTTTATTCAACCTGGATCTCTGACTCTGGCGATTGAGGGCAAATTGGGACCCCAAATAGCTTAACGTATCTTGGAGGTCAATCTCCCTAAAAAGTAGACGTCGTAGTCAGTCAATCGATCATCTTCAAGACCTTTACACAAGACAATACAGTCTTCGTGCAGCATTGCCCAACTCATGGCGCATTTCGATCCCTTCGTCGGTTTTCACGCACGAAACTAATTGCGCATAGACACTCTAGTAAGCTCGGCATCTTTCTTTTGCATAGTGTACGGTCGAGTGCGCTAGTGTGGCATGTGTGCTTTGGGATAGTTGTCGAGTCATGAGCATATGTTTGGCGCGGTTGAGTTCAGAGAGCGATGTTGTCAGGTCGTAAACGAGCTGAGATTTCGCAACTATACGTGTTTGTGGTCATGTTCAGACGGCTATACTTTGAGGGCAACGTCAGATGGGGCCGTGAGAAGACAGTTCAGAGACCGGCGAGTTCTAAAACTCTTTTCTCCGATCCAAGTCTCGACCAGTCCATGTCAACAATTTGCAATTCGTTTGCCTCGACGCAAAGAATCTTCTCAACAAAGAAGTCATGTCGAAAGTCTCTCTAAGAAGACTGCAGATAACTTTAGAGAAGTTCATTCAAAGGCGTCATTAGTCTTTACAGCGTTTCCGACTTCCATATCCCACCCATAATTTATCGAACAGATCCAAGAAAGAGGAGAAAACAGCATCCACTTATATACTTGAATCTCGAGTATACAGTATCCAAGAAAGGCGCCTTCGTTGGTATTTAAAATGAATTCGATACAGTAAGGTTTTGGTTAGGGAAATTGTTTACGAACATAGAATTGAAGTCAGACGAGGAGAAGTAATAATACCATATTCGAAAAAGTTTCTAGTTGTCAGGACTGCGACCAGACCAAGTCTATGGTAGTATGTGACCGAAGAATTAATACTGTGACAACTTAACAAGTAGTAAACTGGCGCGACTGGCTGCAGTACCCTCGTACCTTAGATGTACGAGTATGCCAAGGCGCTAGTGGACCGGCCTTGGCACAAACCTCGCTGATGGACTAGGATAAGAAGATATTCATCCCTCTTGTGATACCGTTCACCAGGAAAGATCTCCGAAGCTCGGGAGTGGGAATGCTACGTCACACTCCATTGAGATTTGCTCGGTTCATGTCAACCATGTCCACCATGTCCACCACCCCAGTCGAAGATGCCATGCGACTCAAGGCACGCCCACTACACACTCTTCCCATTTGCACACCAGCGCTGACCAATCTACATACAGATCACCGCAGCCCTGCAACCCACCACATTCGAAATCCACAACGACTCTAGCATGCACGCGCACCATCAAGCGATGCAAGGCAGCGTATCCAAAGAGACGCATTTCCGCGTGTTCATCACGTCCGAAGCGTTCAAATCGAAGATGCAACCCGCGAGGCACCGCATGGTGTATGCTTTGCTGAAGGAGGAACTGGAGAGAGCGGGAGGGATACATGCGCTTCAATTGCGGACGAGGACGCCTGAAGAGGAGGAAAGGCAGATTGCTAGGGAGGCGATGCAGGATGGGGAGAGCGTTCCACACGTTGAGGAGAGATGAAGTTATAGATTTGCAAAGCAAGATGATTGGATTTCTATCTACACCGAATGCCAAGTCAGGATTAAAGGAGGGGTGAGAGCTTGGTGCTCTAAAGGTCTCACGACACGCCAACTTCTGGTCATTACCCTTATTGGCGTGGCCCTCGCGGGTCCGTGTCCTGTTGCAATTCGACTCCAACGACGCGAACACGCCAAGACCGGGATTCCCTGGCCAGGAGCAGCATATTGAGCCGTTGCGTTAGGACTACGCGGCGAGGGAAAGCATTCATGATAGATCACAGCGGTAAATGGGACCGTGATATCGAGAAGCGGATGGCATACGCCAGAGGTTTGCAGGTACTCGACTACGAAAGGCCAGAGACGGGAACAGAGAATTTGGCTAGTGCAGGTTACCCAACAAACGCTTTCAGCATCTCTATCTCGTCCCCATTACGCGCTGTCTCTTGGGTAGCTGAAAAGACCGCTGAAGTCTAGCGCATCTTGAATAGCTTCTTATTCGCTTGGTTTACAACAACAGATCCTGGTCACAAATTGTAGCCCCCTCCAACATCCATGTTTGATGCCGTCATACTTCCATTGGAACTCTTATCCCTAGTGTGGTATGAGCCCAATACATGTAGGCAGGCTTTATGGAGCGCCAAGACTTCAGCTCGCTTAGACAATCTTAGTGCAGATCATCTCCCACCAAGCTCGAGCAATCGCGAACTTTGTGTCCGCAACTCTCTCCGCAACCACTCAACCTCCACACATCCCTTAATCTCATACATACACTCGCCGCAATCATGGCCGATGCACCTCGCGGAGGAGCAGCAGCAGGTGGAGCAGCAGGCGGAGCTCGCGGAGGCTTCGGCTCTCGAGGCGACCGAGGCGGAGACCGGGGACGAGGAGGGCGCGGAGGACGTCGAGGGCCTCGCCGTGGAGGGAACAAGAGCGAAGAGAAGGATTGGCAACCAGTGACGAAGCTGGGTCGTCTGGTCAAGGCTGGGAAGATCAAGAGCATGGAGGAGATCTATCTACACTCGCTGCCGATCAAAGAGTACCAGATTGTGGACTTCTTTCTGCCCAAGTTAAAGGACGAGGTGATGAAGGTGAGAGGCTACCTTCTACAACAGCCGTGCGAAGGATCAGATGGAAATGAGGGGTTTCAATTTGCTGATGCAGTTTGGTGGGAGACAGATCAAGCCTGTGCAGAAGCAAACTCGCGCCGGTCAACGTACTCGATTCAAGGCCATCGTCGTCATTGGCGACTCAGAAGGCCACGTTGGTCTCGGCATTAAGACCTCCAAAGAAGTCGCCACTGCTATCCGCGCCGCCATCATCATTGCCAAGCTGAGCGTCCTGCCGATTCGAAGAGGATATTGGGGTACATCTCTTGGTGACCCTCACTCGCTGCCTACAAAGGAGAGCGGCAAGTGTGGCTCTGTTACTGTTCGAGTAAGTTTCATGAGCTTCTTCATGCTTGGGATCAGGTACTGATTGTTCGCTAGCTCATCCCTGCACCCCGTGGTACCGGCCTCGTCGCTTCCCCAGCTGTCAAGCGTCTCCTCCAACTCGCTGGCGTCCAAGACGTCTACACTTCCTCCGCCGGCTCTACGAAAACCCTTGAAAACACACTCAAGGCCACCTTCGTGGCTGTAGGCAACTCGTATGGCTTCCTGACGCCGAACCTGTGGAAGGAGACGAAGCTCAACCGGAGCCCGTTGGAGGAGTTCGGTGATGTGCTGAGGGAAGGAAAGAGATACTAGAGAAAGAGATATCACGGTGTCAGTCATTGACTCAGGCGCTGTGTTGCTGTAGCATGCATGTACCGTGGATTAATGCAAATCTTTGAAAGTCAGCGAGAGATGATGATACAAGTCTCATGTGATATCTGGCGACTGGCTGAGCTACTGATAAGACTTAGGTTACAAAAACTCAGCGGCAAAAGAAATTCTTGCGTTATTGTATGGTGCTCGCTCCTCCCAGTGTATGACTGCTACAATCCCAAACCAACACATCTCGCCAGCAGCACGAACCAATTTGCGGCAGAGCGCTGGCCCTCATCTCCGCCCCCACCAACGTCCTCAATCATCAGACTACAGATGCAAGTCATCATCACCCTCCCGATCCTGCAGCGCCCCTGACATTTGCGGATAAGCATCAACGGACCCGTCGGACAGGGAATCCCGAGACGAAGCCTTCTCGTCCACATACACCCATTCCCTTTGTATATTTTCAGCCTTGCCAACAGCGGGAGGCTCAGGAAGGCGATCTTCTCCCTCCTCTTCCTCAGTCTCGCTATCCGAATCCTGTTCGAATTTGCGTTTGAGGAAGAGCGCCGTTCGTGGTGAGGGGGTAGGCGGGTCGGGATGGATATTCAGGGACTTTGCTATTTCTGTGTGCAGCAGGTCTATTAGCAGATAGACACGCTTGACATTTCAGGCAAGCACGGGCAGAAGACCGACCTGCCGCCTCATCGATTTTCGATTTCGCAGGCCTGGGCAGAGCGAATTTCCGCGTCATCGGCACCGCCCGCTTGCGTACCGGCTCCGGCTCCACCTGTCCACCATTCTCGACTCCTGCAAGTGCATCAGCATCCATCCATCCATCCACCTAACGTCTTTTCACGAGCATGCAACGTACTTGCTGCAAGATCGTTCTCAATCTGGTCACTCATCAGGGCCTGCAACAGCGGCGTTTCTGCCAACAGCAGCTGCGCTTCTTCCCCTCTATCGACGTCTTCAGAGCGCTCCAACCTTTCCTCCAGCTTAGAGCGATCTCGATCCCAATCAATATCCATCATCTCCTGCGGCATGAGGCTGCCTTCTCCGAGCTTGCAAGTGGGCACTCTTGAGCCTCCAGGTGGATGGCCGGACCAGCGGTCTAGGGAGAACTTCTTCTCCTTTGACGCAGGCGGTAGGTTCTTCTCAAACGCCCAAAGCTGTTCACGGTTGATCTCATTCGGCGTTTTATTCTCGTGGCTCTCCATTATCATTTGCTCGTTGATGAGGCAGTACGCCTCTGGTGGGGAAGGTAAGTGGCCATCGTTCAGAGGTCGCGCGAGCTCCAGCAGTTCACATATTGCAAAGGCCTCCTTGCCGCCGCTTGGCCTCTGTTTTACCCTGTTCGTAAGGTCGTCCAGTTTGTTGGTCCAGTAGAAGGGATCTGCTTGCTCCTCTGGGCCTTGGTTGTCCTCTTGGGTCAGCCGTGTGTTTGGCGTTGGTGGCGGAGGCGACGGTTCTTTTTCGGATGCGATCTCCACAGCAGACGTTATCTCCTCCTGGTGCTTTGCCAGATTCGTCTTCGTCAGTGGAGCTGCTGGGACAGTGATTGTCGGCCTGCGCCTGTGATTCGTAGGAGAGACCGAATCTATCGTCTCTTCAGGATCGGATATGTCTATGATGGATGACGAGAGATCAGACAGACGTTCATTTCTCGTCACGGTACTTCCGGCGTTGCTCAGCTCGCTGATTGGAGGGGTCTGCAGTCGTGATATGTCTGGAGGTAGGACTAGGACACTGGCGGTCGCGGTACTGCTGTTACCGGTGGGCGTTTCGGTTTGGGACCGTAGCTTCATGCTTCCAGGAGTAGGAGACGTGCCAAAGTTGGCAGTCTTAGGTTCTGGGCTCTTTCAGGCTGCGCGGTGTCGGGCTGCAAAGTTTACTCTCGCCAGAAGGAAAGCAGTGTGGATAGAGCAAAAAGAAAGAGGTTTGGAGGGAATGGCAGGTGTTACAAAAACGTAATGTGGAAGCAATTACTTCCAGTGGTGACGTCGTCGAGGTCGTGGATATCTGTGGTCTGTACGGAGTACTGCGAAAAGTGTTACTTCTCTGCGCACCTGCAAAAACGATTGCTGCATGCGACAGATTCTAGTAGATTCTAAACAAAGAAAGGCTCCCCACATTCCTCGGCTTAGGGGCACAGAGTGAGACGCTTGCAGCGAACAAAACTACAAAGCTTCCAATTCGTAGAAGGGACCCAGAATAAAATCTCAACTGCTTGATCGCTTTTTGCGTCCAAGATAACAGACATAAAGGGAGACCGTACGTGCGTATGTGTGTGAAAATGACAGCTTAGAAATTATGAGACAGTTTGAAGTGGGACAAAAGGTCGGAACAAAGACTGTTCAAGGCAGCAAACACAGTTAAAAGGCAGTCACACTGCCCATTGGGTGAATATTGTACGCCTTTCAGGGACATGGTTAGCCTTGCGCCCTCAGATGCTTTTCAAATTCTGGGATGGGAGAAAGGCGAAAGAATGTTCGATTACCTAGAGCGAGGTAGCTTTCCTTCTTTCGCATCCTTTGAGAATCTAAAAGACGGTGCGCATCTAAGGGGTTACCACCCTAAGAGTCCCACAAGATGTAATCTTAGATAGGCGATACGTTAAGTAGTGAGAGAAGTTTCTGCATGTGAAGAAGCATGCCTTGTGAGAAGAGCCCCAAGCAGTGAGGCTATTCGCAGCAGCCCTACGCCACCGACAGGAAGGTGACATGCGGTTCTTAAACCGATGACATTGCGGGTCCAGATCCGACAACTTGACTCACACATGCACTCATCCGCACAACACTTGCTTGCTTTAGCAGACATCTTTACGACTATTCCTCACTTCGTCAACAATCAAACGAATATCGAATACAATGCGGGGAAGCAGCGAAAAAGAGCAGAAAGAGCTTGAAAAGTGTGAGGGAGCCCCCGGCTCACAAATGCTTTCCAAGGAGCTCCCTGAAGAGACTGCATTGACCCAGCAAGCTAGCGACTCTGCAGGATCTCAACTCCAAAGGCCGTCTATGATGATCACACCAGCAACCCCTCCACATAGAGATACTAGTCAATCACCACCATCAACCAGTAGCTCCAGTAGCTCCAGCAGCTCCGAGGGCACACTCACGGCGGATACTCCAGGTTTCACGGTGGATACTCCAGTCTTCATGATGTCGCGTTATCGCCGCTACAAAAAGAGCAGCTTTCCTTCAGGGCCCGTCTGCTCAATATTTTTCTCTAAGGACATGTTGATACAATTAAACCACAAGCAGCATCACCTCGAGATCGATCTCCTTCGACCCGAAGGAGAGGCCAACGAAATCGCGGCTCAAGACCTTTCACCGCTCTGCCTCTACCGAGAATTACGAAGACTCAAGATCACCGGCATGATGCAGTCATATCAATCGTACATCTGGCTAGTGGTATGGCTGAATCCTCAGTTGACGGACCTGACGTTGGAGATGGCAGGGAAAGCAGAACCCTTGGACATAGTAGCAATTGCCGAGACTCAAAAGTACGCGGAGTGCAAGCCGACAATGCGTGAAGTCGCGCAGGGCAAGACTAGGACGGAGGTTCCCGAGAAATTTCAGATTGTCAACCTGAGCCTGACTAACTTCGTGATGTACGACGCGCCGTTCGAGTGGTTCAGTAAAACGAAGTTGCAGAAAGTGCAGCTCCATCGATGCGAGGACGGAGGATTCCAACTGCCGATCATAATGGAGCGTAGCTTCAACATCACCCTCACTGTCTGAGAGTATCCGGGCAGCGGGTGCAATGATAGAATAGCTGAAGGTTAGGATCGAGGAGGCTTGAAGAATGGAAGGGGAGGGTCTTGACAGGGTCACGGAAGAATCAGCATACAGTCCAATATAGTGAATGATCAACCTCAACCCATCGTGCCTTTACGTGCCATTAGTGTATTTACCTCTGCTTCCATTGACTAGCCGACATTTCAGCCCCATTCCTTGACCCTCCACGTGAGTGATACCGCCATTTTTTTGATCAACTGCATCTTCTCTTGCTTCAGCGGTAAGTCGAGATGAATGGTGGACCACCGAGAGGTTGGGATGGAAGGGCTCGGAAGAACGTATTTCCGACTTGGCTTTTTCGATCTGAAGTCAGCGTCTTTCAAGAAGCCCATCGAAGACAAGATTGAAAGGCGTGGTGGAGACGGGGCAGCTGGACTTTTCTAGTAACGAGTCCATCAGGGATTTCGTGAACCGGGCGGAAGGCTTGAAGCGACTGGATGCTATGATTGAGAATGTTGGGCTGTTGACCATGGACTATGCCGAAACTGAGATGGTCAACGTCGTCCTTAATTTCCTGTCAGCTCTCATGGTCTTACCAAGGGTATACGAGGCCGCTAAGCATCTCAAGATCATGCCTCACTTGTTCTTTGTGACCTTGGAAGCAAAAGCGTGGACAAGTTTCTCGGAAAGAGACTGTCCCATTATCTTCGAGGCTCTAAACAGCAAATGCACTGCAAGAATGGCTAAAAGGTATGCAGATTGAGTCTGCTTTGTAAATTTTCTGGCTGATTAGAAAAGGTATAGGGTGTCCAAGCTTCTCGAAATCTGTTACGTCCGCACACTCGCCGAGGGCACCAAAGAAAGCGGCCACTGAACGAATCCTGATTTCTGCCACTCCAATTTCACACGTGAGGTAAGGATTGTGGCGTACTGAAATCTTCTCACACCAGAACAATAGAGTAAGGTAACTGAGCTCTGGTCCAAGCATCACAAGCTTGAGTCGAGAATCATAGGCAATACCTGAGCAGTCGTCACGTCAATGGGTTCCGCGATTCCATGATACTTACGAATGTACGAGTATGAGGGTTACAGACCTGCTCCATTAGTCACAGGAGTGGAAACTGCGAAGACCCGAACAGGAGTGTATGCGATGAGCTTTCACAGAAGCTGGAGGTTATGCAGTCCGGCATCATGTCAAACGTGTAGCTGATTGAAGCCGAGGATTTTTCTACTCCAGTCCCCCAGAGAACCTTGGTGGTTCCAAGGCCCGAGCAGATCCATATTGGATAAGGCTGGGGTCGCACATGAGCCTCATGCTCAGAGCCAAGCCAACGTGATACAAGAACGGGAGCTGCGTCCCAGAAAGCGTCTCACTCATCATTCGCCGTGGCTTCAGTAAAGTTCCAGGATCGCAACTCCTTGAGTCAAGCGACACAACAAGCATACCAAAGCATCCGTGGGCCTGGCGGGTTTGGACTTTGGGCATCGATCTGTAGCCCTGAATCGGCCAAAATACCAAAGTACCAAAGCGGCTAGACAAGATCTTTGCGCAAAAGCACCCCAATTTGCGCTTGGATCGCCGGACTGGAGCCTTCTGAGATTGGTCACTGATTTCACGCCGTGTTCAGGGCACGTAGAGGTTTCTCGATTGCCAAGGCACCTCTGGTGGGGATGACTACCGCAGAGTCTTCGATTCTTGCGCACCACACATATTCGACTAGTGTTGATCTGTCGTCGTTCGAGCAATTCACAGGCAGTCAGGCTCCACCGCATAACGGCAAAACGGCAACGCTTTCGATCAACTACGTGAATCCTCCCTTCCCAGTTGCTTCCTGGACGATGAGAATCTCATCTATCTGCGCGCTTTCTCGCGGTTTCTGAAACCAGGGTACCCAACCCACAATCCCACATCCACTGGAAGTGAACGTAGCGCTTGCCCGGATATGGTCATCGAAGCCAATTTTGCTCCAGATCACTCATGGGAACCCTAATATGTTCGCATGCTAACTCTTGCTCAGTCGATCAGACATAGGTTACGAAGGTCACGTCTAACAATCTCCAAGACGATCGCGTTCATTACCAGAGAAACTATGGGCTTCTTTGTTATTGTGGTACCAGAATAGCCCCAAGTATGTACCATATCCACCACGCGCCAATGCAGTCTCGTTACCCAGATCCATCTCTTGTCCGGCTTCATGGCCCGATACGCCAGCCTTTGAAACCAAGCGTTCTATCGGGTATTTCCAAAATCACAAAAGTCCTATGTACATCGTTGACGGCCCATTTTCTGTACATTGAAAATAAATGTACTCCACAGCAATGCTAGCTCCCGGTGTTCCATACAAATTTGTCCTCCACTATCTGCTCTGCCTTGATGAGGCTTGTGCAAGATCCTTGCGTGGAGACCAGTGCTTCGACATTGCCAACCATTGTGACCAAAATATCAACCTCCGAGAATGCTGTCGTATTCATCGATGCTCGTGCCTATCGTTGCACTAGAAGCGATACCAATCGTCTGTGAGCCCACGATCTCGGTTGCTGCTGGTTGCTGGGGAATCGCGACTGTCGAAGCAACATTCGTCGCGGGATTCCCAGGTACCACGCTGACGTTGAGATGCAGTATGTTTGATGCAACGTACAAGTCTACTAGTCGACTCGCACCCGGGGTGAGGAATTCTGTGGCCAAATTTTCCCCCAACGGCATACCGGTTGTATCAATTGCCCAGAAGCCATCTGGGAATGTCACGTAGTAACATGATGCGGTGGGTTTGGTAATGGTGATGTCCGCTGGCATATACGCTGTGATGTTGACAAGGCGTTGCCATATTGCTCCGGCTGGCAATTGGACGAAGGATGCATCGGTCAATAATCCATACGAATACTCGGCACCGACGAGCGATACTGTTTGACCCGCAAGGGTTGTGACGTTCATGGGCTGATAGGGATTGTTCGTGTCGAAAAGGTTGTTCCTCGCCTCAATTGAGTAATTGCTTGTACTGTTGTTCTCCACGGTTATGAGAACCATTCCATTGCCCTCAACTCCAGAGTGCAAGATGCTGCCGGAAAGCTGTTGCCCATTGACGAAAGGTTGGAAGAGGGTAGCGGTAAAGAGAGCGCTGAGGATGGAAGTTGTGGAGCAATGCATGACTGAGTCAAGATTAAAAAAATGTGTGGAATGATGGACTCTCCACCAATGCATCCCACAGAGGATATATACTGATGGTAAATTGCTGACGTGTGTCGTGTAAAGCAGGCAAAAAATATCGCGAGTAAGGGCTTCGCGGTGACTTGCGCTCCAGTCCATTTTATAGAGACTTACAAGGACGTGTTTCAAAGTACTAGTACCCGAAGTAACTCCAAATTTTGGCTCAATAGCAAGACACCGATGCGCGCTTTCCAGCATTGGATAGAAGCGCCGTTGCGCGTTTAGCCCTACTTACTACTTACCCCAACGCTCAAGCACTTGACACCTAGGCGCTCAAATCTGACTCCGAAAATATGTCCGACGAGGCTTACGCCACCACCTAGGCTTTTTCACCGTGGAAGCTAAGAGCTATCTGTCGACTAACCGTTCCTACTCTGAATATAGAAGCATGGCCTACGAAACGTGAAACACTAAATTTGCACCCCTGTGCGAGAAAGGAGTGACCTAGGCACAAGAGCGGATTCTCGAGCTCTTCAACACCCAACCAACCATGAGCGAGTGGGCCTCTGCATCTGTTTAGAGTTTGACAGGTGGCCAATGCCATTTTCCGACATTTCCCAATATCTGGGGTTGCATTTATGCGAGCTTTCCATTTGTTTCAAAAAATGCCATGACAGACTTTCACATGCGAAAAATTCCGTGACATCTTCGAATTAACTGGCGGAGGAATGTAAGCAATAATGCACACTCACCCTTATGGCCAATCTCCTCTCTCTTCGAGTATTGCTCCGAGGAATCTCCTTGGTGCATCGCAGCAGAAACAAGCGAGCCCACAGAAGCAAGTAACAAAACTCTCGGTCCCCAGATCCGTAAGATCCGTTTACCAAGAGCGCTAGCTTTGGACATCGAGAGCCAGAAGCACCAATGCAAAAGATCTACCAGCCAACCCTGACCTGTCCCTTGAGCACGGGGAGCACGGGTTCTGAGCGCTATGTGCACGTAAAAATTCCTCAAACCGAGGCTTACCCGCAGTGCGAAAATTCACGATATCTCGAGACTTGGTCCTTGTTCCGGCAACGGCCGCTGACTGGAGGCTCTTCCACAGAAACGCCATCGGATGTCATCAGCTGATATCGGCTACCGAATACCCATGGTGCTCATCATATTAAGCAGTCAAAAGGATTCTGCCATCTGACATGGGCCGCACAAGCCGAGTTGCACTCGCTCCCATTATCTGAGCTATGATCTAAACTTGTGTTGTTGCTAATGATCCTACAGCAGCGTGGGCAATGAAAAGCCTTTCCTACTTCATAGTAAATGTTTGGATTGTAGCTTTTAATTCGCCGGCTAACTCAGCTGCCAGGATATCCCTGCCTTTATGACATTGCTTTTTGATGGCTCCTCCCGCCAGGATCTCTAGCATTCCCTCCAGGCCATTACCATGATGAACCTATGTGGTGCTACTATCAAACCTTCCAAGCCGCACGCTACGATGGTTTTACTAAGTCAGTAGTTAGTCCTGACAAGTGCCGTTTTCTAGGTCAATACCCGAATTGCCATGCAACAAATGCATGCGTTGCTCGCCTTCCTATATGCCAAAGCTTGTTTCCCATACCATTGAGTTCTTATCTTTTGTTTGAGTACCCTGGCCTGCTGCTAGTCACTCCGGCTGTTTTCCTCGTGAATCAGAACGAGATTTGGGCTTTTCCGCAGTTTGTTATCTCTTTGCTTTGCAAAATTTGATCCACAGGAACGAGATACCTTGTCATCTCGATTTTCAAAACACTAGGTCAATCCAGAACAGCAGATTTGCTGTGTACGTAGAACGACGAGCTTGCATCTGTTGGGAGTACTACCCTCAAGGAACCTGCGGACTTTTCTCAAGAAGCATGGTAGAAACAGATGTGACACAGCATGGACAGGTGGAGAGAATGTCAGAGTAGAGACTTTATAGGGTAAGGAGCAGTCCTAGATGTTTCCTAATTGGCGAGTAGGTACGATAACGGTTTTACCCCAACCTCTCGCGCAGAAATCAAACCTTGAAGCACTAGAGCCAATCACCAAAGGGGAGAGAGGACCTCTTTGGCTTCCCGGCGGGTTCCAGTCCTCCGCTGTCTACCCCCATCCACTCCTGAAAGCCCTGCTATATCGCAGGCCACACCCTCAAGCTCAACGAGCTCATCAAGCCCTGAAACTCAGGCCAATTCCTCTTAAGACACCGTGTCTGACTTTCCCGAGACCAAGCTTCCGGCATCCCTGAGCCAACTCAACGTACTGAGAAGCTCAAGGGCGTTCCCAACCCCCAAACATGGAAGCAAGAAATGGAAGACTCCTTGGAAATGCTGGCCATGCGGCACTGGATTGGAAACGAAAAGATGAAGCCAGTCGTGCGCCTTGCAGTTGAGGCTAGAGCTGCTACCAGTAATCGTCTTGCGACTGAAAAACTTCCAGCTGTCACTGAGGTAGATGTTGCGACTTGATTATGAACCAGTTTGCAGGCAGTCCGCAGCAATAGGCCCGCTGCTTGATGCTGGTGAAAACGAGCATCCAGGAGCCTAGGGTATTCTGACTCACACAGTTCAAGCTTCGAGTGTTGCAGGGTTGTTAACTGGCAACCATCAATGTCTCCCTGCATTCAGACGAATCGCCGTGAGGGCCGACGCTATTTCTGTTGCTGGTGGTAGTCTTGCCTAATACACACATACACTCCTGTCCTCGAGTCCCGACCACACGACATGAATCTGTTATCCATCCTTGGCCCCCAGGTACTGTGTACATCGTTTCGGACTTGACGTCTGGTAAACGGAACCCTCCAAGAGAACGGTGAGGCGATGGGGAGAATCCAGCGCCCAAGACCCGAATCGCTCTGATAAATCACGGACCGTAGCTGTTGTTACGCTATCAAGCCCGCCTGGAATGCGTGACGGTAAGAGGATGCATAACATCTCCGATGCGCTTCACCGATCGGGATCCCAACTACAGCTGCAGACCCAACCAGCAACACTCACATACGGCATCATATCATCGCGATCGTGGCGACGGTGGTTCCCCTACTGAGCATCATCATGGGTATTGCTATTGATCCTCGTTGGAGATATGTGAGAGCGCTTAAGCAGAGGACCATAGAGCTGAAAGAAGACGCAGAGGGTAGGAGCAAAGACGGGGACAAAGGGGACGATAAGGCGTGTTTTTGGGAACGGGATCCATCAGAGGCATTTTTTAAGTACAAAAGCCATGAACAATATGGAGAAATAATATCGGAGTATCAGTCCAGAAAACGCAATGGATAGGTGTGAGTAAAAATAGAGGAGGATGTTACAGAGAGGGGAGAGGGCTTGTAGAGCGTCTTGATAAAGGATGCAGCATGCATGCGTAAAAGCCAGTACGAGATCATCCATCACAGTCAAAACGTTTTTCTCCACTAGAAGCGTTAGAGTGCGCCCCTTCATGACGATGGAGGAAGTATATATCCTTTTTGAGCAACGACCCTTGCCTGAAAAACTGTAGGTCTCGAAAGCGAGCTCGCCACTGACCACAACGTACTTGACGGGTCTCTTTGCAGCCATTTCAGAAGTATCGTACGAAACTCTCGCAGGACGAGACAGGAGACACAACCAGCAATGAAACCATCCAGGAACCCTCGCAGCCACGCCTCGATTACCCCGTCTTGCCGGTAACATGAGTCGGGGAGACTGTTTTATTCGGTTTCACAGGCCAACGATGCCATTTCCATGTTGAGAACATAAGTATCACTTCCGCTTGCGATCCGGATTTTTCAAGCGGAACGCAAGACCCGCCAATGTTCCCTCCAGGATCCGGACTCAATACAAGCGGGGTAGGCAATGGCATGAAAAATCCTTTCGGTGACAGCTCGCTGGAACAAATGGGGAATGGGCCGCAAGATGATAGGTGTGTGATCCTGCTACAGGTGGTTCATTCCAACATGACCTTCCAACATGACCTTCTAACATGACCTTCCAACATGACCTTCTAACATGACCTCCCGGACACTCACAACTCTCACGAGCGTTGATTTCCTTCCGGATGATAACGTTGTTCATCCCGGCTCTGTGCATCAAGTAGCATCGATTGAATCTAAAAGCCATGTCCATCGCTATGGGAGGACAAATCGATCAGATAGCCAAAGAACCCGTAGATACGTGTGTACGATCCGAAACACGAAGGCGGACCTCACTCAGGTCACTGCAGGGGATGCATCATCCGGAAGAACTAGATTCAACACCGTTGGTGGAGATTGACAAATAAAACACAGAAGGAATGTACGTTGAATCCAAGGAAATTCTGAATTGCTGGTTGCCCCGTTCCGCTTTCAGAGACACAGAGATTGAAATTGGATTGGCCCACCTGCTGTGTAATACGCATCTCCACTATCCATGGGATTATTAGCGTGCCTTGCAACGATAATAACCCTTGATGTAGACTCTTACGTCACGCAGTAGCCGGTAGCCAGACAATGGCAAATGGCGGCGTTGATTCGGAATCGGCCAATTTGAATTTAACAGACGGAGCACGAGCAATCGACCACAACACCATTACTCATAGAAAATTAAACACAAGGTCAGCATCGTGGTCAGAATAGGCTTTTGTTACTACTCATGCTTCTGGATTCACTAAGATTGAATATAATTAGGATTCAAAATGACCCGGAAGCAGTGATTTGACAACCAGCAGTATCACCTGAGTTTTTACCCAGTATTATTGGCGTGACTTGAAAATCAATTCATGACCCCTTGATACTTTGTAAGAAGTCCCGAACACGCACACGGCTGGCACTTGTCAACATTCTGAATAATCTATGCACACGACCCGAACGCACTTTTAGAAAAATTGTTACCCCTGTTTGAGCATTGTACGTGTTCAAAACAAGACGACAGGATATAAAGCAATGAAATTAGTTGTGACAAGGCCTGAACAAGAAAAACGGGATATGAACCAAGCAGGAGAGAGAGAGAGAGAGAGAGAGAGAGAGAGTACATAGATAGCAATTTCAGCGGCGATTATTCAAGTCCCATTATCGAGCCTAATGCTCCTTGTCTACTGTACAAGGCTTCCAGGAAAGCCGCCAAAAGTAGGAGTTTATGGACACAGCTCGACAATTCCCCCCCCCCATTACTATCCACCAACGCATGCAAGGATGAATAGCAGGCATAGCAAAAGGCGGAGTGTTGAACAGGGTCCCGTCTACACGTTGATGATGATCGGGACGCACTCGATGGCGATGAGTGCGGTCTTGGGGAAATGGGTCAGTCAGTCAGGGTGATCGTTCCGTAATGCTGGCAAACAAAGAAAAAACTAACCTGAGTGCCGCTGCAGCATGCCAACGCCGAGTTGGAAGTGCATGTCGAACCGCCAAGGATGTTGTTCAAGGCTGAATCAATTCGTCAGCTGCGTGGGGACTAATCTGCACACGGGTGAGTCCGGAAACGTACTTGATTCGATGCAGCCGACACCGGTGCCATTCTTGGTAATCGCGTTACAGCATGATACGACATTGGGTGAATTGCAGGATGAGGTTCCGGTAGAAGGGCTGGGAAGGGCGGATGTCGCCATGGCGAGGGAGAGGACGCTGAGGATGGTCTTGAATTGCATCTTGGTGGTTAAAGAGGGATTGAGGCTTGAGGTTTGGAGTTTTGTTATGGTGGAGAAGTTTCCGTTTGGTTTGAAGTCTTTGTTTGGTTGATAGAGGAGTTGGGAGGAATGTTAGAAGAGGGACGAGAACAGCCTTCTTATAGATTTCTGGCAAACCGGAAGTCAAGAGCAAGCAGAGGACGGAAAAAAACCTCATGTGTAATGACGCAAGGTCACCACTTCGGAGGTCCTACGCTACCATATTGCAGCAAGCCACAGTGGAAGGCGCTGAACCTTTTGCAGTACCTATGTGGTCGACAGCAATGGTCAAGGGTCCCCCCCTCCACTTCTTCATTTGCGCTCGAAGAGGATACGAGGATACCACCTGAGACACAGACCCAAGCTTAGGCATGCACGAATAAGAAGCACTAGTGCCGTAATCCGATCGCTGTAGCAGATCTAGGTAATGTGCTGTTCCTCATGCCCGAAAAAGAAACGATCAAGGGACGACACTTCAAGGAGATGTTCGATCGATCGAGGTAGTTGTTTTGGCAGGCTATTCGAGGTTGACAGCATGATTCATCACTTCGATGCTATTCAGGGGCGACGAGAGCATCGAGTTGTATTGCTATAGAGAGTATGCCAAGAAACAACGCCTGCACTGCATCGTCATACGAAGGTTTTAGTCATTGAAACAACCTTTCTGCCAATCATGAGTACGAATAGTGTCTGAGCACCTTGGGGTCCGCAGGAGGATGATGCAGGGGTCGAAAGCACACTTTCTACCTAGCCTGTGAAAGCATGGCGTCTCCACAATCCTGGGGACGTGCATGCATAAAATTATTGAACGCTACGAATAGAACCTATCGGTTCGCATCGTGGCGCTCCCCGCAGAACCATGCCGCGAACCTGGTCTGCGCCGCGGCTTGTCAGGCGAAAGAGCTAATTGTACTCCGTAAGCTGACGGAAATTGTAAAATGATCTTTGACGCAAGTCGGTCTATTTGATGCAGGATATGCAGGATATGCAGGATCTGCAATATGTAAATAGTAAAAGCAAGCGAAAAACTGCAGGGAAAAGTACTGAGAATATGTACGGGAGTAAGGGTTTTATTGGTTTTAACCGCTTGGAATGGAAGGCTGGCTAGGTTTCATCAAAGAGGGTTTAGTCAGTCAAGGGTACATCCATCCGCTCGACATATCTGGAATTCCCAATGAAGGTTGCAGCGGGATGCGCCACGTACCGAAAAACGGATTGAAAAAATGATGATGGTATGCATCGACCAAAACGGTTTGGCACACTGCGAACAAGAAGCCACAAGTGGCAGAGGTGCATGCATGACATCGTTTGGTTACTGATGCGAGCCAACCAAAACGGTCCAAGAATTAGCGATCGCACCCACTGACGTCCCACGTGAATTTCTCAAATACCGTAGTTTGTTGTGGAAAGCCTTGAAGAGTGAAGACAAGGTGCAAGTGTTCTGAGAAAGCCACAGGTAAATGCAAACAGTATGAACAACATCCACAGAAGCCCCAAACGCTGCTCAGCGTTGAGAACTATTAGGTAACATCAATTCAGGCAGCGGCTTAGGACTGGAGCCCCTGCATTAGTAGAGGGGGAGGGGAGAGCTGCTACTCCATTCAGGGACGCAATTCTTGATTGCGGAGTACCGATCAAGTTAATCCACATATGGGATTATGACTCAATGGTTGCAGCTATTTGGTCCTCACTCCCCGCGGAGATAAACCGCGTGATCATGTTGATGCAATGCTAGATGCAATGCATCGGATGGTTGAATTGGCCGAGATCTCGCTGTCGCCGAAGTCGTAGGTGGAGGATCGACGCAAGGTTGCAGGATACGAGCTTCTGCAGTCTGCGAAAGCAAGTGACGGACCACTCATATGACTAGCGAGCCATACTAACCAATCGCGCGACTGTTGAGGTGGTCCACAAAGCACATGGTGGGAAATGGCTCAGCCGTGAAGCCGCATTGTAGAGGCTCACACTTGAATTGGGAGAATTATAGAGTGCATTGAATTCCCGATGCTACTGTAGCCGAAGACGTTACTCAGAAATGACACACGAAATCAATGCATGATACTGAGGGTGGTGTGAGCTCAAATCCGGGTTTCATAAAAAAAGAAAAAGAAAGAGAGAAACACCGCAGGTATGCATTTGACCAGACAATTAGTCAAACATGGTCTAGAGGCCCAGAAAAAACCCTTTCAGCAACCCGTATTTGTATCTCGGCATTGCTGCGTGGGGAAGTCATGATGTGCAGTCCATTAGTTTCCAGGTTGTCCAGTTTATTACTTATAGGAACACAATCAGCAGACGCTCGCTAGTCGTAGAGTCACGAGACTCGCAGGTGTCAAGGAGGGTGGGTAGCACCCGATCAAATTGCTCACATGGTGGACAAGCTGTAAACGTAGTGGCGAAGTCGGAGATGTGTTTACTCTCACTTTGGGTTTCGATGAGCGCCAGGCTATTCATGATGCTTGCTTGCGTTGAGAGCATGAGGTATCCCAGCAATACTCGCACAAGATCCAAGGTGACAAGAGTCGTATAGGGTATGACGTGACTTTATGATGTGTTGTTTCTTGGAATAGTACGAATCGCAAGGTTCTTACATTTCTACAAGTGGAAAGGTTGGTAAAGAAAGGAATTTTTATCCGTGCAGGGCGCTCGCGCAAAGGAACACCCCAGTCTACTAAATACTGCATCACCATTTTGTGTGTATATGGGTGTGTCTCCGTGTCTGTGCGTGTTTCTGTGTGTGTGGCATTCAACGCAGCATCCGATACCGGCCTTGGCTTGAATACACAGTTCGTCATCTCCAATATGCACTACTCAGGCAATGTTCGGTATTCGAGTAAACCCCCATTGTGCAAGCATTTTCTGATCCACATAGTAGAATGTTCACAGAGTTTACTGTAGACTTTTGACTTTCTATAACAGAATCTGTTGAACACAACGAGGGCAGGATGGAGTAATGCTGACAGGCTCTTTCCCGATAAACAGCGAGGAACTATGGATGTGGCCCTCCTTTAGGTCAATGTTCTCTCAACTAAGCGTTACGCTGCCCCGAGTTCTTGGTTTGGCTCACTCCCAAGGTTGATGTTCTAGGACCATGTTCCTCGAGATCAAGGCTCTTGGTGGGACCTGTTCCCATAGACAGGCCCGCAATTGAGCGGCTCGTCACAAATAGTGACAGTCTTGGGAGCAAGAGATTTTCAAGAAGTATCAAGTCCGGCCAGTGAGGTGTTGATGCCTAATTGACTTCCAGCAGACGTCTTGGTAGATAGGTATATCTCTCCTCTGTGTCAGTATTGTGACGGATTTGCATCGCCAGTTTGCCACGTCTCATTTTCCATCAGCCTAAAGGTCTTTCGACGAAGTGGTTCGAACCATTTAGCCATGGTCTCAACAATAAGTGAAAGAGAAAGGCGTCAATGCAAACGCTCTCAGGAGCTCCTCGCAAGACACCTCACGTGCTTCAAGCTGGAGAAGAGAGGTACCAGATATGTACACACGCATCGCCGCCATCACCGCATTCCTTTCTCTCCAACATCAGGAGTCTGCCTATCAGCACCTTCGATCTTGGGAGGTTCAGCATTGAAAAGCGGGCTCGTTGGATCCACTACTTCAATCTTAGCGAGTCCACTTTTAAAATGCCGACGGGATCACGATTAGGCATGCAAAGATCCAATAGTGGATTTAAACTCCATCTCGGGAGAATGGACTCGGGAGAGGAGCATCGTTCTCGGACCTTCAGCATTTCAAAATAGACTCGGTAGATCCACTTTTGCCACTGGAATGCTCCCAGGAGGTCTGACTATCACTGTGTTCAGACTTTGTGAAAAACCAAGAAAACGCTGTCCGCCCTCCCTGCAGAGAAGCAACAGTCAAAATATCCTTAGCTACGTCAACTCCACTCTCACCCAACATCAATCCATACCTACCCAGAGCCACACCATCCCAGCATCCCAATTTCACTCTGCCACTCATTCAATTCTTCAGTTCGCCGTGTTTGCTTTCCTGTGCAGCGCTGTCGCCGTCGCTCCAATAGCTGACGTAGAGGTGATCAGTTGCGCCTCCGAGTAAGTCGCATTAACTCTGAATACATCGGGTCTTTTCATGCTAACGCTCAATTGTAAGGGATGATGCTAAAGCGGCTTTTGGGCGAGGTGATAGTGAAAAAAAAACACTAAGTCACAGTCTCGATGGGTCATAGAAACAGTTGCAAAGGAGATTCCGTTAGAAAAGATGGTACAAAACTACTAGACTCGTAAGAGTTCGCCGGATTCAGCGATTGAAGAGTTTCATATCTCTAGCCGGAGTGCCTGCATTGTCTGGACATTAGGCGATTGTGTTCCTATCAATGACATAATGGCTCAACGTTCCTGCGTGAATGGTACGAAAAGAAGGAGCTTCTGAGAGTCCATTTCAATGGGACAATGGAGTATGGTGTTCCCGAGTATCAACTTCACGCTACACTGACTGGGAATCTATCGAGTCTAGCACATGGAAATGACACGATGGCTTGGCCGTGTAGTTGCTCGTATGTTTCTGAAACGTGCTGTGGGTCAGCGAGGGGAATATTGTATGAGAAGCCGAGTATGAATTTGGGGAAGCTGCTGACGATGGATAATGGGACGGTTATAACCCTAACCCTAAGTACCTTAATTGCGGAAACCTCTCCGCGAGCCAGCGATTTGACGTCACTGCAACTCGTGCAACTCGCCAGAAGTCGGCATTCTCCAAATCAATCAATCCTTCCCAACAATATGTAATGCACCCTCAGTTTACATTATATACATTAGTATCAACATCCCATTTGCCAGCTCCAGAGCCATGCTGATACACCTCCTTCGACGACTCCATCCCCAAAATCCAAGTCCATCAATCTTTCAATCCATCCATAGAAGCGCCCCAAAGACCCGTCATTTGCGAATGGCCTCAACATTTCCCGATTTACCTATCTTCCGGGCAATCGCAAGCCATGATCCCAAAAGTACTGCTATAATACATTCGAGATCAGAGAGGAAGTTTACATATGGCGAGCTACTCAAAGATGTCGAGGGCGCCAAGATCACGCTGTACAATCAGTTGAAGTCCGCGTCTGCCGAGGGCGAGTCAAGAGGAGGTCAAAGGGTGGCTTTTCTGGTGGAAAATGGCTACGACTATGTAGGTGCGAGTAGAAGCTGCTTCTCTGCTCTGCTCAGTAGCTAAATGGAGACAGTGACGTTTCTTTCCATATTGGCATGCGACAGTATCGCCGTTCCACTTTCCTCTGGCTTCCCCGCAAGCGAGCTCCGCTACATACTGGAGAACAGCGAGGCGACGGCACTACTTTCATCAGGCAAGTTTCAAGAGAAGGCGGAAGAAGTCCTCAAGGAGGGCCTAGACCACCTACCAAGAAAGCCGGTTCTCAACATCGTTGAAAAGAGGCTTGCTGGCAATGGGGAAGATAAGGTCCAGCTGGTGCCCTTACCCATGGCCAAAGGCGGCATGATGCTATACACTTCAGGAACGACCAGTCGGCCGGTATATACTTTCATCCTACACTCAAAAATTGCTGCTGATGCTTCCACAGAAAGGCGTTCTCCTTCCGGAAAAGGTCCTCACAGCTCAAGCCGAATCACTACACAAAGCTTGGCAATACACCTCACGCGACCACCTCCTCCACGTTCTTCCTCTCCATCACATCCACGGCGTTGTCAACGCCCTCCTCACACCCCTTTTTGCCGGCTCAACTATCGAATTCATGTTCCCTTTCAACGTCGACGCGGTCTGGGAGCGCCTAGCGGCGCCTTTCATGCCAGACAAGAGCAAGGAGCCCATTACATTCCTGACAGTCGTCCCTACCATATATAACCGCTTCCTCTCTTCATTCGACAAGCTCTCCGTACCCATGCAGGAAGCTGTTAAAAAAGCTTTGTTGCCGGAAAACTTACGCCTCAACATCTCCGGATCCGCGGCACTACCAACGCCTACGAAGGATTCGTGGACAAAGTTGAGCGGTGGCAATGTCTTACTTGAGCGCTATGGCATGACTGAAGTCGGTATGGCTTTGAGCTGTGGTTTGGACTTCCGGGACCGAGTGGACGGCAGCGTTGGATGGCCATTACCTTCCGTCCAAGTCCGACTGGTGGACAGCGAAACCAACGAGGTCGTCCCCCTAGGAAAGGAGGTCGACGAGAATGGAAAAGAAAGAGAAGGAGAGATACAACTCCGAGGTCCCACTACTTTCGAAGAATACTGGCGCAACGAAAAGGCGACATCGGAAGAGTTTGTAGCATCGGATGATGGCGGAGGCAAATGGTTCAAGACTGGCGATATTGCGACGAGGAAAATCGTGGATGGTGCGGGGCAAAGTGGACAGGACTGGGCGAAGGGCCCGATGTATTTCATAAGAGGGAGGAAGAGCACAGACATTATTAAAAGTGGCGGAGAGAAGGTCAGCGCCCTGGAAATTGAGAGGGAACTTTTGTCATTGTGAGTTGCAATCGTGGCTACCTGGCCTCACCTCATCGGAGGCTAATGGTCTTCCAGACCTCAAGTTTCCGAAGCAGCGGTCGTCGGAGTCACCTCAGAGCAATGGGGTCAGAAAGTGGCAGCGGTCGTCGTACTGAACCCGGCACATGCACAGACCGGAAAAGGAGGCAAGATATGGGGCGTCATGGACATGCGAAGAGCCCTGAAGGACAAGCTTGCGAATTATAAGATACCGCAGGAGCTGAAGGCGGTGGAAGAGTTGCCTAAGAATGCTATGGGAAAGAGTACGTGCTCTCACCTCCTTTGCTCGCTGAATCTAACAATTTCAAAGTCAATAAGAAAAGTCTAGTCAAGGAGATATTTGGAGATCAAGCTTGATTCAGCTGCTTTCTATGAGGGGTATGTAGTTCGCTTCTTGTGCAGTTCGGATCTTTACGATACTCCTTCACCGCCAATCTGCCCAAACGTATCGGGCCCCGCTTGTTACGAGTTTGTGATCGTCTTTGCTTGAAAGAATAGGAGGCCGCCAGGGCCTTGTAACATGCTCTCCACCTATTTACAAGAGCCCTCCCCCCATAACAGGTCTACCTATCACCTACTACCCTCCTACCCTCCCGCAAACCTCAACCTCCCACCCCACAAGCACACCCCTCGTTCCCCCTCCCACAGCTTCCCCGCCATCCCTCCCAAACCACCCTCCATGCTCTCCTCGACCCGGCTCCTTCGAAACCCGACAATCCCCAGAACACCGCCCCCCACCACCACCATTCCCCACTGACACACACATATCAATCCATGCACCCCCTTTCACACACACACACCTCTCAATCGAAAGGGGCAACAAGGCGGTGCGGGAAAAAAAGACGTCCGAGCTCGAGAACCGACGACGCCGCCAGCACAGCCCACTCGATACAGCTAGCTAGCTAGCTTTGCCCGGGTTCTTGCGGACTGGGGGCATCTTGACGTCGATGGTCGAAGATTTTCTTGTGAGAGAGAGAGAGAGAGACGGCGGCCGTGAGGTTGGGGGGGGGGGGGGGGGGGGGTAGAGAAAGGACTGGACTGGGTGTGAGAGGATTGGATTGGATTTGGATTGGATTGGCGAAGAAGAAGGGGGCGCGGGGTTCGGTGCGGGTGGCTCCTTGGTTTAATTAGTGGTTGATTGCGATCGAGGTGGGGAGGTGAAGAAAGAGCTTGTTTGCGAGTGTTCGTTTCTCGGCTTTTACTCTGAAAGCTTCGGGGAGGGGAAGGTAAGTTTGGGGGGGGGGGGGGGGGGGGGGGCGGGTTTGTTTGGCTGCCCGTGTCCGTTGTTGTTCTCGAGAAAGAGGGAGATGGATCCGGTGCAGTTGTTGGGGGGGCGGAGTGGGGAAGTCAGGTCGTCAAGGTTGCAGGAACGCATAGATATCCAGACGCTTTTCCTTTGATGCCCCCTATATGCAATAATGTACATTTCCGTTTCTGCTACTCAAACAACGGTCAAGATCCCCGTCCCCACCATCACCCCAGCCTGCACGATATCGAAATCCATGTCCAAGAACTGGTAATGCGTCACAAACTCCGCAATACCCTTGATCGCCTCCTCCCACATTCCCCAGGTCATGCTAGGACCTGGATGCAGGAGCAGTCTCACATCAACGGAACCGTACTGCCGTTCCCGCCACCCCATGACTTTCTCCGAAGCGTGTCTCTGTGCGTCCCTCGCGGCGCTCCGCAGTGAATAGTACACATCGTACCAGGCGATGATCTGGGCGCCGTAGTCGTACAACTTGAGGACTTGCGAGGAGCCGGCTGGTCTGTAGTAGCAAGGGCTAGGTGGTTCGATACTGCGGCACGTAAGTCTTTCTTTATTCAAACATGACGCAGCATAGGTCGCACCCTTCCAGCTCCTTTGAGTAATTGAGGAATTTTTCTTGCGTCACATTGAAAGTCTCGCTGTTGGACGGCGCTGGGAAGGATTTCGGGAGTCGAAGCGATGCTGCGAGGATGCGACCACATAGCTGAAGCTGCACGATGAAGTAGATACATTTTGCTACCTGCATATCGAGAGGATTTACCCAATGAAATGGTTCAAGAAACGAAGATAGCTGTTGTACGGTCTTGATTGCCTTCCCCTTTGGTCGCATCGCCTCTATGAGAGTTTGCGGCAAGCGCCTGTTCGTTGGCACGCGATTAGAGATCCGAACCACCAATTTGTGGCTGTCTTGGGTCGAGAAAGAGGCAACTGGGCAGATCTGTTTGGATTGCAACCCTCGCCGCTGTTGCGGACGAGTTTTGCGTGCCAGAAAGATCCCTTTTTCATTTAGAGCCTGAAAGATCACATCAGATGCCGTCGTTATCTAAGATACTCCGCCTGGGTTACTCCTGGAGTTGTTGGTGCCAGTAGCCCAGGGTGACTTCTTCACTCAGATTTTGGCAATCAGAGTAAGTCCCCGAAAGCGTCTGCCCCCGGCGTCAAGACACGTCTGTTTACGCTCGTTGAAAAGAGCAGCTGTCGCTCTGCTGGCCAGTTGCTAGAGAATATAATGGCAGTGCAAGGGAAGCAAACTTCATGCAAAGGGCGAGACTGAATATCTCGGGCATGAATTGAGGGCAAAGGATAAGCAAGAATGCACTTGTGCAATTTAGCAAGTGGCTGCAAAACCGGCCAGCACGGCCAGCACGAATCGATCTTGCATGAGAGACCAGCATTTTTTGGCTTTCAACCTTGGAACTTCTGCCTGAAGAGGCCCATATGGGCTGGGACATGATGATTCGCTGGTTGAATAGCACAGCAATGCTATCTGGACATTGGAGGATGTCATAGGCAAGTCATACAGGCATGACCTCAACATAGAGTACGTACCAAATTGAGGGTAGGCAAATTTCCGAATGAATCAACACAGAAGTGGAGCTCAAGTCCTAACCTGTTTGCCAACTATAAGGTAGTTATCATTCTTGGGAACTGGATAGCGATGCTACATAAAGGTACCTCGGTACTCCGTAAGGTACCTTATTTATCTGGCGATGGATAAAATTTTACCCGGGGAAGGGGCGCCACTCTAACTGCTAGAGTAACTGCGGGCCGAGTATTGAGCCGAGGAGCCTGACTCGCCTGAGACAATTACTTGTGTAGGTAAGGTACCGTATCTAAGTATCCTAAGTATTCCCGTGTACTGCCCGGTGCAGCTTTTTGTGTTCTTCTGCTCTTCAAATCCTATACCCTCTCCATACTTCTGTACCACTGACCACATAACCTACCTGGCGGAATAGAGGCTCGGATTTGCGTGTGAAAAAGATAGATCCGTCGAGGCCTCAGCGCCGCCTAGATCTCAACTCTCCACACACTGACTTCTAACTCACTTCCTCTGCCCTTTGTAACTCTACCCCCTGCCATGTCAACTTCCGCCACTGCGCCCACCACACTCAAATCTAGCTCACCAGTCCCACTCGACACCATTCCCATCTCACCAGCAAACGAAAACGCCGATCCAAACATGACTTCAGAAGACGGAGCCACCGCAAGCAATGGCGCTGCAAAGTCCGGAGACGAGCAAGTCACTGTATTTCATGACCCGGAGAACTTCAACGTCAAGCACCCCCTGATGCATGAATGGACTCTTTGGTTCACCAAGCCACCAAGTGGGAAGGTAACACTGGCCACCCTCGACAGCTTGACTACCCTTCCAACTCTGACCGTGCAAAGGGCGACAACTGGAACGATCTCCTCAAGGAGGTCGTGACCTTCGATTCTGTGGAAGAGTTCTGGGGCGTCTACGTGAGTCTACAGCTCGGCTCCCACTACCACCCTTCAACACAGCCCTCGCTGACCTCGACCCTCTTCTACACAGAACAATATTACTCCTACTTCCGAGCTCGCGCTGAAGTCAGACTACCACCTTTTCAAAAAAGGCATTCGCCCGGAGTGGGAGGATCCTCAAAACAAGCATGGAGGCAGGTTTTTGCTCAACACCGTGCATATCCTAGGCTGATCCTTGCCGTTACAGGGAAATGGAGCTACCAGTTCAAAGGTAAACATACAGATGCCGGACCCCCTCTTCCCGACGGACGTGCTGACCATGTCGCCCCCAGACAAACGCAGCGCTCCCATCGACGAACTTTGGCTCCACGTGATGCTGGCAGCAATCGGCGAGACCCTCGAGAACAGCGACGATGACGGCGAAGTCATGGGTGTGGTGGTCAATGTGCGCAAAGGCTTCTACCGCGTTGGGCTATGGACCAAGACAGTCGGAAAGAGTGTGCCAGGAGGCGGAGAAGGAGACGTGGCTGGGGGTAAGGGACGGAGCTCGGAGAAGAGCAAGGATATCCTCCTTGGTCTGGGGAAGAAATTCAAAGAGGTGCTGAAGCTGAAGGATGCCGAAGTCGTAGAGTTCTCCGGGCACACGGAGAGTGCGCATAGCGGCAGCCAGAGGGCGAAGGCGAAGTTCACGGCCTGAGACGAGGTCGCGAATGTGAGTGGTGAGTGCTGGTCGAAGTTCACAAATGGCATGAGATCACGGCTTCCGGCGAGCGGCTTTTTGAGCACATGAAAAGGCAGCCATGAAGACGAGAAAGTAAGGTGGCTCATCGAGGATCACGGTAGCGATCGGAGCGTGCATTGTGCTCCTATCTAGCATACGCTACATACTACATACTTTGCAATACATACCAATAACCCCCCCCCCCATCTCAGGCATCTGCCCAAAAATAACAGTCAGCGACACGTGAGCCTCAGCAGCAATGATCTGTTTCCGTCTCCGAAGAGCGAGTGTACGCATCGAACCGAAAAAAAAAAGCCTTTTTTCATGCTGCACCACACGTCGATGACGGGAACTTGAACGGATGTGTAATAAGAAGAGACCGAGTCCAGGGGTTCGGAAATTGGCTCTGTGCGTATGTATTGCTGGGGGTGCACTTCGGCCGCGGCCGTACAATCGTGATCGGCCCCACCCCACAAATACAAGAAATCGGCGGCTGGGTATTATTGCATGAACTTGGTAGGTAGGTAGCGTTGAGGGGGGTACTATAGGCGCAAGCCTTGAAGAGTTTATAAGCGCCTGTGAATGGGTGCAAGGCCACGGCAGAATCGACAGTGTCATGTTTTTTTTTTAACATCATTGGAGGCGTGCACGTTTTGGGACCGGTTCCGAATGGTCTATTAGAGTGGCTCGTGGACATAGTTGGAGACCCAGACCCAATCTGTGGACATTGTGCCAACCTACCGAAGCATAGAAAATTGTGCACGATCGAAATACACATGGCGCCTGACAATCATCAACAGCGTTAACGCGGCTCGCGCAGCACGCCAGCAGCTATAGTCCCGCGCCCAACGCCGCGCTCCTTTCAAACGTACATGCATACATACTTAGCACATGGTGGCTTCCCTTCGTGGCGTCCATATGGCTGCCCATTCCAGTGAGTCGCAAGGGCAGGAGGCTTCCAAAGAGCGCCGTGGCGGAAAATTAGAGTCGAGGGTGAAAGAAAATAAGAAGGCTGGTGACGATGCGGGTTGGGGGTATGGATTATGAAAAGTCCTCCTCCTTCTCCACAAGCTGTTCCTTGACCCTGGACGGCCCACAGTTAGCAAAAAGCGAGAGCATGAAGCGAGAAACCCACTTGAGCAGAGTCTTCGTTTGCCACTTTTCCAGTTGTCTGTTGCCGCTTCTCTCCCAAACGTGCAATCTATAACCAAATGCCTCGCTATCCCCTTGCTCCACTATCTCCAATAGATCAGCGAGGAGCTTATACTCATCAGTCGAAGGGAATCCAGGATCGAGCTCCCGATAGCTCTCCAAGGCCCGCCTAGCACCAATGATGTCGAGCGCAAGATGGCACATTCCAGCGTGCAGCAGGTACATTTTGATGGAGTATTTCATCAAATTGCTCGATACTGACTGCTTGGCCACGTGTTCAAACCGCTGGATAGCGTCCTGGTAGTCACCGTCCATCGCAGCCAATTCGGCTGCCTTTAGATTGAGCTTGTTGGCGAGCGCGGAGGCATTGTCGTCTTCGTACCATTGCGCCGCCGCTGCGTATGCCGATCTTGCGTTTGAATAGTCTTCTTTCTGATCGTATAATTCGGCTAGGAGTTGCTTTTGTGTCGCTGCTCTTCTGAAATTGCCTTTATAGAGATAGTGGTCGATGGCTTGAGAGAGACATCGCGCCGCATCTTCGGGTGAGGTCTCTTTGTAAGATTTGAAGGCGTCTTGGAGTGTGTTTGCCATGTCGTCGGGTTCGCTGAGCTTGGTGCCTTGGATCGTAGCCGCCTGAGTGTAGTCGTCAGGACTGGGTACAAAGTGGGCGTAAGGGGAAGAGAGGGATGGGGGAAGTGAGGAATACTTTTTCGTAAGCCATTCCTGCTTCCCGGTAAGATCTCTGTACCCTGTATGCCGCGCCGGCCTTTATGTATAGCTCCGCAGCATTCTCAAGCTTTTCTGTTTTTGAGCCAAACCAGCTGAAGCCAGAGCCGGCGCTTGAGTAAGCTTTATCGGCTTGAGCGAGCAACTGTACTGGATCTTGGGCCATTGTGTGAGCGATGGTGAAAGGTATTGAGGGATGTGAGGTTGGCAAGATGTGATAGATCTTGTGGAGGTTGGCCTTTGTTGTACTGGTCGGCTGCCTGCTGTGGTGGGAGTAGGATATGCAGTCGCTTAGTAAGCGCCGCCGTCATTCTACCGAGACGAGAGCCTTAGCTCGGCTCAAGACTAAAATATACCTTAGCGGAAGGCTATGAGTTCAGAAAACGATACTGGAACGATGTATAGACGGTTTTTTTCTTGACACGTTTTAAATGCTCACCTCCGCCTTTAGACGATGAAGATTTTAATACGTTTCTTATCAGAAACGGTGTTAAATTTCAATACGTATTTTTAAAGATATTGTAATTAAAAAGAAATCGTTCTAACACCGTAATTATTCAGAAATCGTATCTTGAGTCAACCTTCCTTGATTCGATATTAGCTTTCGATAGAGTTCAGAGTCTAAGGTTCAAGGTCTATCAGTATATATAATATCATAAGGTAGGGCTGAGCTAAAATACCTTAAATTTGTATGTGCAGCCAATGATAAATTCTATCTGATTTCCTCCTTCGGTTAGCGCCCGTATAGCGTCTTTTAGGCCTTCCGAGCGCCCTCATCAAAAAAATGGGTGTCACCTTTTTGCAACTTCAGACACTCTATTCCCTTCACATATGATATCTTCAAATTTTTGTCAATTATACAGCTCAACTTGCGCATTCCAACGCTGCAAGAATTATCAAATTCGGTCTACTATCGATAGAGTAAAGTAGGATTCCAATATCACTGCCCAGCCGCTTACCCAGAGTCTTGGCGAGTCTTGGCATCAATCCATTGTTGATCCGCCCATTTCTTCTTTCCACCATTATTTTTTCACCACTTCATTATGAACTCATTCGCCGTCGATACCCTGTCTTCATATTTCACCAAGTCGTTGAGGTACAATGCTCCGCTTTCTGCTCTATTTTAACGCTTTCACTGACGCGTTTAGACGGCCCCTGAGCGAATCTAGCATCGTCGGCAATCGAGGCAAAAGACCAGCTATCACACCCCATAACAAGCGTGAAAGACCTTCCAAAAGGCCTCGAACGGACTCGCAGCCCTCGAGTTCACCTATGCCCTCTTCCCAAGCCAGCATTTCAGCCTCAGACGCGTCCTCGCCGCCCCCTTCCCAAACCTTCCAAGACGCGTCATATTCTCCTTCAGGGAATCAAGAAGCCAATGAAGAAGCACTTGATGCAGACCCTACAGAAGAATCGCTGAAAGACATATCGAATGACTTCTTTGAAGATATAGAGCTTCTTGACGACCTATCACCTTCCAGCCCCTACTTGAGGCCCCCTCAGCCACCAGCAAGGCTTCGACGTTACATTGCACGGCACCCTTACACAGAAGAACGAGAGCGTCACTATTCGGGTCCCATGGATGTCTATGGAGGCATTTGCTCAGAGTCTTCTGGATGTAGGCAACGGTGCCTCGGCAAGCATCGGAGGACGAGAGGCAGTCGATTGGGCTGCTGGCTGACTACCCGGTGACTCCATTTCTGCACTAATTGATGCTATCTACGGTGATCTTGATTCTCATCGAACGGCTGAGTTCTACACGTCCAGGGCGATCCTTTGCACCCTCAATAAGAACGTCGCTCGGTTTAACAGCCAAGTTCTTGCCAAGTTTTCTGGGACCAAGACCGTCTACAATAGTCGAGATGAAGTCGTTAACGAGGAAGACAGCTTCCTCCTGCCTACCGAAATAATGAATGCCTTCGAACCAGCCTCGCTTTCACCGCATCACTTGGAGTTGAAAGTGGACTGTGTGGTCATGCTGCTGAGGAACCTGGAGCCTGCCCAGGGTCTATGCAATGGGACACGTCTACAAGTCAAGAGTATTGGGTCTAAGACACTCGATTGCCGCATTCTAGAAGGTGGGCATAACGGTAAACGACACTATATACCTCGCATCCCTCTCGCTTCACCCGATTCGAACAATCTACATGCTTCATTTCGACGTGTTCAATTCCCTATTCGCCTGGCCTTCAGTATGACCATTAACAAGTCGCAAGGCCAATCCTTACAGCACGTCGGCCTATGCCTACACCCCGAGGTCTTCGCCCATGGCCAGCTATATGTGGCCCTCAGTCGAGTCACCAGCAAGGCCGGGCTGTCCATTGTGGCCCCAGGCGATCTACCAAGGAAGCAACCAAGTGCACCGGCGAGGTGTATAAGGAATAGAGTGATTCGACAGGTTCTTCTTCCGGCAGCAACTGGGTAGCAGGTAGCAGTAGAAACAGTCGAATGCCGCATAGTTGCAAATCAGAGTCCAGTTGGACTTAGGGTTAGGGCTTCCACTTGGTTTTGCAGCAGTAGACATAGTCAAATATTGCATAGTTGGCAAATAGTCGAATGCCGCATAGTTGGCAAATCAGAGTCCGATCTGGATTTGACTTAGGGTTAGGGCATGCGTCGCAAGCAACCTGATTTTTGCCTTAGGATCATGAATTTAATTCATGGGCCTATACTTGTCAAATAATAATAGTCTTATTAGAGACACAAGTATAGGCCCACGAATTAAATTCGTGAAACGTGTTCTTGAATTTCGAGGGGTTGATTTCGGGGCCGCGCAGAGAAGATTTGCTTCGGGGTCAAGCGGCTAAGCAGCGATATTGGAATCTTACTTTACTTTATCAATGACAAACCGAATTTGATTATTTTTGCAGCGTTGGAATGCGCAAGTTGAGCTCTATAATTGACGAAAGTTTGAAGAAATCATATGCACAGGGAATAGAATGGTCAAAGTTGCAAAAAGGATTCACCAAATTTTTTGATGAGGGCGTTCGGGAGGCCTAGCGGGCTGACAAAGCGAGTCTAACCAAAGTGTAGATCTGTCGAGGTTATCATTGGCTACAGGCCGCTGCACATACAAATATAGGTTTTTTAGCTCAGCCCTACCTTATGATATTATATATACCACCAGGTGTCGACAGAAGTCTGAACGCCGAGGTTTACCCGGGCTACCGTAGGCTTCCTCACCAATTGCCTCAGTTCTCAGCCGTGTCCATACCCCTCCTGGTTAGCCCCATCATGAGGTGATTCACTAACCTTTTAGTGCGGCGCTATACCGATCTGGGTATATTCCGATATTTAGCCGGCAGGAGAGTGGGACACGTCTGAGCTCAAAACTCAATAATACCGTTGATCGCAAGTATGAGAAATATCCTCGGCGTAGCCCTCAGCATATTTAGTATTTCGAATGTTTTATTGTAATCGAGGTATTACTCTACACGCAGTCAACGACTCAACTTAATAATTAACAACTACAGTGAGTAAATTTTCTTTGTCGCACATGTCGTACATGTTTTGTTTAACATTTCATATATGTCTATCTCTTCTTTGCAGAAAAACAAGCGTGTGTGTATATGTATTTCGCGTTGTTTTGATTGTCAAGACTGTTAAGACTGCGAACATTATATGTTACACAGCACTGCGCTGTTCTATTCTCAAAAAAAAAGTTCAAATCTCACTTATTTCTATACGGGGGGACGGAGTCATAATGTTAAGAATCTACGAATATAGATTTGTTTAGCTCGAAGAATGATGTTAACGTTGTGCTTTGAGAGGGTCTCAAATTGACAAAAATTGATGTTTTATAAATGTTAAGACAAGTGTCATGATGTGGAAAGAAGATGGATTCTTGCTACCTAGAAATCTGTCTAAGTGCATGCTGAAGAAGCTAGTACATACTTGGCCTAGACTCTCCAGGCGGAAGCAAGGAAAGTGCGTCCTGCGGAAGGCTTCCGCAGAATCACATATCAATAAACCTCTCAAGACAACGTCAATAAAAGTCTTTAAATAATACGCAAATTAGTCTCGGAGGGAGATATGATATTAGGATTATATCGACGCGAGTTTTTTTGTCGAGATTTATTATGAATATGTCGTCGTCGCTGTCGCTTGAAAAAAAAATTGACGGGTTCAAAATAGGTGAACGTACGCAACATGATATTATACATAATTAAAAT
Organism: Pseudevernia furfuracea; assembly: GCA_022315425.1. Lineage (NCBI taxonomy): Eukaryota > Fungi > Ascomycota > Lecanoromycetes > Lecanorales > Parmeliaceae > Pseudevernia > Pseudevernia furfuracea. The sequence goes on from JAIUPT010000042.1 coordinate 73,884, forward strand.
CTCGAGAGAACTCGTTTTTTGATGAAATCAATACTTGAGAGATATAGAAATAAATATAACATGTTAAATATATGAAAACTCGTGATCGCATTGTGTTTCACTTAAATAAAGTGAAATTTTAATATTTTCGCGACATCTCTAATCTAAAAAAATACGAGATTTTGAGCTCAGACGCTCTCAAACCTTAACGCGAAAATAATCAAAACTACGATAATTTTAATGAGATCTGACGCGATACTAAATCGTTAGTTTCGAGCTTAAATTCGAAGCTAGCTAAATGAGATAAAGGAAGCGTCTGAGAACTGAGATAACTCATCAAAATAAATAAATCAATACTTGAATATCTATCTCATATTATGAATTTATCACATATCTCTATACGTAATTCTTTATTGAATAATTATGAGATCACTACACGTCGTAAGGTCAAATTCTTTAAAGTCTGTAACTCGAGAGACTCATGATTACGAAGTATTAAGAATATCTGTTACGATAAAAACATTTCTTATAATACAGAAATAACATAACTATAACGACGACGAATACGAGAATTCTCTATTACTAGACGCTCTGTGTCAGGGAACGAGGCTTGGTAAGAGGAATCTCATTCTCTATGGCTAGGACTAAGGTAAAGGTCAAGACGAAAGATGAGGAAATCAAAAAGAATGTGGGCATCGTCAGATCCTTAAGGGATTCAGGGGTTGTCGTCTGTCGGCTATCGCATAGCTGACTAGGCTGGTGACTTGACTGGTGTCACATCATGACAGTCTGAAAAAAATCGTTTTGAACGTATATCAAAGATTCTCATAGAAATTCTTTAGAAAATGATCAATCTCAGCGAGAATCTCGTACGTCGAGACTCTTTAATATATCAACTTAACTAATTCAACGTTTAAATCAGCGAACGCACTCTATAACGCGCACTACGAGATCGAATAAATAATGCTTAACTATATAAATGTGCTTAGATTAAGTTAATTAATTAAAAAAATTTAAAAGAGCGTAAGAAATATAAAAAGAGACATCTAGACGTGGTGAAAGATGTCAGCCCATAGACCAAGCAGTGCTTGAACCCTTGATCCTAGCCCGTGATCAATAACAATTGAGTTTCTACTAAGCGACGCTTTATGCGATAGTCATGTTGGTTTCGTCTGATCACATATAGAGGCGCTGAGCGCCCACTTCTCACTTTCCTTCCTTGTCTTTCGTCTTGTAAATAGACCTGATTCTATCAGATCAAGTATATCAAGTGGTAGCCCTAGTTTCAGCCTCGTTCCCTGACATTACGAAAGACCTACTATTCATAGCACTCTCACGTGCTAACTCGAGCCTCGACACTATAATCGACGCTGAAGATTAGCAGCGAATTCAGCACTTTATCCAATAAGTGACTAACAATTTCTAAGAGATTCTTAATCAAATCGACGTCTTGTAACGACGCGTTGACGATGTCTTCATTAATATCTCTATCTCGTTCGAAGCGATATCACCTATCGCTTCGATGCTTGATTCACAGACTGTATAAGCATTATCTGCATTGTTTTAATCAATGCAAATTAATCAATCGTCTTCTATTATTCTTCCCCCTTCTTTAATCGCTTTCGTAATCTTCAAATTCGAGAAACTTTTTAATATTTCTAAGTATAATGATGACGTGAATAAATTGAATGTATGAGAACAAAGTCTCATTCATAAGATGTATATCAATCACGATCGATACTCTATCGATTAGAAGAAGATCGCCTACGTCGAAAATCGACTCGTCATGAGAAAGAAAGCTCAAATTCTCATGGGCAAATATCGATTCGATGAACTTTATATTCTCGTTAGTTTTAAAGACTATCGCGTCAAGCTACGCAAATGCTGTGACGATCAATTCGAAGTCGAGAACGCTCGCATCTATCTTCGTGACAAGCTTCGACAAGAGAAGCTTCTCTTCGATGAGTATTATAATCTCTTTCTATAGAAGAAAGAGCGATTTCAAATGAAAGAGACTTCCTTGATTGACGCTTTGTAACGTAACGTTAATTACGACACTTAACGCGCCGCCTTCTCTTGGCGAATCCGTCTCAATGAGAAGTCATTCACCTTTGATGAATGGGTTCAAGCCTATTCAGATTTCGACAACGAGCTTCGTCAATTGAAGCATCGTATGTCTCGCCAGACCTCTATCACTCTCACGTCAACATTCAAGTCTAAGATCTCAAACAGCAACCCTCTCGGGCAGAGAGTCGTGTCTGTTGTTTCGATAGCTGCGGTATCAGCCGTACTCATCGCCGCAGGGGATTCTATGAATCTCAGTTCCGTCATGATCACTGTCAAAGGTCAGAAACTCCAGACGTCTGGAGTTCGAGAGATCTGCAACAAGTGAAAGCTTTGCTATTACTGTAAACTTCAACATCTCGACAAAAACGCTCAAGATTGCCCTAATAAGAGCAAGTCAACTCTTCGTCTGATGAGATTAGACGACAACTTCAGCGACGGAGGTGTCTCATTGCCGTCGGAAAACGTTTAGTTTCTATGTAAAGTCGCGATTAGGGATCTCTATTCTCTTTATTAATCTCTTCTTGTCTTCTCCTTTCGTTCTTTTCATCATCGTTACAATTCTTTAGAAAATTCTCAGTCAAGTCAACATTGAAGCTGTTCGAGTTCGACTCTATCTTTAGAGATAGTCATATGATCGTCTCTTACACCTTACGTCAAGCTCAATTTAGAATATCAGCTCTTATCTTGATCGATTGTGATGTCTCCGCTTATGCATTTATTGATAAAATCTTCGCGCAATAACATAATTTTCCTCAGCATTAGTTGAAATATTCTCGTCGCCTTCAAGAATTTGACGAACAATCTGCACTTATAGATAACATCACTCACGTGATGAAAACGACAATAACAATCGGTAATCACATCGAGAGGCTGTTTCTTTTCGTCACTGGCTTGAAGCATTATCTCATAGTTCTAGGGCACCCGTGACTCCGCCGTCATGTCGTCGACGCCAACTTCGGCTTCAACACCTTAATCATGTTCTCGCCCTTTTGTCTTAGCCATTGCTGCCCTTCTCCTATGAAGATCACCGCCGTCACCCGTGAGAAAGAAGAATTCCTATCCCCCGAAGAATCTCAGCGAGTTTGGAAACTCCAAGACCAAGAATCCCAGTTCCAGACTCAAAACCTAGCCCAGTCACAAGCCTTTCTGCGAGTTAGCAAGAACTCGTTAACAGTCCTCGCTCACAAGGAGCAACCCCAGCCCTCGATTCACAAGAAACACTCAGTATCTCTCAGCCGAATAGAAGATTCGTCGAAACCCTCGTCTCAGTTACGAATTAAAGATTCGTTAGTTTCCCAGGCTCAAGAAGAGCAACCTCAGCACCTGCGTTTCAAGTTATCTTTAGTCAACCTTCCCGAACCAAGTCTAGCTTCTGATCGAGACTCTGAAAAAGATATCTCTAGTCGAATTTCCTAGGCCTTACGCAAAGGCTATTCGCCCAAGATCAAGTATCGAAGCTCATCGTTCTTTCGACCGTCTAAAGAGAGACGAGCTCGACAAGCTTAGAATATCCCGATTCACTTAGATGTCTGCGAAGTGACAGCTCATATCTATGATCGCCTAGGACGTCAAAAGGACGCTGAGATCTTTAGTGTTACCCTTTAGGAAATCGATCGTGCCCTAGAAATTCATCCCTCAGAAGAAATCCCATACTCAGCACCCATGTCAAGTCTCAAACCCCCAGTTATCAATCTCAAGCTGTGTTCTCAAGAGAAGAATCGACAGCGAGCTCTGTTTCAAATGAAGAAAGAACTTCATCTAGCCACGTTCATCACTCAAGAAGAATTAGAACTCTACCGCGAACGTAAAGACGTTGACCTCGCCATCAAGCTTCTCAAGCAGTATCACGACTACCTGAATGTGTTCTCTAAGAAAGAGGTCGACACCTTGCCCGAGCACCGCGTCTATGACCACGTCATCAACCTTAAAGAAGAGTCTCTTCCTTCGAGCTTCACAATGTACGATATAAGTCGCAATAAGATGCAAGAACTCCGCAGATATCTTAATAAAAATCTTATTAAGGACTTTATCAGAGTCAGTCGTTCTTAAGTCGCGTTCTCTATTCTATTCGTTAAGAAATCTAAAGAAGATCTTCGTTTTTGTGTTAACTATCGAGATCTTAATATCATAACGATCAAGAATCGTTACCCCTTGTCTCTCATTTCAGAAATCTTAAATCGTCTTAGTCGTGTCAAGTGTTTCATCAAGCTGAATATTATATCAGCATTCAATCGCCTTAGAATTCGCGAAGACGATGAATCACTTACTGCTTTTCGCACTCGTTTTGAACTCTTTGAGTATCTTGTTATGTCCTTCGATCTATATAATGAACTCGCCTCGTTTCAACACTATATCAACGATACTCTAAGAGAGTTTCTTGATGACTTCTGTATCGTCTATCTAGATGATATTCTTATCTACAGCGAAATCGAAGTCGAGCACGAAATCCATGTCAAACGTATTCTTCAGAAGCTAAGAGAAGTCGGACTTCAAGTCGATATCATCAAATGTGAATTCCACGTCAATCGAGTTCCTTACTTGAGTCTGATAATCATCATCGAAGACATCAAGATGAACCCCGTCAAGATCGAGACCATCGTTCAATAATCATCATTGATTAATGTCAAGAATGTTTAGAGTTTCTTAGAATTCGCGAATTTCTATAGGAGATTCATCTACGACTACAGTAGATTAGTCAGTCCCTTGACTCGACTCACACGTAAGAACGTTCCCTTCGTGTGAGATGCTGAATATCAAGCCGCTTTCGAAACGTTGAAGAAAGCTTTCACCTTCGATGTTATTCTGCGTCACTATGATTCTAACCGCGAGATTGTTATGAAAATCGACGCTTCTGACTTCGTGTCAGGAGAAATCCTCTCTCAGTACGACGAGCAGAGCGAATTGCACTCTATCGCGTATTTCTTCAAGAAGCACAATTCAGCTGAATACAACTACGAAATCTATGATAAAGAACTCATGATCATTATCCGCGCCTTCGAAGAATGACGACCCGAGCTTGAGAGTTCCACCCTATCTATCAAAGTAATCATCGATTATAAGAATCTCGAATACTTCATGTTCATCAAGCAATTGAACCGTCGTCAAGCTCGTTGAAGCGAATTTCTATTTAGATTTGACTATCGAATAATCTATCGCTCTGACAAAGCAGACGATAAGTCTAATGCACTCACGCGTCGCTCAGGAGATCTCTCAAAAGAGGGGAATACGTCAGACCCTCGTCATCAATATCAGCATCAAATCGTGTTAAAAACCCATGTTCTAGACCCGAAGATTGTAGATCTTCAATATCGAGTCGTTCACCTAGATCGAATTCAACTTCTTCTTAGCTCTGTCTCTTCTCAGAAATCAATTACTCTCGTCCTCATGAATATGATATCAGAAGTTCAAGAAGCTGAATCTCAATTAGATTAAGTCTTATTCGACCCTGAGAAAGACTCTCTAGATACCCTCACGCAGACTCTATGAGACCAAGCCCAAGTCAGCGATTAGTTCGCATCTCAAGTCCTCGAGATGCTTCGTACGAGAGCGCGTCATCATAATCGAATTTCTTTAGTCGAATGCGAGGAACGAGATCAAGTCTTATACTTTCGAGAAAGAAAGTACGTTCTAAATTCGAATCGACTTCGTCTTCGAATCATTTAGTTAGCCCATAACAGCGTTTTCGAAGAACATCCTGATAGAACCAACTGCTACGAATTGATAAGTCGCGCTTATTAATGATCTAATTTGTATCAGTATATTCAGCGTTTCGTCAGAAATTGTTACGTCTATATCCGAGCCAAGCCCTTCAGACAGAAGCAACAAGAATAACTTCGATTATTACTCATCCCCGAGCGTCGATGACGCGATATATCTATGAACTATATCGATTCATTATCCCCTAACCTTCATGAAAATAACTTATCGTTATATTCTAGTCTTCGTTGATCGTCTCACTAAGATGAGACATTTCGTCTTCATCACTATCATAAAGATAGAGAAAGTCGCAAATGTATTTTATATCAACGTGTGAAAACTTCACGAAATACTCGAAGTCTTTGTGTCTAATAGAGGCACGCAGTTCACTTCTGACGTCTGAGATCTCTTATATAAGAATCTAAAGATCGATGCCAAGTTATTCACAGTCTATTATCCTCAGATCGATGACCAGATCGAGCGAGTCAATGACGTCATGAAACACTATCTTCGTGTCTTTGTCAATTACATACAAGATGATTAAGCAAAATGAACTTCGAGTGTCGAGTTCGCTGCAAACAACGTTTTCTTCGCGACTACTCTAGTCTCACCCTTTCTGATCAATTCTAAATAGAACTCTCGCCTAGACTTTGAACCTCTCGAATCCTTATCTTCTGATCTCACTGCTCAAGTTCGTGTCAAATTGATTAACATCAACGAGTTTATCAAGAAGATAAAAGAGATTATCGATCACCTTCGAGACGAGATGTTAATTGCTTAAGTCATCTACGAATTCTCTATTAATAAACGACGTCGCCCTTGTTCTCGTTATCTTGTAAAAGATATGATGTGACTTAACGTCAAGAACCTGAACATCGCTCGCTTAGTTGTGAAGCTCGATGATCGCAATGTGAGATCTTATTCAGTTAAACGAGTATTCGTTAATTCTCTGATTATCGAGCTTAGTCTTTTCGAGTTCATGAAAGTTTATTCTATCTTTCACGTCAGTCTACTTCAGCATATCGTTTAAGATCCCTTATCTGAACAGATATCAGAGTCTCGAGAACTCGTCGTCATCGAAGAAGAGAAACGAGTATGATATGTCAACAGTATCATTAATTCCAAGCTCGATCGCCGTTTTTAGCCACTCTTGTTAAAGTACTATGTCAACTGGGAGTTCGATAACCCTATCTGAGAATCATTCAATTACCTTGATAACTGTCAACAAGCCATCGACGAATATCATGTCGCGTACCCTGTCGCCTTCGGTTCTCACGTCATTTTATGCACCATTTCGAATTGTCAATGTAAAGATTCTTAGTCTTGTCTCGATTCGTATCAAACCTATGTTGAATAATAATAATCGTCGCCCTCGCCTAGTCTTCGTCATCTTAATCTAGTCTCGTACAGTCCTTCGTGTCTCGTCTTTCGTGTCTTCGTTTCGATCTCTCGTCTGATTTAGTTCGACTATCATATAGCAGCTTAGCTGTGACTACGTAATCTCGCTTCCCGAGCTCGCCAAGTTTTTATCTCGTCTCGTCTGTCTTATTCTGACTACTTTATAGGAGCTCAGCCTTTGAGAAGGGAGCTACTGTCACGGGGTGAAGTTAGTTCATAGACCAAGCAGTGCTTGAACCCTTGATCCTAGCCCGTGATTAATAACAATTGAGTTTCTACTAAGCGACGCTTTATGCGATAATCATGTTGATTTCGTCTGATCACATATAGGGGCGCTGAGCGCCCACTTCTCACTTTTCTTCCTTGTCTTTCGTCTTGTAAATAGACCTGATCCTACCAGACCAAGTATATCAAGTGATAGCCCTAGTTCCAGCCTCGTTCCCTGACAAAAAGAGACATCTAGACTTGATAGTGAAAGATATTTAACAATATGTGATCTAAATCGACGAATCTCATTATTCTCGCAATGTAGAGTATTGTCAGAACCAGGCCTAGAAGGATCATAGGGATATGAGTAGACGAGAATAAAGAGTCTATCGAACTATCTAAAAGGGAGGCTCAGTATATGTAGAAGACAAGACCTCCGCCAAGGCTAGGCTAGGCTCCCATGGGCCTAGCGTCTAGCCGGTGTCAAGGGATGCAGAGTACGGCCGTAACAAGTCTTAAGAACGAGTTTTACGTGAACGAGATACTCGTTATAAGGTCGAAAACCTTCAAGAATTAAAAGATCTTAAGTCGTGCTTCGTATATGTCTTCGAGAGCATCTTCTGATATCATAAAGAGATTATCATTTATCATGACGAGAACGACCCTCTCGATATGAAGATTTCGAGGCCTCGAAAGCTTATAAGACGTCTCAAACGTGAAATCACTTCAGAATATAGGCAAAGTATCGAAGATTAACGAGAATTATTATTATATGATCTCGAAATCAAAGAATCTAACAACTTCATAACTCAGAAATATTATATCAATAAGCTTCTATTAGATCATACTGAGAAGATTTAAGAGTTACGTGTCAAATATAATCGTGATATTTTAATGAAGAACGAGAATTTAAGTTACGACAAGAAATCTAACTCTGCAGATCGGGCTAATCAACTTTATAAGATCAATTGAATCGAGACTCTATAACACTCGACTCAATCGCATAATCTTAATCTTAAGAAGAGTATTTGAAATATATATAAGATTAGAATTCATCGTCGAAGACGTCGTAACAAGGCGGAGTTGATATAAGTTATTCGAAAGAAATTTGAGAAGATTTTTATATACGAGATTCGAGCTCGCATCGTTGAAATGTTTTAACGATGTCGATAGCTAATAGAAATAGGTGATAAACGCATTAAATCAAAACTATAATAATGTTAAGAAGAAATATGTATGTTAGATTCTTAGAGCGTACAGTGAGTCGGGTAAACCTCGGCGTTCAGACTTCTGTCGACATCTGATGTACTAATTTCGCACACTCTCTTCGCTTGTCTTCGCTTGCTTAATTTTCGTACTCTCGAGAGTACTATTTACTAGCTTTAAAGTGAGACTCTTAGTAGAATTTAGTACGCGTTATAATAGACATGTTAACACTCAATCAAGGATTCAACGAATCAGAGCTTATAATAAGATATTCAAATCTTAATGTTTTTTTAGAGACTAAATAAATTTATTTAATCTCTAAAAAAACTTTTAGACTCGTTTTAAATCTTTAGCGAGATTACTAGTTAATCAAAATAGATATTATTATTAGTATATCACGTATTAAACGCGTATTATTTTCGAAAACTAGACTTTAAGATATAAGAGTGTACAGAGAGTGTGAAATGTCTCTATTAGTTTTAAATCTTTACTAAGTAAAGAAAAGTCACTTTCGCGAGAAAATCGTTTAAATCGGTCCTTACAATTTTTACACTCAAATTTAGAAGAGCGTTAATTTTTCTTAATATATAATACTTTCGAATATTTAACTTAATATTTTTTAATAGTTTAATAGTAGATTATTAATATCGTAATTCATTTAAATAGATAACTAATATTTTAATTCTTTTAAAATAATTTTATCTTTTATAAAAATATAACTTAATTAAAACTATTCTTCTATCGTATTAAAAATAATATCGAATTAAATTCATAACGTAATAATATTAGAGATTCGAAAAGAGACTAAATACTTTAATTTCGAATGTGAACGAAATAATAATTATAAGAGTTCTAAGTACATACTGTGAAGCCTTTATATAGGCCTTGCCAAGTCGCGCTAGTGACTAGTGTCGCGCTAAGCTCAATTAAAAGTTATAATGTTATCTATGAGTAAAAGTTATAATGTTATCTATGAGAAAATTATAACAATTTAACTCTTTTTAAATGTTCTCGAAGTCTTCAAATTACGAGAATTAACAAACGACGCGTTTTTAAGAGATTATAATAAACGAAATAAAGATATAAAGTGATAGAGTGATAGAGTAAACGAGACGAAATTATATATAACTTCAAATAAAATAATAAGCGATAGCGAGATATAAGAATAATAAGTAAAGTAGATGAATATAATACTTAAATTACTATAAAAGCGTCTTACTAATTAGAGCAGTGCGGCTATATCGGTCTAATGTCTCCTCGGTAATATTACCGTGGGATTGGCTGAGGTTTAGAAGCACCCCGATGGACTACGATCCCGCATTCAAGGCACATTTGAATAAAACATCTTATTTCTACTTTTGATTCATCGTATCAAGATCATTATTGAATGATTGAATCCTCTTTGGCTAGCAGTCAATGCCCACCCAGCTTTTTCGTACTCAAAGATCGCGAGACTACTATGCTTGTCCACCATAATTGCTTCCGTCATCTTGGTGATACCTTCGGTCTTGTTTTTGTAGTGCTCGGATTGAACACAAGCACGTCACCGCTTTCTCTAGGTGGTACTAATGTCGTGACGGACATGTACCTTGTTCAGCGGAAGAATGTGCTCGGCTGAACCGCTTGCATAGTCATTATACTTATCCCAATGATCCTTGTTGGAGGCGGAGATAACAGTTTGAGCTTGCGACACCGGTGTTGCAGTCTCCTCCAAAGCAATGTCATTCACAGTATGCTTAGAGAATGTGTCAAATAGAGAAACGGTGAATGTGCTTCCAAAGAGCAGGGTCAATTTAGGAGCAAGTTTCTTGATGACCTTGGGTGGCCCGTCGCTAATCCGTTGATGCGCTGAACGGTTCGACCTCGTAAAGAGAGCACGGAAGGATCCAAGACAAGCCACTAGTATGGCTACGGATAGGACAAAATCGTCAGTCAATATACTCGGCACAAGTCCGACACTTATGGTGCCACATTCCACCGCCGAGTTCGATCACAGTACTTACAAACAGTCTGCTCGATGGAACTCCACATATACAGCCATGTTTGGTCCAATTGGTGGCTGAATGAGCTGACCACAACCACACGAATTATTGCAAAAACCATAATGATGAGAGTGATAGAGAAGACGCCGGCTAAAGCGACCTTTTTTCGGAGGCTGATCTGAACATTCCAGAGCAATTTGACCGGCACAAGGATTACTGGGGTACAGGTCAGCTGGTATTGTCCTGTTCTTGGAACTACTGCTGACGGACTCAAGGCATCTGTAACCACATCCATGATCATATTCCAACGCAGCGTGTTCCGGTCAAAGGCAATAGCTCCAGGTCCATTGCAAGTAGCTGGCACAAATTAACAGGTCGAACCTTGTAATGGATAAGCATACATACTCGTGATGTACTCGAATGAGCCCGAGAGGCAATGATAGTCAATAGTGCCCAAGCAAGCAAGCCATGTCGCAACAACAATAGATAGGATTGTCCACCACACGATTTTTTGATTTCTGACGTTCTGTTGAAGGCGTCTGAAGAACAGCATGAAGGAAAGTTTGATGGCCCAAAGACCGGAATAGAAGAGCACGATTACGGCAGTAGATCTTTGTAGGTAGGTCTGAGTCCGTTTGGGAAGATCTAGTGGAGGCGGATATAGCTGCCCAGATGCAACCGCAATAGTCTCATACATGTCGTCTTTGCTCGTCTGCCATATCAAAGTGTTGGTCATGAGGAACAGACATGCAATGAACACCATGACATCATCTGCGTAAAGTCGGCGGAAGACTTTGAACCTGGCAGCAACTCGAGAGATAAAGAATATCCATGCGAGAGCTACACCTCCCCATGCAACACCCTGACAATTGTAAGCCTGTGCAAATAAAGTATCTAAAGATGAGAAAGTAGCATTAAAGAGCTCTAAATTTGACTTACAATGAAGGTCACCTCAGGGATTTTCGCAGGAGGAGTTACTTGATCCATGTCTCGATTGCAACCAAGATTTCTGTCTATCAGAACAAGGTATGAAAGTATTGGGAAAGCTAGGATTAAGGAAGTCTTCTCTGTGTCTACTAGATGGTAGCTAAATAAGCTACTTGAGTATTGAAAACTGAACATGGCGCAGATACACAAGCTCGCTGCTTTTAGGTCACGCTACGGAGGAGGATGTGCATGATGCATGCGCTTGATTTTTTCTGTGAGACGGAGCTGAGATGATGTCTGATCTCAGCCTCACGGGCGAACTTGTTAGTCGATTGTCGGTAGGCGGGAAACTAGTACGATAAGACCATTCGGAAGATGGTGTGGTGATCAACAGATTTCAGAGGGTCGGCAACGAAATCACGTACAAGAATGGCAGCTTTGTCCGGCAAATGTGTGCCTGCTCCTCTGCAAGATGGCTATGCAAGATTGTTACCAAGAAAGCGAAGGATCGATCATGCACATCATGTACGCCTCGCTTCAACCGGGCATAGTTCATTCAGCCGTTGTAATCTGGATTGATGCTAACCCTTTCAGACGAAACGGACCGTGTACTCGATTAGGTATATGTGCTCCGCACCATGGTGTAATCTCTTCATAGATCTCCTTCTACTCCAACCTCCCTTTAACCTACACTACCGCATTGTATTGTGATAAACAACCTCTCAGACTTAGTCACCGAGCCTACGTCCAAAACCATGTTGGAAACTTATACATCTCCATTAGCTGCTTACTTCTACGTGACTGAATCATGGTTTACACCAATTGATTCGCGTGGCTTTATTCTCACTTTTGTTGTGATCAATATTGTGCTGTGCTCTACAGCTATAGGCTTTTTCAAGGGCTCTGAAAAGGAACGATGTGCATGGCGTCATCCGTCGACTTATCCGATGTTTGTCCCAGTTATAGGACACCTTCTCCTGATGGCGTGGGACTCGTCTAGATTTATATCTGCCGTTGTGTCAGTGTCTCTGCGTCACACAGATGACTTACTGGATCTTTGCTAATAGTCCCAACATTAGCCCACATTGCAGAAATGCCCCGACACTCCTCAAGTTACTTGTCACAGATTTGTACGTTGTTTCGGGTCCTGAGAACATCAAAACTCTCTTCAAACAGCCAGACTTGCACACCAAGGTGTACCGAGCTCTCTCTTTCAAGACCATGTGCAAGATGCCAAAAGATGCATTGGATTTCTGGATGTCAGACGATTCTGGAATGCTCGCTCAGCCGCATCCAGAGAGCCAGGTACCGACACATCTTCGCGTTGATCATATGACCCATGCTTCGGTCGCGAAATTCTTGACAGGAGTCGGCTTGAAGCCACTATGTGACCGTTTCACACGAAACCTGAGCCAGCGGCTCTTAGTCACTGAGTCAGTTGGCTTAGAATGGGTAGAGCATTCGGACCTATTTGCATTTATGCAAAATGAGCTTTTGACTCCGGCCATGGAAGCAATGTGGGGTACGAAGATTTTTTCGATGAAACCTGATTTTGGTCAAGACATATGGCAATTCAGTCAGGGATTACCATACTTAGCCAAAGGCTATCCTCGATGGCTGGCACCGTCCGCGTATAAAGCCCGTGACAAGTGTCTTCAAAGCGTCAAGCAATGGCACAGCTCCATCTCTGCTAGCCTGGAGACTCCCGCTCAAGGCATGGATCGATGGAATCCGGAATACGGGACCGAGCTCGTTAAACAACGTCATCGTATGTGGTCCCGGATGCCTCAAATGAACGCCGACGCTATCGCTAGTGAAGACCTTGGAATGATGTGGGCGTAAGTAATCCGACTTTTTGTTTCTGTCTATCCGAGAATCTTCTAATCATCTTCGTATGGCTCAGCATAAATGGTAACTCCGTTCCAGCCTCATTCTGGATGTTAGCTGAAGTTATCCGGGACCCGCAACTCGTCACTAGGGTAAGACACACTATCGCAAAGCACCGGGTCAAATCACCGCCTGATACCCTCGATTTCGACTGGACCAGCCTCTGTAGCGAACCACTATTACAGTCCGTCTATGCCGAAACCCTTCGTCTTCACGTTGCCATCTTTATTCTTCGCTCATCAGATCGAAAGGATGTCGACATCGGAGGCTGGCACATACCCCGGAATGCCGCTATACTAGTGTCAAGCTATAACGCGCAAATGTCCGCGGACGACTGGATTACGAAAGATGACCCGCATGTAAGACCGGTCTCTGAGTTCTGGCCTGAGCGCTTCCTTCTGGAACCAACGCCGAAAGGGGATCCAACGTTTTCTCTAAAAGATCGCGCGGGTACTTGGTTACCGTATGGCGGAGGGCAGAGAATATGTCCGGGCAGACACTTTACCAAGCTCGAAATGATATCCAGCCTTGCCATCATGTTGACTCTTTTTGACATTGAGATCTTCAACGTGGCCTCCAAGATTCCTACCAACGACACAAGAGGGTTTGGATTTGGTTCAATGTGGCCAAAGGAAAAGATGCCTGTGCGAATGAGGCGTCGCGGAACTTGATGATAAAGAACCAGGTGCGGCTGCGTGTTCTTATTCAACTGGGGGCAAGTCACTAGAGGTCATGACATGAAAGTATAGAAGATTATTACATGGCTTTGATCTATCTGAACACATGTAGTGAGGTAACCAGACATCGAGAATGAATCATTGACATGCCAAACGCATCGTATTTGCATTTCTTTCAGCCACTAGCAGAGCCTTCACAAAATATCCGCTTAGATTATCATGAACTTTGGTCGATTGTGGGAGACTATAGCAAGTACAGCCTGGTTCGTCAGTATACCACTTTAATCTACATGGATAGGACCCTGTACAACAACAACAAGTAGACATCCTGATAGTGTCAGTCTCAGAGTTGTTCGAAACTGGATAGACTTGTTTTACCTATTCCCTGACCCCAAAATCCTGGAGTCGACAAAGCGGTGAAAAACGCGGTCAATAAAATAGCCACCGCAAAAACGGCAATGAACACGAAGTTTGTCGATTTCGCTTCAGGGTTTGGAGTGCGGAACCTGAAAATGAGATCCCCTGACTCATGAGAGGGGACATAGGATATGGGTGAGAGCAGCATGGTGCTAATTATCCTTAGGACGTTTCTCTTGAGGGTAGTCGGAAATATCAGTTGTCGATGAGCACTGACACCACGACATATACAAGACCCAGGTGCAATATCAATAAAAAGCAAACAAGTGAATTTCATGGCGGAGGCAACTTCCTTCCTCACGAAAGTCCAAACTAGATGGCAAGTTTCAGCACGGCACACGCTCCCGGAGGAGCGACACCTTGGCAAGAATTTGACGACATCAGCCGTATTTGCTCATATGATTCTCAGCTTACAACGCTCGGTCCCAACGCCTTGTTGTGTATGGGTCCGACTCAGCTACATGGTGAATTCGTGATGCTGACACATGCAAGGACCGGGCGTAAGCATCTCGGAGGATATTTAGCCTCGATCACGGAGCCTACAGTCTCTGGCAGTCATCACACCATCCCGCTCTGTCCGTCTCAGCAGGATTGAGCATGAGCGGATCTTATGACGAGGCTGTGCCGTAACTATACGTAGGCCTCATAGCCAGCCCGCGTCATAAAGTACTGAGAAAAGGCGCCCACAATAAATGGGGATGAGAATTAGAGTAGGCTACGATCTACGATCTACGATCTACCATTTCATACTCTACGGTGTCGCTAAGATTACAATTTAGGATACTGGCGTTAACACGGATCTGGTCAAGTAACACGAAAGTTGAGATACGGTACCTGGTCATCGGTTTTCTTTCGGGTAAGTTACTCATACAATAAAGTAGGTTTTCGGCTCGGGGCACGGGGCGTTTTCCGTGGTCGCCGAGCGCTCCTAGTGTAGAAGAATGGGGGTCCAATCACCGTCAATGTATCCCCATCCAAGGTATAAAACATCAGGCTTCTTCTGAGATTGGATACTGTGGTAATAGAGTATATTAAATTAAATTTTCCATACCAGTTTGCCTACGTACGGGGGGGCCAGGAGTCACAGAAGTCGCTTCTGACCTGCAGATGCAAGCAGCAGATGCACTGTCACAAAATGCGAAGGCTGCGGCTGAGGTCCCTGAGTGCTCTCCGAATAGGCGGACATAGGTACTTTACCTTACCCCCACTCATGCAGGGCAGTCATCCAGCCACACTAGCATCTTCATGAAAGGAAAAATGGCGCGTTGCAGCTGCGGTGTATAAGCCGTCTCACTGCAGCACTGAGCAAACTTGGAATGATTAGCCGTTGGTGCGGTAGTAGAGAAAATCCTGCTTTCAAGTTTGAGGTCCAGAACTTTTTCGACCTACATGATACCTGAGTGTCCTCTCACGCTGCTTTTATCTTGGTCTCAGCTTTCAACTGCTTTGATTGCCAGATCCATTAATTAATTACACGACAGCGCAAGGCTGAGTATTTTTTATTTCACAACGTGAAGGGAGAAACAAGGCTGAACATTCCGACACACCGCTAATTTCATTTCCCCGGTCATACACTACCTAATATCAACTACTCGATGTGAGGTTCAGCAATCCATAAGTATTCATGTCAAAGTCTACACAATTTGATATACCGCCATCAACATGGCTATCTACTTTGTGTTGGCTTCAGTCCCCTTGGTGTGGCTCTGCTTTACAGCGCACCGCCTCTTTCGCAACCGTCAGCGAGCTTTAACGCTCAACGTACCTATAGTCTACGCTCTAGTTAGCTCTGACAATCCTATCTGGATTGCGCTCCAGACTGCCTTTCCTTTCATATTCGACATCATTTCTCTCGACACTATACCTTTCCTTCGCTACAGCCGCCTTGGTTGGGAATTCCACGACAGGTCCAAGACTTTCGAAAAACTCGGCGATGCCTGGGTGTTGGTCACGCCAGATAAGAATTGGCTATATGTGGCGCAAGCAGACACGGCTTTTGAGATATTCTCGCGAGGCCGTGACTTCGGGAGAGCTGTATGGATGTTGGGTACTTGTCACCACACGATTCTAGCCTAAATTGACAGGCTGACTGGATAATAGCCGCACTCAATGTCTTTGGACCCAACATCTCGACTGTGCGTATTACCCTATATCCTGAAACCCTCTCATCTGATAGGTAATCGTAGGCCGTGGGTTCCGACTGGCAACGCCAAAGAAGACTGACTGCGACTCCTTTCAACGAACAAAAAAGCAGACTTGTGTGGGTCGAGGCTATGCGTCAAGCCAACGATATGCTACAATCCTGGCTGTCTTACGACGTCAACGGGCTGAATTGTACCTCCGACGACACTCGAACACTAGCCCTACATGTTCTAGCCTACGCGGCATTCCAGAAGTCATACCCTTTCGAAAGTGCTGCAAGGGAACACGCAATCGATCAGCCTCTGACGTACAGGGACTCTTTGTCCATAATACTGAAGAATGCCCTTGTGATTATGGTTATGCCAGCGAAGGCATTCGACTTTCCATTCCTACCTGCCAAGTGGACGCAGATAGGCAAGGCTGTAGCTAGTTTCAGGAGCTATATGCTTTCACAACTTGCAGACGAGAAAAAATTGATCGCAGAAGGGAAACAGGGATCCGGGACACTGATGAGTAACCTCGTTCGGGCATCTGATGAGGTGTCTCAAGTCAGAAAAGCTACCGAGAAACTTGGGGGTCCCGAAGAAGCGTGCGACTTGAAACCGTTGACCACAGACGAGATATTAGGCAATATATTCGTATACAATTTCGCTGGACACGATACCACCGCTGTCACTCTGGCCTACAGCATGCTTCTGCTCGTAGCACATCCCGAGGTACAGGATTGGATTGCAGAAGAGTTGGAATTTTTCCTAGACACCGAGGACCGCGAATCTTGGACCTACGAAGAGAATTTCCCGAAGCTCCAACGTTGCCTAGCAGTATTGGTATGACAGCCCGACCGAAGCAAGCCCATACGTAACTGCTTTTGGAAGCGAAGCTAACGCTTAGACAGCTCGAAACGCTTCGGCTTTACAATCCGCTTCTTGGAATTCTCAGGTACACCGGCACGCAGTCCACAAGCTTAACAGTCAACGAGCAGATCATTCAGATACCAGCGGATACCGTCGTCGTTCCAAGCCTCATGGCACTGCACGCCCACCCTCGTTACTGGGGCGAGGACTCTCTAGTGTGGCGCCCTTCCAGATGGATCAAGCATTCTTCGGACTCGACTTCAGAAGCTGTTGGCGGTCCGATCTCCCGCGAGCGGCTCCTGGTCCCCGAAAAGGGGGCTTATTTTGCCTGGTCTGAGGGAGCTCGAGGCTGTCCTGGGAAGAGATTCGCACAGGTGGAGTTTGTAGCAACTATGGCAACTCTGTTCCGTAGCCATCGTGTGGACCCAGTGCCAGTAATAGGGGAGACGCTGGAGCAGGCAAGGCATCGAGTCTTGGATGTGGTAAAAGACACTAGGATGCAACTGCTCCTTCAGATGCGGGACCCAAATAGCGTTGCTGTGACTTGGAGTCGGAGGTAAAGTGCGGGCTGAACGTAATGGTAGATCCGGGGATCCCGTTAGCTGTTCCTTCGCAAATTTCCCCGCGATTGTTCAAGCCTTGCTCTCAAGGAACATAATCATCTTACTCGAATAAAAACATAAATTTGATATCAGTATATCTAAAAACATAAGGTAGGGCTGAGCTAAATACGCGTACATCAGCAATTCCATTCGAGTCCGACATCTACACCCCATGGGCGAGGAAACGCTGCGGACGCAGTGAGTACCACCGAGAACACTGTCAATGTGGATCCACTCAGACTGATGCGTTCATCATTCTTATAGATGGTAGGGACCCAATTTTGCATTGGAGTCGGGACGTGGAATTTCGGCGTATGACCCGTCTCTATCGAAGGGATTGGAGCGCATCATTCGCACCCCTAGGTATTGAGTCGGGTCGGGCCGTGTGCAGTTGGTCTTCGCTCAGATCATCGAAGTAAGTGATTGTCAACTGGTGAAACAGCCGAGCGGGGAAAGGGAGCGGCCGGTCAACAATGAGTGAGAACAGAGGCACAGACAGGATGGATGGCGCGGACAAAGTGTGGGTACGCTACTGAAACAACGCCAACCGAAATATAAAGACTAGGCTAGTTTCTATAATTGCGGAAGCCTCTGCGTTTAAAGAGCGTCAACATAGGCCTACACCCTGGGACTAGTATAGACGTTCCCATAGGGCTTCCCTAGCCTCATCCGGCCTCTATGATCCAGCTATATTCAATCGAGGTCATCCTCGTCGTCATCATAATCTGGCTCGATTGCGCGGGAATTGTTATCGTCTTGAACGCGGCGTGGGGTTAGAAATATTCGATATGATTCAACAAAGGCTCGAATCGAGACTCATATTCGTCCAAGTAGAATTAGTGTAATGATATTAGTGATCGTGTCAGAACAAGGCTTACGTTCATTGCAATACCCGGTAGTCTGATTCCTCTCATTGTAACAACTCGGTGTCTTGCAGACGTCTGAGAACTATAAGCACTCTGTAGTATGGGCTAAATCTTCCGAGGTACTTACGAAATTGACAACATATGGTAGAAGCCTCAAATCTAGGTTCTTCACATGTGGTGTGATAGCATACATCTAATTTCTGTCAGTATAAGCTCGTGTGAAATGTCATTTGTAGAAGAACTCCTCACGATTTGCGCAATAATTGCCAGTGCTTCGTCGCTCTCCAGAACAAGCCTGTTGCATACAAATGTCTAGAATGCTTAGATTTCTGAACATACTCGAGGGGCTGGTGTTAAGCTTAACATACGACGGCCACAGAATTTTGAATTTTCCCTTTTTTTCAGATACACAGTTCTGACACGCATCTGCTATCTCGGTTAGTCTTCGAAAATATCCAGGTACGAGATGTCAGGATGAGATCGTAGGAGGCTGACGGTAATTGCAGTATCGGCCATTGTGTCTTGCCCACTTGGAGCAGTCTAGGTTTCCACAATGTACTTTCCAGGTATCAGCCTTCCGTACCGAATACGAACCTGCTTATATGAAACGTCTTTCCTACCAGACATCTTGACTCGTTTCTGTAGGTAGCTACACTGCATAGATGAAAGAAAGAAGTTAAGATGGTATAGTCACCGCTGATGATATACCCTACCACCCCGCACGTAGCCTTGTTGAGCTTATCTATCGGACTTACTCGGACGGGAATAAGATCCGAAAGAACGGTCGAATAAAGCAGCCACGATGCATTAATCCGGTAGGTATAAACCAGTAGAAGTTGGGTATTGGCCAACGTTTTGCGATCTTGAATGAGTGTACGAAGACCACCCTAACAAATACCCCATCGGCTGGCGACTTTGGCACTCGATCTCTTGGCAAGTAGGCCGATGGGATAAAAGAGTAACGTACTTGGATAGTTTCTGATAACGGCAGAATTATGCTGCAGCTCACCCACCTAAGGGGCGAAGTCACCCAGAATTACCTACCCTCTTTCGCGCCACGATCACCTAGGTCGCGCGAAAACAGGGCGGCGCTCACCCAAATGCCGGATCGGGGGTGAGGTCGGGGCAGATTTCTGTCTTCTTAACGAAGATTTAAAGCTTCAACAAACAGCTATGGCGGATAAATACTACCGTCTCCTCATAAGTTTTGATAAAAATCCCTCTCAAATTAGCTCGTTTCCGGGCAAGTTTATAACTAGTTAATATTATCTTAAGTCTCACTTAACACTTTATACTCGTTCGTGACAAGTAAGTCTTCTAATATTATCTTAGTCTCTTAGACCTTTCAAGCTCGCTAAGCTTCTTCGGGTGAGCGACGGCAAGGGGCTTAGCGAGCTTGGAAGGTCTGAGGAACTGCGTACTCTTGCGGCTTGTCCGATGTGAATGTTTCTCACCACCAAACCGATTGACCATCTCATGGGTAATCTTCGGTGAGCCATTCTATCAGCAGTCACGCCGATTCATGAGCATTTACCTGACATCCACGAGACGAACTTCCTCCAGGGTTGCTATGGTTCTGAATAAAGGATTTGACACACACCAATCGTCAGCTTGATGGAGGAGGGTATATATATATAAGGCTGGCCTTAACTATGCGAGCAAACTGGGTCCGCAAGCTGTGTATATTCGACTATATACGACGCACCCTCTCACGCAGTTCTCGTCGGAAAAGGCTTACTGCAATTCCATCGTAACCTATTCTCCATCTCAAGCATTCAAAGAATCGAATATCTCTGCCCTAGTTGCTCCGACGTGGTATCTCCATCCTTCGCCCCGAAGGTATCCAACAAAGTCGGACGAGAGCTTGAGGCTGTGTTCTTTTAGATCAGGTTGTGAAGCTCAAGGGTAGCGTCCGTCACTGCGGTGCTGATGAGAGCGTGGGTGGCAGCCCAGCCTTACTATCTCACAGCCCATTTGCATTGTTCTTTGCCTTTCGTGTTCTGTCTGCTATGGCAGAGGGGGGTATATAACTCGTAGCCGGAATGCCCTTCTTCGACCTCTTCTAATTCCTTCCTAGTAGTCTTCTGACTCGGTACAGAGAGGGAATTGGGTCCCGTTGTGGTATGCTTTGTAGATTGCGAGCTTTTAAAGTACAGGCCACGGGACAAATGCCGTTTGGACTTTCAAAAGAGTGTGATATTATCACACCAAGGCTTCAGTTTTCTTAAAGTACACTATCAAAACAGTCAGTCTGAACGTCTGGTCTATAGATTATACCCTATCTGGCAAAGTAAATACTACACTGATAGAACACTATTTATTCATTCCCTGGGAAACATGATCTTACTCGTGTCCAGCGTATATATCGACTCCCACTCTTCTAGAGACTCAAAACCCTTCCAATTGTAGACGCCAGTTGGCCGTCCACCGACCACAAATATCTTCTCATTGTGAACACACATTTGATGACCAGACCGAGGCGATGGAGAAGACCCCATGTTTTCAAAGCGATACCAGCGTCGGGTCGCAATTCTGAAAGCGACCAGATCCCCAAGATCTTGGCGTTCTTCGTTTCGGCCTCCGAATATATACATCACGCCATCAACGACTGCTGCTGCGTGGTATTCACGAGCCTGTGGAATATCACCTATACAGTCCAGTTGATTCCAATAGTTGCCCCGGGAGTAGTATTCCCAAACATCAGAAGAGCAACCCCGTGTGCCCGACAATTTGCCGCCGAATCTGTCATAGAGTCACAAGACAGCACTTGCGTAACCGGAGAACTTACAAATAGAGGTTGTGATCACAAGACACCATCGTGTGGTCTCCCCTTGGAGGTGGCATGTTTGGATGTACCTCAGTCAGCATCAATGTCTCCCACGAGGCACTGTCCGGATGGCTCTGCAATTTTTTAAGGTCGAATGCCCACAAGTCGTTCAACTTTCCACCGTGATCTGTTCCACCGAAGAGCAGGACGGTAGTACCGAGAAGACTCAGTGTATGGTCCCGCCTAGCAGAAGGTCTTGTACGAGGTGCAGCTGTCGACCAAGTTTGTGTGCCTGGCTAGGTCAGTCTTGGACTGACTTAGGGCTGGTCTAACCTCACTTGTATTCATTAGGAACAAAACGTTATCCGTAGACTTATGTCCGCGGCCCAAACCGCCAAAGACGATGAAAGTATTACCAACAAGGAGAGCCGCATGGTAGGATCTTGGCCCAGGTCCTCTGGAGTTTGTCCATATTGGATTGCAAGTCGACGTCCCGTTCGTTTCAATGGTCCAGACATTTTGTAACATGGATAAATTTACTTGCCCACCTTGCACGTACAGATCTCCTTCTTTGGAACAGCGCTGACTCACTGCAGCTTTAAAGCTAGGAAATGGTTGGAAGTTACATTTGGACATATCCAATGGTTTGCGGGACCATGGATACGAGTCTCTTCGGTGCACGCCGACGTCGGGTGCGATACTCGTGCTTACGTCGGGAATGGCCTTGTCAGATGTCACTTCACGACTTGAAAGAGTCTTCCAAGACATCTCTTCTGTTGAGAGGTGGCGGGACTGCGAGTCAGAGTGGGCCATGGCAGCCGCCTCATTGGAGTTGGCGTTCCCTTCTTCTTCTTTATAGCTCCGAGGGAGTGCAAAAAGAGCAAGCTGTTCCATGTGAGCGCCAAGGTGTTGACAAAACTGCTCCAGAGTCACCACAAGAGTCTCGTCTAACGTAGTGTGCTTATTCAAGTCTCTCAATGTTGCGTCCCAGTGACATAGCGGGCATGCTGTGGCAGGAATTCGATCTACTGATTGTTTACTGGCTTTGATCAACGCCGGTAGCTGACTTGGAAAAGAAAATTGCGCATGTTGGTGGCGCATGTGCGCGCTCAATTTTGTCTCGCTCCCGAATGATGGATGGGAGCAAAAGCGGCAACACCATTCTAAGCGGTGGCATTCTAATTCGTGGTTAAACCATGCATGACGATCTGCGAACAATTTCAGGTCACACTCTTCGAAGGTACACACGTAGGGCCTGAGATCTGTAAAGACGTGCTTCCTAATTCCAGCTGTTAGGACTTATTTATGAAATATTTGACCAGGAAATCAGCATCAGCTGAATCGCGACTAAATACATACCTCCACGATTTCTCATTCATAAACTCCTGAAGAGTCCAGCAATAGGGGCACTCGAACGGAAACACATTAGTGATATCTTTCAAGCTAGGAGAATGAAGTTTGCTTTCATTCGTATCATTATGAACTGATGTGGCGTACGAAGTTTGTGAGTAGCTGTCTGATACATCCTCGGCATCACCTTCAGCCATGCCTCCAGTAACTTCGAGCTTTGATGGTTGCAACGTGGATGCGTCAGTGGGTGCGAGTGCACTCGTCGGCACACTCCGGATGGTGCCAGCCTCATACCGTGATCCCGACATCGGGCTTGTATTACTGACACGAGCGAGGTCACCCGAAAGACTTTTGTTCTTGGAGGGTACGTCTACGTCTAATTGATCTTGCTCTGTACTTCGCGAGAATTTGTCATGGTGTTCACGGCAATATTTCAAATATTGCCTCCGTTGAGCGATGGCTTTACCAAGGCGCCTCTTCAACCATTCCCGGCCCTCGGAATCGACCTTTGGAAATTTGTGACCAACATGTGCAATGTCGAAGGACTCGAGAAATGGGTCTTTCGTAGAGGTCTGAGCCCTGATGTACCGATCTCGAGGCGTAGCGTTGCGGATGATGATTGAGGTCTGCATCAGACTCGTGATAGTATCTTTGACAGTACCGAAGACTTCGCTAAATTCAGAAGTCTCGAACCCTGAGTCAGACGACATGTCCGAAGCACCGGCGACTCTGTTGGGCCTCGTACCGGATACGATCGAGCATGCTACTCACACCGTCAGGCCTATTGGCTGGTCAACCTCTACGAAGGTACGCTCACCATCATTAAGAGCTTCTGCTAAGTCCTCCAGAAATTCAATGATCCGACTGCATATTTTAAATGCTTCGCGCAAGCGGAAATCCAGAGAATTCCGGTGGTCTATACTGAGAAAAGCCCCAATGTTGTTCGCCCATAGGCGGAATCTCACGAACTCGTCAAGGCAGGCAGCCGGAGAGATCACATGATTTGAGGTCTTATCATGCGATAGGGAGGATAGCCGATCGAATAGCTGTAAACAATGACAGCTTCTTTCAGCTATAGGTGATATCAATGTTGGCGGCATGGTCTAGCCTGATCCTTCCATCTGCATCAAAGAAACCTATCGTGTCGCATTGACATTCTCATTTCTAGGTGCGAGTCGAGAGTACTTTGCAATGGTCATGGTATGCCGTATGCGTTTGGCTAGAAGTGATTGTCAAAAGGAATTCAAGCGGGGTAGGTCGTCTGCTTTCGGATGGATGCTACTATTGCAGGATAGCGCTTACCTTCATGCACGAGTACCTACCCCGCTATGGCGAGGCTGAGTGCAATCCTCAGAGAGAAAGCATCTCTGCATTAAGAGCTCGACTATAATAATCTCCAGACGTACAAACTATAGCGTACCGCATTCCAGTTTCACTCTCAAAACGGACGACCCTTCCCTGTTGATCATTCTTTCGTGATTGCAAGAACATAGCCGAGATCCTTTGCAACTGAATACCGAAATGGTCGATTCTATACATATAATAGACCACGACGGCTCTCCGCTGCAACGCTTTGCCTGATATACTGGCCTCCCCGCAGCTCAACGGAAGCCATTCAACGGTGACCAACACGTGAATTGAGCTTTTACCATGAGTGGTATTGAGATCGCTGGCCTATTGCTCGGGGCTTTTCCCCTTCTCATATCAGCTCTAGAACATTATCGGCAAAGCGCAGAGGTCCTCGAAGACTGGTGGCAGATCAAAAAGGAGTATAAGAAATGCAAGAATGAAATCAAAGTTCAAGAACTGGCATTCGAGAATAATCTGGAAAGATTCTTGCTACCTTTAGTAGTTGACGACGACGAAATTGCTGCATTGATCGCCGAGCCTGGAGGGATGAAATGGAAGGATCCAGCATTGGAAGATAAATTGAAAAGCCGTCTTCCTAAGTCATATGACTTGTTCCTCGACACGATTTACGATATCAAATCCACCGTGGATGGTCTTAAAGAGGAGCTTGGTGTAAGCCGGGAGGCTTTCCAGAAGGGCTTGGACCCTAAAATTGACCAAGTAGGCTTTTCAATGTCTGTAAAAGGCCAATTGCACTGACGGACCATCCAGAAGCGGACGGCAAAGTCCAGAAACCCATTCAGGAAGCTGCTAAGTAGGCCGAAGCAAGAAGCGTCGACAGGAAGCACAGAAAAGAATTGGAAGCAGAGGCTGAGTCGTCCAAATATAGAATATCAGACCCATCGAGTGAAGTTTGGATTTGGTAGGGCAAACCGCGCAAAGCTTTTCGAAGAATTTGCCCGGTACAACGCACGGCTACGGGAACTGCTCGATACGAATGACAGATCAGCGGCACTCAAGCAGTCTCGTCAATATATCAAGAACTCAGCTGTCAAGAAAAAACTGTGGAAATTCTGGCGGCATGCTGCAAGTCTTCATGACCTCTTGGGTCAGGCTTGGTGCTGTCAGTGCAAGAACTTGCATCGCGCTTGTCTGTTATTGCACCATGAAAGAAACGTTGAGCGCGTCGAATTTAGTATATGCTTTCTGTATGCTCCAAGCCTAGTCAATCGCCCTTGCCCATGGACTTGGAAAGAAATGAATGCCCAGTATATCGATCCTAACGTTTCAGGAGGAAACATGACCTTGGTCGTGCCTCAGGGTCCCAAGTCAGAAGAGTGGGTACCGAAATCGTCTCTCAAATCTTCGATGCGGAATAGTAGTCTTTCAACCCTACCTTCTCGTCCTAAAGTCAATTGGACGAACCCGCCGTCTCCTGCAGCAGGCTCGACTCATCAAATCATCGGGCCCGCAGTGATCACTGACCTGTGCTCCACTATAGCGACCTGTAGCCCTACTAACAATATCATTGGACTTCTGGAAGGCGTCGAGGACTCATATATACTTCAGCGAAGAACAAGGCCGAAACCGCCCGGGGAATTGCATCAATCAGTGTCACTCGAGAGCTTTTTGAATAAAAGCTCTGATTTTCTGTTGGATCGTCGGCAGCGATATAAAATTGCCTATATCCTCGCATCATCTCATCTGCAGCTATATCCCTCTCCATGGCTACACTCGCACTGGAGCAAAAAAGACATTTTCTTTAATATGGATCCTCAAGATACCCATTGCATCCAAACTGACGAACCATATATGCTGCATGCTGTCTCCACGCAAACAGCAAAATCGGCCTCTTCGTACGCCTCCAGTGACCGCTCATTACTTACCCTGGGGATATTGCTGATCGAACTCTGTTTCGGGACCGCGCTGGAAGACCACGAAATGAGGCGACAGTATCACTCTTTAGATGCACAGCAGACTGGGACACCAGATCTTGCGGCCGCTCTAGATCTGGCCGTCGCGCTGGAGTGGTCTCGGTCCGTTTACGGAGAGGCGGGCGAGACGTATGCCGATGCTGTGAATTGGTGCTTGAGAGGACAGATGGCGGGTGCAATTGATGACAAGTGGCGAGAAGAGCTGTTCGCGAATGTGGTGAGGCCGTTGCAGTCTTGTCATGAGCAGTTGCATTCGATGAATAGAGATGAATAGCTCAAGCGTGGCCCGGTGGGGTGAGCATAGCTATGTCGTCCTTGCTACAGATTTTTGATGACTTTTACTTCTCAAGCAGCAAGTTGCAGAATTGCCAACGGTGGAAATAGTTGATTTTCGAGGGCAAACTGCATCAACTACTAGATTGGTTGATTCTCAAGTTCAAACTACATCAATTATCAACTGATATACTTCAAACTGCATCATCAATCATCAAAATCAACTGATTCAACTGTTAGTGGACCAGTTAGTTGATGCATCACTGACAACCTTGGCAAGTTGCACCGATTCTGGGCGTGGAATTGCTATTCTATGTTGAGGTCCCGCCAGGTTTTTTTTTTTGCGTCTGCAGTATCAGATTATCTGCTCCATACATCAAAGAAACCACACGCAGTCGTCAGTAGGTCCTGTACTACTATGGACGACAAATCGAACCCGTAGTGCGGAAGGTTTTCTTGCCCTCGGAGTCCTTCCTCCCACATACAAGCCTTGTCGGACCGTACGGGCTAGATCCTGCATGACAACTTGTATCCTTCAAAATTCAGTAGGCCTCGAATATGTGAATCGTACCATCTGCCATGTTGAGCGCTTTAAAATGGTTGTGGTCTTGTTTCTCAATGTTGCGCGCGAGCTGCGAAACGGGAAGTAGAGGTTTGATCTGATAAGTCAATAAATTCGGTCAAAAAATAGAAGGCAAGACCACTCTGTACATCCGGCAGACAAGCTGTCAGACGAAGTCGCAGCT
This sequence comes from Pseudevernia furfuracea, assembly GCA_022315425.1. Classification (NCBI taxonomy): domain Eukaryota; kingdom Fungi; phylum Ascomycota; class Lecanoromycetes; order Lecanorales; family Parmeliaceae; genus Pseudevernia; species Pseudevernia furfuracea. The sequence goes on from JAIUPT010000042.1 coordinate 101,211, forward strand.
CCGGACAATTACACGTCGAGTATAATTACTTCAATAAATTGTTTTAAAACCCAACTTTACTTTCCTGGTTCTGAGTCTTGTCAAAGATTTTGATGGAATCCAATCGTTTGGATCGTCACTTTCTGAGGTATCTTGCCTGGCGATCCTTTCGATGGACGAGGACTCAGGAAGCCAAATGGCCACAGTTCAAGGCAGCAATGAATGTGAATTCAGAGACAGTGTTTCCGTAAGGAAGCACATTCACAGTCCCTTTCAACTCCGCCAATCATGAGAGGTCTCATGCTGTAGGAATTGAAAGATGCTGGACCTGCTAACAATAGTAGAGTAGACGATGGCGCAGCAGGCAGACGCGGACGGCACACGAGGGGGGGCCTTGAATCGAGCATAGCATAGTTTAAAGTACGCAATATACGCCGACCAGCCTCAATATAGTCTGATTCATGTGCGCAGCAGAACATTGCTGCCATGAAATGAATCTACTTACGCAAGACATGAGGACGACCGTGACTTCGGCAAAATTGAGCGAAGTCGAATCCTGGAAAGGCTAATCCATTTTAGGTAAGGTGCTGTTGGATCCAAAACTGAGTCTCACGCATCTCTTAGCCTCTCAGTCAGCAACTTCTACATTTTTCAACTCACAGCATCAGGCATCAATTCAGTATTAAAAGTACAGGCATCTTCTGTTTCTCACCGCCCCTCTAACAGATCGCAATCCGACCCTCAGGCCACACTGCCGATAGGTGATCAGATAGCTTGCGGATTAGGGGCTCCTGTTCTCAACACTGAGCTACCGGTGCAATGGCTGTAAGCATTCCCTCCTCCTCTATTGATCAAACGAACCGTCAGCCATGCTCTGAGCATACACTGTTGCTGAGGTAGCAGCTTCGCTGCAACGAATTTAGACCCGCAGGTGCTGACTCGTGGTCATCAACAGCAGTACGGCGGCTATAGCAGTGGAGGCGGAGGCGGGTATGGCCAAACCAATCCCTACGAGCAGACAGGGAACCGATACGATCAAGAGGCTGGCAACCCATACGCCCAACAAACCAGCAACCCTTACGCTTCACAACCCGCTGCGCCACAACAAGCCTATGGAGGACGACAGCAACAGGGAGGCTATGAGAGTCGATACGGTCAAGCTCAGACAACAAATGGCGGCAGCTCCAATTATCCAGCGGGTGCAGGTGCGACGGGCGGTGGCTACGGTAGGGTCATTGCCAAGGACTTTGAAACGAGCGTTAACAGTCACTAGTTGGAGGAAATGATGTCGAGATGATACCCATGAACGGACAACCCGGCGCATACGGGGCGCAACCCAACCGCGATCCCAACGCGATACTGAACGAATGCCGAAGTATCGACCGGGGCATTGATTCCATCCAACGGAATCTCGAACACATCCGCCTGCTCCAGCCGAAAGCCATTGGAGAGTCGGAAGGTGGTCAGCACAATCGCGAGCTGGACTCACTAAGTGCCGAAACCATGACACTCTACCGCAGCTTCGCAGCTCGTATCAAAACGATTAAGTCACAAAAAGAGTCTGGAGAGCCAAGGAATAAGCCGCAAGTTGGATTGGTAGACCGCAAGTTGAAGACTGCCATCAATGATTACCAAACATTGGAAAGAGACTTCCGCCACAAGGTATCCGAGCAAATGGCACGACACTACCGTATCGTCAGGCCAGATGCGAGCGATCAGGAGGTTCAAGAGGCTATCCAGGATACTTCAAACAACCAGGTCTTCAGTCAAGCTGTATGCTATTCTATTCCACCAAGTCTAGCATTCTCTAATACCCTTTTCAGCTACTCTCTCAAAATCGACGTGGTGAATCACAATCAGCACTGCGGGTCGTGCAAGGCAGACACGAGGCTATTCAAAAGATTGAGCGGCAGATGATGGAGCTCGCCCAGCTCTTCCAGGACATGGAGGCGGCGGTCGTTACGCAAGAGCCTGCTATACAGAACACCGAAGAGAAGACAGAGAACACGGTCGTCAATCTGGACCAAGGAAATAAACACCTCGATGGAGCCGTTGTCAAAGCAAGATCTGCGAGGAGGAAGAAGTGGATATGCTTTTGGATTGTTGGTGAGTCTATTTACGCCGCATCTCCAACTGCTATAAGGGCTGGATATCTGATGCTTCCCAGTAATCATCGTCATTCTCATTGGGGTCGCTGTCGGGGTTGGTGTGGGAGTGACGGTTGGCGGAACTAAAAAGACTACTGGGACTTGATCGCCCTGTCCCTCGATTTCACCCATTTTTCAATAAGATCACATGGCGCGCCCAACCTCTCCTTTTCGTCGACTACCATCGGTCTGCAAGCCCCATCAGAACTTGACGCTAGATCTTACAGCTCCAGAATGAGGTTACAGACTGCCAGGAGAACGTCTTGGATGGCTGAACTTTTAATCATTATCTTTCGCCTTCACTTCAAAAAGCTGCGGGCGTTGTTGTTGATGTTGTTGTTGACACTAGCCTACGTAAGGTATGTAGGATAGAAGAGTGTGGTAATAGAACGATGTCAAACAAACAATCAATCAATCAGCAAGTTACTTTATGATAATGCCTTATGTCTTCACGAAGTTCAAGGATTGGACCCTGAACCAGTTCACTGAGAAGCGGCCCACGTTCGATTGGCGCGCTGTCAGATTGCTTAGCGCCCTACCATCCTATTGACCCGACTCTCAACCTCCAACACCTCCTGCACATTTATAACCCATTGACAATGGTAACTCACCTCTGAAAAGTACACAACCCTCAATATGTTACGATGGTACAAGCCCCTTCTCATCCTCTCCCGTCAACGGCCTCCATGCCCTCACTGACCACCCGCAATCGCAGGTACCAAACCAAACTCGCGCGACAGCCCCTACTCACCCAGAGTATCACCACAGCCGTCCGTGTCCCCGAACCCGTTTCGATTATATAACACTACGGCTTCTCTAGCAGAATACTGATCGGAGCCGTGTATGGATCGCAGGTACTCTTCGCAACCGGCGATGTCATGGCCCAGCAAGCGGTTGAGCGAGTCGGGCCGGAGAAGCACAATTTCGCACGCACAGGACGAATGGCCTTATACGGCGGCGGTACCCCCCCCCCCCCCCCCCCCCATCCCTCTCCTCACACCCCCCCCACCCTCTTCTCCCCCCCCCCCAACACAGCTCCTCTGACTAACACTCCCCTTCCCCACCGCAGCCGTCTTCGGCCCCGCAGCAACAACCTGGTTCTCCCTCCTCGCGCGCCGGATCAACTTCCCCACCCGCCCCAACCTCACCATCGCCGCCCGCGTGCTGACCGACCAAACCGTCTTCGCGTCCACGAACCTGTTCTGCTTCTTGTCGTCCATGGCGATCATGGAGGGGACGGATCCGCGGGAGAAGCTGTCGGGCACGTACTGGGAGGCGTTGAAGAAGAACTGGCTGGTGTGGCCGGCGGTGCAGGCGGTGAACTTTCGGTTCGTGCCGCTGGAGCACCGGGTGTTGGTGGTGAATGTTGTGAGTTTGGGTGAGTGGAATACACATATCCGGATCCTGGTGGGGGTGGGGGAGGAAATGGGGGTTGGGTGGGATGGTTGGATGAGCAGTGGGGAAGGAAGAGGGGAAGAGTGCTAACCTGTGCTAACAACATATGTGTCTACAGGATGGAATTGCTACCTAAGCTACGTGAACAGCCAGGGTGGGAAGGAGAAGATAGTGGATGTGCTCGACAAGGAGGAATGAGTGTGGTGGTGGTGGAGGAGGTGGTGGTGGTGTACAATACCCTTGCGATGATTGATTCCTGGATTCCCGTTCGCCGTATCTCCTTACTCGCAAGGCGTAAAAAGTGCACAGATGCCAGCCAGGATGCCCGCCCATACCCCATCGTACAGAAAAGCTTCAGCATCAACGTTCGAAGCGAGGAGCAAACCTATGTGAATATCGGGGGCTCGAAAGGCACGAGAAGTGGCAGGTATTGTGCTGCTGGGGATGAGCCTGCCGGTTTTCAGATTCCCCAAGGTTCAGGATCCGTCAATTTGTCATGAAGATTCCAAACAGCCGTTTTCTATGGTGCTATGTGTCGATAAATCCGATGATTGGAGCATCAGAGCATTCTAGACTCGGGCTCTGCCATTGCTTCAAGGAGTCAGAAAAGAGTAGCTCAGATCCAGGAGTGAGGAGCTGTTGTCGTGCATGATGTTATTGAAGCCAGGTCCTGAAGCCGTTCGATATCTATTCCATCTTATTACATTATCATCAGTCACATCCCTCAACTCTCATATCAGCATCTCTCATTCCTGCACGTCAGCCGTCGTTGCTTCCTGACTCTCAACGCCCCACCGAGTCTTCTCGTCACCAGCAGCCCACTTCTTCTCCACATAGCCCAGGGTTTCCTTTACCTTGTTCACAGTATCCAAATCACCTGTGTTCTTGCCGACATTGTCACTAATCTTGATCGCAGGGTGGCCCGAGGCAGAAGAGATCTTGATGACGATGTTGAGAGGTGCGGACTTCGTGCCGGTGGAAGAATGGGTGAAGTCATCTGCGATCAGGTCAGCTAGGTCAGGGATTATGTGGAAGGTAGATGCTTACTTGTCAAGAATGTCCCAATGCCAAAGGTAGGAATGAAGCCAGCCTCTTCTGCGGCCTGCATGTACTCAAGACACAGCTCGATGTTCAAGGAATCCGAGAATACTATCGTCTTCTTGTCTGTGATACCCTCACTGTCATAGAAATCCCGCATCATTTTGACGAACTCCAGGGGATTCCCAGAGTCTTGTCGGACACCTGTGAACGTCTGAGCGTACGAGCGTGGTGGATCCACGTTCGTCACATGAAGATGGGTAAACTGATCCACAGAAGACTCGGTGTCGACCACGGTGTGAGTAGCGGAGATAGCCGGAAGCGGCGCTAATGGTAATTGAGTGTCAACAGTACCGACTTCCGCTTGGGCTACCGTTGGTAAAGACTTCTTGAAAGCTTTCAGAAAGGTAGGCGTGCCGAAGGTGTCCGTCAGTGCTATGCCCAGAACACCTTCGCCGAAGCAGCCGACCCAGTATCTCAAGGCAGTCTCATTGGCGTGCTCGTAATCATTTGTGATGGATGCTATGCCCATGAACCACTCGTGGGCGACAGTGCCAATGGGCGGGACACCGTACTTCATGGCGAAATGAACATTGCTCGTTCCACTCAGTTTGCCCTTCCATCCCCGCTCTGACGCGGTATTGGTCGCCCTCGTCAAGCCTTGCATCACCAGGTCGTGGGTACGGTAGTCTCTTCTTCGTCGTGTGCCAAATTCCGAGAACACGCAGCCATTTTCTATCAACTTGATGCCCTTGTTGTACGCTTTCTGTTCTTGACCCTTATGACTCCAGTCTTTGTCGCAGAAGCGAAAGTATGCCTCACTTGTGAGAGCAAGCAGCGGAATCTCATAGAGAATTGTGTGTAACCATAAACCCCCGATGTCAAAGTGTATGTCTCCCAGGTCATTTGCGCTGCCGGTATCTTCGAGAGGTTCGAACAAGACTTTGACTTGTTCAGAAGGTTGTAAGTGGAACGTAGTTAAAAAGCGTAGGTAAGAGTCGTTGAAGTAGGTACAGGTACCCTTTAGGTACTCAAGCTCTTCTAAAGAGAGCGTGATATTTCCGAGCTCTGTCATACCAGATCAGCTTGTATTTGCAAATCCTCTTTCTGCGTGTTGACTACTCTTGACCTGTTCCTCGATCCACTGATACGCTTCCCTGCTCAATCGCATGTCCGAAGTCCGGTTGGTGAAAGCGTAGGTAACCTCTGCTTCGTATCAGCAAGAGCTCGTGGTGCTGATATACTAGGTACTCACGGACGTTAGGAAGGTACTTCAGAATGGCACATTGCATCGTCAGCTTGTATAGATCGGTATCCAGTAGAGAGAAGATCCCCTCAGGGAGCTCAGTGAGCCCTGGATGATTGGAGCCCATGGTCTTTGCTCTTGAGTCCAAATTACCAATCAAAACTCCGACCAGAAGCTGTAGAGACTTCTGCAGTGAAGTATTATTCGAAAAGGTAGATGGTTATCTGCGGTGTGGAGGCGATTGGGGGCAAATTAACAGACCAAGGTCACCATACGACAATAATTGACCAGGCGCCCGCAAAACCCAAGCGGGCGGTACGCGCTAAGATAGAGTACCTAAGGTAAGATAGCAAGACTGAACTAGTCCGTTTTTGAGCATCTATCACCAAATTTTCTTGAACTTGTCTTTTTTTGGGTTTTTGCGATTACTTTGCGTGAATTTTGGCTTGCGGTTAAGGATTTGAATTTGTGCTTCTAGATCAATCTTTTACTACTGGATATGGGATGAGAGAAACAAGTATTGTATTCATCGAGTGAGTGGCAATCAGGAACTTCAACGTCTTTTCTCAGTTGCCCCTTGATCAGAGAGCGTTATCGAGCATGATATTGACCCCTCCGCTTTGCACTCCTCGATTCTACACGCCGGAAATATCTTTAAATTCTTGTTGCCTTCAGCTACATACCTAGCCAGACTCTCAGGTCTCCGAGCGTGGCCGTTGTGGAACAAATTCTCTCATTTTAACCGCCAACCTCTGATAGCTTGGCTGTTAAATTCTGAATTTTCCGTGGGTTTTGTTCGGAGTCCGCAACAAGTGTAGTTGGGCCCGCGCAACTGTGGAGTCTACCGCTCCAAGAGCAAGTTATCCAGGGATGCTTGACGGATGCTGGGCCTTGACCATGGACCAAGTGTTTTCCAAGCTTTTCCGAACCACTCTTCAGTTCCATGATAGCCTCTTTTTGCGCTGAAAATTTCCGTCCTCGGAATTTTCTTTGCTCTCAAATGGACTCTCTAATAAGCTTACCATGCCTATTTCGGTGCGTGAGGGAGTTAATTGCAGAAATTTTTCGACTGCCCTGCTTGAGTAGATATATATTGCCTGTCCGTTCCTCGCTTTCTCTGTCATCTCTCTCTCGTCACCTTACCTTCACGCCATCGTACTCTCTAATCTTTACATCCTTCCCACATCATTGCAATCTAATCTCCAGCCTCGGGCCACTTGAAAATACAAACATCACTATGAAGCTTTCAACTCTCTGCCCAGTCGTTGCCCTTTGTATCACAGGGTGCATCGCTCTTCCCGCGCGCATCCAAACTTCAGTTCCTGTTCCAGTCTCACAGGATCCCTCGCCTCCAAGGCCTTTTCCAGCTGGCCGCATCGTGGAAGTGAAGGATCCTTCACCACCACGGCCTTTTCCCAAGTATCCCTTGATAGCGGGAAACCCACTGGAAGAAGGGGACTCGTCGGTTCCGTCACGCTTCCCAACAGACGAAGAAAATGTGGCTCACGACCCATCTCCTCCCCGGCCTTTCCCAGCTGGCCGCATCGTCGATATGAAGGACCCCTCACCGCCACTAGAAGAACGGGACCCTTCAGCACCACACAAGCTGGTCGCATTACAAACGGCAGCCACTGACCCATCGCCTCCAAGACCCTTCCCCAAGTACCCCCTGGACGGAGAAAATGCAAAAGAGGAGAGGGACCCACTCTCGCGCTTCCCAACTGAAGGAGAAAAGGAAGCCGCTGACCCTTCTCCACCGCGACCTTTCCCAGCTGGCCGCATAGTAGAAGTGAAGAACACTTCTCCAAGCGACATCATCGAACGTCGGTCCCCGTCACCTCTCCTCCGCTACCCGGAAGGTTCTGAAGCCGAAGCCAACGATCCCTCGCCACCCAGGCCATTCCCCGCTGGTCGCGTCGTGGAAGCGGAAGACTCTTCATCAAGCGACGCATTCGAGCCTCGTTCTCCATCACCTCTCCTCCGTAACACCGAAGGCTCAGAGGCCGAAGCCAACGACCCCTCACCACCACGACCCTTCCCCGCCGGTCACCCCGTGGACATCGAACCACGAGCTGAAGAGCTCCCTTCCCACCGTGGACACGGAGGCTACTTCCCACCGTCGAATCCACCCGTCTCGCAACCCACTGCCAGAAACATCGAAGCCGATCAAAGGAGACACGATTACCCTGGGCCGTGCCCACACCCCTGCCCACCCCACATGTTCGACTGCTGTTGGCCTCGCATGCGCGGACCTTTGGTGGATACCCTCGTGAGCATAAGGCGCGACGCCGACTCCACACCCACACCCACCGCCTTCGCCTCGACCACGACCTCAGCAAGGCGCCCATTCCGTGACACGGTCATCACAGAGCTCGGCCGAAAATTCACCACGTCCACTCTTCCACCCACCGACCACTCCCCCACACCGGACGGCTCCGTCACGACACCGACCCCCGATCCATCCAACACGCCCCCGGCGCATTGGAGGACGCCCTGCACGACCACCCTCACCGCCTTCGACTTCCACCAACCAAACATGACCGGCACGTCGACCGTCTACAACGCCACCGTCACCCAGCCCCGCTACGTCGACTGCGGAGGATGTAAGCTGAAGGTCACGAGGGTGGACGCCGGCAACGGGCCGCCCGTCATGACGTCCAAGCCCACGGTGACGGATCCCGGCACGAGGACCAAGTATGCGACTCTGTGCGGCCCGCATACCCTGTGAGGGGGGGATGTAATCATCGGACCGGATTTCTTTTTGTTGGAGTCAGGGGGGAAAAGGGGGGGGGCGGGGTGGGAGAAAAAAAAATTTGGTGCGCTGGATCGGAAGGGCCCTCTGGGTATGCAGATACCTAGATCAAGGGCTTTGATGATCAAGTGGCACGGTACGACAACATACATGGCCCATGGCCCCGGACTGGCTCTAGGGCTTCCGGGCACGTGTGGTTCACGAAAAGGATGTGTGCATCATCATATCGATGCTTTGCGTACTCTGGACAGTGTGATCACATGGGGGGTGCGATAATTATAAAAAATATTTCCTTGGTTTCTTTCTTTTGTTTTCTTCCTTATTCGGATGGACAGACAGACAGACAGACAGTTTTCATAGTATTAATATCAATGTGTCTTTCCTTGAACCGGAAACGTTGTAGTTGCCATCTTTGAAATGATTCTGACGATGCGTTTACACACTTGTTCGTGGGCACCCGTCCATGATGAAATCGTCTCCCATCACAGCATGGTCATCGCCACTTACATGCTTTTCTCATCAATTCTCAGCCCTTCACGGCAAATCAATGCCCTCTCATGTGTTTCCGACCGTAATCCCAGTCTTTCCCACCTCCCCACTCTTTCAGTCGTAATCATAGCCCATCCGCCGCCCGCAACGCCCTCACCGCCTGCTCGAAGAATGCCTTGGCGACGAGCGGAGGCACGGCGTTCCCAATCTGCTTCCTCGCTCCGCGACTGAAACGATGCTCCAACGGGAAGCCCTGGAGGCATGCCAGCTCGCGCGTCGTGAAACACCGCTTGCCGGAAGGATGGTAGTTGAGAGTGCCACTGCAGCAAATCGTGTTGCGAAGAGGGAGGCGGCTGGAGTAAGGTTTCCGGTCGAACTCGGGCCGAAATTGAGGGCTATGGTCTGGGAAGCCGCGGGGGATCCGGCCGATAGCATCCTCCACGGTACTGAAACGGGATCGGTGAGGGAAGCGAGGGAGATCCTCGGCTTTGCAGTGGGTTGGCTCCGGGAAGTCTGGGAGCGTCTCCCCGGGGCTAGTCGTTCGGTGTCAGTCAGCACTCAAAGCCAAGGGGAATCAAGGGGATTCTAGCTTACCAAGACGCAAAGATGAAGAGCCGTTTTCTTGCTTGTGGCAGGCCGAAGTCCATCAGGTTGAAGACCTTCCATCGAACGCTGAATCCAAGTTTGGTGAACTGTTGGATCAGTGCATTGAACCATTCCAGGTTTTCGACAGTACGTGTCAGTCCAAATGTCTGCTCCAAGGTTACGATGCGAGGCGTTGTCTTCTTGATCAAGGTTTCCGTAGCCATAAACGCGGCTTGGTTTTGCTCGTCATTCGGAAAGGGTCGAGTGTGCAACGGCGAGAATGGTGGACAAGGTGGTGATAGATGCAGTACATCGACCTTGTAATTTCCGTTGATGGCCATGGCAAATTGATAAGCTGAGATACATTCACATTTGGCATTCGGGAAGTTCAGGCGGTATGTCGCGATAGCATTGAGATCCTGATCAAATCCGCGTTCAACCCGGAGACCAGCCCCCTGGGCTCCCCTCGAGACGCCGCCGCATCCGCAGTAAGCATCTGTGAATGTGTAACTTCTCTGATGTTGTCGATTTGTTGCTTCGTTGACAGCTAGATTTTGGCTGTGGAAACCCAGGGGATCAATGTTGCGTGATCTCATCCGCTCTCCTCGCTTGAAGACTACCTCTTCATCCAGCCACCCTGCACTTGCTCCCCCTTTAGTCGTGGGCCCTCTGAAATCGCGTCTCAACCGATTCTGCGTTACTATGCATCCTGGGTCTGCTTCTGTATCTGTCAACCTAGTCAAGACCCCTTCGTTGTTGCTCGTCTTGAGGTACTTCCATCGGCATGTGAGGCGACAATGAGCGCTGATGTACTCCAAACTCGAAGAGAGGCTGGCTGGATCAGTCTCGCGGTAACTCAATGCCGGGAATTGGTGGTTGGTCACAACGAGTTCACGAATCTTGACGACGGCAGCAATTTCGATGGTTTCGATGCTCTGCTCAAGAATATCGCGACGATCATCCGGGTCATATTTTGCCATGAAGGTGACTTCATTGATTTTCGACTCCAGCAGACCTTTAAGAGATCGGTTCCTCTGAAACCGAAAGCCTTTCAAGAAGATCTTACCCCTTCTGCGATCTTCCAGTATGGCTTTGATCCTGAGGAAAGCCCCATCCGCCATCTCAACGGTCTTGCCGGGTTTCAATGTTTGTCCGCTGTAGCTGAACGTTTGTAGAGTTCGAGGATCGTCTCGAATTCTTCTTATGGCAATGGCGCCAGATCTTCGGTTCTGTAAAATAGAGACGATGCGATAGAAACTACCGTCTTGTCCTTGGATTGTTCCACCTACTTGGACAGTACGACCGTTTCGGGTGTAGGTCGATAATTCCCGAAAGTTGACAGCCTGAGTTCTGGCTTGACGTCGATTTCGACGAGCCTCAGACACTGGGGGTACGACACGTTCGACAGTCTCGTCCCCCAGAAGAGTACTGTCACTCATGGTTTCATCGTCGCTATCCAAGTTGATCACATTTGGATTTCGACGGACGTAGCCTGGAGGCACTGGATTGGCTCCATCCATGTCCACATCCACATATGATGCGAGAGCTTCAGGCGGTGGGTCAGCGTCCTCCATGTTGGTGTCCATGTTTGTTGCAAGGAAGAGCTTGATGATAGTTCAGATTACGCCGATGCAATAATGGTAGTGACCATAAATGTGGTTTAACGATGATGTGACAGAGAGAAGGTAAAGGATATCGAATTGCAAACTCTTCGATCAGGAAGTGAGGTATGGAAAGACGGGCCCTGAGGTCAGATCCGGATGATTATACCATTTTTCACTTCAGTTCACGTCACTTTAGATTCAACAATGATCGCAGATCGAGTCTAACAAATCGGGAATCCTCTCTTCTATCATTCAGCATCATCCTCTGGATTTACGCGACGGCTGCCTCTGCTTTGACTGCTTGTTGTTACTGTACACCCAAGACTTCTTGCCTTCAATCGGTTTGAGAAAGCCATCGACATGGACACCCCCCACCATTCCACCCTCGAATCTGTTGCTGGAGGCTTCCCTTGCTCGCCTAGTGTTCCTTTGATTGTTTTCAGGGAAGACAAGGGGAGTAGCATCTGGTAGATACAAGTGCTCTTCCTGGGCCTCCTTACCCTCCTCTAGAGTTCTGAATTTGATGCCCTCCCCAAAAAGCGTTGCACATCGAGCAGTAGCACTGCCCACCATTTTCTGATGCCAACCAATCATGGAAGCAATGCCCAGCACATCGCTCCAATCCCGAAGACCTAAAGGCCCCTTACGACCGCGAAAATTCTGACTCCGCGATCTGCGCGAAGAAGATCTGGCGAGTTGGATTTTGCCTTTCGAGCCCGATTGCTTTCTGCTGGCACGGTTTTCCTCGGATTCGGAGCCAGGATTGTTAGGCGTCTCATGAATTACTTCGTCTTCATCGGATTTTGGTGCTTCCCGCTTTCTTTTCTGCGGTCTGCCTCTTGATGTTGACCGCTCGGTTGCCTGACTCTGAGAGTCGCTGCCAGAGTCTTCGACAACTAGATAAGCACTCCTAGCATGGTGTAGTCCCATTAGTAGATCATCCAGCTTTGTCATCATATGCTGTACTGTAGGCTGTAGGATCTCGCTTGCTCGTTGGTCGTCAGCCATAGTAACAGGCTTCTGATCTGGAACCTCATTATATTCATTGGCATCGAATCTCCCCTTGGAATCCCTTCGCCGGCTTTGCGATTGCTTGGTAGGATTTGCGGACTGCTGCGCATCTCCCGGTAGCCGATCCTGAAACCGTTCTTTCGCTTTCCGTAGGATTTGTGCAACAAGCATCTCCTGTAGATACCGACCTGGTCTCTTCGATTTGGCATGGTACAGCTCGGATAGAACAGCATCTTCTTCCCAGCGCCTTTCATCATGCTCTCTCGGAACGATGCCAGGCGGTAAAGGCCAAGCGGTCCAGACCTTGGGTGGAATCCAGTTCGACCCTTCATTAGCTGCCTCTAGATCTTCTGAAATTCGAGCTTGCTGGCCTGAGTCCCGAGTGTGGTTCCTCTGTCTCAGCTTAAAGGAGTTGTACAAATGGACGCTAAGATCTTTTGCTTGCAAATGATCAAGACTGGCTGCCAGGTCTCTTTCAGGAGCAGTCCAATTCCGCCAAGTAGAGGGTGGTCCTCCAAATTTGTTTGGGCGGGACGGCACAGATGTGGAGTCTTGAGAATCCTCGTCCAAGACGTCCTGATGCTCATCTTCTGCAGCAGATTGGTTGGCCCTGGGATCATCGCCAGCGTCGGATGGCCTTTGGGATGATTGCTGTGAGCTGGACTCGCGATTAGAGGGCACATCAGATAGATAGTCGCTTGTCAAGTCCAACTCTTCGTCCGCCGCATACAATTGGTCAGCCGGTTGCTGTGCTGATTGGAGTGGCGGAGAGGAAGGGAATCGCGCATCCTCCTCTTCGGCAGATGACATATTGTATTTGAGGGATGAACGTAGAGTGAATCTCTATGCCGCCCTGCTATCGCATTGATGCCGCGGGATGAATTTGTCCCTTCAGCGGACGCGTGCAACTACTGGCTTGTTGACAACATTAATGAGGATGTCTAGGAACCGACGTTTGCAGGGGACTACTATGTTTTGACGGGTGTTTTGGTTTGTTGTCACTGTTAAATTTGCTTCCTACTCACATGTAGTGTGAGAAACTCTACAAGATCGAAAAGCGTCACCGGCGTGTCTCTTCACTGGGCCTCTGTTGCCTTGGCGTGAAGAAAACACTCGGTCAAAAGTCGAGAAATAAGTGACCCTCGGGCCCCTGGACATTGAGATCTATGGGCCCCAACCCCCAGAAGTTGTATGAACTACGTGAGCCTCCGGGCACAAGACGACAACTCTAAGATACCGGACCTCCCTTCACGGCACGGCTTTGCTGGCTAATACCACAAAAGTTGAGGCAAGGATTAATATAATACGCTATCAGGAGGTTGTGGATTACAGATGATTGATTAGGTACAATAATGCGCCATGAGAGCTTTTAGACGCTGCGTTATTGTATCCTCTTCTTGCCCTCTTCGAGATGACCCAATCGAACGTTACTTGCGCCACGTTCACGAGGCACAAAGTTCCCTATCACTTTGTCTTTCATAACGCTACCCATAGTCTCTTGATAGCCTTCTTGAGCCCAACGAGGTGTGTTGAGCTTTGGCCAATTGACCTGAAAAGTGTCGGGTCAGTATATTCTTGGGTTGGGGGCTTCGGCCACTTACGTAGAGCATGCCATGGCTCCAAATGAAGTGCCCGCACCAGCTACCAATGACCATCCAACACAGAGCAAATACACGTAAAGGCCAAACAGTCGTATCTGGTTGGATTCTTGTCAAGGAGGTAACCATGACTAGGAAGAAGCTAGCAGCGAACAGATATGGTATAGCTTGAATCAAGATTGGTCTTCGATCCTTGAAGACAAGATTGGTATCAGTGAGGGAGGTCGAAGGCAGATATGCGCCGAGAAACAGATCGAAAGCATCCTGCCGTGGCCCATCTCCGAAGTTGTTTTTGACATAGCGAGTAACGGAGTTGTTCAAATCTTGAGCCATCCCAGCCCGTGTCCTCTCGCCAGTGCGCGTGAAGTCTGTCTTGAGAGCCCCAGTCCCAGAGTATGATTTGGACACAACGTCAGCGTTGTCTGCCCAGATATTTCGAAACAAGTCCTGGAACGCTCTGTCGTCATCAGCAGACTCCCCAGGCTTCAGAGCACCAATGTTAGTCAACTGCCGAGTCAAGGTCCAGCGAGCCAGCATTGTCTGGACAACGTTCGTCCGGTCCAAACAGTCCATGCAATTCGTTCGAACTACAGCCTTTTGCAGACTGCGCACCTCCAGACGCCCTTGAGCATCCGCCGGCATGTCCACACCACGGAAATATTGGCCTTTCGTGAGACCTTCCTTTAATTGATCAAGCAGTAACTGAGCGCGATGCCACTTCAGCCCTTTGGTCTCATTGTGGAAATCAAAGTAGATATAATGTAGCCGGTCGTACTTCTGATTCTTCTGGCTTGCCTCGACAACATGTATCTTTTCCTCCGTAACGTAGTCCGCCTGTGTCGCTTCATCTGGAGAGGAGACTAGGATTCGTACCATCTGCTCGTAGGCTTTCTTAACTCGATCTTCGCGACCTTTTTGGTTGACAAGGTTGACAAGGTAGTTATCACCATATAGGTTTATTTGCTCATTAAAGTGCAGTCGCGCAGCCTCCACAGCTGTCTCCACTCCGCGTATTTGAAGATCCGGGACGTATTTCAAAGAGTTGACCTCCGCCCAGTAGACGGGTACGCTTCCCCTTGTCTGGACATAAGACATGACTTGTGTGTCGAAGCCTCCACTTCCTCCCACCTTGCCGTTCTGCATCCCTCCCCCACCAGCGAAGCCTCCTAGATCCCCCGTCTCATCGTTGAGGATCACAATCTGCTCCGTCTCATTGAAGTTTGCAACGTGCCCTTGATCGTTAATGCCACGAGTGAGATAGCGAGTCCCAGCTCTGTGTCTGGATCTCCTTGTGATCAGAGTGAATGTCAACGGGGTTGCTTTCACACGGGTTTGAGTGATTCTCAGCATTCCGAACATGACAGGAAGGATAAAGGGGTCAGCTCCAGCCTGCTGCCCGCCCCGGAGTCCAGAGCCACTTCCTGCGCCATTTGCAAAGTCTATGAGGTCTGACTGAACGAATTTGTTCCAGAAGAAGCGGTCGTCGGCTCTCCTCCATAGTGGCTGTGAGGGATCAGATTGGGATTGACGTTGAAAGCTGTTGGTGATGTCGAAGGAGTATGAAAAGTACATGGGTCCAGTTTTCAGCAGAGTTTTCAGCAGGCTGAGGTAGGTATCTTCATCTGGATCATGGAGTGCGCGCTCGCGCAGTGGAAGAAATTCGGTGGAGATGACTTTATAGACCATGTTTCCTTTCAGGCGGCCCATTGGCTGTGCTTTTGTGATTATTATTATGTACTTGTCTGCCGTTTTATCAGCACGGTCTTAGCCTCCAAAGCAAGACATATTCACCTAATCTAAGCTTGATCATGCCGAGTATGCCTGCAATAGTCGACACCCTTTTCGCACCCAAGAGCGCACCATTATTGAGTCGTAAGTCTCCAGAGGGGCGTTCGACTACCAGAGTCTGGGCCGAAGGGGAGGAAGGAGATGTGAAGGCGTAATGTGACGAAGAGGCATGGACATTAATGTCTCTGAAAGGAACTAGACTGCGCATTATGGAGCTCTATCGCCGTAAAGCAGAGGTATTTCGGAGTCAAGAGGAGGAGCCGTTTCTCAGAAAGAGGCTTAGTCGCTACTGCATCATTGTAGAGACATTTAGGGCGGTGGTTGAGGGAGTGAAGCTGCAGCGCAGAGTCGCAGAGTGTGCAGGTCTTGGCAGTACAGTCCAAATATTTAGCGTTGCACCAACTCTCTAGCCTCCGCCATTAAAATACCTTATGTTAGTAATTAGCGAAGACTTGACACGCCTTGCTGATGTTTCTTGCTATCTCGTCATCACTTCTTCTTTTAAGGATATCTTTATAGTCAATGATCGAACCTAAGGGGAAAGGCGTATATCAATCTCGTAGTATGGCGCTTCAAATGTAATCGACGACAATTCGCGATTTATCTACGCTTGAGTCGAGGGGTATATGATAAGAGTAAAAAAAGGTCGTCACATTTAACTGTCTTATCTAATTTCAAGAGAGTGATAAATCACAAAGAGTGCCTACGGGCTGAAAAGCGACGAAACCGCCTTTCTCTACATCGTGCATTCTTACGTATAAAATGGGTGAGGGTCTTCCGCGTTCAATAGCGGTCAAACTGTGATGTTGTCGATGCAAAGAAAACATCAGAGTAGAAGGACTTTATGCTAACAAGAAGGGGAACATTGATGACGATGTGGAATGGATCTATGGTAATGTTCGGCCGCTCTATCGTGAGCGGGGGAGGATTTGTCTCAGTTGATTCAGACATTGATTTCAGTTGCCATTGCCGACTCACAGCATTTCGAGTTGACCATGCCAAGTACGATTTACCCGTCAAAGCAGCCATGTTGGATGATTGGCCATCATCATCAGTTGAGCCTCGAGCATACTGGGAATAAGGAAAGATGGTTTCAGATAGTCTTCATGTAGAGAGAGATAAAGCACAATGTAGACAAAACTAGATCACTTGCTCACTTAAAGATACGGTAGAATCTCCAGACTGAAAAGAAAAAAGCCATTGAACCTTCCGGCTAAGGACTTTGATAATGGACCCAAAAAATTGATCGCGTAATAATTGACTTAGCCAGGGGTCGAACCTGGGATCTCTAGATTCGTAGTCTAGCGCCTTGCCATTGGGCCACTAAGCCAGACGTCACAAAAATATGCAGATAACAAAAGATATAAAGCTCATTTTTTGAACGCCTGGGCAATCCAAACTATGACAAATTCATAATCACATATTCACTTAAAGTATGAATCAGTAAGATGTCATTTTCGAATCCTTTGAAGCCACAGTGACCGTCCAGCTTCCTCCTTCCACCGTTCAACCGTCCGCCCCTCCACCAAGCCACCGTCCTCCCGCCGCACCTCCTTCTAGCCGGTCGCCGGATCCATCCTCTTGCTCTTCGGCATCGACACCACTTGGGTTCACTGCAGGCAGCATGGGCTGGCAAGAGATGGAGCTACACTACGGCTCCACATTTCACCTCACCACCGCACCACACCTTCCTGGATAAGTCTCGTGCGCCAAGATCTGTCAGTAAGTCGTTTGACAACGTGTTTCTGGCACAGTTTACCCGTCCGACGCGCTATGTGCCGGGAGTGCATAGAGCGCCACCGTCGCGATCATCACCAAATTTTCCCCATATGACCTCACAACCTAAGGTTCTGGCAGATTTGTGAAATGCGACGTTAAGGTGGGGATAATCTTGAAGAATTACAGCAGATGATCGCCCTATGGGTTTTCCTTCTCCTATTAGTTGTTACACTTTCGCGTGGAATGTTTGTTCATGGTGGGCGTTTTGGTTTGCGGTACAGAGGTCGCCACTATGTTACAAGTCAAGCAGTCACTTGTAGCTAGCTATCTATGCTTCTATAGTCTTAACGAATCCGTTGCATATCATCATAAACTTGTTCAGGTCTCTTCAAGTCTCCCGCTGGCCTTTGGTACGTTATTAATTAAACGGATAGAAGCCTGTCGTCTTTGGCCATCCCTACGTTCTCTACTTCTTCTACTCCCACTTATAGCAGTCATAGTAGTTACTTCGCCAGGCTTTGATTCATTGCACTTTATTTCCTTAACGTCGACCTCTTTGTCTAAGAGCTTACCCCGTAGAGTATATACTATTTATCCTCTTCGCTTGTCACCGCTGTCTAAATGTCCGAAAGTACATCCCCACCCCAAAAAACATCCAAATCACATCTTTCAGAAATCAACCCCTCTCCTTCATTAGCTGACAACCTCAGTCTTCAAGTCGTCATGATGATTCACATTCGCGCCCTCCTGGGCCCGAGCTTCATCTACAATCCGACCCGAGGCGGTAAGATGCCTCGCAAGGCTTCGTTCGTCTTTGGAACCAAGGAGGAAAAGTGCGATGTTCGGCTTCGGGATAATAATGCAGACCAAAAAACAACAGATAACGGCATAAGTAAGCAGCATTTTTTGTGGCATCAAACTCCAACTGGAAATCCGGATCCTTTGGAGATGGAACAATAAATATGTCGTTCAACAAAAACAGTGCCGGGATAGGCGGCGCCTTGGGTTCGAAAAATTGGGGTTTCCATCACTTTCGAGTCTCGTACGATGGAGATGCACATGTTACACCCGGCGGAGCAAAAGCACTTTGTATTCAACATTTGCTTCCGGGGCATGTGGCAGGCAGCAGCACCCGGAAATCACGCGATTCGTGCAACGCCGACAAAAAAAAAAAAAAAAAAAAAAAAAGCCGCCGGAACTTGTCTCTTACATGGTAACATGATGAGATAGGCACGGGGTGAACGGGGTGGGGCCAATTCGGAATTGGGTTTTACAGTAAGGCCAGTGACCCCCGTGCAGGCGAGCTGTTTGCTGCCAAATGACAATTCACATTATATCCAGTATTCACGATGAGAAAGAGCAAGGCTCCCGGAAATGTGGAAGGCTTGTAGTTGTACCTTATGCTTATAAGTTATAGCGAATTAATAATTATTGGTCCAGGGTCCAGGGTCTAGGGCTAGGAGGCCTGAAAAAGCCGAAGCGAGCCGAACGATACTCCCGAGTCCCATGCCCCAGCGCCTAAACTCTAAGGTATGCGTCATAGATCGGGAGTGGAATGAAGCTATACATATAGGAGTGGGTGGTGTGGGTGTTGTACCTCCCCAATTCGGTCTAGTATGCGCGCCGGCCCCAGACTCCCAGATTCATTAGAGCCACTGACGAGCATCTCTACCGGATCCGAGCGTCTACGAACCAGGCACCGAGGAGATCATACTCTTTTCACAACGGACTGCCCCCACGCTAGATCCCATGACCGACCAAATCATTCCTGATCGCTCATTAGTACAGAGACTTGCTCAATGAGCGTGCTGAATACCGCCAAGCCAAGCCAACGCTCGGGGGCGTGAGGGGGAAGAAGGCCCTGTAGAAAGCACCGTAGCAGCATTATACCAGCGCTATTAAGAATCAGACGTAATACAATCAACACACGTTCGCCTCGGACTATAAGCCAATCACACAAACAACCCGCTTCACAGATCAATATCACGCACCGAAGTCGAATCAAAAATGCTATTTCCCTATAATAGCTTTTGATATTATGAGGCTAATCACGCTGCCAGAAGGAAAAAATCACCGCAACACTGTTATTATACCAGTCCAATTAGGAACTGACCTTAACAAGGACTAAATCCCTCCGCGCCAGGAGTGCCGGTTATCCGCAGCTTCATCGTACGACCACTTGTTCGACCACACCACCTTTGCTCGTGGTGCACTGAGAGAGAGAGAGTTTGCAGTCAAATTGCAGATGCCGAGAATATGGTAGTCATTCTGGCCCCGCTCGGCTTTGGCTGAGGAAAGAGCTCTTGATTTGTCGATGCGAGCAGGCGGCATGGATATTCCATCAGCTTTGCATCAGGTGTCTGTGTCGAAGCTTGGAATGGAATGGTGTGCTACGTCCTGCTCTACTAGACGCTGGATGTCATGATGCGTACGACCATGGAAGGAACACGATATTTTACCACGGGGCTGCCTGTGTGGTTGAAAGTGAGGGCTTTGATCGGCTTTGGCTTGAAGCACTACAGAAAGTGGTGCATGCAGTTTTGCATTGAGGAAGGACAGTCTGGTGTCGTGGCTGCGCTTCCATCTAGTGAGGGTGATTGAATCTCTTCTATGGTTATGCATAGTCAGAGAGCATCTACGAGTACTTAAAGGTCACGACCTCCCTCGGGTCTCTTCTTTTTCGTCACCATAAAGTACCTACTTCCCAAATACCATCAAAACCAACCAATCAAGTCAGAGTCTTATTTCCAAACCATCGTTCATAATGCTTCTCACCTCCATCCTATGAATGGGCGCCTTCCTTCCTCTCCTCCTCCCCACCACTTTTGTGTCAGCACAAGACGACCTTGAAGTCGTCGTCGGCGAGAACGCCATTCTTGCCGATCTGGCGAGACAAGGGGACACTGATGTGAACAACATTAACCTCGCCAACACGGTGCTCGATGGCAAAGTAAGCCATCCCCAAGAGACCTTGCGCTCAGCAATACGTGATGGTAGCGTTCAACTAACGAGCCTGGGACAGAAAATCCCCGACGACATCCAGAATCTGAGCAATTACACCGTATATGTCTACACGTCAGGAGCCAAGGTCGCTCCCGCTACAAAAACTGATGATGAGGATAAAGTGACGGATTCGTATAACGAGGTGAGAGAGAGCCGACTTCACATTACCCTTTGCTTGCTTCCTTCCACTCGCCCAACCTCCTGGCATAGCTACCCATCATAACCGAGACGAAGACTGACAAGACACGATCACAGTTCAGCGACGAGCTCCAGGTCTTCATGCAAGACCTCGTCAACAAGGAAAATGTTCTGGTCCTACAAAAGTCGGCCATCTACACACAGCTCCAGACTCTGCAGACAGCCTACGGCGTTCGTATTCCATCCATCCGTTCGCTCATCTACCCATCCATCAAGCACCGCATCAACCCCCCCCCCCCCCCCCCCCCTCCCCTTTAAACCCTTCAATTGCGCTCGCAAGTTCTCGGCTACTAGAATCCACGCGCTGACCTCTTTTTCTTTTACCAACGACAGCACTTCGCCACTTTCATCTCCGGACTCGTCACGGACGAATCGCACAAGGACACGGTGTCGCAATTGACGGTCGATGGGCTGGATGGGATCAAGCATGCGCTCGATGAGTACGAGGCCGATTCTCCTGTTCGGGCTTAGAGATCGGAGGGCTGGCAGATGTGAGTGAGTACGTTAGGAGACATCTACGAGGGGGTGGGGAGAAAGTAGTGGTGTGTATGTGCGTGTGCGGCCGGGGGGCGGGGGGGGGGGGTTTACGGTTCAAGTTCGCGATCAAACATGTATCTGTGTGGAATGTTCTCTGAGCGAATTGTGAAAACCGTTGTTTACAATGTCCCATATACGCATACTTTTGACAGAAATCTCCCCCCACCTTCGCAAGACACGTGCAAACCCTGGAGTTTTTCTCAAGCAGCGCCCCCCCCCCTCCCCCAACTTGCCTAGGAATGAGGAGAAATGTAGGCGCGCCCCCGAAAGTGTTGAGCAATCCAAGACGGCGAAAACAATCCCATCTCTGGGTTATACTTCAGATATAAAAAAACCCCCCCAAAGCCAGATCCACTACTCCGCTCTCCTTTTTTTTCAAAATCTCCCTTCCTTCGTCTCTGGTGTCCGGCTTACAGTTCATAGCCTCCGATCTCTTTCTAAATATCGTCTCGTGATCTTTCGCTCATATTTAGACTTGAAACGCTCAGACGAAACGCTTTTAGCTTCAGCGCCTTGAGAAAGATTTTTATATCTTATCACCATCGTCTTACTTTACCCTTGATTCTAATCAATGATAAAGTATGAAATGGACGAGCAAATGATACTCGCGTCTGAGAAGGAGTAGAAGATTAAAATATAAAAAAACGTTATCAGTCGCATCGAGGCAGGTACGTCAATAACTAACTACCTACCTCAGGTCCCTTTTTTGATTGGCTGGCTGTGAGATCTTGGTGGATGACCAAAGCATAGCGGCTTCCAACGATCCAAACCCCGAACGATCTTCTCCCATCGGTGACCAACTTCCCCCCAAGGCTGAGAGTCGACATTGGGTGTCGATTGACGTACCTACCTATAGTGCAAGCTCCTTGGCGGGAGTCAACTGGTCTTGCGGCGTCATTATACAGTCAAAGGCGTACTTATTGCGCGGGATGATTCCGTTGCTGCATGACTCGAGAACAGCACGGAGTCCGCCTTACTACCTTACCTACCTACTCCAGACAGCGACTAGGCTGAAAGCTCACATCGTTCCACTAGGTTCCCGGAGCTTTTCCCGCTCGAAAAAGGTTAATGATACCTCCCTTTTCTCTAGCCTCGCGTTGCTATTACGGTTCACAATGTGCCAGCTACCCAGTTATTTGATAGCGTCCTGCCGGTGCAGAGCCATGCAGCTCTCAAGCTGAAGCTGTGTGCTAGAGCGGTACTAAGCCACCAATCAAAGGCTAACAGGTTTTCTGACTGTTTGGTTGGGGGTTCTAAAGAATCCCTCATGCAGCCTGGTTGTACGGAGCAGCATACACCAGACCTGGAGAGTGACATCAGTGTCGTAGTGTTCACCAGCGAATACGACTGACTTACCGAACGCATGTCTCCATACCAGTCGAAACATCTGGTACGAGTCCGGTACCGCTGTGTACTTTTCGAAATTCGAAAAGCCGAGTCCTCCCACGGTTCATTGCACCATTTGCCCATCTCTCATGTCGTTGGAGTCTTGAACCTCATCACATTCTATTGGAACGGGCGCGACTATCGTTCTTCCATCTGAAAGATTCGATGCCAAATTTGGCATGAAAAAGCCATCCATCAGAAGAATATTACCCAGATCTCCTGGGTTCCAAGTATATCCAAGCGCTACTTAAGCATCTCTCCGATCAAGGAATAAAATCGAAGCCCTTAGAGGACATCGCTCTAGGTGGGACTGTCGTTTCTCCTGCACGATTGGCAACGTGTAGAAACCTAGTCAAGATTTGCGCCCCTGAATCCCTTCAGATTCTTCGGCGTGGTCAAAAAGAGAACTGCAAATCGGGACCGATGGTAACCAACAAATACTTCAACAGTAATAGTGATTTGTTCCATCGGAACGATAAGGCCGTGGATTAGTTTGTGACAGGAGACTAAGCGAAAATTGATAGTTCTGATGCCGTCTGCATCTTAGGAAGGAACAAGGATTTCATCATCAGGGCTGGTGCCAACATCTCACCCAATGCAATTGAAACATCTTTGCCGAAGCTGTCAGGTATCATGGTAGGATTCAAGTTTCTCCTTAGATACAAGGTATAGACCGATCGAATCTAGGAAGCACAAGTCGTTAGAGTCGGAGACGAATTTGCTAGAGACGTAGCAGTGGCTTTCGTCCACCTCAGAGATGAAAGCGGCATCACCTACTCAGAAATGGACGAATTCTGTCAAGTTTGGATGTGGAGCCAGCTTTTGGCCTCGGTGCCTGCCAGAACCCACACGTCGGGATCTTGGGCTGTCGGACTGCCAGTTGACAAACATCTGGAAAGGTGAGGGAAAAATGGAATTGAGGCGTATTGTTCAAGACTACATTGTCCAAAAACTCGGACAGTCTCCAAAGCCTTTTGACCACACAGTGACATGGTGCCTGGGAGGCAAAGCTGAAGCACTGGGGGGACCGGGGGGGGGGAGACTACCTCATAAACTATGGCGATCATGCAAGAGGCATTTCTCCAGGCTAGTTAGCTGCTTCGTTCACCTTGAAGTAGAGGGTTTGCTCGGTTGATTGGTGGAAGACAAGTTGAATGACGGGGGCATTTGTCCCGAGCTGTATCTTGCAGTTCATGGGTTTCCCAGTCACTGAAAATCTATTATCGCTGGAATGAGATTGATTATATTGATTCTTAGACTTCTTAGACTTGAGCCGAGACTTCAGAGAATGTAGTAAAATAATATCTATATATTTTATACGTTAAGAAAGAAGTGTTTACATATATGCTATGTTAATCAGATAATTTAGCGACTCTCGAATAGGGCTTCAAACGTCGTGTACTATTTTCATACTTTGAATACTTCTAGTATATTCTTCAGATCTATAGGTACCTATAATGATTTTCAAGTTACGGAGGTCGGCAGAGAAGGGACGGGTTTGCTAACCGCTAGACTAGACCAAAAGGTGATCACTGAGGATAAGTCACTACAATGGACTATGTACATCAGTTGTACGACCGCTCGCCCATCTTCGGCACCAAAAGTCCTGGACAAAGCCCTAACCCTACTTTTGGAAGGCGACCCCAAATTTGTATGTAAGGGCGTTATCCGACATGAGTCTTGGCGTCCAGGACTTTTGGTGCCGACCTCCGTAGCGATCATAACGATAGTAACGCAAAGATTTTTATATTATAATAATCTAGATATTCTATGTTGTTCGTACGAAGGCTGAATAGAATATGCATTACTGAGAACGCGCAAAATGTAGTATCATAATATTTTGTGCAATTAAATTGATCTGGCTACTCTCGTCCGCCATACCACATCAGCCCTACAGACCTCGTCATTTGATGGCTACGCTAAGGCACCAACCGTTTCCGTGTTGCGAAGGGCTCCATTGTCACCTTCGAGCTTCATAGGAAATACAACACGTCTTTCCAACTAGTACCAGAGCTGCCGTTTTCGATACTATCAGATACCTCCCACACATTCTGAGCAACATGTCATCCCGGGTCTCCACTGGCGCTCGGCCAGGAGCTCGGTTTGCCCAGTTCAAGCTTGTCTTGCTTGGTTCGTGCATCCTGCCGCTTGCTGCTAGCCACCAAAACTGACCACGGCGTAGGAGAGTCTGCAGTAGGAAAGGTTGCTATTACATTTCGAGCCGCACCTAGCACACAGAATGCTGACGCTCGCCCATTAGAGTAGTCTTGTCCTGAGATTTGTCAAGGTCAGTGACCCAACAGCTGCTTCTTCCGCCAGTGCAACGGAGTTGAGCTGCGAAATGGTTGCTGATACTTTTCAAGGATCAATTCGACGACTACAGAGAATCTACTATCGGAGCTGCCTTCCTTACACAAACCATCTCCCTCGACGATGCCACGACTGTCAAGTTCGAAATATGGGATACAGCAGGCCAAGAGAGATATAAGTCGCTTGCACCGATGTACTATAGAAATGCAAACTGTGCAGTCGTCGTTTACGATATTACACAAGCGGTATGTGACTTGCGGGACGCCCACCGAAGTCCTGCTAACAGGATGGTAGTCGTCTCTGGATAAGGCAAAGTCATGGGTGAAGGAGCTCCAAAGGCAGGCAAATGAAAATATCATCATCGCTCTGGCAGGGAACAAATCAGACCTTGTTGCGGAACACCCAGACAAACGTGCCATTACAACAGCAGATGCCGAAGCATACGCACGGGAGGCTGGGCTATTGTTCTTCGAGACATCAGCAAAGACTGCGGAGAATGTTCGAGAATTATTCACAGCGATTGCACGGAAATTACCACTTGAACAAGCAGGGAACCGCGGTATGAGGGCGAATCCACGACAAGGGGTTGACCTTAGACCCGAAGCGCCTGGGACACAAGGTGGTGGAGCTTGCAACTGTTAGTTGGCTGTTGGAGGTATTCTCTACGGATGATAAGTCACAGTAAAATGATAAAGGGATGTAGTGGGTAGTCTTCGGACGAGATGATTCTTCGGTCGATGGGAGGTGTGTCAGCTTCGCTGAGATAATTGCTGAGTCTCAAGCGAGTCACTGGAATCGGCGTTTTCGGCATGCTCTGCACTCATGGCGTCTGTCGTAGGTGTATATTGGTATCGTTGGTGCCGCATGGATCCTTATACCAACTAGAGTCTTAACATCAGGGACAAATACAATATGCAAATACCATCAACACATTCACTGCTCTCTATACGTTCAGTCATTCTTTACCTCCGAGATATTAGAGGATTTTGTGTCAATTGTCGTCAGTCGTCACACTCTGAACAATTTGGATCTGGGTTGGACTTGCGTATACTAGGCTATGGAACGCCGTAGTGTAGCGCACCTCCAGCCCGAAGCTTTGCCTCCGCAAGTTGGCAACTTTTGCATTCGAAAGACACACGACAGAAACATTACAGTCCATACTCAGCTCTGCTGCTTATAATCCCCCATACCGTCATTGTTCTTACTCAACTCCCCCGGCCTTCTTTCATGAGCGTTCAGCATGTTCATCATTAACTGGTGTAAGCTGCCACCTAGCTTCTTTCTACTGAAATAGCATGGCCTGCTCCCCTTCCTCTATTTCCTGCCTGCGAATACAGGAGCTGACACGTTGGTTACTCCGACAGTCTGGGACGTTCTCGCCTCTCTGGGGCTCCTGAACAAGCATGCCAAACTCCTCTTTCTCGGCCTAGATAATGCGGGCAAGACTACGCTCCTGCACATGTTAAAGGTACGTCCTCTCTACAAGGCTCTCCTTCATTGTCGAGCAGATCAGCATGAGCTCGACGGGAGTGGGCAAGTTGAGATCCTCCTGCTGACAGTGTAAGTAGAATGACCGAGTCGCTATCTTACAACCTACTCTACATCCCAGTATGCTCTACCACGCCCACCGTTTTCTCCCTATCGCAAACTGACCCTTTCAGCTTCCGAAGAGCTCGCCATAGGCAACTGCCGATTCACAACCTTCGATCTCGGTGGCCATCAACAAGGTGTGTTTTGCCTCGCTTGTCCCGCCTTCATTGATAGCTCTGGGGCCACATGCTGAATGCTTCTTTTTCTTCTAGCCCGTCGTTTATGGAAAGATTACTTCCCCGAAGTCTCTGGAATCGTGTTCCTTGTTGACGCAAAAGATCACGAGCGCTTCGCCGAATCGAAAGCCGAGCTCGACGCCCTCCTTACAATGGAAGAGCTGAGCAAGGTCCCATTTTGTATCCTCGGAAATAAGATTGATCACCCAGATGCTGTTAGCGAGGAGGATTTAAGGCATCAGCTGGGCATGTGGCAGACGACGGGAAAGGGCAAGGTGCCGTTGGAGGGTGTGAGGCCAATTGAGGTCTTCATGTGCAGTGTTGTTATGCGGCAGGGTGAGTGCACAAAATAGTAGATGACCAGAGACAGAGCTGACTCTTTAATAGGATATTACGAAGCTTTCCGTTGGCTGTCAAACTACGTCTAAACCAACTGTCCTCCGCAACAGCATTCGAAGATAGAGAAGGGGCGCGAAAGCCGAGCGATACCCGAAGACTCTGCAAGATAGACGGATCCATATTTCCATGTTGGTGTATGGCGTGTCTCGATGTTAGATGCGGTCATGTAGATTTCTCCAGCGAAACCCCATAGCGAATGTACCATTCACTTTCCACAGTAACCTGATCGCTACAGTTAGAGCGTAAGCCGGTTTTGTTGTTGCTTTCAGGGTGTCGCACCTCTTTAGTACCCTCTTTCATCTCCATCGGCATTGAGATCAAGATGCCGATGCCAGCACGATCCCTGTGGCGAAAAGATTGAGTATTCCAGTATTTCCAGAAATGGGCGCTAGTAAGATTCTCCGCTACTTGTACTCTATCCGATGTAAAGCCGGAGCTCGGGCAACTTTTCGCGCGCACGGATTTTCTCGACGCCAGCGGATTCCATAGATACACTTCATTCTGCCATATTTCGACGTATTATGTGACATTGAAAAACGTAGTCATGGGAAGAATAAAGAAGAAGGGTAAAGATAATCACATTGACTAACTGATCCATGTTAACAAGACTCGCAGGAACGGCCGGTCAAGCCAAGAACTTCATTACTAGGTGTGTACATGCTTGATGATTTCCTTCGGGATGTAGTAGCTGACTTTCCACAGGACTCAGGCAGTACGCAAGCTTCAAGTGTCCTTACCAGACTTCCGACGTCTATGCATTTACAAAGGTGTGCAAATGTCAAATATTTCGTATCAAAGCCGTTACTTGACAATTGGGCAGGCATATATCCTCGAGAACCCAGAAGCAAGAAAAAGGCATCCAAGTCTTCCACCCCCTCTACCACCTTCTACTACACTCGAGACATTCAATACCTCCTACATGAGCCGCTCCTCGCCAAGTTCAGAGACCACAAAGCGCTGGGAAAGAAGATATCAAGGCATCTAGGTCGTGGTGAGGTTGGAGATGCTGCACGGTTGGAGAAGAAAGGAGCAACGAAGCTTTCGCTTGATCATATCATCAAGGAAAGGTACCCGACAGTAAGCTTTCCGATTTGAGAGACGGGATCTCAGACTCTAGCTAGTGGGCTATCGCTGATTGTACCTGGCGCCTCAGTTTGTCGACGCTCTCCGCGACCTTGACGATGCATTGTCTCTGCTGTTCCTCTTCGCCAGCCTGCCATCTACGTCTACTGTTCCACCAAAGACCATAGCTCTCTGCCAACGATTATGCCTCGAATTCGAACACTACCTGATCACAACAAATTCACTGCGGAAATCATTTCTTTCCATCAAAGGTATCTACTACCAAGCCACCATACAAGGTCAAGATATACTATGGCTTGTGCCATACAAGTTCGTACAGCGAGTGACAGGGGATGTGGATTTCAGAATAATGGGCACATTTGTGGAATTCTATACAACTCTGCTCGGCTTTGTCAACTTCCGGTTATACACATCTATTGGTCTTATCTATCCTCCAAGATTCAATGCGAAGAGCGACGAGCTAGGCGGCGAGCTGGGTGCAATTACTCTAGAGGGAAGGGGCATCGAGGAGCCCAAACAGATCGAGTCGGTCAACAGACCCGTCAATAGTGAGGTAAACGGAGAAATGAAGCCAACAAAATCAAACGAAGAAATTCAACAGCAAATTGCTGCCATCAAGGAGGGTCCAGACGCAGAGCAGGACGTTTCACAAGGCCAAGACCAATACCAGGCTCCAGACCAGGCAATCAACGACACTATTGATACCTTCGAAACCACTGGAGATGACGCAGATGTGCTAACACAACCCCAAGCCAGCAGCAATGAAGCCGGTTCACTCTTCGCGCCTTTGACATTTTTCCTGTCTCGAGAGACACCTCGGCAGCCACTCGAATTCATTCTTCGTGCCTTCGGTTGCAAGCGAGTAGGTTGGGACGCCATTTTGGGCGACGGTGCCTTTACGAACAACGAGGCCGATCCAACTATCACACATCAAATAGTCGACCGTCCGCCCATCGCAAGCCCTCCCGAAGAACCCCAAGTCTCCGAGAATCCCTCGTCCACAACGGTCGTTGAGCCTGGGCGCAGATTTCCCGGCCGAACATTGGTTCAGCCTCAGTGGGTATGGGACTGCATCAACGAAGTCAAGCTTCTGCGACCTGATCTGTACGGGCCCGGCGCGACCCTACCTCCGCACCTTAGTCCATGGGTCAAGCCGAAAAAGGGCGCTTACGACCCAAGCGCGCCGTTAGCGGAACAGGAACGCGAAGGCGAAGCAGAGGAAGCTGAAGGGCTTTCCGACGAAGAAGACGAAGAAGCGCAGGTGGAAGATGAGGAGGAGGAATCCGATGACGCTGCGGAAGACGGCGCAGCAACACCAGTAGCAGCCAAGCTGCAAGACAACCACGGCATGACCGTTGCAGGCAGCGAGTCCGAATCCGAGCCGGCCTCGGAAGCCGACTCCTTCGCAGGTTTTGACTCCGCTCCGGAATCCGACGCCGAGCCGACCCTCACCCAGCACCAACGCGAACTCGAAGCCGAAGCCGCCGGTCTCACGTTCTCGGAAACGTTGACAAAGGCCAACGGGCAGCCCGTGAAGGGGATACTGAAAGGCAGTAAGGGAGACGAGGCTAGGAAGCGGGGAGCTAAGAAACGTAGGGAGGAGGAAGAGGAGCTGGAGAGGAGGAAGATGATGATGGGGCGGAAGAAGCGGAAGGTGCTGGATAAGATGTTGTATTCGAACCGGCAAAAGGAGTCGGAGGCGGAGGCATTGAGGGCGAAGAGGAGAAAGATTGAAGCCGGGAAGGCGTAGAGTAGTTGGCTCCGCTCTGTGATGTGAACAATGCAGGCGATAGTGCGAGCTAAGCTGAATGTCCACGTTGCGAAGAAAGTATTTTCTGTTGCATGTTGAGTGCAAATTGCCCCATAATACAGGACTCTATCTAGCCTTTGCCCGTCTCCAACACCTCCAAGAACCCCCCGACCAAATGCACGCTTCCAGTCACCAGCACCATCGCATCCCCCTCGGCATCTCCTTTTCCCACTCCGGCAACGTCCCTACACCATTCCACCGCTTCCTCGATACTCCCCTTGACCTCAACCACAGTCTGAGGATCCAACCCCCTCCACGTCTCCGCTAAACCTCTCTGCACCTCGAGTCTTTCAACGGCTGTGGAGCTAGTGTTCATACTCATGAGATCAGGCCTGTACCCCTCCGCTTTAAACGTAACGTTGGTGCAGAAAACCGCATGTGTAAAAGGTTGCCCGTTGTGCAAAGCGGAGGCAAGGCTGCCGTGAAGGGCCTTGGCGAGCGCGTTGGCGTCGCGGGTTTGTTGGTTGAAGAGGAGGATGCGCGTCCGTTGTGGGGATTGGGAGGGAGGGATCTGAGAAGCGAACCAGGACCCTGCGACATCGATGCTTTCGAGTGTGTGGCCGCTGTCGATGTGCCATGCGATGCCCTTCTCGCGGCGTGTTTCGCAGCGGCCGGGCCAGCGCACTTCTTCGAGGCCGTGGATGAATTCCGGAGGAAGCTCCCCGTGGCGCTTGGGATCTTGTTGGCCGAGAGCCACGAGGTGAGCGTCCACAATGGCCACAGCGAGGCTGGCGTTTGTCTTCTGGAAGTCGGCGGCCAGCCCAAGCTTAATGCCCTGGAGCGCTGGGTCTTGGTCGATTACGTGGAGCTTCGTAGGGACCTCACCCGCACGCTTTCGGAGGACCTCGACGGCAGCTGGAGGTTGAGGGGCTGTAAAACAAGGAGCGCTGGCCTTCATTATCCCACCCTTATGCCACGCGATGTCTTCAATGGTATTCCCCAGCATAGCCGTATGATCGATTCCCAGACTCGTGATGCCAGTGACCGTAGGATTGACAAGGATGTTCGTGCTATCGTATTCGCCGCCAATGCCGCATTCGATTACAGCAGTATCGACGCCCTCGCTCAAATACGTATGATACGCCATCAGGGTCAGGAATCTGAAGTAGACCGGTTTGGCTGTGTTGTCTGGTGGCTCGCCCTTCGCTTTCGCTGCCTCCTCTAATCGATCCCATGTTTCGAAGAAGTATTTGGCGAATGTTTCCTCGGACAGGGGCTGGTTATTGATCTGGATGCGTTCACGAACAAATCGGAGATGAGGTGAGGTATAGAGACCAATCTTATGGAGCAACGGTCTCGATTCAGAGGTAGAGGAATGCCGGTACTGTCCTAAGATCGAAGAGATGAAAGCACTTGTCGAACCCTTTCCCTTAGTCCCGGAAATGTGTATAGCGTTCAATCGGTCGAGGTCAGATGGCTGCCAATCGTCTCAGCCTAGCTGTGTCTGCAAGACTTCATTTGCAGTAATGGTAGAGGCTCACACCTCGTATCCAATCCTGCGGCACCACTCAATCATCTCAGGAATAGCGTTTTTGTTCATGCTCATGCCAGACTTCCTAATGGCATCCATGACAGCGAAATTAGTCTGTAGTGTATTGAGAGCAGCAACGGCGTCCTGTGATATCGTTGAGTTGGGACATGTACACAGGGAGAAGCCGACTTACTGCATATGTGCGGCCTACCATCGTCGCGGGCGCTGTGGAGAGGCGCCTTGTCAGGAAGAGAGATTTGCGGAGCAAGTGGGAAAGAACGGGCTGTGAAAGGCATGATATTCTGTGCATCAGCGCATGCTGGCTATTGCTTCCGAGGCTCGTACTCTACGGAGGTTGGCACGCAAAGTCCTGGACAAGCCCTAACCCTACTTTCGGAAGACTGCCCCAACCCTGTAAGCGGTGCGTTATCCGAACTTAACATTGAGCGCTAATCAATCCGAAGGGGCTTGGCGAAAACCACGTCTGAGGGACTGAGGCGAGGCAAATGACTGCCACATAGGAGATCGTTCTCACCTCTTATGCTCTGGGACCCAAGCTGCTTCGCCCATGTCTTCTTATTAATATGTCTGATGTTCTGTGACCGATCATTTCGCTTTCAATGCCGATTCGGTAGACTCCGCAATCTTCCAGGTAAGTGAGACAACATAACCAATGACAGTACTAGTCTACGTGAACAGTCTCTCAATTCGCCCATCTTGGAAAAGGATTTGAACGTGTTTGCTGCTTTCTCCCGCATGTACGTCAGGAAAATCGTCATGAAGAATTCTCTGTGACGGCTCAAATGGTCAAATCCATCTCCTTTTCCTGTAAACTTATCTACATGCACATGGCTGCTTGGCCCTCAGATTGCACAAACCTGCGGAGGCATTATTCCGGCTGTCCGGCAGGCAGCTATGGGTCAAACATGTCGGGTAGAATGTTACGGAGTACTCCGTAGAGGTTCTCACGTTGCGCAAAAATGGCGCAAAAATGTTGCAACTGTTTTCACCAATCCTCGTATTTAAATTAGCGTCCGACATCTGGTTTCCCTTTTTCTATCCGCTTGCTCTCTCTTGCATTATCATCATCAAATGGAGTTCTTCAAGCGCTCTCTCGCTTCTTCCTTGCACCCATTTGCTACAGGTGAGGACTTAGAAACTTTCCTCAAGACCGAGGATGGGGAAACCCCGTTCTTGAGCAAGTATGCTCTCCCAACGACAGCAAGTAGGTCCCTCAAGAAATTTGTATTGGTACTCCTTCCAAACCCAATACAACGTCGTCTCGCACCTCTTCTATATAAATCACCACAAATTCATCCTACTTCATATCTCGATGGTCTCCGCGGTATGTATATTGATAGTAAATGTTCTGGTCTGCGGTACACTCCAAGTTCATTCGTGATCAATTGCTGGGGGTTTCAGATCTTAAAAATCCGAATCGTTGGCAGGACTGACCGCGAGATCCTCATAGGTATCGCATCTTTCATCGTCTTCGCGCATCACTTTACCAACTGGGTGAAACCATATCTAGCCTATTATGGCGTGGACACTGAGAAAGGACCTTCATCCCTCGTGCAACTACCGTTTATTCGAGTCATATACTCCGGCAGACCAATGGTCCATGTCTTCTTCGTCATATCGAGCTTTGTATTGGCCCGGAAACCTCTTCAGCTGGCCCGCGCCCACAAATACGATGATCTTCACAAGACACTCTCGTCCTCGGTCTTCCGGCGTGGAATCCGTCTCTACTTACCAGCAGCCTTCTCGACTTTCTTCGTCCTCTTGCTCATTCGCGCCGGCTGGGCTCGGGAACCGGTCAACGGCGGATTCCTAGGTCAATTGAGAGACTGGACCAGTGCAATGTTCGACATGACGAAGCCGTGGCAGTGGGATGTAATTCAAAACCTGCGGTATGATATGCATACGTGGACGCTTCCTGTCGAGATGACTATGTCGATGTTATTATTCGTTACAATAACTGGTCTATCGAGATGCAAAGTGCCGATTAGACTCGGTATGATGACAATGATTATGCTGTACTGTTTCCGAAGCGGACGTTGGGCGGCTGTCGAATTCCTAGGTGGTGCTTTCATTGCCGAGGTTGACCTGATACAAGACGAACGTGCGTACAAAGCAGCAAGATACCATTCAGCTAGCCTTGAAGAAGAACATTACAACGACGACCAGCTCAACTCAATTACCTCAACTTCCACCCCTGCAGATGATCGACCAAAGTCTGCCATATTCAAAAGTATGGCCTGGACCATGTTCTGGTGGCTCCAACTGATAATCGCACTCTGGATATGCGGATGGCCGAACCACGACGTAGAGAAAGCTCCCGGTCTGGCCTGGCTAGTCAAGCACACACCGGAGCCCTATCTCTCACTCGGCGAAGAACATTTGATTGACTGGAGAGCTGTACCGTGGTACATACTAGCATCCTTCCAGATCGTCTTCGCATGCCAACAACTGCCCTCTCTACAAATGATGCTGACTACCGGTCCAATTCAGTATCTGGCATCAGTATCATTCGCGCTTTATCTTATGCATGGACCGCTATTCGACAGTATCGGTGGGCGGATCATGACTCCGATTCTGCATTCTGTGACCAGCATGGACGAGGCTGGAGTTTGGGAATTGTTCTTTGTGTGGATTGCAGGGCTCTTTGCGTTGGGCATACCTTGTCTGTGGGCAGCTGATTTGTTCTGGAGATTTATAGATCGGCCGTGTGTTGATATTGCCAGGTGGGTGGAGAGGAAATGCATTGATTGATCAGGAGCATTGGGGAGGCCTATAGTACTAGCAGGGCTCAGGCGTGCTGCCCCAAAAAAAGTTACAATTGTAGCTGTACGGGTCCCAAAAAGGTGAACGATTACGACTACGAGAGACAGATTCTCTCTCTCCATAGAAAGCACTATTTAAGCCAGGTTCGCATAAGAGAAATGAAACTTTCGGGCTTGATAACTTACCTATAAATGATGTTCCAATTGAAAGAGCAGGCGCATAAGAATGTCACTGACTCACTGGTGACGGGGACTGCTTCTACCTTGTAAAGTTTGCGGGTATGCCAGTCAGGTACGCGGAGGCGCGGTGCCGCGCCGTTGGCGTGTGCCTGCGACCTCAGGTCAAGATTGATAAATGGGGGTGTGCATTTCACCGTATTAAACATGGTTATAGACCGACGGAAAGCCATCCTTTTTACTTCCGCAGCAGCTCTTAGACTTGTACTTTTCTTTGCCTTCCCTTCCCTACCTAATCTTCTTACCGGACGTGTAGAGATATCCACTCCCGTCACCAGCTTCAAGCGGTGTAAGACTTCGTGGCAATTCACTGCATATCACCTCTGACTGACATCTTCCAGTACAAGAAGGCCTCTTCCTCTACACCCACAACGTTTCTCCCTACGATGGTGGTGTCTTTCACCAGGTATGTCTCACTGGCCGAGCACGGATTACTTCCCTCTGCTAACTATTCCTCTTAGGCCCCGTTGCTGCTACCACTCTTCGCCTTTATCCCTTCCTCCCTCTTTTCGCCCTTGACCGCCCTCATCTACATCGTCCTCGATCTCCTCTGCGCCAATGCTCTCATGCACATCACCGAGTCCGGCGAGTCAGGCTCTTCGCGTCTGTTCACATCGCCGAGGAAGGATATGAAGTGGGATAGCATAGCGGTAGCAGCAGCGTGACGATGCACGAACCATAGGAGGCTAGCTCTCGACTGACAGGGTCATAGATATCTATTCAATCCTTTCACCATCGCCACATGCATAGGCAGACCAACAAGCGTCTTCACGAACTGCACCATCCTCTACGCCATCGCACAGGCCGTCTCCGGTAAACCCATCACCTCTATGCTTGCTCTGGGACTCGCCTCATACCTCTCGCTGTATCCAGCCCTTTTGCTTCCTCCTCTGATCCTACTCTGCTATGATCGGAAAGCAAGAGAGACAAAGGCGCCTCCGAATGCGGCTTTTCCGACTGCCATGTACCTCTCTGTTTTCACCGCAAGCATAACGTGGTTCTTGTATATTTCAAAAGTTCTGACCGGTGGTTCATCGGAGTACCTGGCATCTACATATGGCGTCCACCTGCTTCTCCCCGACTTGACTCCAAACGTGGGGCTCTGGTGGTACTTTTTTATTGAGATGTTCGACTCGTTCAGAGAATTCTTTCTGGGTGTGTTCTGGCTGCATCTGGGTGGCTACGTTGGAGCTCTATGCATTCGCCTTCGCACGCAACCGCTGTTCGTTATTACCACATTGTTGGGCATCTTCGCAATATTCAAGCCGTACCCGAGCATCTCGGATACGTCCTTGTATTTTGCTATGTTACCACTGTATAGACATATCTTCCCTCGTGGGTCCTCCCCACGTGGCCGCTTCCACGAAATTTACCCAAACTGATATTCGACAGTGATGCGGTACACCTTCTTCGCCATGGCCACGATCCTGTACGCGACCTTGCTGGGCCCTGCCTTCTACTATCTCTGGATATACGCAGGTTCTGGCAACGCCAACTTCTTCTATGCCATCACCCTTGTCTGGAGTCTCGGGCTGTCCGAGATCGTTGCGGATTCGCTTTTCGCTGTACTTCGAGACGAATGGGAGGTGGAGAGGCCGGAGATGAAGGGCAAAGATGTCAGACAGATCTAGACATTCAATAATCGATCGAGCCAAATCCCAACATCTCTCATCCAGCTTTGCGTTTCCTCTGCCGCTCCTCTTCGTTATCCTTGACCCCACCAATCAATGACTTGGACATGATCAAGTAGTCCAGCTCCTTGACAACCCCATTCCTCAACTTCTTCGGCCTGGGCGAAAACTCATCCTCCCCGTAGCCCAGCCCCTCATAGAACCGTACCGCCGCCCCGTTCTTCTTGAAAACAGTCAACATCGCCTTCTCCACCTCGGCCTTCCTGCCCACCTCCTCCAAACACCCCATCAGCCGCTTCCCCACCCCCTTCCCCCGGACGCCCTCGTCCAGATGGATCTCGTAGCAATAAACGACCTCGACCCCATCCTCCCACGTGAGCATAAACGACAGGAACCCCTCCACCGGCGACCCCGCCTCCCCCTCCGCGCGGCGCCCCGAGCAGCCAGACCGGCCCCCCAGCAACAGCACGTACCTCAGGTCCCGCAACCGCATCTCCCGGCGCTTCGTCGCCGGCCGCCACCCGTCGGCCGAGGCCCGGTAGTCCGCGGCGCTGGTGTCGCGCACCAGACGGAAACACTGCCCGAGTTCGGCGTCCGAGAGGTCGTCCGAGGCGCGGAGTTGGAGTTGGAGACAGCGCCACGGTGCCTGGTCGGTGGGACCGGGGATGTCGAAGCGGGTGTCGTCGTCGGTGTGGGGCCAGAGTTGGGCGTGGAAGGCGGAGATGGGGAGGTCGTTGAGGGCGTCGAGGTGGGACATTGGGCGCGGGGGGGAGGGTGGAGGAAGGTGGCTTGTTTTGGGGGAATTTTTTGCGCTGGGCTACGAAGTTGAAGTACTGTACGTGTGTAAAGTACTTTATTGTTTTCTTGAGCAGGGCGCAGTCAGAGGAGATCGGGACGCCAACTGCCGTTTTCCCACAAACGCCAAGACTTTAGCCGACACCGAAGCCGGTTAGCATCGGAACATCAGTTCTAGCATCAGAAAACAAGATATTGGAGCGAACAACGCTATCTGCGAGTTCTTGGGCCTCTCAAGTAACAGTCAAGGGCTTTTGATTTCAGATTCGATCGCTGTGAGAACGAACAGTCAACAAATGGATTTGCCCAGTCCATCAACCTGGTGGCGACCATCCCCATAACAAACACGATTGCCGCGGCACTTTGTTGACTTTCCCGTTGTCAATCTCATATGATCCTAGAGTCGTGTTTTCATCCGTCACTGATGTGAACTCTCTGTGATATTTGCAGGCAGGGGGCCACATCAAGCCTCCATTTCAAGCTGTATGTGTTTCCCCTAACTACCGTACAGCTAAACACAATCTCCTGTGTGACCCGCTATCGGACACCCTTCCATCAATGAAGATGCCTCAGCTCGTAGAGCCCCCAAATGAGATGCTTGAGCAGATCGCAGACTCTTTCCTCCCCGACAGACATCGATAACTTTTCCATCTACTGCAAATAATTCTATGTCCTGTCAGCCAAGATGTTCCCGGAACACAATAAAATGAAAAGGCAGAATAATAATGCCTTCTATGACACATACGTGTCGGATATATGTTGTCTTCGGCATTCAATATTCCTTCTTCCAGATCTCTTAGAAGGCTCTGACATCGTCATGTGCGTTAAGACTTTGGAGATATGGAGCCGCTCTGCTGTAGATTACGAGGCCGGCTACCTTCAAGAGAAGCTGCAAGCCATCGTGCATTCAATCTCATACATGGCAGCCCAAGAAAAAAGAGAAGTGGATTCAAGGGTTGCTGTTTAGACGCCAAGGATCAATCACAGCTCTTATTGTTTTCATGCTATCTTGTCTAAAAATATTGTTTATTCGGACATCTGATAACGATCTTGACGAACTAGAAGAGGTCTCAATCGCTGTGACAAGATTAGGGTATGTAAGTGGAACTTCGGCCCTTAGCAAGCTTTCACGCGTCGACTTTTTTAGAGTACACGATCGTAACGCCAGATTGATCCGTCTTTTCGCCAGCTTGCCTTCGATGCATATTTTGCGAGCCACGAAAATGATCGACACGGGCAGCGAATGGGCAGCAACTCACTCCAATGGTTCAATTACAAAGCTAGTTTTGGATGAATGTAAGCTCCGTCCAGAGAGTCTACAACGCATCCTTAAGCATTGCGGCCTTGCAGGACTTTTCGTATGGCTGTGGTTTGGAGGATGGTGAAGGTTCTTTCTATCGTGACCTATTGGACCGGCTGAAACAAGGGAAGCCGATAAATATCGTACAGAGCCTATTGCAGTCTGCGAGTCACAGTCTCGTTAGCTTGAACTTGACCGATCTAGGGCACACACGTGTCAGGGAAATCCAAAGAGGGCTACTTCCTGGTTTCGCTTCGAGGATTCGAAATTTCGAAGAAGCTTTGTGTCGAGTATAAGATGTTCGTCGAAAAGGGTGCAAGCTACTCCGCCCGGGATAAACGAATGCATCGAATGATAGAAATGCTACCAGTCTCCAAGGAAACAGTGACGTTAACAGGGCCCATGCTGAACAAGAACGACATGGCCGAATTGGTGGAGGGCCTAGGGAAGGATAGGGCGAGAAAGGTTCCCAAGCTCGAAAAGGTCTTCTACGAAAAGTGAGGGCCTCTCAATGAGCTGGAACCGATTCTAAGGCTATTCTCGAATGTGGGAGGCATCAATTTCATCTTGAAGTAGACAGTAGCATACACGTGGGCACCATTACACTGAACCCTTGAGGTTGCCTTATCCGATCCAGCGGCATGCATGCATACTTTTCCCTCCATAGATGGCCTGTGAATCTTTGACATTCGACGTCTCGTTCTTACACTTCTCATTGCTGTACGCGAAGTCAAGATACCGTGCACATGCTAATTAATGCGACTAACATAGCGCGGAACCTGTTCCCACCCGTCTCTGCGTTTAATGCCCTTAAAGTGCTGTTCCGTGAATTTGACCCAAACGTTGGACTCATACCTCAAGAATTGGATGCAGCATCTTCAGACTTTGTCTGATCTAGAAGGCGCAGCTGATTGATTGATTGATTGATTGATTAGTCCAACGATTTTTCGATTCCTTGACTCCAAATTTCCACACGGACACATATCTAACCCTGCTTACCTTACTCCGATTTTCCAAAATTTCTCTCCCCATCATCCGGCTTCTGCACGCTCGTCTGAAGATCAGTAGGCGCATGTTTCGAAAGCTTTTCTCAAGCGCGCCCCAAAAATGTAGAACAAGAAAAGGAACGACAGTTTTACTAACGCCGAATTTCGCCCACACTAGTCGAGTAGCTGCAGAGTCAATCGAAGAGCCCCAAGAGGCGACAAGAGCGTCGAATGCGAGGAGGAAAGCATGTTCCATCTTCCTCGCAAAACGAGCATGGCTTTGCATTCGCCGGGTCGTTTCCGACTGAGAGCTCAGCGAAAGAGTCTTCATACATTCTTGTAAGTGGCAGAGATGAAGGATTCATTACTATCGTGTCCTAATTGCACCGGGCAACCACGATGTATTGGTATCATTTTCTCGGGTGTCGTTGCAGAAGCCGACAGGGCCGAGCTTGCCACCATCCATACACAATTTTCACCCCCCCGTATCCAGTTCACGCGAGACTGATAAATCTTGTCAGCGCTGGATTGTCATGATCGAGGTACGGATTTGTATTACTTATGGCCGAGGATTGGGGTATGCGGGCACCTTCCCATTTCGGTGATCCTCCAAGAATGGCGGCTGTACCTCGAAGCCGCTCAGACGGTGAAACTCCGTAACAGATGCGTTGACTTCATGTTTTTTAAGATCGCTCATTTTCGTGATCTTGGGGTTCTGTTTTGGCCCTAAATCGATGGCTATAACGTCCATAACGTCCGCCTAATGACCTTTCTGGAAATCGTATCCATTATTAAATAGATCGAAAACCATGATAGTTACGCTCGGCCACTTTGCTATTATCAAAGTTTTCGCGTCTTCCTGGTGTAGATGTTGTGCGTCAGAGCGCTCGAAAAACTTGTTCAATTTACGAACGATGACAAGGACTCTGACAGGTTTTTAATGAACAAGTAATGCCTCCCAGCTGTTATGCGAACGACCTTCCATGATTATGGGAATCGGCGGGACGAAGAGTTTCAAAGGATGCCCAGGATCAGTAGTGGTTACCCGTTATCTTGTTAGAAGGGTTGAAAATCCTGCTCAGTTTCTGTAGGATCGTTCAGAACGGTCACTGTAGATGTATTTGTTAAGAAAACAATGCTAGAGAGGAAGGATGAACAGAGTGTCGCCGAGGCAATATAAAAGGTCTATGCATTCTGCAAGACTAAGTTCATGTAGCTCCATGTTTTCTTCGCTTGCGGAACCGTTCCGCGGGCATCATCATCATCATCTCCTTGTCGAGCTTGTCTTTCAAATACTTCAAGTCCTCAGCTCTACAAACTTGATCAACATCTCCATGAGCTTTGGCATTTTCTAACACCTACATGAAATTCCTGGTCGCCATCGCCCGCAGCTACGCCACAGCCAGCACGCGCTCTTCAAGACTTCCTTCGTCCAAGCCGCCCCTCTCCCTCGACCACTTTCTCCTACGCCAGCGTGTCATATCACTCTACCGTACCATTGTCCGTGCATCCCATAGGATCCCGCCTCCAACGAGGGAAGACATGAAAAAATACGCGAGGGAAGAATTCGAGCAGCACAAAGCCGTGGAGGATTTGAGGAAGATACGGTACTTGCTTAGTACTGGAAGGACGGAGTTTGAGCGATTGAGAAAGCAGGTCAGCGGTATGGGCTGACGATGGTATGGCACTATATTGGCTGGGGATTGCTGCGACCAAGTCCGGAAGGCAGCCCACGTGTGGTTCAATCAGAAGCAATGAAATCTTAAGCAAGCCGCCGGAGGGCTGAGCGGCTGAATCAAACCATACCATTTCTCTACAGCAGTATTCAGGCCACGGGGAGACCATGGAGGGCTGCGACTACACCTGTCTTCCGAGTGCGGGAAAACCCATACGCCTGATTCGTGGGCATCCGGCAAGCTCCTATACTGACCCTCTGGTCCGTGATTTGCTTCAAGTACCCCTTGAGCAAAACCCCAATCATGCCGCATTGTCATACAACTGAGACGACCCAACCTTGGACCACAGCATAATCCTTGGCTGTCCCCGGCGAGTGATTACTGCTCATCTCCACTTGGCGCTACGGAGGTTTCGAGGCACCAATCGCAGACCCTGTGGGCCGATGCCATCCACATCGACCAGTCTAGCGTTTCGGACCGCAAGCAGCAGGTCTCTGTCATGGGCAGGATCTACAAGCAAGCCCAACCCGTTCATGTCCACCTTGGTAAGGCCAAAGAAGATGACGCTCAGGCAGTGAGGTTGATGAAGAAGCACGGGAGGTGGCCCAACGTATTCCTCATTGTTGATAAATTACAACCCCGAAGCATACGCGAGGGCCTTCAATACAAAGAAACGTTTTTTTTTTCTCCCCCCACCTCGGAATTCCATTGAGCTGCATCTCGATACACCAAAGATCCATCGTCCGTAGCCTCTAGATTCGAGGGTAGACCGGGACTGACCACCCACGTGTGATTGAAGCATGAGCCGAGAGCCACACGTCTGCCGTTCACCAAAAGGGGGTTTCACGTACTGGGTTTACCTACAGGTTCTATTCCGGGCCCATCGCGTTCTGCCGTCTCCCTCGGCAGAACTCCTAGATACAGTGCTCGGAAAAAAGGGGGTTGGTTTGGAGTCCTGCACCCTGGTCGGCGTGCGTAGCTTACGGCAAATCAATCAATGGCATGATCGATGTGCAGGGTGTGAAAGCGCTCAAACTCTCGAGGCCGAATCGCAAAGGGACTTGTTTTTTGACGCCCACGGTAAAAGTAGCGTGGCCGTGGAAAGAAAGACTTGGATGACAGGCATCTTCGCAAAAAAATCAATCCCTTGGATAAACTTGTGTAATCAGGCTTCCGGGAAAAGCTACAGTGCTCTCCGCCAGTGAACGTTGGGAGGTTGGTTGACTCCCACAACTTCCTTTCGGAATGAGGTCGGGATCCTGAGGGCGGCAACCTGCGGAACTGGGCTTCAGGGCCGTAGGATTCTAGTCGCTGTACATGCTGTTTTACAACATGAATTCAGAATGTCGGGCTTTGACCCTTGTGAAGTAGCCTTAGAGGTTCGGGCTTGAAACCAGTGATCTATCTTAGAACGGCATATGATATTCTTCTAAATGCAGAGAACATGGTATCGAGGGATATCCTCATTCGAGACGCTAAGTGTATAGGTAAAGACAGTGTATTGTTGAGAGAGTCGAGAAAGTCATGGCAGCCTACAGCCTCAGAGTCTATCCAAAAGCCAGACTTCAAAACATACAGCCCCCAGACTACTGAAACAGAAACGAAAAGAACAAAATATACCCACCTATATCCTCACCCTCTACGCCTTCTAATTCGACCTCCTCCTCTTAGGCGCGTTATACGACCTCACCTTCTCCCCCGCCTCGATCCTTCTCTGCTTTCTCCTCCAATAGCTCTCCTTCGACTGCTTCCTCGCCTTCTCCAAATTCCCCTGATCATACTTACGCCTGTAGTAGCCCTCCATGCGCCTCTCATTGACGCGCCTTCTCTCATCGGTCTGAGGCTTGGCGCACGGTCTACCCTTTTTCACTCCACCATTCGGCAGTATCGCCTGGGGTCTAGACGGCTTGTTGCGGCGGGGTCTCTTTGCCCTCGCGGATGACGATGGTTCGTATTCTCCGTCGGAGTCGCTGCCATTGCCTGTGTCTGGGATGAACAGGTCGTCAGAGAGAGGAGGGCACTGTTGCGTATGGTCTCCAACGGGAACGCTTCGTGGAGCGCTGTCTCCGGGGAGAGCCCAGCCTTCGCGGATTGCAGTAGCGACCAGATCTTCAGGAACGTCAGAGAGGGCCAAGTCCTCGGGATTGAAAGCTCCGTCATCTTGGTAGTTTTGAATTGGCTCGTATAGAACCATTCCTGCTGTAGCTAGGGGAGGACCCGCATTGCCATGCAAGAACAATGGGCGATTAACCGAGGAGAATTGTTGCCCTGGCGGAGTGATTGCTCCGAAGTTATGTGGCGTCATCGCGTTGGCTGAAAGAAGCGGCTGCGGAGGGTAGTATGGTGCGGGGGCAATTTGGGGTTGAGCGAAGATGTCGGGGTCGGGATATTGGAATTGCTGTACTGGCTGCTCTAGTGGGCGCCACCTCAAACCGGGATGAGTCTGTGACTGAGAAGGAATGGAAACGTACCTCTGGTCTGTGAACGATGATTGTGGAGTGTCTGGTGCTGTAAAGCCACCATCAACGCCCTGGAATGCGTGCTGGCCGAAGTCGAATCCATCGAAATCGAACGCTGCATCACCCTGAGGTGCGTCAATGTCAGCGAGATTGCCTTCTGGAATTCCAAAAGGGTACATTTCATCGAAGTAGGAACCCTGTGCTGCTAGGTCATCTGGTTTTTCAAGGGGTTTGGACTCTACGACGTCCTGGTATTGACAATCGCCTGTGTCGCAGATGCCCATCTTGATGCTCTTCCCGAGAGTAATTTGATCGGTCTGTTTCTGGTTGTTTGATTGTGATCTTCGTGAATCGAAGATCATCGACTTGCGTGTTGTGTTTTGTGATGGTATATACGGCAAAATTTCTTATAGATGGAAAGGTGTATGTGGTTGAATTGCAGAAGAAACCCGGGTTTTCAAGAGAATAGTCCAAGGTCAACTCGCGTGTTAATCGGATAACGAGATCTCTTTGTTATGTTCTCTTTGTGCGATTAGCAAGACAAAGAATATAAAATCAAAGGAAAGCAAATCAGATAATGATTCATTGTTGCTCGAGGCCAGAAAACAAGGCCCTCATTGTGCTCGAGGACAAAGGGCGTGAAGGCATCGAAGGAAGTAGAATGAGCATGCATGAAACTCAAAAAACAGATGATTGGATCCTGGTAGATTCCCCATTTGTCAAAAGGCCTATTGCCCGAAGACGTCTTTTTGCCTTGAACAATCGATCGTTGTCCAAGAAGGTTGATTTCGTCCTAACAGTACCGATCAGCAGCTATAAGGACGCAGCCAACCTAGCAATAAATAGATTTCAGCGGTATTGACAAGTATGACCGGAAGCGTAGCATCATCAATCTCGAAAGTTTTACTAGACAATTCTGCAATGACCAGACAACATTACACAGGAACAGGCCTTGTTTATGGAGCAGACTTGTGTGAACAGGGATGCGTATACCTGTAACCTGGGCAATCGTGGTT
The DNA here is from genome assembly GCA_022315425.1 of Pseudevernia furfuracea. Taxonomy (NCBI): domain Eukaryota; kingdom Fungi; phylum Ascomycota; class Lecanoromycetes; order Lecanorales; family Parmeliaceae; genus Pseudevernia; species Pseudevernia furfuracea. Next base: position 145,408 of record JAIUPT010000042.1, read on the forward strand.
GATCAGATTGATGGTAGTACGTACCGTACGCAGGAATTGGTTGAGGGTTTGAATGGGATATGCTATTCCAAGTAGCTGGCACATTGGAGATGGAACACTCTCTATGCAGCTTTCACCAAAAGGATACCCAGGATTCGATGAGAATAGTTCTCACTGTTCTGTTTGGAGTGGTGCATGTGCGGGTGGGTTCTGAGAAATAAAAACGCTTAGCTTTTAAAGACGTTACTGTAGGGTCTTTTGAGTACCTTACCTTCTGGGTTCGACAAGCTCATGTGAACCAGAGGGCAAAGGGATACGTCGACGAAACTGACCCTCAACATGCAGATTGTCTTTGCTGGTATCGCTATCGTAGCTTTCCCAGGAAGAATCGTCTGCCGTTGGATAGCGTTACGATGTGTTTTCGCTTCGCGGAAGGGTTCAGTTCCCAAACCTGCCTGCATCATCGTACTTTCCAACCTCTTCTTCTACACTTGACATTGCGTATGGCTCAGTCGAAGAAAGTCAACCTTGAGGCTTGAATTTTCACAAGCATCGCAGATCCACAGGCAGATAATCCAGCGTCGGCGGGAGATCGTGCGATTATAGGGCGGCACTTACTCCGTACCAGATGCCGAATCGGGCTTGGCACCAGGTAGAGGCAGCAAAGATTAAGGTAGTAGCTCGAGTCTTAAGGCGAGTCCCGACATAACACCAGCTGTTCAAGTTCATGGAACGCGTTCCTCCAATGCTTGAACCTCCAATGTCGAATAACAAAGCTATCCAGTCCTGTCGAGCGAGATGACCACTGATGGTCAAGGCTCATTATCAGAAGTTCATGAAGAGACCCTCGAGGCTACGTCCGCGCCCATCGTCGGTGATCATGACACTCTCAAGTATCATCTCCTGGGACCATCCCTCACGAAGGCGGGACAGGATACAGTCGATCAGCGGAAGGTTACTACGGACGAGCCTGACGATTGACGTCGGACCTGTGTGCTGACAGCTATGCTAGGTCTCAGAGATAATATACAACGCCTCCAAAGGCTCTAAGTACTTCAACAACGAGGAAAACAAAGACAAGAACCTTACACAGAAGATAGAGAAGATCCTAGCCCGCAAACGACAGCTTGAGCGTGTCGACCTTGCTTCAGACCTCCGGCGAGCTGATGAATACATTGCGGAGCTTGAGTTGTCTCGAGATCTAAGTCAGACGGTCGTTCATATCGACTGTGATGCATTCTATGCTGCGGTTGAAGAGCTAGACAGGCCAGAACTCAAGCATGTACCTATGGCTGTTGGAAAAGGTGTCCTTACAACATGCAACTACCACGCGAGGAAATTCGGCTGCCGAAGCGGTATGGCAGGCTTCGTGGCCATGAAGCTCTGCCCAGACCTCATCTGCCTACCTCTGAACTTCGGAAAGTACACGGCGAAGGCGCAGGAAGTAAGAGAGATATTGGTGGAATACGACCCAAGGTTCGAGAGCGCCAGCATCGACGAGGCGTATCTGAACATCACGCAGTATTGTGAAGATAAGGACATGGATCCTGACGATGCCGTCTCGCAGCTGCGAAACGAGGTCGCGGAAAAGACAAGAATCACCATATCCGCTGGCATCGCCGCGAATGCCAAAATCGCCAAGATCGCTTCCAATCGGAATAAGCCAAACGGGCAATTTAGAGTCGCGAACGACAGAGCTACCATCCTCGCCTTCATGCGTGATCTTCCCACCCGCAAAGTCAATGGTATTGGTCGAGTCTTTGAACGCGAGCTCGACGCCATTGGTGTAAAAACTTGTGGAGACCTCCACCCTCAGCGCGCCTACCTCTCCAAGCTCTTTGGAGAGAAAGCGTTCCAATTCCTCATGCAATGCCACCTCGGTCTCGGACGTACAAAGGTTCAACCTGCAGAAGAATACGAGAGGAAAAGCGTAGGGACGGAAAGTACGTTCCACGACATGAGCGACAGGAGCGAACTACGCGAGAAGCTTCGGTGGATTGCTGAAGAGTTGGAAAAAGATCTCACCCGCACGCAGTTCAAGGGCAGGACGCTGGTCTTGAAGGTGAAGCTCCACACGTATGAAGTCCTCACTCGGCAGGTCATTCCTCCAAAAGCCGTCAGAACTGCAGATGATCTGTACACATACGCTTTGCCGATGTTAGTAAAGCACGAGAAGGAGATACCCGGCATGAAGCTTCGGCTCATGGGCCTTAGATGCACGCATTTGGTCAGCACCAAGCAGACTGGCATCGACTTCTTCGGTATGCGAAGGCCATCGCCCGCAGATGGCGAGCCGAGTCCCGCAAACACAAAGGTTAACAAAGATGGCGAATGGGAAGTTTGGCCCGAAGAAGATTTCGAAGAGGCCGCCAGACAGGAACGCCAGGACGAGATGAACGAGCTCGAGCGACTCAGCCAAGAACAAGATACGAATGGATCAGATCTTCTCACAGCAGAAGAGCAGCTCGAAGAAGCGAACAGACGCCATAAGCACGGCAGAGCGATTCTACCCAACCCCGATCCCACATACAGGGGTCCCAACAGCTCCGTCGGCTTCCAAAAGCCAGCTACAAACCACCATGTCCCACCAGCTAAAGAAGAAACATTCTGGCCCTGCCCAATCTGCGCTCGGCCACAGTCAACTAATGACAAAGACTTCAATGACCACATCGACTTCTGTCTTTCGAAACAGACGATCAAGGAGGCTGCGAGGGAAACCTCGCCTTCGCCTCCGGCTTTGGAGAAGCCATTGTTAGATGGGCGTGGGAAGGAGAATAGCAACAGCAGTGGTAGGGGCAGGCCCAAGGGCAAGCGGAAATGCGAGGCGGTGGGTGAAAGGGGAAATAAGAGACTATTCTTCGGCTTGCAGGGGGTTGTATGTAGTTGAATATCACGCATAGCGATGGAAGTGTGGGGTCAGTCAAGGAAAATGGCGTATGACACTGGATCTCAATTGGGGGAGGTCACCCAGAGCATCCGATATACCCCTACACCAAAGCGATAGATACAGCATGCATTAACGGCACGGATCAGGCCATAGCAACAATACAAAAAGGCTGTGCCTTCGAGAGCGCAGCTCAATGACGCCAATCAGCGGAACATATCACGCTGTCAAGGCCAAACAAGCATTCCTCTCCATGATACAGTCAACTTTCACATCCATTAACCAGGGGGACTACTCCTCAACCTCCTCCCCGCGCCCACATTCTCTCTCCCTTCCAACTTCATCGTGCCCGCCTTCCCACCTCCAAACTTCTGCGGCAGCTTGCTCTCCGTCGCCTGCCTCTTCAAGGGCGGTGGACCCATACCCACCGCCTCCGGATCTGATTTGCTACTTGTCGTCGCGGTCGCGGCCTGAGAATCGCTATTGTTGCGCTTGAGGGAAGCGTTGACATTCAAGTTGATCTCGCGTAAGCTTGCTGGGTTAGGTTCCTTGGAAGGAGATGTCGGCGGAATGCCGTTGGTGGCTGGTGCGTCGGTGTAGACGATGGATTTGCTCGGGGACTTGTTAGGGGAAAGGGCGTTATTGGTTTGACGAGGTGATGAAGGGGCCTGCTTGCCGAGGATTTTGTCGTGAGGCTCGGTGCGTGGAAGAGTGGTCGGGTACTGATATTGCGTCTTTCGGGGCGTTTCGCCGGTGGGGACGTACTCCTTTAGAGGCGCAGTTGTGATGTCGGCTCGAAGGTCTGCAAGAGGCTGCTGAGTTGTGGAGGCAAGGGGAGTTAGAGAAGCCGATAAGGCGGTACTCTGGGTAGAAAGATCGGCTCCAATTTCGCAGACTCGGTCATACGTCGAGACAAAATGGTCGCCAATACTTGTATAGGATTGGTGAACGGTAGAAGCCAAGCCTTGCAACGACGTAATATGTCTGCTGTGATGACTTTCGTTCTGAGACCGTGCTCGTGTCACAAAGTCGTCAAGTGCTTGCATCTGAGTAGCCATGTCTTTCATCTGGGCGTCGACTATGCGGATTGTCTCTTCATGGACTGACTTCGTGGTGGCCTGGATCGAGGTGTTATGCTCATTGATGGCCTTCCAGTCGTCCTTCATCTTGCTCTTTAGGGTGTCCCTAGATTTCAACACTTCGCCGACGAGCAAGTTCTCCTTCTCTGACCAAATGTCCATATTGGTATTGTAGTTCGCATTTGCTGTGTCAAGCGTCGATCTCGCAGACGCGATCTCCTTTCGCACGATATTGATATTCGACTCCCATCGTGAATCTTGCACCTCGCCAGATTGATTGATCAGAGTAGTTATTTGCGCGAGCAGATTTTGACGATCCTGAGCGGCCTGAGCGCGCTCCTCGTTGAGACATGTCTCCAATCGAGCCGACACATCTCCATCTGCTTGAATTGCACCCCTTGCGGCAGCCGAAGCCTTCTGCCTGAGGTCATCGGCCTCATCCCTCTGTGAGTTGACATGCTTGACTAGCTCCTCGAAGATGTTCTTGAAGTCCTTTCCAAGCGAACTGTAGGAGGTGTGGAGCTGGCACCCGCGTCAGCTCACGACGCGAAAAAGCCAGACAATTCTATTGCTTACCTGGGTATGAAACGATCCTAGCTCGTTAATGACTTCGGCTGATATACGTCCAGCAGCTACGGATAGTCCATTCAGTCCTTCGCCAACCTTGCGCTTGACGTCTTCTCGAAGAACTTTAATCTCCTCGAGAACGTCGTTCATATCTTCTTTCGCCCCCGAGGTCTGTTGGTTGACTTCCTTTTCGGATGCTTCAAAAGATGCAACCTTTCCCCGGAGTAGATCTTGCGTAGCTCCTAGCTTCTGCAACTCTTCCTGCACAAAACTCTGCATCCGGCTGGACAACGTCGCAATGAGTTGTTCTTGCTGCGTCTTGAATTCTCCAAGTTTAGATTCCACGAGCTGAGTAACATCAACAACTTGGCTTTGTGATGCTTGCCACCCTTGGCGATTAAGAGTCTGCAGGTCAGACTTCCTCTTGATCTTAGAGTGCAACCCACCAACATCAGATACAGTCTTTTCAAGCGTCGAAATGAGCTCCCCTCCGACGTTGTTCAGCTGCCCCTCGGTGACTTGGTGAGCTTTCCTGAGGATTGTTTCTTCAGCGAGATTTTGCCGCGTATCTGCCAGCACAATCTCTGTTTTCTCGAGGACGTCCTTGGTCTCATCAAGGATTTGCTTGGTGCTATCGCTATCCTTTTTCAGGAGGTTGAAACTAGTGGTCAGAGAAAACAACTCGTGGACTTTGTTTCTCAAGTTGGTTTCCATTGTCTCGATCCTGGCCTGCTGCTCTTCGCTGAGAATCCTGCGAGACTCGCTCTCTCCTACCATCTCCTCGTAGCCGTCCGTCGTTAAATAAACACCATTGCGCTGTCTGGTGGCTATCAGCTCCCCCTTCAGTTTCTCAATCTCCGCAGTGAACTCGCGGAGAAGCGTTTTCTTGGAGACCATTTGATTGACTTGAGGCTTGTTCTTGATGTTCTTGGCGCGGAAGGCATAGTCTAACGTTGAAATCGTTTCTTCCAAGTTGCTTTTCGCAGGCGAGACTGTTGCAATGATGCATGTCTTCGTTCGGCCACCCAAAGAATCTTGCAGGAGTCGGGTGAGTTTGGATTCGCGGTAGGGGATGTGCGAACCCCTCTCAACGAGCGCATTGATGACTCTGCCTAAAGTCAGTAGACTTTTGTTGATCAATCCTGCTTCAGCAGCACGCTTGTTCTCGGCCCCACTCCGTTGTATATTCTCACTGCCAGCAAGGTCCACCAGATTGAGCTTCCCGGCACTCACAAAGTCTTCACCACTTTCGGTAGTTCTCTTGATATAGGCAGTCACAGTAAAGACCGTGTGGCTTCGAGAACTGAGATCGTTGCATTTCGTCGCTGCCACTTGCCGCTTGTGGCTTCCATCCTGTAGTAGCTTGATACCATCTCTTGCGGTCTTTATGTGGGCTTCCTCCATGCCTTGAACAATCGTAGCGCTGTGGCCTTTCTTTTGGGCATCGTCGTAGATTTTCAGCTTCGTCGTGTCGTCCAAAGAGAGCAAATCGCGCAATTCTTCATTGTACAATTCAATGAAAGAGCATTTCACAGAACTCTCTGCTTCATCCTCTTCAAGCTTGCCAAAAAGGGAATGTAGAACTCTTGGAATGATACCAGCCGAGTCTGAGAGAAGTCCTAGAGTATCAGACATGTCGCCGGACATGGTGTAGGTTTTGCCCGTGCCAGTCTGCCCGTAGGCGAATATTGTACAGTTGTATCCTTGGAGCATCTATCTCACCATGTTAGATTGAGAGATAAGATGTCTGCTGCCAGTCCTTACCTCATCCAGTATTGGCGTCACAACGTCGTCGTAAATCATCGATTGATCTGCCGCCGGCGAGAAGACTTTGTCAAAATGATACGTCTTATTGCTCAGCGCACTAGCACCCATTGACAGCTCCACGTTCTTCCCCTTGACGCCATCCGTAGAGACAACCACTCCGCTATTCTCGCGCACTTCTCGATCATTGCGCCCTCGACATCGAACCACTACGTGAATGTTCGTCTCTTGTCCTCCATCGGTGTCGAATTCCCGCTCCTTTCGCTTTTTAGGAGACCTCGAGTGTGAGGTATTCGTCGAAGTTGACAAAACGCTCTCGGCTGGTGAGATGGCACCTGATTGAGTTCTCGAATGGAGCAAAGGTGCGCTTGACTGTGCTCTGGCAGGCGCAGAGGGTCTAGACATAGGCGGTCGCATTGAGTGTTTTTTATTCGCTAGGCCAGAGGCAGGGCGCGGTATGCCAGCCATCGATTTTGGCACTGCGGCTACTTTTTCGAGCAGAGCTTACGATGTTTGCGTAAGTATGTCGGGTCAGAAGAATACAAGTCAAGATTCGTAAACATGGCGATAAATGCCAAGCAATAAACAAAAGATCTGCGCTAATGCAAGGAACCAGTCAGGGCCGACTTTACGCCGATGGGGCAGATGCTCCTCCGAGCTCCTCCAAACGTCAGCTGCCCTGTCTTCAGGTAGCAATCATGTTCTTCAAGATGACTATTTCTTCTCATATCTTTCACTTTATTCATGTCTGATCAGCTACTCATTTGAGAGGGTGGCAATGTCTTCAAACCCAGCTATGCAAGTGTACCCTGGCCGTGGGCTTGGTTTCCTCAGTAGGTAAATCTCCATACACGCATCGTCTTTGCTAACCGACTTCAGTCTTAGGAGCTTCCTTGCACGGTGTTTTGACCCGACTGAGAGCTCAAGTACATATTTACCCTACCATAGACGTCTCCTACTCACCGATCAAGCCTCTTGCTGCTCCTGTCATACTAAATCTACCTCCGAATGGTATTCGTCTACGATTCGATGGACCTGACCAGAGACTTAGGCTGATTGAGGTTCTGGATTTCACTAAGACGCAGTTGGTCTACAAGAATACAGACCTGGTCAAGCTACCTGAGACAACAGGGCCAGAGACGCCGCTGTCAAGTTCAAGTGGTCCAGCATTTCGACATGTCTACAATAGATTGATGGGCCCCGCATTTCCTGGTGAATATGTTCCACCAGCTACCAACTCAGGCTTGGCACAAGGGTTGTACATCCTGTCATACCCCGGTATCGCTTTCACGTTTCCATTCCAACATTCTAAATGGGATCCTGCCAAGGACTTTGTCTCTTTACTTTCTTCCAATGCAGCTGCACCCGGCAAATCGATGGCGATTTTTAGTGGTGAATCATGGCAAGATGCATGTCACGACTTGATGACCACTCCGTGCTCAAATCCAAGGTCACTTGCGCTTTCGAGCCGTGGTAAAGAGTACCGGCCCCGTGAAGTTGACCTTGTTAGGATTCGTGGCAATGGTTGGGTGGATATGGAAAGAGGTGCCAATACTCCAACCTTTCGGATTATTTTGGGCAAGACCACTCCGCAAGATCTTGTTGCGGAATTGGGCCCACCAGACGCGATATACCACAAATCTGACCGGAAGATGGCCGTCTACAAAATTCAGCATAGGGATCGGAAAACCACAAGGACCTCATCCGGTACCTTCCATAATAATCATGAAGACATGACGGATACTGATCAGTCTTCGCTGCAATCCGCCACCGACGACTCAGACGCTGAAGAACAGTCGAACGTTACAGGAAAAGCAAAGGCAGATTCGTCTGCTGAATGCTTCTATAATTACTTCCATCATGGCTTTGATGTCTTCATCTCGCGGTCCACTGTTCCGGCTCCTGGTTTCTCTTCTCCTGAGGATGACGGCGATGAGATAATCGAAATAGGAGAGCCAAAACAGCTTGTGGCCACCAAAATTCTTTTGCACGCCAACGTACCAGGATCCTATCCGTTTAATCGCTATCGCCGTAGCCGTTGGGTCATTGATCTCCAACCCTCTGAAGTTGATGTCGACTTGAACTCGGAGACTCCGTTCACAACGCTTTCTAAATCCCTCGGGCAGATGTGGGGAAACCATTCTGCGGATGATAGCGGTGAGGACTCACTTCAGAGGCACATAGTGCTCAACAGAGAATTAGCGGAAAGTCCAGGGAGTAGCTGCGAATTGCTTGGCGGATGGGAGGAAAGCACAGATACCCAGCGAGAAGGCTCAATGGACAATGTTGCTAAAGATGGTCCAGGGTACGGTAATACCAAGTTGTTTGGATTTCCAGGGTTATTATTCGAGGTACTTAGGAACGATGCTGTAAGCTGTTTGACGGTGTATTGACAGATGGGTATTGAGAAATGCTGGGAGGACAACTGTAGATATGGCAAAGATACCCTTTCTAGCGTAATGATTTTAGCAATGGTCACAGTGTATCTTACGTTACAATTACCAGAAACCCAGCCGAGCAGCCATAGTATGTCAACTGCGTACGGGCAACAGTCTATTGCTACTTCCAACGCTGTCAGAAACATACGGTAGTCTATGACTTGGCGATGACTAAGCGCAAGTTTGGCAGAAATAGCTGGTTGTATGCCACGACGTCGATGAGGCATGCTTGGGCCCAAGCCTTCTTGGAAAAGGACTTTACACCTTCCCAAAGCTACTTTCCCACCGAGGCCGAAGGTATCAGACCGCCCAATATACGTCAAGCGATGTACAGATGACCTATACAAGTTGCAGAAGGAGCGCCATCTAACCCCTACATTTACACTACATGACGGGCCTCCATACGCAAATGGCGACCTACACATCGGTCATGCGCTTAACAAGATATTGAAAGATATTACATGTCGTGTTCATGTACGGGAGGGTAGGGTGGACTGGGTCCCAGGTTGGGATTGTCATGGACTACCCATCGAGCTGAAAGCTCTTCAAGAGCAGGGGAAGAAGCCTGGTGTTTCCATTGAAAAGACGGACCCGGTGAATATACGCAATGTGGCGAGAAGACTGGCAGCAAAGACGGTGGAGCAACAGAAAAAGTCCTTTCGAGAATGGGCTATCATGGCGGATTGGGACAATGCTTGGACTACAATGGACAAGGGGTTTGAGATCGACCAGCTACATGTGTTTAAAGAAATGGTGAAGAAGGGTCTCATATATCGGAGATACAAGCCCGTGTACTGGTCTCCCTCTTCGCGGACTGCGTTGGCGGAGGCGGAGCTTGAGTATCGGGAGGACCATATGTCTACGGCTGCATTCATCAAATATCCACTTCACGACTGTTCAGAGACCCTCAAGGAGAAGCTCAAGATAAACATACAGCGCCTTAGTGCTGTCATATGGACGACCACGCCTTGGACTCTTCCGGCAAACAGAGCAATTGCATTTCACAAGGACATAGAGTACGAAGTGGTCCATTCTGGCGGCCACGGCTATGTCTTACTTGCTGCATCTAGAGTTGGCGAATTCCGGAGACACTGCAATGAAGATTTTGAGACCCTTATTTCCATCCAGGGAAAGGATCTCATTGGAATGACATATCGCAGCCCAGTCTTCGATAGCCAGACATCGTCCAGGCCAATGCTACATGGAAACTTTGTCACAGAAGGATCGGGATCAGGGCTGGTTCATGTGGCTCCAGGCCATGGCATGGAGGATTATGAGTTGTGCTTGAAGCATGGAATCCCGGCTTTTGCTCCTGTCGATGACAAGGGTTGCTTCATTGACGGCATAGAATGGCTGTCAGGCCAGGAAGTCTTAAGCACAGGGAACGAGTCAGTACTGGAGCGTATGTCTGATCATAATTATCTGATAGCACGACATGATTACAAGCACAAGTACCCGTATGACTGGCGCTCGAAGCAGCCTGTCATCTTGAGGGCTACAGCGCAGTGGTTTGCAAACGTCGGTGGCATTCAAGAATCCGCCTTGGAAGCACTACATTCCGTGAAGTTCATCCCTACAAGTAGCAAGACTCGACTCCAGGCCTTTGTCAAGAACCGGAATGAGTGGTGCATATCAAGACAGAGGGCATGGGGCGTGCCTATTCCAGCGCTGTACAACATCGATACCGATGAGGCACTCTTGACTGAGGCCAGTGTGTCTCACATCACTGCAGTCATCAAAGAACGTGGCATAGATGCATGGTGGACTGATAGTGAATTGGACCCTGAATGGACGCCGCCATTGCTAAGGAAAAGCCAAGGTGAGACCTTGTATAGGAGAGGCAAGGACACCATGGATGTGTGGTTCGACAGTGGAACAAGTTGGACTCAGATGCAGACGCTGCCAACGTGTTGCAACAATATCGCGGACTGCTACATTGAAGGGACGGATCAGCACAGAGGGTGGTTTCAATCCAGTCTCCTAACTCATGTGGCCTACCAGAGAGATACTGCTCTGATAGAACCACGAGACGGTCCACCCTTAGCATCAATCCCGCCATCAGCGCCTTACAAGACTTTGATAACTCATGGTTTCGCTCTGGACCAGGATGGCCGCAAGATGAGCAAATCTGTCGGTAACGTCGTTTCCCCAAGTGAGATCATGGAAGGAACACTTCTGCCTCCAACGAAGAAGAAGATCAACGGAAAGATGACTGAAATTCGCGATGCTATGGGCCCAGATGCTCTTCGCCTGTGGGTTGCGACTTGTGATTACACTAACGACGTACGAGTCAGCCAAACTATGCTACAGGCAATCAATGGTAGTCTGTCAAAGTATCGCGTCACTTTCAAGCTTCTTCTGGGTATTCTCGACGACTTTGACCCCTCAACGTGCTCTCGTTTTAAGGAGCAGGCTAGCAGTATTCATCAGATTGCGCTCTTGCAGTTGCTGGAAGTGGCTTCTAGCGTGGAGAAACACTACCGCTCAATGGAATTTAACCGGGCTATAGCCGATCTTAACGCTTACATCAACACTAACCTTTCATCATTCTACTTTGAAAGCATTAAGGACGCGGCTTATTGCGGTACTATCCAGGAACGAACCCAAGTCCAGGCTACGCTGTACTGGATCTTTACCGAGCTACAACAGATGCTTCTTCCCGTGACGCCTTTGCTCATCGAAGAAGTTTGGGACTACACCCCAAAGCTCATCAAAGACTACAACCCTACACCACCTGCAATGCGACTTCGCGAAGACTTGAACCTTTCCATTGGCCGAGATGTGGGGAAGCGCTTATCGAAGTCCGATATTCCTCTTCTAATGCGAGCCTTGGCCGCCGTTAGGAATGGACAGGAAGCCGCTCGAAATGACAAGAAGATGGGAGATTCCTTACAGTCGTACGTTTTGTTGGAGATCAATCCAATGTTGGTAGCCAAAAATACGGCTTTTGACCTCTTGAAGCGCTATCATGAAGACCTAGAAACCCTCTTTGTGGTGTCCAATGTCAGCATTCTCGAAGGAAGAAAACCCTCAGAATTAGACAAAGCCAGGTGGTCCTACCGTACGGATTGTGAGATTCAAGGGCAAATGGTCAGGGTACATGTACATGAGCCGGAGCAGGCCAAATGCAATCGATGTTGGAGGTATAAAGCTCCTTTGGATGTACCACAAGAGGAGGCTCTATGCCAAAGGTGTGTTCTGGTAGTGGACGATTTAAAGGGTCAAAGCAGCTAGAATGTGCATACTTGATGAGAAGGTTGAAAGAATTTTTGCAAAACCCGGCCATGATGCTCTGCAACCCAATTGCCTGTTATGATATGTCCATGTTTGTGACGTGCTGTCTTTGCAAGTGAACTCCAGGGGGTGCCGTGATGTTCAAAGTTGTCCACTGGTACCTAAATGCTGTTTAATTTGATGTAAACAGACTCGTTTGAAGCGGCTAGTGTGCCGTTATTTTTAAGATCACCTCATCTTCGTCCAAACTTTGAGCACCCAAACACTCACCACCTTCTTGGCGCCGAGTGGTCTGCTACCCCATCATCTTGCCCAACTGTCATTGCCTGGCCGAAAGGCTTGTCATTACCACTATGCGAATATCCGATGAGCTTAAAGCTCACCTTTATCATGGAGCTCAAGAGCTCCGCCAAAGTCAGCAGATGTTAGCTACCGTATCAGATCGCCTCCAGACCACGTTTGATGAAATCCAAGTATGCAACGGTCGTGCTGACCTCATAGACCCTGCTATTGATACCCTGAACCGCCAAATCCACACGTTGAACGAAGAGATGGATAGAGTCTACGCTCTACGCAACGATGAGAGTGACTCGTATCTCAAACAAGAGAACGCTCAGCTTAAGAGAGACCTCGCAGCTGTGCAGCAAGCTCTTCGCCTGGAGGTGGAGCAGCATCAAGCTCACCTTACTGACTCAGTCAAGTCTAATGAGGAGTTGGCCCAACGCGTTCAGAGCCTTGAGCAATTCAACAGTCTACTCATATCTAAGATCAACGAGATGAGAGAAAAGTACGAAAGCGCGATTATCGAGGTCACTGACCTAAAGAGCACACCCGGTAAGAGGCTACCACCCCTCTCTACACAATACTGATGATCTCTAGCTCCCAGTGGCATGCCACACACTGCTGTTTCCAAAGATTCCAATGGCGGCAGTTCAATGGGACCGGTTCCCTTTGGCAAGACAGTGGTCGAAACAAATCGCGGCCTCACTGTGACAATTGAGAGCAGTCCTGATACCAGCCCCAAGAAAGCCAGCTTACATCATGGTTGGATCCCCCAACTTCCTAGAGGCACTGCAATTCCATTCCCAGATATCGCCCCCGGACCTCAATCCACGAGTCCGGCCCCAGCCAATGGAGGATCTACACAGGTAGCCGTCCGCTCACCGGACACACCAAAGGGGCGTCCTATCGTGAAGGGAACTCAGGAAACCAATGAGTCATTTGAGCGTATGATGCGCACCCTGGCTTCTTCACCTTGTAAGTGGAAACCACGGAGATCCTGACACTTTCGCTAATATAATCTTACAGTGCCCAATTTTACGAACATTATCAATATCGAAAATGACGCTACAGCGGCTTCATCTTCATCCGCCCCAAGTGTCGCCATACCCGTCATTAGACCCTCTGCTGTGAATCCTGTGACGCCAGACAAAGTGAACTCCAAGCTCAACCCCGCGGTCGAAGCTTTCACTCCGTCCAACAGCAGTGGCAAAGATCCAGCCGAATCAGGCAACATGCAGGCTTCCTCTCCAGGCAAGAAAGAAATCAAGCCTTCGGTCACCACTAGCCCCAGCATGGAGGATGGATTCATTCCACCTCATCTTCGTCGTTTTCCTAAGATCTCAATCCAGGAGGGACCGGTCACCACCACAGAGGAGCTGTCAGTCAAGAACAAGATCAAAGACCATGGGACTGTGGCCACGAGCGCCCAGAATGAATCCACGAAGGAAGCTGAGCCACATAAAGCTACCTCTATGACTCCTCGCATCCTACCTCATCTACGACGCCTGACCAACGCGATCAAAAATGAAGACATGAATCAATCTCAAGTGCAGCGCCCAGGCAAAGAAAAAATCGGAGAAGATAATTTTGAGGAAATGAAGCTCTTATCACGCGAGTCGGCGCTCGCCGGGATGAAGGAGGACGAAAAACCCGCAACCACCCCAGGTGCCTTCGTGAGGCCTGGTACAGGACTCCAAGCGTGGCTCGATTCTCAAGAGAAAGCTCAATCCAGCAACGCGTGCACCTCCGAGTCAGCTTCCGTGAACGACGACATGCTCATCGAGATCGATGCCGAGGATTCACCCAAAGCCGGCGAAAAGAAGAAAGTACCTCTGCCACCAGGCTTCATCCCAATCTCTGCCAAAGACGCTCCGGTCAAGACCGAAACAGCTGCTCGTATCGAAACTGACAGCGCCGCTTCTCCTATCGCCGCCAACGACCGCGTCACCCACCGCAACCCAACCGCCAAGGACGAAGGTGCTGCACCAGGGCACGACGCCTCAGCCAAGGCCACCTCTGAGCGAGAGAAGAATGCTGCTTTCGTGGTGGAGTCCAATAGGAAGCTCAGCGCAGTCAGTGAGAAGTACGGGAAGGATTCACGCAAGAGCTCGGACGCCCAGGAGGATGGAGTCGACCCTATCAAGTATGGAGGCGCTGGTCCGGTAAGTCTCCCACGTCCTACGAGTCAGCTCCCGGACGCACAATACTAACGAAGACGCAGAGCTACGTTCCTCCCAAGCCCACCGGCACGCACGAAATAGGGAGCCTCCTCGACGACGAGTGCTACCGCATGGTCTTGAAGCCGCGCAAGGCGGCCAAGGTGGCGGATGCCGGGCAGGAGTGGAAAGCGGTCAAGAAGGACGGAAAGGTGGTTTACGTGCTGTGATTGGAAGAAGACATCTTGCCCATTGCTTGTAGGCAACTCAGACGGCTGGCAACCATTCCCTGGGTCCCGTTGATCAGGGCCCGACGCCTTTGAGATAGCTACGCTTCGACAAGATGGTCAGCCACACTTCTGTGTGCATCAGGATATTTTAGCGGAAAAGAAAACCTTGCTTGTCAAAGATGTGAAGCCCCTGTAATGTCTCCACAGGCTCGTCCTCCAACCCTTGAATCACGTCCGAAGACGGAAAGATGATACTGATCTGTCTAATAACGCTTGTCCTTCTACTGGATTTGTACCACTCTAAAGCATATACAAGGACTGATGTACCAGTGATGGATCAAGTAGCAAGTTTCAAGCGTCACCAAGCCATTATCAATTAGGGTAAAACTTCAATACTCCAGCCTCTCTCTCGAAACAGTACTTCTCGTTCGTTGGTCTTCTACAGGTATTATCCTATTTTTACGTATGCAAAGGGTAACACCGCTAATCTATCTCCTCCGAGAAGTCTCCTTCCCATCACACGAACAGCTCGCTTGAGTTGAACCCACCAAGAACGGAAATACAGCACTAGAATCCCAGGAGTAGTGCACATACAGAGCGTGAACTACCACTAATTATCCTCCCTAACAAGTTGCTTCCTGTAGAAATGCAGCATACTCCGAGGCTTATCTCACTCGATCCCGTTCTCTTACCCTCTTACGCTCTTGGGGAACCCGACTTTCCACCATGGCTTTTTCCCTTCTCTTTCTCCTTCTCAACTCTATCCAACTCGCCTTTTAACCAACGGTTCTCTTCGGCTAGCGTCATTCTACCTTCCTCTTCGGCCCTCAATAGCTCCTCGAACCAGGTTTTCTGTGATTCAAAATGCTGCGTGATCTCTGCCCGAAGTGTGCTGAGGGAGGCCTCGAGGGTTGATTTGAGGGTCAGGCTGCAGGTGCAAGAACGGGCCCGGAACTCACGCTCTAGATCGACGGCGGAAACGAGCACAGGTTTGGGTATCGCCTTCGGTGGTGGTTTAGATGGAACTTCAAGCTCTGGATGGATGGTGGAAGCGAGCAAAGGGGTATTTGCTGCTCTAGGGGGAGACGGAGATGGAGAAGCAGTGTATCCTTGGAGAATGGTGTCGGTAACAGAATCACTTGTTGATCCCTTCAGAGACGAGACAGGAGCCGGTGCATATATCTTCGGATCTGGAAGCACTTTGTTGAGCTCTGGGATACGGGGCGATTTCTTGAGGGATGGCCATTGAACAATTGGACCATCAGAGTCAGAAGATATAGGCGTGATCGTATCACTATTAGAAACAGAAGAGACTGATAGACTGACATGGCCTTTCTGCTTTGGCTTCGGCTTTTGCTTAACCTCAGGTTCAGTAGACTGCGTGGATGGCAACGAAGGCAGTAACTTTGGTGGAGAGCCCGCTGGGGAACGGACGATAGGGCTAGCCGCAGCATCAGAGGCAGAAGGGGTCGGCGTGGGTATACCAGCGGACTCGGAGGAGACAGATAAGCTAACATAGCCTTTTCTCTTAGCCTTCGCCTTGGAGGGTCTTTCGCCGGACGGGTGGGTGATTTGCAAAGTAGGAACGGGCTGGCGTGGCAATCCCACAGTCCAGTCGACCACTGTATCATCGGAGCGTTCTTGTGAATCCGAATTATAAAAATGCGACATCGCTGTCTTGTAGGATTTGTTACTGGTTGCAGAAGACACTGGCGAGACTTTAGTGGCATGTCGAGGCGTCTCCGGGGGAACATCCAGCCATGCATCTTCGGGGAGCTCGGACATGAATTGGACTTCCGAAGCCTCGGTCTTGTCTCGAGAGTCGTTCATTTTAGGGCTAGGCGGCTTGCGAGGGCCAAAAAGGACCTTCGTCTTCGTGGGTGGGTTGGCAATAGAGATTCCTTTAGACAATCTAGGATTACTAGCGCTCGCTTTTCTTGCCTTGGCCATCATAATCAGGTAAGACGTACTCTGGATGTCAGACTGGCGAGACGTTCGAGCGCGACGCATTGACAGCCGACCTCCTGGCCTTGGGCTAGGCCTTGGTGGTATGGGTGGAGTCGAGACGTCTTCGGTTGATGATCGAAACGACGACGATTCTTCTGTCGAGGTCTGCGAAGAAATGTCAATGGCTTTTTTCTGTACAGTTGCACTGGAGTTTGTCGTAGTGAGATAAGTAGGGCTTTGTTGACTGTCGTTGTTGAGTTTATCTGCCTCTACGGTCGCATTGCCCTCTCGGACCTCATCTCGAGGATTCGTTGCTGCCACTGTGAATTCATTAGAAGGGGGCTCCCAATGAAAGGCTCCTAGCGTCTTACGTGGAGTACTGAAGTCGAATAGAGGATCCTCGGAGCGCTCAGGCATATTGAACGACATAGTTAGTAATTCCATTTGTAAAGGGCGGGTTTCAGCAAACGCCGAGCTTCCCAGGCTCTTTCGCTTCCTCTTTACAACAGGCGATCGACGGATACCCGAGCCGATGTTGTGGTGCGGGAGCATGGCCCCGCTCTCAATCTGTGTCCATTCCACATCTATGACTCGAGCACCCTTATCATCCAGAGCCTGCTCTCCCAATGCCTTGCCATCGAGGTTGAAAAGCAGCACCCTCCCATCTGAACGGCCCACCGCGATATAGTATGATTCGTTTGGTAAGTCATGTCTCTGTCCAGGCTCGAGATCATCTGCTCCGTCGAATTGACCGATGATGACCTTCTTTGTCGAGCAGATGATTGAGAGGCTCGTTGCTGGTCGTCTGATATGCCACGACTTAAGTAAAACCGCTTTGTGCTTGGTAGGCTGCGTGAAATCGACAACGCAGCATTTGCCGTCAGCACCTACGGTGACGACTGTCGCTTTGTGTCCCGGTACAAACGCCACTGCCGATATGCCCGAATCCTTCGGTCCAATACCGCCAGGATCTGTACCAGGGTCATAACCCTCCACACCACCTTCTATCGTCACGTTCCTGGTCATACTTCCTATGTGAAGCCCTCTGATGAATGCCTTTTCGCCACCAGTGCCCAAAATTGCAGCATTTTCTCGACGTTCGCCATTGCGATGACTGTCATAGAAGTGGTTGGCGTCATAGACTGCAGCTGTACCGTCTGCAAACGCGAGACAGAAGTAGTTCTCTCGCTCCGGGTGGAACTCGGCAGCGACTACAGCAGACGAGGAAAGCTGAGGACGCAGTAATACCGGCGGCGTGTTGCGTGCTAAGCTCGTAAGGTGAATCGTTGGTGGAGCGGGCGATGTAGAGAGTAGGAACTGCGAAGTGCAGGAGAGAGCGAAGACAGAAGGAGGTGAAGGATGGGTGTGGGCAGGGTCAAGAAGCCTAGAGTGCTTCAAGGAGTACGACTGGACGGAGTTCTGCAGCGTGGTAGTGAAGAGGAGATTCTCCGACTCTTTGGCATACTTCAATAGCCTAACCTGGCCCTGGGCAGAGTCAGTCGGATTGTGAGGGACTTGTAAACTGTGATACACCGACGTCTGATCCTTTCAATCGATAGCTCCTCTGCATTCCTCCACTGATATCGTGCAGCACCACCACTTGACTGTCGGCGACAGCGAGCATTTCGCTACCGCTGGCAATATTTTTGGCCGCAACAATGCCTTCAGAGCCTGAGCGAAAGATCTCGGAGATACCATAAACATCCCAGATGTACACTCCCTTCGTCGTGGTTATGATCAATCGGTTGGATGGTGGAAAAGAGAAGACACCCCAGCCACGAAAGCCTGGCTCTCCTGTAGCACCAGAGGATCCTTGACGTAATGGAACGATTGGAGCTGGCTTTGCTGCTCTGGCTGACTTCGTCATTATTGCGTTCTCAGGGCTGTCATTTGCGAAGAGTGAAGTCTTTTGAGATCGCCTGGAGTCATTGCAGGACGCTCTTAAGATAACAGTACATGTAGGGAAGGCGCGATGGAGGGATCTATTGAAGGCGTTACCGCTGCCACCATAATGAAGCCTGGAAGGTGCGCTCTTGTAACAGAGTCTGATTTCCGATTCTGATGGACCCTCATCAGCGCTCGGAGGAGCGAGCGGAGCGTATTAGCCGAAGCTCGCTGATCGCATGCTTTCGGTCTCGTGGTAAAGCCCTTGTTTTTGGGCCAATGATAGCATTGTTCAATCTAGAACGGCTAAGCAGCGGCAGAGAATGTCCATTGACTTCGGAAAAAAAAGCCAGTCAATAATGAGGCCTAGCCCATGCTCCCTCCGCTGGCATTGTGATTGCCGATCAAACCCGCCATCTCCAGTAAGGCTCTGTCTGCTTCAACATCTTTGCCCATCCTCAAGGTCTTCCTCGCTGCTGCTTCTCGATCTTCGAAAGCCCATGCAGCTCTCTGCTTCTCAGCCTCATCGTCTCCGCCGCACCCCCAGACCTCAAGACTCTCAATCTCGAATCGATCTTGCCAGTCGTTCTTCCGAATTTGACTTGGATGGAACGAGCCACCTCCATTGCTATCGTGGTTAAAAACACCAAATTCCAGAGAGGCATCTAGCAACAATGAGACAGCGCCCATCGTGGCATGTTGAGAGAGGCCAGACATTGGTCTAGCCCTAGGTGGAGGACTTCCGAAGCTGACACCATGCTTGGTGAATGTAGCATACTCTGTATTAATAGTGCTCGCTCGGAAGACCTCGTGTATTGGTTCAAGCTGAAAGAGTAGAGCATCAGGTCCACCTATAGCTTCTTTGTAAGTATGCTTCCAAGGTACATCAAGGTACGCGCCGAAGACTACTCTTCCAGATGTACTGTTGCCTGGGACACCGCTGGGGAATCGCTTGGGGGGTAAAGTATCGGCAAAAGCACGTTCCCGTGCACCATCCGGTTCTGATGGCAAACGAGTGCCAGACACGAGTAAGAGGCTAGGTGCGCGCCAGTTGAAGACCTTCTGCTCAATAGACCCCATACTGAAACCAGCATCACCTCCCATGTATAGCGGTCTCAAGCGTCGAAATAAATTGCTCCCTTTGAGGAAGAATGCCAGCTGACTCAGAACGTTGAGATCCAAGATCTCTCCCTCTCGAGGGAGAAGTGGCTCTAGCGGAGTATCTGGTACCTGCGGTACAGTCGGAGATGGTTTGATTGACGACGATAGAGGCGTGGAGAAGGATGACTGTCTTCGGCGTTTGGAAAGGTCGATGTTCTTGCTGAAAAGGAAGTGTTCGAACAGGGGGTTGAGGCCGTCGAACATGTAAGGAAGAGACTAAACGATTTCGGAGTCAGACTATCTCTCGTGGGATCATCTTTGAGTCACGAAACTGGTCCCCAGAGTCTTGACACCTGCGCCAAGTCTCGCAACTCAAAATGCAGTATGGTTCAGGAGGGCATGGCTCAGAAAAGACAACTCACTGCTGGTATGATGGTATTGAATGATTGATAGAAAATGCCTGGGTTTTGCTCCGGTGTGAAAGACCATAAAATACTGTCCGCCACCCGGCGAAGGCCTTCAACTCTTGCTGCTGTCAAACGCTGCGCGTGCCCGGAAAGGCTCTCCTGTGCATCCAGCGGGGCAATGATAAGAAGCAGCATAAGCAAACGTCTGAAATTATCGACTGGTATTTGGGCGTGGTGGATTTTCGTATCGGCTCTTTGATCGAGCTTGAAGACCTCTATGGCGTCCAGCGAGTCCAACGCAGCCAGAGCCAATTCATCGTCGTCCTCTTCTTCCTCATCATCGTTTGCAGGTTGATCAATAGAGAATCGCGGCGCATGGCTTTGGATCGGAGATGTAACCGCCTTTTCTCCTGGGTCCGGTTTCCCTTCTCGCAAAGCGTCCAGCGCTTCCTGTGGCGGTTTCTCGTGGACGGAACTCATCCTCCGATCGAACACTGCCAGACTTCTGAATAGAAGCTTATTACGATTTGCTTTCCCGTTCTTCAAGACTCTCCCGTATCTTTCTGTCATGATGACAACAACCTTGAGCATGGCCTCGATCGTTAATATACTTGGTGCCAGGCTGGGAAATGGGAAAGCCCCAAGATAGGTAGCCTACATATCGCATATTAGCTAGCTATAGATTTTGAATAGCCAAGAGCTGTACCATTTGATAGACCAGAGGTCCCGGGCCAAGGGCATCAGGTATGACTAGGAACCGACATAGAGTCTCTTCCTTCCAATAGTGTATGCCGTCTTGCTCATCGGCCAGCGATCGAAACACGTCCTTGAAATGGGTAATCTCCAAAGGCGTGAAGCACTGGGCGACTGTTAGACCGGAACTTTCCTGGGTCTCTAGAAACAGGCATCTTCTCACCTTTCTAGCAAAGCGTAACGCGAGCTCATGGCTGAGTTGCTCTGCCTGACTGTGAGCTTCAACAACGTCTCTTGTCCCCTGGATACGGACCAGTAGACACGTTACGAGCACCTTGCTCCTCTGAATGCTGTTGACCCATTGCCCGTTTCTCTCAGAGATAAATACGCTGAGTAACAAATGTGACTGTCGACCTCTATCAGTAAACATCGAGCATCCAAATCCTAAAGCCCGATACTCTATCGCCGATGTCTTGGCGCAACAGTTTAACCAAGCCGCTGTTAAGACAATCTCACGGCGACATCCCCTTTTTGCACGAAGCCAGAGGGCAAGTGGAAATCACACTGCCAAATATGTCCTCAATGACAGCTTCAGCGTTGTTAAAGAGCCGAGTTCGCAGACCCTCGATGCTTAGCAAACTATCAAAAACCTCCGATCTAATTGACCTCTTTCCCAATGGAGCCAGCGTGGGCTGGTCCGGCTTTACAGGTGTTGGCTATCCGAAGTAGGTGTCTCGAAGCTCAAGCCTTGTCAGTCGGCCTCACAACGCTTCTAGAAAGGTTCCAACAGCCCTTGCGGACCATGTGGAAAAGAACAACCTACAAGGAAAGCTCAAGTACTCCCTATTTGTGGGAGCATCCAGCGGAGCAGAGACCGAGAACAGATGGGCTCGATTGGATATGATCGAGCGTCGGAGTCCTCATCAAGTTGGAAAAGAGATCGCAAAAGGCATCAATGAAGGCAGGATACACTTTTTCGATAAGCATCTAAGCATGTTCCCCGTGGACTTGATGTACGGCTACTATACGAAAGACAAGCCAAACAAGAAACTAGACGTGGTCATCGTGGAAGCTTCAGCTATCACGGAAGACGGAGGCATCGTACGCATACAGCCGTGACCTTGCACTGTATTTTGGCTAACACTCTACATAGATTCCTGGCGCAAGTGTGGGAGCATCCCCAGAGCTCATACAAATGGCAGACAAGATCATCATAGAAGTGAACACTGCCATGCCAAGTTTCGAAGGCCTACACGACATTACGATGACTGATCTGCCGCCGCGGAGGAAGCCTTATCTCATTATGGCCCCCGAAGACCGAATTGGGACCGCTCATATCCCAGTCGATCCGGAGAAAGTTGTCGCCATCGTCGAGAGCGACTACCCTGATCAGACGCAACGGAATGCTCCTGAGGACGATACATCTAGGGCTATCGCTGCACATCTGATTGAGTTTTTGAAGCATGAAGTTTCACAAGATAGGCTTCCCAAGAGCCTTTTGCCCATACAGTCTGGCATTGGAAATATCGCAAATGCTGTGGTAGGGGGTCTAGCACACGGGAATAATTTCGATAAACTCAAAGTGTGGACAGAGGTACTTTACTTCAGGACTCTGTTTTTGTAACACCGGCCATTCCGTCCAAACTTCTGACTGGAGCTGGGACTAGGTACTTCAGGACAGCTTCCTAGATCTCTTCGACAGCGGTCATCTGGACTTCGCAACTGCAACATCTATCAGATTCTCTCCTGACGGATTTAAGAGATTCTACGATGGCTGGGAGAATTACGCTGGGAAGCTGCTCTTGCGGTCACAGCAAGTCTCCAACTCGCCTGAGATCATTCGGCGATTAGGTGTCATTGGCATGAATACACCTGTCGAAGTGCAAGTCTACCAGAAATCCGGCAGTTGTTTTGAGCTGATACCGTAACAGTGATATTTATGCCCACGCCAACTCGACTTGTGTCATGGGCTCGAGAATGCTGAACGGCTTAGGGGGTTCTGCCGACTTCTTGCGAAGTGCGAAGATCAGCATTATGCACACACCATCCACTCGCCCATCCAAGACAGACCCTCGTACGTACACTTCTGAGATGACCTTCCCTGCTTGCTGTTGCGATTGAGCCACAAGACATGTCTCGGGAGCAAGAGGACCTTTCCATTGCCTGGGACCGGTCTTGAAATCCATTCCCTGCCTAGAATAAGCATTGCTGACTCCGAAATCTGCGTAGACGGGGTTTCATGCATTGTACCAATGTGCACGCATGTAGATCAGACTGAGCACGATCTCGATGTTATCGTAACAGAACAAGGCCTCGCTGATGTTCGTGGTCTTTCTCCTCGCGAGCGAGCCCGCGTTATTATCAATAAAACGGCGCATCCAGACTACCAGCCCATCTTAATGGACTACTTTGAGCGAGCAGAGTATGAGTGTCTAAAGAAGGGCTGGGGCCACGAGCCTCATATGCTCTGGCAGACTTTCAAAATGCATAAGGAGCTCAACGATCATGGGACTATGAAGATCAAGAATTGGGATCCTTGAAAAGGAGTGTGAGTAGGTGAGGATCTAATGTTTATCTAGTGCCTACACCACGTTTCGTCGCTTGAGCATGAAGCTCATGATCAGCTAGGGGCAAAAAAACTCTAGCTGGATTATTTAATCTTGGGTCTGTACTCTCTAATAGGTCATTCATCATGTGCTGCAGAACATTGATGCATGTCCCTCATTCCGATTCAATATTCACCTCGAGCCGTCATGCAGTTGACACCTGACCAAACAGCTTTTCACGATATGGACAAAACGAATGGACAAGGATTGTATTTGATCAAGGCGTGTATTTGATTGCACCTTGAAGCTGCATAGGTAGTGGAGTCAAGAGGCAACAAATCCGTCCCAGATTGTTCTAGCCCGGACTTGGGAGCACATGATGGTGTAACCGCAGCAAAGCGCAGATTGTCCGACTGGTGCCCGCACTGGGATGCGGGGAATTGTAGGAGTAGAGAGTACTGATGCAGATTAAAAAAACCGCCAGATCTGAGGATGGTAGCGTCTTCCTTGAGACACCAGGCCAGTTGGAAGCAAAGGAAGCTTATCGAAGCCGTGACACTGTCGATGACTCGATGAAGCGGCGAGACCCACTTTGCGTACAGGTCAAAAGATAAGGTACCAGGTAGTACTAGGACAATGTTCCTTGGGCTCGATTGTAGAGATGCAGTACGGTAGATAGATTATGTGAACAGCGGACACTTCTCCGCTACTCCAGTCACACTCATACATGGAATTCCCTATACCATTGAGAAGCTCGTTCCAATACACATCTCACAGAGTAAGGTACTTACTCTCAGTGACGCAAGAATTAGCGTAGTCTAGCCAGATGTAGCTAGCCGTGGCTTTCTTGCCGTTTTTCCTATGACGGAGAGGAGGTGCTTAGTCGTGACTCGTGCCTCAGAATATCCTTGATTATCCACACAGGCAAAGCCAAGAACCCCGCACTGTCCCGCCAACCAATCAGCAAGCGAGGCTTCGCTTGCAACAAGTACCAAGCTCTTTCCTTCCTTTTTCTCCCACCTTCCTCTTCTCCTATCCCCATAACAACAACAACAACTCTCTCACCACTACCACCTATCATCTTCATCATCAAGTCCTTCCCGCAAATTCACTACTCAATACATCAAGAGTAGTAACCCACACCGTAACAATGACAGGCGCCATGGAAGCTCTCAAGAATAAGCCGAGTGTGGCTCCTCTTCCGACCGTACGTCGAACCTCCAATTTGAGCTCAGCATAGCCCTTTTACTGCTCTTGTTCATTGGCACTTCAACTGACTCCATAGTAGGTAGTGCCAGGTAATACACCTATCTACCAGGAAGCTGGCGATGTTGGCAGCCGTACTCTCTGGTAAGCCTTCCCTTCATCCAAGTCTAGGCAACCATAACTGATGGACATCAGGGTTGTCTTCGTCATTATGCTCATCTCCTCCATTGCCTTCTACGTAATGGCCTTCCGTGTTCCAGTCGTAAGTAATTCACCAGCTCTGTCGACCCTCTCCAAGATTCGTCGACCCTGACTTTTCCTCAGCAAAAACGCTTGTTCCACATCTTGACTGCCTTCATCACCACCTTCGCTACCATCTCCTACTTTGCCATGGCCGTTCACGATGGCGTTAGCCAGAACGAGATCACCATCAAGCATACCCAGAAGCATTTCCCCGACACCTTCCAGACCGTCTATCGCGAGGTGTACTGGGCCCGTTACATCGACTGGAGCGTTACCACCCCACTTCTACTCTTGGACCTTGCCTTGCTAGCTGGTCTGGACGGTGCCAACATCCTCGTTGCCATTGTCGCTGATGTGATCATGATCTTGACCGGTCTCTTCGCTGCCTTCACCGTTGAGGAGGGCCCCAAATGGGGATGGTATGCCATGGCTTGTATTGCCTACTTGGTCGTTGTGTACCAGCTTGCCTTCAACGGCCGTGGTGTGGTTCAAAACAAGGACAAGAAGACTGCTACTTTCTTCAGCGCCATCGCCGGATTCACCCTGGTCCTCTGGACCATCTACCCAATGTAAGCTTGCATGCCTATTCTGGGCCTGCGAAACACGCTGACTTGTCATAGCATCTGGGGTATCGCTGATGGATCCCGCAACATCAATGTCGACTCCGAGATTGTTGCGTACGCTGTCCTCGATGTTCTTGCCAAGCCGGTTTTCGGATTTTGGCTCCTCTTCACCCACGACTCTATGTCAGGGTAAGCAATCATAGCACTCCCTACGGACGTTATGTAAGGCTAACTTCTACCTAGAACCGCTACTTTGGAAGGTTTCTGGTCCAAGGGTCTGTCATCGGATGGCGCCATCCGCGTTGGTGATGATGATGAGGGTGCGTAATCGCAACATCTTACACGATCTGCCAGATCATGATCCGCTGCCATGTGATCACAAATGCAGAGCCTACAAGAATCGGATCAAAATGCCAAAAAAGAAGTTGTGAAGGAGCTAGTTGGGGGAGGTGGAACCTAAGTTATTGAACATGTGCATAATGTGCTCGAGCGGTGGTCATAATTGTGCTGCAAATTTCCCTTTCCTGTCTGTCCCTCTTTCTTCCAATTCTCATCTGCTCGGCAGCATTGGCCGAAGCATGTAACAACAATGACAAGCCTGAGAACACTTTGTGCTCCGGCTTTCCATGCTCGTGCTAGATGAAAGTGCAACGTGTGTGGCCAGGGACTTGGCATATGTACTCGTACACCATGTGGATTGTGGAAGTTTTTTCTCTTATCATTAGCTCATAGGATAAGCAAAACTGCGCTCATGCCGTCTAGCAGTCACAACAAGTACACTTTCAGTTGCCTATTGAGATGGAAGGAGCAGTCGAAGGCTTTGGCAATAGCAGCTTAGTCATAGTAGCCTAGTGGGAAGAGTATATCTCTCCTGCAGGAGCCTTCATAGAATAAATTATCATCATCTTGCTACCCACCCAACTACTGGCTACCATACAGTTTATTGACTTCGCCTTGAATGATCGGTCCCAGCGCGGGGCCCCTACCTTTCAAGACTTATTCAAAATGAATCAATTACTGATGGCAAGCTTACAGTGATGTGATGTCGGCCTTACTCATCATTCCCTGCCCTTTTTCCACATATTCGCGAAATCTGCATCTTTGAAACCAAAAAAATGACTAGCGCACTGCACAAGTTCGCTTCGCTGGGGAATATTCGTACGGCCGAAAGCTAAGGTACCTTATGTCTTCGTGATACGGAAGGAGCACCAATCAACATGATTCTTGAACCCTGAGTGAATAATTGGATTAGTTGGTATATCCGCGCCCGGATCACTATGCTTCCAGAAGATACCTTACCTAGAACTTCTCGGCCGTACACCAGTACGATGACCTACCTTAGGAGCCAGACTAAGATGTTCCTGTTTAGCGCCACATGCAGCTCCTCAA
Source organism: Pseudevernia furfuracea (assembly GCA_022315425.1). NCBI lineage: Eukaryota > Fungi > Ascomycota > Lecanoromycetes > Lecanorales > Parmeliaceae > Pseudevernia > Pseudevernia furfuracea. The sequence goes on from JAIUPT010000042.1 coordinate 172,000, forward strand.
CCCGTAGGATTCGACACGATTACGATGTTTTAAGGCAGTAGTGTAGGATTGAAGGTGCCTGCGTTCCGCGTCACATGCTCTCGTTTTCATTGATATGAGATTCAACAGCGACGATGCCCGTCCTTCGCGGTAGCCCACCTGCTAAAATCCTCGAGGACCAAAACTTATCTCAAAGCAGACAGAAGAATGCAAGATCCGGTCTTTACCGAGAATCTTGACCGAGCCTAGCCGAGCAATTCGCTGTCCACAAAAGGAGACGAGTGAGGCTTTCATTGTCTGTATGGTCCTTGGTGGATCTTGTGATCGAGGGTTTCCGTGCTACTTATCTCACTCCTCTTTATTGAATACAGTATATGGAGGCGGCCCACCTTTCCTCGAGGCCGGAGATGTTCCTGCCGTTCCCATTTCTCAATTCATATTCCACACCTTTTCTTACCTTTGGCTTTTGACCATAGCAGCAAATCCAGAAGTATCGAGAAGTGTCCAGAAGCGCTCAGAAATATCTCGACCAGGCTCCAGGAGATAATGGACTACATCAAACATTGTTACCATAGCACCAGCTATACTTGATGCAGATATGGATGTTCTAAATGCATTTTCACTCTAAAATATCCAAGGCCAATCTTGTCACAGCCCACCAGTGGTCATTCTTCGCGATATCCCATACAAAAACCAATGGTCATTTAGCGGCGTTTAACACATTCCATAAGGACCGTCACCATTTCTCGGCACCTATAGTTAAAGGTACCCACACACAAAAACCATTAAGCAGACTGTGACACCTCAAACGGTTACCACGGTGCCGCATATGCACTTTACCCTTCTACCAATCCTACAGACGACCTCCGTCAGACGGATCCTAACATGATAAGCGGTACAAACACCGACGAGATGCAGAACAGCAAAGTGGACCTCGGCCCCCATGCCAGCATTGTTGTGCGAGAGTGGAAGCTTTTGTGTAGCACAGTCGATACTGTGACGCCCCTGTATGTTGATACCGACGATCTTGGGGTGGCCAACATTACTGCAGTTTCAAAGTGAGTCGGTTTTTGTACAGCAACGGGCTTGCTAGAAACCATAACGTTCCATGACATTGTCCCCACCACATTCTGCGTTTGAGGGATCAGTGGCTATCGTATTTTTCAGGCAGCATTCTTGCGCCCCATATCTTTGTCTGTAGCTTGTCACAGAAAGTATGGAAGAGAACCCGCTGACAGGTGGACGACTTTAGATATGGCATAAATACAAAGCTCAAAGACAAATCTGCTGCTAAAAGGCGTATCGACAAGAGCGTAGACTTCCTGGCTCAACGTCTTGCAGACGGCCATTCTCTTTATGGTAAGCATGGTCACAAAGGAAGATTTCTCGATCTCTGAAGTATGCGTTTGGCCCACAAACGCTGATCTGTCCTACCTCTTAGGCATAACGACAGGCTTTGGCGGCAGTGCCGACCTTCGAACCCTCAGAGTCAAGGACTTACAGCGAGCGTTGATCCAGCATCAACACAGCGGCATCCTGCCGGTAGTTAAAAAGGCCGGGTCGATCTATCTCACCTTGAGTCAAGCGCCAGGCGTCAACTTCATGCCCGAAGAATGGGTTCGAGGTAGTATGCTCGTTCGCTGCAAGTCACTCCTCGCTGCCCATTCAGCAGTGCGCTTCGAGATCATCGAACTGCTTATGTCATTGCTCAATAATGACATGATACCCTTGATTCCATTGCGTGGCTCTATTTCTGCATCCGGGGATCTTCAGCCGCTTTCTTATATCGCTGGAGTGCTAGAAGGTAATCCAGATTGCTATGTCTGGACAAATGATGGCAACGTAGGTCGAATGCTCATCCCCGCGGACGTCGCACTCGAACAGCTAGTGCGCAAATCCATCACTTTTGGACCGAAAGAAGCTCTTGCAGTCTTGAACGGTACCGCTGTATCCACCGCAGTAGCAGCATTAGCAATGCAAGAGTCACATCATCTAGCCATCTTCTCTCAAGTCCTGACAGCCATGGGAGTCGAAGCTATGCATGGGTCAGTTGGCAGTTTCAACGCTTTCTTTGACAAAGTCCGTCCGCACCGTGGTCAACGAGAAGCCGCTGCGAACATCCGCCTGTTCCTCACCGGTTCTCGGCTTGCTCACCCTGAGCACGAAGACGAAGAGAACCGCGTAGGTCTCAAGCAAGATCGCTACGCTCTTCGCACATCACCTCAATGGATCGGCCCTCAGCTCGAAGACCTGGTTTTAGGGCACCAGCAGATTACCGTCGAATGCAACTCGACAACCGACAATCCTCTCATCGACCTCGAAGGTGGCGCCATTCACCACGGAGGAAATTTCCAGGCAGCCTCTCTCACTTCGGCGATGGAGAAAACAAGATCTTGCCTGCAAATTTTCGGCCGGATGCTTTTTTCTCAATGCACTGAGCTCATCAATCCGGCTATGAACAACGGACTGCCACCCAACCTTGCGGCTGATGACCCGAGCACTAGTTATACAATGAAAGGTGCAGACATCAACATTGCAGCCTATATGTCTGAACTAGCATACCTGGCAAACCCGGTAAGCAGCCACGTGCAGACGGCAGAAAATGGTAACCAGGCGATCAACTCGCTGGCACTGGTCTCGGCTCGATACACCCACATGGCTATCGACTGCTTGTCGATGATTTGTGCGACGTTCTTGTACGTCTTGTGTCAAGCCTTGGATATTAGGGCTATGGATCGTGGCTACCTTAGTGCCATCGGTCCTGCTGTTAACGAAATTACTGCGAACGTGTTCGAAACTGCGCTTGGAGATGCAATTACTTTGCATAAGCTGCAATCGAAATTGCTGGAGCAGGTTGTCAAGCAATTCGATCTCACGACCTCTCTAGACACTAGCGAACGCTTCAGCAAAATCGCCGAGACTGTGCAGTCCACCCTCACGACAACCCTTTACACCCATGACAGTCTACCAAAGCACTTCGATGCTCTATCAGCCATCAAGCGATGGACGGATCAAACGTCAGCGGCTCTCCACGATCTCTTTCTCCAGCATCGACAAGTCTACTTCACTACTCCAGATGCTACCCCGTGTCTTGGGGCAGCATCATCACGTATGTACGGCTACGTTCGCAAAGATCTGCAAGTGCCCTTCCACAAAGGCTTGGTGGACCATCCAACCAAAGAGAACGAGCTGAAGACGATCGGCTCGAACATTGGCATCATTCACGAGGCTATGAGGAGTGGACGGTTGTATGGTCCTGTTCTAATGTGTCTTGGAGCACGTCACACCCAGACGGTTTCCGGGAAAACAGGCCCATGCAAAGCAAAACTCTGAATGCATCAGCCCGTGGAGCGACAAGAAATGGCATTAGAATAGCGGCAGAATCACAGCTGAGATAGATTGAATTGAGCACGAAACATGGCCAAAACAATGACACATAACCCCTCCAAAACCTTGAAATGTAGATTATGTACGGAGTAGTGAGAGTGAGGTTTGAAGGATAAGTGCATCACTGTGTGAGAGCTTTAGCGTCACTCAGCCTTAAAGAACGCCAAAGCCAGAGATCCAACAGCCCAAGATCGAAACGCCATGACAGTACTCGTCCGCCTCATTGTGAAGTCCAAGTCCCTCGCAGAACAGATATCCGAATAACATCATCAGCCCCACCAACCCTTCCCTCCAAACCATCACCATCAACCCCCCCACCCCCCCCCCCACAGGACTCAAACACCCACCTGCAAAGCACACATATTCAAAACCCGTCAATATTGCTCACACGCACCCCCAACCCCCGGCCATAAAACCCACGATACATACATACACCCCCCCACCCCCACCCCCAACGCTAACCCAAACCCCACTCCCCCATTTCCATTCCGCGCGGACCCCCCATCGCTCAGCCCGTCGAAAAAACCTCCCTCGATCTCCCCATCTCCAAATCTCCACCTACTCAGCACCCCCCCCCCCCCCCCCCCCATGCCCACTCACCGTCGCATCACCATCATCACCATCATGTCGTACATATCAACCAAGACAAGCCTCGACAGGGCTGAAAAAGGGGGGGGAGGGGGTTGTCGATCCCCCCCTTCCCACCCTTCCCCCCCCGCCCCCCAACACTCCGAAAAAAAAGGGGGAGAGGAGAGGAGGGAGAGGAGGGAGGGAGGCGCGCAACGTGGTGGACAGGCGTTGGGATGGGGAAAAGGGGGGCGTTCCCGACAGGTTGCACTGTAGATAGATAGATAGATGCAGGAGGGGGCAGGGGAGCGGGAAAAGTTTTCCACCAAGCACCAAGGTAGATTTAGAACGGGGAAAGGGGGGGGGGTTGGAGAGGCGGTGAGGGCCGGTGGGTAAGTGGGGCGGTATGGGCAACCTCGCCTTTTCACGGTCACTGATTCATGCCCTTGCCTTATCTTACCTTACCTTATAGAGCTGTCTGTCTGTCTGTCTGTATGTAGGTAGGTATTTCTGTCTGTCTGTATGTAGGTATTTCCGTTTGCGATCTCTCCGGCCCCCAGGAGGGCGCGGACGGTAATAGAAGTGGAGCTAGTAGTAAGGTAAGTACCTTAGGTACTATATGCTGATCAGTAATCTAACAGTCTACCTTACCTTACCTTACTTAGCAAAGATACGGTAAAGGTAGTCCTAATGGGGGACCTCTTGCGAGAATTTTCCTCCTTTCCCGGGAAAGCCCGTCAGATCCAAGCCCGTCAAATCCATGCCCCAAAGTCGGTTGATTCTGGCCAATCAGATCATTTACCCAGATAGATGCCTTTGTTTTAGATCCCTCCACGTTCTACATACAACACAGTAGGTAGCTGGTGAAAAGAGTACCTTGTGCTGCTGCTGCCCTAAATCACAGAATTGGGATGGCATATTTCCCCTTGAGATTCCGTTAGTAGTGACGATCGATGGGGGCGGTTTTGGGAGTTCATGCAAAAAGGCGCAGGGCAGGCAGGTGGAAATTGCGATCGGGGAAGAAATGTATTGGTAGTGTTTACTTGAGGAATACACAGAATGTTTTTCGGCAAGAAGAAATTCCTAATCAAAATCCCCTCGGGGGGGTCCGGGGTTGCTTCCGGAGCAACCGTGACCGTCGTCCTTGGCCCAACCCATTGCACTCTCCCAACACCAGCAATAATGTATATGTACAGGGGTATATCTTTCCAACAACAGGTCAAACGCTGGGAAAGCAAAGTACCGATGCCGGAGTCGCATGATGATGATGATGGTGGTGATGGTGGTGACAATGATTGAAGGGGTTTGGCAAAGTGTTTGTGGTGGTATGGTGGGTGCTCCGTATTTACTTTTCCTCGGTGACCGAATCGGCGGGCACACGTATCCGCGGCTGAAAGCCCAAGGGAATTGGTGGTGTGGTGCTCTTGAAGTGTATTGGTGACATGATGCGAGTCATATTTTGCCGTGCATAAACCGTTTTGAGATCTGACAAGGAATGGTAGTCCACAACCAAAAACCGGGTAGAGAGAGGGAGAGGGAGAGAGAGAGAGAGATCGGTTCGGAAGGATCGAGTGCAGGTGAATCCAGAGAAGTGTGCCGCCGGTGACAGGTGCCTGTGTCCAGCAACAGGCAAAATGAACGAGTCCGCTGAAGTATCCGTGTTGACATGACACGATGTATCCGATGGGAGAATGTAGCTGGGGTTTGATCGAGTCATTCCGATATCAGAAAACACAGCTGCTGAGCCAGAGTCGCACACAGTAGACCGGAAGGAGGTTGTGCAATTGGTGAAGCCGAGAGGTAGAGAGTAAGAGGATGAGCCTATTTGGGGATTTTGGGAAGAGGACGGTTGGGCGGCGGGCCTGGGCAAGGAGGGTATTGAGGCTGTTGTGGACCATTGTAGTGGTATGAGGCAGGCATTTTGTATGATTGGGAGAGGTGACTGGTAGAAGAGAAGAGGTCGGATGGGATTGGTAAGAGTGTGAGTTACTGGAGAGTGAGGAGGCTTGGTGTAAAGCTGCTCTTGGTGCTCAGTGAGTGTTGAAGGTGTGGTTCTTTGAAAGTGTGGAATGTGTGAATGTGTGAGTGTGGAATGCGGTAGGTATGATGTTAGCAGAAAGGTTCGAGGGGGGAAGTGGTGGGTATTTATGAAATTTGCAAGAGTGGTGGAGAGTGATATTTCAGCAACGAGTGCCAAGTCATGCTGCCGTCCCACAGCCGTGGTACTCGTAATTTGATTCGGGAGCTAAATTTGATGATGAAGAAGATATTCAGGGCCAAAGCATAGCATGAGATGATGAGACAGGGATGTTGGGATAATGATATGATGATGATGAATTGATGATGATGGAAAAAGGGGAAGAGGCCAATCGGGTGAATGGTCTAAGTGGTTTGAGTGGTCAATCCTTTTCCCTGTAAAGTGACGACTGACGACTGACCATTGTTCCGACGCCTTCCTAACAATTAGCGCAATTGCTATTTTCCGAGGCTGAAATTTTGGTGTGTGTGGGTTGGTGGCTCAGGTGCTCAGGTGGCCACATCATTATTATTATTTTCACTTTTCACTTGTCCTTTTCCTTTTTCCAACCCACTTGATGACTGTCCCCCAATTGCCATGCCAATTGAATTGGGGCAGGATTGTCCGCCCCTTGCCATCTCGGCCACTTTCTGAGAAGAGACGTTGCAGCAAGACATGATAGGAAATTGTTTGCTGATTGCTTTGCGACCCTATCAACTACAATCAATGAAGATCCGACATGTTCGGAAGCAACAACAATTCGAATCCATGTGACATCGTACCCTCGGCCTCGGGTAAGTAGAGAGTACTCGGGTTGAATCCAAGGGAAAGGATGCAACGGATCTAGCTATCATCAATGAATCCGTGATGATTATTAATTGACTTCTGGACATCTACCGGTACATCATCATTCACCAACTTCGTAGCGCCTCCCAAAACAGCGGAACCCTTCAGTACTTCTTTTTTGACATCCTTCTAGTTTCTAGGTCGCTCGGGAGTTGCGGGCTACTTACGGCCCCCCCGGATTGCCTGTTGCCAAAATTGGAACCCTGTCAAATCGATAGTACTAGTCAAGTATCATGGAGTCATGGGGGCCGGGGACAAAATAAAAGCCAAGGACATGGATACGAAAGATGGGTATCAGATTTAGCAGCATGGGTGCAAACGCAAGTCATCTTGTTTGCCACCCTCTCAAATGCACCGGACTCGGAGATGATGCAAGTCAATGGTGAAACTCTGCCCCTTTTCTGGCTACAACGTAATGTGAGTGTGACGACAGACAGGAGAGCCATGATGCGGTTTGATTGGTGAACAGCGCTGTCTGGACAAGTACAATGGCAATTTGAATGGTTACCAGAATATCTAGGGGAGTGTACGATCAAAAGCGGGACGTTGGAGGCCTCGTGATGTGTTGTGGCGCAGCGACTGGCCGCCTCGGCTTCTTCCTTGATTGGATGGAAGATCATGAAGACGATGAGGAGCAACTGTCAACTGAGAAACATTGCCAGTTGCCACCACTTCGCATTGCTTCTAGTACTTACTATACGGAAAAGCCATTGAAAAGCGAGCAATTAAAGACAGAAGTAAGGGGGTGGTGTCGTTGAGGTTTGAGCGGCGACCCTACGCACAAGCGTGCATTATTGCATCGACAACAGATTGTATGATCTGCAGGGATGAAGCACAGGCACGTTTTCCACGTGGCATTATGCAGCTATTGAATTAGCGTTTCTCTTCGGCCATTGGCCAAGAAGGAGGATCAGCGGTGCAAGGTACAGAGTACAACTTACTAGTACAGTACTTTTGCATTATGCATGGCCCCTCGTATCATATACTCGCGCACCAAAGGAAGTGCCATGCCACCATCCTTCCTCTGCCAGAGAACTTTCACCCGTCGCCGTCTCAGTCTCCACATGTCTTATGTCTATGGCCAGGGACAAATCGACTACAAATGCATACTGTACACCCAAAAGATGATGCACACCCAATCATGATGCAGATAACCCGGTTCCACCGTCCTTGCGCTTGCTTATCTCCCGAGTCACGACTCTCCAACATCGTCAACCTTGCAAAGGAATTAATGCACACCTCAAACGCTTCCTGTCAGACCAATTGACATCCGGGCAGTCCGTTCCTACAAAAGAAAGGGGAACATATGTGCATACAATTTACCCTCACAAGCTGCATGTCATAATGCTCACGCCGGAGCCGAAACGAAACGAAACGAAACGATGGGTTTGCGGCCCCAGTACACGTCGCTAGGCCTTCCAGATCGCCCCTAGAACAGTTGCGGAAGCTCTTGGCCTGTGGCTTGCATGTGGGAAATGAAATTAGAATGCGAAGTGGCTTCATACATAACAAGCTGATTTTGACGCAAAAATAGTATCAAAGCAAGCAGTATTGGCAGGTCCAAACGAGCTGTGGAAAAAGGGCGCATTAGATAGTGCGTTATGTTGATTGTGAGAGCTTCAATAATACCTCCGAGTTGTGCGGCACGGAGATTTCCGCCAACAATTCGGGATTCAGCTTCCAACTCCATGCAGTTCTGTACTCTCACACTGTACACTTGCTACGAGAATATTGTGCAGCTTGAGGAAACGCGATGGCTTGAGTGCTGACACGAGGATAGGATTTGGAATCCTAGTCGCCGCCAAAGATCCAGGCTCGGAGGGCCTCTGGGGGCAACGACAATTGTCATGCTCACTGAGTTGGCCCGATTCATTCTGTGATTCTTACATTCCATGTTTCGTCCTACAACTTTCTCCATGACAACTGACGAGTCGCCTAAACAGGTGATTCTCACCAGAGGCCGGTGCATCCTTCTCATCTTCCTTGGCTCCGATTCCATCATCTTTGGGGTCCATGAACACTGCACAAATCCGAGCGGTTTCCAAAAATGTAAATAGCATTGGGCCCGTTCTATGGAAAGAGAGCTTGATTTCTAATCGCTTCGAGTTTTTGGTGCCGATGCAGCCCAACCCAGTGCTGCTGAGATTCACCATTTCGATTCCTGCCATCTTGGATTTCAGCACCGGCGTTGTGGCAAAATTTCAAGGGTTGAAGAAGATGCGAACAACAGGCATCATGCATGATGCATCCTGACTGCAATTTTCCAAAAAAAAACCCCCTCACCAATATCACGTGCTGTCTTGACGCACATCAGAAACAGACGTGAAACAGACTCAATGCTACCTTATATCTACATCGCAACGGAAAACTCATTCATCCTGGACAGCGGTCAGCGGTCAGAAACGAAGGTCAAACAATGACTGAAACAACCCACTCTCGTCAAAGTGACATTAGTAGTTGGGACACCGGAAAAGCCAAGATAACAACACGCAGACCAGCATCACCGGGTCTTCGTCGCAAGGAAGAAGCATCTTCCTTCTTATGATCTACAAAGCTGCATGAAAGCGAGTTTACTCGTCCATCATCTGGCCCTCTCCCATTTGCGTCGACGCGATCCATTCTTCCATCATAGCCTGGCCGGTACCACCAGCCATTTCTTTGCCCTTGGCCGTGCCTCTTCTCTTCACCACAAGACAAAGGATCCTACCGTATATGCTGAAGCCATCATACGTGGTATCCATGCCCAGCTTCTTCTTGTCATCTTCCCCACCATCTTCTTCCTCTCCTACAGATCTTTTGCCCTTGTTCTTCGAGGAAGGCGTCTTCTGTGCATCAACACTTCCTTCATCCGAATTGTCAGAGAGGAAGAGCCCTTCTTGACTCTCTCCTTTTGCTAACGTTGCCACCTCATCTGCCTCACCTCCCGCAGCAGACGGTATGTCTGCCATACGAACACCCTCGCTCTCTTCGCTCTCCTCGGTGACCAAGCCCGGAGCACTCTCGCCCACCTCAACGGGCGCATCTCTCGTACCACTCAATTTCCCATTTGTAGTACCCAGCCTGCCCTTTTCAGCCTTTGCAATCTTCATCTTCCTGAGAATAGAATGACAGGAGCTCGTTTCGGTCAGGAAGACTGCGACCTCGAATTCATCTGTGCACCCACACACCCGTAGTCAGCGATTAGACTCCGCACCTCTGACCTCAATCCCCATGGAGAGGGTGCAGCCATACCCTCGACTACAACATCTTTCCACCCCTTCCTCTTCCCACCCTTCGCCGACTTTGCCTTCGCATTCTCCTCTCTAAGCTTAGGCAACACGAGCGGGCGGACGGCCTCGATGACACGCGGTAGAACAGGGTTGCGTGAATTGAGGAGCCAGCGGTATGCGTCTGCGGGATTGTCGAGGTAGATGCGGCATTCGAGGACGGAGTACTGGGTTATGCGGAGGTAGCGGCGGATGGGTGGCATGTTGTCAGATGTAGATCGTATGTGCAATACCCATATCTAGAAATCAGGCACACCGAATTGCCCTGCAAATAGCGAAGTAGCATTTACTATTCTCATTACGGCAGTAAGAAAGCGCAGGTAAGGTCAAGGAGCGTGTCGAGCGATGACCGCGCGCGCCAAGCCCGATATCTCGGCGATATTTTCGAGTTGCCATTGAGATTGAGAGCTTTTTATTATTAACCCAGGCATCATCGCGGATACGGCTCCAACCCTCTGTCAACAACTACGTTGCAAGTCCTCCTTAAAGACATTCATACTACAAAGATTTCCGAACTCGATAAACCACGTAACACGCCATGCTCCAGCCCCGAGCAACCGCAACGATGACCGCTCTCCGCAACCTCTCCGCCCTCCCATATCTCCAGCACAGCTCCCGATTCACAACATTACGCCCGTCTCTACCCACGTGCGCATCATATACCGCTCGCACACTCAGCACAGTATCTCCAAGGGCATTAGGACGGAATCCACGCACAGGATCAGGATCACCACAAGGACCATGGAGGACGACGGCCGGACTACTAGGCAAGCCAGCTCCTCGGCCCAGGCTCGGGATGGAACCAAAGCCGGAGCTTTCGAGAGGGATGAAGGTGAGGAGTAGTGTGAAGAAGCTGTGTGATGGGTGCAAGGTAGGTGGTGGAATTGAAACGCCATGTCCCTTCGAAGAGAAGATTCGAGCTGATGGTGCGGTTTTTTTTTGGTTGTAGAGTGTTAGGCGGAAGGGGTATGTGTATATTATATGTTCGAAGAATCCGAAGCATAAGCAGCGGCAGGGATAGGGAGGGGTGGAGGGGATTGGGATCTGGGGAAGGGAAGGAGGGAGATGGTGGTAGGGTCCGCGCTGGTGTTGTTAAGAGGGTGAGCAGCGCGGCGTCTCAAGGGGTTTAGTACCAAGAAAGATTTGCTATCTCAATGCAAATACAGTACCAGCGAAGCATGTGGCATGGTAATGATACACCAAGAAGGCTTCAGCGCCGCGTTTTCAGCGTGCATGCCGTAGGACATCAAATTTGACCTTGCTAGCTGTTCCAAACCATATACATATCGAAGTGGACTTTCTCACTATTGGCAGCAAGGCTTCTAATTTCCCTTTTCACCATCCCGGGGTCTATTGTACCAATTTCTGATGTGCTTCCATCCAAAAAAGCCCCCTCCACCTTCGCCCCAAACTCTTGTATCAGGCCCCATACCAGCCTCCTGCTTGGCCATTGCCTGCTTCATTCTCTCCACCTCTTGCTTCTTCTCCATTTCCTGCCTCTTCTCCTTAATCATCTCCTTCCTCTGCTCCAGCTCTGCAGCCTCCTTCGTCGCCTCCGTATCCTTTACATCCTTCATCTTCCCCTTCAACGCACCAATTACCCCCCTCCCATCATCACTCCTCCCATCCCTCATCCTCTTCTCCTCAATTGCCTCCTTCTCCAACTCCTCCCTCTGGAAATCCCTCACCTTCCCCAACTTTTCCCTCCACTCCTTATCCTCCAGATCTCTCGCCTCCAACTCTCTTATCCACGCATCCTTCTTCTCCTGCGCTTTTCTCAGCTTCACCAAATCCGTAAACTCTTTCCGTTTCAGACGGTCCGCGTTGTAGTAGTACGAGCCGCCGAGCATGGCGACGAGTGTGAAGGATTGCGCATAGAGACGGTAGCGGAAGAATTGGTTTGTGCGGGCGCCATTTCCTTGGCGGATGGAGCGGCTGGCGTTGTAGAGGGCCCAGCAGGTCACGGCGACGCCGAAGGGGATGAGGGGTTCTTCTTTGAGGCGGCGGGTGAATTTCTGCCAGCGGTTTTCGTCAAAGAAATCGCTAGACAATGCTTAGCGGAGGGTTTCTTCGCGAAAAAGAGGCGGGGAAACTCACGGGTCGCTGTCGAAGGAGGAGGGGAGAGGTGCGTCGGACATGTTGGATTGGGAATGTCGGAAATCAGAAAGAGGGTGGATATCTAGAGCTTTGCGTCATGAGGTCATGGAGGCAGGATGCCCGGGGGTTAGAAAATACTGGTGTTTCCAGTGCAGTGGTAGCCAATGGGAGATTGGACAGATGATCAAGAAGGCGCAAGCTGCAGTATGATAGAGCAGGCCGGAATTGAACAGTAGATGTTGGCTGTTCAGGATCTTTGCCTTCTCGAGGCGCCCTCACTCTCAGATCGATCGACAGCGGAACGTTCCGCCTGCTACTCTACAATTGTTTGAAATTCACTTACTCTCCTCTCTCCCTTTCCTCTCTCCGCTCAAGCTCTCAGGATCTAATCAATCATGGCTCCCATCTCAATGACAAACGGCGTCCATAATGGCATGCCACTAACTGAGTACTCTGCCAATCCCACCCTAGAAAAGACCTCAGCTTCCTCTTCAGTACCAGAAGCATTCCTGCTCTCTGACGGCCACCCAGATGTATGTAACACGTTTTGGTGTAGTTTGGGCTTTAATAATCAACATGAATAGTATCTCCGCCTGATCCTCACTTCCCGAGTATACGAAGTAGTAAAAGAAACTCCTCTCACCCCAGCTATCAACATCAGCAATCGGCTAGAATGCAAAGTCCTCCTCAAAAGGGAAGACCTCCAACCGGTCTTCAGCTTCAAACTGCGAGGGGCATACAACAAAATGGCACATCTCAATTCAGAAGAGCGGTGGAAGGGGGTGGTCGCCTGCTCAGCTGGTAAGTGAAGCAGCAAAAACGTCTCCAACTCTGAGCTGAGAGATTATAGGGAATCATGCTCAGGGAGTCGCATACTCTGCACGCCACCTGAAAATACCTGCCACCATCGTCATGCCCTTGGGAACCCCCCCAATCAAACACCTGAATGTCTCCCGACTTGGCGGCTCCGTTGTACTCCATGGCGACGATTTCGACTCAGCGAAAAGTGAGGCACACCGCCTGGAGAAGCTGCACGGCCTCACCAACATTGCACCTTTCGATGACCCTTATGTTATTGCAGGGCAGGGCACAATAGGCATGGAGCTGCTGCGGCAAACGAATCTGCAAGAATTAGAGGCAGTCTTCTGTTGCGTTGGTGGGGGTGGCCTGATAGCCGGCGTGGGGGTTTACATCAAACGCATCGCTCCGCATGTCAAGATCATAGGTGTGGAAACTTACGATGCTAATGCGATGGTGCAGTCGCTCAAAAAAAAGGCGAGAGTGGTATTGAAAGAAGTCGGCTTGTTCGCTGATGGTGCTGCAGTCAAAACGGTTGGCGAAGAGACATTTCGGCTCTGTCTGGAGGTCGTGGACGACGTCATTGAAGTCTCAACGGATGAGACATGTGCTGCCATCAAAGATGTATTCGAGGATACAAGATCTATTGTCGAGCCCGCTGGCGCCTTAGCTTTGGCCGGCTTGAAGAAGTATGTGGCACGGAATCCATCTACTAATCCCAAACGACAGTTGGTTGCACTGGCTTCAGGCGCAAACATGAACTTCGACCGATTACGGTTTGTTGCCGAGCGTGCCGCTTTGGGTGAACAGAAAGAGGCATTGCTTGGTGTCAACATCCCCGAGAGACCTGGAGCTTTCGCTGACCTTGTCAAATCTGTACCTATGCACTCCGTGACCGAATTCAGCTACCGGTATGCTAAAGAAGTGTCTGCCAATATTCTTATGGGCATATCCATCAATCCATCCACACGGTCAACGGAGCTTCCAGACTTGATCCAACGTCTTGGTCGGGATGGTATGCATACGGTAGATCTCAGTGACGACGAGCTTGCCAAGTCACACCTAAGGTACCTCGTTGGTGGTCGCAGTGGTGTCCAAGATGAGCGACTGTACATGTTCGATTTTCCGGAACGACCGGGAGCATTGATCAAGTTCTTGACTACCTTGCGACTGGACCAGAACATCTCACTCTTCCACTATCGAAACCATGGAGGAGATATCGCCAAGGTGTTGGCTGGTATTCAATGCCCGATAGCCGAGAAGCAAGAAATGGAGGGCTTCCTATCGAAGCTGGGCTATCCTTTCTCTGACTGCACAGACTCGCCTACATATCGAACGTTTCTCCGGGAGTGAGTTGGCTGTGGCGAGTTGAAACCGCTCAGGTTCCAAGGAGATAGAAGTCACGGTATGTAAACACTTCACAGATGCTAGTGCCATATGCCCACGAATCACTGGACAATGATAGTCGACAACAGCTCCAGACCTCAGCCATGCACAGTAGGATGTCTCGGATGTTATTCTTCCGTGTTTCTGGTTCCTGGTACCTAGGCCGGCTATTGCATCTGGACAGCAATCTCAGTTGGGGATCTAGAGGACTTCGAAATGCACAAACGTAGAATAGGGCGCCCTATAATCCAGAAGAAAGCTATCATGTCCAAGCAAATGGATCTCTTCGGCTGCAAGCTGCCTGTTTCATTGTGTTGTAGGACACCTGCTATGACCTGGCCCTCCAATGGGAACTGAGGCCCCAAGGCAGTTGCTTCGATTGGCCCTTGTTTGTGACAAAAGCAAGCAATGACCACCTAAATGTTCTCCTGATGTCCTGATCCTGCTATTGCATTTTCCAAAGCGTGAGAACTGCCGCACTGACTGTGGTGATCCCCTGAAATCGACAGCGGTCAATGCTGAAAGCTATTAGTTCATTGTGAATGATGCATTTGGACAGGAGCCTTACAGGGACAGACAATAGACACCAATGATAAGATGTTCAATGGGTTTGCAAAGGCTGCAGTGTAAGCAGGTATCAAACAGGAGTGTGCCGTCACGGCCCTTGTGTTGAGCTCTTTTGAAGCCCAATTTACAATGCACGCTTTGCCTTACTTGACGCGTTGTCGTGATGAGGTGAAAATTTTCACCTCACCTCACATCACATCACACGATTGCACACGCTTACACTCTCGATCGTTTCTACCTCACATAATTGCATACGCTTACACTCTCGATCGTTTCTACCTCACACACTTGCACACGCTTACACTCTTGATCATTCTACCTCACATAATTGCACACGCTTACACTCTCGATCGTTTCTACCTCGATCGTTTCTACCTCACATAATTGCACACGCTTACACTCTCGATCGTTTCTACCTCACATAATTGCATACGCTTACACTCTCGATCGTTTCTACCTCACATAATTGCACACGCTTACACTCTCGGTCATTTACAATTTGCACATTACATTCGCTTCCCAGATCACAAGATGGTGCTTGAGGCTATCAACGATACAGTTCGACCTGTTGAGCATACAACAGTTATCTTCTTTCTCGCTTGGCTTCTTCTGTTGTCATGGGGCACTGGGCATTACCGGTTCAGCTGGTATAACCATATCATTGCTATCATTGTCACTGATCTCTCCTTGAATGGCACAACGTTGAAGCTCTTCAGCGCTCTTTTCCTATTTCGCTATGTACGGCTTATTTACAACCTAAAAGCCTTCCTTAGCTATCAACCAATCGCTATCCCAGAAGAACCGAGCCTAACAGCAGCGAAAGATGTCACAGTCATTGTTCCAACAGTGGAACCTTACGGAACTCAGTTCGAGGAATGTATCCAATCAATCGACTACAACGGACCTTCGAAGATTATTGTTGTCACTGCTGGACCAGGCAACTATGAGAAAGCGATCAAGAGCACACGCATGTACACAAAGGTTGTGGTGATGAATTGCAATGCTCAGAACAAACGGGAACAGGTCTGTATGGCTATACCAGAGGTACGAAAAAAGAGAGACTGTTGAAAAGAGAATGTTGGAGAGAATTTCAAGGAGAGAATTTCAAGGAGAGAATGTTGAAGAGAGAATGTTGAAGAGAATTTCAAGGAGAGAATTTCAAGGAGAGAATGTTGAAGAGAGAATGTTGAAGAGAGAATGCTGAGGAGAGAATGCTGAGGAGAGAATGCTGAGGAGAGAATGCTGAGGAGAGAATGTTGAAGAGAGAATGCTGGCGTGTGCTTCAGAGGATAAATGTTTCGAAGGGGGCCAAACCCCTTTCCTTCTCCATCCTCATCTCTATAGCTAGGGCTATATGAGAACTTTTCGCTGACCCTCAATGGTTAATCCCTCTTTTCTTCTTCACCCTCATCTTGGGAACTTTTCGCTAACCGTCAATGGTTGAACCCCCTTTTCTTCTTCACTCTCACCTTCTCAGCTTCTGACCACATGCCGTCTTTTCGCTAATCATCAACGGCTTTCCAGGTAGACACTAAAATAACAGTACTGTGCGACGACCATGTCTTCTGGCCCGTTTTCTGGCCACTTACTTTTCTCCTCAGCGTTCTCGCCCCTTTTGAAGATCCAGAAGTTGGCTGCGTCGGCACTAACAAGCAAGTCCGTCGGACCGCCTCAAACTTCTTCGAGGGCTACTGGAATCTTCTCGGCTGTACGTACCTGGAACGACATAACTTCGAGATAGCTGCAACGAATAATATCGATGGAGGTGTGTTTGTGGTGTCGGGTCGGACCTCTGCCCATCGCACAGAGATTCTTAACGACCAAGCCTTCATCAACGGATTCAAAAATGAGTACCTGAATACATGGTTCGGGAGTTTTGGTCCTCTGAACGCCGACGACGATAACTTTATCACTCGGTGGATGGTTGAGCACGATTACAAGATTAGAATTCAGTACTCTGAAGGAGCTTGTATACAGACAACTTTGGGCGAATACCCCAAATTTCTATCTCAGTGCATGCGATGGTCTCGTACGACATGGCGAAGCAATCCACGCAGCCTGTGCTCTCGCAAGATCTGGAGAACACAATGGTGGTGCGTCTACGCCGTATACATCACATCTCTGTTCAACTTCGCTCTGATCGTCGACCCGGCCCTGCTCTATCTGGCCTGGACTCACCTCAACGACCGGGCGAGCAGCCACTACTTCGCGCCGAAAACAGGCATCACGGCCCTGCTTCTGTGGATCGTCTGCTCCAAGCTGGTCAAACCCTGGCCGCATTTCCGGCGCCATCCCCGGGATCTGCTCTATCTGCCGGGCTATATCCTCTTCGGCTACGTCCATTCGGTGATCAAATTCACGACACTGGTCACGTTTTGGGACATTGCGTGGGGTTCTCGCCCGCTAGGCGACGCGGGAGTGGGGGACATGGGCCCGAACAATGGCAGGAACAAAGGGCCGTCGGTGGTCGTGAACGGAGAGGAGTTCTGGGACGCGGCCGAGATATGGCCGGAGAGGGAGGGCCGTCGGAGGAGGTTGTGGTGGAGATGAATTTGGGGAGGACGTCGTGGTGGAGGAGAATTCGCGGCTGCAGGCTCAGATAGCTGTCAGGATGGTGGAGGATGGTGGAGGATGGTGGAGGATGGTGGAGGATGATGGTGGAAGATGGGTTGGAATCGGAGCACCAGTTGGCAAGCAAAGGGGATAGGGCATACAGCCCGCCAGCGCCGCCCCCAAATAGCTGCCAGGATGATGATAGAAATTCGGGTGTGCAGTTGCAGCAAACACAATCACAATTGGCAGCCACAAGTTCACGCACACGTACGTAGCCCTACAATGGCAACAAAGTTTAGGGGTTACAAGGCATGCAAACACTTGCAAACCAATGATATGATTACCGTGCCGTGATAGTGATAGCAAGAGATAAGGTTACAAGGCATGTTAATGCTGCAGAGTATGGGTACGATACCCTGACAATGATGGCAATAGATAGGGCTACAAGCTATACAGAATGCTGCAAAGTAAGGGTACGATACCATGATAAACGCCACAAGGTACGGGTATGATACCACCATAGTCTATTGTATACATGCGCTATTCCCCTCGAATTATGTAACACCTAAACTATGCGCAGGGCGCAGAGGGTCGAAAGACCCCGGGATTTTGATCCCGAGGAGCCAAGTATCCACGGTCCTGTGCCCAAAATCGTGGGGGTTGAGGACGATCCCGTTGCCTTGATCGCAGCAGTCCGTCTCCCCTTCGGCGTCGCTGTATACGGAGCTTGCTGTGGTTGGTGATGCAAGGTGGCTTGATCCGTCCTCGTTGTTGCCGGAATCCGTCGTCGTGGTGGGGCTAGACGTGGTAGACATGGGCGTGGACATGGCTCGCCAGTGTTCGTAGAGTAGTTCGGTGGCTTTGATGAACAACCTCCAGCTTTGAGCCAGCTTCGATGTTGACCGGGCGGATTGTAGCTCTGAATTTGCACGCTCTTTCAATAACTTTCTCAATATTTTGCCAGCGGGGTTCTTGGGGATTGAGTCGACGAATACAACGCCTCCGTCTAGGCTCTTGTATCTCGCGAGGTAGTTGGACATGTGGTTCTTGATGTCGGCCAGGTCAATGTCGCTACCAGGTACCTTGATGACGTAGGCTCGAGGGGCTTCGGTGGTGTCGTCTTTGGGGTGAAGGATACCGATGACAGCAGCGTCCAAGATTTCAGGGTGCAGCATAAGAACTGCTTGCAATTCAGCTGGCGAAACCTGCCAGCCACGGACCTTGATCATCTCCTGTTGCAGCACAGTCAGCGACGATCGGACACGGCACACGTTGATGGGATAGATGACCGAATCTAAGGGACTGCCCAACCTTTGCCCGGTCAACAATGTAGTATCTGCCTCCGTCCTTGTATCCAACATCGCCGGTTCTCAGCCAGCCCTCAGCGTCTATCATGGCTCTACTGGCTTCAGGGTTTCCAAGGTAGCCTTGCATGACAAGCGGTCCTCTGACGTAGATCTCGGCTTGTTCCTCGTCTCGATCGACGATACTGCCATTTTGGGCGATGAGTCTGGGGGACTAGATTAGCCATTTTTATAGAGAAACTTTGGATGGACCTCACTTGGCTTCCATTCCTGGCAGCAGTTTGCCCACACTACCGGTATGGTCTGTATCAGGCCAGAGAAAAGTAGTGATCCATCCAGACTCCGTCATTCCCCAAACCTGCACCACCCTCGCAGCGGGCGCTAAGAGACGAAAAAACGCATCCTGAGCCCTCTCATCCAACGGAGAGCCGGCACACCAGACCAAGCGGAGTGAAGCTAGCAGGTCCCTCGTTTTTGCTTCTCCTTTCATGAGTGCATTCAAGATCGCTGGTACTAACGGTGTCTCGGTAATCTCATACTGGTGAATTATCGACAGATACCTCTGCTGCTCGAAGCGGCGCATTATGTAAGTCGGTACACCTTCTCGAATGGGTGCGATGTGTGCAAGTGGGAAGGCAAAGGCGTGGAACTCCGGCAGACTGATTAAACGAGATACCTGTTGAGCCAGTGTTAGTAATGGGAAAGGGTGTTCCAGAGCTGAGGTGAATCCACCTTGTAGGGCTTTTCCTTGCTATCTTCTAGCATAATACTCTGCATCACGAAGCTGTGATGGGAGATCATGGCCGCTTTCGGTAGTCCAGTAGTCCCACTAGTAGAAAGCAAAGCAGCTGTCGTATTCTTTGCTTCTTCCTCGCTCGAAAACCGCACCCAATCGCGCTCACCATGATTCAGAAGCTCTTGGATAGAGCTGCAAGGAAACTTTGGAACAGTGCCAGGTTTTGGGAGACGGCGGGAGTCTGTGTCCAGGGCGAACACTTTGGAGGCTGACACCCCATACTCTCCCACTTGGGCGACTAAGGGGAGAAGTTCGTATTCTGTAATAAGAAATCGAGCTCTGGTGCTCTGCATGTGGTGCCTAAGCTCTGAATGTGTGTATCCTGGATTAGAGCCTGTAAATCGCCCTCCTGCGCCGATGATGCCAAGGAAAAGCATGGTGTACATCACCTGAGATAGTCAGCTCTGCTCGGCCGCTGCTCGCGATTCAGCTGACGAATCCAGGGCAGCAGAATGGCGAAAGGAGAAGTCTCGCCCTTACATCATTAAAAGCATGCACGCACACGCAGTCTCCTGGCTTCAAACCCACCGCCTTCCAGCCAGCGACAAACTTCCTGACATAGACCCGCGCTTCGCGGGCTGATATCGACCCTTGGGGATTCTCAGGATCAATGTAGATCTTCGTGTCTTGGTCGTAGTCACGATTCCCGAAAATCCATGAGACCAAATCCATCTTGGAGCCTTTTTCGACGGGGTCCACGAGAATCCAGGTAGTCGACTTCTCACGGCGCTTGAAGATTTTGCGAATCTTGGCGACTGGGAATATTGTGGAGAAGAAGGCATATTTGTTCCTGCCAGACATTGGGTAGTCAGGCTAAATATAAAGTCAAGAGTGACCGAATTCGCCCCAGTCCAGAAGACCCAATGATGTGGGTGCTAACGCTTGGGGTGTCATGTAGGTGTATCATGTCGGTTCGGCGTTTGTCGGTTGTGCTTTCCTGGACAAGTCCGAAGGAAGGCGCAACCAATGATATCTCCGGTCGCGTACCAATAGGCGAATACTGGAAGCAGATATCCAGCTGCTTCCAGGCTTACGGCACGGTTTTCTTGTTTTCTTGTCGGGATTGATGTATTTGTCATTGGAACTGCTGATAATGGAGAAGCATTCGCATGAGGGTGTGAGAATGAACTTGGAGTTGGTGGGGGGGTATTGACTCTGGTAAAGCATGTGTCGCGTGGCCTCCATGTACGAGTCTCTTTGCTTCATGCACCTTGACGCCATCTTGCATCGCCCGCTGCAAGAAGAGAGTGTCCGGTGCAAGCCAGTGGATGATGCCCTCAATTACGCTTTGCGCCTCCACGTCCGTAGTTGGGCGCAAATTGAGCCAGTCATATGCACACTTACGCGCCAAGAACCATTCCGGCGGTTGTAGGAGGCTTCATCATGTCACCAATGTGGTTGGCCGCATACTCTCAAGGGATGGAGAGAGCGAAGCGCATGATGAGGATGTCTATTCCAGATATTGGCTGCAGGATTGGAACGAATGTAGGATAAGTTTGCGGATATAGGACTCGAGTGTGCATGACTGGGAGTGCCGGAGTGGGGATTGCTGGGGCTTGGCGATGAGATTGCATACAGAAATGCTCCGGAGGTGTCACGGACTTGAAAATGATTGGTCAAATTGCTGAATAAGAATACGAGTGTACGCATCTTATGGATCCTAAAATAACATTCCAAATTCCTGGGAATATATCCGGCCTCACTAATAAATATTGAGATAATGATACGGGAGTATTTTAGGTAAGAAAAAAGAATATGCGGTCCATGGGATCCATGCTACACCACCTTGCTACACCACCTTACGCCCATGCATGATGCAACATTAATTCTCTCCGTCATAATTCCGGCGTCCATCCTCCCTGCATTTCCATTTCCATTTTCTCATCTAGTCTAAGCCGACTGACCCAAGTTATTGATTGACAGATATATCTAATGTCACCCTCAAACTTCATTATCAATGTTGCACTCTCCACTATCATCTGCACCCCCATCGTCCTCATCGCAATCAGCCTCGTCGTCCATAGGAATCATCTCTATCCTTGCCAGCTGTAATTCCCTGTTCCCTTGTCCCACCATCAGCGCCACTTGATCCTCATCCCAACCCCTGCGCCTCACTTCCTCCACCATTACGTCTCTGATTCTATTGCTCCATTGTCGATATTCCAACAGATTCTCGTCTTCCAGCTCGAACAATTCCACCCCGATCCCACCAAGCAATTCACTCAAAGGATAACTGCCCGCAAATTCCCAGTCGATGACTGCGCTGATGCGACCATTGTGCACCATGATGTTCCGGCCGCAGAAATCGCCGTGCACCAGAGCGAAAGGCTCTTGGGGAAGGAAAGGGGATGGATCTGAAATCACTCTGTCCCGGGCTGTTCGCAAGGACTCGAGGAACTTCTCTTTTGACGTGCCTTCAAACACGTCCTCATCTAGGTCTTCGGCAGAGGCGTTGGTGTAATAGTAGATCTCTTTATCGTAGCAAGCAATCACGTAGGCCTGTGTAGAAGGATATGGTCCGATGTTGTAGAAGGCCGAGGAGTGAAACTTGTCCTGAACGAGTTGTCAACATATGGAATACTCTTTTGCCGTGTCATGAAACAGCCCTCGTAATCGACATTGACTTACTCTTCCTTTGAACAATTTGATGCCTTCGACTGTGGGTCCGAGTTTATGGTCCAATGTTAGACCGCCAATACCGCCGAGATCGATCTGACTCAGTGTGGCAATAATTTGCGCCACTTCGTCAGCGACGCCTGCTTTCTCTGCTTCTGTCAAGCTGAACCACAATGAATCTAGAGGTTGGCCATCGATGAATTCCATAGCGATGTACGGACTGTCAGACCCTGACTGTTTGATATTATACGCGTACACTTTGGGGACTGGTATTGACGGATGGTGTTTGGCAATGTATGTAAGGAAGGCTATTTCGTTTTCTATTTGACATGCCGAAGCTTCCTCTTTAGGCTCCCGAATGATGATTTTTCGTGTTGAAAGAGTCTCGATGCTGTCCGATACCTGGTATGACAATTGATTAAAATTGAAGAGAAAACCGTAGATTACTCACGTTATACTCGGTCGTATACGACACGAGCCATACATAGTTATAGCCTCCTTCTGCGAGTAGCTGTACCTCCCATGCCTTGATATCGAAGTCAGTGCTTTCTTGGTTTGAGTGTGTATTTTGGTTCTCCATTAAGGCAAGCTCCACAGCGCTTAACCTTTCCCGTAGTGCCTGGTTTGTAGTGCCACACTTTGGGGTGGGAGGCGCAGTACTCCATGTGTTTCTTGCAGAATCCGACATTCTTGCAGACCTGGCAATGGTGAGTAGTCGGCATTAGATATGTTTTACTTATATTGCTGACTAATGAGACAAGCGGTGAAGCAAGGGACTGAGGCACTCGAACCTTCGGGTTCCACCTATATACCTCAGACCAAGTCATCCGTCACTGAGGGACAAGGAAAGCATTAGAGAAAGCATTAGAGGATTTCTGTCACTCTGGCCGCAAACAGCCCGAGGAATGGAGCCAACGATCATTGAAGATCCTGAACACAACCAAGGGAGAGAACGTTTCGGCGAAAGGGACAAAGAATGAAAGCACGAAAGGCCGGGAACGGTCACTACTAGTTGAGTAGCTCTGACATAATTTCCTGCGTTCGAAGGAGTAAGAGAAACCACGTAGACAAGGAAGAGCGACAAGCGTACGCCTGTTGGACAGGAGAAAGGCTTGATTCGAAGACATTTGAGACGGCGCAGTGACAATAGACCGCATCCTAGGCGTTCAGAAAGAGCGTTTTGAAAGAAAAGACGATGGTTGCATAGACAAAGCAGAAGCGTTCGAACAGACGTCTGCCTGCCTGACTTCATACCTGAGAGCCACCGAGATCACCTGGGCTTTGTGGGACCAAGAACACGTCCGGAATCTGATCCTTTCCTGCCTCTGCCGTTCTTGATGCTTTCTAATTCTTTCATTGCCGCAATCTGATGCCTCGAGTGTTGTTGGACTTTCTTCCAGGGCCGGATAAAGCGTGTTCCTGGGCCAGTGGCCGGTTACCAGTGCGAGCTGTTGAAAAGCGGACGCTGAGTTTGTCGCCAGGAGTCAGAATACTGCGAGTCAAAGAATTGAACAATCGGATCTCGATGAAAGAAGCTTTCAGTCCGCGTCTGGTGGCGCTGCAGGCGCGCCCGGACGCCAAGCAAGCGGCGTGGGTGGCGTCAAAGAGCGAGGATTAAGTACTCACCAGACACCAACTACCAAGCACGAGTCTGAAGCACAAGTCTAGAGCACACAGCGCTGGCATAATGCTAAGGCGCCCAGGAAAGCAAGCGGCCCAGACTGTCGGTTTGTGCCTAGCTTAGGATCATCTAGTGTCACAATCGGCCTCTTTGCTAGCACTAGCATCAAGTTCATTTTCAGCTCAAAAAGCAGGAATTATCTCCATCCTCGCCAGACCAAGCTCCTCGTTACCCCACCCAGCTAGCAATTCCATCTTCTCCTCATTCCATCGTCTCGCTCTTGCCGCCTCAGCTATTAGTCCTTGGATGCGGAGATTCCAAGCGCTGCTCTCTTCCTCTGTCTCATTGTCTACTATTTCTAGCACATCAACGCCTCTCCCTACTAGCATCTCGCTCAGCGGGTAGCTACTGGCGAATTCTTAATCCAGGATTGCCGCAATCTTCTTATCTCGCATCATGATGTTGCAGCCGTCCAAATCGTTGTGAACGAGTGTGTATGGTTGTTCTGGGAGGAACGTTGATGGGGACGAGGCCAGCCTGTCGCGAGTTCCTTGGAAAGATCTGATGAACTCGTCTCTTGGCACGAAAACCAAAAAGGCCGTGTCAATATCACTGTCAGGAGCGTGGGTATAGTAGTATGTTTCCTTGTCACAACAGGCGAGGACGTAAGCGTGTGTTGAGTGGTAAGGTCCGAGTCATAACAGTCTGGCGAATGGGACTTGTCCTGCGAGCATGTCTAAGTACGCCACTGAAGACCGTTTTGCGTATAGAGCGCACAAGAAGCATCAAAATAAAGATCGGACCCCCGGACCCCAAATAAGGCAAGGCTTGTGACTAACATGTTTATACCGACGAACCATGGAGAAAGAGGCTAGACAGACTTGTAACGTCCAAGGTCTTCCACCAACATTGATGCGCTCACTTTGAAGCTTCAGCTTTTTTACCACTCGTTCGTTGGGGATATAAATTGAGTCATCTTGTCACTGCGTCAGTCGTCACGATCATTGGTTTCGAAGACTAGCGAAGATAGATCCAGCTCCGCAAAAGCTAACCCGAAGAGAAATTTGAGCATCGAGCCAATTTGGGAAGTTTCCTGGAAAAGTTGGCTTCTAGAAAGGATAAAAATTTTTCAAAGGGGAGTCGCGTTATTTTCGATTTTTCGATTTCTTATTACGAGTCGAATTGCGAGAGATCTCTTGTTTCACACTACTGTAAGGAATTCGGTTTAGAGCGAGCCGGCAACGAGCGGTTTGTAGAGAAATACTTATTAACATACACTAGAGTATGCCCTGACTCCCTAGGCACGCGTTGTACTTTACAGTCCTGCGAGGGCCCGACTTTCTCTATCCTTCCAAATGATCGCCCCATTGAGTGTCTGGACAACTACATCTGTTTGCTGTCGACATCGTTAATATGACTTTTTCACCTACTCCTACTTGCTTGTGTAAGTCGTGTTACCGCCTAATTAAGCTCAGCGTGCCAAGGCCTTGCGGCTTTGTGAAACCCACCATTGTATTCGTTCTTCATAGATACTATTCTTTTGTTTAGTACGAATACGAAGCCAACACAGACATACACCACTGAGTCTCTGACAACGAAGTAGATCGTCATGGAGCTATCAGATAATCACCTGAAGAATGCCGCCAGCGTGGTCAGGGAGATGAATACGCTCATTGACCCTGTCCATCAAAATCAGCCAGAGGCCCGAGAAGGATTGTTGGCCCTCTCTCATAAAATGACGGCGATGCTGGAAACGCCAAGTGAAACCATCCAGAGAATTGGCTGGGCAGAGGTAAAGCGTCTTCTCAATTTGGAGAAGAATGGGATTCTACGAAAAAGAATAGACTAATTCCATCTGGCCGGCTCGATTTGCAGCAATCAGAACCGCAGTTGACTTGAAAGTTTTTGATGTCCTCAATGATGCTGGCAACGATTCTATAAATATCTCGCAGCTTGCAAGCCAGACGGGCGCTGAGAAATTATTGATCGGTATTGTGTTTGAGTCTAATCAGGTCTTCTGTCTATTACTGTAACGAGGCTTGACCGCTTACTCTCACATCGTGAATAGCTCGGACGATGAAACATCTTTCTGCCATGAACATTGTTGGCGAAACGGGCGCCGATGAGTTCTCCCCAACCCACTTTTCCAATGCCCTGACAATTCCAAAATACCGAGATGGGATCAGCTACTGGTTTGCAAGCGATACCTCGTTCTTGCCTCATGTCATGCTGACCCACTGAAGCTTCAACGTAGCAGGCCCATCCTTTCACGGGACGCCAGGTTATCTCAAAAAAACCAAGTATCAAAACCCAGGGAACATCGCCGATGGACCATTTCAATACGCGCATCACACCAAAGAACCATTTTTTGTATGGCTAAGGGAGAGACCTGAGCGCTTCGAACATTTCAATAACTACATGAGTGGATACCGTCAAGGAAAGCGTAGCTGGATGGACGAAGACTTTTACCCTGTGAAAGAAAGACTTGGATACGATACACAAATTGACGACAATAATGCGGTGTTCCTTGTGGATGTAGGAGGCGGTTTGGGTCATGATTCAGAGGAGCTGAAAGTCAAACATCCAGGCATTCGGGGTCGTCTGGTGCTACAGGACCAGCTGGAGGTCATCGCCCAAATCAGCAAGGCTTCGCATGATATTGAGCTGACTACCCATGACTTTTTCACTTCACAGCCTGTCAAAGGTACGCTCTACAAATGGATATAATTTGCGCGAGAAATTGACTAGGTGCGGCTTAGGTGCTAGAGCATATTATTTGCACTCCGTTCTCCACGACTGGGATGATGCTTCGTGTCTCAAGATTCTCCGAAACATTGCCCCTGCTATGCGGCCGGGATACTCAAAGCTGCTTATCAATGAAAACATTGTTCCAAATGTCGGAGCGGCGTGGTCGATCACATCAATGGACTGGTTGATGATGGTTTTGGGCGCGGTCAGGGAGCGGACAGAAAAGCAGTGGAAAAAATTGCTTGGGGAGGCAGGGCTGAGGGTCACTGGGATTTGGATGTATGAGCAGGGAACTGAGAGCTTGATCGAAGCAGAGATTGAACTTCGATAGTCTCTTTACATAGATATCAGAATCTTGTCGCTGGTTTAGGTGAGCAAGAATAAGGTATGCTAGTGGCGCTACTAGAAAGCCACAGCATAAACCGGAATACATCTCAAGATGATCGACACTGCCGGTAAAGGAAAGCTGGTTTGTGTACTACCAACAAATTTGAAGTAGGTATGTAAAGACCGGAAAGGGAGCGCAATCATGGGCCACCAGTTTAGAGAACTCGGTTTAACGTTTCTCCGAATATCTTGGCACATAAAATGCCCGCGAGCCCGCCTGGCCAAAAGGCCGAGACGGCCAGAGCAACCTTGACCTTCATTAGATCAGCTCACTTTTCTAAGCGGACTGCTATGGTCCTCGAGCTCCGTGTCTGGGGCCCAGCGTTTTCTCTGCCGTCTCTTGATCCGCAATGCCTCGCCGCCATTGCATATCTATCCCAGGCGGTGCCTCGAGAACAATGGTTCCTTGTTGCGAGTTCTGACACCACTTTGAGTCCCACGAGTCCGTGAGCCACCACACGCTGCCACCTCCGTGCCCCCTTGAGTGGAATGTGCTGATTTGGGTGGCAGAGGAGCTACCTGCCCTTCGAGATGGCTCGACGACCCTTGGTGGCTTCGAGAACATCGTGGACTATCTACGCAAGAGATCTGATGGACAGTGGGATCTAGACCGGCAATTATCCAACCCAAAAGACAAAGCTGACATCACCGCGTACTTCATCTATCTCCCCAAACCCCAAGAGTCTACAGCTAACCGACTCGCCTTTTAGCTTTTCCTCCTTCCTTACCTCACAAGCCCACCCCCTCCTCGACCTCTCCCTCTACGTCGCAAGCGAGAATTATACCATGACTCGCACCGCATACTCCTCAATCCTCCAATGGCCAACCCAGTACTTTGTCCCGCCTCAGCGACGGGCCCTCGCCAAAGCGCGAACCGAGCATCTAGGCCTTTCATCTCTAGACCTCGACACTCTAAACGAGGAACGAAGAAGCAGCAGGAAAGCTGCGGATCTCATACCACAATCGTTACGGACCTCACGGCCGAGGGTAACGGGGCTGTTGAAGGAGAAGCAGTCGAGCGCCAGGTTCAAGTTGGATGCACTGGTGGATGCGACGTTTAAACCCCTGCAGCAACTTTTGGGACAGAAGAAATGGATGTTGAGCGATGAAGGAGCGTCAAGTCTGGATTGTCTGGCGCTGGGATATTTGTCACTGGCATTGACACCGGAAGTTCCGCAGTCGTGGCTTTCAGAGGGATTGCGAGGGAGGTATCCTGACTTGTGCAGATATGTGGAGGACGGAGTCAAGGAGATGTTTGGCGGGAAAGCGGCGGTGGAAGATGCGTTACTGAACTCAACAGAAGAGCAGTCCGCCATGAGTCAAGGACAAAGCGAAACTGCACTGCCTTGGAAAGCCCCCAAACAAAATCTTATCTCCGCAGGCGCAAGCGTCCTCAATAGCACACTTGAATCAGTGCCTTTCTACAAACGCACCATCATCACCACCTCATCTATCCAGCCAGCGCATTCATTAGACGCATCACCACACTCGCTTACATCTACATTCCTACCACCCTTGCTAGCAAGCGCAGGGGCTGTCTCAGCTATAGCCGGCTATCTCCTCTATTTCAGTCTCAGCACGCAAGAACCGGAGAAACGCAGGCTATCAGATATGGGCGAAGCGGGTGCGATGTTTGCGGGATTGGATTTTGGGGAGCCGAAGAAAGAAGTACGGGTCCCGCCAACGGACGCGAGGGTGCCAGTCGGGGTGGAGGTTGACGTCGAGGGTTCTGGGGAGAGAAGGGTTTCATGAGAGTAGAGCCATGTTTATAGAACGTCTTCTTGACTCTGAACCCAATTCTCGGGGATGATACACTTATCAAATTGGCACAGACGGGTAGATAGCCTTCATCATCGACTTCGGAGGTGACAGGCATTGGAAGCAGCGTCTTTTCCTCAAAAACAGCAGAGGTCTTCGCCTGTTAGCGCTTCTCAAAGATGTTGATGTGGGTGACACACTAAGCCGCCAAGCATTTCATGAGCAGCCGTCCATTTCTCGGCGGGTGAATACATCTCAATCAGGGCAGTCAAGCAGATACCTGTTCGAGAAAGGATCGAAATGATCTTCGACTGCCATCCGCTCTGTTCGGTATGGCTTCATGCGGAGAAGAAGCGCCCCTGCCTTCTACGTTCCAAGAACACTACCTCCTTTCTACAATACTCGGAGCGTGGAAGCCGCATGGCACTGTGATGGGTATGTACAAAGTACCATTTCAAAAGTTGTGTAATCGTGAATCCTTTCGGATATCTGTCAAGCCCACTTACCCAGAAGAGCCATCAGACCTACTCAAAACGTCAGTGCCTTTCTTTGCCCAAACTCCAAATCCCCCCCCCCCACCAAAGTGTCGAGAACTCACCAGCACCCAAACACATCATGCCAAACGCAGCCATGACAACCCTCAGCTTCGCCCTCCTCATCACACTACTAAACATAAACTCATGCGCCATAAGCTCCACCAGGCCCGTATATATCAGTATACCCGCGCTGATACTATCAAACACGCCCTCGACAACAAGCCCCGTCTGCGAACCCGGCGAATACGTCTCCCGGACCCCCAAGCCCACCGCCATCGACACCGGCGTCGACAGCCCGTACCCCAGCGCGAACAGGTACGGGGTCCAGCGTTTGGATTCCGGCCAGGGCGTGGCCGCCAGTCGGGACCCGAGACCGAGGCCTTCGAAGGTTTGGTGGAAGACCAGGACGATGTAGAGGGTGTCGAATTCCTGCCCTGCGACCGCGAGGGTGAGGCCGACGAAGATGGAGTGGAAGATGACGCCGAATTCGAGGATGCATATGGCGGTCATTTGTGCGGCGTAGTCTTCTATCTCGTGCGGAGGAATGGCGAGTTTGGTGTCGATGGCTGGTTCCTGGAAGGTGGGGTTGTCTTGGTCGTCGTGGTCGATGTGATCGCGGGTGTGGGAGAGGTGGTCTTCGCCTGGTGTGTGTTTTTGGCCGTTTGAGGGGGAGCGGACGGTGCGGGTTTGGAGGGCGGCGTTGCCGTGCTTGCCTTCCTCTTCGTCGTCGTGGCTATGGCCGAACGAGGAGAAGGTAGCGAAGCGCATGGCCATCAATTCGATGAAGAAGAGGACAAAGATGGTCATGAGCGCTATACCTTCGGCCCAGTCGTAGTCCGTTATAGGACCCGTGAGGCAAGGGTCCGTGAGGGCATCGCAGGCGGGAGCGAGGAGGTGGATGAATGCAGTGGCTATTATGACGCCGGAGCCAAAATACTTCGCAATGAAGAATGCCCATTCGGGAACTCCTACGCCTCGATGGCGACCCGCGTAGACCGGGAACGCGGCACCTGTAGTTGTCAGTGATCAATTGGTAAATGCGCAGGGGGACGGGCTGCTGAGAGTACCAAACAGCGAGCCAACCAGTATGACAAAGATGGCG
This sequence comes from Pseudevernia furfuracea, assembly GCA_022315425.1. Classification (NCBI taxonomy): domain Eukaryota; kingdom Fungi; phylum Ascomycota; class Lecanoromycetes; order Lecanorales; family Parmeliaceae; genus Pseudevernia; species Pseudevernia furfuracea. The sequence continues at coordinate 202,331 of JAIUPT010000042.1, forward strand.
GAGATACGCAGACCTGTCCGCCCATCATAGTCATTATCTGGGTTGCAAGCAGGCTTCGCAGTAAATGTTGCTGCTGCTGCTGCTGAGGACGCTGCCGCCACGGACTGAAGTGCTCCTCGAGCGACGACATTGGCCGCGGCCTGTACGCCCTCCATCCTGCCGGCCCACAGGCTAGCGCTCAATCTTCCAATAGAGATGGGGCCAACAACTTAGGACACAGCTTGGCGTAAGGATTGTCGTTCCTCGACTTGACTTCGGATTACTCTGGAGGGGCCAAAAAAATAGAGTAATTATTCAGGCTTCTTTGCTTGGCCTGTGTTTTTATAGGAGGTTCGAAGGATGTCGAGTCGAAATAGAAATGACAGTGATGATGCTATGTGCAGACGCCAAGAAAAGAAAAATGCGAAGCCGCAGCAATGGTAGCGTACACGATGGAAGACTGACGAAGACAATGAGGAAGGAAGAAAGACAAGAGTGGTGCTGATAGGCTAAGATGCGGGACATATGTAAAATGGGAAAATTGACTTTTGGATTGAATTCGCGCCTCAGGGGTACACATTTTCATCCGAGCATCACCGAATTTTTCGTTTAACTTGACTTGAGCAACTTGGCAACTATTTGAGCAAGTACTTATCTGGAATGAGCAAATTGTTATCCACTGGGACTCCTCATCGAGCCACCACCACATCGGTCATGCTCGGCCAGCCACGGAAGGGCGTGGCTGGCTGAATCTGACCGAATTTGGAAGAAGAGATCATCAAGATGCTAGGTAGATAGATCTCAGAGTGCTTGCCAACCCAAAAGAGGAGAGATGAGGCGAGGAGAACATTCAAATAGGACATTCTGAACAGTCTCCTCAACATTCTGACTGACCTTGACATACGGCGAAGGTTCAATACTCAACCTGTCATGATCTTCAAAGGGCGGATAATCCACGACGCGCGTGAGTGTGGGGGCCCAGAGTGGAAAAGATGTCTGCTGGAACCTTTCCCCATACCTTAATTCACTTCTGGCTCGGGGATCGAGGTGCTATTGGGCATTGGGACTGTGAGTGTGAGACCAATACTGTAGTACTATAATTAATCGGGAGAAGGGTATCGAGTAGTTTCAGGGCCAGCACCCCTCGGGCCCTCGGACAATGAGAGTCACTCCCAGAATAAGTAATGCCAATTTTTTTTCTTATTAAACCCTTCGACATTTACCATCTCTAACAGCTATCAACCAACACCGACCGCTCGTCATCCTCTACAACTCTAGTATCCTTTCAACTATACCTATCTTATCATTTCTTTCACATATCCAACATTACGACTATCACAGGTTACCTTCTTCATAAGAGTGTCAAGAGTGTCCACGAAATAGCACAACAGCCATTTCGCATCAATCTAGCTTGAGGACGACATCAAAAGATATAGCCTCTTCCGACACGGCCATGGAAGCAACGATCAGTGATCAGAACCTGAAAGCATCGGAGCCTTTCCCACTACGACGACTTCCCCTTGAGCTGCGCCGCCAAATCTACCATTATCACCTTATGATCACTCGAAGGCCTTCTCGGGAAGACATTTACAGAAGAAAAGTATTAGATGGTTCGAGGGATCCCCCTTCTCCGCTGCTACTAGTCAATAGCCAAGTCCGTGCTGAAGTCCTCGATCTGCTTCGAATATGGCCGATTTTGCTCCGAGTCACTCATCAGGGCATCTAGTTTAGTAGTGTGGCAGAGACCTGCTTTATCGCACAGCAACGCTCAAGGGATTACGGCAGCATACATCATCTGGGCGTAGAAATATGGCCCCCCCACCCTGATCGCCCGACAGATGCGATTGATATTTGGAGTCATCTTCGAAAAATTTCGGGCAGAGCTACGTGCTGTACCTCAGCTGCAGCGAATCTCTTTCCTCTTTGCAGACAACGAAATGGCTTCATGGAGTCAGAATGGCGAAGCCCTTGACCTCCTGGACACGGGTAGCGAGGACTTAACTCGCATCATGGATCTATTTTCCCGCGTCAGCGCTACAAGCGCCCGGTTTTACCTCCCCGTTAGTTTGAAACCTGGCGAGACCCCCGGGTACAACCCTACTCAGCTTCTATACACTTGTGCCATGACGATGGGACGCATTCCAATCGTTGAGGATACTTACAGCGAAGAAGAAAAGGGAGAAGCGAGAAGTCAGGATTTGTGCGATGACTATGCGGAGATGATACTTCAAAGGAAAGGTGCAGAAATTGCGCGCGACAAGCTCGACGTGATGACGCGGCAAGGGAGAGAGCCATTGACACCACAGGGTTGGTATGACTTCATTGATGTGTGGTCGCCCCACTTTGAGACTCTGTGGCCCAAGTTCAGGGGAAAGCAACACTACGTGGAAGACGATCCATGGGAAGTGCACACTATGTGGAAGACGATCTATAGGAATCCATAGGAGAGTGAATAGGGAAGAATTTTATATTTTGACTGGTAATACGAGTCATAACTTCGATAGACCTCCCACGATCTCGCTGTCGCCGTCCTCGTGGTCTCCTAAGATGTTTTTGGCCCTGATTTCCTATGATTTTCAGACTAATGCAGTCAGTCTCCTTGTCGATGGGAATTGCTCTACCTAGATAAAAAATCCCCAACCATTGCGGCCAACTTGAGTTATGAGCTTTACTTCCAAAATGTAGCACGATGACAGTGTGATTATATGGCCTGTAGAATCGTCTAAAAACAACCATGTTGACTCGTAGCGTCTGGTTCCACGTCAATCAAAGGGTTTTGCAAAAGAGGAGTAGCTAGCTTGGATTCTGCTTGGGTTTTGTTGCAGAATGTTATGGTTCACAAAATCCAATAGCTGACAACAACAACAAACGCGTTCAAATCTATGGCTTGATGTCAGCGTAACCGGACCAGTGGTATTACCTGGCCGCAGACAAAACATACCTGAGCTTGTTATGGACATTCACAGCCCACGGAACGTTGCTCTTTCCCGCGATCTGCAGGCAAGTCGCCAGAGAGATTGCGTCTTCAATAGCCTGGGTGCCTCCATTTCCCGAACAGGGCAGGAATGTATGTGCACTTACCTCCAAGTTGGACAACTCCGCCTTCCGGAGATGACCATGTCGGTTGAGGATCTCTCCACACATGGAAGCTTCTAGTCGATGACGCCATCCTTGAGGGTCGTTTTGACCACTCCGTTCATGATCTCAGGGAAATCGTCAATTTGCGCCGTGAATCGGAGTACATCTTCAATTTCGACTGTTTGGCCCACAAGACTCCGCAGCCTTGCCAATGTCCTGTCGAGGATGAAAGGTCGGCTCTTCCATAAGCGATCGGAGCGGGTTTATCAGGGGTAAAAAAGAAAACATACTTTGTATGTTGGGTTTCATGTTGTCATCATGTCTTCCGATCTGCACACTCCCAGGTGCACATCGGGGACTATGAGTGCAACTCTCGGTCCGTGATTTCCTCCTAGGATACCATTGGACCGAATCTCTTACCCCATCCACAGCTCGAAAACAGGGGCGGCCATCTTGAAGCAACTTGAAGCGTTCAGCAACCTGAGGGTCCGCAAGAGCCAACCCAACGGAGTATGCGGTGCGATAAATGGCATATCCGCTGCCCTTCGCATCAACCTTCTCCCCCATCGTCAACATATATGACTTCGTGCCCGCACCGTCGGCAGCAACAACAAGGTCGGCTTCAAGCTTGCTCCCGCCTTGAAGGACGACACCGCCTTTTCTGGCTGTCGCATCCTTGAAATACTCGATCACACGCTGGCCATACTCGACCTCAATGCCAATTTTGCGTGCTTGGGCCAATAACAACCGGTGGAATTTCGGCCGGTGATGTCTGTATATCCTCTCTGGGATATTGGTTCCCTCGTCAGTCTTTGAGTCATCTGTGAAGAGAGGTTTCGGCCCAAGGATGCGCTCTCCAGTGTGTTTATGATACGAGACCCAAGGATCGTAGCTGATCTCTTCATTTTCTTCGGCGGCCTGGGGCCAATTGCGAAAGACCTTAATGGCGCTAGGTCCGATGGTCAAGAAGTCGCCTAGGAGTCTCTAATAAGTCACGAAAAACGCCAGCACTTGCTCGCTGAGTTACGAGCCCAGTCTACGAACCCGCCATGCTAGCTTCTGATGCTCTTTCCACTATGCGAACGTTATGGCCTTTACGCCAACGTTCGAGCTATGATGATTTTAGAGTAAGCATCCCTTCTTGAAGGCAAAAGCCCGGGCATTGACACAGCCCACACGATCTGAAGCATATGGGGCTGGTGGGGCGCCAGTTTCTTGGCTGAAAAACAAGTCATCCGATGATAAGCATTGTGCTTCTGGTGTGTACGAAACAAAAACGATGCTCTAGCGAAATTCTCAATGACGTTTTGAGATTTTGAAGGGAGAAAGATACAGAGTGCACTGACAAATAAGTAAGTAGGGCACATTTCGCCTTTTTGACTTGAAGCTCGGAGTTTCCGATCGTACAAGGGATCCGCTGTATCAACTCCTCGAGTCACGCTACCACGCAGCTGGTTAGCTCGGTTGACATATACGGTAGAGCTGTCGGTGTCTTAGATTGTTCGGGATTCCGTATGGTGCGAGTCTAACATTTTCCCGTCATCTAAACGGGCTGTTCTGCGTCTTTCCTCTTCATATTTACTGGATGCTCTTCACTGGTTTGGCTCTTCCCAATTTTTTGCTCGGCAGACGGCATACATCGGAGACATTCAACCGAAAACACAAGTGCGCTCCTCTTCAAGATGAACGATGAGAACACCCCCGGGCGCCAGAGAAAGCAGCTGCTTCGTATTTGCGATAGCTGTCGGACCTCTAAAACATGATGTATCCCCGCTACCGGTGCAGATGCAGATGAGAGGTGTCCAAGGTATTTCCATAGATATTGTCGCGCCAGATGTTACCTAACCTGTATATAGGTGTGCTCGTCTCGGTAAACAGTGCGCCTTCTAGGAAATGCGAGTAAGGTCAAAGAAAGGCAAGCCAAGTCGAGCGTAAGCAATACTTCACCTGCAGAAGCGCGGGGTGTTATCCGCGCATAGCACTAAAGTAGACTATAAAGGATATCACTATGGCTTCTTTGCAGCAACAGCGGCTATTCTTTGTCTGAATTCTGAGCACGAGATGGAGCCATAGCATTTGGTCGAAATGACTGATAGTGGACCACTCTCAGTCGTGCGAAGGATGACATCGTTGCCTCTTTCCAAGAGCATCTCGATACCGGTTCATGCTCTTTGCTAAACGTTGAAAAATGACCCATACGAGAGCCAGAGGTCATAGCTTTTCTTCCCCCTGAATGACTTTTTTTTTTGCCTTGATTGCGGATTTGCTGACACATCCTATCCTGGGGATTTAGACGATTCTCAGAGGTAGAGAAAAAGATTGATAATGTCTATTCTCTGCTTCAGAGAGGCTTAATGGAGCCAATAAACCCGGCATCGCAAGCCCCGGAGCAGACATGTGTCCTCCATCAACCGGTCGAATCCTCGCCGATAGACTCAGGTTTAGGATGTGGATACTCAGTCGACTTTATTCCATTTTCTCAAGGCGATGAACCATCCAGTACGTGCATCCGAAGCGACAGTCTCTTAGTTGATACTGCAAATTGAGCCGTAGGATGCTCCTATTCCCAAAATCCGTCACATAATTCGCGTTTGTGCCCTGAAGCAGTGCTGATTCCAAATTTTGCATAGGTCCAGCAGATGTCATCCAGAGAGGGATGATCGCCGTTCAGGATGCCGAAGAGCTCATTCAAACCTTCCAAAGGGACTATGCAAGCTTTCGTTTCGTGCTACTACCAAATCTTACTATGGTTTCACTTCGACGTGAAAGGCCTTTTCTACTACTGTCCGTCCTGATAATTGCTTCCCGGAAGCAGTTCAAGTTGCAGCAGTCTCTCGAACGGGAGTTTCGAGAAGTCCTCAGGTAAGAAGATTTTCGAGTAGTGAGCCATTTTGAGGGGCGGCAAGGGTTTTCCCCATCGCTGTGCTCTCCAGGCTTGTTTGGGTACTCTTTGTGTGATAAGAAAGAGAAGCTGACCCGGAGATGTCTGTTAGCACCAAGGTGATAATCGAGGGAGCCAAAGACCTGGACCTGCTTCAGGGGTTGTTGATATATCTAGCTTGGTACCATTCGCACTTCAAGCTACAGAGTGGACAGATCAACATGATTGTCCAAATAGCCGCAGCCATAGCCATTGAGTTGGATCTCAGAATACCTACACAGTCTGCCGCAGAAGCGAAGAGAGCGTTTGTGGGAATTTATTATCTGTCATCTTGCCTTTCCATGGTAAACAGAAGGCCCGTTACAATGAAGCACAACGATCGGATTGGGGAGTGTTGCCAGTCATTAGCCAGAGGAAGTGAGACGCCATCAGATACTCAACTCATCCATTTCGTCGAATTGCAAAGCCTCGCCGAGGAAATTGCACTTGTCTTTGGTAACGACTCAATGAACGATGAAAGGCCATGGATTGGATCGGAACGAGCGGACCTATTGATCAGGGTTTTGAAGCCTCGATTGCAATACTTCCGGGAGTTGTTCCCAGAAGAAGGGATCTGTTTACCATCAATTCTGTTAGCGTACGACAGTACCTGTGTTCATCTGTACCAAGTGTCCCTACACGTATCCCCAGACAAGATGCCATCGACAAGTTCAGACCCGGAACTACCCAAACATTTCGGCGCCCGAATGAATCTCCTGATCGGTTGTCTTGAGGCTACCAAATCCTTTCTAGACAGATATCTCCAGCTATCTCCAGCCATCTCCAGCCATAATCGAGCACCACTCAATGTTTGAGAAAATTCAAGTCGCCCACGCCGGTCTCATCCCAATCAAGCTCGCGTTCTGCACAACTCCAGGTCCTGAACCATTTCCCTTACGGCAAGCATGTAACGTGCCGTATTACTTGGATGCTTTGGATGCACATGTTGGCAGCATCAGTGTCACATCGGCGCAAGCAGACCATCAGGACTCTATTCACAAGTTCAAAGTGGTCACGACTGTTTTCTCAGAGATGAAGCCATCCGATTTGAAAGAACCGTAACAGCTGGCGGAGATTGCGAAAGATGAGGTGCATCTGATGAGTTTTGACAATGCAAGTATGGATTTTCTGTTCGTTGAAGGGAGTAAATTCTAGGAGTGCGCTTGATATTCTGGACCTCCAACGAGCGAGTTGAAGGCTCTGAATCAGGTTATAGAGTAGAGTAAACTCTACTGCTTTTCGCGGTCACCTTCCAAACTAAGTCCATGATAATTGTTATGTACTGTACTCGCGTAATATCTGGTCTGTAGAGGTCCACTACCTGTGTACGAGTACACACTATTTAGTAGGGCCATTGGTTAATTGGAGGCTCTCGACGACGACACGTCATGACGCCTACTTTATAGCGCGCTAGTCTGTTGTTAGGGTTGGTTCCCGCAGCTCTGTGCGCGCCGTCAACACTGGCTTGACTGGTGACACCACCATAAATGCATCATTGATTGCGGCTTCATGATCTCATCGAGTATCCTTGTGACTTGTGAAAGTGCATATCATGCAGATTCGCCACTAAAAATGAGATGGTCTACTCCCCACAAAGCTATCCCGCCACCCCTTCACGACATGGCGCAGCAGCGATGAACTCGGAGAAACAGAATGGCATCGTCAACCGCCGACCCATCGCAAACACCACAACACAATCACCCAAGTGGGCAGGAAGTGGCAATCTTATAGCAAGGGCTGCAGCATCTCCGGCCATCAAAGGGCCCTCTAGCCGTGCGGATGGATTAGTCGCCGAGACCCGACAGTTGCCCGAAGATGTCGCAACACCAGTCAAGGCTTTCTTGAGCTCCAACATCACACCTCGCTCAGGCTCGAGAAAGGCCAGAGTCGAAAGCGCGTCATCAACGCCGAATGGAACCCCAAATAGGGCCCCCAGCAATTCGAGACCGGTCTCCTCCATCGAAAGGCGTGAAGAACTACCAGAGGATGCGCGGGCTACAAGTGGACTGGGACTAAGGATTTCGACTTCTGGGCGGAAATCAAGAGCGTCAAGTGTCATCAGTGATGGGCTGGGGTCCTCCATCTCGTCCAGGCCGCCTTTGATGGAGCGAAAAGATTCAGGAACGAGGACGAACAGCCCAGAGAGCTCGCCAATGTTTGTGTATGCGAACGACGTCAAAGCGAGTATGCAACCAAAGTCTACAATGGGCAGACCACTGTCAAAAGGGCAAATGTCAGGATACGGGCAGTCCAAAGACGGGAATATCTCAAATGGAAGGAATTCATCTATGAGCAACAGCCCTACCCTTGACGACCAAAAGCCCACGTATTTTTACGCCAATGATTCCCCCAATGACTCGAAACCTCCCCCTCGGCTTTCTAACCCTGTCTCCTCCCACAGGCCACCACTTCAGACCATCTATAGCGCATACACCGCCTCGAGCCCTCCAAGGGCGGCTTCGCCACTCAAAGAGGAATTTCTGCCCCGTAAGTCTTCTGTCAACAAGCCTTCGCCTCGACGCCACACTCGATTGGTCTCCAACGGTGGCACTGAGATCAAGCCACCAGAGACAACTGCTGGGTTTACTGATATTGCGCGGAGAGCTAGCACCAATTCGCCGAGACAATCACCCAAACAAGCTCGTGTCAGTTCCCATTCAAGGTCCTCGAGCGTTCAGTCAGCTGGGCCAAGTCCGCGTCGAAGATCTAGCATAGCTCTCTCCAACACGAGTCCAATAGCAGCTGAACGGTCTAGAACCACTTCCATGGTCGTATCGAATGGCGCACTACCGCACAGTGTGAATCCTCCAGCTGCCACGCAAGAACTCCCTTCCACTCAGCTCACGGCGCAATCGCAGAGCCCAACAAGACCCTCAGCTGTTGGCCAGAGTAAGATTGACCAGATGAACGAGCTAGCTGCCAACGCTCGTCGCGAACGAAAAGTCCTCGATCTTGAAATTAGCAACTCATCCCTCTTGGCTATCAACCGCACCCTTGAGCGCCAAATGCGCAAGCAGAACGCAGAGCTGCGTCGTTACCGTCGACTCAGCCGTTCTGGACGCTTTTCAGTGGCGCCTACGTCACGGTCCGTGTCTGGGAAGATGTCTCTAATGTCCGACAGCGCTGAGGATTCAAACGACGAGACCTCGCCCTTAGACTCCGACAACGAGGAAAATGACCATGAAGATATCTTGTCCGGCGTTTCTTCCCCCTCTGCCGCCAGCTCGCGCCCTTCTTCCCCCACCTCTCGAGCAGGCCGCGCTCGCTTCCAAGATCCCAAACGCCCCGAACTTGACCTCGCCGCCCACCGCGTCCTCCTCCTCGACGGCCAAAAGCTCAACCAGTCCATAAAACGCTGTCTCGCGCAGACCGAATCCCTCATAACCTCCGGCAAAACAGCGCTCGAATACCAAGCCCGAGCTCCAACACCTGAAAATCTCGGTGCTCGAGTTCTCACGCCCGATGACAATGAAGAATCGACATTCGGACAAGGTCAGGGGTTGTTAAGTCCGAGTCCATGGACCGGCGACAATCCATTCGAGCGAAGTTTAGGGAGTATAGGATGCCTAGATGGTGGATTACAGACGCCTGATTATTCGAAGTGGGGGTCTTCCACGGAGGTGCAAACGCCGTTTGCAGAGATTGGCGACCTCATGGAGTCAGATGAGCTCGACGGCGCTACAGCAATGGACATCTTGGACGTGTCGGAGAAGAATGAAGATTATGGCGTCGACGCAGCTGCACCAGACCTCTTTGAAGGAGATGGAAATCTCGACGGCAAGTCCAACCTCGGTGAACGCCGTAGCGAGAGCGATATTTCCCTCGACGGCGTAGACGACAGCCTTGACAGCTCGTCCCTTGAAGACGACCCTCACCCGCAGGACTCGCCACCACCAGAGGCCCCACCTCTGCAACCGCCCTCGGAAGGAAAAGACTTTTCTCGTCCATCGAGTCCATCCAGAATAGTGAACGCCATGAGACCACCCGACACCAAGTCTGACATGGCTGGAAACGTCCCTGGGAATAGGGGTAGCATGCAAAATCTCGGGCATTATCTGCAGGCGTTCTCGATCTTTGGAGCGGGGCAGTCGCAGGCTTGAGAGAAGAGTGGGTATGGGTGAATAGGCAGATATGGGGCAGGGGGAAGAGTTGCATGGTGATGGTGTTTCAGAGGATTGACGGTGCTGCGTTTGCTTTGGAGATACCCTTTTGATGTTATGTTATGTACTTAAGGTGTTCTAGCTACCGCTACTCTTCACTCCCAGAGATGAGATACCCTTTCGATGTACTCTACTTTTTCACCACCGCTGATATGCTGTTATCGGCTTCGTTTCTAAACTTCAGCCTCGTGGAAGGGTCATCAACCCAGAACCAATTGTGACTGGAGACATAACATCTCCTTGGAACACATCAAAAGGCGCAGATAACCACGCCACCACAATGGTCGTGGCCCATCACGGATTGATCGAACAAGTACAGTAAACCCCTTTATCCCCACGATTCGCAGTACTTGGGCACCCCTCGCCTTGGGTCGAGATCTGACAGCGAGGGTTCGGCTGCGACAGCTCAAAGGGAATGTTGAAAAACTGGTTGGCATACCACACATGCAGCCCGTCACAAGTTCTCGCCTTCGCAAGCGTTACCTGGTAGAACACTGAGACCGTAGGTTAAATTGAAAAAGGCGGGCTCGTAGTAGGTTGTATTGGCTGGATAATCTACGCAGCTGATTGGCGCTTCTCATTCGAGAGTCGGATCATCAGGTGGTCCTCGGGTGCCGTGGACGCTGTAGCTGTCGCCATTCTGAAGGAACACAGCGACCTATAAAATAAGATTCACGTCAGTACGAGCTTTCGCGCGGTAAAGTAGGCACTACGAAGACAGCTTCTGGGCTGAAAACCCGGCGGCGACGGGTAGCGGAGCGACTCACGGCCATTATTTTGTTGTCCCATGAAAACTGCTGATTAGCAATCGTGTCCCATGGCGCGAGTAAGAGTCCGAAATCTCCAACGGCAATGGTGCCATAGGGGCCGTCGTATGTATCAGCACGCTCAGCCAGACGGGCGGATTCGTCATCTAGGAAGCTCATTCAGGAAGAGAGAAACTGAATGCAAGAGGTTGCTTGCAAGTCTGAGATTTTGACGGACTTGTGCTTGCGCGAATGGAGACATCGACGGTGCTTGGAGGGATTCCCAGGCCGTTGGCTCCCACGCATAGAAGACCTACTAGGGCGAGCGAAATGGTGAAGATACCCATGGTCGAGTTTTTCCGAGGTTCATCAAAAGGGCCTTGTCAGCGGGTATTTGGGTGAAGGAAGGGATTGATTATTATGGGCTAGATTCTCGTAGAACATGAGCAGTAGTGACCGGACGCGGAGGCATTCTTTATCTATGGAGTGGTAGAAAGTTCTAACTAAAGGTACTTGGGAAAACTCGGATATATCCAACACGAGCATTCAGAGGTGCCACTAGTACGATTATACGAGCATCGAGGGGTTTTCCAACAACAGCCAGGAATTTGGCACTCCAAATCTGCCCCACCTGAAACCCGGACACTCAACGAGATGATTGCGATGATTGCGTTTATGGCACTCAGCCTGCCATTTGGGCCCTGTGGAAGTGTCACCTTTCTCACAGTTTTGACGAACCGATCAAATATTGGAGACCGGCCTCTGCTCGGAGTTATTACAGGATGCTGGTACGGAAGCAGATTCTCACGAACCGTATTCTCTGGACGTATAAAAGATATCGAAACAAGAACTACAACTTCGAGGTCTTTGTGAAGTTAGGGGGTGAATCACCACAGCTGCTGAAGGTTCGAAAGGGCCCAAAATGTCTGATGGAGGATCTCGACGAGGAGGTCTACGATTTACGATGTGGAGTATGCGAGAGAGCCTGACGACACGGACGGTCTCAATGAGATAACTCAGAACGAGCTGAGCGATGTTAGTGATGTGGATGAGTTGGCTAGGCCAGAGACTCAGGGCGTCTTAGCGATTAGATAGACTGATTTTTCTTTGTTTCTTTCTTGGTTTCTGGGTGTATAAGGCAGTCTTGAGTTTTGGATGGGTCGGCCTCTGGTACTGCCTACCCAAAAAAGGGCTTTACGCTATCGAGGCTGCCCCGAAAAGTATTAGGGCGTGAGCGACTTATGCATTAGCTAGCGTCTCCGATCTCATTTTCCCTCATACGAACTTGACGAACAAGCAAAAGACCCTCCTACAGTGCCGGCCTTGTAGCTCTCTAGAATGTCCTCTATACTTGCATACGTGCCACAAACCAGCACGCAGATACCAATACAAAATACCAGAGCGTTCGTAATGGAGAGGCCGATGTTCTTTGCGTTGGCATTCCATTTGCCCTCCTTAATCATGGTGAACCAGAAGAGGGCTGGGAAGTAGAATGTGAAGCCGCTGATGAACAAACTCGAAATAATGCCAAGGAGGGCGTTGAAGAACGGAATAGCCTCTGCAATCACCCAGGAAGTTATCGTGAGTCCAGCTATAAGCAACAACCAGATAGCCCAACCCTTTCTCGTGTTAACGTAGCGAAGCTCCGAATTGGGGAAAACGCGGCCCATGATGTATTTGCCGACAACTGTGGTGTTGATGGCCCCAGAGATAAAGATCACGGGAAGCGCGATCCCGAAAGCGACGCGTGATACCACTTCCGAGCCGGAGAGTATAGCTGGGCTGCTAACGTTGCTGCCAACGAAGGAGTAGATGATAGCTCCAGTAAGGGTATAGATGAATATTTCGATCAAACCAAGCGCCCAGATGGATTTGACATAGTCCGCTGGTGTATGCATTTCTGCCATGAAACTATATTGACAAACAGCGAAGGAGTAGGCAAAGATTATGTTGGTCGTTGAGAGGAAGACTGTTGCGAAAGATATATCGGCCGGCGGCCAGGCAGACCTGGATTATAATTTCCGCGTCAGCATTGCCTGTTAAACGATGATTATTGAGCCTTGGGCCATGAGTGGAAACTCCCAGGACATGTCTCAAGACTCAAGACTTGGCCCAAAAGAAGGAAAACGGACTCCGAAAATACGTACCAAGGAACAGCGGACAGACCTCCTGGGCCCTTCGAAGCCTCCACACCAGTAGCGACCATGGTGATGAAGATAGCCAAAACGATGGAGACGAAATCGACGTAACCTAGGATTGCGAACTCGTGGAAGGTGGGAGGAAGCGCGAGGCAATAGAGCAGAATAGCAGATATAATGCCCCAAATCAAGGCGCACAGACTAGGCTTGTCGACAATGCGGATCCAAGCGATGGTGCCGGTAAGAACGTGCGAGCCCGTAATAAGCACCAGAAAGAGCACAAACATCACGCTCGTAAGTTCGTAGCCAAATCGGCCCCACATCAGGCCCACGGCATCGGCGTAGTGCTGAATATGCGGATGCTTCAACCTGACTTGGCCGACAATATAGCTGGTGTAGATGGCAATGAGTCCGATGCCCACAGTCATGATAACACCAGCCACCATGCCTAAGCTGGCGAAGGCGCTCGGCATGCTGAGGGAGCCCAAAGCAATCGCTTCGACAATGAGACAAATCTGAATAGGTTGATTGGAAGGTTAGCAAGTGCTTGTTAACAGCCAGCGCAACGCCCAATGTGGTGGCGATATAGAAGGCAAGTGGCGGTGACCTACCGTCAGCCTCTTCCATCCCAGCTGGTTGTGCTTGACCTGCCCTTGTGCGATGGATACACGCCGCCTGCTTGCCCGTTCATCGAGTTCTTCCTCTTGAAACTTCTCCTTGTCCGGCTGCCATCCAGTCGCCTGAGCGTCTGAGTAAGGAGCATAGGCGGAAGGATCCTTTACATCAACCGACATGGTGAGAGGTTGCGATTGAGTGATGAGAATAATATGACTTGCTATAATCAGCAGATATGGAGAGGGGAGGAGTACAAAGGACGGCGGGGACAGAGAATGAGCACAGGCAGGGAGACCTTAAGTACTCAACACAGTGGGCTCACGTCAGTAAATGTCAGCAAAGCTTATCTAATAGTTCTCAGTCAAGGCAGAATGGATGGATTGATTGATTGCTCTAGAAGTCTCTGGGACCCTGTACTATATACCGTGATAAACTGATAAGTGTTTCAGGAATACAACATAAAGGAAGTATGGCATCACCAGAAAGCGTTGCAAGCCAATAGTATGGGCGATTGATGGCAGAAGATAAGAATATTAATGTACCGTAAGGTATTTAAGGAAGCGTCTTTGCCACCAGATTGTGAATTAGTTATGTGGAATAAGGACCTACCTCATATTTATTATTTAATTCCAGGGAATTGAAGTTCTTTTAAGTGTCAATACATACTACAGTACTAGTGACGACGTTGGACGGCATTATGCTAGATATAAGGCCCGAGGGGGCACTTTCCGGGGCATTTTTCTAGGCCGCTTTTCGAGGCTACTTTTCCACTACCAGTGGAACAGTTGGTTTCTAGTGGTTGGTGGTGCAGTTTGGGTTCTGACGGTTGGTAGTTGGTGCGGTTTGGATATCAGTTGACATTTATATACGGGCACAATCTTGACAACTAGAAACGAAGACGATAGCACGTTGTAGGGTGCCTCTGGATGTTATACGGCCATGGACAATTGAAACCGGAAAGTAAGACTTTTCACTCTAGTTTTAATCTGCATACCGGCATGTGCACCTAAAGACAGAATACCGCAGTGATCACCGCATAAAAGTATTGGTTGACAATTTAACGTCCCCTGATTCTATTACTTCCACCTACTCAATCTATCCTTTCGGGTCGGAATTTATTGCATGTTCATTCTGGGAAGACTGATCTCCATCTGACTGCCTCCTCATCTGTGTCATCGTTTGGGTTGTCGTCGATTCCCGCTCGCTGGCCACAAGATTCGCAGCGCAGCTTCACCTAATATAACCATCGGTGTATTTCAAAATCATCAGTGACGTGGCGTTGCTCAGGGAGAACCATTGTTTACGAAGGTGTCCATAGTCGTCCCCTGCCACGTGCTGATGCTCTGGTCGATCCTGACTTCAACACGTAGTCCACATCGTTGTTGGATGGCCTTGGCTCGATAGACTCAGGCTCTGGCAGATATTGCTTGGGCTGTGTTCGGGGCATGGTGGTCCTAGGCACAAAGTCCCTTGGCACGAACTCAGCGGCCTCAAAGATTTTGGGCTTTGGTGCTCGAGGCTTGAATTCTCGCACAGGCCTTGGCGGTCTGGGTACGAACTCACTCGCCTCATAGACTCTGGGTTGGGGGTCATTGGGCTTTGATTGTGCGTTTGATAAGGCAGATCCGGGCACACAGTCTGTATGTTCATAATATCCAGGTTGAAATTCCTTGGTTTCGAGCTGTGCTGTTGAAAAGGCAGTCTGAGGCACATATTCCGTAGGTTCTAACACGAGGGACTCAGGAAACTGTGACTTCGATAGTACTGCCGTCGTAGGTGCTCTAGACTCATTATTTGTAGGGTTTTCTTCAGTCTTAGAGGCTGTGGCTCTTCGAGGACTTGTACGTGATGCTTGACGTCGATTATTGGGAGTGGCTTTCAGTGCCGGTCCAGGATTAGGAGCGAGACGTCGCGAGTTCTCTTGGGGAGCATTACGCGGTGGACTCGTGCGGGCAAGCTGCCGAGGCGAGTTGCGAGGTACCTGGCTGGTCTGAGCGTTTTGCATGTTGCCTCGGATTCGATGATTAGAATGACCATTGGGGTTGTGTGTAGGTCGAGGGCTTGGGTTAAGACTGACGCGGAAGTCACGCCCAAAAGCATCTGGGTCAATGATTGTAGGAGAATTAACAGATTGCGAATGGGCCAGGCCAACAATTGATGGGTTTGGACTGTGTCTTGCTGCTTTTCCTTTTGGCTGAGGCTTGACTAATGATTTCTGTGGACTCTGTCCGGCAGGTTTTTGCTGAGATTGTTCCTTTGGTGTCGAAGGTCGTGAGCTTTGCTGGGCAGGTTTCTGTTGGGCAGAGAAGCGCTTCGGTTGTGGTATAAAGACAACTACCTCTTCATCGCTATCTTCCTGCTCTTGTGCCGCTTCTGATGCAGATGTAGAGTGGGTAGTAGTGTCTCTGAATTGAGAGGTGCCACTGATGGTCTGGACTTCCTGGACGGGCTGAGCAGGTTCCATGTTCTGAGAATGAGGCAGGGGAGTCTCGGGCGGCGAGCCCATAGCATGATGTTCCGAGGGTTGGTTGACTAGATCGTTTTGGCTTTTGAAACCGTCGAGGTTGAGGCAGTTGACTGATTTACTTAGGTGCCTCTCGGAATCCTGCTGAATGATGCTGTCTACGAGGCTCTTGATGGATTCAACGCTCTTAGCAGGCTTCTTTGAGAGATTCTCTGCAGCTATAGTAGCGGCCGCCTCCGCTATGAGATATTGCTCTTTGATCTTGTCCTCACCACGATCGCCGTTCACTGAAGACTTCTTGACTTCCCGCTCGGAACTCTGCTTCTCAAGTTCCTGCTCATGCACGATGCTACTGGCATCAGTATTCGCGGTCCCTTCGCTGGACATGGAGTTGTTCATGGCATCTTCATCCTTGGGAATGTCTTCATTGGCATTCTCTGGCACGCCGTTCTCCCCATTCGTCTCTTCGGCGTCTTTGGTGAGGGGAAAGAAACTCTTCTGCTGTACACCAAACTCTCTCTCAAGATCCCCGAAAGTGTCGATACCAGCCATGCCAGTCTTACTTGCAATGGTGGCAGCAAATTCTTTGCACGATCGAAAAATGATGTTGAGCTTTTGGGCAACGGATTGTACCTCAGTCTGATTGCTCAGGAGGAACAGTTGATTGGCATCATTGCGTTCGATGCTCTCGTGCAGACGCCAAAGGGCACAGCTCATCAATGGGCGCAATGCTGTTGGAACATCCTTTGCCGATATCTTTGGGGCATCTTTCTTGACCTTCCACGGAGATGTCTCGCTCCCGGCGGCTCGAGCTACTAGCTTTGGTTTCGTCGGTGCTGGGAAAGGATGGTTAGCAATGTACAAAACCTGGATCTGGACTCTATCCACCTTTTGACACCGACTTTTCCGATATTCCATTGGCCAGGTTTTGCTTCCTTCCTAACGCTTCTGCCCATGATGTTGGGGGCCCCTCAATAGCCTCCGGCTTTTCTTCTTCTACATCGAGATCTTTCCATGGCGTATATTGTTCGTTTGGCTGTTGGAAACGAACAGCTTCATGATTCTCCGTTTCTTGAAGAAACAGCCGCTGTTCTGAATCAGCGTCTTGTTCTGAACCAGCGTCTTGTTCTTTCCTGTTTCTCAGCCTTCCAAGGTATTCCCGCGCCACACGAGGATTAATGTCGAAAGTGGGGTATTCTTTCTTGGGTGGCTTGCCCGAGAACCGAGCTCGAGGGGCTTCCTGTGTTGTCGGCTTTGGCTCTATAGACTTTTGGTAGAGCTGTTCGACTTGTTCGATTGCTAGGGTGACTTAGTAGGGTTGAAAGTAGTTGGACTGGTTATTGACCCACTGCATGATGGCACGACAAGGCGTAGATGGCCACTGTAGATCCAACTTTTGAGATCTTGAATGTGGTCGACGAATGTTTTGGCGTCTATGACGCAGATTGATGTCTCCATTTTAGCGACGAGTGCAAAATGTAAGATGTGGAGTGTGGTCTCATCGAGATGGTGTCATTGTTAACGTAGGCCCAGCTGAAGGACCTATCTTGCCATTCAGTATGACCTTTCTAAGACGGTGGTCCTGAAAAATTTCCTGACAGTGTTGTGCGAGGCGACTGTTGCTAAGTACGCACCTAGGACAAGTGTTCCTTGCAAGTGAGCGCAGTTATACATGTTGAGAAAACGATCTGGCCTCTCGATTTCTCAAGAGGCTCATGTGAGATACTTTCTCAAACATGAGGATTTGAAGAGATGTGAATCAGGACGGAATCGTGGAGGTGTTGGACTGGTGACTTGTAAGGCAAGAGAGAGAGTGTGTGTGTGAAGAGCGAGGCTTCACAATGGAGTCCGGAGGCGGGGAGCTAAGCCACTTCATCTCTTGGCATGCGCTAGTAAGTGAACCAATTGAAAATCTGGTAGTGCCACTGAACCTGTCCTCCGCCATGTCAATACAAGAACCCCCGGAAAGAAGACGACCATGAGATGGGACACCGAAGCCGATCAACAGCTTCTGCTTGCCATCTCAGCTGCTCACGAAGTCAAGATCGATTTTGAAGCTGTTGCTTCTAGATTGGGAGAGCATTGTACTCCACGTGCTGTGGTCGAACGTCTGGAAAAACTCGAGAAGCAAGCCATAGGTCAAGACCATAGCGATTAATCTGCCCCAATGACCAAAGCTCCACCAGTCAAGAAGACGAAGAGGGTTGTGCCGGGTGAGAACAACTCTTCTACGGATAATTTCTCGGCTGCGAATGGCGTTGAAAAATCTACCCAAGCTCAGGTTTCTGCTTCCAGTACTGTAAATGCTGCCAATGGCTTCAGAGAGGTTCATTCGGCAGAGGAACCCTCAACTAGGAGTATATCCGCTGGCGATAGCATGGAAAGAAATATTAATTCCTCTGGCAGAGGCCTACTGCCCGTGAAGCACATACAAGCTGTTGGGACTTCGCATGCACAACCGGCTATAACCCCTGGACAGATATTGCTTAAAGAGAAAAGCCGAGACAACCTGCACAAGGTACAGGCTTTCTCATCGCAGAAGATGCCCCAGCCATTTCTCGACAGGTAATATGCCATCAGATGCATATTGGAGCCAAAACCAGAACCCAAACAACCAGACAGGCATTCTCAAATGGATGAAGCTACTTTGAGTGTATATATCAACAATATGTACATAGCCATAGCCGATGTGATAGGAGAGATCGTATAGTCGAAGTGGCCAAGGAGCCAAGCTGCCTGAGAAGACATGGAATGACGCGCAAGAAAAGGGAGCAAGAAATTCACATGGTCAACAATGAATTATTGAAGGCGATAAATGCTCTGCATATTTGGGGAGTGCACTAACTATCACGGGTATCGGACTCCAAGTTTTTATATTGCAAACCGCTACTTCGCTTCAATCCGTCAAATTGATTCCTGTACGCATCCGATTTAAACCTCCCTGCGGATCAAATGGTCTCTCTCTGTAACACGTTGCGCCCATTCTCTGTTCATTGTCAGCATGTTAGCACTGAAGTCGCGATGGAAATAATGGTTTCTTACGTCCAGCTGCCATCGTACAGTCTTCTGTCATTGGCATGGCCAAAGTTGGCCTCTCCAAGTGCAGCATCGATTACCGCTGCCGTTACACCTGTACCACAGCTACTAATTATTGGCTTTTCTGGATCAATCCCTTTCGACTCCAGGATCCGTCTCAGCTCGACGCCAGGAAGGAGACCCCCAGTCTTCGGATCAAGCAGCTCCGAGTGGGGCACACTTATGCTGCCTGGTATATGACCGCTCGATAAGCCGGGCCTCGGTTCAGGTGCGGTACCCGCCCATCTAACTTTGGGCCTCGCATCCAGTATTTGAATCCCTTCTGCTCCCTCTTTGCCATAGTCCTTTGCGATATCTTTGACTTCGGCAAACTTCACTACCTTGTCTGGATCGACTTGGGGCGTTGGGTAATGACTTGGTTCTTCAATTACTGCCTCCACCTCTCCACTTTCTATGGGATAACCTTGCTCGACCCACAGTCTGAAATTGTTGAGAAGGTGGACGCTTGGATGACCGAAGACCTTGAATGTCCAGCCCACGCGAGGCGCACTGAATATACCGAGCTCCTTTGAGTCATAGATCACAACCTCATCATCCTTTCTAATTCCGATATCTTGCATGGCCTTCGCAAAACCTTCGGCTGTGGGCAGCATGTGTGGATACTTCGAGTCATGGTCTTTGACGGCATCAAGGTCGAAGAAACGAGCAGAGGGGATTCGTTGCTGTTTAAATACGCTGTGGCCTGTACGGCCTTCGGGATCGTTGGGTAGAAACCATGAAGCGCAAATTGGAACCACTCGTGGTGCCGTGGAGATCTTGGTAGGGACGTTCTTCGTCAGAGCATCAGCAAGCTCTTTGGGCGTGACAATGTAAGATTCTAAAGAAACATGACGACGCTGAGCCATCGAAGCTGGGCAGCTCAGGACAGGAGTACAAGAGCTGAAGAGACCGTTGGAGAGCTTAATTGAAGGTAGCCGCGTATGTGCTTGGAACACCATAGTCAATGACACACAATCGTCTCTTTCATACCCGATATGAGTGCTGCTAGTGCTGAACGGAATGATAAATAGGGAAGGGAAAGGAAGTCCAGCTTCAGTAGGGAGAAAGTTGAGGAGCAAATCAGAAGGGATTCGAATCAGCTTCGGAAACAAGTCAATTCAATACCTAGGCAAACGAAGAGGGTTAAAGCGCGCTAACAGGGGTAGCTCTTATCGCGATAAGGGCCCCCGCGCGACGATCTTGGAAACAAAACACCAAAATAGAGTACTGCAAATATCACACAGAACTGACCTTGCTAGCAAGCCTCAGCGGGTGATCTTTTCCACCCCTTTCTACAGAGAGCTGTAGCTTCACTCTCCCTCTGTGCGCACTGGGTCTTGCATCAGCGAGTAGCACGCCATGAAAGTCACTATCAAAGAATGGAATGCGGTGGCCTCTTGGCGATGGGACATGCCAGAGGATGATGTCTGTGGTATATGTCGAGTCCAGTTCGACGGTACTTGTCCTACTTGCAAATATCCTGGCGACGATTGCACCTTGCGTGAGTTGTACTTCGAAATTCAGTCGCGCCCTACTCAGGGCTAACTATGAGTACAGTGATTGGCAAGTGCGGACACTCTTTTCACATGGTATGAAGCTACTCGCATACAAAAGCTCTGACGAATGATGCTGAGTATTGACAGCATTGCCTCCTAACATGGATCCAGCAAGATTCATCAAAAGGACTTTGTCCAATGTGCAGGCAAAGTATGGCTTGCTCTCTACTAACACGGATAGAAGCTGACCACGGTGTCGCAGAGTTCGAGTGGAAGCAAAGTGGAGAATAGACTTGAGATGCAGATATCTCCGTTGTTTTGGGTCGATGGCATAGCGTCTGGCGTTGTTTATTTTCTGATACCCAATATGGCATGGAAGAGTAGACTAGGAACCCAAAAGCAGATGCTTTCAAAGTAACAGTATTTCATTGTGTCTATCCACATTTAACACTATATATAGCGTACAAGCAGCCTTCCTCTTCCTCCCCACTACCATTGTACTCAATCATGTAGCAACCAACCGTCGCAGTCCGCAGTCCCCCTACGTCCACAACATGTCATTTCTCCCCCTCTCCGCTCCACCATCCCGCCAATCCCTAGACCCACCCACCCTCCTACCCTCCCCTCTCCCCGACCCTTCAACCAAAGACCCAGCAGACGACGACGACGACCAAGACCCTCAACCAGAATCCCCCTCTATAATCCCACCACCGAACTTCCAGCCCGTCTTCACGCTCCTCTCCAGCACCGGCTCCTCGACAACGCACCACCCAAACGTCTACTACGTGTTCTCCGACGATGCGCCTGATACGGATCCCATCACGGCCGCGGCTCTGCAAGTCTTGAATCCACCGTCTACGACCTCTTCTTCACCCAGTACAGGCCCCCGAGATGGAAAGGCGGATCATGGCCGAAATGTGAAAGAGCGTTATGTGCTGCTAGACATGGATGCCACAGGCACAAAGGTTGAGTCTGCGCAGAGCATGTCTCCGGACTGGGCTGTTACATCTACGGAGCTTGGGCCGGCACCTACATGGGATAGAGATGGGGAGGGAAGACACGAGGGGCAGGAGGGGAGAGGCTTGATGTTGAGGATTGAGGGGATGGAGGTTGGGAGGGAGGAGGGGGGAGAGGTGGCAAAGCAGGGCGAAGAAAAAAGGTTGGAAGAGTTGGTAGAAGTCTATGAGAGACAGATGGTGGAGCTGAGGAGAGTTGTTGATTCTGGGCCAGGGATCATAACGGGTGGAGAAAGTGGGAGATGAGCGCTGATATGTCTATTTCTGGGGAAAAGATTTGGATCTGGATGAGCAGACAGATGATCGTATCACCCTATATCATTTTTGGGAGGATGTCATCCCTGACCCCAGGGCGTTGGGCGTCTAAAGAATTCGCTATATAGGAGGCATAACCAAAATGGCACGCTAGAGAGAATGCTGGTCGTGAGTTGGTGCCGAGATCAGGCGCTGGATATCTTCGTATATTATGTACTTGGTGCTGCGGTTGGTTTATCGTGTGAATGGTGATGTGAGGATGTAGCAGCGTCGGTTTTCTTCGCTTCTTTCTTGTCCTTCTTCTCACCCTTCTTGTCTTTCTTGATTGCCGCATCGGCCATGAGTTGCTCGAAGGCCATATAATCACCTTCTTCGTCTGGATCTCTTTGAGCCTGGTGACTGTTAGCTGCAACCAGCACGTTTAGGAGAAATTAGGAAGAAAAAGCTTACGTTTTGGTATACTGTGCCAGAGATGACCAGTGCTTGTGCTCGTTCGAGTCTCTTCTCCATCTTGACACTCTTGTCGTTGAGCACCTTGTCGCAGACATCTCTTAGCACGCTCTGTATTTCGAACCTTGACCCTTTCCACGCTGCTGCCAAAATCTTTCCAGTCACCCTCCTCTCGTATTCCGCTTTCTTCTCATCTGTCCAATCCTCTCCGCCCTTTTCCTCCAACTTCGCCATCTCCTCCATTGTTAATTGTGCATCGATCGCTGTGCTTATTGTGTTCCAAGTGTCTTTCGCAAGTGTACCTTTATCCTTTAACCTAGAGAAGAAACCTGATATGCCCAAGAACTTCTGTGACTTGAGGAAGGAGGTTGCTTTCTGCATATAGGTCAGCCCCACAGCGTGTAATATTTCGAGACCGAATGATTCCATCTTCAAATTTTCCACCTCCAATCTTGTCTTCTCTGTGAAAGCCTTCGTCACATCGTTACCCTTATCGGTCTCCGTCCATATACTGATACGATCGAGCAGCTTTTTGGCAAGTGTGTCGACACGGTCGTCTCGTATACGTTTTCGCTCGGCCTCGTATGCAGCCAACTCTTCCCTCTGTTCCTTCGACAAGCCCTTCTTTTTCTCTTTACGACGCAGCTCCTTTTCTTCTGGAGTAAGGCCAGCAGCATCCATACGGGCGTCTTCTTCTGACTTGTCCATTATAGCCTGCTGGCCGATACGGGGCCGAGGCGTAGAGGCGCCAGACACTGATGGAGAAGCGTCCCTGGTGGGAGGCTTGAGATCGGATGTTGAAGGATCTGTGGCGGACGGTCTCGGTGGTGTTGCTGCTGCCGCCCCTATATTTGCAGCTCCTTCCTTACCTTCCTTCGCCTCCAGTTTGGCTTCAGCTGACTCGGCGGCTTCCTCCTCCTCCATCTGCTTAGCCGTGATATCCATCGTTTTTGTGAGGTCTTTCATGAGCGAGAGCTCTCCTATTAGATCGACGAAAGCCTCCCCCCCAAATATCATACCAAAGAACTCGGCCGGGTCTTCGAAGCCACCACCCGGTACGGCCTCTTCCTTGCCAAATTTATCATATCGCTGCCGTAGCTCTTGATTACTGAGGACTTGATAGGCTTCGCCAATCGCTTGAAAACGGGCATGAGCAGTCTCGTCGCCAGGATTCTTATCGGGATGTGTAGTTATCGCAAGCTTTCGGTAGGCCTTCTTGACTTCCAGTTCTGATGCTTTCGGAGACACACCGAGCGCATCATAGTACGTCGTGTCTACCACCATGACGGCGGTGGATCTTGGAGATCTGGAGAGTCAAGAGCAGGGTCGAATTTCAAAAGTTGACAAGAAATGTGGATGAGTCAAATATTCTCCCAAAGCATAGCGAAAATAGGGTGCATAGCGTTCTCATTCGTTGTTCTAGGTGGCTCATTTATATCGCTGCCTCATACGAAAAGATGTCGGCAATCTCGGAAGTTTTCTTCCCGCTGCTTGGCGCGTCAACACCAAAGTCAAACCTGGGCTCTGAATTTTGCGGAGAAGCTTCATTGGCGCTCTTTTCTATGTTCACAACTTCACTCTTTCTCCGACACACATCTTCTATTTCTAAGGAAGCTCAATCACCCCTCCAAGTCCCTGTCCTCCTGTAATCTGCCGATAACATTGGCCTGTGCCTTTATCAAACGCTCTCTATCCGTACTACTGCTCACGAGTCAACATGGTGAAATCAACGGACGTTCTCTACTATGCTGTACACGTTGGAGAGCTGAGAAACATCATTCAATGGTAAGCTTGTAGCTAAGTATTTGAGGAATTAGATCTCATGAATTGATAGGCAAACATGGCATCAAGCGGTTCACGAGCGAAAGCCAGAACAAGAGGCGCCTTCATTGAAAATCTGCTTTGAATTCCTCGACAAGACTAGCCGCAGCTTCAGTGCTGTCATTCAAGAACTACACCCGGAACTCCTCGTGCCTATCGCTCTCTTCTATCTTAACCTGCGAGCACTCGATACCATCGAAGATGACATGACCATTTCCCTCGACGAGAAGACCCCTTTGCTGAGGGAATTCCACAATTACACGGAGAAAGAGGGGTGGAACTATAATGGTTGTGGTTTAAAGGAGAAGGATAGGGAGCTGCTCGTGCAATTTCAAAACGTGACAGAGGAGTTCAGGAAAGTGAAGCCAGCGTACCGCGAGATCATCAAGGACATCACGCTCAAGATGGGAAATGGTATGGCCGACTACTGTCACAAAGCTGAGCATAATGTCGACGCTGTGAACACAATCAAAGACTATGATCTCTACTGCCACTATGTCGCGGGTCTCGTGGGCAATGGTCTCACTCGTCTGTTCGTCGAGAGCGGTCTAGCCAATCCGATATTGCTAGAACGCCCGCAACTCCAAGAGTCAATGGGTCTGTTTTTGCAAAAGACAAACATCATTCGTGATATTAAAGAGGATTTGGACGACAAGCGACGGTTCTGGCCCAAGGAAATCTGGTCAAAATACGTGGACAAGTTCGAGGATCTTTGTAAGCCAGAGAATAAGGAAGCAGCTCTCAATTGTAGTTCAGAGATGGTCCTCAACTCCCTCAACCACGCTGACCAATGCCTTTTCTACCTCGCCGGCCTCAAAGAACAGTCCGTCTTCAACTTCGCGGCCATTCCACAATCAATGGCAATAGCAACACTGGAACTCGTCTTCCGAAACCCAAAAATATTCGAGAAAAATGTCAAAATCACAAAAGGTGAGGCTTGTCGGATCATGATGCAATCGACACAGAACTTGAAATTGGTTTGCGAAGTCTTCCGGGAATTTACGAGGAAGATCCACAAAAGGAATACTCCAAGAGATCCCAACTTCCTCAAGATCAGTATCGCGTGTGGCAAGGTGAGTGTCATTTTCTGATATCTGAAGCGGCGTTGATGCTGATCGCGCAAAAGATCGAGCAATTCATCGAAACGATCTACCCTTCGCAAGATCCCAAGTCGATCATCCAAGAGCCAGCAGCCCCAATAGATCCAACATCAAAGGAGGCCAAGGAAAAGGCGGCGGCAGCCGAGGCCAAATCGGATCTAGGTTAATAACGCAGCCGAATGTCTTGTAACGAAAGAATGCTAAACTCTTGCAGTCTACATGCTCATAGCCGTTTTCGGCACGCTCTTCCTCATATCATGTCTCATGGTATGTCCCCATTTTCCCTAGAATCTTCTTTCAGACTGACAAGAAACCCAGCTCGGAATTGCATATGCCTTTGGCGCCCGGTTCGACGTTGCTTTTTCAGAACTCACAAAAGGCAAGCTCAGCAAGCCAACTGACGCCGGCGCCGCACAGTCAATTATACACAAGTACGACCATGGAGAACTCTAGCATATTTGCATCTCGTCCAGCATCTTCTTCCAATGCGCCTTGCATGACTGTAACTCTAATGTACAGTATCCCCCGCCTTAGCATCCGCGGGCTGGGGCAATCTTGCGTCAAATATAGCTTCTCAGATTTAAGAGCGAGCGGGCACTTACCCATGTACAGTACGAATGAATATACAAAGATTTCCAAACAGAGTACAACTACGGTTCCATAGCACGGATGTCAAATTGCAACTCAGTCCAAACAATCATGGCTGCTGTTGTGCCGAAGATGTGCTTATAGCAACCCGATGCCCCAGTCAGTGATGACACCGCGAGATGATTATCCTTTCATTAGCCAGCAAAGCTGGCATGTCTTGCCGTCAGCATCACATGCACTTGCTCACCCGTCCGTCTCTCTTGATATTGTAATGTACGCCGATGGGGCCATGCTTCAAGCCGTCCGTCTATACGGGTCGTAGAGTACCGAGCTTCTGTCGCGTTGCCGAGATTACTGAACATTCGAGAGTGAATAGTGATTAAATTGTCAAGTGCTCGGTCTGACACTGCATATTTATTGATGCTGATAAATCGGTCGCTGATAAATGCAAATCCAGCAACCATCAGGGACGTAGAGTAGAGTGAGTGCAAGACAGTTCCTGCACATAAATTCAATCCCCGTCCCCGATTCATCCGCCATCACCGAGCCAAGGTCCCTTCATTCATCATGTACTACTCCCTCAAGCACACCACACTCGGCGCCCTCCTCTTCGCCTTGGCCGCTGGAGCAGCTGCTCCAGCTCCAGCCCCAGCACCCTCCTTCCCCAACAGTACAACCCCAGGCTACGGCACCGTGACCACAACCGCGCTGACCCCCCACGTCATCCGCGCCACCATCAACAACCCCCCCATCAACCTCTGGGACCACAAGCTCTCCTCGGACTTGTCCACCTTCATCTCCACCCTCGCCGCCAACGCCGACAGCCCCACCCGTCCCAAAGTGGTCATCCTCTCCAGCTCCAACCCGGCATTCTTCATCGCCCACCTCGACCTCCACGCCCTCTCCCCCGGCACCAACGCCACCGACCTCTGGCCCCGGCTGCTCGAAACCCGCACCCACCTCGCCACCCTCCCCATCGTCTTCGTCGCCGAAATCAACGGCCGCGCCGGCGGCGCCGGCAACGAAATCGCCGTCCAATGCGACATACGCTACGCGGGTCCCGCGGCCCGCCTGTACCAGCCCGAGGTCGGTCTGGGCTCGCTGTCCGGCGCCGGCGGGGTGCAGTTCCTCGTGGAGCTGGTCGGACGGGCGCGCGCGCTCGAGTACATGCTGTCGGGCCGCGGCGTGGACGCCGCGACGGCCGCCGCCGTCGGGTGGGTCAACGAGGCGTTTGCGACGGAGCGGGAACTGCGCCAAGGGGTGGACGCGCTGGCGGAGAGGATCGCGGCGTTCCCGGCGCAGGGGATCGCGGCGGTCAAGGCCCGGGTCAATGTGCGGAAGCCGAGCGAGGCGGATCTGCAGGGTGACGATGATTTGTTCTTGCGGCTGGGGCAGACGGAGGTGGTGCAGGGAGCTGCGGGTCGGTTTTTGGAGTTATCGGGAGACCAGACGGCTGGGGCGTTTGAGTTGGGGTTGCCGGCTGATTTGGTGGAGCTTGTGTCGTGAATCAGGAATGTGAAGTCCTCGAATGTGTGAGACTGCGGATTGGTAGATCGGAGTCACCGAATGAATGGATGATTTTCAAGCGTTCTGCAAATTAAGTCTTCAAGGATTGGTTCAATCCCATCTTACCGTTCCAAGAGGGCGTGAAGCCCTTGCACGTGCCCTATCAATCTCAAGCAAGACGCAAAGCAATGGGAACATATCCTGTCGAGCAGCTTCATGTTACGGTCAAGTAGCGGCCACTGAGAGCACACGAACGTGGCTTCCCGGGTTCCCTACGAGGGGGCCGGGAGGCATCATCCCTGGCAATTGCGCCTGCTTTCTCGCCCGGAAGAAAATCCCCGTCGTCATAGCTGACAGAACAGCCTCTCAGCTCATGCGTGCCCTGTCTGATGGCGTCTCGAATCTTGCGTCGGTGCAGCTGAAACTTGACACTGCCGGTGTGCACACCGGCCAACACGTCAAGATGATATCGCCGGTGATCGGGTTTCATGGACTGAGCGAGGGCTCGCTCACGGAGCGCTGGAACGTAGGCGTATAGATAAGAGATCAGAAAAAGCAGATGAATTGTACAGCTTGCCAGTGCAAGGGGGGGCCTCCAAAACACTGTCGATCAAGGTATCCAGGAGCTGCGGCAATGGCGGCAAGAAGACCTCGATGCTAGAGGTGCGATCAAAGTCCTCGGGTAGGTCATAGTTACAATTTGCTGCTGGTAGTAGGACGGTAAGTAGCCGGTCTGGAAGAAACTAGATCGTCTTCATGGTCTAAGCGTTGCATCAATTGCTCATCAACAGTGGCGTTTTCCACGTTAGACGGTCGTGGTGTGGACATCAAGCCTTTTTCCGTCAGATTTCCTGCAGCCATGTGGATGTCGGGGATAGCAAGATACAGATCGAATATGATGGTCGTAACACGGTGAAGCGCAAGAGCATCTTCAAACCACACAGCGCAGGGAATTCCTTCATCTTGGAAGATGTGGCAAAGCTGGTACCTATCTTATTTGGTCGCAGGGTTTTGGTTTAAGGCGTGACATAGCCACCGAAGTGCTGAGGCACTCAATGGGTATCAGACTGCCACTAGTGTTCTCAGTTCCCACACCATTGATGCTTTGTCTACAGAACGGGATACAGGCCTATCATCCGTCACATAAAACTTTCCCGGTATGCTATCGGAAGAATGACCACGAATAGCCGCCCTCCCTACAAATGGTACCAGCAGAGCATTTGCAGCTATTTGCATCATCAGTTCACGAACGTTTTTTGACACAAGTGCCAAGGCACACCCAGAGACGATAAAGAGGCACGGAGCAATGAAACAGAACCACAGGCTGAGGACCCTGAAGATAGCCGTTGAAAGGCTGAGACTCATGCTGGTTGCCAGCCAGCTGGGTCATGCACCTAAAGGCTCGTGCATAAGGGAGCTCCTGCATCATGTGATCTCGTACGTCTTCCCTCTAGCATACATAAATTACCACCAAGAGCTAGCGAATCGTTTGTAGCTCCATCGAAAACAGCTCCGAGTTTCCATACGTCTCTTCTGCGCTCGCGACTTTCTGCGAGTGAGAGAAGAAAAGAATTGACGGTGTTGAATAATACGGGGGAGATAGTCCCTTTTTTTGCTATTCCTATTTCTATAATTCCTTAGGAGCGCGCTAAGATGAAAAGCAGGATAAGATGGCTATGGCTTGATGGCCAGAGAGCGTGCTCCGCCTTGAGTCTCAGGACCCAAGAAGTCCAAGAAATGGGCTGTGAAGAGCCTTGCTCCTGTGGGCTCAACATCGTTTCCTTAGAAAGAAGGATGAAATGCCCAAGTGAGCCGTAATTTCGAAGCTTTCCGAGCAGGTGCTCTCAAAGCAATTTCAGCAAACGGGGACATGCATAACGCTGATTTCTTGTGCCGGGAAAGATGTTCCCTCACAAAGGCCATTGCCTCTTTCGCTCCTCACCATTCTCCTGGCCATGCGATCAGTCTACATGTCCTGTTGAATGTGCCATTCACTGCGATGGAGGATTTTGAGATGCAGGATTTTGGCTGCTCGAAGCTTGGTCCTCAGAATTGAGGATGGGTATTCTCGGTGAAGGGTCGAAGGTCCAGTGAAAATAAATCCCGCGATCGCAATCTCCCTGTTCCATGAGTTTCCAAAAGCTCGGAAATTGGCGGGGGCACCTGCATGAATGGACGGAGTAAAGTTGAGGAAGAAAATACTCGCCGTGGGAGCAAAAGATATGCATGAGCATTTAAAGCGCGTGCAATTGGCAGTTGCAGAGCCGTCTGACTGCAGCAAGGGATTAAAATGTTGGCAATAATCATGGAATTATGGAATTATGGAAGGTTATGGAAGATTAAGATTATTTTTGGACCAGTTCTTCGGCAGTGGAGAAGTGGGGAAGCCGAAGTGTGAACGGGATGGCGCGAACTACTTTCCTTAGCGCCACCTCACCTCCGCATCTTCCTCAGATCATCATTCATCAATCATCATTCATCATTCATGGCTCATCATTCATGGCTCATCATTCATGGCAAAGAGCAACTACTACTATGTGGGGGGTTACATTATTGGCTGGTGTGTGCATGACGTTGGCCAAGCATGTCATTGCCCTCATTATTAGATCTGAAGTGAAGGTATTACTATTGAATTGTTGATTGGAGGGCCGGCTGATATGAATCATGTGATATGTGATACTGTACTGCACCTTGCCCAAGTCGGTTCGGAGTCTTTCACACCGGGGCAGTTCGAATGAAGTCTCGACCCAGGATTACCCTATGATTTTCCTTATGCCCATGTGCTCCTTCCACAATGCCGGAGCCAATCAATTAAGCACTTAAAGGAAAGTATGCTGCATCTCCCGGCAAATGTGACGCGGATCATTAATAAGGGCAAGTTACCTTAATCAACTACAGTACAGTACTAACGAAAGAATAACGAAGATCAAGCCAAGTAAATAAACCTCCCATTTCTCCGCATTATTCGTATTTCCCTCAACTCAATCTCACATCATAATTCATTCATATTCACTTTCACCTTCACTTTCACCTTCACTTTCACAATAACAATAATAACAATCCCCTCCTCCCCTGCGCATACCCGTCTCACCATCCCAATTCTGCTCCTGCGACTCGGCAATTTGCATACCATATACCCATTGATCTTTCCATTTCCAAGCACGCTCGCCTGATATTTCCCTTCCCCCGGATCGACTGCTATACAATCCCTTCTCACCCTCATCACTATTCAAACCGAGCGATTGAGTCTTCCAACCCACCCTACCTCCACTTCCACTCCCCTTGGTCTCTTGAAGACCTCCTCTCCATCACCATGGCCACCCATCCCAACACCGACTTCACCGGCAACGCCCCCGACAATTACAACAAAGAAACCAACGGTAACGACGGCATGAACCGCCAAATGACCCACGAGGAACAACAAACCGCCAAAGCTGCCGCTCGCTTTGGCTACGGTCCTCTCGCTCATGTCAACACTGCCAATGGCGAACAGCGCCTGCCCGCTTTCGGAGGAGAGTTCCAACCCGGTCTCTACAAGCAGGTCAAGGACCGTGGTATCGCCAACCCGGCACCCTTGGGTCTGTGCGCCTTCGCCTTGACCACCTTCGTCTTGGGCTTGATCAACATGGGGACAAGAGGGCTGAGTGCTCCCAATTTGGTGGTCGGTCTTGCCTTTGGATACGGAGGTTTGGTGCAACTGCTTGCCGGCATGTGGTATGTTCTCCTCACCCTTCAATCCAGAACCAACCCTGCCACCGACAGCGCTGACCATCGTTGCGCAGGGAAATGGCTGTTGGTAACACCTTTGGTGCCACTGCGCTATCTTCCTACGGCGGGTTCTGGCTCTCATTTGCCGTCATCCTCACCCCCGGCGGCTTTGACATTCAGGCTCAACTCATGGCTGCGAGTGACACCGCTTTCTTAGACGAATTCGGTCTTTACCTGATGGTCAGTCCATGGTTTCTCCAGTCTTTCTTCCCGGCATCTGCTTACCATACCTCCAGGGCTGGTTCATCTTCACGACCCTGCTACTGTTCTGCACCCTCCGCTCGACAGTAGCCTTCTTCTCCCTCTTCTTCTCTCTGGACATGGCATTTTTGCTCCTCGGTATCGGCTACCTACATCGGGACGCCATGGGTGCGCCAAATCCACCTGTTATCAAGGCCGGCGGCTTTTTCGCGTTGCTCGCGGCATTCTTGGCCTGGTACAACGCTTTGGCTGGTATTGCGGACGACTCGAACAGGTAGGCCTTCTCCTCCTCTACCTACTAAACAGCGGAACACAAGCTGACCTTGCTCAAGCTTCTTCATTGTCCCAGTAGCACATTTCCCCTGGTCTGTCAAGGCAATGCAAGAAAAGGGTAAAATCGACGCAGAAGGCAACAAGATCGCTTAGAATACGGTTTGGAGACTATGTGTGGTGCTCTGCGGGCGGGATCGGTATACCACTTTAATGATCCTTCTTGTTGGATTGAGTTTGAAAGCAACACACTTGGGGTTTGGTTGCTGTTGCCTGGACACTTTTCTGAAGGCGTTGTATCTATCTATTCTGCTAGGGAATTCATAGGAAAGCAGCATTTTCGGAAACCATCAGGCCCACATTCATGTTTGGACCTACAAGCGCAGTGATGGTGGATGTCGTGCTGAAGTGCAATAGCCTCCTCAGCAACACGATACCCCGCCACAGGCATAGACATAGACACCCGACTTCTTCGTGCTCCATTGTCTTTCCAACTGTGCAGCACCTAACCCTTCCGCCAACGACCTACTCTAGCAACCTCTCCCTGTCTACCCCATCTCCCACAATCCAATCTACCAGTTTCTCCTCACGTCCCCACCTTCTTACCTCTGGCCTCCCACTCCGCCAACCTCCCCATCATCTCCTCCATCTCTCACACACACACACACACACACTCTCTCTCTCTCTCTCTCTCTCTCTCTCTCTCTCATATTCTCACACGCCTCTCCACTCCTGCCAACCTGTTTATCCATCTCTCTTCATCCCATTAGTATCCCAAGACGTTACTACCCCCTTTTTTTCCCCTTTGTCTTCCGCTTTTTTCTTCCGCTTTTTTCCCCCTTTCCTTTCTTTGCTTCTGGCACTGATTGACTGATTGATTGATTGATTGATTGATTGATTGATTGATTGATTGACTGACTGATTGACTGATTGATTGATTGACTGATTGATTGATTGACTGACTGATTGACTGACTGAATGACTGACTGACTGAATGACTGACTGAATGACTGACTGACTCACTCACCCACCTCATCACTGCTACCCCCCACGCACGCAGGTAGATGATGATGATGATGATGATGGTGATGAATTGCCATCCACTGACGCAGAGCAGAGCAGAGCAGAGCAGAGCAGAGCAGACAGAAAACTTCTCAGGATTATGGACGATGGG
Organism: Pseudevernia furfuracea; assembly: GCA_022315425.1. Taxonomy (NCBI): domain Eukaryota; kingdom Fungi; phylum Ascomycota; class Lecanoromycetes; order Lecanorales; family Parmeliaceae; genus Pseudevernia; species Pseudevernia furfuracea. The sequence goes on from JAIUPT010000042.1 coordinate 235,151, forward strand.
AAGAGAGAGAGAGAGAGAGAGAGAGAGAGAAAGAGGGAGAGAGAGAGAGAGAAAGAGGGAGAAAGAGCACGTACACACGGACGGACGCACGGACGCACGGACTGATGGACGGAAGGGTGAGAGATAGATGGGTTGGGTGGATGGATAAGGTAGGATAGATAGAGAGATAGATAGAGAGATAGAGAGATAGATAGATGGGCAGAGGGGCCGGGGTAGATCGGGCTTGGGAGGTTGGGAAGTCGGATATGCCTTGGTATGGTATGGTATGTCATGTTGTATGTAGTATGTTGGTGAGACTTTTTAAAGCTCTTGATTGGGCAGGGTGTCGGAGTTGATGGTTCTTTTGGTTTTTGGTTCCCGGGGCATCTACGAAGCGGAGAGGGAAAGATGAGGAGGGGATCGTACATGTATAGATGTATGTATGTAGGGATGGGCAGCGAGTTCATTGTTACTGGACTTCGAGAGAGGGGGGTCAAGGGTGGTAGGTTCCTAGAGCTGTACAGTGAGATGCAGAGGGTCTTGGGGCAGCACACTGGATCCAGGGAATTGCTGATATATGGGAAGTACGAGGGGATGAGATACTTTCTTGGGTCTTGTGCGAGAGGATGCAATCTCACCATGGGACGGCAAAAGAGTCAATGTCTGTACAGACGCAGCAACAGGAGACAGCACAGGTTTGATTCATTTCATTTCCATTATTAGAGAGTGTGTGTAGCTAAGGCACCACGGCGGCATTCCTAATATACAAGCGACTGGGAATCGCAATTGGAATCTGTTTGGGTGAGAGCTCTATCGGGTATCTCCTCCTCACGAGCCAAAGCAATGAGCGCCAGACAACGTGGAACAGACCCTTGCGGGTGCTGCTGCTGCTGGGCAGAAAAGAATGTTTGCATGCCGTTGCTGCTAGATGTGCGACCTCCTCTCGTATCCTATCGGCCTTGGATCAAAATATCCAAGCCTGTTGAACAATTTTCCGGAGCCCCTAGGCTCTTCCATCAATGGGCCTAAACTGGTGCTGCATTGTATGCTTGCTTTTGATATGATAATCCGCCAGTGATGGCCTTCCTTTTCATGTACCGTGAACAAGACGATGAGCTGAAGCCGATGGAGGAAACTATAACATGACATAACCGATGCTGGACTGGACGCTATCAATGCTGAACTGACAATGTGGCTAATGCGAGAATGATGGTGGGTATGGTACAAGTAGATGCTATGAGATGCGGTGTCTGGGCATTCCCAAGCTGCAGAGTCTGGCCGAAGAGATCCATGGTAGATCCAATGGTCAACTATGGTTAGTGATAAGGCCAGGATCTCTGCGAAGATGATTCGATTGAGGAGGATTCGGCTTGTAGATCATACCAGCCTAGTACATCGGAGTCATGTGACTGATTGACGGCAGCGAGAAAGGCACTGCTTGTTGCTGGAATGGCGGCAGGTTTCCAGGGGTTGGCGGACGACGTAGACCTCCTAAACCTGGATTTTGATTGGTCTTGAACGGATTTTGATCGACGTTGAAGTACTCATCGTGTGTTGGGGTAATTGGAGGCGTTGGGCATCCATTATTGATGCCAGGAACGAGTTGTGATGGCTTCGTCGGCGTGACAGGCGTTCCATTGTGTGGGAAATTTCCAAACCGCTCAGAGCACTTCTCTGATGGCGGGGTAGGTGGAGCATTAGCATAGCATCTGCTGATCGAGGCTTGCCTAGCTAGAACTTCCTCCAGAATGATGGACACTCGCGAAAGACGAGCTGCCTGGTATTTAGTATGCAAGACCTTGGAAGGTCGGAGCAGTTGCTTGGACAGAGTGCATAAAGTATCCGAGTCGTACTTCGCAGCCCATTCAGTACTTAAAGCTTGGGGGCGATTGAGGATGCACCGCGCCAAAGCCAATGAAGAGCGAGCCATGTCGGATGGGCGCTTGGAGACGAAGTCCTTCTGAAACATGGCGATTTCTGAGATATAGCACGCCATATGCTCGACTTCAGGATCATAAGCCACGTTCTCAAGCGCCACTTGAAGGAAGCCGTCGATCGTAGGATGGCCAATGATCCAGTCCAGAGTCTGCAGCACATGCCATTCCATCTGGGTGAACATGTCGTCTTCGTAAAGTCCACAACACATTTGCTTGAGCTCTTTGATCGTGGGCACACGGTCTTTTCTGTCACCATACTTCGCAGCTATGAGCAATGCCGAACATCCCACCAGCTGGTAATGCTTCTTGTATACAATTCGCCGAGAACAGTATCGGTCAAGTAGGTTGATGGTCAAGAAGAGAGTCTCTGGTAAAAGGCCGAACGCATTGTGAGCTTCAATCAAGAAGTCAACGAGGTATGGACGCATGAACCATTTGATCTCTGTCTGGATGTCGATTGAGGCAACATCTGGCAATGTTTTGCCCTGAACACGAGTGTCAGCATGAACGTGAACATATATCGAGCTTTAAGGCGCTTGACCTCCATCGTCTCCATGTGCCGCAGAACATCGTCTCTATATTCGCAGCTTGTCAATTGAGATAGATCCTCGGCAATGGCAAGCTGTGTTTGCCATTTCTGACGCCTCTCGCGTTCCCTCAGCTCCTCCCGGAATCTCTTTTCCTGATCTTCATGAGACTCCACAAAGTAGCTTTCACATGGATTGTGGTAGAGGGCCATGATGGAAGGTTGGTCGTTGCTTCGTGCAATGTTCGAAAATAAAGCTAGAGTTTCTTTTCTTTGATTCAGACGCTTTAAACACTAAAAGTAACAAGAGAGTGACTGGGGTGAGATTATGGTTGAAGGATCGTAATTAGTTGGAAAAAAAAGAATGACTTGAGGTTGCCCTGTTCGTCAAGTGGTAGGCAATAGTAGATATAACTGAGTCGCTCCAAATGTTAGCCCTTGGAACAATTTGCGAAGAACGTGTTCGAAGGTCTATATGCAGGGACAGGGAGCGTCGTCTAATCAAAAGAGAGTAAGATGACCAGCCATCGAATCAGAGAGGTTGCCATATTGCTTACCTAAACGGATCGGGATTAATGAGAAGGGCTCAGGTCCCTTGCAATCTTGTCAAGTATTTCCGCGAATTTCTGGAATGATCTGGGTGGAATTGCCTCTACAGAGCAGAGGACGAGCTAACGTCTCCACTAACGGATTGGATGTGAGCCGAGAATGTAGACTTGGGACCCTGGAATAGCGGCCTAGACGTAAGGAGAGAAAGTCAGCACGAGCTTCTGAACGATTACATCTGACATGCCTCGAGTGTAGGGTTGCTTCGGAGCCTCTAGGGTAGTCGGCGGGATAAGAGCCAGAGTTCTCGCTTCAACGAAAGTTTTAAGGCGGCGTCTCTACAATGAAGAGAGGAAGGTCAGCAACTTGGTAGAATGTGTTATAATTGCACGCAAAAAAGCATGACACCTGAGCTAATCAGACGCGAACATAGGCACGCGTAATGGTCGCGTATTTTCCAAGATCGACTTCATTTATGGGAAACAAGCTCTCTATGTCCTTTTCAAAGAGCTGTAGATTGATGCTGAGCGACTTGAGGATATTTGCTGGATTCCGAATAGGGACATCGCTAAGACTGATGCTGCCGGAGGGCGGAATCTGGCTTGCACCCATGACCACGCTAGAATAGAACGGTGGGATAGGTATCCAGAATGGGTTTGAAGTGTAGAAGAGATGGTTTTTGAAGAGTGGATGTCGCTGCGGGCTGCGTCCTAATTGTCCGGTGGGAGCTACATTCCACATGAAGTGACCACATGGGCAATGTGAAGGGAATGGCGTGAAGTCTAGTCCCCTGACCTCCTTGTACTGGGCCAACGAGGAATGCACGAGGAAAAGAGATATGTAGCTCACTATTCACTTCCAACAGACCATATGCACTGCTCTGAAATATTGTGTGAAATTCGTCTGCGGCTGAGTTCCGTAGTCAATTGCGGTATGAGTTCGGTTGGCGGGCTCGGCGGACGATGCTGGTCTTTGGAGGGAGTGAAGGACTGATGATGTCGTGGTGACCGTGGCCAGGTGACAATAATGATGACGAACGACAAGAGGAAACCAGGAATTGATGACTTGCTGCCGTGGGTGAAAAGGGTGTCGAGGTTGAAAACTTGAAGACTACACCCGCACGGCAGTAGAGAGTTGGAGTCGAAAGCCGCCCAGAATTATTTCTGATGCATCTGACGAACTCCACGCCCGCTCTGAGCCTCTGTATGACTGGCAGAGGAGAGTCCGAGGGCAATGAGGGGGAAGAAGGGAGGTAGGAGAGTGTGGTGAGGTAGAGAAGCACTGCTCTCCACAGGATGAGGAGAGAAGTTTGCAGACTGACACAGGTTAAGATTCAAGATTTCGTTCGTTCGGGCTTAAGCTGCAGGGGTGCTGCATGGGGATTAGTGCCCCGGAGCGGCCTGAACGTTTGAGCCTATGAAGTGCTTAAGAGTGCCTGGTAACTGATACTGGTTAAGTGGTTATCAAACCCTTACAGGTTGGTTTGGCGTCAGATCCCTGGGTCGCGTGTCTACTTGGTTTACGGTACGAGTACTTGGTTCCTGGTTCATACGCTCCTATTCATCTCTGCTATTTCAAGGAGAAGGAGTACCGTGGCTCTGTTGTATCATCACCGGTCCCCAGTCTCGCATACCGTCCTTTTTGTTCTGAGCTGATGTCTCATGGGGTCTCGGAAATTGTCGATACGCTGAGCTTACGGCTTGTGTAAAAGGACGCTGCTGATCCAACAGAGGCGGCGTAATATGCGCGACCTAGGTATTATTGTTCCCCTTTCCAGCTCCGATTTCCTACCGATTGATCGTCATTCGTGTTCTCAATGGTCAAACGAAAAGCGGCTCTCGATCCATACAAGTCAAGTACTCTTCGCTACCAATGGATCTGATGGTACTAGGATCATGCAGCCAAATATGCAGCCCTAAGAGATCGAGTCCTTTCCCTGTTTCCCTACCCTGACAGCGCGACATGCATGACCCTTTTTGGTAAGACTGATGATACTTCATCTCCCCGTGACGGCATCATGCTTTTGGCGGGTGGCCGGTGTCACATTTTGTTATCTGGAATATTCGCCATCCCATGTGGCCTCTGGGTGGAGAGCCGCATGACACTCCGGCCCTTGCTCTACACCGTACGCATTCGCATTTTCGCTACTTGAGTACATTCTGGATCTTTGCTGCTGCAAAGAAAGCTCATGAGACAACTAGAGTCGCACAATTTGGATTAAGGATTGAAAGCAGTTCAGACCCTCCACAATCTCTACTTATGATTAATAGAAACTATAGTATGAGCTGATTCTCTGCCGTTGATAAGCCACCAACTCCAGCAGTGAGAGGCACAAGCCTCATAACGAATCCAGCACTCTGAGACAGCACGTCTTACCAACCCCAAAATTGCGGGGCTCCTGTATTTCTCCTGAGCTCCGCAGCTGCATAAAAGTTTCGTCTGTTATGGGAATAGGAAACCTTCAGCATTTGTCATTCTGTTGAATTCATCTGCATCGAGGATGGGCCGATAAATTATAGGCATCGGAGCTTCTGTGCACCAAGAGTCGGACTCCGATCATGATGAACGAAAATTTCAATTTACGCGTGTGGAAATTTCTCTCATTAGACGCGTAAAAAGACGCGCATCTGCGGGGACGAGAACCGAGCACTAAAAGCAAGCCCTCAAATCCTTTTTTACAAATAGCAGGGCACATCCCAGCCGTGACCACCCCTCCGGATCAATCGGGATGTCTCCAAAGGGTGTGAGTGGAAGGCCTGAAGGAACTCATGTCATTTCATCCGACATGCGAGCCAGATTGCCCCAACATGAAGGATTCTGGACCATATTATTAGTACCTCAGTTATAAAATCCTCAGGCACCACTACCAGGCATAGCCACATTCAAGACCGGTAAGGATGCATTTGAGAAGGGGATGCCATGAGTACCTTATGGAAAGCAACAAACGCGGCGTCCAACGGTCCAACTCCCTGATACTTTTCTTCTTGCTTCAGTCTTGGCATCTCTCGCGCGAATCGGATGCTGCATACTCTAGAGTAGTGCATATGGAATTGATCGAGATAGCATGCGCTGCGCTACTGCGCAACATGAGCGCAAAACACCCCTGCATCAAAGCTCATATCTATTCTGAATGCGTCCGTACACTACTATACTCTCTACCACATTGTCAAGGCTTTCAACCTTTCAGTTCTGATGTCACTATGCTACCTGTCAAGGAACGGAGATTGTCACTATTGTCATAAGCATCTCCAACGAACTTTCAGAATTGAAATGAGTCTCCGCGAGTAAAAAGGTAGGTAAGGTTTGTTCATTGCTACGACCATAATTGTCATGAAAGCATGAGCACCTTAAGATATTGAGAAGAAGCCCGCCTCCAATTGACCAACGCTGTCGACTCGACCCGATTGGAGCTATTGGAATTTTAGAGGGGACATTCTCATCGCCATTACAGTACAAAAGAGACCGACTTCCATTAATGGAGTATGGATGGCTTATGGTGTGCATGCTTAGCATGGTTGACCGAGGATGTTTTACCTTAGCGGAGAGCTGTGGTTCTGGATTACGGTCTATAGGCGGTTACTTGACTTGTTACGATATTGAAACGGTTTCTTAATTTCAGAACTACATAACGATTTTTGAATTATCACGTTTTAAGAAATTTATCGTATTTGTAAAATATCGATTTTAGTACCGTTGCAGAATAATGACGTTAAGATATTAAGAATCGTGTTACCGTTGCATATTGGAAACCATTTAAATACTGTCGAGACATGTCAAGCCTGTCAAGCCTGCCAAGCTGAATACTCGGGATTATGAAATAATGAGAAATCTCAACGCTTTTGAACATTTGACTGTAAAAATGAGCGATTTAGACGATTTTCTCGCGGGGGTGACTTCCCCTATGTATGCGCCCATAATAGTGGGGGATGGTGGGGGTGTTGTTGGATAATAGACCCTGTCGGATAATGTATTCAACGCTAATTGAAAAATACAGCTGACTAATCAAGATTCCGTTAATTTCTGATCACGTTAAAGAGGTTTTAACCGTAACTTTAAATAAACGTTTTAAATCTGTCATTGCCTTTAGGCAGAAGCAAACTTATTACCTTTTATTTTGAAAAACCGTAGAAAAACCGTGTAGTTACCGTTCACGCAACTCATAGCCTTCCGCTAAGGTAGGTTTCAGGCTGCTTCTCTACCATAAACTTTTCTCAACAGACGCAGTCACTGTCTGTGTCCGTCACCGTGATAATTGCTTGCCACTTCACACGACTTCCAAGAGCATATGCCATGCTGCTAGGACCTAACATGGCTCTTTCATAGTCTGTGCTACTCATTCATCACTTGACATCCCTCTATAACTTCTACGGACCTGAGCCCATGCGCCCCTTTTTCTGTGTGAATATGATGTTATATCTTGAAAGCACCAACTCGACATATAGAGCCTTCGACCCCAAGGGCGTAGAATTGATCCTCCTGTCAAGACATCCGCAAAATAATCTCCCTTTTGTAATTTTGCATTCCCGTAGATGAGTTCTGACTGAACTTGTGGAAGTTGGAACGAGTTCAGAGAACATTTAAGCGAAACGTTCCCGCGGCAAACTTCCCTCCGATTCAACTTGCCCCGCAATAATATGAAAGTTTTTTGCACCAAATCACTGTGTCACGACGTTCAGTAGTAATGCAGGCATTTGAATGCTTGCTATTCTTCATGACGACTGCCGTGATGATAAATTACCAGTGATGGATATCCACCGCTGTCGCTTTGTGCCCTACCCTCCTTCGGCCATAAACGCCCTTGCATTCTCTCATCCTTCTTCCCCAAAAAATCCAGGCAAAGGACCCTCAAGCCTACGAATCGCGATTGGCCGAGCAAACGGTGACATCGAGATCTGGAATCCTCTTAGAGGCGCATGGTATCAGGAAAGTATTTTTCGAGGGGCGAAAGATCGAAGCATCGAAGGGCTAGTGTGGACGCAAGACCCAGAAGATGTGGAAAAGAGCGGCAACATTATCCCCGGAAAGCTGAGACTTTTCAGCATTGGATATTCCACGACAGTGACTGAGTGGAATCTTGGGACAGGGAGGCCCGTACGACACTCGGCAGGCAACTATGGGGAGATCTGGTGTATGGCAGCGCAGCCCAAAGGCCTGCTGCTCAAAAACCCTGGAAGAGCAGTGGGAGACCAAACACAAGAGGAGGAATCACAAATACAGAACTTAGCCGTTGGATGTGCGGATGGTACTATTGTTTTGCTCAGTACAGCGGACAGTGATCTACGTTTTACAAGGATTCTCGCAAGACCACCGAAGAAAAAATCTCGAGTCATGAGCCTGACATTTCAAAACCGCCACACCATCATCGCGGGTCATGCAGATAGCACCATACGAATATACGATATGCGCAATGGTCAGCAGATGCGAAATATGACTCTAGGGCCTGGACCGAAAGGCGGCCCCAAAGAGACTTTAGTGTGGTCCGTGAAGTGTTTGCTTGATGGCACGATTGTCTCTGGTGACTCTACGGGAACGCTCAGCTTCTGGGATGGCAAGAATTATACATTACTGCAGCGCATCAAAAGCCACGATGCAGACATCCTGGATATCGCCGTGAGCGCAGATGGTCAATCGGTCTTCAGTGGTGGTATGGATCGGAGGACCATACTGTACAGACGGACAGGCAGTGGGCGCCCAGCAGAGGGTCATCGATGGGCCAAGATCACACATCAACGGATGCATCAGAATGATGTCAAAGCCATGGCTACGTTCGAGACCAAGGGTCTAAGCATCCTAGTGTCAGGAGGTAGTGCTATACTTCTTCATTCGCATGCAGTACCGAATTTGACTGTTTCACAGGCATCGACACAACGCCTATCATCGTACCAGTCCAAGAGTTCGGGCGAGAGCACCATCGCACTCTCGCTAGTCTTCCACAAGAACCCAACGTCCGAAGCGCATCTAAGAAGCGTTTATTGGTAAGTTGGTGGGATCGAGAGGTCAGAGTCTGGACAATTCCAACACGTTCGAAGAGGCATGTGGATAAAGACCCATCTATAGAGGTCGATAAGCAACAAGGAAGAAGACTTGTTGCCAAAATTGCTCTTCAGGTCAGTCTTCCGCCCAACTCTCATTAGATGTGAGTATTGATATCCAGCGCAGGGCGATGAGACCATCACATCAGCAGACATATCGACAGATGGGAAGAGTCTTGCAGTCGCGACCATGGCAGAAATTAGAGTCTTCGATTTGCGTCTCAAATCTGGCGTGGTCAAAGTCCAGAAGCTTGAGAAAATCCAAACCTTCGCCGACTTGAGTAAACGACAGGCAAAGATAATACAATTTTCGCCGGACACGAAATGGCTGGCAACGATCGGAGCCGATAATAGTATCCAGCTTTACAGGAGATCAGAGACGGACAAGGACAAACTCTCCCCTGTTTTCTTACAAACATCAGTCGAGCTGAAGCGGCTACGTCGCGATATCTCGAACACAAAGACTCAGTACGCAAGTCTAGGCACCTATAACAGATCCATAAATCGCCTAGCCTTTTCTGCTGACAGTCGGATCCTGGCAGTCTCGGACATCTCGGGTTTCCTCGATACTTGGGTTATCGAAGGCCACGAAGATCTCACACAAGGGAACGACAAGGGATCGGATCCTGCAGATGCCGCAGACAATTCTGACTCATCAAATGACGAAGACAGCGAAGAAGACAGTCGTACAACTATTTTCGGTGAACATTGGATTCGAAATCCAGCCGGCTCACTGTTAACAAAGCTGCCCGCCGCTCCCCTCGTCCTTGCTTTTCGACCGTCGACTATACAAGCTACTGCGAATTTGACGAACGGCAATATAGGCATACACCCAACCCGCCATAACCCAAACCCACACTCTCACGACCTACCGAATGGCGAGGATAGACTGTTCGTACTTACGGCAGAAAACCAAATCTACGAATTCAACATCCTGTCAGGCAAGATTTCAGACTGGTCAAGAAGGAACCCGACATCAAGTTTACCTCAAGAATTTCGAGACCTCAGAGATAGAGCAAAGGGCGCTGTGTGGGATGTAGGAGGTCAAAATGAGAGGATATGGCTCTACGGTGTTTCGTGGCTGTGGATGTTTGACCTGTCAAGAGACTTGCCCCCTGTGGATGACAAGCAAAAAGATGGAAATGTCACAAACGGTATCGGCAAGGAGGCCAGCCTCAAGAGAAAGCGCGGGGATAACGATGAGGAGGGTACAGCAAACCGTCCCCGGATCGACACTGGCGCAGGCAGCAAGATCCCCAACGCCGAGCTTGGCATAGGCATTGGCTGTAAGATGAGCAAAGTCAACGGAGCAGATGCGGTTGCAGGTCAATGGATAAGTCTGGAGGCAGAGCAAGGGCTCTTTTCGGACGATGAGGGCGGCTACGTTCTAGCCAACGAGTCCGACCAGGCCCTTGTCAAGCTTCGAAGAGGCAATAATGCCACAAATGAGCACATGCCTAATGACCATGTTGATAACTCCACCGATGCAGATACGTCCGAGAATGATGACACCCGCGTTGCGAAGATGAGGGGTGGCAAACGCCCTGCTTACTGGCACACGTACAAATACCGACCCATTCTCGGCATAGTGCTATTAGGAGGCGAGACAGGTGACGAAGCAGCTGTGGGTCAAGAGGATGATGATTCACTGTCAGGCCTAGAAGTTGCATTGATAGAGAGGCCGTTGTTTGATGTGGACTTACCGCCGCAATACTTTGGGAACCAAGAGTGGGATCCATAGCGACGAATGCTTCCGAAAATAAATCTACTGGTGCTCAAGTACCAACGATGTGCATGCCATCGGCTCATATGTCTTGTTGGCTACTTCCTACAGACTGACCTATCTAACGATCGACTCTGCATTGTATGATTCTTCTCTATTCAACGCTCTAATTCGTTGGTCGTCATCAATTGTTACTCCCACGTTCCGCCGGCCGTAATGCAAGCGTCTTCTCATTCCCCTCCCTCCTTCCCCGCTTCAATAATGCCTGATTCATCTCTGTCCATTCGTCGAGCATACCCTTACCTAGCAACATCTAGTTACCCACGAAGCAATTCCAGCCTCAACTTTTCTTCTTTTGATTTTCAGGTAGCTCTCACTGTGGGTATGTGCTTCAGCATCCACTACATTGAGCTGGAAAACATCGGGATCACGATCCGCAGCGATACAAGGTCAAAAACACTAAGTGACCTACTTGCCATCCAACTTCGTCATAAAATCCTTGGTCGACTCTCGGCAGATTTCTAGGAGGCGTAGGGGCGACCTTCTCGGCAAAGCGATAACAGGTAACAACTGCTGGATCACATCATCAGAAGCACAGGACCGTGGATGGACACGCGTACGGGCTTGGCAGGTGTTGGGAGCTGATCTGAGTGAGGACGATTGAAGATGCAGGGTGGTGAATCTGCCCTCAGCTCAATAAGCAATAACGCCGCCATAGCCAACCACAGCCTTGACTGGCAACTTCTTGAACTCGCCGCCATGGCTTCTCTGACTTGCTCCATCAGGGACAGCTTGGGCTCGTTGTCAGATGTCAAGATCACGACAGTCTCAGGTCACGCTGTTTCATGTTACGAGACCCTCATCTAGCGCAAGTCCGTTGTCAGACTTGACAAAATACCACGTTACTTTCTGCTAATCCGAAGGCAAAGAATTCACGAGCAGGTGACGCAGGACTCATCTCATGCTTTTGCAACTTTTCCCAAAAACTCGCATGCGAAGAGATTTCTTTGCCGAGCAGATGATAGACATGGCCAAAATCCACACATTTTGTACAAGCCATCTGGGCATCCTCAAAAAGCGGTGAAGCCCGGCGTCGACTAGTTACTAACTACTGCCCTGGAATGCAATGGAGATCAAAATGAGCGTCCGATATTATTGGGAACGCGTATGCCTGTCTTCCATGCTAGACCGAATTAAGCCGGTACATGCGGGTCCGTACTCTAGTCGTCGCCTCTCAAATTTTGCGCAGACTGTGACTCTCTGAGCATACGAGCGTCAATAACATGCCGAGGAGCATGAAAAAAAGAAGATGTCATGCGGCATACCATCGGGCCCTCTGACCACGTAGGAGAATGTTCTTCGTAAGGCAGCGTAAAAGTTGGAATTTGGGCGTTGTCAAAGGAAGAAACGCTGAGGCTTATTGGCTGAATAGCTGCAGGGACAACAAATCCACCCGACGAGAGTGTGAACTTGACTATATGATTATTATGTATGACCTTGACTCTCATCATCTAATAATGTCGCTCGAAGAAAAAGCAAATATTCACTATTCAAGCTTCAAAGATAGAGTAGTCAGTAGAACGCCAAGAGTCTTCGCTTAGTCATGGGGACGCCTGAAGATGTAATTGGGCAGATAAAAGCTTACGCAAGCTCGCAAGTCCGGGATCCCGATCCACGCGTCCCCCCCCTCCCTAAAGCAGTCAAACGACTCTCTCGCCTTGGCACAGGACTCGTCCTCCTCTCAGAGGCGACCTTCTCCTCTCATCCATACATCTCACCTACCACTTGCATCACCTCTCCTCTCCTCCACTTGTCCATCCAGTGACGTCGTGGTTGAGAGAGTGTGAGAGAAAGGAAGAGAGCGTCGCAAACTTTGTGGCGTGGTCGCCCGGCAGTGCAGCGACTGCGGCAGCAAAGCAAACAAGCCCTCATTACGGATCCAACCCTTCGAGAAACACCGCAACTTTTCTTCCTTCCGAACGCATACTCGAGAAAAGAGAACAAGATCACCAAGTCACAGTGCTCGAAGCATCATGGGTGACTCCAATGGCCCTCCACGCAGGATTCCACCACCCCCACCTCCTCCACGAAGATCGCAGAGGTCCCAAACGCAACCGCAACCTCAACCTCAATCTCAACCTCAACTGCAACCACAAAGAGCTTTCAATGCGGCACACCTGACCCATCAATTTGAACAGCTTTTGAGGACACAGCGATTAAATACTCTTACTGCACAATCGCGATCACGGTCTGGCTCACCAGGACCTGGAAGACAAGCTTCTACATCGTCACGACCGTCCTCACAGCATGCGCCCCGACATCCCTCAGATAGCTCGCAGATTCCATCGTCATATCCATCACTACGGAATCTCCCCAAGATGGCCTCGCCACCCCAAGACGCAGCTTCACTGAAGTTCCGCAACTTACTCATCACACTATCGGTCAACCCTACTAAATACGAAAATCCTGGTCTGCTGGACGAGGCATTGGCGGTCATCCCACTGGATCAAATATATAGCGAAGCGGAAGACGAGAGTCAATTACTTCAAGCTCAAGCAGCCAGTATTGGCCCTAATGCAAAGCCGGAATGGGGGTACCAGGACTGCGTTATCCGAGCTCTTCTAAAGTAGGTTTGCTCCATACCCGTTGCCAGTCCACGGTCTAACCTTTTCGTTTCAGATGGTTCAAGCGTAGCTTCTTCAAATTCGTCAACAACCCTCCATGTACTGTCTGTGGATCACCTACACGAGCGAATGGGTTCGCCCCTCCCACGCCTGACGAAGCTGCGCGAGGAGCCGCCAAGGTGGAGTCATATCGCTGTTCAAGTACTGAATGTAGCGCGCTGGAAAGGTTTCCTCGATTCGGTGATGTGTGGGCGCTGTTACAATCGAGAAGAGGGCGATGCGGGGAATGGGCCAACTGCTTCAGCATGCTCTGCCGTGCTGTCGGAGGCCGCGTGAGGTGGGTGTGGAATGCTGAAGACCATGTATGGACAGAGGTGTACTCGGAACAGCAAAGGCGGTGGATCCATGTCGATGCGTGCGAGGAAGCTTGGGATAATCCTCGGCTGTACTCAGAAGGTAAGTCCCATGCCGTTGCGCGATTCGTCGAGCCAAGGCTGATTGCGATTATCAGGCTGGGGCAAGAAGCTGTCTTACTGCATTGCCTTCTCCATCGACGGCGCTACAGACGTGACCCGTCGCTACGTGCGCAACGCGGCAAGTCACGGAACAGAGCGTAATAGATGTCCCGAAGAAGTCCTCATGTTCATCACCAGCGAGATCAAACGGATGCGAAGAGAGTCCATGCTCAAAGACGAGCGGAAGCGACTCCTCATCGAAGACGAAAGAGAAGAGAGAGAGCTTCGGGGATTTGTTGTGCACGCACTTGCCGCCGAAATTGGCAAGATGCTACCAACGGGTCGAAATGGAGGGGGCGAAGAGATCAAAGTTCCTGAGCACGCTGCAAGGAGGAGTGGAGCTCAGGCCTGGAGAGAGGCAAGAGGAGAGAACGGTGGGGACGATACTGGACGAGATCGACCACCAAGGGAAGGTCACTAAATGGCAACCTTGCCGGCTTTCGGTACCCTATTGGACATGCGGATTACGCCAGTCCAGGGGTCTGACCCTGCAAGACGTTCCCGTGGGATTCCGTTCCTGCATATGCAATACAAAGCGCACTAGCTACGTGAAATACTCGCTTGGGATTGAGGTACTTCGAGCATGGAGTCTACGTTTATTGCTGCACAGCGACGGCGTCCTGGACACTTACCATCTACCACTGACATTCGCTTTTACTTGCTTTGTGTACATGGTCTCGGTCGGTCTATCATTTTGCTGCAAGGGGTTTTTCGGATGTCCGGCATCGACCGGTCTGGAGTTCATCTACGATATCTGGCATGGCAATATGAGGCGTATAATATTGGGGGATACTCAAAACGGCTTGATGCCATGAGCACGGGTGCGATGTGTATATGGTATATTGAATGAATCCTCACTATATATTTCCAGAACGCTCTGTCATTTATCTTGACATGTACCTTGCAGCCTTGTCTCCTACCCGCGTTTCCTGAAACACATCTAATCCCGTCACACCTTTTTTCGTTCTTCCTCTCATCCCACGAATCAACTCGGAAGCAAGCGCAAGGAAGCATTTCGCCTGAACTTACTCCCCTCCATACGATCCAAGCCCCTGACGACCAATCTCCGCAAATCTGATCCCCGGCCGATTTGTCACCAAGGCATAGATAGAGTAAGCGTCTCCAGGCTCCGGGAGTGACAAAACATATCTACAGCCGGCCTGGGTGTAGAGTAACTCTGTGTCTCTTTCATAGCATCGCGGATCGAGAAATCAGGGAGGTGTTTGTGAGTTGTTATGTTCTCATCTCATTTGTCCTTTGTCGACGTCGCCTTCTTCGCCTTCTTCGCCTTCGCCTTCGCCTTCCTCTTCTTCAGGTTGGGCAGACGCGTATCTCTGCCCTCGTACATCTCCTTTCCGGCCCAGGGGGCCAGAGTGGATCCAGACGCCGCGTCCCGAGCTCTACCCAGGTCGTGCAGATGAAGTTCTTCGAGTGAGGGTGGTAGCGCATCAGCGAACCTAGACCGTAGCGGTCCGCCATGATCAGTCCAGTACGTACGGTCCAGTTCCAGCTTCTTCGGAACCTCGAAAGCTGCGGAAGCTGCCCATGTGAGTCGCCTTCTATAGTACTCCTTATCCGTAGATCTGAGGATCAGGATATTGAGGGGGAGTGTTTGGCATGGACAGCGAGAGCAGCATGTGGATCCAGAACGGTTCAAGGTTGAGAACATTCCCATGGCTGACAGTCTTCAATCCTTTCGAACCTTGAATAAGCTCAAAGAGCTCCTTGGGGTCCGTAGGATTGTGGCCGCGGAACCCACACTTGACCGTCAAGGTTTCCACATTCGGACTTTGAGCGTGTGAATCGATGTGTAACAGGGATCTTTGACGGGGACCCCAATGCTCAGACCGTGAATGTGTCTTATGCAAGGTGGTGTAGCGAAGGCTTTCGCGAGCAGTGAGTCTTTAATGTTGTCGGTCCGGACGTGTAGGAGTTTCACTGCAACGAGCCGTGTGAGTGGTTCTAGATCTGTGACCCCTGCTTCCGAGATCCACCGTAGAGTGGGAAAGAAGTGGAAATCATCATTCATCTCCTCAACGACTAAACAGTTAAGATTGATGGGGAGCAGGAGTAGGAGCGCAATGATAGGATCTTGGTGTCCGTTTTTTGATTCTCACGATCACACACTCGACGAGGTTGAAATCGCGTTCAGCTCTCCTAACCGCTCGCTCGAATAGTTCCATGTCTTTTTTCGCGTAAGGTGTGTGGCGGTATGAACGCCCCTCTTCTCTAGCTTCTGGATCGAATGCGATGGGTGTGTTGACTCCCTCTTCTTCATTATCTCAACCGTCACGCCAACTAGTGATGACTAGCTTCTTGACATAGCTATACAACTTGTTAGTCATTTGAAAGGTACGTAGTGTGTTTTTGAAAATGCACTACTTATGTAGTATACATGCAGCGCAACACGAGAGTTCATCTTGATTGCTTTGAGCAATCCTGCAGCAGAAATCCTCGAATCTTGACCCCTGGTGCCCCCGTTGTTGAAAGTTGAGAAGGCGTGTTTTAGCGTGCGATGCTCCCGTACGAGTAGGACTTGACCCGACAGGGCGTAGATCTTCTTTGACGACGAGGCAAAGCTCTTGATATCTTCTGCCTGCAGTACACGCCGCCATATCTCAAGAATAGCCTCATTTGGAAGACCGGAAAAGGTCGCCATGGTAAGAATATTCACTCTGCTGCTGATAGATGAAGGGATGTTCGTGCTTCATTATCTGCTTGAAACTCTAAGCTTTCGCCTGCATTACTCCCATCATCTGTCTCGAGTAGCCGCTTCCTCAAAATCTCCTTAGTCTCCACAAACTCCAGATAAACACTATCACACCGCCCAACATCGGTCTCGAACGTAGTCTTCTCCCTACGTGTTTCTACAAAGCCGAACCTAGTCAGCACCTTGATGCAACCCTCATTCCTCGGATCCACATCTGCAAACACTTTGTTCACTCCCTGTTCCCAGAATATTGGAATTAGAGTCGTCAATATCTCGCTCATGCAACCCTTCGACCAATCATCGCGGTGGAGCATGAATTCAACCTCGCCTGTCGCTTCGTCCCAGATACCTGCTGTGCCTATGACCTTTTCTTTGCTGAGAGCGGTGGAAGGAGGGTCGAGGGTAGGGAGCACGATGACGAATTCGATATCTCCGTTAGTTGACGAAGCTATCGTGGCTTGGAGGTACTCGTTCGTTTCGTCGATGGAGGTATGAGTGGGCCAAGCCCAATATCGCATTACGTCGCAGCTGCTGAAAAGCTCATGGAAGTCGGCGAGATCACTGTTGCGGGCCTCGCGTAGCTGGAGGTGTTGGGTTCTGATGCTTTGGCTTTTAGTGCTTTCGTATTCAATGCTACTATGTGTCGAACGGCATATTCTAGCCATAGCGGAGAGGCGATTTGAAGAAATAAGAACCCGAGGCGCGCTGGTGGTCCTGGGAACATAGCACGATAGCTCTGTGGCTCTTTGTTATTGAAGGTTTTATGACACAGAGAAGTCCGGGACAATGTGTGGCTAGTATGGCAATAGCGGACTTTCTGTCAACACAGCTGTAGGGTCAACACCATAAATTCGGGCGCTAAGAGAATTTCCAACCTCCTCATTTTGTAGACACAGTCAAAGTGACGCCGCAGCTCCATTTCTTTCTTTTCACTCACATAACTCTCTCTTTCCCACCACATCCACACAACATCAACAGACTTAGATCAAATCATTATCAACTACCCACAACCCTCCTTACAAAACATCACAAATCTTTCAAACCCTCTCAACACACATCTCTTCCTTACTACGATCCTTAGACACCATGCCAGGTCCGGAACAGCGAAAAATGGAGAAGGAGGCTAAGAGGCAAGAACTTTTGGAGCATCTGAGACAGACCCGAAAGCAGGGGGGGAGATCTAAGCCCCAGGTATGCATTCAAACAATAACGTCATGCCCTGCCATATGCTGAGAGACTCATCAACAGACGTCTGTGAAGACGAACAAGGACAACACGTCCACAAATGCGGGGTTTCGTACCCCTCCCCCAGTACATTTCAACACCGGCCACGTCTTGCAGATAAATAGAGAGGGCAAGGTAAGTTCCTTCCACTGATCGAGTAACGATGCGTCTTGCTGAACACAAGTAGATGCATATATATAAAGATCATTCCAGCTCAGCCTTCTCGAAGCGGAAGGCTGAGAACATTGGCGACACTTCTGAATCCGAGCAGGAGGACAAGCCTATATACGGCCGTCAGACCAAGAAAGCCAAGCCCACATGTGGCTATGTCTCAGGCACAGGTGGACCCTATGGGGGCACCGCGAGGGATAACCAGATTCCTCCGCCACCTGGACCTGCTCGTGCACTTGGAACAAAGTCCACGAATGCGCTACTAAAGAATCGTGAAAAACTTGCGAAGCAAGACACCAAGAATCTGAACCGCAATGCTCCGAAGCCTAAGGGGCCCTATGCTGTAGGTGACTCAAGCCCCTGCCATGTTCCGTTGACTAACACTGTCGGCGTACAAGGGACCGAGCCGACCAACTCAGAGTCGACCAACCCAGAACCATCCCAAAGTGGTGGAGCCAGAAGCGATGGGCGGGGTCGTTGCCGGCCCTCTTAAGCAGACTAAGAGAGACACACCCAAAGTGGCAGAGCTAGACACCTTGGAAGGTGTCAAACATGGATCTCTGCAGGCATCGAAGAGGAAACCGGAACACGACCTTGGAAATGAAATCACGAAGAAACCCAAACTTGGTCCCACTACTGTCCCACCAGCCCGAAAGCGGGGAGGTTTTTTCAACAGTATCCAGCTGCCAGGTCATACGGCCGCCCCACCTACCGTGAGTATTGCCCGCACCGCAATGTCTTCCTAGCTAATCCATATTCAGAATATTAAGGTTGTTCAAGAGATCATTAGGAGACCTGTTGCTCCTAAAGCTCGCAAGTCGCTCGAGACCGAAGAAGGCGTGCCTGGTCCTAGCATAGCTAAAGCCAACAATTTGACACCGCCGAGGACAGCCGGGAGGAATGGAGAGTCTCCAATGATGAAGAAAGCCGAATCAGGAGCTTCGTCGAAGAAGAGGCCAATAGAAGATGCTACGGAGAATGAGACGTCAAAGAAGACGAAGGTATGCCACCCTCAAGTCAGCTAAATCCTTGGGCTAAAACATGGTACAAAGTTCTCAGCTCCAGGGGTTACAGTAGGGAAACCCTCAACTGTTGAAGAAGAGCCAGAAGAGCCGCCAAAAGGGTTGAAGAACCACAACAATGCCTGCTTTGCCAACGCAGGCTTGCAGGGTCTCCTCGGCGTACCAGAATTGGCTGCTTTCTACGAAAATTTCGCGAGCGGCACCTCGGATGAAATCACGGACATTTTATCCAGAGGTAGTGACTTCACGCAAAAGAGAAAGCAGACACGAGAGGTCCTAGACAAGGAACAGCCATTGAAGGATATGTTTGCGGAATTGGAGGATCAAATGTAAGCTTACCGTCATATAAATGACCCATCTGCTCACACCACTCAGCTCAATTGGCGCATATCTCGGCGAACTTGCCAAAAATTTTCGAGCCAAACCTAGTGTCGGCTCAGTGTCTCCATTCGTGTTCCTCCAGGCTTGTGGAGTCCTTTTCAAAGATGAGAGTGGTAAGCCATTGAATGGCGACAGTCCTCAGGACACGTCGCAATTTATCAATGAACTCCTCGTGAGATTACACGAGGAGGAGATGGTAGAGCGTATCAGCAAAGCAGACGCCGAGAAGCCTAGCTTTGTTCAAGACCTCTTCAACGTGCAGCAGGGTACAAAGGTGAGTCACCATTGCCGCAAAACCACATGGCGTGAGTAGCTGACGGCTCGGAAGCTGGTGTGTAGCAAGTGTCACCTGACTAGGGACATTCCAAGTCAGGACATAGCGGACCGCTTTACGATCAGGGTGGTTCTGCCCACAAGTGGATCCACTACTCTTAGCAAGATACTGAACGATACGCGGAGCTGCCAGTTGATGGATGATCACATCTGCCCATGCTGCAAAGAAAACAACACAACCACGGAGGAGGAGTTTGTGAAAAAGTTGCCAAAGTATTTGATCGTGCAGGCTTCTCGTGCTCGTTTTCAGGAGGACAATAATGGCAAGTATGTTCGGAATACGGGTAAAGAGCTTAATATCCAGAAGTTCGACACAACGGTCAAATTCCCTGGAGAGGCTTTTGACCTTTCGCCTCTCGTATGTGGTGTTCAGAGCAGTGAAGGGCATAAGTATGAAGCCTTCTGCACTGTTGCGCACTTGGGCAGCGGGTAAGAGACTCTCACTTTTGACAGTTGAGCGTGTTTGCTAATTGACTTGTAGGTCTGATGATGGGCACTATGAGGCTTTGAGAAAGATTCGAGGCCGTTGGTATCGCTGTAACGATGCCGATATTACACTCATCTCTGACAACGCGGTGGCCAGCTTCAATGGGGGTCAGCTTTTCTTCCTCAGAAGAGTGGAGTGACGTCGTAGAATCTTACGTTGAGGACCCCCCCACCTTTCGCGTCAAATCAACAATCAACAATCAACAATCGACAATCGACAATGATCCATCACCCATGGATCTTGTTCTTCGAGGACTCAATGAACCACAACAAGATGCAGTTACTTCGGTGTACAATGTCTTGCAAATCCTGGCTCCGCCTGGAAGCGGCAAAACGAAGACCCTCACATCACGGGTTGCTTACCTTCTTCAACACCACCGATACAAACCATGGGACATCATTTGTCTCACATTCACTGTCAAGAGTTCGCGGGAGATGATGGAGAGAATTGCCAAACTCCTTGGTAGTGACACCGCAAGGCGATTGATCCTGGGTACATTCCACTCAGTATGCCGCCGATATCTCGTCACCTACGGCCATCTCATTGGCCTTCACAAAGGATTCGGTATTGCCGATAGCTCGGACACCACGGCGATAATCAAGAGGATTATCAAACGACTAGGGCTAAATCTTGATGCGAAAAAGGCCCAGTCACGAATCTCGAGCTCTAAATCTAAGGGTCTAAAAGGACCAGACCCGCAAAGTGGAAGAAACGAAGGGGAATTGGCCCAAAAACTAGCACAGAAGAAGAATGTGGAACAGCAGGATTTTACTGCTGTCTTCGAGGCATACCAGAGTCAACTGGCCAAATCCAATCTACTCGACTACGATGATCTCTTGTTGAGATGCGTGGACCTCCTCCGCCAACATCCAACATGCGTCTCGAATATAGAGGTGGTGTTGATCGACGAGTTCCAGGATACAAACGTGGTCCAATTCGACTTGATGAGGCTATTCGCTGCGAAGAATAAGAGGGTCACTACAGTCGGTGATCCAGATCAGAGCATATACGGATGGAGGTCCGCGGAGATCAAGAACCTAGAGAGAATGCAACAGCAATACCCTGGTATGCTTACAATCCACCTCAAAGACAATTATCGATCTTCAGGAGCAATACTCCTGGCCGCGGACGAAGTAATACAACAAGACGCGTCGCGGCCTAGCAAATCTCTACTGCCCACACACTGCCCAGGCACTATGCCCGTGCTGCGAAGACTACCAACCGCCGAAATTGAGGCTTTATGGATCGTCTCCGAGTTGCAAAGGACGGTTGGAATGACGGGTCGTCTTCTTACATACTCTGACTTCGCGATTCTCCTTCGCTCTGCTTCCCTATCTCGCCAGGTCGAATCAGCCATGGGCAGAGCTGGTATACCCTATCGTATGGTAGGAGGCAAGAAGTTCTTCGATCGTCTAGAAGTCAAAATTCTTCTCGACTACCTACGGGTGGTCAGTCAGCTGAACAACAACGATGCAGTTTCTCGCATCATCAACGTACCAGCACGTGGCTTGGGTGCAACGACCGTGAAAGGGCTGCTAGAAGAGGCCGAGACTCGAAAAGTAGGCCTCTGGACACTGCTTCGAAATTCTACACAAACAACTACCAGGACGAAATTGTCTAAAGCAGCGGAGAAAGGACTGGGCTCCTTTATCGACCTCATCCTGACTTGCAGAGACAAGTTCTTGGGTGCGAGCAATCCTGAATCGCCTGAGACCGTTCTGGGGTACATACTTGATAAGCTCGATTTCCAAAACTACTTGAAAAAGAGCCATGCGGATGATCATGAAGCTCGTTGGGCAAACGTCGAAGAGCTTATTGCGCAAGCGTCAGAATATACGGTCTACGATCCAAATGATTGGAAAAAAGACGATGACCTGCCCAACATCGACGGCTTGGCACAATCCCGAGGCAATGCAGCAGAAGAAGCATTGGCAAAGTTTCTAGCCAACGTTGCGCTTGCATCGGAGCTTCAGAAAGAAGAGGAAGACATGGAAGGGAAGGGCGCTCCGCTGTCACAGGTCACAATTTCCACCATACATGCTGCGAAAGGCCTAGAGTGGCCTGTAGTCTTTGTGCCATCAGCGTACGAGGGTTGCATACCGCATTCAAGAGCAGAAGATACGGATGAAGAACGAAGGCTACTGTACGTTGCAATGACCCGAGCCCAGGCTTTGCTCTACATTAGCTGTCCAACGAAGAACTCACAAAGAGAAGAAACAGTTCTGTCACCATTCCTTTCAACGAAGCCAGTAGGAAACCTCCTGGCTTGCCAAGGCCCAACGATGAACAGCAGTACTGTCAATGACATTGCACGAATATTACGGAGGGACAGTCCAACTCAAGCCCAAATCTCTGAGGCTTGTGAGACACTGGAAAGCATACACGATAATCTATGGCCTCTCACTGGGGAAGAAGAGGTCAAGGCTGTCCGCGCCAAATGGAGCAAATGGGACCCCAGCGAATCCTCTGAGCATTCATCGAAGCGAAGGAGGGTGCAGGACAGCGAAGGCAGTGGCGCCGGAGGGATGACAGGCTGCGTGAGCTCATATTCGGCTGGACATGTTGGCACTACAACAACAATGCAAAACAGCTCGACCTTTTCTTACAACACGGGCTTCGTCTCAGCAGCGGCGCAGTTACAGCATGTCGATGAACAAAAGATAGACATCAGACCAAGTGGAATTGAAAGGCCATCGAAAGTACGTAAGGCAGGAATTGAATCAAACAACAAATCTAGCTTTGGACAAGAGGGAGGTCAAAGCAATTTGATGGGCTTCTTGGGAATGAAAGCGGGAAAGGACGAGAGAAGCACATCATTCGGGAAAAAACTTGCGGAAGAAACGCTAGGAAACTCAGTCGCCCATTGCAGTCATAGCTCTCGTAATGAGACAGTCACAGGTCTCGCCGCCACTACAAAACAGGTCTTGATCGGGGGTTTGGGCTCGACATCAAGGACACCACATTTACCGATACCTGAAGCACTAGCGACTCACCGACTACAACCTCTTTCGAATACAAATTGGCCGCGCCCGTTATTCCGTGACGAAGAGCCACGGAGAAAGAAGCCCTATGTATTCCCGTCCAGCTCACCACCGCACATTGAAGAGCTCGTGGAAGCTGCAGAAAGCCGTTGTGAAGACCAATCGCCCTCCAAAATGACGAGTAAGGTGGCAGATAGCGAAGGAGCACCCAGGCACACCGATATTGTTCCCTCCAGGACATTTCACACTACGAGCATTGCGCAGCTACAGACAGAGGCGCCGCCCAAAAAGACTTTAGGGTTACGCAGAAGCATGAATGGATGGTCGGCGCGTGGCAGTCATGGTTTCTCAGTACCAAAGATGAATGGATCGAAGCGCTAGGAAGATTGGTGTCACGGATCGAGAGTGTTCCATGACAAGGAGCAAGAGAAGGAACAACAGGACGCTCGAGCGGAGAAGTACGTGACTGATTTTGCGGCCGAAGACGATTGCTGCACCTCCAAAATAGCGAGATGTCAAGACTGGAGAAGAATCGTATATTGGTAGGTTGGAAGCCAGACGCAGACAATACACCATTCGATTGATGAAGGAAAATTCGGGGGGGAAAGAGGGTAAAGGAAACATGAAAACGAAGCAGGTACAGATGAAGGGAAGGGAAGGGAAGGGAAGGGAAGGGAAGGAAATGAAAGGGAAAGGGAAAGGGAACAACGATGCCACATGCAGTATATGCAGACGGCGCCACGGCCGCTAGGATAGGGATTGCAGTGTGAGAAGAACTCGGGGCGCTCGGTTGGATCTCAGGATTTCGCAAATAAAGCATTGCATTAGGAGTTTACGATACCCATTGCTGCGGCATTCACCGGCTTCAGCACACGCGCATATGAGGCGGCGACCTCCGGAATTTTTTCAATATCAGTCACGATTCAGTTGTTAGAGAGTTGAGCTTTCGGCTTCGAGTCACTAGAATGCTTGAATTACTTGTGTCATAAATAGTAACTCATCAAGAGCACTTCAGTCTCCATCATTCATTCATCCCCTACGATTCGTCTTCTCCTTCATTTTCGTCCTGTTCTCATTCCCCGTATCAGAATAATCTTCCTTCTCATCCACACTCCAAGGACCCACCCTCTCCCTCCTATAACTAGAATCAACAACCGCCTGAAACTAACTCTTCCAACCCGCCGCCAACATTCATGGCAAAGACCCCATTACGCGCCGCGTCCTCCCTCTTGCCCACAAGTTCGAACCTACCAGGACAGTCCCAAAACACACTGCCCCGGCACGTGCTCTACCCTTGCCATAGAAGTCAATCCCGCGACTTTATCGCATCATAGGTAGGCTGGCTGGCCCTTACCAGTCTCGCGTCCAGCGCCTGATGAAGAAGGGCGTGACGGGCGACGAAGGGCGTGGGTAGCTTTTCTTGGAAGAAGCCGGAGTCGAAGGAAGACTGGACGTGCCTTGTCAAGGGCCCCGTGGCAATAGTCCTATGAAGTGGTTGGAGAATGGGAGGGTTTGCGGGCAATTTTGCATCCCCCCCCAATCGACTCGACATAAAACCGCATCCATGCCCGCACCCTGAGTGGTCTCCCTGTGCTACTCTCTCTCTCTCTCTCTCTCTCAAACCTCAATGGATGTAGCATGTTGGCTGAGACCAGCTCCGATGATGCAACGGGTTGGCATTTCACCTCGCTTCGTCACAATCACCCTGTTTCATGTTCGCCGACAACGATGGATCGATCCCCCTCGGCCGGGCGTTCACAGAGCCCAGATGCATGTTCCCCGTCAGGATGACATGGGCCCCCCCCCCCCCCCGTGCGCGTGAAAAAGCCAGGGGTGATGGCGGGTGGAGTATTATTCCGGCCGTCTTTTGCTGCGGGGGGGTTCACTCGAGGCGGACGAAGTAGGTAACTTGGGAAAGGGGGGGAATGTGGAGGTCCTTGGGTATATATGTATGGTTGCGTGGAGGTTTGTTCGTAGCATCTGTGAGTCGCGAAGGTCAAGTGCCCCCGCCAAATTAAACACGGTCAGATTGGGGGCCGTGGGTCCCGTGGCCTTGTGTGGTCGGTTGCTGGGGATGAGATTAAGATGAGATGGGATGAGATGAGATCAGGGAAGAGTGCATGTGCTACACGAAGCTTGGTGTGATGGTGACTTCCAACTAGACGTGGCAGTCTTGCGTGATTTGTCGCGCTTCTATTCTAATATTAGTTCTCAGAGATAGGAGGAACTCGTGAAGGAAAGGGAAACGGAAGCAGTGCTTCAGGGCGGAACTATCTCGACATCACATGTTGTGTCGTTCCATCTATGAAACGTGAGAAAGCTTTAGAGAGGCGGCGAACCCCCGGTAGACATTTAACCATCTATTGTTTCACTATTGCTGTTGGAAGAGCGAGCTTTAGACTATGAGTACTTGGATTGCCTGAAGTGCTTGTGTCGTAGTAGAATACATAAAAGCATTTACTTCACCCTCGATTCCCTGTCCAGGCTCCATCTGACGCACCCGCATTGCCGTCTGAGTCTTCTTGATCTCCATCATTCCTCACCGCCTTTCTCATTCTCCGCACCACATTTTGCCCCCTCTCCATCCTCATGCTTACCGGCATGCTCTCCTGCGGAAGATGGAGCGAGTTGGAGTGGCAAAGGCTCGCTGACCTCCGATTCTTCAGATACTTTGGGCACGGTGGTTTTGGAGGAGTCAGAAAGCTTGCTGATACCGAGGCGTTTGGACTTCTGAAGCGGAACATGGTGAGTATTGCAACACGATGTAATGGCTTTCACGAAGGCTTACCTTGTTCGATTTGGATTTCTTTGAGGAAGGAGCTTGAACTTCCATTCCCGATTCACCCTCATCCCTCTGGCGCTTCTTGGTCTCTTCTGCTTTGGCTTCCTTTCGAAGGGATCTTTCAAGGCGTTTTTGGCTCTTGTACTCCTCCTCCGCCACCTTGTTCTTCTCTCTGTACTCCCGTGACAATGCGAGGTGAATATCAATGACCTCCTCCGATTTGTATAGACCTCCAGGAGCTTGGAAAGCTGCCAGTAACGCTTTCTTGGCTGCTTTTTTGGAATTCACGGGTTCCAAGCCATACAGTTGTAACTGCGCCATGTAAAACCGTGTGGATTCGTCCTGGTGGGGCGGTGGTTGGTGCTTCTTCGGCTTGCCTGCTTTGTTGAGAACGGGGCCAGGGTCTTTGTAAGTCACGAGCTGGTGGATTCTGTTGCGGCTCTCTTGTACGTAGATTTCATGGTCGATAATGACGTAAAGGCCTCTCGTTGGGTGTAAGAAGAATGGACCCGACGAAACTGGAGGAGCATATGCCCAAGGCATGATTGAATGTTTGAGGATGGAATGTCTTAGGAGGAACAAGTATTTCGGTCAAACGAATCGAGTTGAGTCGACTGCAGTGTTTCTGTAGCGAAGTATGATCTTCAGAAAGTGCCAGAAGGTCTTGTTTTGTTGTGGCTCCGAGCGGACTAGTGGCCATTCTCAACACGTGATTCGGCCCTAGCACGGTTCTTTCTCCTACCATCTCTTTCAAACAAATGCCAATCCTTTTGCACACTTACCTACCTAACGTCCCTTAAACCTTACTCTAATCATTATCCCCCATCCCACCAAGGATGGCATCATCAAGTACAACATCCAGCTCTGGACAGCATCCACATCCAAGTCTCGGTGACCTCCACCGCTTTGTCATGGAAGTGGCCGCCAACCGCGTCGGCATACCAGCGATACCTTCCGCATTCATCGGCCCTGCTCGTCCTACCTCAACATTCCTTGGCGAGGAGACCATCGTAGCTGGTCCCGTAACTGAAACCGCGGTTCCGATCATGTTCCGGTGCGTGTGGGGGCCCGGCAGTCCATCTCGACACGTGCTCGTTAGGATGAAGCCTTCTGTGTCAGAAGAAGCCCTCGCACTCCGATTGTGTCAAATTTTCGGAATCCCAACCACTGGAAACGTGGCCATAGAGCCAGTGTTCAAGTGTATGCCAGGACTGATGCCTTATGGAGGAGGAATGGACGAAGGAAAGTATTTCTCGAATAACCTGCTCAAGTCCGTACTTTGCGCTGACTAACCTCCAGTACTACCATTTGCAGAGATGACTCGAACCCTCGGCTCCACTATGAGCGGCATCATTGATATCGATGTCCTCATCTGCGAGGAACAACTCGACAATTGTACCGTCTGCGAGAACAAAGCTGTTTTCACCTCGGTGCTTCTAAGGAATCCTCGGCCGTGGGTCATTGGTGAAGGCATTTTATGTGAGAGCTGCGCGGGGGGCCTGGATATAACAAGAACCTTTCCTCAGATGGATCTGGGGAATGGATATATCCGTGTCACGCCACCAGGATACTAGCATGGGTCCCATCGCTTGTGAGTAAGCTTATGGTCCTGGGACACAAGAGATTCGGTTGACGGGGCTTCGTCCAGAGATGTGTCCTTTCAAACATGCCGACAGGACTATTCGTCGAGATAAACCGCTAGGAAGGGCAACAAACATTTTTTCCGTGCCAATGCACGGGTTCCGCAGCAACAGAAGCGTCAAGGTTTGGTCAGGGGAAATCAGGAACAAGGCATGGTAAAAAATGGCATGATTAGATCAAAGCGAGGCCACCAAATCACTGTTTCTGAGACCCCATTTTCAGACCAAGCGTGAAAGCAAATTTTACCACTCTTGCTGGGCAGGACTACTCATGTAGCCCGTATGCCTCAAATCCGAAGGCTTTCCAGATCTCAACAGGCACAACAGCAAGCTACTTTCTCGCAGTGACGGATACTGAAGTATTCTTTGTCAATGGACGTGCGGTTTGTTGATGAATTCAAGTCAGAAGGTAGCTCAATTTCAAGACGGGCACTACGGGTGCTGACGTAATAGCACATTGAGTGTCATACCCGAATAAGGTAATTGCTTCCCAGGACTACTTTTCTATGTCTCTAAGGTACTGTTGCACGCAACATCAGACTGCATTTAAAGTAGCCTGCATGACGATTTGTAGAGAGACAAAGAGAGCCTTATCCCAAGCACGATATACCTATATCTCTCTCTCGAGACTGACACAATGCTACTCGCTGACCATACTGAATCCCAAACATGGGATACGTAACACAATGCAGCACCGCCGATCTTTCTGTTTATGTAGATGATCAAGCAAAGCACATACCCAGGGCCACTTCTCCAAAAAGCTTCGCTGGAGTTCAAGTTGCTCTTATTGATTATGGCAATGGTGGAAGTAGCACTCAGGTGCGTCATGGTGGCAGTTGGGAGTTGCTGTACTGAAATGCATCATTTTATCAGACTGGTCTTGAAGATCACTATCAATCTAAAGCTCCAAATGATGGAGAGCGATAGGATAGTCTGCGGTAACGCAGATCAAGTCATCGGGCGGATCAAAACGCTTTAAGCTACATTATGATAGATTCCCCCAGTGGAAAGCAAAGGCCGTTCAATAGATGCATGCAATGAGAACAATAAAGCCTCCCCAAAAATCAGCATAATCAGACCAATTCCAAGAGCAACCGATGAATTTCAACTCAAGACAAGCAGGAAAGAGTACGACCTTATCACAGACTCGCAAGCTGCCCACTCAATTTACGAAAGAATATCCAAGGGCCAAAATGTGCACCTCTCAACAAGCATTCCACCGTGATCCTGAAACTTTCGTAGCCTGTATTTGAACTGCGGAACACTCAAACACATTGTGTTGATCCTCTGATAAAGCAGGGCCCAGGCGCCAATTCTGATGCTTTTATCAATTCTATTCAGGGCCGAAAGCCTGAAGAGCGTCTCTGCTCGGCTGCCAACAGTTCAGCAATGACCTCCGAAGGAATACCCATGTGTCTTTCAGGACGCCTCTCTTCCGTCAATGTCGGTCTTTTGCTTCTTGTTTCGGAACTTGCGGGCCGAAATCTGGCTCTCGTCGCTCTCCTCATTTGAGCACATTGAACTTGGAAATGATATGGCGCCGAGGTTCGGAGGATTGACGTCCATCCCGCCTGTCGCTTCAAAGTCCAGTGCCGGGGGTGAATGCTGGGTTGACGAAGATGGTGTTAGGAGTTCGGAATTCTTCTCAGCTAACAATACTTCAGCAGCACCCATATCCAACGCAGCTGGTTGCTGCCTCATGCTCGCGCGCCGAGATCGTTTCAGACCAGCCTGAAGCCTTCCCACAGCACGAGCAGCCGCTGAGAGTTTCATCCCTCCCCAGCGTACCCGATTTACGCCAAAGATGTACCTCTCAAAGACATGATTCAGCTCGCGACCGAGCGTCTCAATATCAGCATGTGAAGGTTGATCAGCGAAGTCAAAATACAACGTCACGGTTCGGCGTTTAAAAGGATATGGGTTGGTATTTTCTTCCGATGATACCTCCGTTCGTGAGCCATCTTTTTGGAGTTTCTGGAGTGGATGAAGCATGATGCGACCAGCTTGGATATCGTCTAATCGGTCGGAGAGCACGGGAGTCTGGCCTTTAGGGAAATCGGGTGCCTTTTGCTTGATTGTTCTGAGGAGTTCCACTGTTGTGAACCTGCCTTTCTCCCTTACCAACTTCTTTAACGCCCATATAAGGGCTTCTGTGAACGAGTCTTTCCCCGGCACCGGTGTCGTTCCCAGTTCTTTGGTGGCTCCCAGGAACTCGAAAAGCCTTTGTTTGATTAATTACAGAACCTGGTGCTCGCCAAAGCTGGCTTGACTGACCTGTGTTCCCCTCTGGTGAGACTCAGATTCCCAGCGTAGCAGCTTATTACCTAGTCAGCGATATCTAACCAGCATAGAGGTGGGTATCACCAGTCAAAAATTTCCAAGACATCCGCCCCGGCGTCTTTCAAAAGCTGCTCTGCCTTGTTCCACACGAGTGTGTCTAGGCTCTTCTGCCGATCGTTTTCAGAAAGTTGCCTACGACTATCAGTCACTGGGAAGCCTGCGGCTATGTTCAACTGACCCAAAGAATTCCAAACTTCCAAAGTATTTGCCTGGTTTTCCATGACCAGCGTAGTATACTATAAGCAAAGTGTTTGGCCCATCAAAGGTTTTGACAAAGTTGGCCACTATACTGTTGACTTGCACCTGTGCTGTTTGCTTTGCGCTTGCGTCCAGATGTTCAATTTGAGCGCGGTAGTTGAAACATTCCTCGAAAGTCCTTTTGAGCTTGCTGACTTCCTCCGTGATGATTAAATCATCGCTCTTCTCCGCCCAGCATAAGAGCAGAACCTCAATATTTTTATATTTGGAAGGGCTCGTATATTTCCCTTCGTCCATGGTGTTACTCCAGAGGACTTGGAGTTCAGAGTCATCTTTCGCATCTTCGGCTTCATAATCGACAGTGGAAGGTTCTAGCGGTAGGTTGAGTGTAGGACTCTTCGTCAGCGGGGACGCGGTGATGTCGTCCATGTTCAGAGCATCAGTGGGTGTAGAGGTACAAACGAAGCTAATAGAAGGCTCATGAAAAAACGAGCAGCTGTGGACTCATTTATGAATTGATTCATGCGCTCTCTGCGCCCATCCATTTCGAAAAGTCGGAATGGGCAGAGTAAGACTTTATGAACTGGTTCATTCGCTCTATGCGCCTACCCATTCCGACAAGGCGCAGCGGGCAGAGCAAGGCTATGCCAGTATTGTCGGGATATACAGTAGACGCCATTGCTGCCCTTGTCAGAACCAGCCTCGTGCTCAAGGTCCATCTATCGCAGTGAAGTGTCTTCCGATTCTGCCTCGATGCCTTGTCACTATGG
The DNA here is from genome assembly GCA_022315425.1 of Pseudevernia furfuracea. Taxonomy (NCBI): domain Eukaryota; kingdom Fungi; phylum Ascomycota; class Lecanoromycetes; order Lecanorales; family Parmeliaceae; genus Pseudevernia; species Pseudevernia furfuracea. The sequence goes on from JAIUPT010000042.1 coordinate 266,072, forward strand.
AGTTTTACTGCGCAATCCAGATCTGCACACACTCAGCCCCCCCCTCCCCCCGGCCAATTCGTTGAATGACCAGTAGTTCCTCGGCCAGATTCTGTGCTCAGAGTCAAAAGAGACAAGCCGTGACCCACAAATCTGTGTCGGGTATGGTATCTTGGTGTGGGGGCACAATACATGCTATTGCTGTATTTGCCAGAATCAGCCTCGTGCTAAAGATCCTTCAATGGCAGTGGTGTGTGTTCCGATTTTGCCTTGACGCCTTGTTACTATGGATTGTTCTCGCGCAATCCAGATCCGGAGACATTCAACCCCGCCTTCGCTGAAAGATCATTTAGTCCAGCGGTCAAAATTCATGCTCAGAGTGGAAAGTGACAATTGGTGACCCACACCTCTGTGTCGGCTATGCTATTATGGTGTGGTGCACAATGCGTGCTATTGCTGCAGTTGTCAGCCTTGCGCTAAGTATAAGTATTTCCATTGCGGTAATTGTTTTTCGATCCTGGTTCGCGCCTTGTTACCGTGGAGTTTCCTTACGCATCCCTTACTCAAAGCCCCATTCGCTGAAAGATAACTAGGTAGTTCAGCGAGCGGAGTCCACGCTCAGAGTAGCAAGTGACGAGCCGTGACCCACATCTGTGCCGGCCCCACCAAAGACGGCCGCGCAGGCTATCTCAAGCACTGTAGGGTGATTGGACACCCACGTGCGGGGGTCGTACAATTTCTGAAAGGCTGTCACGAGCCTGTTTCTCCATCTCACGTCAATTACCCAATAAGACAGAAGAAGGCTACACCCTCAGTCGCATCACTACGTATAAGCCTGCACGATCAATTGGACGGATATGGTGAGAACGCCCAGATGCATTGGTAGCTGATAAGGAAGCTCATTGATTTACCATGAGGCTCTGCCAAAGGAAACATGAGAGGTTGGCCTTATAACTAAGGGCACTCCACACCCACAGCCGAACGGCCGCTTCTACTAGATTCGATGCATAATACTCTAGCCTTTCCACAGTAATTCATGATGAGTGAAGAAAATCAGCAAGGCTCCCTCGGCGCCCTCGGCGCCCTCGGCTCCGTAAGCTTCTCTAGATGCATACCTAAGGTAGTCGGGAGGGACGGATGTACTAAGTTACTAACATACACTAGAGTGGCCCCGCCAAGCCCGACCCCGCCGCCCCAATGATCCGCATACCAGATAGCAGAGCATGGGTTAATAGGAAGAAATCTGCAAACATTCCACGGGTAAGGAAAGCGGACAAGGCTGCCCATGAAGTAACAGCTCAGTGAAATCTGACATGGTTAGCAGCCTCCACGAAAGTTTCCTGATGGCAAAATAATCAGAAAAGAGAATGCCCAGGGCATCCTCGACAAAGACGTGACTGTCGTGAGCGCCAGATACGACGAAGGGCAAATGGAGTGGGTGTACAAACTCAAAGACTGCTGGGGCAAGGCAATGGTCGGGGAAACGGATGAGACAATGCTAGGCTGAGGTGGGGGATTATGCATGACCGCTTCTCTTGGTGCTTCACACGTAGTCCGGGCGTACATGGCTTGTCAGTAAAGGACAGCCATATCTTTGGTCTGGTAGCATATAAGTTGTACGACCCAGGCAGAAATTGGCACATCAATTATCATATATCATACATCAGATTATGGCATCTAACGATATAGGAAGGAAATTGGAAGAAGGCTATCAAGGAAATTCGCCTATCTCAGATAGTAGTTTCAAAGAAAGGCTTACAGAAAGTACGGACACAGATACAACGTCAAAGGAGAAGACAAGCTATTATACTTGGTGTATGTATTGGCCGCCAGAGTAGCGACGCAGCAAGCCTGACCTGAATCAGTCAAATTCAAGATTGCAACAGCAGCCTGTATTCTTAGGTCGGCCCGCATACCATGGACAAAATCTACCCTCCACAAACACGGACGCTTGTCCAAGACCAAAGTACGGAAACGTAAGCCGACAAGAATCCCCAAATGGTGAATCCAATTGACTGTTCCAGTCCAGGATTATCCCACCGGATTCCCTAAAATCTCTCGCTTCCTAGACAGCGATGACTCATTCATGGTTTACCGGAGATTTGGAACTGTATATTCTCGCCTTCTGCTCAACAAACAGGACGAGATGAGTAGCATGGAAAACCTACTGCTCGGCATGGACAAAACAGATATGGTCAATAACAATGAACGGTATCTGCGGTCACGACCGCTGGATGTTGACCGAGGGAACGACATACCGTCGACCTGGCGAGGGCAGTCACGAGTACAGCTGATAGAGGGACTCGAAAAAAAAGCTCTCGAATACGGTAAACGGCATCGCTGGTCTGATCCTGAGCTTCCAGCTGACATACTTCTTAGCGGAGTTGCTTCTCAAGGCTCAGCAGCTCAAAGCCTTGGACAGACCCTCGAATCGGGATTATCGCAGCGTTCTGCACTTCATGGAAAATGATGGCGGCCAACTTTTCAAAAAAGACATGGAGTTCATCTATGAAAAGGAAGACTTGGTGACCCTGAGACCTGGTAGGGAGCACGCTTGGCTTGACGGACTTCTTGAGCGGACCTTGAAAGTCCTACGGTGTAAGCTGATAAGGGTGCGTGTTCTCAGCATGGTTTCTACTTGACAGAGTACTAATGTCCCATCATAGTTCCTCTTCTGCTCTAAAGTTAGTAACAACCCTTCACACTCTACACTCTGTCATCTAATAAAAGTGTACCTACAGGAAACGAGGGAGAAGACCAACGATGATGACATCCACTACTACGACCGCAATCGCATATCCACTTGCGTAACGATGATCATCACCGCAATGGTCTTAGCACTCCTTGTGGTTCCGATCTGGCTTCTATACAGATTCTCCGTCGAGGGTACCATCGCAACGAGCCCGGACACCATTGGCGTAGTCCTTGTATTTACTCTAGTGTTCTCTGCTGCTCTGACGGGTTTCACGAAGGCGAAAAGGCATGAGATTGTGGCTGCATCTGCAGGGTGAGTACCCCCCCACCCCAGTCACAAGAGCATACCTACAGCTGCGGGACATGCGCATTGTCTTTCCAGGCAACCTACTGATTTATAATATGACAGTTATTGCGCCGTATTGGTCGTATTCTTAGGCAACGTGAACAACGTGGGCGGTGTGCCTCGTTGAGCCAAAATATTAGCTGCAACCGTTACCATCATCTCAAATAGAGACTACCATGGATCAGCACACCTCGGTCCACGGAAACTTATTTTGAAACGAATTTTGGAGATGTAGCCCAGTAGGATAGGTATGAAAAGACCATGAAACAAAGTCAAGGAAGTGCATGCATTGAAAGGATTGAAATTCGGGACTGCCAAAAGTATCTTTCTTTGAAATGATGGAATCGATTGCCAGTGGGAAGATTGGAAAACATATATTGGATTGAACATGCTCGGAGTAAGCGAGTGACGATATGGTTGTTAAAGCTAAAAAAAAACTGATAGTCCCGATTGTCTCATCAGTCTTTTTATCTTCGGAAATTGTGCTACTCGTACCCAATAATGCACTCTTGAAACGAGAAACTAATGCATGCGCGTATAACTAGTTGCATATTGAGGCTCTGACGAAATCACGAAAATAGCATGCAGTAGAGTATGTATGTACTCCGTACATAAGATCTAATCTCGGAGGTATCATTGCATACTACCATTCAACCTGCTGATTTTTCAAGTGGATCTTACTTACGCGTCGGCACTCGGCAAGCTTCGTATTCAAGTGTTGTTACTGAGTTACACCAGGCAGACTGGAGTCCTGCGTGAATCAATTACTTAAGCAAGGACAGGGTCAGATATGACTGTATCCGATGTAATCAAGTAAGACGCAAAATCGTATGCATGAAGAATGCTACGGTATGACTGAAGTATAACCCGGGCGAGAGAGATATGGCTTTGTTTCGATCCCCGGAACGAGTCATATTATCAAGACTCCACCTCACTTGGCGCAGCGGACAACTCCGCCTCTTCCTTCCTCTTCATCCTCTAGTTCACTGTGCCCTACTTACCTGGTTGTAACTTATCGCGCCGAAGCTGGGCTGAGCGCACAGCAGAATTGTTTCATCGTATAGCCCCGTTTTCTCATCCTTCGTTTCATGAGCCACAGCTCATGGCTCGGCTTCTGAATGGTCAACTGCCGCTCAAGTTCTCGACTAAAAAAATTCTGCCTCCACCATGACGCTTCTCCCCTTCCCTACTAGGCTGCAGGAACACACTGATTGAATCAATCGGACATATCCATCAAATCAGAAGTCTCAGTCACCCTCTGCGAACAATGTGCCTTGCAGGGGCGCAGACGCCGATAAGCGTCCAATGAGCCTCATCGGCAAGTACCCAACCACACCCAGTACTCCACATATCTCGGACACAGCCGACCATCAGAAGACCTCAAATGACTCTTAATCTCCTGTTTCTCGAAAATGTTCAATGTGACTCTTGCACTTCTATTTTTCTCCGGTCAACTTTAGTGGACTGCTGCCTCGCGCTAGACCGTCTCGGGATGGGTGCCTTGATATAATGATACAAGGGCGTAACGGTGTCTCCGCCATGCCAACTAGGCATCCGGGGCCGGATGGGCCTCGCTGACGACTGCTGAGTATGGCTCATAATGCCTGGGCCATGCATGCCTTTATAAGCAGGCAATATTCTCGATTGCAGCATCTTCTTTTTCTGTACCTGCATGTGTCAATTGGTGTGCAACCTTTCCAATACAACCCAAGAGTTACATCGATTGTATTCTATCCTATATATGAAGCAACTTTCTTGAGTTTCCTCACGTGCAGTCTCTTCTTAGCACTCACATTCTTCAAAGACCAACCCCTGCCAGTACTCTTCAGGACTAGCATTCCACAACCGTTGCGGGTCTTCAGATACTCCAACTGGATCCGAAAATAGCGCCACCTAGTCTCTGCCCTCCATCTCCAAGGCTTCTCAATCCAACAATCCAACAAGAGTCCACTCCGCGCGGCACCACTCCCAAGGCATACAAGACCTAGCCTCTATCAGCGACGTCCACCATGCCTCAATCAGGCCAAACAAGCCGTTCGACCTCGTCCTACTCTTCAGGAAAGATCCCTCTATCATGCCAGTCCGGTATGTATCCCCCACTCGGTGTCGCAGCACCGTCCCTAACCAAGTTTCACAGAGTCCAAACAACGCGTCACCTATGATGCCGCCGGATACGACGACAGGTACCCCGAGCCAAGATACGCTTCAAGCCCAAGTGATCCACGCTCCGCATCCTCTAGCAAGTCTTCCAGCAGCAAATCTGGCCGGTCTTCCAAGCCGGACAAGATACCTCTCTCGATCAGTCAAGGCTCCTCTTCGCGGGACGAGGGGAGGTCCAAGAAAGAGGACGTGCGTTACTACCCTAATAGCTTCCTCGATGCCCAGCCCCAGAAGAAGCCTTTGTCATGCCAGACGAAGGAGAGGGATGTGAGGTACTACCCGGATTCAGCTTACTACCGAAGATAGGCCAGGCAACGATGCGGTTTGTCTGGATCTGAATGTCGGCATCATTCTTCATGACCGCGCGGCTAGGCTAGAGCTTGACGCTCCATCCAGGCCCACGACAGCAGGCGTTGGTAAACCATCACATCATGCTACCCCAGTTTCATTTCCATCATTGTTTTCTTTCTTCATCACATAGCGAGCGATTGGCGTCCTGGCTTGGTGCATACACTAGATTAAAAGACTTAGGCGCAAGCCTCTTCTTGCGAATTGGCGGCATAGTGTAGTAGCGGTAGAGTAGCATACTCCCCCCACTGAAATTCAAACAAAGTTTTCTTTGACTCTTCCCTCGTTTGCTTCACCACGAGCGAAAAGCAATCTGTAGCTTGCTTAGGGTTAGGGTCCGCTTTGACCGGGCTTGCAGTAGTAGTCTGATTCGCAGAACCTCTATCTAACCTTCTTAAACCGGCTTAGTTCCTTAATTCATTGGCAAATCCACAGTCGCAAAAACCACAAACCTCTCCTTGAACGGGATTAGCGTACGGCTTTTCCTCGGCTACCTAAGGTAGTTCCACAGGTTGCGAGCTCCATCCGAGATTTCGGATATGTACCTATGGGTACAAAGTCTAGACGCCTACATGCATCGGAGGGAATAAGGGCATTATTATGTACAGAGGAGAAGCCCTGGGTATAGATGTGTCAGAGACGACTGCGAGCGTCCAATCTTGAATACTCTAGTTCTAACGTCGCTATGAGGCGGAATCACTCTGCTCTGAGATGGCTTCATTGCCAGTACAAAGGTACTAGTACTCTACTCTACACATGCCTCTGTGGGACGAAAACAGCCCAAATCGCGCCCAACCGGAAACGGTGCCACGACGACCTCGAATCATCATCATCGGAAAAGGACCTGCGGCAAGATCCCAGCCCAATGCATAAGTCCATGAAAGAGAGCAGACATACCCTGCCCCCTTCTCGACAACGCACCAGTACTACCCCGCCTGATCTACTCACACACCCCATATTCAACGCTCCGGCTCGGGTTCGATCTTAATCTCACGCGGCGCTACCCAAAACGTAGTATTGAAAGTCCCCGGCCAACAGGCACCTGCGAGTTGGTCGCACGTGACCTAGAAAGCGCGCGCATACCATCAGTATGCGTTGCGTTCGTGAGACCAATGCGGGGCGGAACTTACAGGCTGAGTGACGCAACAGTAGTAATAGGTGCATTCTTGGTACTCTCCGTCAGGGCACCATTGCTCTTCGTCGGTGGACATGGTCGTGTCTGGGGCTTGGACGGCGAGGGCGCATTGATCCCGGCATTGGGGCCAGCCAGGGAGGCTGACGTATGTGGGTACGGTGGGTTCGATGGGTTCGCTGAGGATTGCTGAAGCGCTGGCGGCTAGGAGAGCGAGGAGTGCTGGGTAATGCATGCTGGGGTCGGTTTGCGTAGGATCTTCCAAAAGACCGAAGTGCGAAGTCGGTGTTCTGCGCTGTTCTTACGCGAAGAGATAATGGAAGGGTTGTAGGTGCTTGCGGGCGAGTGGGACGCAGAAGTTGGATGGCGAGTGGGTGATGTTATATATGAAATCCGAAAGTGCACGTACGGGCTCTGGCCGGAAACAACTCGACGTTGTTAAGGTGTCACGGCTATGATTGGTTGGGTTTGACCAATACGAGGCCCCATTTCCAAATACGAGTCTGAACCGCCATGGACTAAAATGCGCAGCACATACGAGCGAGATGTTTCAGGTCTCGACTAGTCAACAAGAGGAAATTGATGAATAAGGGGCACGTAATTCCATGAGATTGCTGCAACAACGAAGGACTATGACAAGACCACCTTTCTTGAAATTGGAAGATGGGAACAACAACATTGAAATTGAACACGGAGCGCACTAAACATGCGGTACCATTATCCCTGATATTTCGCGTCATCATTAAAATAATAATGAGAAGTTGATGACACCGTTCACTTCCAAACCACGTGCAACAGACCAATAATAGGAAGTGGTACCAAGCCACCATTCAACCTCTCAGCTGGAAATTCCATGAGCACATCGAGATCTCACACCTCATGATGATGTTATCTTGTATCATAGCACAAGAGGAAGCTCCTTGACGATATGTGCACCATCGAAAATACTGTGTCTACATACATAAGGTAAGGTAGGTACATACTCCTGTCAAGCCGTAGTGTCGTGTTCCCTGCTGCAGCCTGCAGGCGAAGGATGCGCCTCGGGACGATTCCGCTTTCAAGGCTATTTCTCCGCCAGAAAACAGTTTGGGCAAGGTAAGTAGTGTCTCAACCCCGCATCGGGGATCTATTCCCCACAAAATCCAAAAGCATGAGAGTACCTACTTTATGAAGTCCCCGATCATCACCATCGATGTACAGCAGTGTCGCCTGAGCGGAGGTTTGAGGGCGACGCTGGTGGCTACCTTGAGGCCGATTGGGGGGGGGTGAAGATACTGTTTGAGGTTTGAATGATGAGAATAGAGAAACTAAAAGGAAAGACAAAGGAGACCAGGCAAATGACAAACACGTTGGCACGTGAGAGGCTTGGACGTACGACCATCTCTGCACCAGAGGTGAACAGTATCACTTGCAGAGGGACACACTCGGTTTATGGAGAGGGTAGTTCCAGGCATGGTTTCTCAAAAATTAAAATTCGATGACGGAGCTCAAAATTTACGAGTCCAAACGAGCCCTATCCCATACAATCGGCATCGACAACATGATATTTCATCTCGATCCTGACCCTTCCAAGCCAGACTTCAACCCCTGATGCCTCCGGCGACCCGTCTATGTATTGCCTTTTTAGACATGATACGGACCATTCATCTTTGTTTTGTGATTTCCGTAGGTGAGTGCATCTCCGAGACGCCATCTCGGGGCTCAGGATAGCTAGCTTGCTGTGGAACCGAGCCTCCGTATTGCGGCGGGTATTCTCCTTGTGGCGAAGGGTAATTTTGCATTGGTACATGCTGGCCTTGAGGATATGAGGGTTGGCTTGGATATTGAGGTTGACCTTGAGGATATTGGCCTCCGGAATATGGGCCCTGGGCCATCGGCTGCTGGGGTGATCCGCCCTGGTTGTACATTGGCTGGCCTGTATATCCGCCCTGAGGGGCCATTTGATTGTTGTACTCAGAGGCGGGCTGCTGGGTATATGTTGACGCTCCTACTTCTCCCAAGGGCATGCCAGCCTCCTCATTCTTTGTTGGCGCACCGACTGTGGGAGCGGGTGCTGTAATGGTACCAGATCTGCGGGATTTGATGATCCAGAAGATATCAGCAACGAGAAAGAGAGCAAAGAGAGCCCTGTCAATTGGTCAGATGTCTGGGTGAGATTGAGTCTTGGGAGTGTGTACGTACGTCATGACGGCATCAAAAGCCTGCTTCGCCGCAGTCGTCCCACCCACAGTCGTGTCTGAGTCGCGTCTGCTTGGACGGCTCCGCCTCTGCTCCAGCACGCTCCCTGGCCGTGGCGAATAATCTCGTTTGAAGAAGACAGAGCATAAGCAGGACTCGCTATCGAAGATCACATAGCCTTCGAAAATGCCGCAAGCGGTGCATAAGTCGGTACAACTATAGCTGGAGGTCGCACCAGCGGCGAGCCAGAAGATGAACATGATGGCATCGAGAGCTAGCTGACCCCATATAAACCATGGAAGAAGCCTGGTGGTGCGTGATGGACCAGAGGCGAGCATGAAGTAGATGAGAACGACGAGGGAGATGATAGACTTGGAATTAGAGTCAGCAAACGTTCTAGCGACGGATGTGGATATGGACATACGACGGCGAGGTTGTAGTTGAGTCTACCGGGTGAGTCGCATCCTAGGTTGTGGAATGTTGCAGAATTTTCCGCTGTGATGGCGAGCACGATCAAGGTACAGACCACAGCAACAAGGCGCAGGTACCAGAGCCAGGGGAAGGACCTGGGAGAGGTCTTGTCGCTGGTGTAGATTTGCATATTGAACAAGTTCGGACGTGATAGAAGGCACAGATGACCAGCGATAGGCAAGTATCAATAGGCGACGACAGCAATACAGAAAAAACAAAAATCATGGTGGGCAACGCGCCTTTACATAGACCCTAAGATTGGAACAAATGGATCAATGGTACACAAGGCTATGTGGCGCAGAAAGACGATGTGAACCCAGAAGCCCAAAGAAGAAAAGCCTGTCGCCCCCAAATGGAAAGATAGTGTGAACTGTTGTCTAGTGTTGCCAGCTGATCAACAAGAGCAGCTCGAAGCGACTGCGAATCAGCCTCGCGCATGGAGGGTCGAGAACCCATTTTGAGCATTTGCACGTGTCAAAATGACAATGTCCTCGCTTGGAAGTTGGAACGTAGGATACCGATACATGTAGAGGCAGAGGGGAATCATCCTCGGATCAATTCTCGTCGCTTTTTCTCGCTCGAAGAGACCATTGATCACTCGAGGAAAACAAATATAAGTAAGTACCTTACCAATTGCTCCTGCAGAGATGCATTCTTTGTAGTTTGTATGGAGTACCTGGGAGACGGTGAGATGGAATCGAGTAAAGACAAGGCTGAAAGTCTGAGAAATGGAAGATGAGAGGGCTGAACTTTAGCTTTTCATCTATGCTAGCTTTCGGCTATTCGCCTTTCTGATTGGTACGGCACTCTTGGCATCTCTTGGCATTATTGGATGCTATGGCCCGAGGGCCCGTCGAGGGGCCGAAATCGAGCGAAAGGAGCGGTTGAAAAGCTTCTTAATAGTCTCCACTACATACTACCTACCTTACATAAGGTAAGAGGGACACCCCCTTCGAGTAGGAAATACATACACACTAACCCCCTACATAGATACCTTACTGCACATGAGTCCGCCTTTGTGACACCACTAGTCCACTATACGCTCAAAGTCCGTTCACTTTCACTTGGCCGAAAGCTAGATGATGTTCTGTTATGCACTCAAGAATGCCATTTACTACCATATGTAGATGCCGTCAGTCCTCTGTCACTGTCCATCTCTACTTCGCATTGACTGCAGGGTCTGAAGATGAGGGTTGCAAGTGATCAATATGCAGGCTGAGCAGGTTCGCTTTAGCGTCGCGGCTTCAATTTCCATTCTGAGTAGAGTGCCATCCTTTGTATGGGCCGTCATTTCATCCTTCCATCTCGAGCTGTCACCCTCCTGCAGCCTGCTGGACTCTTGATTGCAGTTCGGGCATCTCGGTCTAGATTTGGACGCGGCTATGTACAGAGCTGAAGAACAAAGAGATGGGTGTGTTGCAAAGCCTCATATCAGGATCTCAGCCGGTCTAGATTTGCTTGCGTCCTCGGCCTTCATTCCTCCATCGTCCTCCCCCCTCAATGGTTATATTGAGGGTCCTTCTCTCCTCATGGTATTCTTGCCTGCATATAGTACTCCTGTCCAGCGATTTCTCTGAGATCTACTACGCGCTTGTTGTATTTCCAATATGTCACAAACAGCTGCACCTTTTGTGTATACAGGTCCATGGATCAATTGGTCTCACGGACTCGTCCTTGGCTCTACCATAACCCTCAGTGAGCGCAATGGCGAACTACTCACCGCGTTCCTCGCTATGTTTGTCACAGCTGCTGGTGCTTCTTGCTGGATAATAATGAGCTTTGCGCTGCATCAGCTCCGCAGCCCACGCGATCCCCAGGACGGCCTTCATCATCAACAGCAAGCCATTCTCCGTAACTCAGAAAGTCCCTTTGGGATGTCCGTGGAGCTTGCTCGGTTGGTCTGGGTCTGGAGAAAGCATGCACTCAAATCTTTCATGCGAACTATACCGCTACTAGCTCTCGCTCTCTTCAATTTTGTCCTGTTTGGTACGTACTTGAGAGGACCTTCCATCGGATACTCAACCTACGGTGCAAGGCGTATCGGGAGAGCAAGAGGCTGCTTTTGTTTACCTACGCGTGTCTCTTTAATGTAGTCGTGGTTGTCATCTTCACAAAGCAATGCTGACCCCCACATTTGTGTAGGTGTTGCTGGTGTATTTTCTTCGGAAGTCACTAAGGCAGCCGGAAATGAGTCGTTGATTAGATCTCCAGATTGCGGATCTCTCAACTTCATTGGAAATGCTGCCCGCCAGCAGTCTTTAGCTGCCCTTAACTCTATGGACGTTAATGACACCCTTGCGGCCACCACCTACTCGCGAGCCTGCTATGGAAGTTCGCAGAATCTGCTGCAATGCTCGCAATATCCTCAACAGCAGCTGCCTTGGAAAGTCAACCTGAATGCCACATGTCCCTTTACAAACGACCTATGCATTTACGGCGACTCTTCTGCTTATGAGATGGACACCGGCCATATTGACTCACATCAAGCACTCGGAATCAACGCACCAAAGTCTGAGCGGGTCCAATATCGCAAAGTCACAACGTGTAAGCTACCCCTTCAGCCTTTGATGCTTATCCCTATCGTGGATTGTGTGGCAAGCCACGTTCCGGGAGCAGATCAAATCCTGCAAGCTAAGCTTTCTCACGGCTCATTCTTCATCCCGAAGGAAATATACTGATACCGAGAATCACAAGGCTCACCCATCCACACCAGAGGCTATGCAACAACACTCAATGATACTGATCCAACTGACCTCGCATACGGTGACCTCGTACAGCAGTTCAACTACGGTCCGGTTCTTGGTACAGCCATCGTCAACTACACATACCAATTCGACACCAAAAGCTTAGTGGCAAGCAATAGCTACCTGCTCACGTGAGTTCTCCTACTGTGGAACAATCCAGTATCATGACTGATCGTCTAATTCTAGGTCTATCTCCTATAATGCAGGGCTGGCTAATAACACTTGGTATCCCGTCGATGCCCTCAACCGTACGGACGCCGATGTATCTCTCTTTCTACTTGCCCCGAATGCTGTCCATTACGAGGCTCCCGTTACAGACCCGTTCTACGCTGCGACTACCCCTCTGGCCCCCGTGGATGTTGATGGCACCAATTTGACGTATTACACATCAGACGGGTTGGTCAACGCTCTCGCCTGCACTGACCAACACCAATACTGCAACCCTACGAACAACCAATGCTCACCCTTGACATCGTTCACCCTAGCGTCCAATACCCTTTTCGAAAACAGACTCGGCCTCAACCAGGCTCAAATGGTGACCGCATTACGACTTGACCTCATCACTGAATACCTCACAACCTACTACAGTGTCAACTCACGTGGAGCCAACGCGTTGCGAGCTTCCGAAACCGTGAACGGACTTGATCAAGTTGCCCTCCCAAACAATCAATGGATGACAGAAGTCAGCACCTGGTTTGCCGTCTCCATGGCCAAGCTACAACAAAGAGTCATTAAATACGCTACTGGGCCGGGTTACATACCTGATGCAATGTACCTGAGTAGACCCGTGGAAATAGAGGAGAAGATGTGCAAGAATCAGATCGTCAGGAGCTCCAGTGGGACCATCTCTTTCTCCGTGTTGGGTCTTGCGATCATCGTGATCGTTGGCGCTGCGCTCATCTCCACTAGCATAGTTTTGTCAACTGTTATTGGAATTCTGCGCCGATGGTTGAAGTGGAAGGAATATAAGAGTTTGCAATGGACGCTGGATGGGAAATTACAGCTTCAGAGAATGGCATATGAAGAGGCAGGGCAGGGCCACTGGAGTGGAGGGGCTGATTTAGTGCCAGTCATGAAGAACGGTGATTTGATAGGGGTGCCCGAAGGAGTTGACACCACACATCCCCGGTTAGGGCGCGGGTGGAGACATTCCGAGAGTGGGACTGTGATCACCGGGGCACCGGAAATTGAGAGTCTGATGGGTGACAAGGGAACGAGGTCCAAAGTCGAGCCTGTGACTGCGTATCATGAATATTGATAGTTGCCAGTCACTCCGTTGCGTTAACGAAACCTTTTTGAGGGTTTAGGTAGCAGAATCTACGATGATGACTCCGCGTCTTCCTTCAGAAGCCTGTGACTGGTGACAATCTTGCGCCGTTCCTTCTCTCAAAGCGTGAGGTTCTAGAAGGGATAATGAGACGGAGACTGAACAGTCAACTATTCAGAGAGGCTCTGCTCGCTCTCAGCCAGTACAAAACCCAACCCTATCTATCGATAACCTCCTGACTCTCGATTGTAGAATTTTAGTATTACCCATTCTTGGCAGAGCCTACCTCCTCCTTAGTCTCTTCGTCCCAATACATGCCCCTCACATGAGTCAAGCCAGGCCCACAGTCGAGATCCTGAATCCCTCCACCCTCTTGTCAAGACAGGGTGAATTTTAAGGTCAGCACGGAATTGCTTCTCAAACGACCGCGTCTTTAGACCGAATCGCTTTGTCTGGCCTTGATGGATAATACTGTTGATTGCGGACATCCTACATGGAGACGAGTAATGTGCAAAATCTGAAAACATTGAACAGGACTTGAGCATCCATTGATGACGCCCGTCGACGGGTGTACATCGATAGTGAGGGCTTTTATTTTCTCCACCCCGTCTTCTAGTCTAAGATGCAGGGCATAAGGGAGGTGAAGATCCGCGAAAAATCGTTCCATTCCCGCACCGTACCAGACCGAAAACGCAGCAGCAGCTCGATAGACCTGTAATTCCCTCCGACAATATCCATGAATGACGGTAGATCGAAACGTACCCGCCTCCCCATGCCACACCCCACACACCCCACTCCACATGCCAACATCAACCCCTACAGCTCATCCTTCGTCACCCCCTCAATTCCCACCAACTCCGTCTCAAAAACTACCCAAACGACAAAAAGTCAGCAACCTACACCCCCCAACAGCCCTCCTCCTCGCACCGCAAACTCACCGAGCGTGCTCCCCGCCGGAATGGGCCCCATGGCCCTCTCCCCGTACCCAAACTCCGGCGGGATCGTCAAGGTCCTCTTGTCGCCAATGCACATGTCCAGCAACCCCTCGTCCCAGCCCTTGATGACCTGCCCCTTGCCGACGGTGAAGTCCAAGGGTTTGCCGCGGTTGTAGCTGGCGTCGAATTCGGAGCCGTCGGAGGCGAGGGTGCCGCGGTAGTGGGCGGAGATGCTGTCGCCGCGCTGGGTTTTGCGGGTGCAGGTGTTTTGGACGGTGTACTCGGTTGTGACTTCGGCGGCGAGGGCGAGGGGGAGCAGGAGGGTGAGGAGGGGGAGGAGGATGGGGCGCATGATTGGGGTTGTGGTTGCTTATGGGCCTGGTGGTGCTTCGCTGATGGGTTGGATTGGAGAAGAGGGTTGAAAGGGGCCAGGAAGGATTGAAGTAATTGCACAGATGGATCGTTCAATAATGACTTCGAGATTCGAGGACAGATTTTGGTTCGCATGTTCGGCTTTGAATATGCCGTGCCACCTTTCCTCTTCGAGATTAGCCAATTTTGATTAGGTACCTCAGCACCTCAGGTACCATTTGCGGTGGATGGTCCGGGACAACTCACTTTATGATACCGGCATCCACCAATCCCTCATGTGGATAGACTTAGCAGCGAGACGTGATACACCTAGAGCATTGTGCGACCTGCGAGGCAGGGAGCACGACATCAGATTTCGGGGTACGCAAACAATCGACTTCGCAACCTTTCGACAGGACGAATGGCTATACTGGGAGGATCTCCCAGAGGAGATAGCGATGGCTAGAGAACACTTCCCTAGGCCACCAAGTTCATTCTCTCAGGAGAAAGGGGATCACAGTTCAGACGGAAACCCTCAGGAAGGCGATCTCACTCTCTAGACCGCAGAGGTCGCTTTTCAAGCATGAGGGAGGGTGTCAAGAGGACACCCTTGGAGGATTCAGTCAAGCTGAGGACCCCCATGAGCAACCAAGTTCATCATCATTTTTGGCACCGCAATCAGAGGGCTCTGAGGGCATTTCTTGTATTTCATAGCGCACACGATTTCATACAGGCGCAGAGGGATCATTTCCAACCACGCAGCGAGGTACCGGGGGCTTTTCATCATCATGTGGGGGCAGGTTCTCCGGAAGAGGTTTGTTACGATACATCCGGCTGGGCCTTAGACACCCTCTGCGGGGTAACTCGTATGGTGCCCGGTATGACTCAATCAATCAATCAATCCGCGGTGGATGGCTCGGGTGGGTATCATCAACCAGGTCTTGCCCCTCTATCACCGCATCTATGCTAGAACATACAAATAGGTTCATTCCTAGGACGCCCTCGCCAGAGCCCAGTTATGACAGCATTGCCAACTAGCTGAAGGTCATCATTATCCAATACAGTCGCTCATACAATCCACAGCTCAGTTTTCCCCAATCAAACATCTAAGACAACGTCTCAAAATGGTCTTTAGATAGCTTCCGCTCTCGACTAGGATTATACAACTAGCTAGCAAAGGGAGCGCCATTGCTACCCACAGCCAGATAGACAATGTTCCTTGTCCAAGCTGCCGGAAATTCATTCCAAAAACTGATGTGAGGAATGAGATTGGCAAGAAGATGAAAGTCAAACGATTCGTTGCCTTTGTCAACCCCGTGACAAGTACAGCTTGTTCATTGGAACGTTTCGTCTCTTCGATGGCAGCATTGCTCATAATTGTCGATCGTCCTGCTTCGCAAAGCGTAATCATACTTTGAATACGAGTCGAAAGGTAGTTGAGGTCGATTCGGAGCGTTGACATAAGCTCTTCGTAGCAACATTGAGTTTGAGTTGCTTGTTGGTTCCAACTTTCCAGGCATGTGTCAAGAGAGCCGAGAAGGTTCTGGATGTGCGCTTCATGCCGGATGAGGATGCTCCTTGCATAGTCGAAGTGCAGAATCGAACTCATGTCTGTCTCTGCCTGTTTCAACTCAGCTCGACTGATTTGATCCCTGGCAAATTGTTCTAGCATGTTTACGTATTGAAGTTCCGATGCAGCATGGAAAGTGAATAATTCTTGAATCGCAAACAATGGGTCTACAGCTGCCTTTGTCCAGTCAAGAGTATGACCATAGTGACCAGGCAGCGAGGAGAGCGCCTGCCTTGATCGTAGACTTTGGGTATGACTGGTAGGTCGAGAGACGTGAGGTTTTTCGAAAAGGTCCTTCTCGAAAAAAACTGGGCAGAACTCGAAGCGGTCGACTGCGCCTTTGAATCGATCAACATCAGGCGTGGGTATGAATGCAAAGTCATTGTCTTGGCCAGAGTCCGTCCACACAAGCACTGTAATAGACCTTAGCAGGCTCTCCTCTGCAGCATCCTGTGATTCTTACCTGTCCACCAATCTCCCCGCTTGAGTAGGCACGATGAGAGCTCCTGCTCGATGACGAGGTTGTCTCCGCTATGGATGTTCATCCGCCTTACAATCGATCGTCCTGCTTCTGTCGAAGTGCCTTCTTGAAATGTTCGGAACCGACTTAGTAATTGGCGCTCACAATCTCCTCTGGCCTTCTGCAGATCATCTACACTCACATAACGGTGCTCGCCAACAAATAGCATGGTAGGTATGCAGAACCGGAATACATTATGAGATCTTGATGGCAACGTGGGAGCTGTAAACCAGTCTCTTTGGCCTGTGGGAAGAAAATTAAGATGTTGATGGAAGAACCTATGATCAAGCTTATACCGCGCTCCAACAGCGGAGAGCCATTCAGGGGAAGGGCGTCCAGCCATAAACACAAGCTCATTGCAGTTCGCGTTGCGGTTTCCGATGGAAATGGCATGCTTGTACTTGTCAACATCATCGAACGTTGTAAGCTTCGGATCCACATCTGGGAATAGGGCATATTCGTAAACAAAAGGTCCGCGTTGGTCTTCTGCTAAGCTGTCTGGCTTGAATCGCTGTGGTTTCGTTGGACGGGCGTGCCTAGTTGACTTCCGGTTGGGTTTGTGCAAGAAATGGGCGAGATTGCCTAGATACGCTGCTGAGTGAAGTGGGTCGCTGTGAAAGGATCTTATCCGCGCAAGAAAAGATTGTGTATATTCTTTTGTTTTCTCTGCTGACATGTCAGAACCATGTTAGGTAAAAGGAGAAGGACTGCTAGATGTACTCTACCTTCGGTAGTCGGGATATCGGCTGAGGCATCTGGAGTAGCCATCAAGCAACTACAGGTCGCTCGAGAGCCCGTCAGTTCAAGATGTCAATTGATTGAAAAAACCGAAGCTGTGACAAGTGTGTGCCACGGCACATATCTTATTGCTTAAACGATCTAGCCCGTTCTTTTGCTCTCGTGCGAATGCAAGCGTGAGACTGAGGCTATGCGTTTTTACTTCTGCGCGATTTGATCTCACCGCCACATTTTTGCACAGTATTTCCCCGCGATTTGATGTTTTTGGCATACGTTGGTAATCTTCCAGTTGAGTTTTTAGTTTTATTTTACTAGTCTCTTGAGCCTTCGATAGCCTCTGTTCCGTACCCCATCTCCATAGCTTACCGACATCCTGCTTAAGGGCGCATCTTTGGGAGAAGGAATACTCGCCTTCTTTGCGGGTTAGCCCCTCGGATGACAGGATCGCCCTTGCGTCTACCGCAGCCAATTGACGTCAATGACACCGCATAGTGCACAGCCTCGCTAGGAAGGTTCTAGAACGCCTTGTATGATCTCCAAAGTTTGAGGCTGTGCTTGCACAAAGAAACAAAATTCAACGCTGCTCGCACCGACTCGTTGAACACGATATGAAGTTGTTCAAATATGAATAGCTCGTTGCCTGGTAGTTTGCGTGAAATGCAGAATTTAGGTCCCCAGATTTGATCACTGGGTAACGAGGCGTTTTTGCTCCATAATCTAAAACTCTCAAGCCAATATGACTTCGCTACAGAAAATACGCGAGAAAAAAGCAGGTACTTCGGGAAGGACGAAGTAAGCGTCTTCTATTAGAGTCTGAATTTCTTATTGCTGATAAAACGGATATCGCAGCATTGTGATTGTGCCGGGAAACAATGGAGAAACGCTCGCAGACCAGACCTGCTGCCACTTCCCAACTTGGCTGGATGATATTGTTGCATCAGAGGTTAAGGGCACGGTGATCTGGATGTTCCACCATGACATACGAATCGACAGCCTCGCTTCCTGGTTTGCGTATTGTGAAGCTGGAGAACGTTTGTTACAGGCACTTACGAATATGCAAAAGGATGATGGCATGGTGAGAATGAGTTTCCGCTTTTCCGATTTTGCATGTACTGATAGCACGCCTAGTCAGATGATGACACTTTAATACTGATAGGCCATAAATTGGGTAGTCTCGTGCTTAAAAAGGTTTGCTTGACAACGAAAACTTGCTGGAAATTGCTCATCTCTCAAGGCTCTTCTCGAGGCACACCGAAGCTCTCACCATCAACATATGGATACCTTGCTTAACACCATCGAGACCCTCGTTATGCTTGGAGACCCAGAACTGAATCCGGACAATCAGAATGAATGGATCACCCTGATCTCAAAGTGTCTGCCTTGCAAGAAACTGCCAAAACATCTCAACTGCCCTGAGGATGCCAGATGCCTCCAGCATGTTGCCGCCTGCTTCGAAGAATTTACTTTATATTCTAACCTTTTTCATGTCACATGCGCAGCCGAATCCAAAAGGAAGCGTTTACTAAAGTTCGGCGCAGAAGACCCTCGGTGCATATGTTCTGCAACCATGAGTGTCAGGATGTGGACGACTACAGATGAAGAGGTAACAATTGCACCAGGAGAAGGAGACAAGAAGAACTGTGCTTTTTACGCAAAAAGCACACTCTACAACCGGCTCCTTTCGATACCTAGTTATGGAGCTCAACTTTCCATTTCTGGTACACCTGGACAACTACCAGTGCTTGAGGGTCAGACGAAAGATGGTCAAAGCACTGGCTCCCCAATGGGTGAGAATGTTACGGATCTGACTTGCAATGGACCAGCTTCACCTCAAGCGAATCTCATGACCCTGCATCTGAAACCGTCAACAGACACGATCCCGGTAATGACTATAGAATCGGCTAGTGGCTCTGATGATACTATATCAGCCAGCGGCGTCAAAGACGAGGTCAGTTTTGCAGGTCATGGAGTTCAGCATCCTGATCCGAGAGAAACACCGCCTGATTCTCAAGCCGCAAAAGCCAGCAATGAGCCTGAAAGTCTGCCGTACTATGATATTGGAAACGAATCCCAGAAGGCCGCCATCTTTGATTTATCGGTTCTGGAATCACCACGCGTTGCACGTCGATCTCCGTTTCTCTCCATGCGAGTTCCGAAGAGAGATACAAATTTCGTTGGCCGCGAAGAGCTTTTAATTCTATTAGAAGGTGTTTTCTCGCCTGGATCTGTGCGGGGCAGCGGCCATTCAACAAGCCTAGGCTCCAGTATCGTCGTAGCCTTACATGGCGCTCCCGGAGTTGGGAAAAGTGCCATTGCATTGGAAATGACATATCGAATTCAAGCTACATTCGATCATGTCTTTTGGCTTCGTGCTAACAGTCACCTTCATCTTGCTCAGTCATTCCACGAAGCTGCGGTATGCCTTGGACTGGTCCAGGATCGTAGAGATCATAATCACGAGAGCAGCAGGAAAAAGCTAATAGCTTGGCTATCTACAACAAGGTCGAAGTGGCTCCTTGTCTTTGACGACGCGGATGAGCTTCAGATTTTATCACATTTCTTGCCGAATCGCCGCCGCGGCTCTATCATAGTGACGAGCAGGCAACCGTTAATTCGAGAAGGACTAGGCATCGAGGAAGATGAGCCTTTGCTCAATTTCCAAGTTGGTCCCTTCGTGGTTGAGGATGCCACAGCATTTATTCGTTCACTTGCACCTTCTGTATTTCATGCAGAAAACACTGCAGCAGACCTTGCAACTTTGACAACAATTGCAGAAGATTGTCGCTGTCTGCCGCTCAATCTGCGCATGGTGGGTACAATTCTCAATCGCCGCAGCTCATCCAAAGACAAACAGATCATGGCTGTGCTGGAACAACACGCTAGCCGTGTGCTTGCCTCTCAGCCCTCCAGCCCTCTTACATATGCCAGTCTATCATCGCCTTCATATGCTCTCGCCAACGTCATCGCTTTTCTCGACCCGTACCGTATTGATGATGCAATCCTGCTCGGCGCTCAACGCTATAAAGACACTCCGTTGAACGCGTTCCCAATGAATGATCAAGACTACTTCAATGCGAAAAATGAGCTAATTGCGCACGCCCTTTTAGCTGCCGGTGCCGATTCCGGTGCATTTCATATACACCGCGTGACGGCCAGATCACTTCGAACCAATCTCGACCCGGATAAATTTAGGCAAGGCTTCCATTGTGCGAGCCGGCTTCTTGAGGCAAGATGGCCAACCAGGAGGAAGATGAAGAATATCGTGCTTGGAAACTGGCCTGAGTTTGACGCTCTCCATAGTCATGTCCACAAACTCTCTAGTATCTTGGTGGAGTATGATCGGAAGCGGAAAAATGGCAAGCTGAAACAGGAACTTTCCAATGATTCATATCTCAGAACGCTTCTTCTTTCAACTTGGTAAGTCCCTATTGAACCCAGAAGAGTCCGGCGATTGATTCTCGTACAGGTACAATGTGCGCCGTGGAAACGCCGAGGAAGATCAGGTACTGATACGCCTTGCTCATGGATTGATTGCTAGATCGCAGAGGCCCGATCCGAGGTTACTTCAAACGGAAACTTCTTCCACAACATTACCGGCAAGACTCATCGATGTTGGTTTAGATGATACGCAATCTCCACGTCTTGTCGATACTGCTAGCCAGACTGGTTATTATGTAGCTCTCAGCTACTGTTTGGGCTCTCAGGCCTCTTCAGAGATGCGGTTGACAATGTCAAGTTTGAGCAGACTTCAGCGAAACATGGAACCTTCCGAATTACCAAGACGCGTGTCTGACGCCATTGAACTTACTAGAAGCCTGGGTGTACGATATATATGGATCGATTCCCTATGCGTTGTCCAAGATGACCAAGAGGAATTGCTGAATGCGATTTCAAGCATGTCAGACATCTATCGCTCAGCCATTCTCACTATTGCTGCAGTTGGTGCGAATGATGAGACTTTTTACTCTTGCATCGACGGTCCTGTCCTCGAACAGCCGTTCTCGATCTTGTTGGACTGGTCACGGCCAACGATCGCGAAATTGTTTTCAGACCGTCTCTTCACATCAAACACTTTTAATCGAGACCTGAGCATTACAGGAGCACGCCTCTCTCTTTTAACGCTGTATCATCAATCGGTCAGTCGTAGGGTCAGGTCCAGGCGCAGGTCCAGGTCCAAGTTCTATGCGAAATTTGATTGTACCACGGGGCCTCCGGCTCTGGATTCGGACTGGCTACACGATGCTGAAGATGTCCTACCAAAAGTTGAAGCTCCTGACACACAATTTGATGAAGCATCTCGTGAGATTGAACAAGGGGTCCATCACGTTGAGGCCGGCAAGAGTTTCGAAGCATTAGCCTTATTCATGAAGGCAAGGGAGCTCGTCAATGCTTTCCGGCCATTGACCCCAAGGTCGTGGGAAATACACGCAGTAGCCTCTGCAAACATTGCTTTAGTCTATCAGATGCAACATCTACCGGCCATGGCACTTGATATCGCGGAAGCGTCATTGGCAGTACGAAGTAGACTTCCCACCGTGGATTGCAACTCTACGCTCGAGTGAGTAGCCAACAACCAATTTGGAGGATGAGAGCTAAAAATTGGGTCACCAACAGGCTAGTTCGACTCCATTTTGTGATGGGCAGCATCTACAACGCTCTTGAAAACCCAGACAAAAGTCTCAATTGCTACAAAGTAGCCAGCAAAGACTTGGAGAGACTGCCGAAAGGAGGAAACTTATCCGAAAGGGCTGATTGGAAAGGAGTCCTCGATCTCAAGCTCGCTGAGCACCAAATGAGAGCGAAAGACTACAAAGAAGCCCAGTAAGACAGCTTTATCGTCGCTTCATCGGCTTCATCCCTACTAACGAATGTGCACTACTAGCGCTCTTCTTCAGCAAAGCCTCGACCACTTCCAGTCACAGGAGACTCTCTCCGCGCAAGCTCACCTCGCCCGGACGCTACATTGGCAATCCGTTGTCTTTGAAGCCCAGGGAATTAAGATCATGAGCAACGCTATCAAAGCGGCCGCGAGACAAACATGGATAGGTGTGCGTGAAGCGAGAGGCCGCGCCGCGTCTGAGCGAATCACTTCTCTGAATACAGATGATTTCGACCGAGAGGTGGAGTTTTGGTGTAGGTAGGTAGCACTGAAGGCTGGGTGCCTCTGAACTCCTGGCTTGAATGTCCGCAAGTGTCACATTCACTTGCCTGTGAGCTTCGGAAGATCGAGGAATGACGGCCGTACCCCTATATTAAGATCTAGAAACAAATCCAACGGCAAAGGGCATCAATGGAATTCTCTGATTGGGAAAAAGGCTTTAGCTGAAAGGTCAGTTCTTTCAGCCCTCTGTCCCGGAAGTTCCAGATAGAGCACTACGAAGAGGCTGGAGATATAAAGAGAGAGGTAGTCCCACTGTGAACACCATACATCAACTTTGCCCATTATCTTCCAAGATTCCCTCACTACAATCCTGGGATCCAAGAAGCCCAAATAAACATCAAAAGATCCCGAACCCCCGTCATATCGCTGTCACTGAACACCATGCCTTTCGCACACAGAACAGCGCCGGAGGAGGGGACAAGGGTTCAGGCCTTCTTTTCCATAGCAATGGCACCGCCGGTCTCGTGAATCATGTGGGGGGTGAGACTTTTTCTGAGTGTTGGAACTGCGGCCGGAAACTCCGCAGTGTTCCTCCTTACAATTGCTCCAACCCTGCATGCAAGATGCCAAATTGATCTAGCTTCGAAGCCTGTCAGTATTCTGCAGAATTCAAACATAGCCCGTGATCTTTGCTGATGGTTGCTACATAGCCGTACCGCTCTATCACGACAAGTATCAGAGACCAGGTCCGGTGAAGCGGCCAGAGACAATATTTCGCTCGCCCAAGCCGTGTACTGCCAGCCGTCTTCCGAGCCAGCTGCTGAGGCTTCAAGCTTGGCGAAGACAAGGAAATCCGAGGAAAAGCAAACCATTGGATGGAGCCATCGATGTGCTCAGAAGCGAGATAGTTCCGCTGAATAATAGCGTACCGATCGCCGATCGGCTTGACGTCCTTTGACCAGCGTTTAATCACTTTGCCCAGATGCTGACCTCCTCACATTTCCATGATTCCTGTTCTTCGTTCCTTCTTCTTCTTCACCACCTTTCAGAGGTTATCACCCATATGAATGCTCCACCGCGCTTCATTTCCGACATCATCGACACGCCGCTCTGGGAAATCGTGTACCGATGCACGTACAGCCACCCCCGATGCGCGAGGACCGACGGGGCATTAGTGCTTAGGAGAATTTTTGAAGGAAGCGTGACATGGGAGGACTTGATCCAGTATCACGACAGCGGGCCCCTATCTCGAGTACTTTGAGACATTTTAGGCTCGGCATTACCGAATCAGTTAGAATTGGAAAGTTGTGCTTACAGTGAAAGGATTGGGTATCTCAGCAGAATAGACCATCTATACGGTGAACTAAACGCCAATGCATGCACAATTGATGATCCTCCTCTAATCCATCTCTTCCAAGTTATTTTCCTCTCCCCCTCCCGCTTCATTCTCAGACACCAATATCCCCACCAAGCACTCCCCAAGCATATTCTCCCAACTGACCCATGGATGCACCTCATTAAACAGCCTCTCACCATCCGCCACCTTCCCCGCCCCCCTCATCAACTCCCCCACACCCCCCGGATGAAATTTCAGATACGGCGTCAAATTATATACCTTCCCTTGCCAAACGCCCCACGCATCCCTTCCTTTGCGCCCGTTATGCCATTTCAGCGCTGAAGGCGGTACACGTATAAGCTGCGCCGGTACGTCGGCGCCACGCAGGAATGTAGGAGTGGGAGGGTTGGCGATTAGGTGCGCCCAGTCGAGAGGGGAGTGGCCGGGGTCGAGGAGGACCTTTTTTGAGGGACGGCTGGACGGGGAGAGTGTGGAGGCCGAAAGAGAAGAGCCTGGCGGGGCGAGGGAACGAGAAGGCGGAGCGCGAAGGGTAGAAGCTGTTGAGGGGGGTGGTCGGAGGGTTGTTGAGAGCGTGGGAGGAGCTCTGGGGGCGGATGCGGGCTTCGGCGGAGGTGGCATAAGGGAGGGTTCTGGTTTCCGCTTTGCGTTCGAGCTCGGTCGAGGAGGCGGTGGCATCATGGAATCTGATGGAGGTAGAGTCATGCCTGAACGAGTTGACGGCTCCGACTCGGTTGCTTGACCGTCCTTCTGAATACCGCCGGGCGCCACACTTTTCTCACTTTGTCCCTCATCAAGCGTCACTGTCGGTATATCAGGTCTCTTTTTGACTTCATCGTCATCTTCTTCTAGCTCTGCGGTTGGCGATCCTGCGCCGCTCTTCCCTGTGTCCTGTTTGCCAGTCCGTGCTGAGAGCCCGGCTGACTGGTACCTGTATATGATGACTGAGACAGAGACCACCAATATTCCGAGTCCAAACAACACCATAACAAAGCTGTCTCCTCTCAAGGTCCACTAAGTATGTGGTAAAAATGCGTCATACTCATCAAGGATGCATGTTGGGAAAGTATTGCAAGCAGCACGCGAGCCGCCACCGAAGTCTGAATCTCCGGGTAGCTGATGTGAAATATCTCGCGAATGCTGGATGCTACCTTCGTGCACCCCTCAGTCAATGAGCTCCCTCTCTATCTATATTTCCGCTGATATGATCATCCGAATCCTGGCTCGCTGTTCCCGGACACTCATCCCTGCACCTACATGTTCGACCGTCTCGCCCATCCACCTCTGCCGCCAACCTCGAGCGCTCCCCTCCATCACCCAACCATATCTTCGCCGCAATTTCGTAGCCAAGACCTCCGCAGATGAGCAAGTCGAAGAATTACAAGAACTGTCAGTCTCCGTCCTGGCTATTTGGCCGTTTTCCATTACTGATAACAGCCACAGCTACGCAACAGCAAAAGACGAGTTCGAAATAGCCTCCGAAGAAACCGAGAAGAAGACCGTTTACGCAGCCGACGACAGGGCAGCCGCGCAAGAAGAACTGGCAAAGTTCAAAGAAGCTTATGAGAAGGCCATTAACTCGGCTGATGGAGAGCAGATAAAGAACAGAATTGGGTCAAGAGTGAGAGAATTGGAGAGAGCAGTAGAAGCAATGGAGGAGAAGGCTATGGAGGACTGAGAGGTTAAAGATAGCAAGGAAAGAGCTTGGAGTGGGGAAATTCTTGTATGTTTTCTGGCTCGTATATTCATGTGATGTAACGCAGCAATGTTGTTTGTACATGAGGGATATCTTCAAGCTGCACAAGGTATGTAAAAAGCGCAAATCGATGCTCAGATGTGCCACACGAGCTCAAGACCTGCAAAAAACGCTGCATCTTTCTATCTCCCCTTCTTCTTGAACCTGAACTTCAGCTCATCTTCGCTGTCACTGTCCGAGTCCTGCACAGCAAAAGTCTTCTGCTTCTTAGCTGGTCCGCCATTGGCTTGGCTAGGAGCTGGCCGCTTCCCATTGACCGCTTGAGATCTACTACTGCCCTCATCAGTTTGCTGAGTCCGTTCCTGGCGCCTTGTAATATTCGGAGCATCAACGTCAATGGACTCAGGTAGATCTGCATCGATGGCGAGCTCAGAGGATACTTCGACTGGCTCACTCTTCGCTGTACCGTACGGTTGGCTCTGTGACTGAGATTGCGTAGTGTGCTCCTTCTCCCTGCGCCCCTTCTTTGTCTTCTCGCTCTCCACCCAGTGGCGTTCACCAATTCCATAGTCCTTCCTCTTTACTTCTTCCAAGGGTACTATGACACTCTGGCCACGCCTCGCTTGAGTACCTTCCCCTCGCCGCTGGAACTTCTTGAAGTTCTTTCTGCCATTCCAACGCTTATCCCATCGGCTGTCTGTGAGGCCATCATATTCTCTTGGACGTCTTCGTCCTGAGCTATCAGGGACTTCCATAGGCTCGACAACTGCAAGTTTTTTCATCTCTTCGACGCTCATACCATCTAGGGTGTCTCGAGGGTTCTCTTCATCTCGTCTGGCTGCCTCTTCTTTTTCTTCCTTTTCTCGTCGCTCACGCAGCGCGTCTTTGATACTGACCTCTTTAGGGGATTGCCGCGTCTTCTCCTTTTTGGTCTTCTTTAGGGATGTCTCGACCGATGGCTCTCTCGAAACACCATTGCGCTGAGATGATTCAGCCTCCTCAATCCTTCGTCTTTTCATGGCCGTAGCAGCTGGCAAAAGGTTGTCCATCATCTCGTCTTCGTCAATTTCCTCTAGAGTTGACGCTGGTCGTTTTCTAGAATTTGTGGCCCCATCTACACCATTCTCTTGGTTTTGAGAATCAATATCGATGGCAGGGCCCTCAAAAGACGCACCATTGGAACAACGTTGTGACCTTCCACTCCGTGGTGCGCTCTCCATCTGTGAGTCAGCAGGAGCAGGTCGACAGGATGTTGGCATTGGAGTCTCGTCGTCATCGTCAGCGCCGAATCCTTTGAAGCGGCTGGTAAAATTTCCTCGAACACGAGCTCGCCGGGGGACGGGCTTGGAGATCTCTGGCTGAGCAGATGTTTCCACTTGCATGACATTCTCTGCTGGTGCTGCTGGTATAATTGTTTCGTTGGTCCTCGGCGCCGACTCTTCATAGTCCACCTCCAATGGCCTTCTCAGGATGCTGGCATCATTTAGCAATATAGCCTCGATGAACTCGCTTTGTTCAATCAAGCGTTGGCCGAGAGCTAGTGACACTGTTGTATCCATTTGGGCTGCCCAATCTGCGAATTGCTCCTTCAGCCTGAACCGAACGACCACTACACCCTTGCCCTCGCTTCCATCTTCAAATTCTCCGAGGCCTTTTTCTCCGGCCACGCTCTTTACATGGCGTACAATTTCCTCAGCAGTAGACTTTCCGGGATCGGGAATGAACGATAGAGCTTTCCCGCCACCGTTTGCAATCGGAGCTTGTAGTGTTTCGAACTGAGTCGCGTCCAAAAACACAAAGGTATAGCCTTCGAATACATTTTCACGCTGCGTATTTGGTGCAAAGTCTTCGGATGGTCTTTCGCTAGGTTCCCTGCTCTTCGCTGGCAGATGCTCTAAAGCATTTGGCCAATTGGCGTTGAAGTCTTTCTCGAGCGGCGAAAGACTCTCAAGTTCATCGAGGTTCTCTGGTGTTGTTGCGTAGACTAGAGCGTCGATGTATGTTTCCGTCACGATGTGTTTGCCATTGATGAGAGCCTGTAGGCCTTTGGCAGTATTTCGTTTGGCACTGACAACATGTGTGGTCATGCCGACGACGTAGGGTATGACGACTTTGATATCGAGGTCTTCAAGTCTGTTTCGATAATTGGCTAACGGGTCCTTGCCGGCCTTCAACTCTTTTGAGCTCAGTGAGAATGTGAAAACGACCGGTTGCCATTTGATACTGGTGCCTCATCAGTCTCCCTCGCCTTTGGTAAGGGCTACTAGGCTTACCGAAAGATATGGCTAGACTTCCCCAACCGAAATGTGTGTTCACTGTCCTTCAATAACCGTTCATTTTCCTTGATGCGGATGCCGTCCACCTCTGTACCAAACTTTGTGGCCTCATCTTTCAGTGCAATCTCTGATCGAGTATGTACAAGCGACTGCGGCAGTCAGAGGAAAGTTCCAGTAAATTGATGACGAGTGGAGCTTACTCCATCACCTGGCTTGACGGCGGATACAGTGAGGGTAAGGTGCTGCCGAGAGACGGTCTTTTCATCCTTGAGCTGGAAACTTTCTATGAGATGTGAGCGCTGGTCACCATAGACAGACGCAACCAGATGAAATATGTCTACATACTATTCTTTCCTCTAGACTGGTCCAGCGTTCTCCCGAACAGATACTTCTTCCCTGGGCGTAGCCATATTCTTTTGTCTATCATGGCTTGTTAGCTTGGGGTCTAACAGCGCTGCTGATGTTCAGACCCACTGTCTAGAATGTTGGTGTCACACTCCAAGGTCCACATTGCGCTAAGGTAAGCTTTGGAGAGAGCACTCTACGCGGGATCAATCCTGACGCGTCTCGTCACCTGGATGGTGACAGTGAGTAATTTTGTTTCACTGGCCTTTCCATGAGCCTCATTAGTAACGCTAAGCGTCTCTCTCTATGAGGGTCTGTACTCGTACTTCAAGTGAGTCGGTAGGAACAACAGACTCGAGAGAATGAGTAGCATAAGTGTTTACGGAAGTACCACTCTATAAATTTGAGATTCATGGGGTTTTAAATCCGACGCTAACACAAAGCCCGAGACATCGCGCTAAGAATCTCGAGTCACGGACGGGAGGTGGCAAATTCTCCAGGAACGTTTGATTCCCGTGTCTTACATTCTACGCCTGAATAGCATCTTCTGTGTCTTACAGACAGTGGGGATATCAGTCCACGAGCCTTCGCAAGGGGTCACATGCATTGAAAGTTATGAAAGCACTGGGAAAGCCCCACAGGATTCTCATTTGGACTATAAGAATGCATTGCTTAAGGCGGACGCTGTCACCTCGACTTCCGACTTCATAAAGCCAATAACGAACTACAAATGACCATTATGATGTCCATCCACCTTGAATTGTTTGATGACCTAGAAGGATTTCTCGTTACCAGTTGTCTTCACTTAATAGAATTGGGAAAGCTACCCGAATAGTTACTAATTTGAATTCTACTGAAGTTGAGCCTTGAGGAGCTGAGCGGTATTTTCTCTCTTGAGTGAGACTTCGTGTAATTGCAACATTCTGAGAATGGCTGATCTTGATCTTGGATAGAGAAACATTGTTGGAAAATGGTGGTTGTTCTGGCAAACCCCATCGGACCCTCACTCGAACCGAGCAAGATGATCATCGAGAATCTAGACAGCACCAACGTAGCCAATCTTCGGCTCATACTTTTTCCGTCACAGCAAAAGTCTGATGTTGAGGAGCCAGGCCTAAACATCAGCGCGAAACCCGCAGCAACGAGTTGGCAGAGGACTAAGCCGCTTGTATCTGAATGGCTCAGAATTCGCAAAGCAGACCAGTTAAAGGTTGGCAGAAGCCAGTCCGACACCTTGCTGCTGATCACTGCAGTATGTGGCAAACATGAAGCATCTGCGGGCAACTTTTCTCAGGTGGGATGCATACCGATGCACAAAAACTCCAGTAGCCTCAATCATGTCCCGCAGGGTCTGGCTGTACGTATTGGATCTCTGGAACCCAAATGCAGAGGTAAAGCGCAAGGTTAGCACGCTTCGGTCCTCCCCAACATATAGAGCTCTACGGAGCCATGACCTAGACTTAGGTCACAAGAGCAGTCAGCCGATCTCCATCGGTATGTGGTCGGGATATCGCGCCACTGCCGCCATGCAGCATATTCACTAAGTGTCGTCCCAGGCCTCCGGGTCTTCATGCGCGCGCAAACATTGGTGAATCGCATCCTCTAGATCTATGTATCTCTTCTTCTTGTTCGAATACGGCCACAATCATGCCTAGGCTTGATGAGCGATTGCTTGACCTCCCTGAGCTATATTGAAGCTTGAAGGTTTTACTGCCTTTGTCAATCGTATGAAGAGTCTTTCTACCGTTAGGCTTACATGACATGCGAGACCGCCTTCACGCAATGCTTATCCTCCTCCTCTTCCAGTCACTCACTTTCATTCAATTGTTATGTTTTAGCGTTGCAACAGTACATTCTCTAAATATGGGCTCGTTGACACAACCCGCTATAGCAGCAACACCGTCCTTGCAGCTCAGCCGTAACCTTACACTGCCGCCATGCCCGGCAGCTACAACGTGAGTCAATTCGAGTTGGAAGAATCCGAGGGTCGCGAATTGAACTGAAATAAACATTACCTAGACTCGGCAACACCTCCAACGACTTACTACCCCCTAACTACCTCATCCCCAACACCAACCCTCTCATAATTCTCCAAATCAACCCCACCCGCCATTACCCTCTCGACTACCACAAATTGACTTACCTAATTGTGCATGGACTTGACTCTCTTGTTCAGTACACGATCCAATCCCGTGGAGACAGCCCTTTACCTGAACACGGTATGGTCTTCAGCCGGGACAATGCCGTTATTGCAGCGAGGAGCCATCTCCCCGGCACGCTGAATCTGACGTATGGAACAATGGCGACGCTGCTGAGAGGGATATGGGAGATTACGACGCTCCATGGTTCTTGTGAACTGGATATGGAGGTGTATATCGGCGGCCAGGATCCTGCGCATTATCGAGGACATCTAGCGCTGTATTCGATGGAAGGTTCAAGGAAGACAGAATGATGAGGGAAGCTTTGGCACAAAGTGCTACCGCTTTTTAAAAGAGGCGACGGCGATGGAGGAAGGAGGATGAAACGGAGCAGGGCCTAGTGAACAGATGTTCCTTCTTTGCTAACTTTAAGAGGATCAACACGAGTCAATGGCAGCTATACGTGCTGGATCGAAGACAGTATTATACGGGAGATACAACATCGAGCGGATTACTGAGTACCTGATGGATGAGCCTCAATAGGATACTTGTGTAAATAAGCTTCCCTCATATACGTAGATGAGAAAAGGGATTCCATTAGTGGGACACCATGAATACATCCTAGACATTCGTCACTTTAACATAGGTGGTGTGCACTGGCACGTGACTGGGCAGAATAATTATCGCCGCTAGTTCCCCCGCAAACGCCAATGCCCCACCGACTCTCTTGAAACCGTTATATCCCATCGAACAGCCTTTTCCCTTCGACTCCACTCTAAATAATGCACTCTCTCTCACTGAGTCAAAAGATACACCATTAATCACATGCAAAAGAAGACATGGCAGATGAAAACATCGCTCTCTCACTGTCGACGAGACGCCTCTCTTCTCCAGTCGAGCGTCAAGAATCCCTCGAAAATAACACCTTCAAAATCCTCCTTGGTCATGGCCGGGGTTGTGCCACGTGGTTTGCGGAACATTGCTCATCAATCGGAAAAGGGTGAGTTCGATGTCTCGAGGTTGAAGGGACAGCCAATATTTCTTTTATTGAGGTACATGTCTTATCTTTACTCTGGTGGCATCGGTGCTGAATGGTGGTTCGATCTGGTGTGGATATTGCAATTTGCCGATGGCCTTGGCGAGCTTGGCACTTGGAGCTTCCGCCAGGGAGACGCTAGAATCGGATCGGCTACAGCCGTTTTACACACCTTTCCTTTCCTCCTTCACATTTTTAGCGTTTAAATTTCCTTGCTGCTGTTGACCTTCTTTTTACTTTATTTCCGTCTTATACATACGCTCAGATATCTAGCTTGACGTGCCCCGGCTAGAGCAGCGCCTAGGCAAAGTCGAAAGGCAACCCGTTAAAGATGGATTATGACTGGTAGGTAACCGCTGGAAATTTGTACACCACGGTACAAAGCAACCATGACAATGTCTACATGTGAGCGGTAGGAAACCCGTTGGATTGGGATTATCATGGTACTCGCAAGCTGTTAGGTGACAATGTCCAGAAAAAGCAGCGCATGCAATGTTCGTAATGAAATGGTCAAATCGCCGGGGTCCTGCCCCTCCTCCGATGCCCCTCGCCGCTCACTCTGCCGCCTCGGCAACAAGACCTGGCTCGAATGGGAGCATGTAAACAGCAGATTGAGGGTCGGTAAGAATGGTTGTAGGCTTTTCGCTGGCTTCCATAAGAGCTTCCACCTCTTTCCAATTGAATGGATTTACGCCAGCGTCATAGTTCACAATGAGAATCAGCAGCTGCGCAAAAAGGCATTTTGGGCCGAACTCACCATAGCGGCAAATCTTATCGACCGTGTCCTGTGAGATATGGCGGAGTTCATCGTTCTCGTCAACCAGGTGAAGCTCGCCAGACTAGTTTTAATGTCAGCTCATACCTTTCGCCTCCTGCCAAAAGACGCATATATGGACACACCTGCTCATCACCTTCAGCAGGGTTGCGTATAGACATCCTAATACCGCCGAATATCAGACATTCCAAATAAGTACCAGCGTCACCTTTGCTACGTCGCGAAGTATCGCTGGCTGCCATACTTTCCGGAGTGCGCCTTTCACCCATGGCGAGGAAGGTAACAAATATGTGAGCTAGTTCGTGCACCAGTACGCTGGCAAAAGTCACCACGAATCTCCGGTATCGCTGGTGCGCCTTGGAATTCGGATTGGAGAATGCCTTTGCGTTCCTCCCTGCGGCGCACAGGTCGTCGAATCTCTACAATGAAGTCAGCTTCTGAATTATAGTCGTGGTAGTACAGAGCCAGGATAGGCTTACATGTCCATTAATCGCGATAGCATGTTCGCGGGTTTCGAAATCTCCGTCCCACATTTTTCTCCAAGTACACCCCAAATGATCCGGATTGATAAAGGTATGGTCATGAATCATCGGCGGCTACCTGTCAATTATTCGTCGAAGGTAAGCCATAGCGACTTCCTCCATTCCCCTTGGTTTATACCAGGTACTCGATTGCGTCTCTTCCTCGAAGCGCTCGCCAAACTCGATCAAACTCGATAGACCTCTCTTGCTCGCAATGATTCGCCGGGCCAAGTTGACGCATACCGCCATCTGAGTGGCTATGTACCCATTGGATGAGTAGATACAAACTAACTTTCCAGACTTATTTCGATGTATGACAGTGAGGTCGAGAGTGTCCCACGGAGAAGCCATGTTGAACTTGAAGTGTTCAAGAATGTCGAGGGAACTTGGGTATGAAAAAGAAAGGAAGATTGGGAAGAAGGCCGAGGATATGGAACTTTTATACTCGAGACGAGGCTTGGCGGAATGGGCACTGAAGCATTGCGCCCGTCAGTGGGCGAAACACTTCATGGTCTCAGGATCGGAAGTCGAGCTTAAGGGCCTCTCCTCAAACTTCAATCGGGCAAACCAGGGTCCTAGCGTGCAACAGAAGAATGCATCAGGCTCTGGCGGTGGGGAGAAAAGGGCGGTTCCCTTGTAGGAAACTCGTTTGGTATTGCATCTGTGGCAGGCTGATTACCTGGTCAGGGCGGAGGCCTGGCCAAGGAGGCACCGCTGCTTCAATTGTGTCCCTGGGTCATTTGACATTACGGGTGTACATTTGTTGGGGAAGATGCCATGACAAAATGATGTTCCATGGTTGGACCTGGATGACAAAGCCTGTCGTCTTTGTCAGCGTTACCCTCACAATGGTATTGATACGCTGGCGGTGTAGTGTGGAGGACATAATCTTGGACCTGCCTTGCCGTTTGCAGAAGGCATGCCACATGAAGCCGAAAGCGCTTTTTTTAGCGTGGCAAATGCTACTGGATGTGGGGTCAAGGATTGAAATGTGCAATGGTACGAAGGCGAAACATATCAGGACAGACTGACCAGTGAGGACCGTGAGAGCACATTTCAAACCTGCCCGGGGTGGTAGCACCCTGGCTGGCCTGAGCAATTGCAATGACAAATGAAACAAGGAGCTTCAGAAGTGTCAGTCATGTTTAAAGCGTGCATCAGGCGCTTAGGCTTAGGATTCGCCTGGTCTCGGGCGACGCCTGGCGGGTAATGACTCAGGAGGTAGGAGGTTGGAGGTAGGAGTCACAGGTGTGCTGCAGCTCCATGAAATCTCGGTATCAAATTAAGTTATTCATGACCTTTTTGGGTGTTTCGAATGATTCTGAAGCCCCATGATGACAAAAGGCTGAAGCGAGGGCGGAATGAGCAGAAGTACTCTACCAAGCATTGGATTGGTGGAAAAGTTGAAGTTGAAGAAAATCATATGCGGGCAGCCGGTTGGTTACACTCACTACACCTTACACACCCTCACCAGACGAGAACCTCACCTCACTTACACAAAATCAGAATGCATTTCAAGCCCAGCCAAGTGCCTGGATTCGGTGATCTTACAAATGTCAGCGTCGAAAAGTTACAGGATTTGAAGACAGTCTTTCAGCATGTTCTGGCCATGTCCATTGCTCGAGATACCTATGCCCAGATCATCGACGGAACGCCCACGCGTACTCCTTTCTCCGATGAGATGAAAAAGATTAACTCCACCTTCTACAAGACAATCATCGACAGCGACAAAACAAAGCCCACCGATAAAGCAATGCAAAAGTACGAAGAGGTTCAACCAAAGATTGAACCTCAAGATCTAGTGATTGACTTAAAGGTAAACAACACGTCTTGGATAATCATTCACCTTGCTAAAACTAATTCGACGCAGGTGGCTCAGAACTACCAAGATGCACCGCCGGGTAGCCGTGAAAACCACTTACGCCTTCTGGAAATAGCAGCAGCTTCAGTGCATTCGCTAGCGGTAATGATCTATGCATCCAAGCATGAAGAGATGGATGTGAACCCCCCAGAGCCGCCAGGAGGGCATCTCCGTCAATTTCACGACACTGATGGTTACTATGTCAATTTCTACCATACAAAATACAAAAGATTTCAAGATTTTCCGTTCGGTCTTCTGAACGTCGTCGGATATTGGGCTGAGACCGAGCTTTTTGGCGGTGTCGTGTTGTTCGAGCATAGCGAAGGAGGCTCGGGGGTACTTTGCTCCCGCTGGTTTCTGGCAAAGCCTTTACTAACGGACACCAGATCACTGACGCTTTCCTTCATCCTCAAAGAGCATCTCATGCTTTCCAGATCTCCGATCAACAGCTACAAGACTTCGCGGACTTAAGCAGGGCGAGCGACGCAGATGGAAGTGTCGGCGCAGATACCCTTCTTCCGTTCGCCAAAGAGCCAAATGCCCGCGTCGAGCCTACCTTTGTCAGGGTGGGAGAAGCGCCACTTCGTATCTACAAGAACGAGTACGACAAATCACCCGTTTGTTTCATTCCAAATCTACCAAGTTGCGTGATCACGGAAGATGACCCAAGGGCTGCGTCCTGGAAGGAGTGCATGAAATTTATAGAAGAGAATTGCAGGGACGAATCATGGGTTTCATGCTTAAGCGCCGAGGAAGCCTTGTCGTCGTCGTCTAAAGATGGTCCATCATCCCCAGCGAACAAAGAGGACCAATGATTCCCTACAAGACATAGCTGCGGATAGCTGGAATACCGCTGTCTGCTCCGTTCATGTCTCGTCGAATACTTACTGGTCAAGTTCTAGGTCTACCCGTGCTCGGTACATGCGGTCACCTTGGCTCACCAAGGTTCTAGGGTGAAGTTCTGGAGAACCAGCCGCTGATGAACTATTGCTCTAGATAGAGAAACATTCTCTCCCCCTTTACCTTCTGGTGAACGAACACTCCCTAACTCGCACTCCCAACGTTCTTCGATCAAGTCTGAAAACGAACCCAGGGATGTCCAGTCACCCGTTCCTTTCCTCCCACCTGTACTAGATCCCTAATTGCATTTGCGTCACACGCCCTTGCCTTTTACGCCCAGCCGTCCGTCCCCATGTGCCCCTTGGCACTCATCTACTAGCGCAGCTAGAACCTCAAGCATCATCTATCTATGTGTTCCTTTCGATGACGGCCGATTAATCCACCCGGGGAATGCTGCGTATTGAACCATGTTGGCAACCCACTTCGTCGCAATCCCGCCGGCCTCGAGGTCCGTATACGTCCAGGATCACCCGGGGAAGTTAAGTAAGTACATGGGAAGGACAGTGTTTTTATTTTATTTTTATATATATATATATTTTTAGTACCCCTAACAGTGTTCCTTAAAGAGTATAATTCGAAGAGTACCTTACCCCCCAAAGAGTGCCCCCCGAATAATACCCCTAAAAAGTATCCGTTAAAAAGACTTTTATTTATTTGGTTTTGGTTTTGTCGTACTGTCTACGGAGTACATTCTCAAAGGTGCCCCGGATGGTGGCCACGATTCTTGACGCCTGTGAAGCCCTCTGCGGGATAACTCGTAATCAATCAACCAATCAGCATCTCTAAGCGCAGTTTCCGGGACCTCGCTACATGTAAAGAAGCTGCATATGCAATGCATCATCATCATTCCCTACCTTATCTTAGCTTTTCTATCCATGGACATCCAATTAAATGAAGTGTGGCTCCTGCGGTCAGCAGAATTTATGTTCTCATTCGTGGATAATCCTTCGCTTAAAACATGCACGCGCTAGAAGGTATCCTTTTATGTACGTGCATACACCCACATTACCCTTTGCCCCGCTTGGTGCCAAAACACAACCTTGCATCACAGACTGCCGAGATTTAACCCCATAGGCAGCGTAGGAGAACCCCGACCTTCCTCCGCCATGAGCTTTCGTCTTCTCCCTGTCGACAGGCACACAAAACACCTCGCATACATCTATCTAGAGCGAACTCCAAAGGGTAACATACGGATCAAACAGTGTCAGAACAATTTGAACTACAGCACCAACGTACTTCCACCTGCGTGGGTGGGGCGAGACAGGGCCCTGCCGCAGTGTACAACGTGAACCTGTCTACATGAAGCTATGCGAAAAATCTTCGGGTCCAAGAAAAGGGAGCCCCAGGCATTTGAGGAGTCAGTCTCCTCGAGCTCGCTCGTGAATCCAACTCCGCACAAGAACCAGAGGTTGGGCTTGAGGATTCTACACGAGCCCTTGGATCATAGTGCCGCTGTTGTCGAGTGAGACATTTTTTTATTGATCTGGCTTTGGCTTTGGCTTGAAAGCTGCTGATGTGAATGGTCTCGTAGTATTGTCTTTGTCCATGGCCTGACAGGAGATCCCGCTAGCACATGGATCCACCCGGGGTCAGGGAAATATTGGCCAGCCAATCTTTTGAGCCTTGATATTCCCAACAGCCGGATACTGTCCTTCGGATATGATGCAGACGTGATCAGTTTTTGGAGCCCGGTCTCTCAAAATCGAGTTGGCAATCATGCGCTGAATTTGCTCGGAGGACTCACTCGATTGAAAGAAAAAACAAACACTGTGAGACGGTAGGCAGACGCAGATACCTCATTGTAATAGTGCTAATTTAGATACAGGAGAATCGGAAGATCATTTTTGTCGCCCACAGTCTCGGAGGTCTCGTTACGCAAGATTGTCTGTGGACGTCTAGAAATCACCCTGAGAGACACCTGCGGCAAGTGAGTGCTTGTGCAGTAGGCATATCGTTCTTAGGTACACCACATCATGGAGCAGATCTTGCAGCATGGGCCAAATTTGGGACAACCATCGCGAGGATCGTCAAACACGCCAACTCCAATATCGTGTCCGTGCTTCAGCCCGGATCAGAAATGCTCGCTAGAATTCAAGATGGATTCCATGGTCTACTGAGAATGCGTCGAGACGAGGGTTCGGAGATAGCCCTCACCTGTTTCTTCGAAGAGCTTCCGCTCCCCGTCGTTGGTAAAGTGCGTTTGACTTTGCTATTAGTAATGTTAAAAATTGCGCTCATCATTGTCAGGTCGTTGAAATGGATTCGGCGATCATCCCTGGATATGCAAGCTATAGCATACATGCTAATCACATGGCAAGTGAAAGCTTTCGCCGTGTATATACCCAAGCTGACAGCCTCAGGATATGACTAAATTCAACGACAAAGACGACGATGGATATGCATCGATTTCGGGAGAGCTGATGAGATGGGTGAAAGGGCTGCAAGCGAATGGTACTGTCTCCGCTCTGACTGTAGATTCAATATGCACGCACGCAGTGTTGAAGTAGCTTGCTGAGGTTCAGATGTTCTAATTATGAGTAAAACAAAATCTGATACCAGGATTTTAGATTCACCAAAAGCGGCGAAGCCTCTCTTTCTGGTTCCCTTCAGCAGAGATGCTACCTTCGTTGATCGAGTCAGGATTTTTGAGGACATTGACGAGAAATCCAAAACTTGTCGTCGCATTTCATTGTCAGGAATCGGTGGCGTTGGGTGAGGTGCCTCCTCGAAGGTGTACTATATATATAAATGGCTGCTAAGACTTGGAAAGAAAATCACAAATTGCTATTGAGTATTGCTATCGGTTTCAAAATCTTCACCCCACGAAGCATATTTTCTGGGTCCATAGCAGTACAACACAACGGCTCAAGCAAGCATACAAGGTCATAGCGAGAAGACTCGAACTTCCTGGACGGGATGACCCTGCAGTTGATACGCTACTTTTGGTCTCCGAGTGGTTCAATGATAATAGAGAATGGTTCATGGTATTGGACAATGCTGATGATCAAGACACATTCTTTGCTGCGTCAACGTCGACCATCGCTGATGGCGAGCAAACAAGGCCTCTCTCAGACTATTTACCTCGAGACTCACAGGGTCTAATGTTGATCACCACGAGAGACAACCGTATGGGCGAAAGATTGGCTGGTAGACATGCATCTATTACAGTACGGCCCATGGCCTCTTCCGAGGCAGAGGAACTATTGCGATCCCAGTTGCAACGACACCACGCCTGGAATGATGACGACTCAAGGACACTTCTCAATGAGTTGGGCTACATACCACTTGCAATCACACAAGCAGCCGCCTTTATCAGTCAGAATAGTTTCACCCTCGCGGAGTACCTAGACATGTTCCGTACTGACGACTCCGAGATGCAAGACCTGTTGGACGAAGATCTTGGAGATTCCAGAAGGGATTCGGAGAGTCTGAATTCCGTTATCCGAACATGGAAGTTATCTTTTGATCTCATCAGCAAGCAGAAGTTGCGAGCCGCGGAGATGCTATCACTTATGGCGGTCTTGGATCGACAGGGGATCCCAAAGAGTCTTCTACAAGACAGTGCCGATCGCAACACAGATGTTATAACGGCATTGGGTACCTTGCAAGCTTTCTCACTTATCACCGTCGAAGATAGTGAAGCGACGTATCAGTTGCATCGGCTGGTGCAGCTGGCTACTCGGAAATGGCTGGAATTGCAGGGCACAAAGGGGAAATGGCAAGAGCAAGCCTTGCGAGTGCTTGAAAACAAGTTTCCGATTGGCAATTTTGAAGATTGGACGATATGTGAATCTTTATTGCCTCACGCACAAACAGTGATTCAGTACGAAGATATACCCGAAAGACATGCAGAGCAGTATTCGTCCCTTTTAGGGAACATGGCTTATTTTGATATGCAACAAGGGCGGTATGATATTGCCCGTACAAGAGTTTTAGCTGCTTTCGAAGTCCAACAGCGAATACTTGGATTAGAACATTCAGAAACATTGAGGAGTATGTCTAGTCTGGCAGCTACGTACGGGTGTCAAGGGCGATGGGATAAGGCAGAAGAGCTGGGCGTGCAAGTGATGAACACGAGAATTAGAGTACTCAAAGGAGAGCATCCAGACATCTTGAGCAGCTTAAATGATGTGGCAGTAACGTACTGGAATCAAGGGCGATGGGACGAGGCAGAAAAGCTGCAGGTGCAAGTGATAGAGGCGAGGACAAGGGTACTCGGAGAAGATCATCCAGACACGCTGACAAGTATTAATAATCTGGCAGTAACGTACTGGAATCAAGGGCGATTAGACGAGGCAGAAAAGCTGCAGATGCAAGTGATAGAGGCGATGACAAGAGTACTCGGAGAAGATCATCCAGACACGCTGATAAGTATTCATAATCTGGCAGTAACGTACTGGAGCCACGGACGATTGGACGAAGCAGAGAAGCTGCAGGTGCAAGTGATAGAGGCGAGGACAAGGGTACTCGGAGAAGATCATCCAAACACGCTGAGAAGTATTAATAATCTGGCAGTAACGTACTGGAATCAAGGGCGATTAGACGAGGCAGAAAAGCTGCAGATGCAAGTGATAGAGGCGATGACAAGAGTACTCGGAGAAGATCATCCAGACACGCTGATAAGCCTGCAAAATCTGGCAGTAACTTACCAGTCTCAAGAACGTCACAGTCAAGCCATCGCATTGATGAGAAAGGCTGTCAACTTACAGACGGAGATCATCGGAGCGAACCATCCGAACACAATTCGTTCAATTGGTCTATTGAAGGGCTGGTCAGGCACCTCCCACTCAGATAACGGGTACTTCAAGGATGCGCATTCCCCCTTTGCAATTGAGAATAGCGCGGCCGACAGTGACTGACTTGGTCATGGAACAATATGGCGAAGGGTTGCGCGAGGCTAGGAAAGCCAAATACAACATTTGGCCGCGAGTCGGGAAGTTCGAATTTGTTCATCCCCTCCACTAGCTATTTGCATAGAGTCAATGTAGCGTTAAGTCAATAGATATTTCTTGCGATCGGCGCTGTACACGGCCCTCTGAGCGCTCATGGGAGTATACTCATCACCCCAAAAATGAGCTGGCCCGTTGATCGTCGCTGCGACATGGGTTCTGGCTCGGCCCTATGCGTGCTACTTGGTAATCATCCTCCCTCCCACTAGGACTTTCACCAGGGCTCGGGGGCGACCAGGTGGCCCTTATCCGCACTTCTTCGCTTAGGAGAAAACCACGCGCAAGAAGGAAGGTTTTCATGCGAGGTGGAGAGAGAGTTTCCACGGCCGAGAGCGAAGTCATCATATACGACAGAAAGGCACCTATGCAGGGAAGAGGAGTCAGACCGTAAGAACCCTCACTGATGCCGAGATGGGCGTAGAAGAAGGTAATGATCTATAATGATAATAGCATCCGATAGCAGCTCACCTCTGTCGTGAGACGTAAGTATCGAATTCTCTGAACCGACACCATTTTCGCTCATCTTCAGCTAGAGTACTGAGAGACCGCTCTGAATTTACTTATGCGCCATGGAGCTATTTCCGATGATATTTACAGTGCAGGAAGCGTTGCTATGCCTCTGGTGATACTCAGTGGGTAGAAGTGGAATACGTTCAGCGTCTTTCAAGAATTCAGGACTGATGCTGCCGGGTTCTTTGAAGAGGCCACAATGTCGGTAGTAGCCTGTTACTTTCGAGTGCAACAGCCACTTGACTGGGGACAGTCCTCCGACAGTCCTCCATCCCTACTAAGTAGCTAGCTCCGAGGACTATGACGTTGTATTACTTTCGAGTTACTTATAACGTAGCCCGAGCATCCCGTCGTCGCTCTCCGGATCACTGTTACCTCGAAATCAATAAAGTGGGAAAGAATCTCACGAATATCGGGCGCGACAAAGTGGGGGGCTGCACGGGACCTACCCTAAAGCTTATATCCTCGAGAAGCTTATTATTTAAGCTGCAAATCATGGTAGGGGACTGTCCCGAGTCAAGCGGAGC
Organism: Pseudevernia furfuracea; assembly: GCA_022315425.1. Lineage (NCBI taxonomy): Eukaryota > Fungi > Ascomycota > Lecanoromycetes > Lecanorales > Parmeliaceae > Pseudevernia > Pseudevernia furfuracea. Next base: position 307,494 of record JAIUPT010000042.1, read on the forward strand.
ATCGTTCTCTGGAAATGCCGAGATTATAGCGGGCTTTCGATGGGCTCTTAAGCACTGTTGGTGTAAGCGAGTCTCCGTACGGGTTATATCACATCTTTGACTTTCTGCAATCATGCACAAATCCTTGACTTCTGAAAACAAGATGGTTGCTTTTCGGATCTTTTTAACGAAGGCGTGCATTAGCGAAGGCTACATCCATCCTTCGTAGCGATTCTTCACCAATGATATTTCGATGCCGACCTCTTCGACCGAGCTCATGCGTAAATATTCCGCTTGGCGTTGTATTGTTTTGTCACCGCTCCAGAAAGTGTACAAGCGGGAACGGTCAGCCTTGACATCTACAGACTACAAAAAGGCTGCTCAATCCAAAGGATTACCATTCAGATGTTGTTAGTGCTTCCCAGTCATTGAATCATCCAAACCCCTTGCGACCTAGCCACGCTAGCTCCGTACACGGCATCATGAGATTATCTACAATTTTCCCACTTCTCGCACTAGGTGGCTCTACCATCAGTGCTCCGAATTCAGGCCCGCACCTCAATATCAGAAACCCTGACGAATGCAAAGCTGTCACCGTCATTATCAGTGTTCTCAGCCAATACAAGGCTCAGGCAACTTCATTTTGCAGCTCGTTCCTGTCGATTCCAGTCAAAACTGCGACCTCCATAAATGTTCCTCTCTGAACGAAGAGATAAGTCCGCCGTGCTAATCCTCCCAGGTCATAACGTTGAAATCGGGAACTTCGACAGTGACTCGAACGGCGACAACAACACCAAAAATGTATGTGCCAGATCTTATTTACATAATCCGTGTGGCAGACTTTTCTCATGGCAGAAATAAGAAATAATGCGACGTCGTACAGTTCAGTCACGGCCACGACCACCATCACGCCCACAGTCACATATGTCGTACCCGCTGGACTAAAGAACCGCGACCTCGAAAAACGTGCCCCCTTCACAATCCCCACCTATCTTTCCGCATTCCCTTCCTCCGGGATCTCATCCGCCTGTTCTTGCCTGTCAATCACTCCCTCCACCACTACGGTAACATCAACCTCAACAGCCGTTGTTCCAGCGTTGACCGCCACAACCAACCTTACCGTCACCAAACCTCCGGTTACGACCACAGTCGAGATCACCGCCATGGCTGAGACTACAATAACCCAATGCGCTCAGCCCCAGGCCACCTTCGAATTGAGACTCGGCACTTCCGTAACTTACAACGGTACCCAGCTCAAAGGTACCTACGCCGCCGTCAGCATCGAATACCCCTTAGGATATCGCTATGATGCCATTGCTTTCAACGGCCTCACGGACCCTGGTGCCGCGGGGGTCTATGTCACACCAGGCCTCCTGCAGGAATACGATTTCAATGGCGTCGCCGACCGGTTCGTCGGTGCGACGGACACGGAGGTCTTGTACTTTGAGTTTTATGAGTTTCAGGGCGCCAGTGGCGACCCTGCGTTGAGTTGTAACATAGATGGGGGCGTGTTGAACTGCGCGTGCAACGGGTCGACCATCTTTCAGCTTTGCCCGGGGGCGCAGGTCTCGGAGAATGACTTGTTCTTCGGACCGACGGTGTCGAGTGGGTGTACGAGTGTGGTGTTAGATGTGGTGCCGCTTTGTACCCCGGCCCCTACTGCAGGGTGACGATAGGACTGAACGAGGCCTGGGCTTCGACAAGGCATGCTCACGATAGGTCAGAGGCGAGAGCGTGGCAGAAGCTGTATCTGTGAGTCTGTATGATTACACTTGAAGTGATGGAAGGAAAGCATGTGGAGGTATTCTGTGCACCTCTACCCTTCTCCCAGTCCTTTGGTCTTCAGTTCAGCTTTGCCTGCCGCAGCCAGTCTACGCATGTTCTAGACCGGCAATTGAAAGCCTGAAAAAGGTACCATTTTGCATTTAGCGCTTTCATGACGACGTAGATTTACGAAAGACTGAATGATATAAAGAATAGTAAGATCATGATGTATATGATTTCGATTCTTCCGATTCTAGAACCGTCGAAATATTGAAAAGTATTTGACTAGCCATCGAGGTATTGAAATTACTAACATCTCTACATATCATCGCTTGAAGTACATGTTATTTGTAGGTGTGTTGTGCTGTGGGATCGAATGCCAAGCATTTGCAAGATTCATAAAAACGCTAAATATATAATTAAATGCTGGCGGAGAAGTAGGCTAAGATAGCGTAATCGTCCGACGTAGCGGGAGTACCTTAAGGCTTAGAGTAAGGTCGGGTCACATGATTTTCTCTCGGCTTGGCACAGAAAACCTGAGAACGCCGACGACTCAACCATATTGAACTCGCTGCTTTGAGCTTACAACAGTATACCACCGTAGATGCGGCTTGAATGCTCTCCGCTGTTCTAGGAAGATCCTAAATCTGTCAGTCCTCTGGTTATTTGCTGTCTCAAATCCGATGGCCATTGCGCCGATCTTCAAGAAGGCATACTGGTCACTTGCAATCGCCGGTGGTCTGTACTTTGCATTCATTTGTCTCCTACTCAACGGATGGGTCCAACGACAGTGAGCCCGGAATGTTCCACCCCAGCATTCTTGCGGTTAATGTCTGAGCAGGGCATTTTACGCACACAACGTGCACACAGCATGGTGGCAAGACCCAAACAAACCTGAACAATTTGGTTTCCTGAGTAAAGCCTCTGTCCTATCTCTTATAGCTGCAATCTAATCAGAAACAGAAAATCAGGTGCAACGATTCGATATCACAACTCCGGATGGAGAGGTACTGTGGGGATGGCACGTCCTCCCTCTTACCACGTACGTCGAAAATGAGAGAACTTTAACCGAGCAGCCTTTTAGAGCTGAGGACTATGAGAAATCATGGGCTTTCAAGCTGCTGGCTGAGGATCCTGAGAGCCGACTCATTATCTACTGTCAGTAAGACTAATCTCAGCAATAACTGCCCTACTTACGAGAGGCAGTCCATGGCAATGCAGGTACCGTCGCTCAAGGATGGCGTACCGATACATATCGCGCAATTACCTCTGGCGCCTCCAACAAGTTACATGTAATGACCGTAGATTATCGTGGGTACGGAAAATCTACAGGTAGTCCGACTGAGGCAGGTCTAATCATCGACGGCGTCTCTCTTGTAAAATATGCAATGGAAGTTGCCCGCATGCCTCCGGAAAGGATAGTAATCGTCGGTCAGAGCCTCGGTACTGCCGTCGCAACGGCTGTAGCAGAGCACTTTGCTCTCGAAGATGCGGTGGAATTCAAATGTCTAATTCTTTGTGCAGCTTTCTCTGACGTCCCAACGCTTATGTCGACGTACACTATCGGTGGCCTAATCCCGATTCTCTCGCCTCTAAGACCATATCCTTTCCTCAGCCAGTTCTTTGCCAAACATATCCAAGAGACATGGTTCACACTGGCGAGGCTGGCCAATCTGGTCCGCAAAAGCAAGAACGTCAATATACATTTGATCCATGCCACGAACGACTTTGATATACCATGGTCTCACTCGGATACACTGTTTCGCGCAGCTGCAAATGCCACTAGTGCGGAGGGTCTCACGCTCAAGCAGATCGATGCTGTTAAGATAAACGTCGATTTCGGCGAGTCGGGGTGGACTAACTTCTGGAAAACAGTGCAACAGGACGGTGGAAGGAAGAATATTAGGCAGGATATTGTCAAGCACGGAGGTAATGCTCAGTCCACAAATGTTGGCCGATGTTACTGCATAGCTCACCAATCTTGAAGGTCACAACCGCGTGGTTACTTATCCTGTGGTGGCCAAGGCAGTGTTCGGTGCATTTTATATGGAAAGCTAGAGGGAGTAGTACTGTATGGCAGTTGCCCGCGGCGATGGTGGCAATGCCGAGCATTTGAGCACAAAGTCCCACTTTGTTTTTCTTTCAGCATCTACAGCTGAGCATGATCACCCAGAACATGTCGCTGCAACAAAGCTGGTTGAGCTTGCAAAATCATAGCGATGGACAAGGTAAGGCCTGATTATTGTCTCGAAGCCCTGCATTGCTAAAGTCACGTGCCAAACGTCAAATCTGAGCCTGTGAATGGGCAGCCAACCGTCAAAGACGAACTCGAAACTGAATCAGAACCTAACGAAACAACCAAGAATAATGCTCGCTGGCCCCCTCCACGGCTGCCTCCTTCTCGTCGTCGTCATCCGCCCACCTTTCTGCTCCCTCAGCCTCCGCCAAACCAAAGGGCTCTTCCCCCTCGCACCAAACGCGCGGATTTTATCACGCCGGATCAATGGGCCATATTCGGGCCGCCACCACCAGCTCCTCCGCCCACTCGGCCTCCGTCAACCAATGGGGCTCTTCCACCTCGCACTAAGCGGGCAGAATTCATCACACCGGATCAGCGGGCCATATTCGGGCCGCCGATTCAAAAATTTGAGCGGACGGACAGGGTGGGACTAGGTGGGCTATGTATATGAGTTGTAAGGGGTTGCTGCAGCTGTGTTGTGGTGCTGCTTGGTTTGCTAGATATAACAGAATAGCAATACAAGAGGCCATAGACCCTTCAAGAGCCAACATATATCCTAATTTCTGTGGAATATTTCCTCGTAAAACGTCATTTAAGGAGTTGCGAAACAGGTGCCAACTGCCAACTGCTGCCTTCCATGTGGGTTCCGGATTCGGCTAGATTAGGGTTTCCCCACATCTCACAAAGTGGACAAAGCTCTCATGCAAATAGTAACAATCTCTACAACCACCAAAGATGGAGGAGTCAAAGATTGTCGACCCCAAAATCGACGAAGAAGCTGCAAAAGATGTGCTCGATCAATCTGCTAACTCCACCGCCGACCAAGACAGCGCTGAAGACGTTGAGCCCACAGACAACAAAGGCTCGGACGCGGTAGCTGCAGACTCCGCAGCCAAGAAAAAGAAGTCAAAGAAAGCCAAACTGAAACAGGCGTTAAGCGTGGGCAAGAAAGAGGATGAAGATAAAGAGGCGGCTGGTAGCTCATCGAACCTTGCGGGTAAGCTGACGAGCGGGATGGTGGAACAGTTGCTGGAGATGAACCCGTCGTTGAAGGGTGAGGTGGCTGGCATGGACAAGGAAAAGGCTGCTGAGACTTTGAAGAAGCTGGATGTGGCGGATCTCCTTACTGGAATGTCCGTGAGTGGGAAAAATCCGAAGGATATGGCCTCCTACAAGTTCTGGCAAACACAGCCCGTCCCTCGCTTCGATGAGGCACAACAAGTGGAAGAGGGTCAGATCAAAGACATTGATCCAGAAAGAGTGCCCAAAGAACCACCGCCAATGTTGGAGGGGTTCGAGTGGGTTACCATGAATCTCCTGGACGAGAAAGAGCTGGAAGAGGTCTACGACCTTCTGACTGGGCACTATGTGGAGGATGAGGGGGCCATGTTCCGGTTCAACTACTCGTCATCTTTTCTCAATTGGGCGCTCAAGTCCCCCGGCTGGCGGAAGGAATGGCACGTTGGTGTCCGCGCAACCAAGTCACGGAGACTCGTCGCTTTCATATCTGGGGTGCCAGTATCTCTTCGTGTTCGATCGAAGGTCTTCAAGAGCACAGAAGTCAATTTCCTATGTATACACAAAAAGCTGCGCTCGAAGCGCCTCGCCCCTGTCCTCATTCAAGAGATCACCAGAAGGAGCTACGTACTAGGCATCTTCCAAGGTCTCTACACCGGCGGAATTGTTCTCCCCAAGCCCGTCAGCTCATGTCGTTATTTCCATCGAAGCCTGGATTGGCTGAAATTATATGAAGTCGGCTTCTCCCCCCTTCCATCCAACTCGACGAAAGCTCGACAGATCACGCGGTTTCATCTGCCCAGCTCGACATCTACACCAGGACTACGGCCAACACAAAAGAAAGATGTCGGTGCCGTGCTGGATCTGCTTGAGAGGTACTTGAAACGCTTCACTATGGCACCTGTCTTCGACCGCGAAGAAGTCGAGCATTGGCTGTTTCACAATGACAGCGCTGCAGAGCAAGTCATCTGGAGCTACGTCGTCGAAGACCCCAGCACACACAAAATCACCGACTTCTTCTCCTTTTACTGCCTTGAGTCTTCCGTCATCGGCAACCAAAAGCATGATCATGTCAGGGCAGCATATTTGTTCTACTATGCTACGGAAACGGCGTTTGCGACGGAAGAGAAGGGGCTGAAAGAGAGGCTGACTTTGTTGATGACTGACGCTCTTATACTCGCCAAGAAGGTATGCACAGTTTGGATCCTCTGCACGCCACCAAGCTAACAAAATCCGTAGGTCAACTTCGACGTCTTCAACGCCCTGACGCTTCTGGACAATCCTCTCTTCCTTGAGTCGCTCAAGTTCGGAGCGGGAGACGGCCAGTTACACTACTACCTCTACAACTACCGAACCGCCCCCATTGCAGGTGGTGTTGATGCCAAGAACAATGTCGATGTTTCTAGGAGAGGGGGAATCGGTGTGGTGATGGTACGTCCTGAGTTCCGTCTCCGGATGAACATACCTTTGCTAATCTAATCATGGCATTAGCTTTGAAACGGCATCCTCGGCGTTGGGAGATTGATCGGCATTATCAAGGTGATCGAGCATGAAGCATTTTTTGACTGTACGGCCTTATACCGCCTTCGCTTTACAGTAGGAATACGACCCGCCTTTGTGTACTTCTAGATAAGATCATAATCATCATCATAGCTTGCATTGCCATCCAAACAGCCTATCCTAGTAAATCATGTCTTGGAATCTATTCATGGCAATGAGGAACCAAAGATAGGCGAGCCCAAATACTACTTTGCGCTTCGGTTTGAAGCGTGCCTTACTCTTTCTTCTGTGCACCGAATAGTTTGCCTCGTTCCTCAGACGCTCCCCTCCCACACCCGAGCTATCCCTTCCGGGTAAAAGTTTTACCAAATCGGGTATAGAGTAAAACGTTGCTTGAGCTCCGCAGCTCCAAACTCCGCTCGCCCTTCAACATCTTCGCTCATCCAAACCAGCAATGGCAGGCATCAAGCACCCGCGCAGCGACGACGAGGTCGCCGACCGCCCGCCCCCGGTCCCACCCATCATGACCATGTTCGAAAGCTTCCGCGCCGAGCTCGACGACCACCACGACCGCCGCGAGAGGGTCATAAAAGCATCGAGGGATACCACGGCGTTGAGCAAGAAGATGTGAGCCCCGCGCCCGATCCCAATCGGGAGAAACCCGAAGAAAGCAAAAAAAAAAAAAAAAGGTCACTGGCTCACAGCTCTCCCCCCCCCTCTCTCTCTCTTTATAGGATCTTCTCCCTTCAGCGGTAAAATTTCCCTTTACCCTCTTCTTCCCCCGGAAAATTTTCCGCTCTCTCTCCCCGCAAAAAAACCAATCACTGAGTCCACACGCCCCCAACGGGTCTGTTAGAGTCCGGCAGCTGCACGCGCCGATCCCGGCCGCCGTGTCCAAAGAGGTTTCGGCGTACCAGACGAAGATCGACGGCCTTTTTGCCGCGGTGGCGCCGGACCTGCTTCGCCTCGACGCCTGGCGCTACCAGTCTCAGATCTCGCCGGGGGTTCAGGAATACATGGAAGCGGTCGCTTTCCGGCACTACCTTGAGACTCAGCGGTTGGTGTCGTACGCAGAGGCCCAGGCGAAGATACCGGGGGGGGTCATGTTGACGGAAGACGACTATGTGCTCGCCTTGTTTGATCTGGTGGGGGAACTGATGCGGTTTGCGATTACGAGCATGGCGACGAATGGGGCGCTGCCGAGAGGTGCGGCAGGGGAAGGTGGTGGTGGTGGTGGGGAAGGAGGGGATATCCTGACGGATTTGAGGCAGTTGAGGGCTAGTTTTGAGGGGTTGGATGGGGCGGGTAGAAGGGCGGATAAGAAGATGGATGTTATGAGGAGTTGTGTGGAGAAGGTGGAGGGGGCGGTGTATGGGATGATTGTGAGGGGGAGGGAGAGGCCGAAGGGGTGGGTTATGGATGTGGGGGAGGAGCGGAGGGCGGACGTGGAGAGTTATTGACACATGGTACGATGGCTGGGAAGAGCTGGCCAATCCTTGCCGGAGATTGACGAGAAATTGGCCGGAAGAAGCATTCGGTCATTTGAAGCTATTTCCATGGCATCTGCGATGCTAGGATTGGTAGACGCTGAGTTAACATCTCAGATTGCCTGTCTGTTTCCCTTTCCCCCCTTGTTGATGTCGTGCCATTCTTCCTATATATCTCCCGCTCTTCGACAACCCCTTCACTCCTTTGTAGGCGAGGTAGGATCTTCATCCAATATTCCCTCCTTCATCAGCTCCTCCGGCTTAGGTCGCTGCTGCAGCTTCTGCTCCAAACTGTCCGCTCGCATGTGTTTCTGCAGTTCCTTCTGCTGGCCCAGTATGGCAGGGGCGGCGGTGGAGTCGGGAAGGATATTTCCTGTCAGAATCCGAGATGTCAGTCATTTGGGATCTCTGCAATTGGACGGACATGCTCGGCGGGAAATCGGTGATGAGGAAAATTTCCGTTTGGCATTCGTACGTTCAACCAGCTCCTCTCGCTCCGGACGCTTCTCCAATCCCTTCCTCAAGCTGTCGGTCGCCTGTTGGCGCTCAAGTTCTAACTGGGTGGATTGTATGGCGCTGCTTCTTCGTCAGCTCTGTGGATCCCAATCAGGTGGGGGCTGTGGTAAAGTTTGCATACGGTGCGGCGTTTGTGTCACGCAGGATGTTCCTATTCTTGAGATCCTGGACGTCGGGACGCATTTGGAGGTGTTTTTCGAGGGATTCTTGACGCTCGACGGGGGAGAGGGGCGTCTCGTCGACCGTGGGGGCGGTGTTTTCATCCGCCATGTTTTTCCGTATGTGATCTCGGTGGGAGAGTGCGTTGTTTAGAGTTGAGAAAAGGGAAAAGGCAGTCTGGGGCGCGGTCCTTGGGATTGGTCTTGGCGTTTGCGGGGAATTGGCGGCACGAGAGTACGGAGGTCGCCTATGAGAAACGTGTGAAAGACGCTAGAATCGGATCGGCTACAGCCGTTTTACGCACCTCTGAACGATCTTTTTAACGTGTAATTCACACACTCTCATATAATCCTAGCCTCAGAAATCTGGAGCCAACTCATTGTCAGAATCTGCTCGCCCTTAAGGTAGACATACTTCTCAAAAAGAACGAAATCTGCGCAAATTGGCGCTCCTTGTACTAGTATCCCTCCACTTGGAGTATCCTGATCTTCCTTCTACCACCCAGGCACTTTCATCCTTTGTTATGGTCCCATTGCGATCACCGTCTGTTACGCGAACTAGCTTCCATCCAGACATCACATCTCCGAACCCGAAGAACAAATTCTGAACCATGCCGAAGGCCACCTCTAAGGACAAAGCTGAGCGCCTCAAGGGGACTTCCGAAGATACACCAGCGAAACCCTCCGACCTCCACCAAGACCCAGACATAAGTTACCGAATCCGAGTTCTTCTCTAGAACCTTAACAACGTCCAAGACCCTCGCCCCAACCACCGTCTCTCATCAACCACAAACGAGCTCTACATCAGCGAACCCTACTTCCGGGACTCCGAAGCCACCAAAATCCGCACAGCCCTAGTCGATAGCGTCAACGAACCAGGTTCATCTGACAGCATATCGGGAATTAGCCCACCAGGACGGCACATCGATAGGTAATCAGAACCTGACCGTCGAACAGGCCCTTCACGCGAAGTTGGCGAATTTCCTAGAGAAGCGGAGAGCGAGTGGGGATGCCAGACCGTGCGGACCACATACTATGGTCCCAATCTACTGCGATGTCTTCCGGATCACGAAGGAGGAGCTGAAGGACGCGCGGTTTCTGAGCCGCTTGCGGAGGTCAGGACACTTCGAGTTGGCCATGAAATAAAACTCTACCGACTGCCTCGGGGGTTTCGGTGCTTGTCTGCGATAGAAAGATTCTTTGTCGAATGCCTGTGTCGTGTATCTTGATGTCTTGTGAGTAGACTGCAGTGGATAGAAATGGCAAAAAGTGTTACACATCCCGCACGCTTTGTGAATGAAGTTTCTTGGTCTTGTCAAATGTTGCAAACTCCCTCAGGCCAGGCCAAAGGCTATCATCGCCGCGCTCGGGGGTAGAATCGCCGTCAGGCCCTTTTCCTCCACCAGTCGCGCGTACGGCGCCTTTGGCATCTTCTCCTCCTCGTCTTCCCAAACCTCATACTCCATTTCCCCCCACAGCCGCAGCTGCGTCTGAAAGTTCTCGCTCGGTCTCACCTTTCTTTTCAACTTGACGTCCGCCAACACCTCGTCTAGCCCGCGCCGGTCACGGCGCATCAAGTACGCTATCACAAATGCGGTGGAGCGCGAGACACCCTGTTCGCAGTGCACCAGGGTCGCTCCGTGCGCGAGCGAGGTTTCAATGAAGTCGCAGGCGCGACGCATGTGGATCAGGAGGTCCTGACGGGTGGAGTCGAGGCAGAAGATTTTGAGGTGGCGGTCTGGGAGGATGATTTCGTTGAAGCTGGGCTGACCCCACATTCCGAAAGGCTCATCGTTGACGGAGAGGATGGACTTGATCTGGTGCTGCCGGAGACTATCTTTGTTATATGAAGACCAGAGGTTGCCGATGAAGAGACCAGGTGTGATTTCAGATAGTGGAGGGTTGGGTGGTCGGGTCGCCATTTACAGGTGATGTGCTTACTGGTAGTGCGTCGGTCAGTTTTCGCAGCGGACTGAAATGTGTGTACACACTTCCTTCACAGCATGCTCGAATTTGGTAACGGCAAGATAGACTGTGATGGAATCCGATCAGGATATAAAGCTCTAGATAGCCGGTAGCTCTCTCACAGTAGTGTGGTACTTTTGCTGAAATCTGAGGGAACTGGTGTATTCCCTTGGAAATCAGGGATCACGAAGAAGATTGTTGATGGATGTGAAGGATGATTAAGATCTATGGAAGCCGAAGAATCTTAAGAATCTCCGCCAAGTGCTACTAATCTATATATGGAATAGCGGGAGACACCTAGCAAGGACTGCTGCTTGTAATCCCGAAGTGCCGCCGAAACATCCCTACAAATCTACCAAGCCTGTTCTTTTCCTTTCTAGCAGTCACCAAGAGCTAGAGAGGGTTGGGGCCTGTTATGGAGGGGAGGGAGGTGGCGGTGTTGAGGGGGGCGGGGAGGGCGAGGGCTAGGAGGCCGAATTGGGCGGTGAGGAGGAAGGTATTGAAGATTGTCTGGTGGTGTGATGTGGATAGATGGTAGAGAGGCACGCAGACGCAGTACTTATACCCTGACAGTTGGCTCCCTCAATGAAGATGAGGTTAGTCCAGAGCAGAAGTGAATTAGATGCGGTTCATGCGGCTCCGCCTCTTAGCCACGATGGTGGAGATTACATGTTGATACTGGGAAATAGATCTGATCTGATCTCTCCAGCTTTTGCGATGCCTCAGCCCGCATGTAATGCAAGATGCTCGGTACATCGGCGAAAACCCTCCGATGCAACAAAACATTCACCAATTAGCATTGATTAATTTGGAGATGAGATCTCTCTTAGGTTACATCTTACTAATCCTTTCTTCTCCGCATCCTTGACTCAGGGAGCACATGGGTGAGCATAAAGATGGAGACTCGCCCGTTTTTCCGCCCTTGGACTTTTCATTGCGAAATCTAGTCACATTCGCAAGTAAGAACGAACATTATTGTAGACGCTTCAAATCAGTTAATAGCTATGAAGTCATCTCTTCTTCTAAGCCTTGGCCTTTACTTATAGTTGCGAGTAGAAGTGGAGTCTCCATCGCCACGGGCGAGGCCATTCTGGGATATAACCTCGAGCTGTACGGAGGTCTGCACCGAAAGTCCTGCACCCGCCAAGACTTTACGCTTGGACCTCGGATAACGCCCCACCTATTAATATGGGGCCACTTTCCGACAATATGGTTAGGGCTGATACTAGCGCATGTGCAGGACTTTCGGTGCAGACCTCCGTACATCAGTTTATGGGTGGGCAGTGCATAATCCGCCGACAACGTCATGTTTGCGTGATGGAGGCGCAGTGCAGCAGCTCGATAAGGTCGGCACCAAAAAGTCCTGCGCATGCGCTAGTATCAGCCCTAACCCTATATTCGGAAGGCATCCCTGTAACGGGGATCCCAGAATCATTGCTCTAGGGACTTCTAAATGGGCCTGATGGGTGCATTTTTCAGAAAGCTCAATCTAGGCCCAATTCCGAAATAGATCAAAGCGTGGTAACCCTTCAGTTAGGCCATTATCTGGGATCTTGGAGCAGGAGTCCTGGCGTTCAGGATTTTGCGCGCCGACCTCCGTACCTGGGCTGAGTCTAGCTTGGCGCCCTCGGGCTAGAATCCCCATCAGACCCCAAAAGAGATCTCTAAGTTCATTTTGGAGGCTTCAAGGAAATTCGTCCCTCGCCACGAGGTCGCCAAGGGGTCGCCTTCCGAAGGTAGGGTTAGGGCTGTCTAGGTAGAGTAGGACTTTTCTTGGAAAAAATCCCCTCGTTCCCTGGGACCCTGAGCTTAGAGAAAAATCCAGTACGAACAGAAACTAGGAAACGAATAAAGGCAAAGTTTGGTGTAGTATATACGAGGGCGGAATCACTCAATAAGTGTGGAAGAAATAGCCGAGTACGAAGTTTATTAGACTCATCCCTACAAGCCATGAAACCGCCGGTCCTTCCCCTCTCCGCAGCATCAGCTCCCTTCCGCTATGAATAGCTTGCATCTTCCAACAATGATGATATCTGAAGGACTTACTCTCGTTACTGACCTCTAACGCTTCGAATAATGTACTTGAACCCTTGGCTGATTTGGACTGAGCCAGACTTGTAATTATATATGCCGCAACACCTCGTTGTTTCATCTGGCATTTTGAATCTACGACTCCTCTGTGACCTAGTCGACGCAGAACATGGAGATGGGTAGTGTCATGGACAGCTCTTTCTTGCGTCACCTGAATCCTCGTGAGCTTGCTCTACATCTTCGTCACGCGTCCGAGAAGCAATCTGCGAAGGGGATATCAACCCACCTACTCAAGGCCATTGAGCTGGAAGCTCTGCCACCAACGGTTTTCGATGGCTTTCTGACCTCTGTCGAGTCGCCACGTCCCTTGAAGGACGCACTCTGGCAACAACACTCTAAGCACGTCAGATACGCCGCTATTCGACGATTCGGCAAGGTCTTGGAAAGTGTGGGTTGGGAAGGTAGTTGGCAAGAAGTTGGTGGGACGGAAGGTCTATTGGACTTTTGTTCTCAAATATCTGTATTAGAGGTGAAAGAACTCTCCAGAGTCATTGGAAGCTGCCCAGAACGATCTGTAGTCAAGGATGGCATCGAAAGACAACGGCGAGTCACAGAGCTGGTACAGTGTCTTATGTGTCCTCTTTACCCATCCAGTCCCTATGAAAGCAGGGACCAGCGGCCACTCCACGGCTGTTATGCGCAGATGATCCCAGCTTGCACTCCTGCCTTTGTGGAAAGCCTCCTCCGCGAGGAGTCTCACCCTCTGCTAGAATCACTACCGAGGAAAAGGCTCGTAAAACATCATTTTAAGCTTCTGCGCCGGCTCGTACTCGATGCTATCTCCCAGGAGGACTCATTGAAAGATGCTGCTGCTCACAGACTCCTAGATTATATTCCCCTGCTACTTCAATCTACATCTGCAATGCCAGTTGTGGAGCCACATTTCTCTGTAACTATGTCTCTTGCCGTGTCTATCCTGGAGAGGATCACAATTGACGAAGAGGTCCGCTTCCCTGAAAGGAGCTTCATGCCGATGCTCATGGTCCCTCTGGTACGTCGCCTCAAAGCTCATAAGGTTGACCCGAACCGCGCGCGGCAGATTTTTCAACTTGCAGCAAAATACCTCCAGAGACATGAGCGTGTGAGGACACAGCTGTCGCCGGTGAAGGGAAATCTGATATTTTACATCACCGACTACTGGTCCCATGCTGCATCTCTGTTCAAAGGATGTATGATAGATTTCATCAGCCTACTTCGCCCCAGCACGAAAAATGCTTTGTTTTACTACCAAGATCTCATTCGCCAGGCGGCCAAATCCCAGAGGTACGACCTTCTTAAGATTATCTGTCTAAACTGTCCAGATATACGAGTCGACATCGAGTCTGATGACGGGCTCAAGACCGGAGAAATCAAGAAATGGCCCATCTTTATCTTTCAGATGTTGCGGCCAGATCACAGCCTGTCATTATTACAAAGATTGGTTCGGCTCAAACCCGAGGGCAACTTTCTAGAGTCCCAACCTCAATCGCCTAGTTCAAGTCTTGGAGATCCACATATACTGCTCGCGACCCTCCAGCATGGGAACGGAGATCTCGAGCATGAACCTCCAGCATATGTATTGGAGACGCTGAAGTCAAAAGCTTCGAAAAGCAGAGCGCAGACAGACCGAGCCTTCTTTGCGGTATCGGCGGTCTTTCATGCAATTGCCAGTGGATCTCTGGGGGTGTATGGTGACGTCCTCCAATGGACTCGGCGCTTTTCGCGGGACGTCATGACAATAAGGATGACATATTCGCCGGAGGTTATATGCACGGCGCAAGGTATCGCTTTGCTGGGGGGCATTCCTAAGGACTTAAACCAGTGGAATGCCGCAAACATTCGCACGAGAGTCACGGAAGCGAACAGCATAATGCTGAACCTTTTGGACACGGCTGTCACGTCTTTGAGGGAACCTTTCTTCAATGCTCCAGATTGGACTGGGACTCTGTCGCTATTCCGAGAGGTCGTCATGAGTCGCATAAGCAGCGCGAATAGATTGAAAGCCCATTTTGAGCTCTCAGAGGATGAGATCTACGACGTTCTGTGGTCTGAAACCATAGGAATGCTGCTCCAGGCCGAAGAGATAGGACTACAATATGAAGCTCTAGGCTTTAATTCCCCACATGGTCCGCTGGGCTTCCCTTGGAATAGTGGGCAGGTGGCTGAGCCTGCATTGCATTTATGCTACCACTTTGTTGGTACGTAATCTTCGGAGTCAATTTTTAGTATTTCGCTTTCCCTTGAATTTGCAAGAAATGTGCCGAGTCGTTCCTTCCCCCTCCAGTCTACCCTCCGTGGCGTATCACATTGTTCAATTACACTCTTGAAGAGGCAATGCTGAGCATGAATCTGCACAGACAATCTCGCCCGGTCACGAGATGCGCTGTGGAAGAGGTCTCGTCCTACGATGAATCCAGCAGTTGCTGCTCTAAAGCCACCATGGCCACGTGGGCTACCCATCCAATGCTTGATGGGACCAGTCAATGTAGCTGTGGACTCGGCATTCACCCATACGCCTTTTATAGCCAATCGCGCGGCTGAGGTTATTATGGCTGATCCGGCCATTGCACTTATGGACGTTACCAACGACAAGGAGACGAGACACGCAATTGGCCAATTTGTCGACAGCTTCGAAATAGCACTGGCGATATATGTCATGCAGTGCTCAGAAGGCTATGAACGGGAGAGTAGGTTGTACGCTGCATGGTCTCACGCTATCAACGCATTGTCACACGGAAGGTTGTCTGAGAATGAAGTAGAGCTGTTTTGGAGGACAATCTTCAAAAAAGCGATACCCCAGGTGAATCTTCCAGATTCAGAGTTAAAGATCAACAAGGAGGAGTACCCACTTATCCCCACGGACGTCGACCCTCGAGAGCCTCTTGAGTGGAATCCTGCTGCCTTGGTACCTCCTGGGGTCGAATCACGAGAGCTGCCTATGACAGTTTTAGATTGCAGGATCGCAGCTCCGCGACGATTGCAGTGGAACACCAGGCATGACTTTTGTTTCCCAAAAGCAGAGACTCAAGCTATTGTCTCTGCACCAATTTGGTCCCCTCAAAGGCTGGAAAACTTTCGAAAGATGTCAAAGCCTGTGCAAGAAGGCATGATCGCGACCGCTTTACTCGTTGAGTCTAGCAAAATAGAGGGATCTTCAAGGATCCTGGCTTCGCCATTTCCGTCTGAATCCATCGTCCGCTACCCTTCGCTATTCCTAGACCACGAATTTCTTCTATCCAGCGATGCTTTGTACCCTCCGGCCGATGTAGCGCTCTCCCACTTCATCAAAATGGTTCCTTCGACTCTGTTACTCGACTTGACGGTATCTGCGCTCGATGCATTGTCAAGGACGCCGTCCAATTCGATGAAGCTTGCGTCTACAGAGCGCACTGCCTACGGGCTTTTAATGTTACTTTCTAAGAGCGACCGTCCGCACCTGGCATCGAGTCTCATTGTCCACACAGTCCTTGATCGTCCAGATGCAAGCTCGTGGCATCGTCAACTGCTGAGCAATAGGTTTGTAAGAAGTCTCCTGGCGGGGCAAGCTCAAGGCATAATTTCTCTCTTCGCATCTTCCATTCTCGACAGACTTCAGCATCAAGTAACTTCCTCGCGCAATCAACAGAAAGCTGAGGGCTCGGTTACCTCTTCGGACCGTTGCATCAAAGTCACCACCGTCAAGTTTCTTGCACGAGCTCTGGATGATGCCGATTTCGTATCCCCTGGGTTTTGTGTTGACATTCTGTCAAAGCTATTACAAACGGCTTCGCATATAGACATTCGCGTTGCTGTACTGGACAGTATGCTCTCAAGGCTTAGTCGCTGCACGGATGACTCCTCGAACGCATTGGCAGAGAGATTAATGTCAGCTCTAGAGACGGCGATACCTACTTTGGGATCCCTCAATGAGCGAAAACAGATGCAAGACGCTGACTGGACCGAAGCCGAGATGACTGGAAATCTCCCGGAAGTGTACGAGGATGGTGGAATGCAGGCGTTTCCACCTATGCTTAATGTGGTACTCAGTGCAATTGGAAACCATATCATTTCCTCAGACATACTGCGAACAGGCCTCATCCGGCGAATCGTGCTACCTGTGATTGAAAAGTCCAAGGAGCAAAGCCGTCGTTGGGTAAAGATGTTCACTCTCAAGCATTTGCCAGCCAGCCAGTCAATCCAAATACCCACTGTTCCCGTCAGGCCTGGCGTTCTTCTGTATCTCATCCAGAAATGCTCTGCTGAAGTTCCAAAGTACGTTCTGGACCTTTATCAGCAGTTCTTTCTCACCAATATATCACCACCGGCAGGATTGATCCAGCTCAACAAAAAAGTCAAGGGCGACCTCGAACTTCGCAATTCCAATGAAGGCCAGTATTGGCTGTCGTTGTACGGCCAGGGAGCAGAGATACCAACTAGTCCGATTGTTAGTTTGTTGACGGCGCCGTGGAAACCTTCTGTGGCCTCGGATGGATTTCAGATTTTGCATGTCCAAGAAATAGTCATCGAACAGGCAGAAGCACTGCTTCAGCTTGCAGATGCATCATTCAGAGACTGGAACAGTTTCATGATACCGCTCACTCCCCCAATTGGCCAATCTCGGAGCGAGCAAGACCGAAAAGCCTGGGTGGCGAATAGCAAGCCTGTGGTTTTGCGCATCATCAGAAAAATCGATGCTCTGAGAACCCCTGCATGGCAGCGAGATCGCAATCGCCGGCCGGCAGTGCTTCCTCCCACTTTGGCCTTTCGCCTTTGGTTACTCGACTATCCGCAACTATATCAATCCCCGCACGCGGCTCAGAGGTGTGCCATGTTCGCTCAGCAAGTAGTCTCCGTACTGCAAGAAATCCTCGATCTGGGTTTGGCGCATCACGCTGATTTCGACAAGGTCGAGTCCCATGCGTCGAGGTGCCTCCTGCCTGAAGATGGCACACGCGTTGCGTGCTGTCTCGGAAAGGTTGAGCTAGAGGACTCGACGAAGTTGCAGATGAATTTGTTGCGGGTGGAACTGGCGGATGCACTGCTTTGCAAAGCGGAGCCACCGCAGAACAAGGACGACGCGATCTGGCAATCGATCAAGCATATGCTGGAGGCTTGGCAAAAGAGTGAGTTGGAGGATGTAAGAATGAGGGAAATTCGACTCAGGAAGCGTTTGAAGATATGAATGTCGACACGCAGAAAGCTTTTTCCCCACCGATGAGGGTTTTCAGCTGGGGGTCTAGGAAATCGGACATTTGCTCATACATATTATTTCAAAGCAGCAGCATTACATTCGCTACTTCGGCCGTCCTCTGCAAGGAACCCACGGCCACCGCAAAAGGAGCTCATCCCATCCTGCCCGCCACCTCATAAACAAGCCTTCCATCAAGTTCGCCCGGCCTCCCGCCCTCATGCCCCAGCTCGTGCTTCTGTTCATACGGAGGCTCGTACATCTGTCCCGCAGCACCAATCACGTCTCCGCGCTTCTCTCCCCTCAGCTCATCATACTTCTCCTCCCAAGCGCGCGCCTCCCTCCTCGCGCCCAGCTCGCGACTCCTCTGTCTCCAGAGCAAGCCCAAAGCTCCGAGCAATGCCAGCCCAAGCGGCACACCGACTCCAGACCCGACCGCAACCGACGTGTTAGATGAAGATGGCGGATTGCGGCATATTGTGGAGTCTGTGAGGGGGGTTGCGGTCGTGGATGGGGCGGCTGTGGATGAGAGTGTGACGGTAGTTGTGTCACTATTGTTGGGAGAAATGGAGCCGGATGTCCGGTTGAAGATTACTCTTCCAGCTTGCACGGGGAACGGGGCTGTGCTCCCTCCTGTGCTGCTGATGCATGCGTTGGTTGATGAGTTGCCCGGTCCACAGCAGAAGGACGAGTCGTCTTGAAATGGGACGATCGTTACGCCGTGGTCGGTGTTGACTAGGGAGACAGGAGTGTGAGCCTTGGTCAGTCTTGTGCGGGTTATCATATCCACAGAGGACGAGACAGGAGAGCAGAAGGGGACCAAGAATTTCTCGCTTTTCGCATGCCTATCTTTGAAACTTACAGGATGGGAAACTTACCATCTTGACAGAATCGGGGGCATTGACCGCTTTGCCAAGTTTTATCTGTGCAAGTGCCCCGCGAAATGATTTCATTGCCCGACTGGGCGAGACAGAGGGTATTGTCCAGGCAGATGTCCATATATGCGCAGCACGGGCTCGCCTGGCCAGACGATGGAGCTCGGCAGGGGGTGTCGCGGGTGGCTTCCGAGCCGTCTGGGAAGTAACATGTTTGCGCGCCTATCGTTGTCGCTTTCCCCAGGAAGCAAATCGAAACGGCGATGAACATTAGAGCGTGCATGATCGTTGCAAGGCTTGGAGTTCAGAGTTCGGCGAATTCTCGTGTGTGTGTGTGTGCGGAGCGTGGGAAAGTCTTCTTGCGGTCGAATGGATTGTATAAATGGGATGCGGAGACCGAAGGATTCATTGGCGAGCGGGGCTGTGGAGATTCAGCTCCGTTGATAGGCACGTCCGAGTCGTGGTTTTATGCAGGGTGAGTATCATGCAAGGTGACTGTTACAGATTTTTTTACGCCGACGGAGCATGATGATCTCACGTGCATCTTGTAAAGCATATTGGAACCCCTCGAGATTCCGCGCCTTCCAGGACTGTCGACTCGGGTAGTCTTAAAGGGACTTACGTCTCCCACTCCAGCTGAGGGTTGAGCAATGATAGGTTGGAAAGAAGCCACGGAGATTATCGGCGCTTCGGAATCTTGGGGCCCTATAGTTGCTGATTACCTAGGGATCCACGGAGGTAGTCGGGGACCGTATTCCAGTAGAGTATGTAGAGTACGTATGCTGCAACCTTACCCGTAACTCGGGTTTCATGGGATGGGTCACTGTGGGCCAGCCATGCTTTGCAATTTCAGCTCCTTTCATCCTGCAGACGCTGCGATGTGGCACGCATGCTGATCCTGCATCGTCGCGCAATCTTCACAGCAGCTTAAAATACGGTACAGTCATCGAAAACACATATGTAATACCTTAGGTACATATTACTCCGTGCCAAGGCTAAGTGCCAAGCCACTAGATCTCCCAGTACAGAGCAGTTTCCTTGATGGCGGGGTGAATGTTACCATGAGGTATTTAGTGATTAAGGTACGCTATAGAGTACCAGCTAATTGATTTACTGTCACCACTGCGCTCAAAACGTAGCGCTGTGATCGATGGCAAACCCTGACATGCGCTGTGAACTTACTCTTGCTAAACTACCTTCAAAATCAACACCCCCTTCCTTCCTGTGCGGATTATCATGTCTACGGAGGACGAGACAGGAGAGCACAAGGGGACCAGGAATTTCTCGCTTTTCGCATGCTATCGTTGATGAATGGGCACATCGAGTGTATGTGTGTGCATCTAAAGTGTCTAGCTCTACTTGTCAATGCCACAAGTAAATGAAGATCAGTCCTCATGGCTTAGAAAGTCATCAGATGCACACAAGCGTCTTTAGTCAGCGTGGCCAAGGCCTTCCCGTGCATCATCAAGGCTTACTGGCCATGTGTCTCCCGACGCAAGTCAGTGTCACCCTTACCCTCATTCACACGATGAAAGACTTGGCTTCAGAGAGGCTTGTTCATGCGGCCTTCCAACTAGTCATGACGGCGGCGCTTCTTGCCCAACACCGGAGCTTTGCCCCCGTTGCTGCCCTTGGTGATTTTGTTGGGGGCCCCTTGCCTGCTGCCTTGCGCTTCTCTATACTGGTATGCGCTGTCGGTACGAGGCTTCAGATCGGTATGAAAGGGGACGCGGACTCTTTGCCGACTTTGCCATCCTTGGCCATTGCGGCATAGAATGCCTGCTCTCGTTGCTGGATTTGGGTTTTCTTGTCGATGGCCTTGACGAGATTCTTTATGTAGCCCGGTCCATACCGGATATGTGGCCCAATCCTAGTGTACTCCTTCTGCTGTCCAAATCTGGCTCGATAGAGGATTCTCAGGGCTCTGTCGTGTACGCCGAAGTCATCAAGGTCTTCTGTCGTGTAAACACGCTCTGGAGAAAGGCTTAAAAGTTGGCGAAGGTATAACTGACCTTGATCAAATTCATTCTGGCCTTTCTTAGCCAACCGACGATAGGCCTCTTTCAGATTTTATCTTTTTCTAGTCTTTATTTACCCGTTCAGCTTATATAAAACGATCGAAAAGAAGAAGAGACAGAAGCGAAAGGTATTGAAGCGATATATATAGTGTAATTACTACTTCGCAGCGGAAGATTGTTATTCCGCCACTCGTCGCTGACGCTCCTCGCAGGCGGAATGATAGTCATATAGCACGGGCGCAATATCCTAAATTACCTTCAAAATCAACACCCCCTTCCTCACAGCGGTACTTTGGCTCACGTGCCCATGTTCTGATGACGTCTTATGTGTTGACGTAGATTACGTCTATTCGGTATTCGTATGCCGATTGAGCGACTGTGTACTTGCACTGCATAGTGATAGATAACATCGGGCGTCCATCTTCGGGCGATATGGTTTCAAAGTCCTGCAAAGACCGAGGCGGCAGACACCAGTAGCATCACGAACGTCCACGGCCACGAGTTCTGCCGAGTCGGAGCACCGCCTTTAAAAGTCTGTACGCCGCTGACAGAGCTCGTCAAACCCGTACCAGACGGTCTCGTGGAGTTGAAGCCTCCCATCATCAACCCAACCCGACTCCCCGTTGAAGTCTCGATCGGAAACGTACTCGAGCCCACCACTAAATCGCCAGCGGAGTCTAAAAAAACACTCGTTCCGCTGACCGTGATACCAATCTCTCCCGGAGCCAAAGTGACGCCCGCAACGTTGACAGCGGTAGCATTGACGGTGACAACTTGGCCTGCTGCCGTGACGACTTGAGGAGATACCGATGCGGCGTCCTCACCTAAATCGACAGTTGAAGAACCAATATGCAAGTGCGATGAGGCGTCCAGGGACACAATTGTGCCGGCAATAGTCACAGCTTGGCTAGGAGCGAGTGAAGTCCCGGCTATTGAGAAACCTGTAGGTGCAGCTGTGAAGGCTTGGCCAGCGACAGTGATGACTGATTTTGGTGGAAGTTCGGTTCGAAGTGGGACTAGGTTGGTGCCAATATACAGGGCATTTGAGCCAAGAGATATTGGTGTACCGGACAGAGTGAGTGCAGGAGAACCTGGCCTCAAAGCCATGCCAGCAATTGAGACCTCATTTTCAGAGACTGGCTGGATCAACTGGCCGTCTATGTTAGTGGCTTGCCCAGGAATCCAACCGGAGTCAGCTGGGGTAGCAATGGGGACCGAGCTGCTGCCGACCGCAATTTCAGATTGCCCGAGAGATATCTGGATACCCGAAACTGTAATGGGGGATGCGCCAGGTGTTAGGGTTGTGCCGGCAATGGAAATAGCATTATTGGACAGTGGCTGCGCGACTTGGCCGTTAATGGTGGCGGCTTCACCAGCGTTTTGATTGCCAATAACGAGATTCTTGCCATGATTATTCTCGGTGCCTTGCCCGGGATTGCCGCTGCTCGCAGCCGCGTTGCTTGCGTAGCCTGGATCTTTGGGATCGCTTGAATCCACAGCCGCCAGTCCGGAATTCGTACCGGAACGGCCATCAGAGTCCGGGTTCGAAGCTGCTACTCGGTCGGGATCCTCGCTTGTGCTGCTCTGAGAGCCAGGCTTTATACCCACTTCTTGTTCAGAATTTCCGTCAGTATTGCTTGATGTAACTGGGCTGAGCGAGCCCGATCCTTGCCCAGCATCCTCTGTCGAGACCCTGTTGCTCTGAGGGTCAGACTTTGGGTCTGCGTCTGGTCCGGGATCCACGTCAGGTATATTTGGATCAGAGCTTGATGGATCTGATCCTTGCTTGACATCCCCATTTGGGCTGCTCTCAGAGCCGGGCTCGGACCCCGATCCCTGTGGAGGATCGCTATCTGCAGCGCTGGGAAAGTTGTTGCTTGGCGGATCTGCGTCTTTCCCAGAACCGCTACCGGAGCCAATAGAAGGGTCGTTTTTATTGCCTGGATCCTCATCTTCAACATTAGATCCTGGACCAGTCTGCGCAGGTTTTGGTGCAGATGGCGTATGACTAGTGGATCCAGTTTCTTTAGGGCCAAGATCTCGAGTACGGCTCGGGATTGCTGGTGTAGTTGAAGCTTGAGAGTGCGTCGTGGTAAGCTTTGGAACAAGATTGGTTGCTGCCACTAGGGCCCTCGGTGGATCTAAGGCTGTGAAGAAGATGTCCTCACAGATTGCAAAAAAGGGGTTCAATTTATTGATTTTCTGTGGAACAGCAACGATGGGGCGATATGGTACCCCGGGTTGAGGCATATACCAATTCTCTTCCTGCAAAAAATTTAGCCGGTTGTATTTTGAACCTTATCGGCTCAAAGTCAGAATCACCATCACAGATTGTGGAGGACATGGAAAATCCGCGGGATTGAATGGCTGTGTCGCGTCATTGTTTTGAGCACCTAGTGTTGGCGGCCCTGCAAATGTCGATAGTTCGCCAGGAGAGAAGCTGAGCATCACTTCTGGAACAGTGGAAACGCCGCAACCGCCTCTGGCTTCCATGTCATGGAAATTGGCGTAAACTGACGGCGAAGTGCTGGCGATATTAGCGTTCTTTGCTCCGATAAGGAGATGGCTCAAAACTGACAACGTAAAATTCTCTACCACGACGGTGGTTATCGGCAAGCCTTCACTTTGAGTCATATTCGGTGGAATGACCAAGGTATGATCTCTCGCTCTGAGCGAAGGAAGTGTTGCGAGAGTCTCAAGGGACTGAGAGCTCGTATTTGTATAGAATGGAGCTTCCCCTATACAGGGCTGTAGGGACCAGGGGTTCACTACTGGCTGTTTAAGTGTGACAGTGCCGACGACCTGTTCCGTAGCCGTTGTTATAATTGTTGATCCAGAAATGGGATGTTGGGCTGTACAGCCCCAGTAGCTCCATGTTAATCCAAACATGTCGGTGGTTGATGTGGCGCCCGGAAACGGTGAATTAGTATTGTTTCCGACAATACTGAGACAAGCCTTGTCTGCATCTGGCTCGGGCCAGTAATAAATGTCAACGCTTCCGCCGTCGAGTAGACAACGGATTTCGCCAGGATACATGTCACCGCAAGTACTTAAATACTGAGGGTCAACGTCAACCGGAGCATTGGTTGGTGCTGCGATAATGTCATTGCTCTTTTCCTGAGATGAAATAGATCTCTGCACTGAGAGCGTACCTGAAGACGGACTCGGCAAAACTATCAGAGAGGGATTTGGAAATCGTCCAAAAAGCGTCCTGGGGGCTGCAACGGCATTGCCGCCAACAAAATTTTCTGCAACTAGAAAGAAGAGAAGAAAAAACATTATCGGAGGTCGGTCCAAAATTTTCCGGTGTGATGAAAGAGTACGAATACCTGTGTTCAGTATAGAAAAAGAGATGTCAAGCAAGCCTTTCCGTCACTTCCAGGTTCTACGGAATGAGAACTGCCTTTAAGCAACAGTGAAAGAAATGCGAGACGCGATTCATGAAGAGAAGAAAGGAGGAGAAGGATTTGGCAATATCCGCATCTTACTTAGACAGCAGCGGCGCAGTCTCATATCCTCCACAGCTTCTTATGTGGACACGGCGGCCGCTAGCTGGGCATGATTGTGGAGAGGATAAGGCAGAGTTGATTGCTTACATCAGTACCACGGCAGCCTTGGCCAAGCATAAGGTCATAGACCTACCTTTGTTACGGGTGGTTGACATCAGTGGCTATTTTATCTGTAGGTCAGACTAGATGTCACTGAAAATCCGAGATGAAGTTAGGGCATTTCATAGTTGTAAAAGAGTCGTAGCTATCGCCTTTTATCATGACAGTCCGTGCACTTCTGGACGCTCAAATAAGACGCAAAAGATGCATGAGTCGAAGGGCAAGGGGCAGACCATTGACCAACTTTGCGGGCTCAGGGTAAGGTACCTGATGCTGTCTGCAGATGGATGCGGAGTTATATTTAAATCGTTTCATTTTTACCTAGCCTAAGTGAATTTGCTTACCTAAGGTAGGCATCAATTCGACCATTGAGATCTCGACGAGTTGACCCTTAAAAAAAAGTAGAGTAACATCTCCGGCTGCGGCCGAAGAATCTAAATATAGATAGATATTATTCTCTTTAATTGGCTCTCTCCCCTCCTTTTCCTTTCGTCCAACGGTATATTCTCTCATCTTGTTCTTTCACGACCGAGCGCTTGGTTTGGTGGCGAGATAGTGATGATGATTGCTCGGTGATATCGTACGCTATACCATCACGCTTGAACAGCCAACGTGTTTGTTTCTAAGACTGCGCTCAAAATGCAGGCACTAGGCGAGTCTCGTCAGAGACGCGAAAATAGGGATCGAAATGTGCATGATGCTGCGCTGAAGATCATGTGTGCCTTGGTGCCAGTATCATGCGGGGCGTAATTCTCCGACCCCTGCAGATTATTGATTAATCGGCGTTCGTTTGAGAGAGCTACAACTCAGTTCCGGACAGTCACCCACCCACACTAGAGCGCCTTCAATACCATAGCCGAGAGCCTCGAGACGAAACGTGGCGCCTTCAGCTTGTTTTGTCAGCATACAAGTTTACTCTGTGGCCCATACTCTAATCATCCTTCGTACAGCCCACTTCAATTTCCTCACCATGAGACTTTATCAAGCTGCATACCGCGCCGCTTTTGGCTCTTAATAATAGGCCTACGTCGGCATCCCTCTGTCTCAGATAAGCGCTGAGGGTTTGACAGCTGACGTGCTTAGACGACCAAAACACTCGAACCTCTACCATTACGAGAAAGATATCCCACAATATCGATTTCGACGTTCACCCTTCTAAGTTATCTCTATAGGAGTAAGCTGTGTCTCGGCTGCAAGGCATTTTAGTGACACTGCAACCTGGACTTCATTTCTGGTGGTTGTAGGACACTTCTCAACACTATTCATAATGCATGCAGTCTCGTCAAGGCTACAGACGAGAAGGCGAGATTTATGCGGCCCATCGATCCTAACGAACATGTCCGAGCAAAAAAATTACTCCGGCTGACTGCTTGATGTTGCATCGACGCGAGATGAATCCTTTTCCCCCTCTTCCCTCGTGCATATTTGGTCATAGGGCATAGATGACGCAGTCTTTACCGTGGCTGATACTCAGCTGCAAACTAAAGGTTGCACAAAAGATTTGCACAGATTAGACTGACCTACCCATTCGCTATCTTGCCTACATGACTTCTTTTTGCAAGACGAAGTCGCTTCTCTCAGTCCTTTACCTGTTCAGGGTTATGGCATGCTCCGCCCTGCATTCACCTGCCCTACAACTCATTTGCCTCCTCCTAGAAATTTGTTGTGAGAGTGCGATGTCATACAGCTGCTTCTGATCCCATTAACAGAGCGCGTCCTCCATCCATCTCTGCAATCCATCTACAACGGACTGCTATTCACTCTGGCGGCAGAACATCGATATCATCTCGAGATCTTCAACCTAACTTCTGTCAAGCAAAGCATAGCGGAAAGAACAAGCTATGTCAACGGCTATTGAACCAGCGGACATACCTTCGCAGGGATTGGAGCAAGATTTTTCTAGTCGCAACACTCTCTTTCCGTCCATACTGGCGACCGTCTTACTCTGCGGCATCTTGACAACACTGTTCACCGCTGCCCGCTTGATTACAAAGCGATTTGTCTCGACGTACGATGTTGAAGACTGTGAGTCCCAGAAAACTCACTTCACGAAACCTGTAACCTCTAACGCGATGAGTCGTCCAGATTTCTTGATAATGGCATGGGTACATTCTTTCAGCTAGAGCACCTCGCTTTCAATGACATACGAATCGACTGACTTCAACCAGGTTGCTAGTTTAGCCTACGGTATGCTAATCCTTGTAGCTGGGCTGGATGGACTCGGCCATCATGTTTGGGACTTCACATTGGACGAGTTGCCTAACGTAGCTAGACTACTACAGGCAAGTCGAAGACTCTGCTCTCATAAGCTGCCGCATGCTTGATGATCGCATTCTGATCCCATCCAGTTCACTTGGGCCCTTGAGATACTCTACATTCCTACAATATGGCTAGCGAAATCATCGCTACTTTTCCAGCTGATGCATATCTTCACACCCATGAAGTCTGGGCCTGTCTACTGGGCCTGTCACGCCTTGATCTGGGGCAACTTGGTCTTTTACATCTCCATTCTATTCACGATCATCTTCGAGTGTCATCCAATCGACGAAGTCTGGAATTTATTCTACGAAGGTCACTGCATCAATCGGAACACGGTGTTGGTCGCCTCTGGTGCGGTCAACGTATTTTCAGATCTTCTGAACCTACTGCTCCCCGTCTGGGCAACGTGGCACTTGCAGATGGCGCCGAAAAGGAAAGCTGGCATTACAGCCGTTTTTGCCACGGGAATACTGTAGGAGCTCCCGTTCCTTCTCCTCTTCTAGTCCCAGCGGTCAAGATCCACTCAGAACATCGAGACTAATCAGCTCGATGGATCAGCGCCTTTGTTTCAAGTATCTGCAGACTTCTGTACGCCACACGCATCGAGCACAGCGCCGATACCTCCTTCATAGTCGTTCAGATCGGACTGTGGGCGTATGTATTGACCATTCACGCCCTTTTTCTCTCTCTCTTCAAAAATAATCGACTCACCCACAATTAGGCTGGCAGAAGTTGCCACCATTATCCTCTGCACCTGTTTCCCCATGATGCCTCGGCTGCTGAAGCTCATCTCCGAGAGGAAAGCCAAATCCAAATCCAAATCCCCTTCGGCCTCGCCGCTAGGACATGCATGGAAGCGAAAACTAGCCAATGGCGCCAAAGTCGAAACTTCAAGTGAAGCAGGCGGTGCTGGATCGCACGCAGCAGAAGAAGAAGAAGAAACCAGACTCAAGCGCCCATACGAGCAGTTGGGGGAGGAAGGACACAAGATGAGCGGTGGCAGTACAGGAATGTCGAGGAGCGAAGATGTTGAGTTTGCAATGTGGGACCGGTCCGATGTACGAAGTTACGGCGATTTACTCGAGCAACGACTCAATTTGGGGTTTACCCTTCCCCAATTTTCATACGCCTGAGAGACGTACTTCTTCATAGCAGATGAGAGCCTCCTGGTACTCTACTACGACTTGATGATGAACGAGCTCAAGAGATACAGCTCCCTTTGGTTGAGCTTGCACCAAAGTCTTGCGCTCTGGATACCGGTCCCAAAGATTTCGTCCTAGAGGCTATAAGACACGAGTGGTACACTGAGTACTCAGGTGTTTTTGCATTGGGTACACCAGAGATGCGACTGCCAAAGAAATTCAGATTGCGACTGTGAGCATCTGCATATTGTCAGGGCCTCGCCCGGAAAAGAGGCAGCAGATTCACGAGCCTATTGCGCAGCAGCGCAAAGATAAGCCGTATGGGACCTAGGATAAAACTAGGGCTCCAGACATGGTGCACATAATAAGAGCCCACGACTGTAGCCAACAACGAGCTCCATTCGGCCCACTGCAAAATCTCACTTTCCCAGTCTTGCAGCGTCATTTCGCCTTGCAAGACCTGCTTCAGAGTCATGCAGTTGACAGCACTGTGGTTGAAACTCATGCCGGTATGAGGGCGCATAAGTGTGAGTGCTTCCCCGACAAACAGGACATTTCCATCCAGGAATGAAGCCCGCGTGAATGAGCGGTCTCGAACCGTTGAAACGAATGGCAGCGTCGTCTTGTTGACCAATTCGAGGAAGCATGGCGTCATAACCTGAGAGGCGTAATCTTTCTGCTTTTGCCATATCTCTGGTTTCATTTTGCCCATGGGTAGCGTATTTCGATGGGTGCGGTTCTCTGTGTCAGTAAGGTTTTCCTGCAAGCCTTTGGACTCAGCTGGGCAGTTGTCATATCAGACGTAATTGATGAAGCGCTTTCCCGCCTCGAGAGTGTCATTTTCTTCAGGGATCGCGTAGCTGCTTACATGTAAGTATGATTGTCTGAAGCCAGTCAGTCCTAGAATAGACTCACCCTCCGATATATCCACGTGGCATTGCAAAGACACTGAATCTCTCTTTAAAGAGCTTCCTTGTGGCTTCTGAGACGTCCTTTTCGGGTACTGTATCACGCCAGACGAGTATCCTAAGTAGGTACGGCGGTTCTGCATGGTCGAACATGAATTTTTCGCGGATGATGGAGTTCTGGCCATCTGCAACAATGACAAGATCCGCATGGATGATCTGACTTCCCCCGGTCTGGAGGTCGTCGAACTCAACGGTTGCGAACTGGTCAGTGGATACAATGCTTGTTGCCCGCTTTCCCCTATCGTAGATTGCTTTGCCGTCTGATACAGGGGCGTTGATCAATGCCTGGACAATATTTGCTCCGAAGCCCGTCAAACTTCGCCCTCAGTCTGTAATGGAGTACATTCCAAGGCTTAATAGCGAGTCTTGGCAAGCAGAGTTTCTATCTTAAGTAGGTAGACTTTCTAACACTTCATAGAAGAATCAGTCAAGAATCATGTTTATATCCTCCTTCAATTCCAATAGAAGAGCATGGCAGGATAAGGAAGTATTGTAGGGTGGAAGAGTATCGTAAGGTAGACAAGATAATAAATGACTACCTGCGTACCGCAGGGTCTACTCTATCCGGCCACACTGGTGCGAGTCGCCAAGCCGCCAAGAGACGCCGTGACGCGCTTTCGTTGTCTCACTACTTCGACTCTCAAATGCCATTTCGTTACCCATAGCCTCGTAAGACATTTGACATCATGGACAAGAGAAGGCTGTCTACCAGGAATCGTGGTGAGCCTCCAATGAAAAAACGGGCCCTGACCCCACCGGCACCACCTCGAGCACCTCCTCCACCATCCGCTCCACAGCAACCAACCGAGCCTATCGAAGAAGGGCTGCCTTTCAGACTAAAAGATCCACGACTACTGCCAACTCTTCCTGGACCACAAGATGCGAACCTGTCAACTCAAGAATACCAGACCATCTCCGAGAGGTTAGCGCTTCCCGTGCACCTTGGTCACTGATGCTGACCAGTTACAGTGGAGTGTTGGCAGCGTCCATAGAACAATCGCGGCAAAAATGGCTAAAGGACGGTGGAGCCTTCGAGCGCTATTGGGAGAAGCCCTCCAAGAAAAAAACCACGTTCGAGGCTCCCAACCCGCCGAAAGAGACTATGTCAAAGCTCGGCGTCTGCTCATTGATCATCGAGCCCCACGTTTTCGAGATCACACTCTACACTGTGAAGGATATTCCCATGTCCTATGCACCTCTACAACCCCCTCCGCTTTCGAGTCCACAATACAATCCGTTCGCGACTGCTGCGACCTATCCTCCGTACAACTACAACCCAGCCCCTGCACCTCTGAAATACCAGGGTCAACAACAAAATCTGTCCTCACAAACTACACTTCCTCCGTTCCGCGAAGGTTTTGCTCAATTTGATCCTCAAGAACCTCCCCTGACAAATCACGCACCGTTACCCGCTCCAGCGCCCGTTGTTGCCACCAAACCACCTAGCCGATCGAGGGCAACAAGTACCAGTCAGCTGGGCGGGTCTCAGGATCAGAACGGGGAGTCCAAACAAGATCCAGTCATTCAGATGTTAGCGACACGGGCTGCTTCTGATCACCGTCTCAAGACTCTCATGAAAGTAGTAGCCTCCGGTCAAGCGTCTCCAACTCAGCTTAAAGATTTTCAAGATCATATCGACGCGCTCAATACTATCTTGAAAAGCCAGCCAAACCCGACTGAGCTTTTGCAGGGCGAAAACCGAACTCAGCCGCCTCCACATGGTGGGCAAGAATACGTATCTCGGGTCGTTGTTCCTACTTCAAAGCCAGATAATTCTTGGACACAGATCCCCTCGGCAGTGCCCTACTCAAATGCTCATGCACAAATCTCAATCAAGACTGAACCTTCTAAGACCCAACCATTTACTGCTCCGTCAGCAAGCTCAAAGTCAGCATACACTGTGCACAAGCCCGAAATCAACTCTATTGTCTTTGACTTTGGAGGCACGGGTGACCGTTTCTCGTTCCCAAGATTCAGCATCCTCGAATATCTTTATGGAGGGACTCAGGTCATTGCGTCATTCTTGGTAATCAGAAGAGGTAGTACAGCAAAGCCAGGAAAGTACAAGGACACAAAAAACTACTACCAACCAGTCACCATGCGCTTGTCAACGTCCCACCCACGAATTTTGGAACCGCTGGCTAAAATCGTTGCACCTCCAGACGAAGTGAGAAGGTACATGGATAGTGTCTTCGACAAAATGAGTCGCGCGGAGACAGTGTTTCTTGCAACTAGGCTGCCACGCGCTCAGGACGGTGAGGGACCACAAAAGCCAGAATCAGCTCCACAACCGGATCCACAGGTAGTCCGACCAGTATATTCACCACCAAACTCTATCATGCCGCTGGCAGCTTAGGCTTGCCTACCTCAGACTGCTAACCATCAGCTCGCACAAGTGACAGATTTTCACGTATGACTGAGAACTTCAAGGGATACCGAAAATATTGATTTCGTTCTATCATAAGTAGCGAGGCTGCAAGTGCCTTTTGCTCTCAATGGTGGTATCCGTTGTTTTGCTTAGCCAAAAACAGTGTGGCTCAAGGAACTAGTGATGGACTTGGGGGCAGGAACGCCGCTCTTGATAAGACCCACATGGGTACCTTCAGGCTTCGTCCTACCTTGCCTAAGGGAGAGTTGGGAGAGTGATGTTTTGACCTCGCTGTGTGTCCGAAACCGGAGCATTCAAGTTACTCTCAAACCTCTCAATTGCTCTACTCCTGATAGGCAAGTTTTGAAGGAGTTCCAACTTTTGCATTTTTGCCACTGCAGCGTTGCTACAGATCACGCTTTCAAACTTTCGCTCATTTCACACGCTCCTCTCTTCATCTGAGACTTTCCCTTATCGCGAGTGTGGATTGGTTCTACTTCGGGCTTGCTCTTTTTGCGATTGGGTTCCGCCATCATTCTGTTCCCTGCAAAACTTGCTCATAATTCTTCAGTGCAACATAATCTGCTCATTGCGGGCACATCGCGCAGGTATCGCCATTTTAGTCTTTGCAATACGATCCAGTCGAGCTCCCTAAATTTAGATTCCTAACGACCGACCTAGTAATCGTGAGCGTCCTGCGTCCACTTTTTGTTGGGTTTGGGAATATTTCTGGCGGCATTCCCAAACACATTCTTTTGAAGAAATTTGATCTCCCTTAAAATCAATTGCCGCATGGGAGGCCTCATCATGGTTCCAGAAAAGCTCTAACATAGCTATTGCGCACCTCCGACCAATTGATATCCCACACTCTTTGCCCTCATCATGCTTCCATATGGTCCCCTCACTGCTGTGCTGGATTTCATCGGCTTAGCCAGTACAGTCACCGTCATTGTCTGGCTCGTCTCTGGTCTTCAGCCCCTATTCAAAAGGGTAAGGGACTCGTGCCGGGCCTGTCAACCACCAGAAGGTCGTGCATTGCTGCTATGGATCGTCTTCCTGATCCCCGTAGCGTGGGTGGCTGCCGCTGCTCTCTACTTCCGCAACTTGTTTTCGCTTTGGGATTCTATGGGAACCTGGCTCGAGAACCAACCAGTCAACAGACCAGTGTATGCGTTACTGCACCTTTACCTCTTCTTCCTGCTCGTCTTTGGAATCTACGCATGGGCTATTACCATTTTCGAAATCTCCCAGAATCGTAAGGTATTCAAAGACCTTTTCATGATTGCGAGATTCAATACAAGGGGATACCAAGCCATTGAAGATCAGGAGGCCCAGCACGGTTCTTCCTCCACAGATCCAATCGATGCTGGGATTGGAACCATTTCCGCCGTCGGTAACGTGCGTAACACGAACTCGCTTCCACAAGATAGCGAGGGCGACACAATCACTATGACCCCCTCCTCCCCTTCTTCATCAAATGGTTCATCTGGAATCGACGAGCCCGAATATGTCGACGACGATCAATATGGTCACCAGGGAGTCAGGCTTCGCGAGCCCCTCGAGGATCGAAAACAGAGGAAACCGAACGGCTCACATACCATCGACCGGTGTGGATACGTCCAAGAAGAAGATGATGACGATGACGATCCATATGGTCTCTACTACGCCACACCTCGTATGAGTCCTCAAGACCAGAATGCCAGAATCGACGTTGAAACCCTCAATATTAGGGAGCCGCATTCGCCTTGTGATTCTTGCTCCTCTGCTCACGCCGCGTCGATACCAACCGCCAAACAGTCTGTAGTTCGGGTGCCAATAACGCCTACGAGTCCCACTGCAGATGCTGAGGATGCTGACACCGAAAAGACTGATGTCGAACGGAAACAGCGCGAACGCAAAAACCGCAACTCGGCAACGCCCATCCTACAGAGGCCTCATGCAATCACATCAAATACATTACCACCATACGGCACCAACCTCTTGCTTGGGATAGCCCCAACCCTCGGTGACGACGAAGAAAATACCAGGGCCCTTGAATCCAACCTTAGAGCTCATATTCTAGAACCCCGAGATCGCACTGGGGCCAGCACACGCACGTCTGGCAAACCGAAACCCAAACCCCCTCCCATGTCCGCTCCAGCCTTCTACACTCGCCCTGCCACCCCGCCTCTGGACTTGCGGGATTGGGAAGCCGGACTATTTTGGAGGTCTCAGGGAGCAGATGGCAGTGGGGGTGCAGCTTCGCGAGATGAGCAGGCCTACATGGTACCCTTCGACGAGATCATGGTCGACATGCGAACCGGAATGCGGAGAAGAGTTCACCCTCCTATGAGGCCGCGTCAGCGAAAACGTCCTGGGTCACCGTATCCGTTCGTTCAGGGACGGCAAGCCGCGGGGCCTGGAGGAGGCAGAGGTATGAGGGATTTGTCGCTTGTGATTCCTGATGTGGAGGTTAAATCTCACCGTGGGGAGGGGGGGGGAAGTGATCGAAGTGGCGAGTTTTCGAGGTTCTAAGGAATAATTTTAATCGCAAAGTCAAATAAGTTTTGTATCTCCATGTTTTTTTTTTCCATCAATCAGATAAATTTAATAATCCTGTGGTTCTTGACCAATTGATCTCAGTGACGCTTCTTCAATTTCACTGGAGTACTCCTCAGACAAGTATATTCTGGTCTGTCCGTCAACATTGCTCAGACAATCTCCCCACAATCCCCGGAAAACCAAATCCCACCCTTATCATACATCAATCCTCTCCTCTCCACTTCACTCCACCTCACCTTCCCCTCCACCCTCTCATCAACTACTATTAACCAGCTCCTTAACCCCGACAATACTCACACTCTGCGACGCCGTCGCCGACGCCGACGCCGACGCCACCCCACCCGCCCCAGTCGCACCCCCCACCACGCTCGCCCCCGGCGCGCCCGCCCGCCCCGCCCCGACCCTCCCCTCCGGCCCCATGA
Source organism: Pseudevernia furfuracea (assembly GCA_022315425.1). Lineage (NCBI taxonomy): Eukaryota > Fungi > Ascomycota > Lecanoromycetes > Lecanorales > Parmeliaceae > Pseudevernia > Pseudevernia furfuracea. The sequence goes on from JAIUPT010000042.1 coordinate 341,557, forward strand.
CCCCACTCATGACGATGCCGAGCACGTCATGGCTCAGGACCCAGCGGGACTGCCGGGGGCCGGGCCCCCCGGGCGCCGTGATGAGGTGGCGCAGGCCGGTCAGGGCGGACGCGAGGCGGCCGTAGGTGCCGAGGCCCGGGAAGGGGCCGGAGGCGGCGAGGGCGACGCGGTCGTGGACGAAGGTCCAGGCCGGGTGCGGGAGGGGCCCGTCGCCGTGGGCGGCGATGGTGGCGGCGATGTCGGACTGTGCGGCCTCGAGGCAGGCGGTGGCGGCGGTGGCGGAGGGGAGGAGGGGGCCGTAGGGGAGGAGGCGCAGGGCTGGGGGGGAGAGGGGGGGGTTGGGTTAGTTGCTGGGTTTGAGGGGGGGGGGTTGGTTTGGGGTTTGGGGTTTGGTTGTGTAGACGCGGTGGATGTTGCGTTGTCCGCGGGGGGAGGGGAGGGAAGGAAGGGAAAGGGTTTCACGTACAGAGAGGTGTATCGGGGATGGGGTACCAGCCTGGTGGGGATGGTGGGAGAGGGTTGTCGCCGGGGTTGTCGACGCTGGTGATGTTTGCCAGGCCGACTGCAAGGTTTATGGGTATGTTGATGGAGAAGGCTTGCGGGAGGAGTGTGGTGAGGCCGAGGACGAAAAGGAGCGTTGGAGACATTGTTGTGGATGGTAAGAGGGAAAGTCGTAGGCTTGTGCGGGTACCAGTGCAGAAAGCTAGGAGGGAAGAAAATTGGAGACAAATGCAGGTACGAAGAGCTGGTAAAGAAAGTGGGCGGAAGCGAAAAGTATGTGGAAGGGTTAGGAACTTTATAGCTATATAGCGAGCCAATGTATTGGGGTTTGAAACTTCGGAAGATGCACGCATGTAGTATGTGCGCGAGCGCCTAAAGGCTGCCACCTCGGCTGGTTTGTACTCTGCGGCTCATGAGGAAACAATTTCGCTCATGTGCATGAAACCAAATGGCGCTTTGCACGCGAGTCTCCGCCAAGATAACCGTGATCAAAGCCAAAAAAAAAACTCCGCAATGCCAGTGTGAGAAGACATCCGAGATGACTGCAGTGAGATGAGATACTCCCCGGTAACAAACATCTGTGAGAATGCGGGCCTATATGTGTGAATCGAATAAAGCAACTCAAACCATGGCTCGCTAGATAATTTCGCCCATGTTCCTATAAGCGCGAGGAAAAAAGCATAGCCAACCATGAGTGGAAGCCGTGGGTAGGTTGCTTTCGGATGCTTGACGCGACATGCGCAAAACAAGCCTCTGCACCCCTGCATTTGCAACTTCTGATCTATCTTGCGCAGAAACAGAGAAAAACGTGCGTTACAGCAGTGAGCCTTAAATCTAGGAATGCAGTGCCGAGCTCATCGACTTCTCATCTCACAGCACAGCGAAAGCGCTAGCGTAGCTGACGCTGCTGTCTTTCCCTTCGACAACGTCGCCACTCCGCTCATATTTGATGAAGTGAAATTTGCCCTGATCTGAATCACCCTCCGATGTTTCTTGACTTTTCAGAGTCTCGATCGCCGCCATCATCACTCCAATTGGATGCCTCCCGCAAACGGTATTCCCCGTATCCCGCAAAGTGGCAAGAAACCCTGTATGCTGACCATGTTCGATCGCCGTCATAGCCAGTTTGTCAAGTCTGGCAATACTCTCATGGATAGGTGGATCCCTTGGTCGGTCTTTTGATCTGAGAGACATGCCTTCCGAGGGATCTGTGGTGCTAGCGGGTAGATAATACGTGTAGCTGAAGCGGGAGCCCCAATGACAAAAATCACTGCTAATGATGAACACATTGGCTGGATCTGCGACATAAGGTGCTAGTAGTCCACCGAATTCCTTTTCCGTCGTAGGGTTCGTACTGCCAACCAGGATGGGAACCAGGGGTGGGAGCTCTTGTCCCTTGAATGACATGCTCAGAAGGTGATGAATGTAAGGTAAGTGCATTTCGAGACTATGCTCTGAAGAGTCAGATGAGGCGGACAGGTTCTTGAAAAGTTCCGTACGGCGCAACGTCTCAATCGTGGTCTGATCTAGTGGAAGGTTACCATTGGGGGTTGCGTAGTGAGTGTGCTTTGATAGAGCACAACCGGGAAGATAGAGATGATGAGAGGGTCCTAGAAGGAATACACGCTTACTGGAATACATCAGTAGACGGACATGCATTGCGGAGAGTCTGGCATGTAGTACGCTTTTGACACATCAAGTATCCTATAAGCCCATGCTGCTGCAGGGCCTGAGTATGCATATCCAGCATGTCTGAAGACGGTTAGAAGCTTCAGGATAATCGTAAAACCCGTTCCTGACTTACGGAGCAATGATGATTCTCGCGCCTGGTTTTGGAACCTTTCCCAGCTGAACCATGTCCCGTTCAGCATCATCTAGCCAGCTTTGAAGTTGGCTCGCTAGCGTTGGACCATGATCGGTATACCATGATCCAGCGTGGCTGGCTTCCCGTATGGACAGTGTCTCCATGGTCGAGCTCAAAATCTTGGGTCGTAGGTGATGACGGAGATGATTGGGTAGCCGAGTCACCAGAGGGACAATCGTCGGGAGGGCCTATTCCTACATACGATACTCTATCTCTTGTCTCCCAACATTCATAAGTATACCGAACTGTCCGGAGTATCAGGGAATACGGACCCAGAGTATATCGGCGTTTCTGAGTACCTCTCCTTTCGCGGGAGGTCCACGCTAGCAGGGGCCAGATGTAAGGTAGGGATTATGATTGGGTCTTGGCCCCTGGAAGCTGAGTAAGCAAGGTATTAAGCCGCACACTGCCCCCACGGGCACAGGGACTCCCCTGAGGCGACTGCCGCTCTTAGCGAAATGCAGCTTCTTGTCAAGAGTCAAGACTATGATAATTGATAGGATGCTGGATAGATAAGATACTGCTCCATCAAGATATTAAGGTAACATAAGGACAAAAAAGAGTCCAGCAGGAATCTACATGAGTGTGGACCGTGATATTTATGAAGACTAAAAAAACAAGACATACCTAGAGTACATCAGTGCTGACTGTGGAGGGCGTGTGTCGGAACACGGCGTCGGCCGGTATGTACATTGTACAGTAGGCCGCATGTTGCTGTGCGCCCGCAGCTCGCAAGGTGAGTCTAGACCCATATATAGTGTACAACATTCAAAATCATCCGGACTTCTTGACAATGCGATTTCTACACTCTCCCCGCCCTACCTCTTGACCTAGATTATCAACTTCACGACTACAGGTCGAAATATAGAAAACTCTGCCGCATAAAATCACTCACACGGAACATTTCTTTTCAACTCTCTGCAAGCATGCTCAATTCATATGCAGTATCTCGAGTATCTGCATATCGAGGTGAGGTTGAGCGAAAGGTGCACCGAAAACTCATCTCAAGACATTGAAATGACAGCCTCGTCTCTGAATAGGTATACTGAGATACCACACAATGATAAGGAACCCGGGTAAGCCTTGTGGGTGCGGTGGCCTTGGCGATCAAGTCCTAGATGATCATACACCCGCTTAATAAGTGCTTCTAGACTACCTTCAGATTGGGCGCTCTCCGTAGCTGTTGAGACCCCAAATTTTTTAACAGCGTCAGTATGTTTTGATCTGTATTCCCTTTCTTTCCCGCACTGACGGGCCTGTCTGACCTCGCTTTCTCTCACCGCCTCAGAGGTGGCTTCGAGGCGTGGTTCCTAATCTTTCCTGCACGTTGCTGCGGGAAAGATCATGAGACTTACAGCCTTACCCTTTTAATGTGGCAGGAGTCGCTTGCGTTCTTCACGCTTCCTTGGCCCATGCAATCAGTACAAAGGCGTGCATCTCCAGCAGACACAGTCTTAACCCCATTCGCGACACGCTTGAAAAAGTCGCTGCTTAGCAGCCATACACAAGGATGGCGGAATCAAATGAGAGTGGCGCATGGTCTCAACTTGCCGCAGAAATTGACGAAGCCTTCAACTCTCGATCCTCGTGGTCTACTCACTTTTAAACTATCTCCTATCTTGCAGCACAAAATGTTGGGGAGGATGAAGAACCAAACAGATCCGAAGTGGCCACATTCTCGTTTCTACCAAGTCGGTATGAGCAACATGTCGTATCTAAAGCCTTTCAACGACGAGAGCAACCGCCCATAATTCGACCTCATGCATGGTCAGAGGAAGATACTACTCGCGCCAGAATCTTTGCCGCGCAGGAACTTTCAGTAGATCGACGTCCGTCCCAGTCCGAATCACAGCTACCACTGCTCAATTTGCACAGCGCGGCTTCGAAAAAGGTCCCTCAATGGGCGGGGAATTAGCGCACGTGACGCGCTTGTCTTCATGTACTTGGTTACCTCTAAGCCTGCGTTGGCCGTTCTTGATGGCACCTTTCATCTCCGCACTGGCCCTAGGCATTTTGGCTATCCTTCTTTCAATCTATTCTGTTCAGTATTCCGGCTTATGCGATTACAAAGAATCTACGGGATTCTTCCTTGCGTGCAGATTGCTTCCGACTTTGATTGCGGTACTTTACGCCCTTGCGATCGCGGTCCTCATAAATGACGTGAAGCGGACAAAAGCCTTCGCAAAGCTTTCAAAGCCGAACGGGTCGTCTGCATTGTCTTCTCTGTTTATGTCGGGTGGTCCTTGGTGGGAAGACCCCATGAAAGCGTTGAGTAAGAATTTAAGAAAGGCAACAACGAACGAAGAAGTTGATCGCTACTCTGGGTCTCCATATCCAACATCATGGCTATCTTACTTGTATCTCCACTTTCGTCTAGCTTGCTGTTCTTGGGCGAGGTGCAAATAACTACATTCCTCCTGCAGGCAACGTATTCCAGTCCATCACATTAACTTCACCGGATGGATGCAGGTCAGAGCTGAATGTAACGACAAATTCGTTATATCCTCTGGTGGATGTTGGTCGAACGCTACTACCATGAATCTCCCGTTACCTTCCTACTTCTTGCCTCTGATTATCAATCAGAGTAGTACGCCGGAATGCGGCAGCCGAGAGGTAATGTTCATAGTGAGTCCGTTTGACACCAATTCAGACAAAAAGGGTCCCTTGCTCAGCTATGCGCTCCGAAGTATGTTGTAGCGTATAACGTGAACACGGTTATCGGCGCTATCCCAACAGGATATCTGATTAACATTGATGAGGAAGGTTTCAATTGAATCAAGGTGGACTTGGATTCTTCAATCATGGATTTGCGCAGCTTTGAGGTGCAATCCCTTGCCTCAAGATGGGCCGGCTACTTCCAGCCTTCCGTCATTGATACTAATACCGTCTCAAGGCCTTCGCGTTGCAATCAAGTACATTCATGCGCAAGTGTCACGGTTCCAAAATCTCAGCGCTATGGTTCCCTATTATTACTTTATTAGACCCAAGCCTGACTTGGGCGCTGCCTACAAATCCGGCCTTCAATGCACGCAGACCTCTTCATAGCTATCATTCCTGTTCATAGGTACTGCAGTACACGCTATGAGCGCCCACTTCGGTCACCGTGCAATTTTCGTACCGGGCCGTGACAAGTGTGCCCTGGGTCTTTGATGCTGCCGCGGCGCGAGTGAGGGTTGCGCGAGCCTGGGTGATATGCCGTAAGTAAACCCTAGTCTTTTCGCTACTAAGAGCTGTTTGTTATAAGTATGCGAAAAGATATGGTAAGTTTACCCTACCGTACAGTACTCATGTTCCAGCCCAAAAATTAAAAAGATTTCTTACCCCTGTTGACGCTCGCCAAGGATTGCCCGCTTCGATCAAAGCGTCGATCACTACTTTAAAGTATTGGTCGTTGGCGCGTGAAAAAGAGGCTTGGCATGCATTCGCGTTCTCCGAAAAGACCGAAATTGAAAATGTGCCCGTCATCAACTTTGAACATCCAGCATACAAGAGCTCTCCATATCAGTGGAGAAATTGCCAAATCGACACCTCTCCTAATATACAGTATGGCTTTCAAGCGCAAGCGCTCCGACTCTGAGACCTCTCCATCCTCGTCAAGCACCGCCACTTTTCCCTCACGCGACGCTTCTTGGAGCCCATGCCCGGATATCTCTATGTTAGATGATGCTGCTTTCTCCGCGCAACCTATTCACCGTCCTGAGATCGTTCCTTCTCACCTCAATTCGCGCACAAGGAAAAGGTTCCGCGACAATAGACCCGATGAATCTAAAATCCACGGTACATATCTCCGGCGTTGGATTCGAGAACCTTCCGCTCTCTTTTCATTCTCTTTCGCTGACAGGCCTTCTGTTAGCGATAACATATCGAAGGCTTTTCTCAGCCGCAAGATCCCCTCCCCGCACTGAACATCCCGCGACATCTCAAACCGTCCACACTCCCCCATCACCACCACAACGACAATCGTCGCTTCACAGCTTTTGGCCTATATCTTCTTCAACCCCTACAGTGTCTGAGCCGATGATGACCGAACCCTCTCCCGTAATCATTTGCGAAGATTGCGAAGCTCCGTTACAGACCCAGGACTCCGACACGTGCATGGGTGGAATGGATGGCGGGGAGATGGATGGAGCAGAGTATGCGTGTCGCTCTTGCAGCAGAAGGGTATGTGGGACTTGCGCCGTTGTAGAAGTTGGCGAGGGTAGAGAATGTTTGCAATGTAGGACATCGACGCGGAAGAAATGGGTCGGCGGAATTGGATGGATGCCATAAAGAGGGACGACAAACTTGAAGTCAAAGTAACGTGGGAGACGATGGTTCAGTGTGCGTAACGAGGGAGGCTGGCTTGTAGGAAAGCCTTGCTCGTGGAGCATGCTGCCTTGCGGTCTTGCAAAGTGGAATTGAGATCTGCAGGGAAGTTGGCAGGTTATGTCGACATTCACATCTCAGGAAATCGAAAGCACCGCAACACCATTGTACCAGCGCCATTAGGAATCGAACCTAGTACGAAGTCAATACCTCGGACCACCATCTCTGAACTAGGAGACAGCCAATCATTTTATAGGCGTACACCTGTTTTGATGCATGCATGTGTGCATAATACGCCAGGACTTTTTCTTCGCCGTTCGTTGTCGTAACCTTGGAAGAGGGCAAGGACATTGATGAAAGAGGCCTAGCAGCCATTACATGTCAACAGCCATTATGTAATAGTGCTCGAATTCCGAGTACTGTATAATAAATTAATGATAGAAAACGAGGAGGAATTTAGGAAAGGAGCCCGAGCCCCACGGATGTGACCGTTGTCCCGCGGCGCCTACTCTAGTACCCGGAGCTACTGCAAAGCTACGAGGCTCCGCCACGGAAATTTGACGACAGATTGACCTTTGGGGAAATGTTGCACACCACCACACGGCTTCATGAAATTCTTGCCTCTCTCCCTCAACACTTTTTCAATCATTAAAGTCACCTTCCATCTCTGAATTAGCCCAGTCGTTGGCAGAGTTCATGAGCATCATCTTCTGGTTTTATTCTACCAGAGATCCACCCTCATTCTCTTTCCTTCAATAGCCGCCAACACGTCATGTCTGCCCCCAATTTACGTACTATGTGCCCTCTATAGTCCGGTAGCCATTCTCTGCCATCCCAGGACAACACAAAAACCACTCTGCTTTCTGTGAAACGCTATCTTCGCAATCATGCTCAACGAACGCCCACTCAACATACCGACCACACCCCTCATTGACAGGAGCCAGTGCAGATCTACCCCCCGCGCTCTGACTGTCAAGCCTCCTCCAACTTCAAAACCTAGGTTCAGGAATCAGACAGAAGATGACATATCAGTCCAGAGTCTTTCCCAAGCCGGCGATCAAAGCATCGATACTGCGGATGACCCTTTCCTGATACCAGTATTAAAGTCCCGCAAAGACTCGGAATCACCTAAGTCGCGTGTACAAAGTCTACCGCCGGAAATATTGGAAGGGATATTTGGACATGTTGTCGGTCATCTGGGTTCTACATCATCCGACCTGTCCGGTTCTCAAAACAATGTACGGAATTGGAACGCAATAATGCGGCATCCACGGAGGAAGAATGTGGCAGATTTGGCCCTGGTATCAGTTACATGGAGAAGACTCATTCAAGAGAGAGTCTACAGACACAGTAAGACAGCTTTATCATCCCTATCCAAGCTGGAAATCACTAATGCCGGCAAAGTCAAGATTCAGGGAACAAGGGCGGCTCTTGATGAGTGTGGAGACTGGTTCCTACAAAACTCTCACCTCCAAGCCTACGTTCGCCACTTTGAAGTTCTAGTTCCAATATGGGAGATGAGACCTGGACAGACTCAACAACGCCTCTTGGTGGATCCACAATCAGACGGACATTTCAGTCTCTTTCACGCTTTTCAAGGCCTCGCAATCAATGCAAATCGGACAGAAGACGGCCAACCGGCTCCAACAGCATTTCAACTGGCATCAAAGAACGCTACAATGGATGAAGTTTTCGGATATGCACAAGTTCTCTTCCCCTACCTCTGCGCTCTCACAATCGAAGGTGGTCACTGCAAGCGGCCTCCAAAAGTTCGCTACTTCCGCGAAGCAAATACGATCAATGCGCTTCAAAATCTGAGATCGGGAGTCGCCATGCCTTCGCTCGTCAAAACAATTGAGTCAAGGATCGTCACTCCGTCAATGCCAACATGCCAGCAAGAAAATGTCCAGTTCAAGTTACCGATAATTCATCAACCCCAACCATTCGCTCCACACTTTATGCAGCAAATCATTGAACCTCAGCTACCTCAGCTCTCAAACAGTAAAACACTCATCCTCAAGGGCGCTTGGAACATGATCCGATCCTCCGCTGACTTTTCCACCTTTGCAACTGCTTTGCCTTCCCTCCGCGAGTTTCACTGCACCTACCATAAACCCAAAACAGGCGCCTACAGAGCAATCTGTGACTCTCTCGCCTGTGGTTTCCCGCCCACTGTCACGAGTCTCAATCTCTGCCTTGAAGGGCTTTACACCAAGAACGCGTCCTCCCTCAAGAAATGGCGAAAGCTCTACCCTACTCACCACATCTGCCGCAACCTTGGCGCGGTCGCACCCCAGCTCGAGAGCCTTACCTATACTGGGAGGGTTTGCGGTGCCATATTTTCTTCTGCAATCAAAGCGGCAGAGCAGACACGCGGCAGCTGCACACGTCTCAAATCTATCGATATTGTCGTCAACAACGTGTGTCGCGACCCAACAACTAATAATGACGGGACCGGGATGTACAACCTCGCATTCATCCAGGGTTTCGAGGCACTCGTCGTGCAGGGTGTCCGCGCGCTGCAAACGTACACATCGGTCAAGAACATGCGTATCCGATTCATCGATCTGGATAGTCCAGCACCGCAGCTGAATCCCATGTTCCATCTTGAGGGCAATCGAGCGTGGGGTCTATGGAGCGAGGAGATACTATCGTTGTTAAAAGAAGCGCGGCCGGAAGTAAGATTTCTCGGATGGCCGGGGAAATTGATAGATGGAGGGGAGGAGGTAATGGAGAGGGACAGCACAGGTTTGAGGAGGAGTGTTGGGGTGGAATACTATAAGGCCGTGGCGCAGGTGGGGAGTTTCTGACGACGTCACATAAGGTAAAAGGGGAGCGGGATATACCCAGGTGTTTTGGGATAATGCCATGGTAGCGCTAAATTGCTGGCCGCCTTACGGCATCGAATGGGGGGTAATGAGGATGTGCTGCACGAACGTGATACGAATGCTCAATATGCTATAATACAATGCGAAAGATAATTATCTATTCTACCTTGTCACCGTGCGTCACCATGTCTCCTTTGATCATCGTGCGTCCCGCCTTCTCTTTCAAACCGGACCTGTCTCCTATATCGGCAACCATGATCCCAAGAATCCAGCAATTGACACCAAAGAACGCCAACCCCGCCCCAAAAAGGCCAGGGACGAACGTGCTCTTGCCGAGAAACTCGAGCTGATAGGCTTGTTGGAGCCAGAGACCCTAGCGGTGAGGTTAGCGGCATAGCAAAAAACCCCTCTCCCCTCCCCCTGTCGACGAGTCGAGTTGAGTCGAGTCGAGAACAGCATGGGTTGGGCAGGCAGGGAGGGGGTTGCAAAAATCAACGGGATAGACGAACGTACCTGCGTCGCGGTCCACAGAGCTGCGGCGGTGAGGCCGAGGCGGGGGGAGGAAAGGAGGCTGGAATGGGGGAGGTAGAATGGCAGGAGGATGATGTACCAGAGGAAATACTGCCGGAGGAAGAGGGGGCGTTAGCGAGGAGCGGGACAATCAGAAAGGGATATGGAAATTCAACGCGATGGGGGGGCAATGAGCAGGCAGGCGGGATTTCCTGGTCGCAGGCTGTCCAAACAGGTTCCTCTCGCGTGGGCTTTTTACGACCTGAAGGTTTGCGGATAGCAGCGCCTCGTCGCCAACCCTGCAAAGCTGAGAGGGGCCAAAAAATAAAATAAATAAAAAAATAAAATAAAATAAAAAGGCAAAAAACATACAGCAGCTAGTATTCGCTGGTCGTCACCGACCCAACTACTAGTTAGCCGATCTGAGGCTTATCTTTGGCTGAGCGGACGGGAAGCCGAGTTTTCAACAGTCTGTGGCCGTATGTGGAAGAAATGCTTCTAATGTGGTATATATTGGCGGAGAAGCCGAGATCTGCTTTTTAATGAAAAAAGGGAAAGGGCAGGGCACGAGCATAGAAACCAAGATAAAGCAGTGCCGTATTGATGAAGGAGCTTTGTTTTTCACGTACCTGGCTCGTGCACACTTTGTTGAACGCTACAAAGGCAAATGTCTGCGCTAGCATGGCACCAGCAAGGTCCTTCTTCGCTAAGGCGAGAGGAATGAGCACAGCGCTGAGGAGAAGCTGAGGGACGAATGCCAGCGATTCAAATTTGATGGAGCCAGTCGAGGACGGCATGGCTGACGAGAGATGCAAGAGCGTATTGTAGGGCGAGAAGTTGTGGCGATGGTCGATGCGGGTAAGATGGTGCAGGTAGGTGTGGGTCAGGAATGGCGTCGAATAGATGGCGTACATGAAAACGTTAAGCGCCATGAAGGAGGCAAGCGAAGATGCCACGAGGATGATGCGAGATGGTGTGAGGAATGCCAGTAGCGACTGCAACACCGAGGCGGCTGAGGGCTTCTTTTCAGCGGGACCAGAACTTTTCTCGGGCCCGGATGTTGCCTGAGGCTCCAAATACCAAAGGATAGAAACTCCGTAGATGAAAGGGTAAATTTTGAAGTGGACCGCGAGACCAAGCATGACACCAGCCAGCATGATCCGTTTACTCAGCACAGCCCACAGCAAAGCAACCACCATAACGCCCAACAATCCCTCCGAACTTCCCCTCGTGCTAATCGTCGCAACCATTGGATTCAGCAGCCAGATACTCGCAAACTTCAACGCCCGTTCAATGCTCATGCTTCCACCTGCCGGCGAGCGAAGCACGAGCACAATGAGCCATCCTGCGATAATGTCTGCAAGGGCAAAGAGAAGTTTGCCAAAGGAGAACCATGCTGCACCAGGCCATGCGGTTGGTAGAAGGATCCAGGCTAACAATGGCGTATAGCGGTAAGTTTCTCGCTCGTATGGAGAGAGGCCGCGGGAGACGTAGCGAGCGGCGTCTGTGAAGACAAAGTAGTCGATGTCGGTGTACGGGAGTGGAGAGTAATTATCTTGTAAGAGGCCATAGAAGAATAGGATGGCTCTCAGAAGGATTGCGGACGAGAAGGTGACTGAAGAGGTAAAGTACGAAGTCGACATGTTATTACTTTTCACGAACACAATGCGTAGGTTACAACTTCAATAGGTACATATATTGAAGCTGAACAAGGCCCCCATGCCAAGATTTTATCCCGAAGAATTGATATACATACAATTGAAGAAAGAGTTACCAGGACTGATTGATCTGTGTTTCGACAACCACCCTAGAGGAGCCAAATGTAAATATAGAACGCCATTTCGATAAGGCTGGGAGGGAAATCTGATAGGGCTGGAAAAAAAGGCTTGGCGACTCTGGGATCTTCGCCTCTGCTTGATGCAGAGTCTCCAAACGCAATCCTCACCCAGAGATGAGGTCACATGGTGCACTGAGGGTGTCCAGACATCTCTCGAGTCATTTGCGAGTCTCTAATTCTCATGCAAGGCCACAATGTCTCAATGCGATCAGATGCGCCTCTGCATCCCATCGCCCCCTACAGACACAGCATTTACCTTTAGATCGACGATGGCAGCAGCGGCGCCAGGCAAGCGTAGCAGCAGCTGTGTATGTACTGATCCCTTGGTAAAGACCGAAAGCTAATTATTCCAGGTTGGAGCAAGCAGCGGAGCCAGAAAACCTTGCTCAAGAGACCATCATTGATAACCTTGCGCCCCAAGAGGCCCAGCGACTATCTCGTGTCCGCAATATTGGAATAGCTGTAAGTACGCTTTACTTGGAGGAAATAACAGCAGGGCTGATGCATACAATCAGGCCCACATCGACAGCGGAAAGACGACGGTCACGGAGCGCGTTTTGTACTACACCGGCCGAATCAAGTCCATACACGAGGTTCGGGGCAAGGATGCGGTGGGGGCAAAGATGGATTCAATGGACCTGGAGCGAGAAAAAGGCATTACCATTCAGTCTGCCGCTACCTACTGCGATTGGGTCAAGCGTGAGAGTGGCAAGGAGGAGAAATACCACATCAATCTGATCGACACACCCGGCCATATCGATTTCACGATAGAGGTGGAGCGGGCTTTGAGAGTCCTGGATGGGGCATGCATGATACTTTGTGCAGTCTCCGGCGTGCAGTCGCAAACAATCACAGTGGACAGGCAGATGAAGAGGTATAACGTGCCGAGGATTTCGTTTGTCAATAAGATGGACCGAGCAGGCGCCAATCCGTTCAAGGCGGTTGATCAAATAACGCACAAGTTGAGACTGCCCGCAGCAGCTGTACAGGTGCCCATTGGAGTTGAAGACGGGTTCAAGGGTGTGGTCGACCTCATCAGGATGAAGGCAATCTACAGCGAGGGGCTCAAAGGGGAGACAATACGAGAGTCCGACGAGATCCCTTCAGATGTACGGCCGCTTGCCGATGAGAAAAGGGCAAAGCTCATAGAGGCCCTGGCCGATGTTGACGATGAGATCGCAGAAATCTTCCTGGACGAGCGGACACCGTCAGTTGAGCAGATCAAAGCCGCCATCAGACGCGCTACCATATCTCTGAAGTTCACGCCAGTCTTCATGGGCTCAGCCCTGGCTGATAAGTCAGTGCAGCCAATGCTTGATGGTGTCTGCGACTACCTACCCAATCCCTCCGAAGTTGAGAATTTGGCCTTGGACCAACGGCGGCAGGAGGCACCGGTCAAGCTCATATCCTACAACTCCCTACCTTTTGTCGGCCTGGCCTTCAAACTCGAAGAGAGCAATTTCGGCCAATTAACCTACATTCGCGTCTACCAAGGCTCACTCCGCAAGGGTCTCAATGTATTCAACGCTCGTACCAACAAGAAGGTCAAAGTGCCTAGGATAGTACGCATGCACTCCAACGAAATGGAAGACGTGCAAGAGGTTGGCGCCGGAGAGATCTGCGCCGTTTTCGGCATCGATTGCGCCTCCGGCGACACTTTCACCGACGGTCAGCTTGGGTACTCGATGACATCCATGTTCGTCCCTGAGCCTGTCATCTCCCTCTCAATTAAGCCAAAGGATAACAAAGACCTCCCCAACTTTTCGAAAGCAATGGCCCGTTTCCAGCGTGAAGATCCTACATTCCGCGTACACGTCGACATTGAAAGCTCAGAAACAATCATCTCCGGCATGGGTGAATTACATCTGGACATCTACGTCGAACGAATGCGCCGCGAATACAAAGTCGCCTGCGAAACTGGGCAACCTCAAGTGGCATGGCGCGAGACCATTACACAGAGAGTAGACTTCGACCACACGCTCAAAAAACAGACCGGTGGTGCTGGCGACTTTGCCAGGGTAGTCGGTTTCTTGGAGCCCAGTGGCGCTTTAGAGGAGAACAAATTCGAAGACCAAGTTACCGGCGGCAGTATATCCGAGAAATTCCTCTTCGCTTGCGACAAAGGCTTCCAGCTCTCCTGCCAAAAAGGCCCCCTAGTCGGGCACAAAGTGCTCGGCACCCGTATGATCGTCAACGACGGCGCAACACATATGACGGATTCCAGCGAAATGGCTTTCAAGAACGCGACACAGCAAGCTTTCCGCAAAGCCTTCAACCAAGGCCGTCCACAAATTCTGGAGCCGCTAATGAAAACCACTATCACAGCACCGAATGAGTTTCAAGGAAACATTGTGGGCTTGATGAATAAACGAAATGCCATGATCAACGATACGGAGATTGGACCTGAGGACTTTACGCTGTATGCTGATTGCAGTTTGAATGGCATGTTTGGGTTCAGCACGCAGTTGAGGGCAGCGACACAGGGGAAGGGGGAGTTTGGGATGGAGTTCAGTCATTATAGTCCTGCGCCTATGCAGTTGCAGTAAGTTCAGACCCTCTCTACATGGTTGTGTTCGAGGTGCTTGCTGACTGGTCTTGTAGGAAGGAGCTAGTGGCGAAGCATGAAAAGGCTTTGGCTGACAAGAATAAGAAGTAATCAGAGAACAGAAAATGGCGCTTGACGTGAAGCTCAGACACCGTATGTATCACTAATGCTGCATGTAAATATCTCCAACTCTGGTATTTGGAACGAGAGCACCTAGGTGGCGTTTTTGCATCTTGTGAGCGTGTCATGATATCTATCCTAGACTTCATTCAACATATATACCTTGCGTGGTTCATCATGTTGTCCTCGGTGCTCTACCATATCATTGTTTTATATAACATCACGGCAAGACGTTGTATATCAACGTTGTAACCACTTCGGGTCCGATTCTCACCCTTGTACCCAAGCAACGAGCCCCTGCACAAATGTCGCCAAGGCAAATACACCCGCGCTAACAGCAATACCGACGTCGGCATTATGAGAGCAGATGCCGACTCCGATCCCCAAGGCAGGCGAGAAGAAGAGGAGCAGAATAAGCAGCCAGGCGACCTTGGCTCTGTCGATGATCCGTCTAACGACGATGACTTCTTGATCGTCAAGTTCAATACAGGTGCTGGTGGGTTTGTCGTCGAGGGGGTTGCTAAACCGTGCCGGTTGGTGGTCGAGGGCCTCGTCGTTGTCTGCTGGCGAAGAGCTGACAACGTCGACATTTAGAGGGTGAGCTGCCGAGCGGAAGAGGAGGTGGGGGTTGTGGAGTGCTTCTGTGAGTAGGGGATCGACGGTGAAATCCCGAAAATAGACCCGAAATGGCCGTCTCTGTTGTCCGGGTGAACGTGGTCGTGGTCCGCAGTGTATAACCTTTGAAGAAAAAAACTGTGAGCCCAAGGGAAACAACTCAAGATTGTCCACCGGAGAGTGTTTGGCGTACCTGATTGACTCTGGCAGTGCCGACGACAAGACCCATGAAGAGCTTTCCTACCAGTCTTTGGTGCCAGAATCTGCCAAGAGCCTGAGAGATTTGCTTTTTGACTGAGCTGAATACAAACTCTCCGTCCGCTTCTTCTTTGATGGTGGCATCGATCAGGACTGCCCGTCCGTCAAGATGCTGGACGGCAATGGCACAAGGTCTGCCATTTTTGGAGCTTAAAGGTGGATGGCAGCCGTTACTCTGCTTGATAGAAGCGGTCGTGCAACGTTCAAGGTCAAACTTTTTTTCTTTAGGCATGTTTGGAACGAGCATATATAAATATGTAGACTGAGAGGAAAAGGGAAGACCAGGAATCGGAGAGAATGTGAAGTGAGGGGGAGAAGGCAAAAGGAGGAAGAGCCTGTCTATATAAACACTGCCATGCATCCACCTGCATGCCACCAATAACATTTACTCGAAGCGGGCGACACGCGCCATCCGTGGCACCGTATTCCATTCGAATGAGGAACGAAAACGAATCGATGTAGTAGGATAGCAGATACCGGGCTAAGAGACTCAGAAACCGCGAAAGTGATGAGCGAAGCTGACAATAAAGCTGACAATAAGTACACCCACCAGCCACCGACTGCCGGAGGCATACTCCTCCGTGCCAAGGAGCTATGCTATATGAAGCTAGCTGCAAAAGCCTTCAGGCTTCCAACTACAGAACAATAAGTGAGTACTGTAAGCCAAGGGAAACCAGGGCAATTAAGCAAAGAGACCCGCCAGAGACTCAGAGTGTCACGGCTTTGGGCAGAATACGCTAAGAAGTCTTTTCCAGCTAGCCTTATATAGCATAGCTTCTAGCATAGCTTCTTGGCGGAAGGATATTCCTTCCTGTCAAAGGCTTTCGTAGATTCAAAATCATCCTTCTACCTGCAGCTTACTGGGTTGCTTGTTTTTCTTGTTCTTGTTCCACCATAGATCTCCACAGAGCGATGCCACAGAGACTTAGCGGTAGAAGATACGGTCAGTTAAGCAAGAATGTCGTAATACAAAATCAAGACAAGGGTGGTCAGACCCCTACGGCAGAGACAATTATCTCATTGGCGGTAGGAAAAGGTGTGGGTGCTCCCAGGGCAGTGCTTTGGCGGCGCAAAAATCCCGCTCACGGTTAGGGCAGAAAGGCAAACGTGCACTCCAGGTGATACCTACTGCAGAGTTTAATGTGTGAAGATGAAGGGCGAAGTTAGCAAAATCGTATATGACACTGCAGGGTTTAATGTACGAAGATGAAGGGCGAAGCTGGCAAAATCATATATGATACTGCAGAGCTTAATGTGCGAAGGTTAAGGGCGAAGCTGACATAATCGTACATGATACTGCAGAGCTTAATGTGCGAAGATGAAGGGCGAAGCTGGCAAAATCTTATGGACAGATCCACGACGAGGCTGCAGGAAGCAGCGGTTGTTGCCGAGGCTGAGAGAGCGAAAGTGAGAGAGCGAAGGTGGGATCTGGTGGGGTTGCACTTTGCAGCCTGCAGGACTGACTCCCATAGACCAATCATAGTCACCACTGCTACTTCTCGTTCCTTCTTCCGTTTACCTGCTTCTAATCATGTCGTCTGATGCGTCATATCCGTGTCGTCCGGTTTACGCATCTGCTGTTATTGCTTTGCGACATCCCCATTCTAGTCGAGCAAGAAATCTTCATTTGAAATACCAATTCAGCGGACATGCCAAAGGCAAAGAAGATCGCATACAAAAAATGCCATCAGTGCCGAAAGGATAGACAGAAAGTCAGAAATGCCCTTTGCCATACGATAGCCGGCCCGCTGATTGAAACTTTAGTGTCTGCCAGAAGGTAGGACTTGGCCAGGAACGAAGTGTGAAAGATGCGAACATTATGGTTACGAGTGCTCGGCCATGAGAACTAAGCATGAGGAGTCCTCGACGACTTCCGATGCTACCACAAACAATTCGCCCGACCTAACAATTACGACAGCCTCGACTCCGCTCAAAGTTCGGAGGAGCGAGAGTCACTGGTATGGACCCCCTGTGCCTGAATTGCTTTTCAACTCCGCTGACAAGTCATCTTAGCTTGCAGGACCTTGGAGACCTGCGACAGCTAAACAACTGTTCTCAGAATTATTTGTTTGAATTTGATTTCGGGAGTTCATATGCCATAGGCAACGCTCTTGGCGTTGTGAAACAAGAAATTATGGGTTGGGCCCGCCAGCACGAAGCCGATGGGCGATACAGAGACGCAGAATACCTCTTTCGTCGGGCATCTTCCAGTAGCAACGTCTCGGTCAAGAGTGAAAACCTGTATCATGAAAACCTGTATCAAAGCGAGGATGTCCTACGTACGTTAGTCTCAATCTACGAGAAAATGGGCGATTATCCGGCAGCAGAGATGGCACAAGAAACGTTACTTAAACGGCTCTTTGCAGCAGAGATGGCCCAAGAAACGTTACTTAAACGGCTCTTTGCAGCAAATCCGGAACACATCACTGAAGAGCAGACTCGGGCAGTCTATGCCTACTCGATATTGCTCCTCAAATTTCAAAAACGTGTTCTTGACCTCAGCCTCGATGTTACAGCACGGCTTAAGACATTCATAGATTTTTCCATTGCCTATAGGGTCGCAGCCTTAGACATTACACTACTCAACGAAGTCTCGCTTGAGCAGGGTTTAATTATCCTTGAACCTAACAGAGGCAGCTGTCCGTCGTTGCACCTTGCTGCTAAGGAGAACGCGATCAATTTAGCCCGACTGATCATCAAGAAGGGCGCCGATGTTAACAGCAGAGATCCTCGTTCCAACACACCGTTACACATAGCGGTAAGGTACGCGAAACAGTCAATGATAGCCGACATTGAGGCCGTTGACGAGAATAAGGAGACAATTGTGTCTAGTCTGATCAGCGCCAAAGCAGACATGGAGGCCACGGATCCGTTTGGATTGACAGCCTTGATGATTGCTATTCAACGCGACCTAGCAGCAGTGACACTGTTACTTCTCGAGCAAGGGGTCAATGTCGAAGCATTAGGAAAGTTTGGGGAAACGCCGCTTTCCATTGCCATAGAATATAGACGAGAATGGGCAGTAAAACTCTTGTTAGAGAAGGGCGCAAGCCTGGCAAGAACAAATGGGCAAGGATACACGGCTCTACACATTGCTATCATAACGGCCCAAGAGTCGAATGTCCAGATTCTGCTCGATCATGGCCGGATGACAAAGAGCGCAGACATCTACGCAAAAGACTGGGACGGTTACACAGCGCTACACCAAGCGGTCTGGATGGGTCACACGTCTCAGGAGACTATAGTGCGGCAGCTTCTGTCGCACTCTGCCCCTCTTGACGCCAAGGATCATGATGGAGATACGGTGTTCCATCTTGCTGTTATTTTCAGACGTCGAAATATAATTCCAATCCTCCTCCAATATGTCGAACCCGGTAAACTACCCACCACGTGCCACGTAAGAAACAACCGGGGAGAAACGGTACTTGGTCTAGCTCGCAAACTCGCCGAAAATACAGTTGGGTCTAGCGACGAGAGATCGGTACTGTACTTGCTAGAGAACGCTTTGGAACTGAGCCATTCCTTCATTCACAATACAAGTTGAATATCTTCGGGGAGGGGGAAGTAGAGTGAACCAGTTCTGATTGAGAGCTGTGTCAGCAAGAACCAGCGAAGGAGTACTCTAGGATTTGAAGGTGTTGTTTATTGTTTTATGAGAGGAGTTAGGGGAGCCTCTGCCAACGCACTGCTACACTGCATGGTATCGATCACCGAGGCTACGTCGTAGACCTGAAATTCCCATCCAGCTTCACCGCCCTTAGGGTAGTCAGAATAAGCCTCTTTTACCCCCAAATTTCGATCGCCCCGACCCCGTCACATGTAGTACCCTGTCCAGCGCTCGAGAAAGGGGGGGGGAACCACCCCCGAGAGTACAAACCCACGAATACCCTCGCCTCGCTCCTGCTCGTGTGTATTCCGACTTGAGAAGTACGACTGTAGTAGGCTAATTGGCGAAGGGAAAAGAGAAATAAATCCATTTCGCTCGCCGAAACCCAAAAGACTCCGAGTCAGTAGACCTCAATCAGACTGGCCACAAGCTCAAGAACATCCGAAGTCCATCGCCGGGGGCGGAAGGAGTACTCTACAGTTCGTTTCCGGAATTTGATCCCAATGAAGGAGCAAGAGCTTGATTGGGGCCCACCTGCTTTTGTGTGGCATTGGGGCAAAGAGGACGTCAGAAGAGAGCCATTGGACGGGCAGTATTCCACTGGTCTTTGGAAGTTGCTTAGAGATCATCGAAGGTGTCATGGCCGAATGCAAGGACAAAAACCCCATTGCTTGATATCAATATACGGTGTGTTGCCATTGATGCATCAAGAATTGTAAGAAACGCTAGATGTAGTATCCATGGGTGCACCTGAGAAACGGGGCCGCAGCCCTGGAAATATATGCTGAACACTTGGACGAGTAAATAGGGAGTTGGCCGAATGGAAGGACAAACACCCTATCGTTCGACATTAACATGTGGTGTGCTGCCCTTGAATCGCAAAGATTGTCAGGAACTTTGAATGTAGTATCCACAGGTGCACCTGAGAAGCGGGCCATAGCCCATAGTATATACTGAACAAGGGGACTGACTGCGTCTATAGAAAGGTGGCTGTTGAAAGGGGAGTCAGAACTTCATGGTCGAATGCAAAAGGAAGCAGCAAGAGAAGCGGCAAGAAGTCTGGGAATGTTCCAGCAGAACGATTCTATGGACAACAACGATTGCTTTGTCAAGCCTGCTGGTTACAATGCCTGTCTTGCATGCATCCCCTCTGACGTATGAACCGAGTTCTCAGACCGTTTTTCTATGACAACAATGTGGTCTTGGACAAGCTGGCAAGGACCATGTCCCTAACAGTGCATCACTTCTCCTTGCCTAGACCGACGAATTGCGGGTAGGCCACACCCCATCCTCAATCATCATCGCAATAACACTCATTGTATAGGGGCCGATATCTTGGACGTGACGAAGACTATAGATCTCTTTTTGCTAAGCATCGTCAGCTTTAGGGTAACATCTATCGTTTGATGTGCTGTGCTTACTAGGTCTTGGGCCCACCGGGCCCACGCGACACGATCCTTAGTCCTAATCGTCAGGTCACTGTAGATCGTAAGCATAGATTTCCCGCGTGCCGAAGATGCATCTTACTATTCAATACTTCCAAACGGTGCAAATCTGGAAGTCGTGATGTCTTGCAAAGCAACGGCTACACTGGTAGAACGAGAGAGATGGCCATTGGCCTTAGGATCGGTTGGACCATAAGGATGCTCAGTTACAGCAGCAGGTGTAGATCCTAAAGAACTCCGTGCCGCAATCTCGACAGTGGGATCAGAAACACTGTGCTTCTGCTTTTGCTTGGTAGGAGCACGGTGAACGGTATGGCTTGGTGATTTGGCAGCAGCCTCAGCGGTGGCAACGTAAGGATGCTCAGTTACAGCAGCAGGTGTAGATCCTAAAGAACTCCGTGCCGCAATCTCGACAGTGGGATCAGAAACACTGTGCTTCTGCTTTTGCTTGGTAGGAGCACGGTGAACGATATGGCTTGGTGATTTGGCAGCAGCCTCAGCGGTGGCAACGTAGTTTGTGACTGCAAAGACTGACTGATGCGCGGCCTGGATATCGGGCCGCGTCATTTTGCTATCCACTGAATTAGCAAGCCAAGAGGACTATAGCTGATAGAATCGACTTACGACACTCCCTCAGCTTGGCATTCCAAGGTTCTCACATCAATATAGGCACACCGCATGCATCTGCTTGATCGACTTTTGGCAACGATGCAGACAGCATTGTTCTTGACACACTGTAGAACCCAGGAGGCTTAGTATGTATGTTGAAGTGGGAGCACGCTAAGTGTGACACCATACCAATTCACAAGGTGCAGTTGAGAGCCTGCCATGCTCAAAGATATGCAATGCGCATTGAGTTGGGTGATGTGTAACATTTTCAAGAGTAACGCCTTCCAGGTATGCCGGTCGTGGTAGAGGTTGTGTATTCAGGGTGACTCCTCTGGAACCTAGCACTGTGCCGGCTGTCTGAGGCGGTGCCGTGAGTTGCGAAAATATTTCCGAGCCATTAGTTGTGTCCCTACTTATAAATTAGCCAGATCAAAAGTACCATAGTTGGTAGAGCCGGCTTACATTACTCCCTCAGCCAGACACTCCCCAATTGATCTACTTTTATATGCGCATCTCATGCATTTGCCCGAATGGGTTGGAGCCACAATGCAGACTTCATTGACCTCAACACACTGTAGAAAACAAAAGACTTAGTATACTTGTTGAGATAAGTCTACCCTGATGGTAACATTGAATAGAGAGCTTTAGTCTGAGATATACATACCAAGAAACAAGGTGCATGTGAGAGTCTTCCTTTGTTAAAGATGTTCAATGCGGTTTTAGTTCTGTTGTCTACAGCATTCTCACGAGTTATGCCTTCGAGATATGCCGGTCGCGGTAGGGGCGGTGTGTTTGGGTCCATTAATATTGAGACTATAGCAGATGCAGACAGTTTTTAGTAACATGAAAAGAAAACGGAGAAATAAAGGTAGTCCATGGGAGTGAGGTGGCTGACAATGTTGTGAAGAGATGCCACAAAAGGACGCTAAACGGCATTGAGGATAGTTCGAAAAAAAGAACAACACCGAGACTGAGAAATCATTTTGGACACACTCACTTCCATGGAACACCCAAGAAATACAGACTCAATCCCCCATGCTAACTAAGATCTAGCAACATGGAAGAAACAAACCCTACCTTTGAGTATGATATCTTATATCCTACCACCGAACGGGGATCCTTGCTTCTGGAAGCTCACGATGTTTCCCCCGAATCCTCTGACTTCAGCACACGAGGAGATCTGGACTACGGTATCACTCAGCAAGCTGATCAACAAACGATCGATCAGGCATTTGAAGATGTTATGAATGAAATAGAAATACATGCTCATTTGCCCCACACAGGCTCAAGTTGTATGGAATCACAATATGAGCATCAGCAATGTTCCTCTGAAAGGCAATCCGAACTACAACCTGTCTCCATGCAAGATAATCCAAATTTAGTCGACAAGGATACTTGTACCAAATCTGGTGGTGTCTTCTCACCTCCAAAGGTGCCTCCGGCTAGGAGCAGTCAAATCACAGTTTCACCGTACCACTGTCCAAGGTGCGACACGAAAATGGCTTCACGCCGCGCCATCAAGCAACACTTCTCACGCTGCATAATGAAGCATGGTAATCCAGATGCTTTGAAGTGGGACGACCATGCCAGTCTTCAGCCACTTCGCCAGGGGGAAATAAAAGACAAAGCCCGCCGCGACAACTGTCGTGACAGCTTAAAAGCATGCAGTGGTGTTGAAATCCCCTCAAGGCTCCGGCCAGGCCGAGACATTGTTAAGTTCGTGTCCTCAGCGAAGGTGTCCTCGGTGGGGCAAGCAAACCATCTCTGTGCTATCTGTGGAGGCGGACCATTTTCGACAGTCTGTCACGTCAAGAGTCACTTCATCGTATGCGTGGGAAAACATGGGAACCCTACGGCAGCGAGTTGGTATGATCGCTTGGACCCCAAGCGCATCAAGAAATATTTACCAAAACGGCCTGATGCCACTGCAAATACTCCACCAACCATGTAGGTGGCTATTGAAGCAAATTCCACGGCCATGGCTAACATAAAATCGCGGAATCGAAGCCCGTCCGATTACGCTCCAGCCATGCTTCTAGGAGATCAGGTGTCCCGTCCCGCAGTAACCTACGCGTCCACGTGAGTCCCTTGTTTGCAATTCTTCCAAGGCTGGTACTGACTACTCACACATTTCAGCCCATCCAATTCTACTCCAGCCATGGCGCAGAAATACCAGCGGTCCCTTTCGAAGGGGTACCCGCCCATGTGAGTAGTTGACTCGTTAGGCAGCTTGGAAGATTGGCACTAACAAATTCTGGATACTAGCCCGCTTGGCTATGGTCCGATCATGGATCACGGAGACTGGTGACCTCTCTCTACAGAGTATTCGCCGATGTGAGTAGCGCTTGAAGCAATCAATCTCCGATGTTCGTTCTAATGTCTGTTCCATTGCAGCTCGTTCTGGTACGATTCGGCCCAGCCACAAGGAAGCCAGGCCTTATCTCCAACAAAGCATCAGTGAATTTGATCCTAGATTCTCCCATAGCAAAGATCCGATAGCATGGAAAGGCATACAGAGAAGAAAGATCTGAACGAGCGGGGAATGAAGTTGGTTCTACATTTCCACGCGATACCAGAACTGGCAAAGTGCCTTGGCAAATTTTCAGCAAGCAGATTACCTTACTCTAAGTATGGACCAAAGCGTGTAACTTTACGAGCTAAAACGGTGATAATTCTTGCGCCGTTCTTGGTATTAATAAACGTTTCATACTATTAACCCTCGAAAGCGAGGACAACTAATAAGCTTTTTCAAAAACACTTTCGTAATTTTGAAATCTTGACATATTTGAAGTTTCCAGGGTCCTTCCCGCCCTAGGCCTGCCCATATTCATAGGCCTGCCCATATTCATAGGCAGTCCCCAGGCGTATACCCCCTGTTGACTAGGCGTATACCCCTAAGGACTGCCTATTCATATCATCAACATCCCCGCGAGAAAACCATCTAAATCGATCAAATTCGAAGTTTCTTCCTTTGCGACGTTGATGAGGTTAAGTATAAAATAATCTCGAGACTCTCGCTTAATCTTAACGAAGCATATAAGATAGTAGTAATAGATCGACCATAGAAAATATGAATAATAAAATTAATAAAAATGATAGTCAACAGGATGTATGTACTGTACAAAATAGAGGAATCATGTGTATGCCGTTTTCTGCTACAAGCCTTGGCCCATAAGGTATCGACGTATTCGCTAGCGGATCTCAACCTCTACCCTGGAAGGTTGGCAGTTTGATCGCTTCTCTGCTCTAATCCTTTCATCTATTGCCAATGGAGTACTCAATCAAGTCGCCTTGGTTTTGAGGAAATCCACCAGATCCATATCAAAAATGTTCAGACGGTTGATGTCTTTTACTCGGGGATAATCCCCCCTGGAAGTGAACTAGCAATTCAAGTATCCTATGATGGGCGACGGCGTGCTTCTTCATCTACGATGATCTGATTCTGGAGAGTCAACTTCCCCGTATGCATGACTTAGGCCCCATTCTCTTACAATTGGCTTTGCCTAATCATCAAAACGGGAACGTCATTACGGCAGAATTGGAGCCCTTGGAAAGTTCTGGCGAACTTTGATTGGTCCACGATTGATGCATGCATGTTTGTCGATTCTTGTTTGCTTCCTATCGTTTGTTCAATCTGGCGAAGAACTTTCAGTAATAAAAGACTTCCGACTGCCAATTGCGACATGTCTCTTTCGAGAGCCATAGCGTGCCACAAGTTAAGTGAGACATTACTAGCTTTGCGTTTAGCTGACTATGCATAGAACACATTTCTACAGAAATCGACTAGCAGCTATCCAATATCCTTTCGAGAGCACTATGGATCAATACTTGACAGAGCAATACTTGACGAGGATAGAATACGCCCCAGGCCCAGAGCCACAGATTCCGGAGCCGGACCCAGACCCAGACCCAAGACCGGAT
Organism: Pseudevernia furfuracea; assembly: GCA_022315425.1. Lineage (NCBI taxonomy): Eukaryota > Fungi > Ascomycota > Lecanoromycetes > Lecanorales > Parmeliaceae > Pseudevernia > Pseudevernia furfuracea. Next base: position 366,522 of record JAIUPT010000042.1, read on the forward strand.
ATCAAACTAGCGGCCATAGAAGCAGTCCAAGCAAGAATTCTCGACGAGCTCAAAGAGCAACATGCAGCCCGACGACAAGCTCCTTCTGCTATCTCATCAAGACCAGCGACCCAGACTCGCAGGCCTAACCTACGCGAGGAGGCATTGTCGCCATCTATCCTCCCTGACCCGCCTTCAATGGCTTCTACGCCTGGATCGGAAGCCCGCTGCCAGTCCTTTGATTCTAGCCACGAGCAGAAGCCTACGTCACCATTCCCGCCTCCACCACCCCCAACAACAAAGGCCGAACTACTTGCAGCGCTACATTTTGAGCTCGGGCGCCGCGGGAAGACCTGTCTGGGGATCCAGCGTCAGATCAAGGCTTGCCAGAAGGAAATCCGCACCCACCCACACAAGCAGAAGAAGGTCGAGAAGGAGCATGACAAACAGATCGCGGAGTTCGTGAAGCCCGTGCATGGTGAGAAGTCAAAACGCGTCGATGCCGAGAAGCGGAAAGACGCCGAGACCGCAGAAGGAGCTGAAGTCGTCGAAATGAGAGACATCTACTTGCAATACGATTGCGAATCGATTGGTGTCCCAACCGCAGAGGCGGTAGGTGCTTTGTTCGCCATCATTGCCAATACGGAGCATCGCCTCAAGAAAGCTGAAGAAGCGATCAAGGTTGCAAAGAGGCGGGATGCGAGATTGGAGGGAAAGCTTTACAAGGCAAGGCGCGCGATGTTTGAGATGGAGGAGGAGATTGAGGAGGTGGAGAATGGAGTGATCGAAAAGGGAATCAGAGAATTGAAAGTGGACAAAAGCAGCGCTGAGGGTCACAAGAAGGGGAAGCCAAGCGGTAGGAAAGGAGTGCAAAATAGACAACAAGGGAAAGGAGAAGGCGACGATGAAAAAGTGGGAAGAAGGCGTAAGAGGCGGAGGTATATATCTAGCAAAGCGGGGAAGATGACTTCAGATAGTACTTTAGATAGCTAGGATACTACACGAGCCCTGTATGCTAGCGCTATGCATCTTTTAAACTTATTAATGCAAATGCTTCTATAACGCTAATTCGGATGCGTATACCAAATTCATGGCTGAGCTTTCCTCTTCTTACGCCCTTTGGTGCTCTCTTTATGACCTCGTTTCCGTGATTTTGTAGTAGCTTCGTGTTCATCATCTCCACCCTCGCTATCACTGTCAGAACCTGATGTAGAGACTGGAGCAGCTCGCTTCTTCGACTTGCGCTGTGTTTTCTCCCTCCCCTCAGCAGCTGCGTCGGTTGTTCCAGTGGCATCCCCATTGCTGATCGCTGCGGACTCCGCATCAACTTCAGCGTTGTTCTCACCTTCTCCGACAGTCCTGTTCCTTGCTTGCTCGTGTAATCTTCCCAGTGCTGACTCCATCCTCTTACTTTTGCCATCCAACCTCCTTCTTGGTGCAAAAGCAGAGCCACCTCCACTACTCGGCTTTCCACCGACCCCAACGCCTCCACCAAAGAATTGCGTTATGTTCGCTTGTGTCCCCTCGTTCTCCCTACGATTCATATCCTTAATAACCGGCACTAGGACTTCATCCGTTCTCTCTTGACTCCATCCAATCGTGGCCATAAGGAATGACCTTAGAGCGTCTAAGTCAGGTACGCCCCACTGGAATGGCGAAGGATCGTTATCGACTTCAGGGTGTAGATAAGCTTGGTCGACGCGCTGGTCTGGGAAAATGGCCGGTAGGAAAAGCTTGGAAGCATTCTTTCTGAATTTGCGACGAAAAGGGTTTGCAGCGTCTTCTGCGGACAGTTTTTGGCCCATCTGAACTGTGCCCCACCATTCCGAGAACAGCTCCAGCGTCTCGAACTCAGACAGAATCTCTAGGGCAGTCACTGGACCGACATTTGGCAGCCCCTCGGTGTAATCACTGCCTAGTAAATGTGCTATGCGAATGAGCTTCCGGCGGTCAAGAGAATACTCTTTCTCGAGGTCTGAAGAAAGGTAACATTCGACAAACTTGGCTTGATTGAACATATTTTTGTAGACGCGTGTGCCACCGAAGAGAAAAACATCGGAATCGTCAGTCACAATACCGTCAACGATGCCAAGATTGACGAGCTCAGCGCACTGGGCCTCTGCTTCCATAGGCGCGGTGACATAAGGTAGACCAAATAGCTTGAGAAGTTGTTGGCACTCGGTGACCATAATATGCGTAACCTCGTCAGCGTCCCGACGGTCCTTCTTTTGCTGGTTGCGGAGCTGACGTAGTTCTTTCTCGTAGTCCTCAGCGTTTTGCAGCTGAGATCTAGAGTTCAGTGTGGACGCAAATCGCGCATGCTCTTCTGCCTCAACGGCGAGTTGCCTCATCAGATCTTCCTCTTCAGGGTCGGAGTACATATCTTCGTCCTCGGCCGGCAAATCCTCGAGTCCCGGGCCGGCAGAGGATTGGCCTCTAGGGAGAGAGGGTGATGGTTGCACTTCGCTGTCTGGAAAGGCAACAAAGTCACGTGGTGAGTTTGATGATCCTGTGGCACCGAAATTCTCAAGCTCAGGTAAAGGTAACTCTGGCTGTTCCTGCGGTTTGCCCTCAACTGGTTCTGGATGATCAGTTTCAGTTCGTGATACTCTCGTCTCTTCTTCTGGCTCACTCTCAGACCAATCTATAAGCTCTTCGCTTTCTGAACCATGTTCTATCACTTTCCCATTCCCCGGGCTACTCGCTTGCACCTGCTCATTCACGGCATTGAGCTCACTAGGACGTAAATCTGATAATGGAGGCTCAGCTCTGGAAAGGTCTGCTACATCTCCCATCCTGACTTTAGGATCAATCGGCCGGGTGTCTTCCATAATGACATCGTCTTCGACCGCTTCGTCTGATGACTCAACCTCAATGACCGCATCAGATTTTTCTCTTGGCGCATCTAGATCAATGATTTCCCCAGTCTCCTGCCGCTTCAAGATTGTGGCGCGGTGAGAAGGTAGGGACCGCCTGTCCGAATCCCTACCTTCATATTGCTTCTCCTCTATAGCTTTTTGTGCAGCAGTAGCTTCACGGATATCACCGGAGAACCAGGGTGGAAGTGATTGGGCGGGTTTGTCCTTGTCGGGCTCCTCCTCAAACCCTCCTGCGGGCTCCGCTGGGGCTTTTTTCTTCTTTCTTCCCAATATTGATGTGCCTAAATCTAGCGACTCGAATGGTAGTGGTCCATCAAAACCAGCTGGTAGCGAAGATAACACTGGCGTTTCGAAGGGTGCGGCAGGAGCTGCTGGTCCTGCCTGTGAAGAGGTTAGCTCTCGAGGGTCTCCTGAAGTATTGTCTGTCCCCTTCAAGCCAAACGCCCGCGAACCACCCTGGGGTTTATGCTTGATGCGCCTTGATTCTGCCAACGCAGATTGCAAATCGAGATCGGTTTCATCATCACTCTCATCCACAAAAGGTTTAGGGGCTGATCCATGAGCCCTTGCATTTGCTAGATGGGCAAAGTCGCGACCGGCTTTAGCGTTCTTTCGGTTGAACTCCAGAGGCTGGTCAATCCTAGGGCCTGCGAAAGCCGATTTCGAAAATGATGGCAAGTCTAGATCATCAGCTGAGTCATTTTCTGGGTTCTCGAGGGACATTGCAATCGCTCGACTGAGCTCTTCGTCTTCCTTGTCAGCCGGAGGCAGCACATCCTCGAAAAGATCGTCCACATCTTCGTCATCATCATCCTTGCCATATTCGTTATTTTGCTGTGGGACAAAGAGCGAGTCAAGCTCCTCTTCAGCCAGGTCCGGATCCGCTGCTGCCCTCTTCATACCCGCCACTTCCATCCTCGCTTCGTACAGAGCTCGTCTACGTTTCTTGATATCCTCTGATTCAAAGGGAGCGCCATTGTTGCTTGCGTCTGCAGGCCGGTTTGGACGACTGGGCAACCGATTAAGACCTTCAATTGGAACATCTTCAAACCCCTCATCCTCCCAGTTTTCACCTTCCTCAGAGTACTCGTCTTCCTTTCCGAGACCTTCCACGTCTATTGGTTTGCTTCGCTCTCCTTCACCCTTGTTACTCACCACTCCCAATGCCCATCCACCCTCGACACCATCATTCTTGACTAGCACATATTCCTTCCCTTTTTCTCCCGCCACCCGTCCTCCATTGTTACCGAACATCGCATCTTCCCCATTCATTCCATTGAGGTTCATTAAACGTTGAGTGAGCTCGTTTCTCTCCTTGACACGATCAATCTGGAACCTGGAGAACGCCATCCTGTCGGGGAACATGGTGTCCAACTGCTCTTTGCTATACCCCATTCTTAACCTTGATCGCAATCTAGCTGCGTTCAGAATGTTGTATCGATCGCTGGCTGGCAGACTCAAGAAGAACGGGCTGTTAAAATCAATTTTACTGAAGTCATAGATATTCACATCTTCGCCTGTATGAAACTGTCTGGCATATTCCTCCAGCTCTTCATGGCTCATAATTCTTGGGTCATTCGGTGCACCCATGTCTGCTAGATCCACATCGAGATTCGGCAGATGATAGGCGTCTTTCTTCTTGAAAGTGCGATTCTGCTGTCGCTCTTTCTCAGTCATCTGCAGTTCGTCCACGTAGACTAAATGCTCAGGAACTTCCTCCTCCTCTTGGTCTGCTGGCGGCCGGTCCCTCTCCTCCCTCCGCTTCCGATCATCCTCCTCGGCCCTCCTCTGCATCTGCACTGCCAGCAGCTTGCCTGCCGTACGTACCGCATCCTCTCTTCTCCCCTCTCTTCTTGCCTTGCGTCCACTAACAGTCTGCCTCTTGAGTATTGGCGCGCCTCCGTCGAAGACGAACACGGGCTTGATCCCGAAGAATAAGAGCTTGCAAATGCGGCGGAAGAAGCCTACGACGTGGGAGTTACGTAGGGCATTCCCTTCCTTATCACGGACTGCCTTGAGGAACTGGTAGATCCAGATGGAGGCATCGACCGCGAGGCGTTTCTTGTTCAGCGTTTCGATCTTTATAGGGCGAGCGCAAGGTTGAACGACAGTCCAAAGTCCGGTGACACCCATGGCAAACCCCTTTCATAGGAATTCAAGTGGGATGGAGGATGTAATAGTTCCACAGTTTCATGGTACGAGTACATTTTCAACCTTGACCATTCGAGCAAGAGATGTGCCCAAGCACAACGGCCTTCAGAAGAAGCCACATAATCTCATTAATGCAAAATTAAACTGATGAGACTGCGTGACTGTCCCAATTAACAAGGAAATGATAATCGTATATAGAAGGTTGATTGGAATGTCCGCAGGTGATGCTGTAATTGATAGGGCATTAACCGGCGTAAATTACCCTAGAGTGGTATTTTATAGTCGCGCATCACGGCACGCGAACATTGAGTGCGGAGTAAGAGTGCAACGGCACCCGGTCTCCTGATACGACTCTGCATTGACACCATTAGCTCGGTGGCATTCGGTGCTCCTGATCCATAATCATTCCTACTACTCCGGGCATTGTCTGTCTATCGAACAATAATCCAAATGGTGGCTCACCCCCTTATAAAAGCGGAATCGACAAGCTGAAACTACTTGGACTGAAATCTTATTCTATCCAAAATTCCCCAGCACTGAAACACCAAACACTCCCTCTTTACGCAGCAATGAAAGCCTCGCCCTTACTCATAGCCTGGCATAATGACAATCAACCAATATACTCTGTACACTTCGAGCCCCATGGCAAAGGTCGACTTGCAACGGCTGGCGGAGACAACAACGTCAGGCTGTGGAGGGTGGAGAAGGATGGAGAAGAGAGGAATGTGACATATCTCACTACACTCTTAAAAGTGAGGATCTGCGAAGCTCTCTGTGCCATTGCCTAATGTAAAGCAGCACACCCAAGCGGTCAATGTCGTACGCTTTGCTCCTCGTGGTACGACGCCCTCATTGCTACCAGTGAGCAACGGCTGAACATGTCTAGGAGAAATGCTTGCAAGCGCTGGGGACGATGGGAACACTCTGCTCTGGGTTCCATCAGAGACCCACTCTCATACCCCTGCTTTTGGTGAAGATGCACTCGAAGACAAGGAGACTTGGCGGATCAAGCACATGTGCCGTTCTTCTGGCTCGGAGATATACGACTTGGCTTGGTCACCTGATGGAATCTTTTTCATCACTGGTAGCATGGACAATATCGCACGCATATACAATGCTCAGTCCGGTCAGTAAAAAGTTCCTTTATCTGAGTAACAGGCAAATCAGAGGCTTGTCCCCTTCCCGTTTACATGTACATGAACCGCCCACTTGAATTGTTTTTTTGCCCAAGCATGAGGCTGATGAAAGGCTTAACCCCCCGCAGGACAAATGGTACGGCAGATAGCAGAGCACAATCATTATGTGCAAGGAGTGGCTTGGGACCCACTTAATGAATATGTAGCGACGCAGTCTTCCGATCGATCGTGCCATATCTACAGCCTAAAGACGAAGGACGGCCAGTTCACACTCAATCAGCACAACAGAGTGACGAAAATGGATCTACCTGGTAGGAGAATATCCTCAAGCAGCCCAGCCCCGCCAGAGTCAGCCATGCGTGGCCACTTAGCCGGTGATGCTTCCTCGTTAGCTCCCGGATCACCTCAACCATCAATGCCGGGCACTCCAACATCCCTCGCGTTACCGATGAACCCGCCGGCGTTATCCCACAGTCGGCGTTCCTCTTTTGGGTCATCGCCCTCGATACGACGATCAGCCTCTCCCGCGCCATCCATGCCTCTGCCTGCCGTACTGCCAATGGAGAAATCCCCGAATCCCTACTTGATGGGCAGTATAGGTTTCAAGAATGCAGCGATATACGGGAACGAAACTTGTACCTCCTTCTTCCGAAGATTGACATTCGCCCCTGATGGGAGCTTGCTTTTCACACCAGCTGGCCAGTATAAGACCTCCTACCCAGCAGAAGGAGCCAAAAATGCCGACGAAGTGATCAATACGGTCTACATCTACACTCGAGCAGGTCTCAATAGGCCACCTATAGCGCATCTCCCGGGGCACAGGAAGGCATCCATAGCAGTCAAATGCTCTCCTGTGTTCTATACCCTTCGTTCCACACCAAGGACTACTGCCAACATAACTATTGATACATCATCTGCAGAAGAAGCAATAGCACCTTTGCCTGACTCTGTGCTCTCATCGAAGCCTTCGACACTTTCGGCAATGGAACCACCGCCACCTACCATGCCCTCTCCGATGGATTCCTCGCGCCCTACATCCTCACCAAGACCGACGGAAACGGACCTCGCTTCGATGCAAGGGCCCACCCCAGCGTTCGCTCTGCCATACCGCGTCGTTTATGCCGTGGCTACCGTAGATGCAGTACTCGTATACGACACGCAACAACTCACTCCCATCATTTCAGTGAGCAACCTCCACTTTGCGACTTTCACGGACCTTACCTGGTACGTTGCCCTTTTGATTCAGTATCTTGGCCTGCCTCTGTCTGGGACATTCGCCTTTACTTTTAGCCTTCGCCAATACTGTTTTACCTGAAGAACCAAATTTGTTAGGGTTAGCTCCCTTTCAAAACACCAACTGCTTAGAGCCTCTTGACTCGAGCTTGAGTCGCTTGTGGCTTACTTCCTTATCTGGCATTCAACGTGAACTGGCACTTTGCGCAAGCTGACTTTATCGCAGGTCTAGTGACGGACTGACGCTGCTTATGAGCTCATCCGACGGCTTTTGTTCCAACCTGACATTCAACCCTGGCGAGCTGGGACAAATCTATAGCGGGCACGTGCCTACGGTTCACCATCCTTCTCCAGCCATTTCGACAATGTCAACAGCACAACCAAGTCCCACCTCTGCGTCTGCTCCTCCTTTTGATCGGCAACCCACGCCTGTGTTAGCTCCTACAGCCTCGCCCGCTCCTCTTCCCCCACCCAGTCCGACGCGGTCTAATTCGACGTCCTCAATCGCTACGCAGTCATCTCAGATGATCAATAATCCTACTCCTACCTTGGGTAGTGTTCCCAGTGTGGCGGCTACCAACCCTTCGTTCAGTGGCCTTCCATGGACAACTCCCCCGCAGACGCCAATGTCAGGGGTGGTAAGCCGACCAAGTTCGGTGAGTGGCAGTGTTCTTGGGAAGAGAGACACGAGTGAGTCGGAAAAGGAGGAGGCGGCAGTGCCGAAGAAGAGGAGGATCGCTCCTACCTTGGTCAGCAATGAGGATCCTTCTACGGGTTCTTGACCCACTTGAAGTTTTGCGTTGACTGTTTGAAATTCTTCACAAACGCAGATAATGCATCCGACTTAGCATGGCGCATGGAGGTACTATTGTCTATTGGCCACCGAAGGCGAAGGGCAATTCACTTTGGACGTGATGCGTGGAAATAGGGCACGGGGTGGTGTTTCAAGGTGGCATCTTACCGTCATAAGTTTTGGGTAACATGCGGCACGACATGTATCTACAACATAAATTGAGCTCCGGGTGTACCTGACTAGAAATTTACGGGCTCTAGCTTGTCGGCTTGAAATCAAGGCAGATATATTAGGATACGGAGTAGAGTACTCGCTGTCACATGGCCATTTTCTGAACTGTGCATAATCTTGCTTGGGTCTAATTAAAAACTTAGGGGGAAAGTTCAAAGGATTGTTTTGGGATCGTCAGGCCAACGTGAGGCGCGCTCAAAGCCACAAATGATCTCGCCGCTTGGTGCTCGTAGGTCGTAACCATGCACACCAACCGCTCTCGCTCTTCCTTCCCCTCCCAATCTTCAACAACACCAATAAAAACAATAAACAATAACAATAACAATAACAATACCGTACTTGATCAGCAGCCTCAATTTTCAAGCTGACCTTTGAAAGTAAGTAGGTATACTACATTCATTTGTCAAAAAGCAACGTGAAACATCAGTTCCGAAATCCCAGGCGCGTATCAGGGTCCACTAACGTCACCCCGCCTCGCCCGCTCATGGTTACAATTGGAAGAGAACACGAACACATAAACACTTCTTCTCATAAATTCTATCTTTGCTTACCTCCTTTGCTTGCGATAGAAGAACTCACTACACCACTACCACGCAAACACTCATCCATCAATCACACAAACAACACCCACCATGCATCGCACATATTCCATGCGACAGAGTCGCGCACCGACTGCTTCGCAAATTCAGAACCCACCCCCACCATCTTCCTCCACAAAGTCGGGTCGTTTCTTTGGAAAAGGCGGCGTCGGTGAGTTCTTTTCCTCTGTGATGCCTTTTGTAAAATCTTCATTTCACCTTCATTTCTCCTTCATAAGCGCTTGGTGGGACTGCACTCAAGGCTGCTGCGGCTGGATCTACGTGAGGGTGTACATTTGCCCGAGATAAGCCTTGGACGGCTTGCATCCTCACGTTCCTACGCCTAAAATTTCGCACCGCCTGTATTTAGCTACCATCACTCCCGCAAAACTGCACAATGAATAACGTCCGCCAGAGCTTCTCTGCTTGGGCTTGGGCGAGAGCAGACTGAAACCTTCACATTATGGTGCCGCTCCTGCTTGATGCCACAGGCTAACAGCTCCTTTTCGTCGTGGTGTAGGTCATGCCTTTCGCAAATCTACCGCTGGCGCATTCGGCCCAGACCTCGCAAAGAAGCTCGCGATCCTGGTGAAGATGGAGAAGAATGTCATGCGTAGCATGGAGCTTGTCGGACGCGAGAGAATGGAGGTGGCTGTAAGCTTTCCACGGCAAAGTACAGTCTCGGCAGCAATACTGATCGAAAAATGCAGCAACAACTCTCAATCTGGGGCGAGGCTTGTGATGACGATGTTTCGGATGTTACGGACAAGCTTGGTGTCTTGATTTACGAAGTTGGCGAGCTTGAGGACCAACTTGTCGACCGCTACGACCAATACCGTGTGACCATCAAGAGCATCCGCAACATTGAGGCTTCGGTCCAGCCCAGCAGAGATCGTAAGAATCTTCTTGACTGTAATCTCAAGCCTCGAGCTAATGAATCTATTCTGTAGGCAAGCAGAAGATCACCGATCAAATTGCTCAGCTCAAGTACAAGGAGCCCAACAGCCCCCGCATCGTTGTTCTCGAACAGGAACTTGTCCGTGCTGAGGCAGAGTCCCTCGTTGCAGAGGCCCAGCTCTCCAACATTACCCGTGAGAAGCTAAAGGCAGCTTTCACATACCAATTCGATGCTCTCAAGGAACACAGCGAGAAGCTCGCCATCATTGCTGGCTTTGGAAAGCATCTTTTGGAGCTTGTTGACGATACTCCCGTGACTCCAGGAGAGACCCGTGAAGCTTATGACGGCTACGAGGCTAGCAAGGCGTAAGTTTGACATAAACCCCAAGCCAGTCTTTCATTTGTACGCCGCTACTAACCTTGGTGCAATTACAGCATCATCCAAGACTGCGAAGACGCCCTTACCAACTGGGTTACAGCCAACGCTGCCATCAAGCCATCCCTCAGCACTCGCGCTCGCAACCTTTCTCAACGTCGTAAGAACAACATGGGTGAAGGCGTCGGCCACGACCTCTCTGGCCAGGACAGCAGTATGAAGGATCGTGAGAGCGGACTGTGGGTCCCAGCTGGTGCTCACCGCGAATACTCAGGTGAAGAGGAAGAAGAGGAGGAGGAGGAGGAAGAGCCTTCAGCTGAGACAAGAGGACGCGAGGAGGAGAGGCCAGTTGAAGCGTAAGCGGCAGTTGCAAACATGATCAGCGAAAGGGTGATGGGGGGTGGTTCGAAATACCCAGCTCTGATGTTGAGAAGAGCAACGCGGTTTCCTTACACTACTGCGTTTCCTTGTTGGTTACGTGCTGGACGAGGGGTAATGAATGAGAAGCAGGGAGACGTTCTGTAATAATAGTCGATCTTGTTTGCTTGTCGTCACCCTTCTAGATAGCAAAGAATTCGATGATTTAGCTTGCAATCCTTGTGCTCATCCTTGGAATATATATGACTTGATATGCTTCAAATGACACTGAAACTCCTCAATGAAAAAGTCGTTGTTTCATAACTTCTTCTGGGTTAGCTGGGAATAACGTATTGATACATTCTACTCTCTTTCCTAGCACTGGTGCATTGCTGAGTGGAGCAAATCCGATCCACGCATTCGAGCCACGGCCTTAGCATGACAATGGGTACGCTACATCTCCTTGTGAACAGAAATTAGAGCATGATACATAGTCAGCCATCTCCCCCACCTCATATAGCTATGCGGACCTCCTCCTCCCCAGAGCTCGAGGACTCTGATCACCAATCCACTCTGCAAGGAATCCTTACCAGACATATTACGCCTCCACAGTCCCTACGAGCCTCCATATCTCCACCGCCCTCCCGGGCTAGAAAGAGCCCGCTTCAACCCACAAGCCACTCTGTTAGGCAAGATTTATGTTCACCCCAGCGATCTGGAGACTTCACTCCCTCCCTTGCAGCAGTCGAAGCAGGGGACGCTCAGATCCACAATCACCTCGAATACTTCTCCTCCCACATCTCCTCATCCGCCAAACCGTCCGCACCTCTCTCAATTCCTGCCTTCGAGGACCTCTACAAGCGAAACCAGCATGAGAATGGGCGCCATTGGGTCATACATCAGCATGATCATCCTGTAGCAGGCGTGCACTATGATCTGCGGCTGCAGATCAATCAGACAAGCTCGATCAGTTGGGCGATTATGTATGGGCTGCCAGGCAATGTCAATAGCAGCAGGTTAAACAGGAATGCTACGGAGACGAGGGTGCATAACGTTTGGGTATGTGGATAGAAGGAAGCTCGTGTTTAAGGACTGGATGCTGAGTTTTTCGAAGAACCACCTCATTGAGACTGCTTCTGCGTCCACGGGGAGCCTCCTGGTTTGGGATACTGGAGAATACGAGATGCTACCTTATCGTGAGAACATCGAGCAGGTGACCGATGACGAGCTGTCAGATGGGGATAGCAGCCCTTCCTCGAACCTTTCGGACAGTGAAAAACTTCAGGCAGCTTTCCGCACTGTGGGTGTCCCCTTTGCACATCTATAGCTACGACGACACTAAAGCTAGCTCAGCGCAAGATTCGGATTCGCCTCCACGGTACCCGTCTACCACTTGGTTATACCCTATCAATCCGTCTCCTGATCTCGGAAAACCGCCATGAACAGCCCGCCAAACCGTCCAGAAAACGCCGTAGGAAAACTTCGGCGGGTAGGCGTTTAACCCAAGGAACACCGCCTACCTCTGATCTCGATGATGATGAAGTGGCAGACTCTCACCCTAACTCAATGGACGTATCTGTGTCAGCTCTTGAGCGTGAGATTGCCGAACAGGAGGATGAGGAAGTCCGCCTCACCAACGCTTATCCTGGCGCGACCAACAGCATTGGCTCAATTCATCAACGAAGATGGTACCTTTCAATGGACCGGTACGCTTCTGGCTTTCGTCCGTCGCGCAAAGAAAACCGTAGTAAAGGCGGCAGGAGAATGTGGACGAGGGGAAGGGAGGGTGAGAGGTTACTGGGCTTCGAGCCGTTCTTTGTTATGGGCAGAGAAACGGAGAGAAGTGTGGTGACTGGGAGGACTGCTGATGAGGTGATGGCTGATGGAGGGGTGCGAGATTTTGTGGGGAGGAAGGGTTGGAGGCCCGTGACTGAATGAAGCAACTTGAAACTAACGTGCTCACGAACATTTTGTAACTTATAAGAGTGTGGTATTGGATCTTTCAATACCTAAGTCACAGCCGACTTTTGCATCAAGAACCTCAGAAATGGACCTCGGCCAGGATGCCTCCCATCTCCTTCAATATGTGCGGTTTCTGGAGCCATAGACTCTGACCAAGGCACTGGTTTTCGGCCAAAAAACTCAACATGGTCAGGCTTATCGCCGGTGGTAAAGAATTCAAATTCCTGCTGCTTCACTCCTCCGCGAACCATTCCGGGAGCGTTTGCCGTTCAATATTCCACTCATCGGCGCTAGTGTCAGCTTCGTCCGCTGCAGATTACCACAAGAGCTACCCTTTCGGGTTGTTCATCTGGGCCAAGGATCTTCTAAACTGAATGCATTAGTCTATCTCTACGATCCCTCGTATCCTTCGTTCTATATGCAACCCATCGAAGGACTATCCCATTTGCGTGGACCAGTAATGTTCTTCGAAACCTCCGCGAATCGGAACCGCTCCTGGTCACCAGGTCCTTAGCCGTCCGGGCATAACCCCACGGTAGTGGTACGACGATGCTCCCCCCTCTTGATTGTTTGATGTTTCCACATCAACTTCGATTGTTGAACACTCTCGTCTATGAGACTCAATGGCCGACGAGCGTGGGATGGACTTATTGGTGAAACGCTTAAAGGACCTTACACCTGTGGTAGAAGATATCCGCAAGATCTCGGGTACTGCTGGAGTCTCGATCGGTGTCTTGCACCAGCAAGAAGTCGTTCTCGCCGCAGGGTTCGGACACAGCGACATCCAAGCCAGGAAAGAGCCAGATGGAGATACTCTTTACTATATTGCATCTCTCACCCAGTCCATCACCGCCTCTGGGATCGCTCTCTTGGTCGAAGATGGGAAGTTACAGTGGTACAGCGCGATTTCCGATCTTCTTTCTAAATTCCAGCATCGATCCCCGTTGATACACTGTCACACTACTGTGGGGGACATCCTGAGTCACCGCACCGGTCTCGAGCAAAAGGTCAGTTTCTGGATGGGCGAGCACAGTTGGCCGCAGATTACACGGAGCAATTTCACGAAGACGACTGCATACCTCGAGCCCATCTACCAACTTGGGTCCGAGTTCCTCGAAAACAGTTGGACCTACGGGTTGACGGCTCAGATCATCAAGCGGCAAAGCGGACACGACTTCAGCGACTTCATCGAGCAGAGAGTCCTCAAGCCATTGAACATGGAGCGCACTGGCCTCGCTAGGAGTCGTCCATTCCCCACTGATGTCGATAATTTTGCGGAGGCGTACATGTACAATGGGGACCGACCATATCGTGTGCACAAGCCCCCCATTGAGATCAGTAGCGAGCACGAAGCTACTGCTGGAGTCAAAAGCTCCGTTAATGACCTTATGAGGTACTACGCAACGCTCCTCCATGCGGCAAAAGAAGAAATGAGGTCGGATGGGACACACGAGCGGAGTTCACCACTCAAGCAGGCACGAGAGCTATTCAGACCCTATACCACAATGGAAAGGCTACTGCCTAACTTTGGCAAGACAGAGTATACCTTGGGCTGGGCACAGGTAATGCTTCCTAGCGCTCTCGGCGCTTTAAGCGGCAACGCCGAGCTTGTCAAAAAAATGCCTCGCATAGGCGAAGGACTGGCAAACGCTCCGCTTGTCTTCTACCAGTCTGGCAGCTTGGTCGGCTATCAATCGTCCGCCATCCTGATCCCTGAAACGAACTCGGCGATTGTCGTTCTCTCCAACACCCTCGCGAACCAGAATGCGACAGACTGGATAGCACAAGCTGTGCTTGAAGCACTTATCGACGTCCCATACCCTACTGATTTCGTGGCTCTAGCGCGAGAGGCCGCTGCAGAGGACGCTATGCTCTTCTCTTACATGCACCAAGTCCTTGTTGCTAAGCGCGTTTTCGGGACCCTATGTCGAGGCCTCGATACTTACATTGGCAGCTACGAAAACGAAGTCAAAACGTTCACCATAGAAATATTCTCTGGCGAAGCAGGTCTTTGTCTCTCCTTCAACGGCAGTCATGATGAGTATGAGCTGAAGCACTACCACTTCGACATTTTTTCGTTTGAGATGGATTATCAGGACTTCTTGAGGAGAGAGATGCGGCCGGTGACGTATTGGAGGTATTTCCTACTGGAATTTCGTGAGGGTGCAGGGGGCGCAGAAGGGACGATCGACACTATCATATGGAGACCTGATCGCTTGCTGGAGAAAGGCGAGGCATTCGTGAAGCGGGCGGCTATCGAAGAAGTGGCACAGGCCTTGCGAGAGGGGAGTTGAGCGTGAGAATGGGCTGGGGACCCGGGAAGATCTTTTGCTGCTGATGGTCAAGGTTGGGAAAATGCGTTGGACATACTATACTGGATGACATGGGGATAAGGACGGATAGTTCAGATCCAAGTGGCACGTCTAAAGGCCATCTACGTCCGTTCCTTGGGTCCACTGTTTTCTCAAGGTCCAAAACTATTGGACTGAAAGTTGCTGTATACCACCATCTACAAAGCCACCAAGCTTACCAATCTACATAATCGAAGTATCGAGCGACGACATATCTGCTCAGTTGAATGTCCAAGTCCTATCACGAGTCTGAAGTCGAGCGGCTCAGGCTCAAGGCTTTAAGCCCATCTGCATGCTCTTAGGATTCTGACTTTGACAATCTTATGGGTTTCTGGCCCCCAATCCTACTTCTGGGTGGCGGTAGTAGCCCCTCAATGCGGGCGGTCTGAAGGCCTGATCTGGAGACTTGGAGCAGGCACTCCTCAAGGTCTGACTCCTTAGTGTCTACTCAATGAATTCACCCCTCCCCAATTCATATCCTACAGTAGAATCAGGCCTGCTAGTTATGTAGCGTCACTGTCTCCGAGCATAAGGGTAGCGCGGGCGGCAGCTCGAAATCATGGCTAGAGTGAAAGATGAATAAAAACACGGTCTCTTGGTGATGCATAAGGTAGCTTGTGTTGCTTGTATTAGTACATAGTAGGAAGCTAACTTGTATTATGTACCTTACCTTACCTTAGGTAGTTATGTCGCCAGTAGAAATGCATCAAGCTAGCGTGCTGCCAGACTGGACCGGTTACATAAACCGGATACGATACCCTTTTAGAGAAGTGATCTGCATCGAAAAAATACGTGTTGCAATAATCTCAACATCTATTATGTGACCCAGTCACTCTGCATGTCAGCACCATATTGTTCGCTGTGGACGAATTTTTGTTTATTATCTTCTATTGCAAACAACACTTTGTTTGGTCTAAGATGCGGGTGACTCTTCATGAACCTAGACATCCAAACCCTTTCAGTGTGACTCACTGACCTTGTATTAAAAAGCTCCTGGAATACAGTCTTTGCTTTAATACAAACCTCGAAATATTTATCCTCTTCACTTCCAGGTCTTCTCGTCATTTCGCTGTCGCACATGGAACCCTCCCAAAGTCTCTCCTATAATGCTGGCTTGAGTGCCTTGGTATTAGTCTTCTTCACTTCTATTCCCACGCTTTTGAGACTTTTCAAGAGAGCGACATCAAAGGCGAGGGATAACGCACCTGATAAGACCTCCCAACTATATGAAGACGAAGATGGCATTGCCACTGAGGAGACACAGAAAGGGTACACTGCAGCCTTGCCCAAGTATCTTGCTCTTTCGCTCTCGGTTCTGGGGTTATCAGCCTCCATGGGCATAGCAGTATACACAACAGTCCATCCAATGTTGAATCTATATGTCGAGAATTGGTTAAGCTTCGGCACTTGGGTACGAATGTTGTCAAACCTAACTGTTTACACAAGCTGATGCTTCAGTAGTCATGCCTCGTCCTCCAGACCGTATACATAGCCCTTGAGCGCGACTCGGTGAAGGGATACAACTATGGTTGTCTAACTGCACTGGCCTACGCTTTACTGACCGCTGCGACTTGCATCCGCATGGTCACGCTCCTCTCTCATTTGTCTTCGTTCTGGTCTCATGATGCCTTTCTTGTGTTAGACGGGCTTCAATTATGTGCCGCCATATTGTGCTGCCTGGCATGTCTGAGCTTGCCTAGGCGTCCCATTGTTGAGGAAGGGGGTACTCCCGTCGATGGTCAGTACACCGTTTCGGCGTTCGGTCGGTATACTTTCTCCTGGGCAGCGGTTACGCTCGTCTTAGCAAGAAAGAACAAGACTCTTGGCCTTGAGGATTTGCCCAAATTGCATGTGGAAGTGCGCTCCGCCTACTGTCAAGAACACCTAAGTACATTGAAAACAAAGGATCAGCTATGGAAGACTTTGTTGTCCGCTCATCTTCCAGAACTTCTCTTCCAGAACATCTTCACAGTACTCCACTCCGCTGCACAGTTTATACCTCAGCTTGTTTTGTACCAACTATTAAAGCGCCTCGAATCGCATACTCGAGGCGTCTCAGCAGACTGGACGACTTGGGGATTAGTAATCGCCCTTGGACTCGCCATCATACTCTCGGCCTGGGCCCAGGCTTGGCTGCATTGGATAATTTGGGCTAGATTAGGACAGCCACTCCGGACAGAACTTTCTGCTATGATATTTAGCAAAGCTACCCGTCGTAAGGATGTGAAAGGCACGAAAAAATCTGAGCCGGCTACCCATGTTGACACGGCGAATGGAGCTAGTACTCCTACTGCTTCTTCAGGAACCCCAGGAATCAACGACCAAAAAACGGCTAAAACACATCCAATGTCGGGCTCAACCCCTGGTCAAGCAGAAACGGTGACGGTGGAAGACGCATCAGAGGAAGATATCCAGAAGAGCCGTCAGAGCACAATCAACCTAGTGGTAAGGCTTTCTCCCTTCATCAAACACTTACAAGATATCTAAATGCTCGCGACGACAGGGAGTGGACGCAAAGCGTGTTTCGGACTTTGCCATGTACTACTATCTCTTCCCCCAAACAATTACCATGTTGGCAGTCAGCATAACGTTCTTAATCAAGCTGATCGGCTGGAAAAGCTTGCTTGCGGGACTCTCAGTGTTTGCGATCGTTCTGCCTCTCAATATATACACCTCAAAGCGCTACAGCGATGCCCAGGGGGATCTCATGAAGATCCGAGATCAGAAAATGGTCGTCATTACTGAAGCGCTTCAAGGCATTCGGCAAATCAAGTTCTCTGCCCAAGAACAGCAGTGGCAAGAGAGAATCGGCAAGAAGCGTGACGAAGAGCTTGCGACACAGTGGATGGTTTTTTGCTTTGATACGGGCCTGATCTCTATCTGGATACTTGGACCGGTCATGTTAAGTGCTATCTCTCTCGCCGTATATTCCGTACTCAATGATGGTCTCTCTGCATCGGTGGCATTTACATCTATAGCGGTAATGGGGTCGATGGAAAGTTCATTAGCTGTTGTGCCAGAGATCATCGCAGATGCTCTTGAAGCTTGGGTGTCGGTCAAAAGGATAGACAAATACCTTAAAGCGCCAGAAAGGGACCCCTACATCATTTCAAGCGACACCATCGTCTTCGAGAATGCATCGATCGCTTGGCCATCGGACTCACAAGAAGAGGATCCTGATCGTTTCGCACTCAAGAATGTCAACGTCCGGTTCCCAAACAAAGAATTGAGCGTCATCTCTGGCAAGACAGGGTCAGGCAAGAGCCTCTTTCTTGCGTCTATCCTCGGGGAAGCGGACCGATTGGCAGGACATGTCAAGGTTCCTCAACCACCTTCATTCGAGGAGCGCTTCGACTACAAGGCTAACAAAAGTGACTGGATTATTGACTCAGCAATCGCATTCGTAGCTCAGATCCCTTGGATTGAAAATGCCACTATCAAGGACAACATCCTCTTTGGTCTACCTTTTGAATCTGGCCGCTACAAGAAAGTGGTAAGTTGCTGTGCTTTGGAGAAGGACTTGGACCTGCTGCCCGATGGTGAGCTTACTGACATTGGCGCTAATGGCATAAACCTCTCGGGAGGGCAGCGCTGGCGTATATCGTTCGCTAGAGCTCTATATTCGCGGGCCGGCATCCTTGTCCTAGACGACATTTTCAGGTAAGGTTCCTGAAACACATTACTATCCCATGATCAATGTTGGCTAATCTTCTAGCGCTGTTGATGCTCATGTCGGGCGGCAGCTTTTCGAGGACGCTCTGACGGGCGAGCTGGGCTCAGGAAGGACACGCATCCTGGTCACCCATCATGTGGGCCTGGTCCTGCCTAAAACGGCATACACGGTGGTCCTTGGTGAAGGGACGGTACAACATTCCGGTCTTGTAGAAGACCTGAAAGCCAAGGGTGTCCTCGAAGACCTTATCAACCAGCAACAAGAGAACCAGGCAAGGGATCTCAAAAAGAACGTAGAGGCGCCACAGCAAGTAGAAAATGCAGCCAGTGGTGGCCTCAGTAAAATATTATCACACGCGTCGACCTCGACCAAGAAGTTTGACGATGGGGAACTAGACATACAAGGAAAGGCACAGCCGAAAAAATTCACCGAGGATGAAAAGCGAGAGACAGGGCGAATGAATGTCAATATTTACAAGCAATATCTTGTATCCAGTGGCGGATTTTGGTTTTGGGGTCCCATCATGATCCTTTACGCTGCATACCAAGGGCTGATCTTAGGAAGATCCTGGTTCATCGGTATCTGGACAAGATCGTACGATACAGAGTATCGTTCGTTATTTGTCC
This sequence comes from Pseudevernia furfuracea, assembly GCA_022315425.1. Lineage (NCBI taxonomy): Eukaryota > Fungi > Ascomycota > Lecanoromycetes > Lecanorales > Parmeliaceae > Pseudevernia > Pseudevernia furfuracea. Next base: position 385,744 of record JAIUPT010000042.1, read on the forward strand.
AAGTGCTTCCATACAAATACTCTCCTGTGAGGGACAATGCCTACGACACCCAGACTTCGAATGACAACTTGTCTTTCTACTTGACTATCTATGTTGGACTCAGCGTAGTCGTTTGCATCTTCGGAACCTTGAGGTACTTCTTCGTTTTCATGGGATCGTTGAGAGCATCCAAGAAGCTCTTCGAGAATATGACATACGCGGTCCTTAGAGCGCCGTTGAGATGGCTAGATACTACACCCGTCGGCAGAACACTGAACAGATTCACCGCCGACTTCGCTCTTATCGACTCGAGGTTAGGGAATGACATAGGTTTCCTTCTCTATCATATCCTCGAGCTGGCAGGTATCATCATTGCGGGTCTCTTTGTGTCACCTATCATGCTTTTGTTCGCTCTCCTACTACTACTCCTGTGTGGGTGGGTCACTGGATGGTATCTTTCGGGTGCTCAAGAAGTCAAGCGGCTTGAGAGCAATGCCAAAAGCCCTATTTTCGAACAATTCGGTTCAGCTCTTGCAGGCATCGGCACCATTAGGGCTTTCGACAAGACCGATATATACATTGAAAGAATGTTTACTAAAATCGACACACATGCGAGGTCACTGTGGTTACTCTGGCTCTGCCAAAGATGGCTGGCGCTCCGGTCAAATGCCATTGGTGCTATTTTTTCACTTTTGGTTGCTGCTGTTATAGCTTTCTACGACATCGAAGCTTCGCTTGCTGGCTTTGCTTTGAGTTTTGCACTCCAGTACAGCAGTGCCATCTTATGGACAACACGATGCTACGCAAACTGCGAACTCAATTTTAACGCGGTGGAAAGAGTTGCAGAATATGCCGATCTGCTCATCGAGAACCAAAGCGCGAGCGTCAAAGTCCCTGCTGCTTGGCCTACGGAAGGTCGGCTACAGATCTCAAACCTCGTTGCAGGCTATGCGGCAGATCTGCCACCAGTACTGAAAGGCCTCTCATTTTCTGTGGAAAAAAATCAGGTATGTTATTCCAGAGTGATGTCTTTCTATTCAATACCCCAGTCTGGGTCGCGAGACAGTTTTGAGAGCAGAAAAAGGCTTTCATTCCCAAGCATGCTCCAGAAATTGATTCTGACGGCCCAATTTCCTCTCACGAGATGGGCTTCTTGCCTGTTGCACTGCTCTTGGACCTGTCTGTGAAAGTCAGCTTTATGTCATGCAGTGGGCCTCTTTTCCCCGTTGTGCTCCCTAGACTTGTCTTATGAGTTGAGTCTGTCTCTGTGAGGGTGCGCTGACTCTTAAATCATCTTTAGCGAGTTGGCGTAGTGGGTCGGACTGGTGCTGGCAAGTCCTCACTCACATTGGCTCTATTCCGCTTCTTGGAGGCCCGCGAGGGCTCTGTACACATCGACGGCATCGATGTTTCAAAAATCAGTCTCCACGACTTGAGGAGCCGCATTGCGATTATACCGCAAGACCCTGTCCTTTTTTCCGGCACAGTTCGCTCGAACTTGGACGCGTTTGACCAACACACAGACTCCGAACTTTACGACGCGCTTCAGCGCGTGCATCTGATCCGCACAACAGGCACCAATTCTCGAGACGAACTCGCCGGGTCAGGCTCGGGCTCGCAAACACCCATCCCAGCAGTCGCACCGGGCACCAACACCAACCCCTTCACGTCCCTCTCCTCTCGCATCACCGAAGGCGGCCTCAACCTCTCCCAAGGCCAGCGTCAACTCCTCTGCCTCGCCCGTGCCATAGTCTCCCGCCCTAAAATCATGGTGCTCGACGAAGCGACGTCGGCCGTCGACATGGCAACCGATGTTCTCATTCAACGCAGTATCAGAGAGGAGTTTCAGGATTCGACGCTGATTGTGATAGCGCATCGGTTGAGCACCATTGCTGATTTCGACAAGATATTGGTCATGGACGATGGCGTGGGGGTGGAGTTTGACGGGCCGAAGGAGCTGTTGAGGAAGGATGGAGGGGTCTTTAAGGGGATGGTGGAGCAGAGTGGGGAGAGGCAGCGGCTGTGGGAGATTCTTGAGGGTGTTAGCGAGGGGGAGGGAGAAGGGAAGGAGAAGGATTGAATAGGGATTTGTGACTTGCTTCTGGGCATGGCGATTGATGTCCTGCTTGCGATGGGAAAAATTTGGCGTTCAAAGGCGTCATGGAAGATTGGAAAAGCGATTTTGGAATACTCCACCTTTGCACTTTGTGGTCGCGAAGGACGTTTCATGCTGTCGAGACGGCCATTGGACGACTGTGAGAGAGCTTTTGGATAAATTCATTGCTATATAACTCGTTCCATCTAAATAAAGCGCAGACAAAACTCGAGAAATTTCTTCTCAGCTCCTGAAAACAACAAGTGCGCCTGCTTACGCACATTCCTCTAAATACCTGTGAGCTCTACCAAATTTAAACGGAGAAATGCAAGAAATGGGGGGTTGATGTCGTGACGGTCATTTATTTAACAATCCACACGACCGGCTTCTCGTCCCTTTGGTTTGGTTTTCGGACGATGATAATAGTTCGTGTCAATCATTGGGGCCTCCTGACCCGACCGACCCCGAGGAGACATGCAACATTATTCGCTGGCAATGTCTTCCAGCAGTTGTGCGGTTTCAAGGTTCTACACTTGAGATCTGCGCGCGTTCAAAGGCAGCGGCAGCACCAGAACTTGCAAATGTTTGAAAACGTTTTTCAATTTCCTTCTGCGACAGGCAACTACGTATTCGGGGGAGCTTTTTGCAGCTGCGAAACCGTGGAGAGTGAGTGGATTTTGCTGTTTTTTGCGGTTTACAAATTAACATCTTGGTTCGAAAAATTGCAGGCTCGCGCATCATTCCCAATTCGCTGAATGGATCTAGATACGTTATACTCACACCGTACTATACGACTCACAGGTGAGCCTCATCAGATCTACAGAGGTCATCGCCGCACCCTGCTTGCGTGGACATGGGAGCTCACTACAAGCTGGGGGTGTATATATCGGAGACCGTCGTCCCTCGTTCTTTGGTTTTGACACGTTATCAATTTCACATCCCTTTCAAAGCGTCATCATCTCGATAGATACAGCACTTGACCCACCAACCGAAAACAAAAGAAAGATCGATTCCAATCGAGATGAGGTCTGCAGGTGCGCTCACTACAGCCTTATTCGCGTTCATGGATGCGTTGGCACAACCTCCCACGCGCACGGGGTGCTGGCTGAGATCCATCCAAGAGGGACCTCGTCGGAGCGACGTATCAGACAATACTTCCGCGCCATATCGATCCCCCGTAGGCGAGTTCTCTTCCGGGTTGGACAGCAAGTCCTCACCAGGGCTTTGTAGCATCCCAATTTGCTCCCGAGACGGACGGTGTCTTGACAGATTCCCAAGAACGCTCGGCCACACCATCGGATCGGACGGTGCCGTGAGCGGCGCCAAAACCCGGGGGACTGCCCCGTCTACACCGGAGCGGGTCTGGAGAACTGGGGCTCCACCAAGCGCCGCTCTCGCAACCACCAGCAAAGATTCGATTCCAAGGGCCAGTGCTCGGTGTGTGTTGCCCGGTAGGGATACGGACCTCCGGTCAACTACCAAGCTTGGGTGCGTGATGCGAGCAATGCTACTGTCGGAGACCTGCCGACGACTGGAATATCTTTCCAAAGCTCTTTCCTTGCGCGCGGATCGACCATGACAGCTACAGCCGATGACCAAGGGTCCTCGCTGCCAGCTGCCGTGGTTTTTGCAGTGGGGTCAGGACGGGTGGAGCACCTTCGACACCGATGTCTGTACGAGCTCGTACATTACAAATGGTCAGGGCACGAGGCCGAGGGCGGCTACAACTTCATCACGCTGTCCATATGCACTTTTGGTCGCAGCTAGTCATCCTGGTGACTTTGGAGCCATCTGATTTGATGCTTGCGTGTTTTGCCTCCTCGATCTTTCCGGGTGAGCCTGAGAAATAGAGACTGGTGTAATCGTGACATGTCATCAGCATATCGGGATGCATCGTCATTGAAGCAAGAAAGTGGAAGGATCATTTACCCGGGCCATGTCATTGGGATTCACTGATGCATATTCCCGGAAGTGCTGTGACGGCAAACAAGACGCCCGTTTACTCCAGATCTTTCTTGTCGCCCAACCCGAACCTCACTCCATCCATCTCATTACTGATTTTTGCGCCGTCCTCTATGTCTAATCTTTGCCCATCACAGGCAAAAATCTTAATGTGACACTCAAGATCCTGGACCGAGACGGGCGTTTTGAGAGACAACGGCCCCTGTATCATCATGAAGCGGGCTCGAGTTCCTCCACTAGCCAACAAAGCCACGAAAGGGTCCCTTGCGCAAACATCAAGCAGGTCGATGGGGCAACCATCAACTGTGACAAGAGTGCGAATCTCGAATGTGGGAAGTGTAACCTGGTTCATGTATGATGCAGTTTGAACTCTATTGCTGTCAAACAGAGAGCCTCTCAAGGCTGATATCCGTTCTAGTACTGTGACCGGAGCTGTCAGGTAGCGCACTGGCCTCAGCACAAGCTCGATTGCAATTCGGATTTGAGAACGGCCGACTGGCTGCCAACTTGGGATCGTGAAGGACGTGAGCCGTCTTTCATGTCGAACAGCCCATTCCTTACCTTTGGCCATTTGAGATGCCTCTGGGGGAATGTCCCAGCGTATGACGTCCTCAATTTGCCCGAAAATGAGGGCGCAGATTATGGTCGGGATCTGAACCTTTGCTTCGCTGGTGAGTTCTTTCTTCAACAGGATCATCGCATAACACTACTTACGGACCTTGTATCTGATACCTAATACATAGCGTCCGGTGACCCGCGCAACCTCATAGAATCCGTTGTCAACCTGCCAGTAAACTATCAGGGGAGTTGCACTTGTGTTATCAATGATGAAGACCCGGTGGTTCTTTGCCGCAATGTTGTCATCCTACTCATTTCCGTTCTTCTCCCTCCAGGGGAAGCGGCAGACCTGATGCTCCATGTCTGGTACTCAGGCCGGATAACATCCAGCATGCTGAAGTGTTTGAAGGGATCTATTCGTGCTTTGATAGCAGACGTGGTTGGGAAGATCGAGAGCAAAAATGACGATATCTTGCTGTCGAAGACATGGAATTTCGGACCAAGGGAGGTTTCGGTGCGTCTATACAAGCAGCAGTGGTCTTTCCTCCTCAAGACGCTAGACTCCAATCACAACGTCTCAGAAACGGAGAAGCACCGTCTCTATGTTATGCTCAACGCGAGTCGCTTGGACCATCAAGAACGCCATCTACACTCTCAGACCCCGGCCGGGAGGATATGTTCTCACCAGAGGCGAAAGACGGGTGTTCTCGTTCCCTTTGGATCTTGTTTGGAACAATTCCAATGCTCCAATCCGTGAGTCTACTCCTTTGTCGACGGGAGCACCGGAAGGCTTACCAGATCCCGTAACCCGCAGGACCCTCTTCGACGCCGACACGAGCGAGTGGCTGCAGAAAGATTCGGCCGATCCGATCGACAGCTGGCCACTCGAGTCCGTCCAGAGCTCGGGCAGGAACCACGGCATACCCAGAGAAGACCGGTACGGCCGACTACACTTCTACATACGGGACAAGCTCGAAAACTTCTGTCGCCGAACGGCGAGGGCGAAGCAGCTTCGATTCCAGCTCTACTGCGTCAACGTCGCCGACCTTCCCTTCCACCTCAACGGCGGCCTCGAGAGAATCAAATTCGACAGGGTCGAGGTCGCCAACGTCGTCGACAGCCCATACCTAGGCCTGGAGAAGACCCTCCAGACCGGCGGGTCCCTGCTCAAAAGGCCGGCCGAGAACCCGCACGCGACGCTCATCGCGCTCTTCATGAACGCCATCCACGACGCCGAAACGGACCTCGGCAGCGACTACATGGCGGAGAGCTTTGCGTCGACCTTTGAAAAGATTGGCAAGTTCGCCGCGGCCAGGCTGTCCCGGTCCCCCGGGACCCTCGCCGCGGCCACGTTCAGGGTGCAGGCGAGGGACGTCTTTCGCGACTTCGACCATCTCTTCCGGCATCACATGAGGAGGGAGGATTTCGAGAAAGCCGGCCGAGGGGCCGGGGTGAGGATGAAGGCGGCCAACACCGCGATCGCGGCGTGGCCGCTGCGGCTGAGGAAGGAGTTTGGAGAGCCGGGGGCCCAGGAAGCGTTTGACGCGCTCATGGCGTCGGGATCTTCGGGGAATGAGCGGTATGTGGAGTGGATGAGAAGCTGATGATGATGATGCGGTGCTGGGGTAAGGATACAGATAGCCCACCTTCGATAATCAGACGACTTTTCTATCATGAGTTTCTTCGCTGGAATGGAATGTATGATGCACGCTCGATAGCCTTGGGCGCCCAGGCTTCAAAGGGAGATATTCGCCCTGCAGGCATATATGTTTGCATGTCATTGGTGGGTTATAGTTACTCATGGACAAAACATCTCACCTAGGGGTAACCATGACCCACCAGTAGCATGCAACATATGAATAGTCAATACTTTTCCACCACCACTACTATCAAGACCACACTGTCTCATTTGGGTTAAGGGGGCACGTTCGTCTCCTTTATATTGTTTTGAAGATCTTAATTAGGATGAAAGATTTGTCTTTCAACGTATTCAGCAATAGTATTCTCGGATACTCCTTTCCACCTTTTCTTGCTGTTGGGTCGTAGCACGCCTGCCCGGCTTATCAATTTAAATTGATAGTCTGTAAGATTCAAAGAGCATCCAGATTGAGAGACCTTCGACTCTTATGAAGGCAAATAGAGAGAGGCGGAACGAGAGACTTATCAACGGTGGACTAGCCCATCAATATCAGATTGTAAAATGGATGTGCGGTTTCATCGTTAAAGCGTCCCCGGACTAGAAGTTCGGGTCCCCAACCTGCCAGGTTTCGAGCCTTCCCACATACACCCGACCCATTGAAACGCTCTTTATTCCTCTGTCCCTTATCGACACATCTCCACCACTGTGCCTTTCTGCAGACCGCGGGCGTCTAGAGCTTCAACTTTCGACTGCGTTTCTGACTCTTTCCGAATCGCCGTCTGGCAAGCTGTTCTGTTCCGTCCATCAAACGGGCTCAGTGTTCTGTGAGTGGTAGTCGGAGACGCGGAAACTCGAACTCTGACGTCGATTTAGGGCCACTCCAGGAGATTATTTTACTCATGACTGGGACTGTTTCAGGAAAAAGGGGTAGACAACGGAAAATCTCATGCCTGGTGCTGCCCTAGTCGACCTTTTATATCACTTGGGCTGCGAACTCTTCTCGCAGCGTGTCTGCCATCGAGAGTAGTAGTTTCATGTCATCGAGTTGTACTTCCTCAACAGCTCCTTCATTTTCCCACACCAGTTTTCCGCCTCCATAGCCACGACCTCAACAGTCTTGCCATCAATAGTCTTCATTCCTTTTACGAAACTCGAATGTTTCAGCACTGCCTCCAACACATCGGCATTGCCCAGTTTCGCAGCATGGTGGACTGCCGCCCATCCATCCTGACCGACGATATCTCCGACGTTATCGAGGTCTAGCAGTGTCATCGCACACTCCGCACTGCCGTGGAGAAGAGCCTGGATGAGCGCACTGTTGCCATCGTGGTCTTTTACTGTGGCCATTACAGATCCAGGAGGAGATAGACGTAGCAGCAACTTCAGTGATTCTTTTTCGTCCTGTATACACGCGTGATGGAATATGCTCTTCCCAGAGGTATCTAGTAAGTCGAGTTTCGCCCCGGCATTAATCAACAACTCCATACACTTGGGGTCATCTATGAAATCGAACATTGGTGGCCGGCCATCCACATCTTGCGCGTTGATATGTGGTCCATTTCCTCCGTCACAAAGTAGAGTAACGATTGACCGTCTGATATCACCTCGCGTCGATAGGCCTGCACAATGAAGCGGAACTTGCTGGTCCTCCTGTCGAACATTACGATCTGCTCCTGCTTCCAGAAGGAGTCTAACACACTCCACAGACCCCCAGGCGGCCACATGCAATGGCGTCTCTGCCCAGCGGTTCGCCTGATTGATATTGAGCCGATGCGGATATCGTTTCCAGATCTCAAGAGCGCCAAACAAGCCATTCAGTGCCTTGGACTCTGCTGCAGCGTGTATGATGTTGGCATCCAGGTTTGATAATATGAACGGGTCTGCACCGTGTTCCATGAGGATCTTCATCTTATCTGTTCGTCCTGCCGAACTGGCCCAGTGTAAGGGCGTCCAGCAATACTTTTTGTCTTGTTGATCGATGAGATTGCGAATGATTTTATGAGTTTTCGGTTTCTGAGACGCCGAAGCTCGAAAGAGCTCGACGATTTCACCAAACAGTGGTGACCTCTTCCGATATTTTGATTTCCACTTAGCCCAGTCCGTTCCTGCAGGGGCATTGTTAGCATCATCGACGAGTTCTATGAGCCTAATTTCAAAATTAGTACTGCTTGACCGAAAAAGGTTAAGAAACGAGAGACACACTCCGTGAGCTGTGAGACGGCAATAGGATGAGAAAAGGTCTCACAGTTCACAAAGGGTGCCCAAAAGAGAAATAAACCAATCCAAAAGGTGCCTTACCGTTCAAGCGTGGGACGCTCCGGATCTGTAGGCTCATATATGTCGAGAACAGCAATATGGATTGGCGTGAATTCGAAATCACTGATGTAATCGTCTTTCTGAGAAAACACTTCCACAATCTCTTGTTCAACATGTGTCGATTCTGCGCCCAATGATTTCAAGATAGCTAGGTCAGCAGGCTTGCTATTTATAAGTATTAGCTTCGTGACCCTGGAAACATTCCGGCAACTGTAACATACCGTGTCCCAACGTCAGCCGCTTCAGTATCAGCACCAAGTCCTAGAAGATATTTCACGATGGGTAGTTGCCGGTTGTAGGCAGCGGTCTAAATACTCTCAGCTTGTCTCATGCTTACCGATGATTGAACTCACATGGAGAAGAGACCATCCATCTGGCGCCGTGTCCCATAGAGTAGCCTCACCGCTTTTGATGGAGTCTTTCAGCCTCTCCAAATTTCCATGCTTCACATATCTCATGGCGTCCGACCCTTCTGACACCATTCGATAAGTGTTGAGGTCATAGCGAACCTTAATACTCTTAGATGACATGACCTGTGAAATGACTTTGCGGAAGAAAGCAGAAGAGACCGCGACCTTGTCCCCGTATGGTTTTGCTCCTTGACAGCTGGGCTCGTTACACTGATACTGGGGGAGTTTGACTTTTGAGAAACCCCTAACAGGAATAGGCATACTCTGTGCGTGGCATTTGCAAAAACAGTCATAGCGGCACGCTCGACGTATTGCCAATGCGTCTGTTGAAGGACCTTCGTCATTTGTCATTTGTTTCGTCTCGTGGTGGACATGGACGCTGTCTACAAAGTTCTGGACCAAGGGAGATGTTGGTGATGTATCAATTGAAAGTCTCTGTAGTGGTGAGGTCGAGCCACCAACAGACGACGCAGTAGTATCGATAGATATTCTCCGAAGCGAGGAAGTCGAGCTGCCAGACGCACGCGTTGAAGGATCAGATACTATGGATTCCTGGAGAGATACGGAGTCGCTTTCCCCATCATCTGTTGAGCCGATCTGGAGGAACTCTGGATGTTGGCGGCAGACCGCGAGAAATGTTTCTCTAAAGACTTATATAAGTAACTCTGCAGTCAACCTAGAGGAGACGGCTACGAACGCATGCGCTAATGCCAAGAAACTTTGCAGCATCGTACTCTGCTCCTTGATTCGGTCGTGAAGCTTTTTAAGGCTTGATTTATGTTGCACCCATTTGATTCGACGCATAGGTGAGACTTCGGACTTCGAAATCTGTATAAGTCGCGTCTCCAGATCTTGGATTGTTGCGAAAGCGTCCTCAAGCGCAACTTTAATGACTTTTCCAGATATGTTGTGTCTTGTTTGGCGGCTCCGTAATACGCGATCGAAGCCCTTGAGAGCTTCGTCGAAAATCGAGACATCGTTGAGGAGTTCAAGAAGCTCTTTCTCGGCATCTTTGAAGCTTTTTATCAATTCCAAGAGAGAATTGCTGGCCTGGATAAGCTGTGACACCGAGGATAGTAAGCCGAGGGCTGTCATTGGATCCATTCTTGCTCCGCACTACCAGGAAGTCTTTAGATGGAGTCCTCGCAAAGTAATCTACATGCGTTGACGATAGTGCACATTCTCAAGGTGATAGGCCGAACTTTGCGTTGCGTATTGTCGCTGAGCACCAAAGGTTTCCGGCTGCATTCCAGGTCCAGACCACATAGGAGGAATTGTACTGCACCTTAGAAGTAGGTCGTCAATCGATGATGTCTAAAAGAAGTAACACTGCCCCGCTGGTGGCGCTTCGCTTCAGTGTGCAACCATCACGACCAGGCTGAGCGGCTGGTATTATTGCTCCAATCACATGTTTCCGCACCCATCTCCTTCGGATTTGAGTGGAGAAACAACGGCGGTATCACACTGTACATGCAGGAGGGTTGCAGGATCTCCTCTGTTCAGCGTTGTGGCCCCCCAGGGATATGCGACTTACATAACGACAAGATCATTGGTCAAATTATGAGGTTTGGCATGGAAATACTACCTACTTGGTACAACCCAAGCAAAATTACGTTTAGTAACGAAGCTAGCGCTAGTCCATACGACAATCGATCGCGCTGTCATCCAAAGTCAACAACTATGTGTGTACCAGCGCTCTCTACAAAAATCACCGCATCGAACAGGAAGGGAAACAAAAAGTCACTAATGATACCAGTTCTTATGAAACAAAGGAGGCTGCTGCGGGACTTGGGAGCAAGCATCCGTTTCATTTTGCCGCTTGGACTAGGTACTGCGAATCTATCACCGCGGGGGCACTCTTCGGGTGGGGGTGTGAATCTGCAACCCAACTGCATATGCAGCTAACATGCACCGTCACATCTCACTCGTACGAGGGTGCACTATAAATATAGTCAGTCCTCATGGCCGAGCCTCAACTGATCTTGGTTCGCAGAACATCACTGCTCGGTGTATTACTGCTGTGTACCATATAAGTCTGTTGCATGTATATCGCTGCCGCTGAATGCAGCGCTTTATATAGCTGTATATGTAGCAGCTGTTTCTTTGGCTTTGTTCCACTTTGTCAAAGCATTGGCTCGCGTAGGGTTGTACTCGCAAGCGAAGCAGTGGACTGCGCTCAAACTGCCAGAACGTGTAACAATGTAGCGGTCAGTCTTATAATACCAAGACAGAGTACAAACGAAGTATATAATTTGCCGAATACTCTCCTGAAAACCCATGCGTGTGACTCAATACCATCCATCGAATGGTGCCCAAAAGAGATAAATGTCAACAATCCAGACTGCCTCTTCCTCCAATAGATTTATTTCCTCGCCATCCACCCTTATCATCCCCAACGTGAAAAACGATTTCAATCCCCAAAGATCGATAAGAATAAACATCTTTCCTCCCCCATGCCTCTCCACGTCTGCCCGGCTTCGGAAACGGACGCTCCCCGCATCGCCGCCGTCCACATGGCCGCCTTCGGCGCCAACGCCATGCTACTCGCCCAATTCCCAACCCCGACGATCCGCGAACGGCTTCAGATTTGCATCGCGACGAAAGCACTCGCCGACATCAGGGATGCGAAGACCGCCGTCCTCGTCGTGAGGGATGACGAGAATGGCAACGATGTTGTCGGTTTTGCCAAATGGAGCCTGCCGGTTTGGGAAGGGGAGGTTGATGCGGAGCCGCCGTGGTTGTGGCCGGAGGGGACGGATCTGGAGGTGTTGGATCGGTGGACAGGGGTAGTGGAGGGCGCGAAGGAGAGGGTGGTGGGGGAGGGGCCTTGTTACCGTGAGTGGTGTTTACGTTGATTGCCATGTTCCCGCGTGTCTTGCGTACGAAAGGAATATCGGAAGATAACCTAATCGAACTCTGTTGTGATCGAGCTATCTATCCACTCCTACCTACACCTGGTCGATTGCCATCCACCAACGGAATCATCGAATAAGACAGTCACTCACCCAACTCTAGGTCTCACCTACATAGGCACAGATCCTCTACACGAACGTCGTGGTGCGGCTTCACTTTTACTCCAATGGGGCATCCAGCACTGCATACACGACCACATTCCTGCATATTTAGAGAGTACCGTTGACGCCGGCCCGCTTTACGAAAGACACGGGTTCACGTCTGCAGAAAAAATTTCCATGGTACTGACAGGGACGGGGAACGAGTCGGTGGATTATGAAGAAGTATGCTTCATTTTCAGACCTAGCGTTACGTCATGTACAGCCCGCACTTGATGGCCGTTCTCTTTTAGCCAGGTCAAAAATTTCCGCTTACGTTCCGTGTTTGAGAAGGTATGAGTGCAGATGATGTCCAGCTCGGTTGGGCGTCCTCGTTCCACCGGACGACATGGTGTGATCGTGCAGATACCATCAGAATTTTGCTTTCTTTTGGAATGTCGATGATTCAATCTATCTGTTTTCGGTAACCCTGGTCTGTTGCAGTCGGCTTTCAACAATGTCAATCTATTGCCTTGGGAGGTATCTGGGGATAGCTGTCGTGCGTGAGCAGGTTTTTTGAGACAGTTGGAGGAGAATATGGGTACTGACAGCACCTATGAAGCACAGAAGGAAGATAAGAAGAACGCAAGTAATAAAATCATAGATCCTGGAGGTATACTTAGTCCAGCGCTGCGGGCAGCCCCTTCATGCTATTCATTCGTCAGTCTTTCATACTGAGGACTGTCAGAACGTCCGGGCAGGCAATGTACTTGGTTGAGCACATGCTCGGGAAGAAGCCAGGACAAGCTGACATCGGAATGATGCTGTATTCAAACGATGGGGACGAAAGCTCAAGACGAGAACAGCCTCGAATGTGAAAGAAAAAGAGTTACCTTCGTCTCCTACCAACCGCCAACACCCATAATCAAACTCCAAATGACCCAAAATCCGCCTTTGAATCTACTTCACGTACGAGTATATACTTGGAAGGTAGCGGTCTCCGCGCCGAAGATTCGCGGCTTGTTCATTGCTGAAGGTGCAGAATTTATAAGTTTTGCAGCAATTATAACCAAACTTTCTTCGGGCAAAAATGCCGCAATACTATCTATTCTAATAGAGATACACAACCCCCCCTTCTAGACCATTCCATTACCACATAAACATCGATTCTATTTGACGGGGGACGACAGATCTTCTGCTCCAGAGAAGAAACTCTACGTGTATTGCCAAGCCGTAAACCCCGTGTCGTTTCCTGGAGCAGTCACAAGCTCAATCTCATAACAAGTTGGGTCATCCTTGACTTCCGGAAGACCGACATAGAGTTGAGAAGTGGAAGACCCGTCGGCCGGGGGACAGGCATAGAATTCCTCTTCCCCAAACCGCAACACCTCACTTTCCAGCGAGAATCCGGAAAAATCCGAGCCCGGCGGAGCAAAGCTAGAGTGCGCTTGGGTGTAGCTGACGGCGCCGTTGGGAGCGACGTAGATCTGCTGGCCACCAGGCACTTCGACATTCTAACCATAGACATTGATCAGCGAAGACTGAGAAAGAAAACGAAAAAGACACCAGGTCGGAGCGAAAACGCACCAAGCCACAATACCCATCCTCACAGCTGAAATCGGTCTCGGTCCCAGGAGGGCATTCACTGATCTGCGCAACCTGGTCGGGACAGTACGTTGCGGGCGGACCACCGCCAACGCGGAAGACCAGGCTGCTGGCTTCGATGAGGGCAGAGTCGAAATATGGGGATTTCAACGCCACCAGTTGAAAAATGCCATTGGCAGATGGCAGGGGAGGAGCCAATTTGCCGTTGTCACAGCTGTTAGGAGAGAAATATGAGCCTGAATCTCAAGCGGAATGGTAAAGGTGGATGCGGGGGGTTTCCATACGAGTACATCGTTGGGAGGTAACAATCCTCGCCGCAAGGCTCTGTTGGTTGGCCATTTTCGACGGGGCAAAGCTTGTTACCATCGTAGCACGTGTACTACGAATTCCTCATTGTTAGGAGTAGACTTCGAGGCGAAAATGACTTCAGCGACAATCTTACTTGCGAAGTAACATAAAACGCATTCCCGCAAGGGAGAAGGTCGTCGGCTGATACCAATCCCATCGCCGATGCGGCCATAAGGCCTAGAATTTGAGGCAGCATTATTTTATGGTGCAAGAGAAAAGTGTGGAGATGAAGTACAAAGAACAAGATACGAGCAGACAGTGGTCTTGTACTTGGAACTCGAGGCCTTTGGAATACTTGAAGGAGCAAGAGAAAACTGATGACATGAAGTACAACGAGCGGACAGTGTTCTTATACCTGAAATTCGAGGCCTTGGGAGATACCTGAAGGAGCAAGAATCAGCAATTCACTTGTGGAGTGCTAAGGTCGCCAATGAACTCTTCCGCCAAGTATGTGAAAGTGAGAGAGTAGCCCCAGAAGAACCACTGGGATGAAGCGACAGCAGTAGCCATCAGTGAAAGCCATATCAGGGAGAGCGGAAGCCAGTGGGGACGGTTTCGGAAAAATGTGGGTGACCTCTCTCATTTGGCTGTGATGCAACAACTCTTCCACTTCCAGCTTCATCGGTGTTGGTTTTTGATGGATTATGGCCATTAGCCACGGCTTGGAGGAATTAGCTCAGTTGAAGCCATGCGTGGATTTGGGGCGCCTAGAAGGCGGAGAAGTGCCCCAAAGCCACCCGGATTACTATGGGCCACAAGCCATAGTGCTGGTACATGTCCACTTACCTACTGTACTTTACCTGTGTGCTTTATGCAGTGATGATGTCGCGTATCAGACAGATGTTGGCCGCATCGCTTGGCCTCCGCCGGGGTGTTTTCAGAAAAGCATAATTGTGTGGTGGGAGATGGTTTTTTTCTCACCCGCACCGCCTACAACAACCACTTCTAACCAGAGACTTCGCCTATGATCCCCCTCTGTCCATTATCCTGTGTGAAAGATCAAAAGTTCGTCATATATAGATCCGGATGAGCTCTCACCCGGATACATACCCGAATCAATCTTGGCGGTTCCGGGGGGAGCCGGATAGGAGAGGCTCGCCGCCGCCCAGCACCCGGCGGACAAAAGCACTGGTGTCGAGAGGAAGGAAGACATCTGTTTTGTTGTCAGGGAGGAACAATTGCTTCGATGAGTCTTGTTTGAGCTTTGAAGAGTCCCGTTTCTTATGAGACCGACGAACAGGAAGGGAGGGATGGAGAGGTATGCGAATTCAAGTCAGGGAAAGGATAAACACCATCATACACATTCGACGTATACAGTAAGAGTGCATATAATACAATGGCTCATCTAATCAACCTTCAATCCCTCCAACCTCGCCTCCGTAGAAATAACATCCATCGCCTGTCTCACCTCTAGCACCCTCCTACACTCACTCATCCAATCCCAGCTCAGCGTTTTCGCCCATCCACCAAGCGTATTCATTTCTCTAGCCGCTTCATCTAGATTTCCCTCTTCCAGCAGCGTTTCCGTTCTCGTAAGGATACTTTCCACGTCATCGCCGACCGTCATACCCTTCTTCTTGAACATGAATTTACTCAGCACAAAACTAGCTGCATGGCTAGCCACACCGGCATCCTCAGGCACGAGGGATGCTTTGCGGACTTCGGCGGCGACGCGGCGGAAACGGTCGATGAGTTGGGCGGTGGTTGGAACGCCGCGCTGGTAGGCTGTTGGGTTTATGGAAGCGATGGCTGCGTTAACCACAGGGTCACCGGAGGCGATTTCCTTGAGGGCGGCTAGCTCACGAAGGAACGGGCGAGGACGATCAGCGGTCTCAAGACTAGAGCGCACGGCCTCGACGGCAACTTGCAAGTGTTGGGTCTTGAGGTTGGCATCGATGACCGAGTTCCAGTCTGCGGTCAGCTTTTCGAGCTCGGTCACGCTGGATGAGAGGTCAGAGAGTTTGGAGAGGCGACCGTTCCGTTCGGTTTCAACGCGATCGGTGACATCATTGATGAATTGCTTTTTCATGGCAACAGCTTGCTCGAGGAGTTCATTGCGGAGGCGCTGCTCGGAAAGTTGTTGGCTTCGTTGGCTTTCGTTTTGTAGACGCTCCTCGTAGGATTGGACTATCTTTTGTCGCTCTGATTCAAACTCGTCTTTCCATTTGCCGTCTTGATCTCTCATTTCCTCTTCGAGCCGGCGTACGAGCTCTTTGGCTGCAGTGTCAAACTCCTTTTGCGTGGATTTGATGCTCTCTTCTGCGGACTTCTTCTCGGCTTCCTTTAGAGACATTATACGACCACCGACGTTTGCGAGAGCCGATTTTGCTTTGCCAATCGTGGACTTATATTTGTGTGAAGCGCCATCGGCGTTTACAACGGTAATGATATCGTTAAGGATCTTTACTAGATCCTGCACTATGGGCTCGTCGGCATTTTTGATTTTAAGGGGATCGATGCTCTCCATGGGCATAAACCTGCTAGGCTCATTAACCTCTGGTGGTCTTTTGGATGCATCAATAGAGGGTTCCGTAGGTTTTGGAGAAGGCGGGACAGGAGCTGGCAATTTTGGTTCTGTAGGTGGTGGTGGCGCTTTGGAAGGAGCTTTGTCTGCTTTCGGCTTTTCACTTGGCGGAGGAGGTTTTGGAGTTGGCCCTGAATCCTTCTTCGCCTTTTCGACTGCTTTTGTCTTTTCAGCCCCTGTACCAGCAGAGGGTGTCTGTCCCTCAACCCCTATCTTTGGCAGTCCCTGATTCGCATCCAAAGCGCTCATATGGCGCCCTTTCGTCTGCAGATCGCTTCCCTCGTGTTCCTCGCCAGCGACTTTCCAGGAGACCCCACTCTTGCTCGGTATGGTGATCTTATTATCAGAGTCGTGGGACGGACGATTCGTAGGCTTTGTGATGCTCGGGAACCGTCTGCGGAATTCTCTCTCTTCAAAATAGAGCACTGCATCTTCACCGAATGGGATATACTCAGTGAAGAAGTCATGGAAGTTGTCTGAGCGTAAAGAATACAAAGTTCCACCGGCGAACCCCAGAGCACTTGCCAAAATCAAGAACGCAAACGTAGTTCGAATCCATCGAGACCTTCGCCTGGGGGGAGGTGGAGGCGGAGGAGGCGGAGGTGGTGGAGGTAATATTGTCGTAGCGGGCTTTTCTGATGATGGAGTTGTTGGAGGAATGGGAGCTGCACCGGCCTCTGGAGCCACTGAGGTAGGTGGTGCTGTCTGAGTCTTTCCTCCAGGCGGGATTGGAGGCACAAGCGGGACATTTTGAGGTGGTACGGAGGAGTCGGAGGTAGGTATAGCCGGTGAAGGTTGGGCAGGTGAGGCGGATAATACAGGCCCAGGTGGAGGAGGTTGAGGCTTGGTTGCAGTGGTGCTCTGAGTTCCAGGAAGAACGATGGCGTCAGAATCGTGGATGCTAGGCTTTGTATTTCCGTCCTTGTTTCCTCTATCCGCAAAGGACCTCTGCAGAGCTAGCTGTCAGTGCCAAATCCAAGCTCGTGTGATTGCAGGAGCTCTACCAGGAGAATGTTCTGGTCCAGGCGCATTCCGGGCCATTGAGTCCTAAATCCTGGCCCAATCGGTCTTCGAACCGCTTGCCTGGCAAGAGGCAGAGCCTGGCGAAGCATCATGAGCTCTGCGCACCTTCGCGGGGAAGGAGGGTTCAGGTTGGAAGCTGGCAGAAAACTTCCCAGCACGCGGATTGTTCCTGAAAACCGGATACGCTAGAGCCAACAAGGTTAGCGGGCTGAGTCGATGCCAAGACTGACTGCGGGCCCTACAATTGTCACTTTTTCTGAGTTCTTTGGCAAGCTTCCGGTGATGTATTGATAGTCAAGTAGATGTGATAAAATATGCACTATATTGGTATCTCAATGCCTACAGTAGTAGGATGCTCGCTGAATCGCACGACCGATGAAAGCAGAAATCCAGGGTAATTCTACAACCAAAACAACCACCTCAACCCCTTGACCAAACCGCCAACAGTGCCACGGACAAGCCGAACAATTACCACTACTAGCCAGACCATCCACATGATACCTAGAAGAGTCCACTCGACCATTGCCCATCCTATTCTTCTAACGTATCTCAACCTCCGGCGCCGTCTCCTAAGGATAGTATCTACACTATCGTTCAACTGCTTGATGGCCAAAGTATGTGTAGTCGTAAGTTCTGCGCTGAATGCATCTGCATCATCTGCAAAAGCTCTCACGAGGGTGGTGAGCTTGTACGTTACATGCTCGTCAATATCCTTGATTTGGTCATGGAATTTGTCAATCGTGTTGCGAGAGAAGTGTTCAGCATCACCCCTCAATCGCTGAGCAATTGTCTCAATGTTGCTGATCAACATCTTTGCAGCAAGTAGAGGCTCTTTTGATCGAGATACGTGTGGTAGGGGCCCTTTAAATACGTCCTCAAGCTCTAAAAGGAAGGGTGCAGGCTTTTCTGGGACCTCGTCCGCTCGGCGGGCTATTTCGTTGGCTTTCACTCCTGACGAGAGCAGCAAAGCTCTGACTCGCGCAATTTCGCGCTTATTGACAGTCCCATGAACGTTGGAGACGCCTCGATCGGAAATGCTCCATTGTCGTTTGCCTTCCAGATCCGGGCGCTGTGGCGATTCTCGTGGCCTGCTCTCTAGACCTGCGAGACCAGTGGGTGCAACTCGTCCAGTCCCTGCTTTGCCAGGAGTACCTAGCATTTCGTTGAGTCTTCTGTCTGCACTGCGTACTCGACGGTCTGAGCGGCTACTACTGCTTTGGCGAGAGCCTTCATCATATTTCCGTTGTGTCTGCGACCTGACTGGAGAAGTTTCTCGGGAAGATGAGGGGGATATTCCACTCATATCAATTTTCGGCGGGGCAAGACGATCAAATTTGCTTGACCTTCCTCTTTCACGTTGTGCCAACTGCTGGCGCGTGATGTGATCGTGATCCGGAGAAGCCTTGGTCGATTTAGGGGACTGCTCGTCTCTGTTCAATGATGATCGAAAGCTTGGAAGATTGCTCATGTAGTATCTGGGTTTCTCGCTGTTTGTAGAAACTTTTGACAGGCTTCCTCCATCTTTTGTTGTGGCCCGCGACAGGTCGTTCTTTGGACTGTTATCTAAGCCACTCATGTCACCATCATCCATGTCCGATTCTTCCGATGCTGCGTAGCTTGATGCCGGAGAAGCCACCCGAGAAGCATGGTTGTTGTCTTTTTTCCAAAACATATCACCAACTCTGGTAACTTCGCTGCCTACCAGCTCTGCAATCCTGCCGCCTCTGAAAAGTCCTCGGAGCCTCGAGTCGGATCCATTGACGTTCTTGATGCTTCTAATGGAGTTTCCATCAAGAGGCCTGTACTTGTTGACCGCAGTTTCACCCCTGACTGGGGTGAGTAGTCCATTACTTGCAATCGTTGATCTTTCTCTGCGTAACATATTCACAAGTTGAGAATCATTAGTCGTTTGCCGCGACAAATCTGTCGTTCCACTTAAGTCTGGATCATTCTCGCCGATAGCTCGCCTACTGACGCTTCGGGAGCGATCGCGCCCAGAAGGCCCTATTCCAGATGTTGATGTTTTCTTGGGTGAGGCTACCGTCGAAGGTGGGCTTGCCGGCGGAGATAGGTTAATTGCAATGCTAGGAACGAACCCAGGTGGCGTAGGAGAGTTAGGCGCCGTCATTTCGAGGTCGTCTGACGGCATGCGATCATGGTGGTATCTTTCTTCGTCAAGACTTGCCCTGGCTAAAATCCGATGCTTTTCTGTAACGGCCACGTCGGTTCTCATTCGTTGGGGAGCACTTGGACGACTTTTGGCCTCTTGCTGCCTAAATATCTCTCTCATCCCGCCATCGTGAGGCTTCGGATCTGGCTCTGCCTTGGCATCGGTGTCTTCTTTTGAGCCCTGGTCGACGTGACGGCTAGCTTCTAACTCCTTAGCAAGCATATCCATCATCTGTTTTTCCAATGCGGCAGTCTCTAGATGATCACGGCTATGAGCGTGATCGCGGCTTTGTTTTTGTTTGCGGCGGCTCTCCCAGTAGGAATCGTCCGAGTCCGAGGAATTTCGAGATCGAACGAGCTTCTTTGGCCACCTAGACTTACGATCCCGAGAACCATTATCTTCCGACACCGGTGATCTGGGCTCGTGCGCTTCAAAGCTTCGACGTCCTCGGTCCTTAGAATCTTTACGGGAGTGACGAGCCAATGCTCGAACCCTGTCGGGGGATGCATGTCCTCTGAGGATACTCCCGGAACGTCTTGCGGAGCTTCTGTTTGAATCAAGACTTGCTCTTGGCGTGTATTCTTTGCGATATGGTGAAGTTGTCGTGATTTTATTGCCTGAAGGGTCTTCGATGTGGTCGATATTGTCATCCTGGTCCAGCCAATGCGCATCCGCAAGCAAGTCCCATGATGAAAACTCCCAATCCATACGCGGTCTTCCAACTTTTCTACTCTGAGAGCCGGCCGAAGTTGGTACGCTTGGATTCTGTAAACCATCGACCTGGGGGGAACCTCCGCTAATTATGTCCAGGGATGGCAACGGGAAGCGTCGGTCGATACGAGACACGCCGTCTTCTCGCTCACTTGCAACCGTATCAACCCAGGTCCTCACCCGGCCGAGATCTTTCCAACCAGCTGCTTCAGCATCCAGAGGTCGTCTTTCACGAAATCGGACCTTTCTATTGCGGATATATTGCAAAGGATTGTAAGACCTTCCAAGACCGGTCGACGGCTCACCTTGGTGCTTCGCTACACCTTTGCCTGTTGATGGCTTGCACTTGGTGTTCGTGGGTATCGGAGGAAGATATTGCAGTAGCCTTCTGTACTCGTACATCATTTCAATTGCGACACTTGCCTTTTCCGCGCGTGAGAACGTAGCATCAGAAGCGTCGAAGACGACATCATCGGCCACACCAGCGTCAAAATCGGGCAATAATGTAGACTGCCTCTTCCCAACCTGTTCTTTCTGCGGGTGTGGAGAATCCGATCCAGACCTTTTGTTGCTCGAAGATCTACCCGATCTTGGCGATATGTTCCTTGATACCTGTCTCTGATGTTGCAATTGTTGGCGTAGATTTCCTCCGATTGCGCTGTTAGATAGAATGAGAGATTGCTGTCCGGAAGATATGACACGCCTAGCTCCAACCACATCTCGAGGTATGAGCAGGCCACCACTACTGAAGTTCCTGCGACGACTTTCGCTGAGGTTCAACGCCAGGTTGACGATCTGGGCAGGGTCTGTATCATGGCCAATGGCGCTTTTTCCATTGGACAGCAACGCTGAATCCGTGCTAGTAGGGGATTCGGCAAATCTACCATTGCTATTGAGACTTGAGCGTATGCTTTGCCTAGTAGTCGATTGTACTGAAGACCGCTTGTCTCTCTCGGAAGCTCCATTTTTGTCTGTATGTTCCGGTGAATGGACGTTGACAACCTCTGTAGCTAGCGGTGAGCTTCCTAAAGAAGGTTTCTGGCGGTGTCTCTGACGAGCGCTTGCACGCTTGGGCACGAATAAATCACCCTCTTCAGCTTTCCGCTTCCCTTTCACATCTTGAGGAGTATCTGGTTCCGTATATGAGGAGAGGCGTGTTTCCGAAGCAGGAGCAGGGGTTGTCTGTAGCAAGAACCCTCCCGAGCTCCTTGGTCTATGCCTCCGTTGTAGGGACTCATCTTGAGGGATATTTGCGGTTTCCGTAGCCTCGCTCTCGAATGCTTTCGTTGCTTGATCATGTCTCAAGCTATGGATTCCATTCGCATTTGGTGGTACCTCTGAGGCGGAGGGAGCGGGCGAGCCGCTAGATTGGCCAGACATGGCATTTTAAAGGCGTTGCAGAGGAAAGAGTTGAAGGACTCATAGCTTCCGGTGCGTCCTGGTCATAATCGATGATAAGAGGGAGGGAATAGGGGCAAAGGGGACGAGATGTTGCATTCTTGCTGGACCTCGGCTTTAATTCCTTTCGCCCGAGTGAAGCGCTTGGCGCGCTCAGCCCTATCAAGCCAATGAGTGCTGAAGGGCTTATCCAATTATCCACCAATTGACAATGTTCCTGGCGGCGCCCTTAAGATTCAAGGCAAAGCCACTCTTTGCTATTCGGAGAGGTGCGAGGAACTCATGGACATAATATCCTGACTAGATGGATTGGTTCGGTTAGACTCAAAAGCTGCTTCAGCTAATACCTACACATCGCTTTTACTACTACCCTCTGAATATGTACAAAGTATCTTCCTTTCATTGTGGGACCGGCACGACATTCTCAAGATCCTTGTAGTGGCTGCCCCATACCACCCAGCGTCACCATCTTCGTGATCTGGTACTCGGAGATACCGTATTTGCTGCCTTCCCGTCCGAACCCGCTCAGCTTCACACCACCAAATCTGCGCACAATTAGCTGTTGTTCTTTCTCTCTCAATTGAAGCGGAAGACTTACGGAGCAGCAGGATCACTGATCATTCCCGTGTTGACACCCACCATACCCACCTCCAGAGCCTCAGCAACCCGATAGACTCTCTGCAAATTGTTGCTGAAAAAGTATCCTGCCAAGCCCACTTCGGCCTTGTTCGCCATATCCACAACTTCCTTTTCCGTCTCAAATGGGAACAGACCAGCCACAGGCCCAAAGGTTTCTTCTAAAGCCAACTGCATGTCCATGTTCATACCCGTGATGACTGTTGGCTCGAAGAAGTTGGTGCCGAGCTTGGGCATTTTCTGTCCACCAACGGTGACCTTTCCGCCCTTCTTCTCCGCGTCTCTGACATGAGCCTCAACTTTGCTAACAGCGCGGTCGTGGATCAAGGGACCGTGGGTGACGCCCTCATCATAACCACCGCCAACCTTGAAGCCTTTGACCTTCTCAGTAAAAGCAGAAGCAAATTTATCGTAGATGCCTTTTTGTATGTAAATCCTGTTCGCGCAGACGCAAGTCTGTCCAGAGCTGCGAAATTTAGAAGCAATAGCGCCATTGACAGCGGTTTCAAGGTCTGCGTCATCAAAGACAATGAATGGGGCATTGCCGCCGAGCTCGAAAGACAGCTTCTTGAGCGTATCGGCGGATTGCTTCATGAGGAGCTTGCCAACATTAGTAGAACCGGTGAAGGAAACTTTGCGAACTGTGGGGCTCGAGGTTAGAGCGTTACCGATTTCGACTGTATTTTCCATGGCGCTGATGACATTAATGACACCTTTGGGGATGCCGGCGCGCTCTGCCAGCTCAGCGAGAGCAAGGGATGTAAAGGGCGTTTCGCCTGGCGACTTGGCAACTATAGTGCAGCCTGCCGCCAGAGCAGGACCAATCTTTCGGGTTATCATAGCTGCTGGAAAGTTCCATGGCGTTATGAGGCCGCACACGCCAACTGGCTCCTTAACCGTAAAGACCCTGTTGCCGGGTATACTGGCTGGTATTGTGTCGCCGTCGGCCCTGGGGGCTTCTTCGCTGAACCACTCAAAGAAGCTCGCTGCGTATGCCACCTCGCCCTTAGCATCAGTCATTGGCTTGCCATTCTCCCACGTTATGAGTTTCGCCAAGTCCTCCTGGTTGTCCATCATCAATTGGTACCATTTATGTAGCATGCGTGCCCGTTGGCGGGCGGTTGTCTGACGGAAGGAAGGGAAAGCAGCAGCGGCGTGTGCGATGGCACTGTCGGTGTCGGACTTGTCGAATTCAGGGCATGTGCCTATCGCTTTGCCAGTCGATGGGTCTGGTTGGCCAGATCAGTCGTTGGCTAGGGCGCTGGCGAAGTATACTCACCGTGGACCTCGAAGGTTTTTCCGGAATTGGCTTTGACCCATTCCCCGTTGACGTAGGCTACATTCTGTTTGAAAAGAGATGGGTCATTCAGCTAGTAGGGCACATCAGCGAGTACTAAAAGGCTTGAAGGGTAGTCTTCAAGGCAGGACGGACGGGTGGTATGCTCTGGTTTGGGCCCATGGCGTATGTTCTAGCGAGTATTGTTGGTAGGGAAGAGGGGTGGTAATTGGATTTGAATGTTGTTCTGGTTACGAGTCGAAATGCCTTCATGATGAAGGAAAGGAAGAGCAAGCGATAGAAGTATATGAACTTCCACCAAGCCGAAGAGTTAAGGTCATCAATGCGTCATTCGCTCTCCGGAGAGAGACATCTCGACCGCGGAGTTGGGTGCGGGGAAATCTGACAGATCATCTTCGTCACTCTCCTCCACTCAAGCATGCAAAATTCACAAATCTATATCAATCGTGCAAGTAAATGTATATACAGCATATGACATCATTCAATAGATTGTCTTCGTAGTTTATTGGAGGCCGTCGCAAATGCTAGGGGGTTACAACTCTATGGCGTTTATATCGCCTATCCTCCCAAGCATACTCTATAAATCAGAGTTTTGATAGATGAGGCGGCGTTGCCGTGACATGTATTGATCAGATATATCTCATTAAGTTACATTGGTCTTCATTTAGCAAGACTCGCAAGATCGAAGAACAGACTTGTTTCCAAACAACCAAGTTGAACCCCACGTCCGCCCCATTAAACATCAGACCAGGAACAAGAGAAACAACGAGGCGAGGCAAACAAAAGAACTAATAACACAAAACCTAGTACTCCTTTCAGCTCCATTCTTGAACGGCAGCACAGTAGTGCCCCCCAAAACGTTCTTTGAGACCGAGGAAGCTCGTGCCTGCATTCCCGTAGTCAATGTACCACTGGGTTTGAAAGCAGGTGCTGTTTGGCTCCCAAGAATTGCTTTAACGCTGTTTGACGGCTTACTTTGCGGGTCACTCAGAGTATTTGCATCTGCAAGCACGGATTGGAGGTCTGAGCTAGGGACAGAGGGCGTGGGCAGAAGATCCGGAGTCATGTGAGGAGATGCTTTGAACGCTGTTATAATAGCAGGAGCAGACACTCCGTGTGTGTTGAAATCGGATATCGACATCGTTGGATTCATGCCAGTCGACAATGGCAAATTAATCAAAGAATCCGGCTTCAACTCGGAATCTCCATTGAATGCTATTGAAGTAGCAGATGTCATCGAATCTGACTTCGTCTGTAGAATCACTTCCGACCCTATCAAGGTAGCAGAGGTCAAAGGATCAGGCTTCGCCACAAGAAATAAGTTCGACGCTACCATCCTAGCAGATGTCAATGCTCCATTAGCGTTTGAATTAGGTGACGAAGTTTGCGGTTGCTGTTTCACTTGTTCGTCCGGCAAGGGTGTGTAAGGCGAATTCTGTAAAGCTGCGCGAGTTGGAAATCCGACACCGGGGTTCCGTGCTGTGTTGACTTCTGTAGTTGGGTCGGCCTGCAGGTCAGCAGTGACACGAGTGGAAGGTCGATCGGCATTTCCATTGATCTGGTTGGAAGGGTCACGATTTTCTGTTGAGATATCATCATTCAACTGGCTTTCAAGTCGCGGAGAACCAGGCTCTGCGGCATTCGTAATTTGCGGGTATTTGTTCTCCTGTGGTAAGCTATCATAACGAGGTAATGTGTTCTGATCTACCGAGATAGGTGTCTGACCACGACCATCCTCAGAAGACGGAATTCGGGTTGTTTCTGCAAATGGTCTTGAGGCACCTTCTTCGTATTCCTCTCCATGTGTCGGCAGTGGATCCGATATGACCGCGTTCGGAGAAAAGGCAGACTTCATGTCGGACCTCCGATCAGAGGAGACAATTAAAGGTTGAAAGGCATCTGTCACTTTTTTGGGGATATCGGTGTTAGCATCCGATATGAAGCTTCGATCTTGGGAGGGATCTTGGACGCTCGAGTCCCTAGCTTTCATAGAGCTGGCCTGGATTTCGGAAGCTGCTTCCGGAGAGATAAGTGTTTGCCATCCGTTGAATTTAGAATGTGTCTTCACTGCTTGAGCATCTTGCGGGTCTAACGAGGTTTCGGGTGTGAGGGAGTCGTTTTTGGCCGTGGATGGAGAGGGTCTACTTGGCGTACTTCTTGGCCCAGCCGTTTGGACCTTGTGTGCAGGTGCGGGTGGTGGATCTCTCGATGTACCTGTAGCCCCAGCTTCTGCAGCTCCAGGCACTGGCCTGAGAGAGGATGTAGATGTAGTTCCGGTCGTAGGACTCTGAGGCGATGTTGGGGTTAGGTTGGGAACAAGGGCAGCGGCCGGCGTCAAAGACCTTGGCGGGTCGATACCTGCGAAAGCATGCGTGATTACGCAATCTGACCATCCAGGTTGAAGTCTGTATATTTGTTCCGGAGGTGAAAGGACGGGGCGGTATGGAGAACCTGGAGCTGGCTTATATTGATCGGCAATCTGTTCAAGTGAATTAGACCTCAAGTTAATAACTGTGTAGTCGGCCAATTTCAAACGCTTACCATTACACTCTGAGGAGGACAGGGCAAGTCTGCAAAGTTAAAGGATTTTGTTGCCCCCGAAGGAATATTTCCACGGTCCCAGGCGGGCAGTTCGATCGTTGATAGCTCTTCAGGCGCAAATGCAAGCATAGTATATGGAATCAAAGTACCGATCGCCCCGCATCTGTCGACAGCATACATAGTACTGAACCCAACATAAATGGAGGGAGAAGTACTGAAAAAACATTAACGGGACCTTTTTAACGCTCGGAGTCCAAACTCACAAAGTAAAGCCATTTTGGACTGCAATGGTTCTAGATTCTGAGCCGTTACCCGGCGCAGAAAGAAGGGCATGGCCACGCGCGACGATGGAGAGTGGTGGTGCTGGATTGGACGATGACGAAGGTGACTTGAATGTTCCATAAGGATTTGATTGTGGGTTCCACCACCCTCCACCGCCAACGCGCCTAGCGTCGGTGATGACTAGGTTCAGGTCAATATCACTGGCGGCTGTTGTTCCAACTGAAGCAAGGCAGTCCGTGTTGGCGCCTGGAACAGGCCAATAGTACACATCAACGTTCCCGCCCACAAGTTCGCATGCATCGCAGCATCCAAAAGTGCCGGAAGTGGTGGCTATAGAACTCCAATCAATGGTATGAGAGAGGTCGGTGTTATCGTGTAAGACCAGCTTGATTGGTCTGGATTTTCAGTATGCCACTCAAGAAAGCTGCTGCGACAATCTGGTTCCCTCATCCAGCTTATTATCTTCGAATTTGTGTCTGGTGGTATACCATCCCTCTCTCGGTGTACGGGATAATACTCCCAAGCCCCGTACACCAGCTGATACATTGTGCCGCTATTGTTAAAGAACTCGTCTAGCGCTTCCGTTTTGTTGCTAGAGCAAGTGCTATCCCATAGCATACACTGATCTGGGAACTGAATTTTGCATGTCAGTCCTTGCAGTGCCATTTGGCTGCAGTGAGCGAGCTTACTGTCCTGATGTATGGTGCAAGCCCCGAAACCCCTGGGAACTGGGTTATAGCATTAGGCGCTTGAAACGGCCAGCCCAACTCAAGCTCTCGGGGTCTTAGGAGCACGCGTGCGTTAGCCGCTGAAAGAAGGCATATTGCCAGCAACCAACGCAGCATTATTCTCTTTCAACTTTGACGTCGCTTAGGATCATTCAGATGCTTGTAGAGGGCAATTTTCCGGAGATGAAGATAGGCTTAAGAGACAAGAGAACCAGAAGGAGAGACATATACTGCAATGCAAGGCTGTAAAATGCGGAGATAGGGTTGCATGAACGGTGTAGGAGATGAAGAGAGGCGTAACAGACGAGAGAACTACATATCCGCAGAGCAAGGTTGTAAGATACGGAGGCAGCGGTGTATCAAGGATGTTCTAAAAGGGTTACCATGTAGGGGAAGAAGGATTCTGGCTGTCTGCGCCGCCCTGCAATCTGCATGTCAGGAACGCGCAATCATGGTTGAACAGCAGGGTGGTCATGGGGTTCTTAGTCCTGATTTCTGAACGAAAAACGTGAAGCCTGAAAAGTCTTCCTCCATCATGGGGTGGTGCAGAAAGATTGCGCATCTCGGAGGCTTTCTCAAGTCGGACACTTTTTTTTTGGATAAGAAAAATAAAGCATCGGGCGAGCACAGACACAGGATTTCTGTAGGCTATGGACACTCCGCATGCAAGGTTGGAAGGGGGTGGGGAGACATGGACGGAGCCCATGAAGTGTTTCAATTGAATCAATATGATTGTGTAAATTGAGGCGAGGCGTGGTGGTAGGATCTTCACGCATGTAAGGTATGTAAGGTAATTAATTGGCTACAAATAGAGCTCTGGACACTAAGATTAGTTCCCGGTAAATTACTTGAAACAGCCCCACTACCAATTTGGGTAATGTACCTTAGTATTCGGTTTCATTCCCAGCCATACAGCCCCTAAATCTTGATGACCTGCGCTTTGAGGAGGCATTTTCTATGGTGGAATTTGGAAATGTCTGAAATTCCTTGTCAAATTCTTCTTCGATAGAGCTCTCGGTGTCTGTGTTGAAGGCCTAGCTGAGACCTGCAACGCTCTTTCCATAATGATAACTGGCTTAGGTAGAACACTCGTCTCGTTTCATGTTGCATCTGTCTTGTGGTGCACTGCATTTGCCAAGCCAGCTCTATATCGAACTTTCTGTGCCCGTCTTCCCAAGTCACAGCGTTGGGCGCGGGCTCGCCGAGAGATAGTACAAGGCCGATATTAAGGCGAAGGGCACGAATTCGATTTCTGCTTTGAGTTGGATATTTGATTTCGTGGATACTCGGCTTTTGCTCGTGTATGAGCAGCTACGAGCTTTGGTTCCCGCGTTTGCAGGATGAGATCCAGGTCCGGATGGACTATATCCTTCTCCATGCGGCGCATCGAACACAAGAGCCTAATGATCTTTATTCTCGAACCGGATTTGGCAACGACAAGTCCCCCAGTAGAATGTACGTACACCTCCCCGACGGAAGCCGGTTCCTGCGCCGCAGCAACAATATATTCTATGCATCGACTCTGGCTCATTGGACATTACGACAGTCCCGGCTATGTGTGATTGTGGCTGGGTTGGCGAGGTTTCTTACGTACATCGGGGCTGCTCGCTGCGCAGATAGTAGGACCGCGCAACGCTTTGTACGTGCTTCAGGTTCTTCGAAAAAAATGAGCTTGACGATTGGATTCGGCGAGTAGTCCTGACGCACTCACAATTCTGTTTTGCTGACGGTCTTTTCCACGTGATTATAGTCCAACGCTCTCTTATGATCCGACTTCGCGCTCATGTAATTCCCTACATCCATCCATTCCGCAGCGAAGGCCGTCACCAGCACAGCCCAATCCTCCGTGGTATTCATGTCCAGGTGCTCGCCGTCATCGCTCATTTTGTGCCATACTGGAGGAAACGGTGATGGGATCAGATGTAATACGTCCACCCCTCTGGCCATGAATGGTACATGGTCATCTCCAATCAATCCACCCATCCATCGGTCATTGCTTTTGTCGAGATCGTAGAACCATGGTGACCCTGAAGACCCAAAGAGCGAGTGGTCGCGAAGACGCTTTTCTAGATCCGCCATCTTTTTATATGCCCAGTGCGTGACCTTGAAGTAACTTGGGACTTTAGGATTTCTCGAGCCCAGCAGGTCGAGGAGCACAAACAGGTGGATGGTTGAGAGTGTGTTATGGTAGGTAGAAAGCGCGGGATGATACGTAGATTCCATTTCCGCAGCCAGTGATTTTGCTCCGTAGATCGAGTCGGTGTCAGACCAGGTATCGAAAGCCTCCTCGCCGTCCAGTAATACAATTTGTAGGCCTTTATGTTCCTCGAACTCATGGTCTCCAGCTTCTACCATTCCAGCCCATTTCTTAGTGAGGGCATCGTCTAAACTCTTAGCTGTGTGCATGAGCATGGCACAAGGAGCAGCGCTATCAATGGCACCAATGAAGCCTTCGGGTTTCATCAAGCTGTCGTAATGGGCGACCAACGTCAGATAGCCAACTTCTCCGGGCTTCGACCACGGTGGATCTCTGGTCGCAATCATGTTGATAAATGGCATCTCCTTGTTGCCCAGCACAGCGACCTTGGAGGAGGAATTCTGGTACGTGATTGTCCATTCCGGAAGCTCGCTTCCGAAGAAATCTGCGAAGTGGTTGAGCACAGCGGTAGAGCCTGGGCTGCCGGGAACTCTAGGCTGGAGGATTTGGGAGAGAAGCTTGCCATTCTTGATGTTGAAATTGTCGCCAGGGCGAGGGATCGCCTTAAGAGCTTCATCGGGCAATGGAGTATACGCTACCGAAAGGCTAACGAGGATGAGAGTTCTTAATGCGTAAAGAAGGAACGGCAATCTGGTCTTCATCGTGTTGTGTGAGATTTCAACCGTGACCTCATTTCACCTACCCGAGAACAATTCCATAGGGCAAATCAAAGTATTAGGAACGAGGGGATGAGGAAGGGGTCAGACAACTCTCTTCTCGCCTTGCTAAACACTCAGGCTAGACAGTGTTGCGTACAGAGACTTCTCGAGGTGTTCATGCTACACATACTTCACCACCCAGCGACCCTTCCCCGTCGATCCCTGGCTCGCCTAAAGAGCCGCTTTTAGCGCTCTAACGCGCTCGACCCGGTCTTCAAAGTTCAATCTTCGCAGTGCATCTCCGCAAGCAGTAAAGTAGGGACATGCGGCGATGGCGCCGTTTCTCAGGAACCTGTTGCGCTCTTCTCGATACCTTTTTCCCGTAAAGCAAGATGTTTGGCACACTCGTTCGCCGTGTTCCCAATCAAGACCTCATAGATCGTTTGCATCTAACTATCAAACTCCCTCGAAAGCAGGTAAGATACCGAGTAAATCTATCAAAAAGAACGGTATTGACTGTGCTCTACAGATATTCCTGAGCGGCTTTTGATATATCATGCTGGAACCCCGCGCATTGTATTCGTGGGGTTTCTCAAAGTCACTACAATTTTCCTTTTCACTGCGAATGTTCTGCTTATTGCACCTACGTTCTATCATGACCCGGAACAGCCCGCTTGGGTCCCACCTGCTGGTGAGTACGATTCCTCTAGGGTCTTAGTGGAAGCCTAATATAGGCCCTCAGTTGCTGCTGCTGGAGCCGTTCCTTTGCTCTATGTAACATACTATGCTGCTCCATTCGTGGCTTTTGTCCACATCAAGCTACCATTATTTGCTCGGCGGTCAAGAGAGCAGCTTTTGAAGTGGGCACAGAACATACCGCCAAATACGAAAGTGGATTTGACCACAATCAAGTCTTATGGAAGTGTCCGCGTTTCGAGGATGCCAATCTCAGAGTTGCAACCTACCAAAGCCCGTTTTGGCATTGAAAATTTGGTTCGAGTACCACATTTCCCTTCGACTAAGAAGAAGCCATGGTGGGCGCCCAAGGAGCGGAACTTGTTCTTCGTTGGCAATGAAAGAAGGAAGACGGTTGAGACTGCGGTGTGGCAGAAAGCTATAGGACAAATACGGAATGCTCGGGAGCAGTCTAAAATTTAGTGCAGGACTGAAAAGACATCCATGGGTGAATGGAAAATTTGAGTGACATTATTCCAGCCAGAAGATCTGATGCGTCTTGACTGAACGCTTAGGGCATTTTCTGGACTCCCATTCATTCTAAACACCCTCGATTCATTTCATTTTCGAAGACCTTGGAAAATGCGCTAGTAAGATCACCCATCTAAGAATTCACATTTTCTCACCTCATCTTCATCACAACCATCATTCGTTCTTGCTCATCACAACAACATTCTTCTACGACCATTTGCTTTACCTTTCGTCCACATTCAGATTCTCAAGCACAACCGTAACAATACGCAAACATGTCCGACTTGAAGCTTTCGACCCGTGACATGGAGATCATCTCAAAGGTGTTCCAGTGCTTTCAGACCCCAGATGCAATGAAGGTGAGTCAAGATCACCATTCCTTAACCAGCATTTGCTTCGGGACTTGGACCGCAGCAACCTTCCTCTAGGTCAAGGTTCATGCCTCGTTCAGACGAGTTCTCATCCCGCAGCTCATTTGACATCCCTTTGGTTCTGCTGAATGCGACGGAAGCTAACCGTTTCCCTCAGATTGACACCGATAAACTCGCCCAACTCGCCGGCTTCTCCAACGGTAAATCAGCCAACACCTCCTGGTTAGTCATCAAGAAGAAGCTCATGAATGGCGCAACTGTCGATGCTGCCGCTGCCGCCACCAACCCCAAGAAAGGCAAGGGCAAAGCTGCTACCAACGGAGACGCCAACGATGACGACGAAGCTACTCCCGCCAAAGCCGCTCCTAAGAAGCGTAGCAAGGCCATCAAGACCGAGCCTGTCGATGCTGAAGGTGGTGACGCCGACAACGAAGTGACTCCCAGCGCCGAGTCTCCCAAGAAAGGTCGTGCCAAGAAGACTACTGCCCCGGCCAACACTGACATTGACGGCGATGCTACCAACGACGCCGCTGCCACCGAGGTCATCACCCCAACCCCCAAGCGCAAGCGCGGCCCCAACAAGCCGAAAGATCCCAACGCCACTCCCACCAAGCGTGCCAAGAAAGGTGCCAACGCAGCAGCTACTGCCAGCGCTGATGACGCCATCGAAAAGGACGCTGCACACGCCCAGCTTCACGGGGATGAGGCCGCCACTCAGACCAACGGGAAGGGTTCCATCTTCGGCGGAGACGCCAATATCAAGGGAAAGGAGGAAGCGGGGGAGGAAGAGGGTGACGACCGTTCCTTCAACGCGGAGGAGCAGAAGATGACCGACGCTGCGCTCTTGAACATCTACACCACTGAAGGGCAGGTCGCTTGAGGTAAAGATACCCACCCCCTCGCTGCCTTCTCTCCTTACGCCGTGTGAATCCCACACACACACTCTCTCTCTGTCCTCTTTTCATCTTTCCCTTCAACAATGCCCCTCCCGCCATATCCGCCACCATTGAAATATATACACCTCGCTAACGGCCAGCCAAAAACACAGCATCCCCAATCCCCCACTCTCGACCAAAAAGTATCCGGCAACAACACATACATTCGATCTCGCCTTGCTCGTTTTCCAAAAAGATCGAACTCAAAGGGGATACATATGGTGTTGGTGGATTGGGGCCTCGGCCTTTTTCTTTTTTTTTAGCGAACGGTCAGTCACTCATCTAGGTGGGTGGAAGGTCGATATTATTGCGTTGGCAGATGGTGATCGTTTGGATCTCGCGATGAAAAAGGAACCAAGCTTCAAGGAAAAGGGCCGCAAGCTGGCTGCATACACTACTAGTCGTCATTGATAGCTCGTTCACAAAAGGCCTTCACTCAGATACATCAATGCCAGACCGTGAAGCTCCAATGTATCTCGCTACGCTAAGATGCTTTTGCTTATCTGCCAACGGGAACATCGTGAAGACAGATGCAGACTTTTAAGCGGGGCATGCCACGTAAAAAAAGCCCCCAAAAGGAAGCAAACCGTCTAAAAGACTCAACAACGCTGTCGTAAAGCCCGAGCCAACTCTGCAACTCCCCCCAAGTACGAGACCTCCATCGACGACTCAATGAGCCCGCTGAGCTGGGAGCCCTACAACCCCTCGATAGCTTTCCTCAACACATCCACCCCTCTCGCCCCACCAGCCTCTTCGAGCTCTTCCTTGAGCATCCAAGCAATATCACTCTGCATTCCCAACGGGATCCAGCAGCCCTGTCTCGCCACATCTAGGGTCTCCTTGATTTTGGCAGTATGCTCCCACTTCTTCGCTGCCACCTCCGCTTCCTCGACCACCTTTCCAGGAATACCGCACATACTGGCACAGTGCATCCCGAAGCTACCCTCCGCGACTCCGTCTTCCAGCTTGTAGAGGAAGGTGACGCGACGCTTTTCATCGTCAACGTGTATCCGCATGCGGCAATTGCGAACTTCAGGGTGAGTGGCGAATTCAGCGGCCAAAGAGTGGTAGTGGGTAGCGAAGAAGCCAACACAGCCAATGTGGGAGGCGACATGGTGCAAAACCGCTTGGGCCACTGCCACACCGTCATATGATGAAGTGCCACGGCCAAGTTCGTCAAGGATGACGAGAGAACGAGGTGTGGCCTCGGAAAGAATCTTCTTGGTTTCTGCGAGCTCGACGAAGAAGGTAGATTGGGCGGCGAAAATGTTGTCCTGGGCGCCAAGGCGGGACATGATTCTATCGACAGGAGTAAGGCGAGCAGATATGGCGGGGACGTAGCAGCCGATTTGGGCCATGATGACGGCAATGCAGGTCATTCTGAGCACAGTGGATTTGCCAGCTGCATTTGCACCTGTCAGCAGGTTGATGTTGGGAGCTCCACCACCAAGTTTGACATCGTTGGGGATGAAGTCTGTGACGTTGGGAAGCATGCACGGATGGCGAAGGTCTGCGAACTCCACCACGCTCCTTCCTTCATGGACAAAGTCAGGCCGACAACTCGGCTCACCCAATGCTAAGGATGATTTAGCCAGACATATCAAACAGTCCAATTGTGCCACAATTCGTACTGCTGCCAGCCACGTCACATAGTCTTCATCAAACTTTTTGAAGAAGCGGCCAGATACCTCCTTGACGATCTGGCCATGGGTCTCTTGTGCTTCTTGAAGTTTTCGCACAAGACCTCGGAGCTCAGGATTGTAGTAGCGCTTAACCTTTTGGGTTGCGGAGGTTTGATCCCAATTTTTCGGTATGCCCTTGATTTTAACAGGGACCTCAAGCTGGTATATTTCCTTTCCGTTGTCGGCATAGACGATGTCGTTACACCTCAGTTCTTTCCTTGTCTTCTTCAGAAGAGTCTCCAAATCGGCCAGCAAGCTCTGAATGCGGTCTTGGCTTGCATCAAAGTCCTCTTCGACGCCGCGCTCGGGAATAAGCAGGCCGGCTTCTTTTGCTTTGGCGTGGTCAAAGGCATTGTTCCAAAACTTGAGGAGTTCCCTTATGTCTGGCATGCTCGAAACCAATTGACCGATGATTCCTTCGCCCGAGCCCATATTGCGTAAGACGCCCATTGTATAATCGATCTGCTCGAAACCATCGAGGACTCGCACGAAGTCTTGAGCTTTGCATACACCGGCGTGAATGCGAGATATGGTCCGTTCAAGGTCAGGCAATTTAGAGAGCTGGGAAGTGAATTGATCCCGAAGAGTAGTATCTGCATTGAGGGACTCGACGGCATCGAGGCGGGCATTGATCTTTGCTGCGTCTCTCAGAGGGTGGCATACCCATTGTTTGAACGTTCGCTTGCCAAATGGAGTAATGCACCGATTCAAGAGGCTGAAGAGGGTGCCCTCAGAGCTGCCGTCAAACGAATTCGCGAAAATCTCAAGGTTGATCAAGGTCTTTCCGTCCAGGATCAGGGTGCCTGCACGTCTGATGGGATCATACCAAGATACGTTGCCCAGGGTCACTAGGTCACGCTCAATCTGCAGAGTCCGTAGGTATTGAACTAATGCACCGAATGCAGACATCACCAACTCATGGTCCTCTCGAGCCTGCCGCAAAGGTCCTGGCCAAGCTTCGATGTTGTCTCCATCATCACTCACAAAGTATCGACCAGCATCTATCTCTCGGCATGCGGTGTCCGCTGTCCAGAACTCTTTGTCAGCCTTCAAAGATACTATTGACGTGTTTGGCCCAGTGCTATTTTTCAAGATTCTCAATGCTTTCGTGGATGAACAAGACTTCTCGAGCAAAATTTCACGAGGCCTTATTTGCGCGACGAGCGTTTCGAACTTCGTCATCTCGACATCATCCTCGAAGTTAGTCAAGAAAAACTGAGCGGTAGCGGTATCCACGAACGCGATGCCGAAAGCAGGCCGTCCCTCTTGCTCGGACTCCTTGATCGCTGCGCAGTAGGTAGACATGTCATCTTGAAGCATGCCCGGGTCAACCAGAGTGCCGCTCGTAAGCACGCATGCAAGCTCTCGATTGATGATCTTTTTCATCTTCTCGTCTACCTTCGCGGTCTTACCAGACTGCATGCTGTCTCGTTCTCGCATCTCTTTGGCCAACGCGGACTCGACCTGATCCACACGCGCAATTTTGTAGCCTTTAGCCACGAATTGATTGGCCCAAAGGTCTAGAGAAGCTTCGGGTACGCCGACCATACGCATGTTGACACGGTCTGTAAGCTTCAAGTCGAAGAGCTGATGCCCGATGGTTGCATCATTTTCGTAGAGCTCGTAGAATTTGCCCTTTTTGAAGAATACTACTGTGTCCCAGTGTCTTTGCTTGATCTCCCAGTACTGATGTTCAAACGGGGAGAACAACGTCCATGCCGACTTTGGTACGTATACCGTCCTTGGGTCGTAATCTGGATGATCTGGACGGTTTTTATCCATGTCGGTAATATGAGCTGGCTCTAGCCATTCGTATCGACGTTCGACTTTGCTTGGTTTGTCTTTTTGCTTTTTGGCATTGGGCTCAGGTTTCTTTGGTGTGGGCTTCCGCGTTGGAGCAGTCAGGAGCAGCGATGGCTGGACGGCTGTGGGATCGAAAGACCACTGCTGGGCAGTAGGAACCGCAGGCATTTCCTCGTCACCCTCAATCCCGATGGACTCTGAAACAGCAGTGTGCGGAGATGTAGACTGAGCGGGAGAAAACCTCTTTCGCTTCTTTTTCTTGGGTATGGCCTCGTCGGAGTCGTCATCTACCACGAAGTCATCTGCACCATAAAATCTCAGCAACATGGTCAAAGCTTTCAGTGGGCCAGGGTAGATTTACCCTCTTCGACTACAACATTCTCTGCCGCACCATCGTCCATGAACGCATCGTCATCGTCATCGCTCTCGACACTTGTCTTTCTCCGCTTTGAGGCCCTTCCCTTCGCTGTAGGTTTGAACGCATCCTCGTCGTCCTCGTCCTCGTCCTCGTCCGACTCCTGGTCGACTGCGTAGTTCACAGCTTTCTTTGCCTGTATACCAACTTGTCAGCCCGGAAAAAGAGCGTAGCAAAAGATAAGGGAAACCTTTCGTGAGGGGCTGTAGAAGCCAGCAGGCACCCCATTCCCATCGATTTCGTTCAGAGCACTTGCAGGAGTGATGGGGGACGGCAATGTATTGTGGAAGATTTGCTTTTTCGGATTGATTCCGTTTGTGTCTTCCTCTTCTTTGATCTCTTCGACGGGGTCACTGCTCGGAGCAGGCGTCATGCTCTGGGTCGACCCTCCCGAGGATACAGTGGTTGCAGTCTTGCGTGTGAAATTGTTGATCGGTAGTGAAGTGCCATTGATCTTTCGCGTTCCGTTGACTTTCGAGTCTTCGGACTTCTTCTGGAAGAAACCAGCAATGGAGGTCTGGTTTTTGGAGCTTGAATTGGATTTGGTCAGCGAGGGTGTAGGGGTTCCACGAGCGCTGTTGGAAGACTTGGAAAAGGGCGCCATGTTCTCCAGTTGCGGCTCAAGCTACTCGTACAGAGCTGTCTGTTCGCCTCGTAATGAGCTTCACGCTGGCAGAGAGAAGTAGGACCAGATTGAGAATATATGGGAAGCGGTTTTCGTATTCGAAAACGTGATCAAGTTGAAGAGATAAATTAAATTAAAATTTAAAACGCGTCTCCACGCGATTTGCTTGGCGGTTGAAAGGCAACGGGTTACGGGAGGCTTTTCGCCCGGGACTAGCGGTGCCTGCCGCTTTAGCGAGGGAGCTAGTTGAGCAGCGGTGAAGCAACACCCGATGAGCCGATCTCAATGATGAACGATGAATGATGAATGATGATGACCCAAGACCTGCAAGTGCAAGGAAAGATTCGACATGAGGCTGTTCCTGCGTAATAAGCATATCAACAAGCAAGCAAGTCTGCGCACTGTCGAGACTACCTGCGAACAATAAGCTTGGACCAGAAAGTTATACAAAGCTGTTCTGTTCTGTTCAGTTCCATTTACCCTCGTACCTATCTACCTACCTACCGACCACCCCCCCCCCCCCCCCCCACCCAAATCTCAACCGTTCGGTCCCACTCGCGCGACAAAATAGTGCGAGAGCCGCTCACTCTGACCTGTCTGTAGGGTGGGGGCTTTTTTTTGTGTGGCTAGGTCGAAGTAAGGTATTCGGCATGGAGGTTTTGGAGGGATAGGGTTGGGGTTGTGGGGTTTGTTATCTTCTAGGGCGGGTTTTGCGGGGGCGGCGTTGGGTTTCTTAGGGGGGTTTTGAAGGTGGGGGATGTTGGTTGGAGATACAAATGGATGGTGGATGGGGTGTGTGGATGAGGGGATGATTCAGGGTATTGGAGTAGTTATACAAGGAGGGGAAGCCAGTGCTGGCACCTTCTTTTAGGATATCATGTATTTTTGTAAAGAAGAATGCAGCAGAGATTTAGCTGCGGGGTAGTCTATCTACGCATGAATCGAGTCTCAGAGCATATCTGTAGGAGATTCAAACAGATACGCTCTCGGACTTCTCTAGTTGGGCTCATATACTCATCAATTCGTGTAGAGGGACCCTTTCCCCCTCTTTCATCTTCATCACCCGGTCTTATATGCAAACTCTTCGTTCACAACATTGTCAAAGCCCGCACCGAACCATGCTCAGCTCTCGAGACAGGAACCCGTTGCCATATGAGCAATGCCAGCTCTCACTTCGTAAGCCGTGTGATGCGCACATCCACATCCTCTTGCCGCACATTAAGCCCATTGACAAGCGTCCAGTCCTTCTCCGGATTCGCCAGTTCGAACTAAAACCACAGATTAGGCCCAGAAACAATTTTCGCGCCCCAACCCATCCGAACCGGTCAACAGGCAGTGTCAGGGGAAGTGGGGAGGTTAGAAAAAAGAGAAGAAAAAGGAGATACCTTGAAAGTCCTCAACAGCGTCGGCACCAACTTATACATCTCCCTCGCGCTAATATTCTTCCCCAAACACATATGGTTCCCCGCACCAAAGTGCAACATGGACCTCTCCATCGCGCGGACCTTCTCCTCGCTAGCTTCCGTCCAGCGCTCCGGCCGGAACGTCTCAACATCCTCGCCGAACGCCTCTTTGTTGCGATGCACGGCCCAGGGGCTGACGCCGACGACGGTGCCGGCGGGGAAGTGTTCGCCGCAGATTTGGGCGCCGCCGGCGGGGACGACGCGTTCGAGGATGAAGCCGGAGGCCGGGTGCATACGGAAGTTTTCTTGGATGCAGGCGTGCAAGTAGGGGAGGTTCTTTTGGGCGAGGTTGAAGTTGACGTCGCAGGTCAGGGAGGAGAAGTCTCTGGCGGGGAGGCAGGTGGTGAGTTCGTGTTGGAGTTTGGCGTAGACGGCGGGGTTTTTGAGGATGTAGTAGAAGAGGGCGGTCAGGGTGATGGAGCTGTGGGGTGAGAGTGGTCGTGTTAGTTTGGTCAAGTGATGCTGGTGGGGAGGGATGAAGGGAGGGAGGGCCGAACGTTGTTTCTGCCCCGGCGAGAATCATTGTTAAGCTTAAGCTGAGGACTTCTCTCTCTGTCATGGCTTTTGGGTGGGTCTCTTTGGCTTTCAGGAACTTGTCGAGTAGGTCTTCACGTTTGCTCTCATTGTCATCCCTGTTACGGTAGTAGTCGATTCTGTCGTTCATGTGTTTGGCCACGAGGGGTACAAGTGGGAAGGTTGCACCTTTGTATATGCCTACTCTGTCAAGCCATAGACGGATAGGGTTGTGTCGAAGGAATTTGTCGATCAAGGGCCATTGACCCACCTGGAAGTATTAGGGTTTCGTTTTAAATGGAGGGCAATGAAGGGGGAGCCTACGAGGTAGCCATAAACCAGGAAATTCTGAATGTAGGGGATCAGGCCTTGAGGATCCGCAGCCTTCTCCATGAATCCGTGGCGTGAGCCGTATGTTAACTCACCGATGACATCGAAAGTAAAGTAGAGCATCCAGGTTGCAAGATCAAAGCTACCCGCTGAGCCTTTCTTGCCAGCAAATCTAGCATCCAGTTGTTGCAAATAAACACCGATGGTCTCATCAACCAAAGGTTCATAGCCGACGGAAACGGTGGCAGTGAAAGCAGGGTTGATCGCCTTGCGGAGGGCGTTATGCCATGGAATATCTCCGCTTGAAAAGAGAGTATGTGCACTTTCACCTTTGGCAACAGCTGCCTGAACAGGGTAAAAGCCGGACTAGATGTGGGTAAGCGAAGATGATCAAGATCGGTTGCAAGCAGAACAAGGGAGCACGTACTTTGTCCCAAGCTTTTCCGGCACCGTAAATATCCTTGATAGCTTCTGGCTTTGCGAAAGAGATCATATTAGGGCCCATTCGAACAATGTCACCATGCTTCTTGTGAACATCAATCATTGGAGGTTCATATTTGCGGGAATACGCGTAAAACATTCTCCACATGTCGGTAAAGGAAGCGAGGAAGGGACCGTTATATTTGGAGAAGCCATTTTTATAACGAAAGAAGAGTAGCCGAGTGATGGCTAGAGCAAATAGGCCAACAATCCAGGCTTCAACAGAGACCGAGGAGACAGAGAAAGAAGTCAAAGACCCTGTCAAAGACTCTGTTGACGACATGATGATCAAGCTTTAACAGAAGATGTGAACAGCGAACTAGGCAAGATAGAAATCGGGTGAAATTGCAAAACAGATTCTATCCTTTAGCGATTTCACGGAGAAGGATGGAATATATATTCATAATGTCAGCTGCGTATGCAGTTTCGAAACGACGTCACCTGGATGGCAGGATTTTGGTTGAGAGGGTTGCGCAGTTGGCCGCTAATCTTCCCGATGACTGAGAGGGTAATATCAGAGTATGCGACCGCGCAGCTCCGTTGATAAATACATATGATGGAATTTTTCACGTTGATTATCAACAGGCTTGCATTTGCTGCGGGGTCTATTCTAGCTCCATGAGAAACTCGCAGAGGTCTGTGAGAATTAGAATTATGCAGACATACCACTAAGAAGCAGAGTGCGTAATTTCCGTTGTCATGCAGATGGAAGATGATCCCCGCTCCAACGGACGAATACATGGGATCAAAGCGGAATTATCGGCCGGTCAACGATTCGTTGATATCATGGCTTTGATCATTCTTCGCTTATCATGTATTGTCGTGTCATGCTTATGCAACGTTATTGAGGACATCTGAGAGTAGCAAAGCCAAGTCAAGCAGCTCGAAAGAGATACATTGTGAACCTGTGCTTAGGTAAGCACTACGCCAACGCGCATGAGGTCTCATCTCCACATACTCGTAAGCTTAGCTCAAACTGAGTTCGGTGTGATCAATGCACGTCAGCATCCCACTCTACATAGTGGCGAACTTTGAGGTCTGAAACGTGTATCTATCTCGCGTCATGCCCTTCAATTCAGTTGTAGTCGTCGTCGCTGATGGCACCAACACGCATTGTTCAAAGGCATTGCTGCAGTGGACTCCGTAGAACAGGTTTCTGAATATCCCAGCCCAGAGATTTTCTACGGATCAGCAACATGGAGTGCTTCACGCCACGCAGTTAAAATCGAGATTCAGGTCCTGAGGCTACGTCACTAGAGTGACTTCATGGCAACATATTTGTCGAGGCAGTCGGGCAAATTCGGAAAGTTGACTGTTCATCGAGATGAGGCTCGCACTTGACTACTTTCCATCGCTAGGTCTGACTCATTGTCGCTGGGTTATCCCATGTCGGAGTGTAATTATGTATTGTGGAGTCAGCCGGGTAGCTGGAGCTATAGTGACGAGCAGTGGGGGACTTCCCTGGATTGTTCCCATGGCTCAGTAGATGTGCTACGATATGGATAGTCGCTTCGACGTAGGTTACTGTTGTATTGTGGCATAGTGGCAATAACGCGTAGGTTTCGGTCCGTTCGTTAAGCTCCGCTCCCGCACCTGGGTACCCAAAGGTAGAGTTATTAGCGCCTAAAAGTAATCTTAGAAGCCCCCGCGCCCTGATGCAGGCCTAGTCACCTTACTCACTTCTTGCACCCACCGGTGGCCCTAGAGCCCGCCCTTTTCACCCAGCCATCTCTTTTTTGTGGGGGTTGTCGCGTACGCGTAATGGGGTGAAATACGCTAGGTAACCGTGGAGTTACCTAGGTCGTATAATTAATCAATCGAATCCTATGGGCTATTGTTGCTCTCCCCGTGCTATTAGACATCTCGATATAATGACCATTAAATAGAGAAGGCCGCCTTCAACCATCCCTCTGATAATACAAATAAGCATACTCGCGGATTGTAGATTCCGATACCTTCAAGTAACTTCAGAGTCTCGCAGTAAGGAACACTGAGTGTCCTCCGAGGTTAGAGTATGCAAGAAAGGAGCCCACGGCTTTTATCAAAGCGTAAACGGCGGGCCGAGTGTCGATCTTTGACTAGGACCATGCACATTGCCATTCCAGTGTAGGTGCATAGATTCGCCCCCAAAGAACAACAAGTCCTTGTGCCGACAACCGATCCCTTGGTTGTAGGACCTATCATCCTGAGGGCTGACTTTTTGCTAAGCACAAATCTATGCTACCGACTTGATGGTCTATACCGGGCCATTATCCATCTCCGAAACTGCCTTGGACTCTTGCTTGTACCTGTGTTAACCTCGCTGACTTGCTCGAGATGGCAACCTAGTGGCGCTATTACAAAGTTATGTTCAGTGATCCATCAAGATTACGGTAAGCGTTGAGGGCGGGTCCAAAAGCTCCTGGCTGCCAATCGGGGGAGAATCCTTTCTGAGAAGGGAGTAGTAATCTTTCGGCTATAATGGCCCTCTTCGGATCCGCAGGCCCCATGATTACTCCCCCCCAACATTTCGAGTTCCGGGACGCTTTGCCTTCTCGTCACTAAAAGCACTGTTTGATCCCTACCTTAGCGAATAGCTGCGG
The DNA here is from genome assembly GCA_022315425.1 of Pseudevernia furfuracea. Lineage (NCBI taxonomy): Eukaryota > Fungi > Ascomycota > Lecanoromycetes > Lecanorales > Parmeliaceae > Pseudevernia > Pseudevernia furfuracea. Next base: position 428,217 of record JAIUPT010000042.1, read on the forward strand.
CCTTTTATTACGGAAGATTTATGCTTCCCAGACAGTTTCTCGAAGGAAAAGTATCTAAGTCGGATTTCCGCCTTCAGGCGATGGGGTTTTTAGAACGTTTCAAAAAAGCTACGGTTATTAACTCTGATACGTATCAGATTTTGCACCATTCCTCAATTAGTCAGCTGAAATTTTCAATTAGCGTTTGAATAAAATACTCACCGACGCAATGTACTCGACGGGATCGAGGGGATGTCATCCCCGCAAAAAAATTGACTAAATCAATCGTTCTTGAAGCCAAATTTCTACAAGCGTTGATCATGTTCTCTGTATGCTATTTATTCTCCAGTATATGACTTGACACTTTTAAGATGTTTACTCTATTGGTATCTGAAGTTTTCTTTTTAAACAACCGTATAGCTTTATTTTGTTGTTGACTCCGGAACACATACAAGCTTCGTTATCCCATTGATACCTTTGTTTGTTCGCACCTTCCGAGTCATCTGCTGCTGATATGATGTGTAATGCGACTCAGCGTAATGGCTTGCTGGTTCGGGAGTTGGATACCCGACTTAACGAAGAGCGACGCCTGCACGACCCTAGTCAGAACGGACACAGGCGGACATGGACGTCTACTGGACATGCCTCGAGGTGCTGGAGCTCACACTCCAATCAACAGGATCTGAAATCCGTACAATCAGTTTGGCGTCCCTTTTCCCACTTGTAGCACCATGCCATACCAATGCTGGGATGCTGAGCCATTCGTCGAGCGCCAGTTCAGCGGTCTCGGTGTCCCTGGCGTAGAACCTCAAGGTCACGACAAGGTCACATACTGGCGGTCATATCGCAGCAGCTATAATTACAAGGGGAGCGATAAGCCGTTCGCTGGCCATTATGAGTTATGATCTAACATGAAGGGCAAAATGTATGATGAGTTTTGAATGTGTCTCGTCGCATCTAATCGTATTGGGATCGATTCCTCATGGCGCTAATACAGTGGTGTAGCGTTTGCCTTATTCTCTCTACGCATACAAAATCGCACATAAGCACAGCGTCTACCCAACCGGCAGCGCCTTCTCAGTCCACAACCCACCAACCTCTCCCACCTGAGTGACATCGCTTCCACTCGCCTGAAAGAACACGCTCCGTTGGACAAAAGCCGCCCCCGGCTGCGCTTCTGTGCCCGGTAGCCTCACACCCGAGTAGTTCGATCAGGATCCGTCTGCGTGTTCGGGCGATTGTGTCAAGGCGATGATATCGAAGGGTTTCTGATAGCAGAGAAACGAGTCGGTCGAGCGGAGGGAGGAATCGGTGCGGATGGAGCGTGGGGCTGGGGCTGGGATGGGATCTGCGATGATGAAGTCGGTGAGACGTTGAAGGGGAGAGGAAGGAAGTGGCGGGTGGGTCTGCGTGATGAAAAGGGAAAGAGCGTACCTTGGGTCTAAGACCCGATCTGTGCATATGACGCGCGAGCATGGCTTCCAGGGCTCACGGTTGTATTGTACAGATGCGATCACACCCTGATCCGACCATGCTCCTTCAGATGATACGCCGACGCAGTCCCGTACGCATCAGCGTACTTCGACGCTATCCCAGCACGGCCATTGCTGCCTGAGAATATAAACCCAGCAGACCAGTCGTTGCTCCCTAGGCGTAACACCAGCTCGTGCACCAGTCGGTCGTCCTTCGATCCGTAGCACAGCCGTAGTCCCGCCGCCGTGTCTATGCTGTCGGAGCCGTCGGAACCACCGACGCGAAATACCGTCAAGCCGATGGAAGAGGGCGACGCCTCGAAGTTGAACGTGCCCAGTGGGCCGGGGTTCCAGCTGGAGGCATTCTTGTCGGCACTGATCATGTCCCGGAGGAAGTCGGATGAGTCGACGTAGAAGAGATGGGTCTGTTTACAGCGGACTTTCGTCAGCGAGGGCTCTTTTTTTTTTCATTTTTTCATTCTGCGCATCATGATCGAGGCAAGTAAGTCTCTTACGCTCGAAGTGCCAGCGGACGTGTATTGCACAGCGGCCAGCGGCGTGCCATTCCTCGCGCCGAAACCCACCACGACGGGCGAGTCTTGCGCTTCATACCATTGGGTGTTGGTGCTGAGTGAGCGGATCCGACCGAGGTGGTCCTGGTAGAATAGATGGGAAGACCCGTTGAGGCCTAGACTTGCGATGCCGGGGCCGTTGAAGGCGCCTGAGATGGAGAACTTTCGACTTGTTGCGAGGATGTTGGTGCTGGGGGTTGTTACGGGCCTAGCGTCAGTAGTGCTCGGTCTGACGATTGCCTGTTCTTCTTCCTCGGAAGGATGGGCATGGCTGTGGGGTTGAAAAGGAGCTTACTTTTCATCAGGTGATTCCTTTCCAACCAATGTCAAAGGAACGGTAATAGCGACGATCACAGCGACAAGGAAACAGAGCAATCCCTTATTGGCCACTTTCCGACCCATTAAATCAACCACCCCGCTCTGAGGCGTGTAACAGCCATCGCGGTGGACCTCTGCCGGCGTGCTCTCCACCCCGTCACGAACAGGCACGTGGTCCGAGTCTTGTTGGCTCTGAGCTACCTCGAGCCTCTCATGGCTGTCATCCGGTCGGTCGTTGAGATATTCATCAAGATACAACGTCGACGTGGAGGGCATCACGAGGGAATGCATGATGAGAGTCGACAGGAGGGGGTTGTTGTCTGTCGGTCGCGGTCATCATGGAAGCAGGTACGGTGGTGTGGTGTCACAGAGCAGAGATCATTTCAGGGGGATGTTAGGCGTGGTGGGGTAGGGGGGGAGAGGGGGAATGCGCTCCGCCTCGTCTGGCTGGAAAGGGTAGGAGGTTAGGACTTGTGACCTGACGATTCGTCATGGCGGATCCGAAATCACGCATGACTGTTGAAATTGATGCGTTTTTTTAGTGAAAATGCGTGACTTTTCGGAATCGTACGTGAAAGCAAACGTTTAGAGGATTGACAGTAGCAGGGAGCGAGATTGAAGGCAAAACTAGGTCGGAATATCAGTGTTATGCGTATTTACAAGAGGCAACAAGGGAGATTGAAGCCGGGCGTTTGCATCTCGGCTTGAAACAGCCGAGGCAAAGGACCGAGGACGTCCGTTCCAATTACAATCTCGAACCGTCCCGGCTAGATCTCATTGGATGAGTACCCTCCAAAAAATAACAAGGCTGTCTTGCTAGGACTTCCAAAAAGACGCTAGCCGTAGGTTCCATTCAACGCCGTATCAATGTCCCGTGTAAGCGCTGACGCCCGTATAGTTTCCAGGGCCCGAGTAACGCCCAACGATGAAATTGGCTCCGCTCTTGGTCTTGGCCATTGCGACTCCGAGATGCGTTGTCGAGGGCCAGATCACCTAGAGAAATCCCGTCAGCTCTTTGCACCTTTCCTCACGCGCCAAGCGCCCCCAGCTGCTCCCCCGCCCCCTCCCCCCTTCTCTCTTTTTGTACTACAGCTGGTGGAAGCAGAGATTGAAAGACGGAAGCCCACAGACCTGCGTATAATGCCCATAGCTCTCGAAATTCCCCTCCCCAATCTTCTCCCCGTGATACGCCGTCCGCTCATTCACCCACGACTGGCTCCCGTCCGCCAGCGTGCCCCCGGCGCTCGTCCAGTACAGGTTCTCCCCCTGGTTGGGCCGCTCCGCGCCGGTGCTGTGCTGCAGACCGGCGTCCCGGGTGACGAGGTGGCGTGCCCATTCTTCGGCCGCGGCGGCGAGGCGCGGGTCCCAGACCAGGTCGGGGCGGTGCACCGAGGTGCTTTTGCTGGCTGCGTCACGGGCTAAAGAGCGGTTAGTGGACATCCTGGGGACGGAGGAGGGCAGAAAGGCGAGGGGCGAGGGGCGAGGGATGCTGGGGGTGGTGGTACCTTGGTTGTGGATCCGGAGCGCTTCGCTCTGCCCAGGGGTGATGTTGGAGGCGGGTTGCGGGTGGGGTTGGGCTTGCGCAGGGTGTTCGGGGTGGGCGGGCGTGGCGGGGAGGGGTTGCTGGATTGCCATGATACTGCGAGAGGAAGGCGTTTGGTGGAATTACAAGTCGTGTGTGCGCGTATTTTGTGTTGGATTGGCAAGATTGAGATCAACTCTGTTGTAGAAGCCAAAAGTTGCACATACTGATGAGGTGGACAACGCGACTTTTATAGATGCATAGATCTAAATTTGGGTGAGGATAGAATCCTCCTTCCTTCAGCTGGTTTGCTTAGAAGGTTGCAGTATGTTGTGTTTGCGGCTGAAGGTGGCATTGCGATGGGATCTGGGATCGATGTGGCTGAGCGAAGGATGGGACGGAAATACTATTTTCGCCATCGAATTCATAATCCAACATCCTCCGTCGTTTCCATGATTCAATCTAACGGTAAGCTTTGACCCGCAACTCGGACGGTTGGTAGGCGGTCATTATTGCTGCCAGAAATCCTTGTGCCTCCGACCCAGCACAAGACGCTCTCTCCTAGCTCGAAGCTATGCTTTTCCCACCATGACTCAGCTTGAATGTTTACTGGTTGCTCCAATACCAGGCGAGCATTGCGACGAGCATCGCGATACGTAGAGTGATCGGTCAAATCCTCCAGCTAGGAACCATCGTCTTTGGAATAGGGAAGGATGTGTCGCATTGCACAAAAGACGCCCGCAACCTACAGTCTGTGAGCATGATGAAGGCCAAGCACAGCCAAGCTGCGACACGAGCAAAGCATATCATAAAGGCTGTTACAGCTCATGTGCCCTAAACCACCAGCCTGTCTTCTTCACTCGGTCCGTTACATCGCGCACGAGGCACTGGCAAGAAGAGCCCATTTCATCTCCCGCTGGCAATCGTCTCAGAGGTCAGGTTTCCTCCTTTCGTTAGAGACTTTCTCAGCATCGCATATGGTCGCCGTTGAACGTGCAATTTACCTTGTGCTCTCCTCACATTGCTTGAGATGCGCTGTCGACTCCATCAACGCTGTCGATCCTGATGGAGTCGACAGCGGCGAGAAGACGGGCAAGTGACGTTCGTGCAGTGGTATGCACCTAGTTTTGGTCAAATGTCAAGGCTTAATGTCTCTCTCGAGCTCAAAAGATGTCCATTAAAGCTCTTGAAGTCCTGAGAGAAGATGTTCCGTGACTGTAGGACTTGGAAACGGTGGCAGTCAGCCCTACGAGTACCGGACCCACCGGACTAGTGGACTTGGCATTATCTTATCCTTCTTCTCCTCCGCAGACATAGCTACTTCTTCTACTCTTTAGTAGTCTTGATCAACATAGTCATTCGATAGGCAATTGGTCAGGAAGTTTGATGCAGGTAAAGATTTTGACCCCAGACTATGAAGGGGTGCCTCCCGAGGGTAGAGTAGGGGTAGGGCTGGTGCTTGTGTTGCGTAAGGGGGTTTGACATCATTCTTCTCCTGAGACGATATCAATGATAGCAGTGTCTACATCAATTAGTTCTAACACGACGTCTGACTATGAGAGCCAGTCGGAAGATGATAATGAGACGAGATACGATAATGAGATGAGACTTGAACACGAGTATAAATGGATGGATGAGCAATGCTTGAAACTGTTCGCGGCTGGGCGATGTATGACTTTGGATCTTCCAGCAAAATTCTGTGCAAAGAATAACCACCCTCGAAGCGCAGTCACGTAAAATATCTCGGACCGTTAAAGAAATTAGCAGGCCAAGGCTGCCTTCTTTGCAGCCGTCTTATGGTCTGCTCGTGGTAACTTGGATCCAAAGATAATTCGCCGGATAGTACGCGAACGAAGCTTCAAAACAAGCAGCACCGTATGAACAAGCCACTGTTTCAAGACGGACTACGCACAGCGAGTTTCAAGTTGTAGGGTCCACGGTTTAAGACTAGACATATGGTAAGTGGTGCGGGAGGTTCATGACGGAAAACATCACCGCTTCCATATGGTCGAAACCAGCAACCAGTGGCTGCAATTCTCTATGTGGGAAAGTTGCGGCATGCAGCAGGCATACAGGACGATCGAAGTGATTTTTGTGTAATGATTCATGCAAAATCCATCTCCACGCGAATCAAGTCATCTTTTTCACAGTCCTTTACTTCAAACGACCCGAGCGAAGCGATTATTTAGTTATCCTAAGCGGTGAGAGTTCATGCCTTCCTTGCTCTTTCCTTATCAAGTAAAAAAAATTGTCGTGGGAGCGGTCTTTCCTTCCTCAAATGGCTGCAATGAGCGTAGTAAGTTTTTATTGATGGGATCTAAAGGATTGCTCTTTACAGGTATGTTTGTCAATGAAGTCTATCTTTAAGGGGTCCAGTCTTGTCTTCGAGGGTTTCTACCTACATACCAGATCGTGTTTTCTGATCAAACTACTTAATTTTGTCCGTGAATATGGGTCAAGATGTATGATTGCTTTTGCGGCGCGGTTGTTGAAGCAGTTGAGGTACTGTTTAAGAGGTTCTGGCCAGAGTCACAGTCGTTCAAACAACGGACTTGGTACTATTCTGTTATTGCTCATTCCATGAAAGCTGAGGGCCTAATAAATGCCTACATTTCTACCGCTCAATTCGCCGTGTGAGAGTAAATTTGCGTCGAATTGAGGCTGTCTAAAAACCTTCAGAGCTCGTTCGATTACGGTAGACTCGCTGATGCGAATTGTATAAGTGCGTACCGTAATTGACGCAAAATCACGCTCTTGGCAACGGCTTTTTTATTATGATTAAAATCTCTCTCAGTATTAGAAGAAATTTACTCTCTTGTTCAGAAAATCCACCATTATCACCCTTACCTTCCAGTGCTATATATAATCCATTACTCCAATGGCGTTTTTTAGCAAGCACTACAGATCGTACTCGCTTCCTGACAATTGCCCATCCAAGTCTATCGACATTCATCGCGCGTCTGACTCCCATCCTGCAAGCCCATACAAGCCGCCCTTTGCCAAACCACCATCCGGACCTCTTGACGCGCAAGGCTTAAAATCAAGAATTACGTACGGGAACAAGTTACGCCAAAATAGAAATATCACACCACGGACCATGAGATTCATTAGTTGGTGGAAGGAGCGGTGCTGTGAGATGTTGGATGCGTCTCCATTTAGAAGGAAGGCGATGGCAAAGGAGATTGCAATACTAGACGATGAAATGCAATCCCGATATGAGAAAATACATGGTCAAGATGGACTCTGTTTTGCCCTGGTAGACATCTTCAATGTGATGGCGGAATTACGCTTGAAGGCCGAATACGGGGATTATGTAGCATATGCCTGCGCCGGCCTGAAAACAGAAGGAATGAAGGACATGATCTGGAAAGTCGACAAGTCAGACTGGCAAGCGGTAAGGACCCGGATAAGGGAAGAAGAGACCGACCGAGACGAAAGGAAACGGCGCCGCCTCGATCCTGCCCCAACACCTTACCTCGATGAGGTCGCCAAAGCTGCGAGTCGACTCGGTTATGAAGAGTCTTTAGTGAGATATCAGATCCTGGCATACGCAGATCGAAATGACTTTTGCCACTCTGGCATCAAGAACATGGCCCAAAACGGGTATTTTTATGAATTGGGCGAAAGGATCTTGGAAGATCTTAGATCGCTGAATGTTATCTTCCGAGACCGGCCACACGAACAGATTTTAATGCGGACCGTTATAAAGGTGATAGAGGAAGAATGGTTCCTCCGGCTCTGGTATGATGAAACCGGGAATCACCGACAAGTGATGTTTGCCTGGACGGACAAGGGTCATCAAAAGATGCGAAGCTTAGCTTTTGCTGCTCCGTGAAAAGGCTGAGGGAGATTTTTGAGATCATAGGAGTCTGTTGGATGTGACGACCAAGACTGCTGGCGTCACTTCGCCTTACGGCATCGAGACTCACTTTCAGTGGCTACGGTGGAGATGTTTGGTTTTTTTGGAGTCGGTTGGTGTTGCGAGGGGATTCGTAATGGCGTTACTTAAGTTGTACTGTAGCATTGTTAGGCATGTTAACAAAACGAAGAACAATGTTGGTAATTATCCTGGTATGCAGTTACTGCTATGAGACCAATCACTAGTATTTGTATTCCTATATGATGTCTAAAGAAGAAGGATGCTATGTATAGAAATTGATCTTTACATGTCAATGATATTAGACTCAATGGGTACTAGCGTATGCGAGTGTTGGCATTGTTCCGACAAACAATGTTTGTGACGTCTGACGGAAAGCGACACCCATTCTGCTCCGTCATCTGCACGTCTAAATATACAAGATCGCTGATTGAGAATACCTCGGGTCAAGCCCCTGTAGCGGTGTATATCGGAACCGAAGTCTTGTTTGCACCGTCAGCGGACGATGATCTCGTGACCGGAGCGACTCCGATGTTTGTTGACAACACATCGAGTGGTTGCCTTCATTCCCCTTCGCATAAAAAACGCAGCTGGATCTTGACCTTTCACTCTCCTCTCCACCGCTAACTTCCAGCCAGCCCACGGCCACCGAGAAACTCCATTAACAGAAACTGTCATCTTGAATTCCAATAATGTGCTTCAAGCCCGATCCCCGAAGAACCTCCGCATCCCGGCCGGCACGCAAGTCCGGGAGCAAAAACAAACAGAAAAGAGGCTCCTTCGACAACAGCTACGTCCTTGTCGACGGCAAGATGAGACCGAATCCTGCGACTAACCCGCGCGGCTACACTGTTGACAGCGTTTTGCCTCTCCCGTCTGGCGTTCAGATTGACGAATCTCTGCATATTTTCTGACGGAAGTGTCTAGGAGGATGGGCAGGTGCTGCGAGGTTGTTGGTATGTCTACTGGTATGTTTAAGGGGGTTTGAGATTAGACGATGGTAATGGGGCGGAAAAAATAATGATGGCGGGAAACCGGTACATTGGTCTATCAAGAAAAAGCATTGACAATAGAGAGTCGTTACATAGAAGATTCGGGGCCCTGTTCTGGTGTGTCGAATGAGATCAATCTATCCCAACACCCCTCAATGACGCTTCCTAGACGCACGACAGCCCTTTTGCACCAGAGAACACCCAAAGAACCCTCTGATATCCCCATTTGGCGAGCAGCAAGAGAGATCGATCATACATCATTATAGAAAGCTACACTCACCAGCTCCCATCCCCCTGTCCAAGCCGTTTTGGCTTCCATCCGAAATTTCAAAATATCATGTCCACCCCTAAAGCAAAGCCAACAGAGAACTTCCCGTTACTCCCAGAGACACGGCGTGGTGAAGAGGTGCAGCTCCAAATGACTACTCTAGAAGCTTCGAACGAAGCAAGGAACGTGTCTCTCGCAGAAAAGGCTGGAAGCTGAGGACAAGTTCTGCATGTGCCATTCCCCGCCCGTGCCCATCATCCAAATCTCCACCCACGTCCGCACGGCTTCCACAACCACGGCTTTGAACCGCAGTCCACGCTTGTTCTCTGAAAGTGGCATGAAAAAGTCACAACGGTCTTTGATGCAGTGCTGCCTCGATCGCTCAACTGCTAGGATGTGGTAGCCTACTTGAGCGAGTGCAGCTAGAGAAACACACGGGCGCAATGGCTTGGATTTCGTGAATTGCTTCCACGATCCCCACTACTCCTTCAAAAACATCGAAAGTAGGACCGTCCATAGCGCGGTTCAGGCGGAAGATCTACGCGTCCGTCACCACGGGCCTTAATGACTCCGTACCAACTCACAGGGAAGCACCCTGTTTCGCGGAATCAGCACCGGTAGGGTTTATATCAGTATCGTGCCCCTGCCACTCCCAATCCTTCCCCCTGGTGCCCCCTCCCCCACCCCGTTTCCCCAAAGCCACAACCATCCGACTCAACATTCGTTCCGTCCTCTCGTTCACGTAGCATCTCCTTTAAGCGCAGCAGACAACATGGTGCTCCGGATGCTTCCGTTCATCCCTGCCCATCCACCCATCCACCCATGTATCCACCCATCCACCCATCCACCCATCCATCCCAACTCAACCCATCCCCACACCCCAGTCTACGCACCCACCTCTGCACCCACACAGTATCACCCGGACGCGAGTGTCAGCGCTATCAGCCCCCTTCCCCTTTGCCTTTTCCCCCTCCCCCCCTCCATTAACACGCGCGCGTACACAACCCGATAAGAAGCAATGAGTTACTAAAGAAGAGACGGGGAGGCGAGAAGACGGGTTCCTCGGTCGCTGCCGATGCGGTGGAAGGCTGGGATTCTCGCTTGCGTGAGGGGGTTAATGGTGGTGACTTTTAGTTGTAGGCAATTCTGCATGCGAATGATAATCAAAGATGGTGAAGATGGAAGGTTAAGGTGCAGAAAGGGTAAAACGAAACCCGATCCAGCCTGAAGTCTCGCCAAGGACCCCGCTCCTCAAAACCTAGGCACTCACATCCATGGCTCAACACCATCAGCTCCTGGGGATAAGTTCTCGCTCACAAGAACCCAGCATAGTTGCTCGTTCGCTGATATGTGTCGGACCTGTTTCGATTTGTCAATTTTCACGGACCTTGCAGCGATGCATTTTGAACGGATTTCTCGCGCGCTCGGGGCCCTGCAGAAATGCACTTGGAATGGGTAGCCAGTGATGGGAGTATTGATCGTCTCATCTGTACCCCTGGCTGCTCAATGGTGCTGCCATAAAAAGCGATTGCTTCAAAAGCATAGAAAAGGCCCGAGCGTTGACATTCGATAGGTTCCATGCCTCCCTTTGATGGGATCAAGTCGAATGGATTGACTACTAAAAGTGAGAGGGTAGTATCCCATCGACCAGCGCCTTCGGCGTAAGATGTCTTGGCACACGGGGCGGAACCTCTGCCAGTGGACAGTATATGCTAAGGGATCTCATCGCTAGAAAAGGCTGTTGCCAAGCTAAATCAATTCATTCACCACTGTTGCCAGCTTATGCTTCAGAACTCATGCACACGTTGTACTTCGTTATAAAAACTATCACTTTTGTATGGTCTTCTCAACCATGACTTCTCGAACTCCAGTCCCGTCCTGATAAGCAATACTTTTCATACTCACTATTCAACTATCACACCAGCACCAGCACCCTGATCTCATTGCTCCACCCTGCCTCCAGGCCCATTTCGTCCCACGCCGCCTCCACATCTACCTCCAGCACCGGAGCTTGCTCAGCGATCTTGACTGTGTGCATAGGAACCACCTTCTCAGAAATCATGACTAAGACATCATCTTCCACCGATCTTTCATGCAGAGTAGAAACGTAGATACCCAGCGTCCCCAGTGCCTTCAACGCCAGTTCAATGCGCAGCCTGCCATTCTCTTCAAGACGCGTCTCAGACCTGACAACAGCGGCCGCCCCGGTCATCTTGCCTAGCAGACCCAACACAGCAACCTTTGTAGCCGAAGAATCTGGAACAGAGTATCCTGGAGTTGGAAGAATGAGGAGAGGGTACGCAGAAAGAATCTCGTAGCCTTTGATCTCCACTTCTAGCGAGATGACGGGAGTTTCACTATTCAGTGCCATAGAATGCGTGACTTCGCCCGTAGTATGTGTTCTCACGACATACTCCTTGCCGCTTTCGACTCCAGGGAAAGCGTTGAGGTTGACTAGTTCTGACAGCCGGCGTTCACTGACATTGAACAGAGCTAGGATACCAGTGCCACCTACACCGCCAGTGAAGGTACCCACTTTGAGAAGCCTCTCTTCTTGGTACCCGGTATAGATGCCCACGGTTTTGCCAATGACAGAGGGGCGGAGGATGATCGTCTTACCCTGAATGGTACGGGCAGTCATTTGTGCAATCAAGTCTAAATTGTGCTGACCAGGTTCATCAGTGATATAGATGGGGCCTCCAGAGACGCAGCGGCCGGCGGCGTGGAAGAAGGAGTAGGGATGAGAGGTTTGGAACATGTCCCAATCTGGTAGGATGTTCAGATGGCTTGTCAAAAGCGAGTTGTGAGCATTGACAAATATATGCCAAGGATGCGAATTAGGTATTCCGGGGAAGAAATCGTCACTGTTGCGGACCATAATACGTGGCTTGTTGTCTGGTAGTTGGGTATGGAACAGTATCTGAGGGACCTGGGACATGCACGAGATTGCCTTGATGGAAAAGTAGCGGAGGCTGTTGATGGTCCAAGCGTCTTGATAAGCTTTGATGAAGCGACGGCGATCTGGCGCATCAGCGAGGAGATCGAGAGCAAACTGTGCATCTGTTTTAACGGAGTCGACGCCACAAGAGAGAAGAAATCTAGGAGCCGTGTTTCAGTGATCATGATCGTGAAAGAAGTACGTAAGATTTACTTGTAGAAGTCGTTGTACATCCTGTAGATGTCGTCCGCATCCACCATTGTCACTGTTTCTGCCGGAATAAGACTCCTCTCTTTGCGGACTGCGATAGTCCTGTACTTCTTAGCGATACTCCCGTAGGGAGAAACGCCTCCCCAGTATCCTGCCTGCATTTACTGTTAGTTCTTTGACCTTGTCTGGATCTTCGTGGAGCGACACACGATAGCATGCCAGACGGCTATGTGTTGGATGTTTGGGTGCTCATCTCGAATATTCTTGATTGTATGCTTCAATCCGTGTGGGAAACCCTCCTTATTAGCTTCGAAATCGGTCCAACCTCTATTGAACTGGTGTTCGCCATTGGCGTCCTGTGATGCTTAGTCAAAGTTCAGATTAGCTTCCATCTGCGCGCAGAACCTACAAGAGACTGCCAGTTGTCGTCGATGATCAAATTTGTAACTAAAAATTGTTAACTCGAACGCAAAGATGATAGGGGGTTCAGACGTACTTCTGATATTGTTCTGTTTGAGAATATCCAACGCGTTGTATATCTTGTCCTCGTTTAGGTCTTGACCCAACGCGTTCCAAGTACAATAAGTTAATCCGTCGTACCAATTGTCCATCCATTCGGCTCTAACATCGTTCTCAATAGCAGTCTTCACCTCAGCCTTGAACTCATTACTTGAATACTTATCTCCGCGGACAAGCTTGCGCGCATGATACATCACGGCAGCATTAGCGGACTCGAAACTTGGTGCAACAGCGGCAAGAATCCTAGTCTGGCCCTCCTTCGGGCTATCATTCCTTGATGAGACGATGACATTTCCATGATCATCAGGTTTAAAGACGGTCAAGACATCATCGATTCCACTGACTGCAAGTAAGACTAAGTGAAGGCCGTCCCAACGTAAGAAAGAGCAGAGAATGGCATCTTCTTGGGGTTGAAAATTTCCCTTGCCATGTCGGGGTGCAAGCCATGGGCTCCAGATCCTTACGAGCGCGAACCATCGTGTGAAGCTCCGTGGGATACCGAGACTAGTATTAGTCCACCCAGAAGTCTCGCCTGCGGCTGCTTTCGCAGCCGTCGTGATTGACCATAATTGAGCACTGGGAGATTCGCTTGGGACCGAATGCACGGAGAAATCAGGACTACAGCCCTTGAGATAACTTGTTAACTCTGTAGGTGGCTTTTCAGGTTGAAAATAAAGCTCCCCATCTGTGAGAGTTGAATTCTCATTCACCCACTTCCAACTATTAGACGATGCGATGCGATACTTTAGGGTGAACTGGACAGGTTCTTGAAGGTTGGGCGGATTTGGTAGATCGATCGAGAAGAAGCGGCGGTACACGGCGGCTCTTTTTTGGGAGCCGACGGCGAGCTGTTGTAAGCGTAAGCCCAAAGTCACTCAAATTTGGCCATCGGGCCATGTTACAGGGCCAGTAGCTGTCTGTGTTTCCTCAAGACGTAGTTCACGCCACTCTCGATTTTCGTGACCGTTATGCCAGAGGGTAGCTTCCCATGGCTGTTCAGGGAAAGAAGTGCTGGATTCTAGAAGGACAGTGAATTTGACCTGACACAATTCAGTTCCATTTAGTGGCTTCTACACATGATATATTTATAGTACCGTTTCTCCGTAGGGAACGACTGTGGTCGATCCCAACGGCGGATCACAAACTGCGTTGGTGAATAATTGCATCTGAGCTGCTCTGACGAACTTCAACTGGAACGGTTTCCCATCCAGATCATTCGTTAACATACTCCGTGTTTTCTCCAAGTCCAGCACTCTAGATGGAAGTGAGGGGATGTCGAGAATTCGATCACTACATTACTTATGATCTATCCGAGGTTTGCCGTCGGAGCTAGTCTAAAGTAAGTAAGTACGTAGTAAGGTATCTCCACTGCTAAGCGCGTCACTAGTTTTTTGTGAGCTCCTTTGGCAGTTTGGCTTGGCTTGCTTTATTACACGTTGTCAATCTGAACATCCAATGGTCCCTCATAGCTCTCTCAGGCTGTCACAAAACTCGTGGCTGATATGCATCTCACATGCGCGTCGGCTGCGCGCCCTCAACTCAGCAAGCCAGACACGATCCATCTCGGAAGGTCATATCAGAAAAACGTTGGAAGCAAGCCTAGAATGGGCGCGTCAGGCTACAGAGATCAAGGCTGGGAGGAAGGAAAGCATGTTGACCATGTTGGAGGAGAGAGGATATGTCAATCAGATAATAGGGTGAGATGTCTTAGCGTGCCCAATGTAAGAAGAGCGAAATCCTTCTAACACGCTACTAGCAAACGAGATGACCTGGACCGATTACTGACAGAGAAACGGGCTGGGATATATGCTGGGTTTGATCCTACAGCACCATCTATGCACGTCGGACATCTCCTGCCGCTGATGGTGCTGTTTTGGATGTATATACATGGCTTCCACGCCTGTTCTCTGGTGGGCAACCTCTTACCTGATCTCACGTACAATAGAACTGACAACTGTAGCTTGGAGGTGCCACCGCCCAGATTGGTGATCCCATCGGACGAACAACCGCTCGGGAAGTATTGAAAAATTCTGGACGAAAGATCAACATTGTTAAGATTCATATGCAACTCAAGTCGCTTTGGAGCCATGCGGAACACAGCGCGAGGGGTTTCGGGTATCAGTGGGAATGGGCGTGGAAGAGAGAATTGACCAACAACAATAGCTGGTTGAACAAGCTTCCAGCCCTGGAGCTCTTGAAATTATTAGGCTCGGGCGTCAGGCTAGGGACTATGATGGGAAGGGACACGTGAGTGATTCCGTGTCGTATCTTTTTTGAGGACTCGGAGCGCTGACTTCTGGTTTAGGGTGAAGAACAGAATGGGTTCGAAAGAAGGCATGGCTTTCTCAGAATTTACATATCCTTTACTGCAATCCTGGGATTGGTGGCATATGTACTCTACGAAGGACATACAGGTGCAAGTTGGAGGATCAGACCAGTTTGGAAATATCCTCGCCGGTATAGACGCTATCAACCATATCAGACACAATCATTACGATCCACTTATCAGGCAGAATGAGGAGGAGCTTGCAGAGAGGGAGGCTTTCTTGAAGAGACCCATGGGCTTCACGGTCCCTCTCTTGACAACATCATCTGGTGCGAAGTTTGGCAAGAGTGAGGGCAACGCGATATGGCTAGACAGGGAGATGACCAGTGGATTCGATTTGTATCAGGTGATGATGACCTCCACCAACCACTCAAGCAGATACTAATATCCCCCAAAGTTCTTTCTCAGGACCGCAGACTCAGATGTCCATCGTTATCTCAAACTCTTCACCTTCGAACCTCTCGAAGCCCTAGAGACCATCATGGAAGAACACAACAAAGCCCCACCCAAACGTATTGCCCAACACAAACTGGCCCAAGAAGTACTCAAGCTTGTCCATGGCGAAGAGCTAGCCCGAGAAGCCGAACAAGAGCACAGAAAGATATTTAACAAATCCTTTGCCCCCGACCCACAGACCGACGAAGACGCATCGATTGACCACGTAAACAAGGCATCGATTGACCACGTAAACACGGCGATACCTTCCAACAGCCAAAATACCGCCCCAACTCATAGCCTCATACTCCCTAAATCTCTCGTCTACAATCAACCTATTGCTCGCGTTCTCTATCACGCCGGGCTCGTCCCTTCTCGCAACGAAGGTCAGCGTATGGTATTTCAAAAGGGCGCGTACCTAGGTGCGAGGCCTGGTGGAACCGGCACAATGGGCGAACAGGTTGATTTCTCACCAGTTGCAAATTGGGCAGCGAAGGAGACGGAGAAATATATCATTGGGGGCAATACGCTGATAATCAGGGTTGGAAAATGGAAGGTCAAGGTTATCAAGATCATCAGTGATGAGGAATTCAAAGAAAAGGGTCTTTCCGCACCAGGCTGGAGGGAGGACAAGCCTGAAGAACGGATAAGCGATGATATCAAGAGGATGAAGCCATGGTACCAAAAGACTTATGTTGAGAAAGCGCCCGTCCATCAGAATCCCCGGTGGACGGGCTCTGTTGTGGACAGAAGCCTGTGGCAGGGGTAGGGATACATACTGACACCTATCAATTCAAATTTTCAATTCCCTATCCTGCTCATCTTCCAACGCTTCGAAACGACGAAATAACCCTCATGGAAATCGAGCAAGGATCACGAAGCGTAAAGTTCGTATCTAAGAGACGCTGAGCCGCGTGTTTGCACGGTCCTGAAGCTGGAGATTGGTTAGCATGGTTCAGGAGAATTGTGGCCGTTGTCAGTGCGGGGGGACAATAGCCGCAATTTCCTGACTTAGTAGGTTCAATATCCGCTATCATCATTTGATCAGTAGGTTGACAAGCGGACGTTGCACCGATGTTATGTCGTCCCTGACTCTGAAACGGCTCGCATGATATGCACGCTCATTGCTGGTGAGACGGGAAGCCAGCTATATGGCGCGCCTTTCTAATTACTTTTCTGATTGTCATCAACGTTCTCGTTCTCGCATTTAGCGACTGCAAGAGCCGTCAGCATATCGCGTGAGAGCCAGAGGCAAGCCCCTGCAGACTTGATAATCTTAAACACTCCTTAATTCAGACTACCTCTCATACTCTATAAAGGTCGATTTGTTGTAATGCTTACTTAGCTTTTCTGGGCATTCTTACGAAATAGCTAACATGGCAACTCTTTCCATTTCAAACCTGCCCTCATGGCTGAAAATGCTATGCCTTCTTTCCCTCGCCCGACAGTCCGTATGCTCGCCGTTTAGCATCATCGGCTACAATTCTCTCATTGACGTCATAGATACTACCCCTATGGTCAATACTAGCCCTACATCTTCCGTCAATAAAAGTGCTACATCTACGTTCAGCTCCACGAATCTGGGGGCACCAGTAGCCAACTGCGCCACCCTACCAAACTACCCCGAATGGTTCCAGCCGAGTGAGAAATTCGACAACGGCGACTGTCCCAAAGCCCTCGAGCTTTTCTACAGCGACTACACCAGAGATCACGATGGCACCAAGTACGAATTTTTAAGTTCAGGCGTGACTCCTGTTCACGGGATACCTACTCAGAGGGTGCCCCTGAAGGTGGCTCATGGTGTGTCAAAGGAAGGGTGCGGATCAATACATGGTGCTCGGTGTCACTGACTCCTTGACCTAGGGACCTGTTTCGTCGTCATCGCGATGCGCAACATGTTCGTGGAAGGAGAACTGCCCGGCGAGGCACCATCCAGGTCTGCAGGCTCAGACATTAGTTCTTTCTCGCAGCTATACCAGAACGCCCTGGATGTGTATGCGAAATGTAGTGCGCCGGAGGTCAATCAACCTGGGTGGTATCCTGCAGGTAATTCTCCCACCCCGTTCAACCAAAACATTTCCCCTGCATCTCTTCCGTTTCAATTGACTGACTGGGGTATCCAGGTGACTTGAATAGCGTCGCAGTCTTCATCTGGCAAGCGGCGAGTAAGATCAATAAACGCATCTCTATTGCGCCGCTCGAAATGTCTAATCATACTTCTTCGTCTGGGTACGGGTCTGTTGGGGATTTGTTTGGTGATACTGCGTAGATCAGATGCGTATCAATGGATGGGGTTCGTATATACATTTCAGGCTGCATGAGCACATGGGGTCTGGTTTACCGCGAGTGCATGTATCGAGAAACATAAGAGCGGGCTCTTAGGGTGTATACGATACGCTGGGTAGTACAATACTATGATTGTATTTGTAGGTAAACTGCCACAAGAAATGGCAGTCCTGTGTATTGGCATGTTCCATATTTATTGCTTTCATACGTAATGGAACAGAGTGCTCTATGGACTATAAAGGATGGACTTCCAACGCTGGGTTTCTGCGACTGTAGAGTAAGTGCCACTTTTTCTTGTCGCGCGCCTGATTTCGTGCTAGCTGGAGATATAAATGAGCGTCGTTGGGAATTACTGACTCGGTCAACGAGACATGATTTTCGCCTCGAAGTGAGACGTATTGGACGCGAGTCTCCAGGACTATGAAGAGTGCTATTTTTAGTAAGTGAGGTCTCGCCAAGCCGTTACAGGCTTAGCGAATACTCAGCCCTCCCGTGACGAATCTGCAACGGTCCGATTCAACGAATATACAAAACCATAACAGTTTCTCCTACTTACATCTCATTCTTACATCTCACCTGTAACCCTCTTCCATACGTTCGTTCGTTTGCGTAAGGCTTAAGAAGTGAACAAGCAACACCTACCACACTCGTTCCCGACGCAACCTCACAACAACTTCCAACAACCGCCATCATGGGCAAAGCCGGCCGCTTCGCCTGCGTCTTCGTGCCTATGGCCTTGACCATCGCCTCCCTGGTCTGTCTTATTATAGTCGGTCTTGGAGGTACCAACAAGAACAACAACTTCTACAACAACCTTTACTTCTTCAGAGCAAACACCTCTGACATCAGCATCGATCCTTCACTGCTGAACCTGCCTTCCAACGCCCTGACGGACAATATCCTCAACGATACCACTTCCGTCGCCAAATCAGCCCTTGGTGTCAAGGACTTCTACCATGTCAGCTTGTGGAACTACTGCTCTGGGGACTTTCAGACCAACAGCAGTGGAAGCGTAACTGACCACGTCACCTTCTGCTCGCCCCATCAGAACGAGTTTTGGTTCAACCCGGTGGAAGTATGGGGTCTCAACAACACCGGAATCGACCAGTTCTTCAGCAAAGAGTTGCGCGATGGCCTGAATACATACAAAACTGTTGCGAAATGGATGTTCATCGCCTACCTCGTTGCGCTTATCAGCACCATCGCTGAGATCTTGGTTGGCTTCTTAGCTCTCTTCTCGCGCCTTGGTAGCCTCGCCACCACCATTGTATCAAGCGTCAGCTCCCTTTTCTTCATCGGCTTCGCTTTGACATCTACAATCCTCTACGCCACTTTGACCGGCACCTTTAACGACGCACTAACGAAATACGACGTTCATGGTTCGCTTGGCCGTAGCATCTACGTGACAACCTGGCTCGGTGTCCTCTTCTCCCTCGCCTCGGGTCTTTTCTGGCTCTTCAGCTCGTGCTGCTGCAGTGGAAGGAGCGACAAGATCAAGGGATATGGTGATGGACCAGCAAGGAGCAGGTTCAGAGATCAGCAAGGCCCATACCAGTATGAGAGGGTAGAGAGTCCGTTGAGGGGTGGACAGGGCTATGGAGCGCCGCAAAAGGGATATCAGAGTGGGCCAGGGTATCAGGCGCCGCATATGCCTCTGAACAACGTTGGAAATAGGGGGACAGCATATGAGCCTTTCAGGCATGAGGATGTGTAGGGCACGAAGGGAAAAGTGACGAATTTCTTGGCATATGAGCGGCATCTTCCAGGCGTTTTTTAGTGGCATGCGATGAGATCACGTTCTCAATTTTGACGCTCGATAAATTCACTCAGTAAGGTACATATGAATGACTACGTACTTCCTAAATTGCCAAAACCCATAAAACAAGCCTATACAAAGCTTCATTCCACACCGAACGTCATCACCCCACAGAACAAACATCACCATGGCCTCCCCATCGCTCGCAAACCTCCCTTCAGAAATTATTCTCGGCATCTGCGAATCCCTCGATGACCCTCGCGCCATCACGGCCCTCGACCTCAATTCTCGCAAGCTCTACAACATCTGGAGACTCAACACGGCAACAATGATCAAAGCCGGCCTCCCTCGGGCTATCGATTGCTTCGACCTGGCACAGGAGCTCGTGATCGCCCCAGGGCAGATTCAATTGGCGTACAAACCGAAACCCGTGAAGCAGTGCCACAACGCAGCAAAAAAGCTCCTTGGAAAATGCCCGCCGTGGTGCTCGCAGATTTACAATAGCCCCAGCCTACGCGTCTCCCGATTTGGTATTCGTAGACCCACTCCCCCCGACCTTGAACCCAAGAGGGCGTTTTGACCAGAGCCTTCGCAATTTTCCCACGCTCGAACGCACTGCGCGATTAGCGCCAGAATAAGAAGCAGAACAAGATGACGCATCAAAGGCAGCCTGGAGATACCTCAACTCGGCATCAAGACAGGGATTTGGCACTCTTACTTAGCCATTTCAACGCCGCCAGCTCTGGCGCGACATGATGACGATGGCGGGTGTTTCATATCTTGTAGGTACGCGGAATGTGTACATGGTTGTAGATACCCTTCACTGAAGATCTGCACAAGTCCTAAACAGTTACTTGGGGATGGTGGTATTGATCCATTCAACGCTTTGCCGATTAGAGCGGATCGTGGCTACAGTCGCTATGTTATGAACCATTGTAAGATTCCGTCGCACTTTTCCCATGAGCACGCGTGTAGCCCATATGCATGCAGCCACTGACTCTAAAACGACAGTCTGTACTGTGATAGCTCGCCAATGCCTTCCGGTAGAACCAGGCTGAGATCAAAATCCTCTGACCAACGCATGGATGCCCCACGCTGTGGCAGATCCTCTCCTATTTCTTGCAACCCTCAACTCTGCCGCGACCTACCTTGATGTTATTCATGGAAGGTAAAGTAATTTTAGACAATAGTTCAAAAAGGAGAAACAATCCGCCTCATCAATCAGCGACTCCAGGATTCTGCCGAAATTGTGTCCAATCCCACGATCGGCCCGGTGGAAATGCTTGCAGCAATGGAGGTACTACCTGTATTCTAATATCCTTAGCGAAGTATTTTTTGCAAGTTCCCGTCCCCTTCAAAATTTGGACAACGCCCGATGATGTGGCCGCGGTTCCCCCACGATTACCCCAAGCGTTCTGATGTTGCGGCATGGCCTTCTCTTTTTTGGAGTCTTTCACATCTCAGGCCCATTTCTTTGTCAATGTTCCAAGAGTTCTCAGCCACATCAAGACTGATCCCTCAATTTAGAGCACAATTGGCGACCACCACAATCTGAACGTTCACATGTGTGCTCTTGGAAAGATCGTAAAGATGAGAGGCGGCTCACAACACTTGGAATGGGATGGGGTACTCCAGATGTTCATTTCATGGGGGGTTACACCCGCAACGAAATTGGTATTTTGGATGAATTCTTTCGTTTTATACAGGCGAGATGCTCTCCTCAGCCATGCTGTCGATACCCCTTTATTTCCCACGGCTACCAATTTGCCTCATTATCCAAGGCGAGACACCGTCGTGCAGTCCAATTCACCCCAAGCTCGGTACTTCAACAGAACTCCCGCAGAGATGATCAACAATTTCAACGACATGCGTCAACTTACGGAGCTACTGACCACCCCATCACACTTATAGAGCTAATATCTCTCGACAGTGTGCGATGTAGCCTCGATCATCGCTTGCTTGCTCTCGCTTGACATTCGAAAGCTGAAGGAAAAAACGCAAATTCTCGACTATTTGCTGGAAGCTTGCCGTGTTGCGGCTCTCATCTTCCTCACTCGTACCTTCACCGGCTTCTGGCGTGGCTGCCCAATCATCAGACAACTAAGGTGCTAGTCAAAAGAGCTCCTGCTTGAGAAAAGTGAAATAATTGATGAAATACATATCCGGGCGCAACCGGGATACTATACATGGGCATTGTTCATGGGGGGATTCATTCACTGAAAGATAAAGGCACAGTATTCTTTGCCAAGCGCATCGCAACATCGACATCAGTCTGGCAGGTGCAAGTTTTTGGTGGCTGGCTAGAGATTCTGAGCCGTGTAAAGACGGTCCGCTGTATCAACTCTCTGCAGAGTCCAGAGTGCGAAGTTTTTGTGAAGCAGGTTGGAAGATTCATCAGAAGTGGTGACTGTGGGCGGGATCTTACCCTAAAGAAATCAGGCATACATGCTGACCTGTGGAGTTGAATCCTCACGTTGCACTACTGCATCCTTAGTCGCCAGTAGCAAAGGTTCAATGTCATTTGCTGTTCTTCTGCGCTTGACTACTAGCCCCACTCCCAGCCGTTGTTTATACTAACTTTCACTCTGAATAACAAGGGAGACCCGCTTCGTCTAGTCTTCATCCATTAGATATACTAACACAAGTCACTGTTTCCTATCTAACGCCGCTGTTGTCCCTCCCCACTTTGTGCGGATCATTCCTAGCTTGTGTTCATCTTCCAAGAAGAAACCCCACACACTCTTCCATCAACAACAACACTTCATGAAAACTATCTACAAGTTTTCTGACTCAAGGCCTTCATGACCTCGTACTCAATCAACATGAATCTCCTCATCCATGGTCTCGCACCGTATAGGCCCAACCCACCTTCCATCAAGCCAACTCCCTACCCTCATGCCTTCGGCGCCTCCATCTCAACCCGCACGGCGCCCAATCTGAGCTGGGCCCAAAGATTCGGCCGCAAACCCAGCCACTCGACCTACCACCTGACCTTCGAAAACCACCACTCCCAGCACCTCCGCCCCTCCCCCTACAGCAACACGTCCGTGTTCCGCCCCAGCTACCAAATCTTCCACCGGCAAGCCCAAGCGTCCCACGGCCGGAAACACGACGTCGCCATCCTCCGCGACGACGGTGCCAAGAGCGGCGGCGTCGCCGTCGTCAACCACATACCCCATACCGTGGCCACGCTCATCACGTACCCCAAGACGGGCCTGACGCAAGACCTCCTCTGCGACCGGTCCAGGTGGGGCGACGACGGCACCGGCCACGTCGTGCACCCGCGCGACTACCTCGTCTGCATCGACAACGAGACCTGCGCTTGGCAGCCGCTGGGGCCGGCGCGCGCGAACAGGGACGGAACCGTTTTCGGCCTGATGGAGCTACGGAACGTGATGGATGGGAAGCTGTGCGCGACTTTGGGGAGCGAGCGGGTTGGAGAGAGCGGTGGTGGGGGTGGTGGCACGGAGAGGTGCGTGATGGTGAGGGGGGAGTGGGCGCCCGGTACCGAGGTAAGTGATTCGACAATCATACTACTTTCCCCGGTCTCTCTTTGGGAAAGGTAGGTACCTTGGGTATAGAAACACACGCACGCGCTAACCACGCGCCTTGTCTGCCCTCAGCCGTTCGAACAAGTCATCGCCAGCCTGGTCGCGATGATGGGAAGGGAATGCGATAGGGTAGGCCTGCTCAGGCACGGGGCCGGGCCTGTCTTGCCTTAGCTAGAGCCCCACTGCGATACTGCGGCTCTGAAGCACTTTAGGTTTTTGTGATGGACTGGACTGGACTGGAATGGAATGGAATGATGGTGACGATGAATTTTTGGTGGATGATGATGATGATGATGATGATGATGGGTTGGATATGGATCCTACATACAACCAAGCCTGTCCACCTACAACAGCGCAAAAGATACTGCGCTGCGCTGCACTGCACCGCGCTGCCCAAAGCCATGGTATCGCAACCCTCGTCTATGCTGTCTGTCATTTGACATTTCTCTTGTGTCGTTGATGTGGTGTTTGAAAGTCAAAGTAGAATGCCGGTTTTTTTTCCATCAAGCCCCCACTATCGATATCGATCGCGATACGTACCTCCTTCGAGCGATCAGGGTGGGTACGAGATATAATACACGTTTCGCGGTATTTGATTCATGTATCCTTACTCTTACCCAAAAGAGGTGACGAAAAACTTCTGCATACGTGGGGGAAGAAACCTACAGCAGCGTTTCTGCAGATCAGCCCCAGAGAGTCCGTACAACAAGGCCAAACTATAGAGCATGCCATATCAGCGGAGTTCCAAATGGCCTCCGGGATCACCAATCCTCCACCTCTCTACGCCGATCCCCGCCACCAGAAGCCATCTCTGCCCATCATCCGCATCGCCACGATATGTTCCCAAAGAACTGGCGTCCGCAACAGACGTGTACACATCCGCGGCTTTGCTGACGTCTACCCCATCTTTCTCATCCGGGCCAACCGTCACCTCCCAGATCTTCAACCGCTGGTCATTGCCCACACTCGCGAGCCTGGAGCCTTTCTTCCCATTCCGATTTCCACCTCGCCAGTCCGACTTCTCCCGAAGGAAAACGACACCGGTAACTGCACTCGCGTGGGCGCCGGGGATCAGTAGACTAGCGGTGCCAAATCCCACCTCAGACTCCTTACGGATGCCAACGCGTGTCAGAGCGATGGCGCCATCATCGCCGCCTGTCACGACGAGCGTTTCCGATGGCGATATGCTCACACAGTCGAGAGCTTTGACGCTACTTTGGTGGATTGCTGTCCGGGTAGTGTAGTGCAATGGAAGATGTCTTGTTGCTATCGTTGTTGTTGGCAGATGATCCTCATCATCATGGCATGACAGAAGAGGAGGGTTTGGAAGCGGCCAAAAAGCCAAATGGCCATCCGTGCTGGCGGTACAGAGCCCGCTTCGAGTTTCGCCGATGTGTAGATGGGTGGCTTGAGTGAGGCAGTATGTCGTGTAGGAGCCTTCCGTTAGGAGTTCGAAAGTTTTCTTCTTCTGGCCTGATGAGTAGCGAAACAACCGCACCGAGGAATCGGAATATACGGTGCTCAAGAGGTAATCAGGCTCGGATGCATTGTCACCGTTGTCCGGGTCATGATAATGAAGCGAACGGATCTCCTCGGTCGCGAAATCCATGATTCGTAACTCCGCCTCTTCGGTCACGGCTGGACACGAAGCTTCGCAGACGACACCAATTGTCACAAGCGGCGCTGGTTGTAATCGCCACACGAAGAATTCCTCGCATCCGCCCGCACTGAAGAGAAGCTGACCATTGCATGACCACCGTAGTTGGTGGATGCCTGTTGTGTGCTTGGTGATGATGCTCAAGCACTTGAGATTCGCATTGAGATCGAAGATACGAATAGCCGTGTCCTCTGCACCTGTTGCAACGAGCCTAAGCGTAGCATAACCATCGTTTGTTTTGATTTCCGGTGATAGAGCCATAGCTTTGATCTCTCTTCCATGTCCGCCATGCTGGACGACTTGATGAGAAGCTTGCGTCTGCGAATGGATGTGACAAACCGAAGCTTTCGTGTACGCAAAACTACCGCCTCCACTGCTACCCTGGTTGTGAGTGTATGCCCAATTTCTGTGAGCGCCTCCACAATCCACCGCCATGACCTCTGTCTTCTGTGACTCATTCCACACGACAAATTGCTTGCTCCGGAACCCCCAAAGCAGAAGATCATTTCTTGTCGAATCGAAGCGCGCTCCCTCAATATTTGGACCGAATGGGGGCACGCCTACGTGAATCGTCTGGAGGGTCACACAGAGCCTGCTATTTTCGAAATCGTAAAAGACGCGATGGATGGCCCATTTGCCGTCTCGACCGGCGGTGATGATGGCGGTTCTACCAATCAGCTTTGAGACCTCGCCGGGCACAGTTTGGATCAGGGTGATAGCGTCTTCACCATGAACATTTTGGAAGCAGTTGGGGGCGCCGTCGAGCGCCAAGTTTGGCGTGGTGTGGGCTAAGTCATATATTGCTATATCTCCATTGCGAGAGCCTAGGATGAGCCATGTTTCGGTGTCGAGGAAGCAAGAAGTTGTTACTATGAAGTTTGATTGTAGGGTAATATGGCATTCATGGATGGCTGAAAAGCCTGCCTCTCCCTCCGTTGACCAAGCAACAGTATGAGTTGCTAGCGAGTACATAAACACAGTTGCCCGAGAAGAGCCAAGACATGTAGCGATCACCCCTACTATATCTCTTTGGTGGCTTAGTCGAAACCCTCTGTTCCATGGCCCGGAAAGGCTAAGGCTTTGGGCCTTGAGAAAGCCCGCTTTACCAGGAAGTTTTACAATTGCATCAGTTTCTCTGCTGCGATGATTATACCGATTGATTGTGCCGTCGGCGCCTGTCAGCAAGGCTATGCCAAGTGAGGGGATACTCGTCGCAATGCAAGACGAAATCAAACTCGTTTGACGACTAACATGTTCCCAACTCACATTCCGAGAATCGCCAAGGTGGGTTGTTTCTGCGTTAGAAGTAAGGGAACCGACCAACAGGTTTCCATGTTCAGTGGTAGCCAGGACCTCGTTCTCACTGATCCAGGTGTAGGTCTTGAAAGCATCTGGCTTGTTTTGTCCACGTTGATTGCCAAGGGCACTTCGGTGCTTTTTCATTGATGGTGGAATCATATTTTCGAGTTCTTTAGGTTCTAAAGTCTCTGCATGATCGCGCGTATACGTTGCCTTAGCAGTAAAGTCCTTCTTAGGCCCATCAACATCGAATACCGCATGCCACTGTACAATCTTGGAATCTCTCAGTTGAAAAGAGTAATTAGCGTTGTAATTGTCTTCAACACAAAGATGGTATCCACTCGCGGACCGAATTGCAGGGCCCGGATCTATACCGGGCTCCGTCTCTCGAAAGTCCAGCTTATGAAAGAAGTAGTCTACAGCACTGTCATCATCCGGTTTCACGAACCACACACTGATCGCATCGGTAGCTCTTCTGTATCGATACACATACTGACGGGTTGCCCTCATCGTCAGACCTTGCTGAGTAATGAAATTTCCGCTCTCGGAATATAGATACTCAGCATCGTAAGCATCGTCTGTAGGCAGTCTCTCGGCGAAAGTGGCAATACCGCTCAGTGTTCCAGAAGGATATAAAGACACGAGGCTGTCAAGGTTTCGTGATAGCTTCCATGAGCCTTTGAGAGAATCAAAAATGTTTTCTATCGAGAACTGTGCTTTGCCTGCTTGTGTTGGACTCAGTCCCCTCGACGTGGTCTGCAAGGTCTTAAAAATTTCATCCATCGTATACTGGCCCGTCCAAGAGGCAGTCCGCGCAGGCATTCGATGTAAAAGGGGCTTGTAACTCGTGATACATCCATCGGCTCCGCCAGTGGCAGCAATACAGTCTTCATGAGCCTTTCGGAAAACTGCCATTGCCCATAAATTCTTTCCCGAGTGATACGAGTACGTAGCCTGATGGCTCAGTTGATAGGTATGATCATGAGTCGGCCGGATTGTTCGGCCCTTATCAAGGACAGGACTCACATGCCAGACTTGAGCAGTACTATCTTCTCCGTATGAAATCAATTCCCAATACTTATCTTTCTGGATCAGAAATCGCAAGCCCCAGATCCGAGAAGCATGACCCATTATCATAGCCAGGCATCCGGTCGAGGCAGCTTCATTGGTTTCTTCCAGTAAGCCAGCTTCGGACTTGTTCACTTCTCCATGGGGCAATATTTCCGCGCTTTTGCTGTTGCTCGTGTCGGATATGTTCCATATCCTGATGGTCCTATCATCGCTGCAGCTGGCCAAGATGCGCTTCACGACACCAGTCTGGGCCGCCTCGGATATTCTAACTCCAAAGACTGACCCCTGGTGTCCAGTAAATCTGTAGTGCAAACAGACCCCTGGAGACAGAGAATGATCAAGAGCAAACGACCAGAGCAAGACTTCTCCAAATACCGTACCTGCAGCAACGAGAAGGCGCGGCCCAGCATCCACCCAAAGCATGTGCGCAGAATACAGAATCGAACTGGGCCCTGAAGCGATATGGTAGAGCCAGGGAATTTCCCTTGTTTCAGCAGACTCTGTGGCGAATTTGAGGCATACCAAGTCATTGTGTGCGGTCACGAGGATGGCTTCGACAGTGTCGCTTCCAGCGGTATTCTCGGTGGATCGGAAGCAGCCATCGAGGATCCAATCATCCCACAGGACTTCTGGCATGTGTTGACGAACCTTCACCAAGGGTTCCCCATTTATGTCAAGATCCGCTTCGATGGAGACAAGACATATGGATCGCCCGCCCCAGATGAGCAATGTTCCACTACTTCCAGCATCTCGCGGCAAGGACTCGCACGCAATGCCATGAATTGCTTGTGAATTCAGAAGTCGCTCTGTAAGAATCAGTTCCGTTCTCTGAGCATGGAAGATTTTGAGGAATTGCCCCTCGCCTGCGAACAGATAGGGTCCGGAGGTACCGAGGTCTAGGAAAGCCAAAGCAGTGATGGGATTGAGGGCGCTCTCGATCCTTGGCGCGATATTACCAGCCATAATGGCCAGACCAAACTGAACAAAGGAAATTCAAGAGGTCATGCAGTATTTGGCTACATCTTATTGTGAAGGAGAGGTTGATGGGTGAGAGGCAAGCCGGATTGAAGCCATCACAGCGAGGCGGAACCAATTCCGGCGCACAAAATCATAGGGTGATTCAAACGTCACAGTGAGAGGGACCTATACTTATCTAATAGCAAATACAAAAAAAACAGGAAACAATAATGTAATTGACTGATGCAAGGCTCGAACTTGCGACCTTCTCCGCTCACGTTTGAAGTGTAAAGGAGACATAATAACCACTATACTAATCAGCCGGGAAGGTGTAGGTACATATCGAATAATTTTTAATATTATATCTATATCTATTATTCATATTATCTTAGAGTGAAAAGAAGTACAGTACAGTCGAACCTCGCTATAGCATAATTCGGCACAACGGAATCCTCGGTATAGCTGAATAATCTCCCAGATTTCTTCTAAATCCCATACAAATAACGGAAAAACTCGCTATAACTGCATAACGGAATTATTTACTGAAATTAACGGAAAAATATACATATTTATGCATAAAACATGCATAATTAATGTATAAATAATAATATTGTGCATAATATAGTACGTATAAGCTGTTTTTACTAGCTAAAATTTCACTTAAATTCTTAGCTTATATGATTTAGGCTTAGCTTGTTCTTAGCGCCGTTTCGCTATTACGGAATACTCGCTATAACGGAATGAAGCTGCTGATTTTTCCGGTTTGCTATAGCGAGGTTCGACTGTAAGTACTCGTGCTGTCCAGAAGTGAGCCACCTCGCTTAGTAGCGGCGGAAGGACCCCCTTAGAATGGAAATTTTGGTGAAGTGCCAAGACGCTATCCTTTAGCGTCGTAGCTTACTTCTGGACAGCACGAGTCACCAAGTAGGTAGTAAAGTAAAGACATGACATGAATAGTGAGCGTTAAAAAAACTTACTATCTTAGCATATGGTCTTGGCGCTAGCAAATCCTTTGACATTTCTCTTACGATCTATCTGAGCTGATGCCTGTTTTATAGCATAATTAATTATTATCATCATTCTCCTTGTTCTCTCTACTCCTCTTAGCTGGCCTACTCTTTTCACTAACTTGTAGTGTTGGGAGTAGGGTCTGCTGCTTTTCAACGACAGTAGCTTCGACCTTGTTCTTCTTGTTCGTCCTTTTCTTGCTTATCTGTGATATTGGGAGTAGTGTCTGCCGCTTTTTGATGACAGTAGCTTTGACCTTGTTGTTCTTGTCTACCCTCTTTTTGCTCATCTGTGATATTGAGAGTAGGGTTTGTTGCTTTTCGACGACAGTAGCTTCGGCCTCGTTCTTTTTCTCCGCTCTCTTCTTGCTAATCTGTGGTGTTGGGAGTAGGGTCTGCTGCTTTTTGGGGATAGCAGCTCCAGTCTTGGTCCTCTTGTCCACCCTGTTTTGTCACACTTAATAGGTGTATTCAATATTTACATATACTATTGTTGATGGTCTCAGCGCCGACTCGGGCCCAAGTTTCTAAAGAGATTGATTGAATGGACTACAACAGCACTCAAAGGAGTTCGGTAATATCTGCTGATTTTTCTTTATGCCGCTAATTCGTAGACTACAAGCTGATCGCTGTAAGGCGGATCGGGGTATCTCATGCTAGAATGAATGAACACGCTGGTTGAAGCTCCAAGCAATATATGCCCATCCGCAGCAATATGTATCCGCATGACACATCTCCCCCAAGCTCTATGCTATAACGCTACAAGTTCCACCTCATGATATCGATCTTTTTCAACTGAACACCACCACTTGCAGCTTTATGTACCCTCCCAGCCTCTTCTGACTCCACTACGTCGGCTTCGGCAAAGCTGTTGCCGTTCCCATGCCGGATCGAAGCGTAAGCTCTGGCGAAGCTCTTGAATGGCGAATTGTCGTCGTCCCACCACTTAGGCCTACCTTGGTTTTGCTTTTCCACCGCCGCATTAGTATGAGGTAGAGGAAAGGGACTCGTGGTGCTCATACTCGAGGTTTGAACAACGCCTCTCACCACCTCGAGATCTGACTTCCACATCTTCCGATCCTGACTCAAGTAAACAGCGCCTCGCCGAGTGTTATCCCTAATGCGAGTTTCTATGGCTTCCTTTATTCGATAGCGCGCCTCACTAACATTGACTTTGCTCGCAATCTCTGCCAGTAGCTCGATCATGCTCTCTGACAGTACTTGCCCACGATAGTATTCCGGCTCTAACAACTCATGGGCCTTGATTCCCCAATTTGACAGAATAAGTCTGTGGCAAGTGTTTAGCAAGCCTTGGTTTTGCTTCGCGCCGTTGGGGGAAGACTTCGCCGAGATTTGTAAGCGGGCGTCGCTGGATCCCTCCTCTCGCAACTCTGAACGGGAAGATCGCCTCGGAAAGCCGTTTGCTGTTGCGTTAGATGAGCTCTGAAGGACACTACGATCAGGCTCTTTCCAAGGCAGAGATCGCTGAACGCTCTTGGTGGTGGTTTCTGTCGGGGCCGAAGCGGGCACAAGTGGCGATCGCATCGATTGTGGAGCTACAGGTATATGCGAGCCTCGCATAGTTGCAGGAGTATAGGGCACCGGGTGTAGGCTGCCTGAGCTATCTCGACGATACTGCGACGGTGGTTGCTTGACAGACACACCATTGACTAGATGTGGGATACTCGGTTGGGGTGGTATTCCTCTTTCTTTCGACTTCTTGAGCTGGTCGACTGGCGGATCATCTTCTGTGAGATCGATGGTGACTCGCGATTTGGACGGCTTCTGTAGAACTCTCGAAGAGGTCGCTTCCTTCAAGGCTGATTTCGCCTCTGCTGGCTCAAACTCAGGCTCACCATCCCTGACAGCCTCACTGTGCACCCTCTCACCACTGATATCAACAGTGACCCGCGCTTTGGACGGCTTCCGAAGGATTTCATAAATGGTCGCTGGCTTGGGGACAGATTCGGTTCCCATTCGCTCTAGTGGCTTATCATCGGTGGCAGGTGCATCCTCATGATGCATCTTCTCAAGAGCTGGATCTGACTCGGAGGTGGACTTTTGCTCTACCGGCTCAACGCAAGGTTCATCGTCTCTGACAGGCTCGACGTGCACTTGCTCAACACCAGGCTTCTGTGCGACGAGAGCAAGCGCTTCATCTAGGTTTCGTCTATTGATAACACGCTTTTGGTATTGAGGCGCCTCAATTTCAGTCTGATAGAACTCTTCATAAGGCACGACATCCTCTGCTTCTTCGGCACATCGTCGAAGATACTGGGAGTATTCAATCTTGTGCCTGACGATGAAGTCATCCCATAGAGATTGATGCGCCATTCCACTGGCTTTCACGAGCTGGCTGATTTTTCTACACATAGCCGCGAAATGCTTGATGTCTCCTGGGTAGGCGGTATACGTTGCTTTGAATAAATCGAAGATGTTTTGAGGTACAGAAGAAGAACTCCGCTTGACCGTTTCGTTTGAAAGCTGTACTTCTTTTTGGTGCTCTTCGACTGGTTTCACCTCGGGAACTGAGACAGGGTTGCTTAGTTGGATAGCAGGCTCAAGAACGACAGGAGGAAGACGCGGTTGATTTTCTGGATTAGCCTTAGCGACGAAGGCCGTGACGGCAATAGACAGAGGGGTAGTTTGATTCACGGGCTCGCCGGTGTGAGCAATAGGTTTCAATGGTGTGTTGTCTCGATCGACCTTCATGTCAGGCATTGGAATGTCTGTGTCTACCCCAATCAGCCGTTGCTGCGACATCGGGTCCGTTGCAATGTTGTCATGCAGGGACGTGTCTGTGTCTACTGTAACTAATTGCTGTTGAGGTGAAGGCTTCGATGCGGTTTCGTCAGGCGTATGAGTGTTTGAGTTTTCTTCAATCGACTGTTGTTGATGCAGGGGTTCCAGGGGGGTTGTGTCAGGATGAGCGGCTTGATTCAACATCATTTCCGATGTCGGCGCATTGCTCGCGTGCTCGACGACTTTCTCTGCTCGAGTGGATAGATCTTTACTGGCTTCGCCTGGTTCTCGATCCACGGGCCGACCTTCCTCGTTAGTGTTCGCTAATTGATCGTTACTCGCAGCCATCAGGTCAATCTCCGGATCAACAGTATGATCCACGTCGTCGTTTGCTCTCGTAGGATCGTTGTCGGCCTTTTCATGGTCAGACGACTGGAAGGATACATCAAGGTCGACAGATTGAGCACGATGCGCTTCATCATTAGATGCATAAGTGCTTTTCTGGACCACGATGCTCTGCTCTGCGTCAGCACCTTCGACGTCTGCATTCTGCGCAAAGAACAAGCGAGACTCTGCTTCGTGATCGAATGAAGAATTATCCTGCACACCAGACTTTGCATTCTCACCGTCTGGTTCTATATAAGAGGTGAAAATCGGAAGCGGTGCTGCATCCAATTCCATCTCTTGCATTTGAGGTCTTGGTGGCAACTCTTTCAATTCAGTTTTCTGACGCTCAATCTCAAGGTCAACCGACTGGTTTTGCGCATTCACCTTCTCAACGTTGTTTTCCACTTTTGAATTCCGCCGCTCTGCTTGAGTCGTTCCTGTAAGTGCGGTGAACTGCATTCTAGGAGTCGTTGTAGTTGTACTGCTCTCGCTACTGCTTCCGGAAGCTAAGAACTCTTGACGAATTTGCCGGGCCCGTTCTGCTGGATCCCGCGGATTCTCTGATGTGGTCCCGGGCGAAACAGTGAAAGACATTGTCGGACTCATGGTAGGCGTGCTGCTCTCGCTACTTCTCCTTGAAGCCAAGAAGTCCTGACGATATTGCCGAGCTCTCTCTGATGGATCTCGCGGAATGTCAGACCTTTCAGTTAATGTAAAGGCCGATGGGACCTTGAATCTTTTCTGGCGCTTAGCCACACTAGGCGATACAAAGCTCGAATCTGCAACTTTGCGCTTCATCTCATGAGCGATTTGGGCGGCAGGGTCAGAGGTACGGAGTTGGATTAGAGGATGTGTGTGAATATCGTCTGGTGTCGGCAACTGCTCTGGAATTGATTTAATTTTCGCATTGGCGTTAGCGGCCACGGATGGCTGATCTAACCACGAAATCTGGCGCTGACTCTCGGTCATGATATGAGACGAGTCGTCTGATTTATCTGACGCTGCGTTTTCTTTTCTCGGTCCTTGTTGGACTCCTGCGATCAACTTATCGGGTTTCTCCAAAGTGCTGTCGGCCACATTTTGGCTATTGCTTTCTTCCGGAAGATCTGCATCCACATTTCCAACGCCTTGGTCGCCAACAGTATCAGAGTTTCCATTTTCGCCATGGATTTCAGCGGTAGAAGTTTCTGAACCGGGAGCGACTGATGCCGACACAAATTCAGTATCGTTATTTATAGTGCCGTTCATTAGAGGACTAAAGTTTGCCTTCAACGGCGAAGATAGAGTTCTGGACCCCAATGGTGATCTGTGGTACACATGGCCATTGACGTAAGGGGTACGTTTGACTTGCGTAAAAGGGTCCTGTGGCTGCGAGGCAGTAGAAGGAAATTGCTGCATCGGCGCGCTACTTGCAGTGAAGTCTGTCTTTTCGTTGAGAGGGATTGGGACTGTCAATTCTAGGTCTGACTCAGGGGTCGGTGACGCTGGAAGGAGGGGGGAGAAGGGTTCCTTGGCAATAAGGGTCTCATCCGGATGTCTTATTGCAGGCTGAACCAGAGCCAGCTGGGCATTGGGCGACAAGTTACTCCTTAGTACAGAGTTCGCGCTTGAACGTCGTCTGACCACCTCTTCATCTGTTGGGGTCCTAGATCCTCGGTCAAGTATGGGCAAGATCGAGGCTGAGACCTCTACACTGTCAGACTCATTGTCGGCCCCGTTATCAAGGACTTTCCGTCCAGACCCTCCGTTCCACTCACCCGAGAATTTCAGAAGAGGAAACATGGGAGTAGATGCGCCAGGAGTAGTAGGAGTGGCACTCCCGCTATGGCTTAGTGGTGCTGTATTGCCATCATGATGACGCTATAGAAATCAGTCCTGCTCAAATATCAAATGATAGGGCAACGGACATCGATGTGGTCCTTGAGACCACCTGCACTTGCATAAGACTTGGTGCAATCCTTCACAGGGCACTCGAAAGTTTCGAACGATCCTGTACTGTGGTGATGTCGCTGAAGATGGTTTAGCAGAAGCTATCTCATCGACTGGTTCAGTTATCACTTACATCCACATGGTACTTCAGGCCGGTAGATCTCTTGTATGACTTGTCGCAACCTGGTGCCTGACACTTGAATCGACGGACCTCTTCGTCAGCTGAAGTAGATGCAACGCTAGGTGATAAAAGACCAGGAGACACAATACTAGGAGATCCTGTTTCTCTTGAAAAACGCCTTGCTGGTATCGGACTCGGCCGCCCTGGAAGCAATGAATGAGACGAGATTGATGCGTGAGACTGCCTGCGTGAAGATGAGTCCGAGCGAGGATTCTTTAATATCCTTTGGACTGAGTGATCAGAATGTTCGGCACTTGCCCAACTGCTATCCGGTGGTAGCTGATCAAGCTCAGGCGATGCGGGCCATTGTCCCGATGACACAGGAATATCTGATTCAGAGTCGGCTGTTTGGTCAATTACCGCACTTGGGGTCATTGTACCGTTTCTTGACTTTCGTGTATTCGTTGGCCGTTGAGTACGGAGGATGGCTTTCTGATTCAGCGTCTTGAGTAAAGAGATCGGTATGTTTGCAGTGGGCTCGCGCTGACCAGGCTCTGCTGGCAGCCAAGCTGTGTGACTGGTTAGACATGTTGTATGGGAACCAAGGTTGAGTGAAATCACTTACAGTCCGAACGACTCAACAAAGCCTCCTGATCTGTTGGAATATTAACATCTCTGCTCTTGATTCGATTTCCTCCGGTGTCTTGACCGGAGGCCGAGCTTGTAAGCTTCGACATAGACCCAATCGAGGGCTCCAAAGGGGCATTAGGGTGTGGTTCTGCAGATTCTGATATCGAAGGGCTGGCTGGCCGACTACGGAGTGTGTTGATAGAAGCTTCATTTACAGCTGCTTCAGGTCTCGCGTTGTTATCCAGGTCATGATTTATTGCTAAGCCCTCACGGTTTTTGCCGATCCCATGGAAGTCATGGTCATCAGCTGCCTTCTTTCTTGGGGCATCATTGGGGGACTGTCTTTTTCTTTTCGAGGTTCCAATGGAAGCTCCTCTAGCGTTGTCGTCACCGGGAGCAAGAGTGATATCTCGAGAAGCTTCAGACGCATTTTCAATGACAGCGGGTCCGATTGAGGCTCCAGTACGCCCAAGTGGTTGCTCGGTTGTTGGCTCCAAGATAATCTCTGGTCCTGGTGGAACACCTTTGCAATTTCGCAGTAGGTCCAAGAGAGCTTCATTACCACTTGGTCTCTGAGGAGCTGCTTGTACTTGAAGATTAGTCAAAGTCCCCACTAAAGGATTCCCGTGTTTCCCCGTCGTTAGCGGAGCCAATGACTTAACACTTTTCGCAGTGGAGGTAGAGCCGAAGTTGATACTGGTGGTTGGATTTGGTGGCTTCGGCTTGCTAACAATAGGCGCGTTAGAGCGAGGTACCTGAGTAGCAAAGCCCACCTGGATATCCTGATTATTCCCTGCTTCGGAGGTCTGGGTGCTGGGCTGAGACATGATTGGTGACACAGTAGCTGACTGCTCGGAGTGCGCGTCCCATTTATGTTTTCGCAAGTCTGCTAGCTTTTTCAGAAGCTCCTTTGTCCCCTCTCTGCTCTCAATGGCCTGAGGGGCGACACCAAAGTTACCAGATCCACTCGAACCAAGACTTTTGAAGTCTTTAACATAGAGCATAAGCCTTTTATCTCTTGGACCAAGGTGTGTTGCGACAATCTCGAATTCATACAATTGTAGGAGCCCTCCAACGGTTCCCTCTGTAAGCTTCCTTCTGTTCTGCTTGGCGTATTGTTGAGATGCCTGGTTGGTAATTGAAGCATTGACACGGATAACACTGTCCGAAAGTGTGACTTGTATGGGTTCCTCAAAGGTCAAAAACTACACCCGCGTTATTAGTAATATAGAGCAATGAAAACGTACTTGCTAACCTTGGTGATCTGAACAACTGGTCCTCTTTTTGCACATGATATCCTCAAGTTACTGCCGTCGTCATATGATAGCACTCGGAACTCCCCAGTCGATCGATCTTTGTTTGTGCCATGCTCTCTATGCCGTAACGCTTCACCCAGCTCTCCTTCTATAGTGGCCGCGAGCCATGGCTTTAGGGCATCCATACTCCTTCTCGTGACACCGTAGGGGAATTATGCAGTGATTTGCGAGTCAGTGGCATGGTCCAGCAAGGAGCGGAGTCGACAAGACTCCTCAAGCTGCGATGACTCAGTCTTGGGAGCGATGTATATAATGAGAGAAGTGTGAGTCCAAGGGGATTCGTGGAGTGACGCCCAGTAGTCTATAGAGCATGTGTAGAGGTACAAGTGAAGCAAACGTACCTTAGTTTAGGTTACGCGGGGCCGTTGAAATTCCGCTGCCAAGCCTTTTGAAAGCGGGACAAAAAAAACAGGAAGTGACAGTATCGTCTTTTCCCCCTCACAAACGCGTAACGATAAGGAGAAAGAGGAATCTTACAGCTTTCAGGCGACGGAAAATGGCCTAGTATCTGAATACCGGAGACCAAGGACGAAGTGCAGGACCACTCCAGCAAAGGAACATACACATCTACTCTCCCTGGGCTGCGGGGGTGCTACTCCAAATGGCAGCTTTACTTCACCTTGGAAAGTGTAACTAAGAGATGAGATGCGTTCTTGTCATTTGTCGCACATTGTTTCCAATGCTCTGGACTATCGCAGTACCATGAGACGCTCTAAGGGACCTACAAAACATGGGTTCCAAGTCTATACGAGACGGCGATAGTCCATCTGCCTCATCATTCCTACTGCCTCAACTTCGCCATTCGCGCCGTGGATCTCTATCCTCTCTCTCTAGTGCTAATCAACTTGATAAAGAAGCTCTCTCCCAGGCTCTTGACAACATTCATAGCACCGCCAGTCAGACCGAGACTCTTACGACCTTCAACGAATACACGTCGCCCCCAGCCTCATCCTCTGGACCAGACACTAAAGGCATCGCAAGCGAGCTCCAGGGAGGCTTTAGTGGACTCTACAGTAGACTCAGGGCGTCTGTTGGAAATGTGAAAGATATTGTGAACCTCGGAGCTGAAGATGTGACGATAGAGAACGCGTCATTGAAGAGCCCGAAAGCGGCCACATATAGTCCCAAGCCACTTTCTAAGAATGTATTCGAATCTGCATGGGGCCCAAGCTCCTCGAACAGTATTACCCAGGCCACGTCTGCCCCAGGGTCCGGGCGACAGTCCCCACTAGGCAACGTGAACACGGAAGGAGAGCATCATGAAACAAAGCAAAACCTCAAGCTATCTACAAAACCTATGGGTAGCGTCAGTACCTCGGCAAAATCGGTGACCGGATCTCTCGCAGCACTCAAATCACCTCCTATAACGCTAACGCAAGCTACACAGCCGCAGCCGACCACGATCAGCTCTGCGTTGGCAGACAACCACAATGCCGTGAAACGAGCCGGCGCCAACGCAGATCCAGTCTCTGCTGCCAAACCTACAACTCCTACTGAACCGCAGAGATTGGCACGGAATTCCCGAAGACAGAGCTATCTTGTTGAATCGTCTGCTCAGGGAGGCGTGGAAGCCTCTGGGCTCACTCTTTCAGAAGGCCCCGTATCAAGAAATTCAAGCCAGGGTGGTCTCAAGCAACAAGGAGATGGACCAGTCCCTAATGACGCTAACAGCGCTTTCAAATCTGATGATAAGCCTGGAGTTGTTGGGTCGCGAGCTGTGTCAATGGACAGCGTGCGCGCTTTTCCGGACCTCGAAGATGGACTTGATGAGACAGTATTTGCCGCGACGGGTTCGTCATCTGATACGAATAACACCCAAATGGCTGGAACTGCTATGGTAGTCACGAATTATGGCAATGGACAAAATGATTTGTTCGGCATTCCTGACAGTAATGGCGCTAGAAGTGCACCAGTTGACAATGCTGCTAAACCGGGAGGAAGGTATCAGCATGTAAAATTGCCATTGCACAAGACCATGGCGCCACCTCTAATCACTAGGTCACATACGTCTAATCTGAGCCCGTCTCGGGCCTCGTCCTCAGATACCGAAAGCTTGAACAACTCTCCTCTTCCGACAAAGCCACGAAAACTTCCTGCCGGATCACATGATACACTTCTAACTCAAAGCAGCAAGTCTCAGTATGTAGCTCCGACGGCGACTCACCGTAGTTCTAGGACTATGAATGTCTTTTCTCAAGTCAAGAATAAGGTGTTGAATAAAGAGTATTGGATGAAAGACGAGAACGCAAGGGACTGTTTCTATTGTGGGGACCCATTCTCAACGTTTCGGAGAAAGCATCATTGTAGTAAGTCCTACTCTTTGTATACTGCTAAGCACTCAAGTGACACATGCACAGGGACATGCGGTCAAATATTTGATGCAAAATGCACATCTCTCCTGTCTGGAGAACACTTTGGACAAGCCGGCATGCTACGTGTATGTAAACCCTGCGAGGGCATCATCAAAGGTGACGACGACTCGTCGGAGATATCTGATGACGGCAGTCTTTCAATCCGTGGTCTGAGACCAAGACACGGCTCCACAGGAGCGAGTGATCTCCTTGCCAGTCCCATATCCGACTCAACCCGGTTGGATATGCAGGGTTCTCATCGGAGTCCAAATCATCCAGATCTTACGGTTCCTACGATGTCGATCCCAGCGACTCGCAAAGCAGGCGGAGACGCTGGGAGTCAACCTCTTGTCCTAGAAATCGAGGCCGAGCGAACACTAATGCGGCCTTCCTCTTCCAGGTCTCTCAAAACCTCTTTTGCCAACAAGTCGTTTTCGTCCGGCCACCGACGGTTCAATTCGCGGCATCAGTTCCAACGTAATTTTAAGCCGGTCAATGAGGACAATGCTCCTTTTCACCAGAGTCCTGCGAGTGAAAAAACAAATTGGGGCCGATTGCCTGCTTTTCACGATGACAACATCATCGATCCTGATCTGGCTCCATATCTGTCTGACGAAGGATCGAGTGGAGATGAACAGGTGGGCATCATGGCTGCCTTGAATGGTGAAGGCCTGTCTCGAAGTCATGACAACGAGAGGCATGGGTTCTCTGGACTGCTTGCGTCCTCCAGAAAGGCACGATCAAGGGCTGGAGACAAGAGTATTAGTGGCATCACTTTTACTAGCAGGGATGCAGACACCCATAGCCTCAACAGCTCAAAAACAGCAAACATATCTCGGTCCAAAAGACGAAACCTCAGCGTCGCAGGAAATTCGCATCTGCGGCCTTCGCCGAGAGGTCATCGAGGCAGCGCAGCAATACCAGGTTTTGGTTTGAATATACACGAAAGCACCAGTAGCTCAAATCTTGCACAAGTGGCCTCGTCCACAAGCTCTGCAGTAGCATCTCGAATGATACGGAGCTCTTCAATGAGAGGCGCTGCTGCACCTGCGATCGAGTTGAACAACGCAAGTCTTCGCCATGTTCGGAAACTGCTGCACCAACTCCTGCAAGATTCTAATGTGCCGAATGTCGCCAATTGGGAAAAAGCACTTATGCCTATCCTACTGCGAGCCACGGACGATGTCAACCCAGATGTGCAAAATGGCGACGACATTGACATCCGACACTACGTGAAGCTGAAGAAGATACCTGGAGGATACCCTGGCGACACTGCTTATGTTTCAGGACTGGTCTTCACCAAAAACCTCGCGTTGAAATGTATGCCCAGAAGCATGTCCCATCCTAATATTCTGATTTTGACGTTTGCCCTTGAGTACGCCCGCCATCAACAGCATTTTATGAGTCTTGAACCAGTCATAAGACAGGAACGAGAATTTTTGCAGAACCTTGTGAATCGTATAGCTGCTTTGCGACCGCAGCTCTTACTGGTAGAGCGCAACGTCTCAGGCCTAGCGCTCGAATTTCTGGAGCAGGCAAACATAGCTACAGCTTACAATGTCAAGGCTTCTGTGCTGGAGGCTGTTTCTCGATGTTGCCAAACCAGAATCATATCATCGATTGACAAGCTTGCAATCAAGCCTGCGCAGGCGGGTAAATGTGCGAGTTTCTATGTCAAAACATATGTCAATGAAGGCAGAAAGAAGACATATATGTTCCTCTCCGGTTGTGCGAAAGAGCTTGGCTGCACAATTGTCCTTCGAGGGGACAACGATGCGACGTTAGCTAAAATGAAGCGAATCACCGAATTCATGATATATGTCGTGTACAATTTGAAGCTGGAAACTTGTCTTATGAGAGACGAATTTGCATCAATACCGGCAAACACAGAAATCGGATCAATGCCTCTTAGCAAAGACAACCTACCCAAGGCCTTTCGAAATCTTGTGTCCGACAAGTTGAACGGAGACAACAGCCGTATCGGAACTTTTTCGCACAAACGAGAGGGAAGCAACAGCGATACTAGTGTGCATATCCCTAATGCCGAGATGCTCACAGGTTTAGAAGGACAGCAAGCAGAGAAGCAAAAGATCAATCTTCCTGACGATGATTCTGTTCCGGAAGACATCCCGATGCCCACTTTCTATGGCGACATGGTCGAAGAACATCAAACCAAGATACTTTCAGCTTCTCCATTCGTCAGATTCATGCAGCCGTACCTCTTGATGCGTGCCAGAGAGCAAGAACGTCGACTCGCATATCTAAAGCGTTTGCGAGACCAAGATATTTTAGAAGAACAGAATGTCGACGAAAAGGCGAAACCCGAGAAATTTGATCTCATCAAGCCGGAAATGGTACACGAAAGAGTTCGCACAGCATCGAAGAAGGTGCGCGAAGTACTACATGCTGTACATGATGCAGAATACGACAAGGCTCTCCACAACTATCAGACTCAAAGCAGGCAGTGGGAAGCTTACATCGCCGGCAATATCAACTTATTCGATCCTTACGCACACCAGAACATTGCTGTTCTGTATAGCGTTGTCTGTACAGTCACGACTGTACCTTGCTCTGGCCCGGATCTGCTCGCATTGGGGTTTTACAATGAGCATGAAACCGATGCCGATTTTGAAGCAGACTGTACCCTGGGCCAGTACGTTGAAGACTTGTGCCTTGGAGCCAATACTATCTGTACCGCAAATGGCTGCGAAAGGAAAATGTTCGAGCATCATCGACAATATGTCCACGGTGAAGCTCAGCTCAGCGTTTTTGCGGAACGATATCCCTGCAAGCTTCGAGGATTGCAAGATACTATCTTGATGTGGAGTATATGCCGAATATGTGGTAAGGAGACGCAAGTGATGCCAATGTCTGATAGCACTTGGAAGTATTCTTTTGGGAAATATTTGGAACTCTCATTTTGGAGCAGCGAGTTACACGCTCGAGCTGATGTCTGTCCCCATGATCTTCATCGCAATCATCTTAGGTACTTCGGCTTCAAAGATATGGCGCTTCGAGTACACTATGACCCCATCACTCTACTTGAAATCATCGTACCACGAGCCAGGATAACATGGAAGGTTGACAACGATCTGCGATTCAAAAATGATCTTTTCACCAAAATTGAAGAACGTCTTGGCAAATTCATGCTATCAGTCAAAGCCCGGATCAAAAGCATCAACACTGAAAGTGTTGTACCTGAAAAATCCGAAAGCTGCATGCAAGAAGTCGAAAAGCTTGCAAAACGCGCATCTGATGAGCACCATGCCCTCATTCAGAAGCTCAGAGAGAAGTATATGAATTCGAAGCATTACGAGATCATTCCCCTCAACCGAGCAATCCGAGCCACGCAAGAAAAAGTCGCTGAATGGGACAATGCCTTTGCAGATTTTGATCGCAATTTCTTCCCTTCCGAGAAAGATATCCGACGATTGGCGACTCTCCAGCTCAAAAAGATATTCTTAGATCGTGATGAATCCGTCACGTCGTTAGCTTCTACGGACGACAGCGCAACTATCTCTGTGTCCGAAGAGACAATGAATGAGAAGACATCTACAGATGACACCCCAGCATTACCTCCACAAACCCGGAGAATGTCTCCAGAAATGGCTTACGATATGCTCGCTTCTGTTGTTGAGAAACACGTATCGATAGATAGCCAGCCTGACCAGCATCAGAGCGCCCCGGCCACGGCTGTACCCGTCTTCGAAGCCGACCCCGTGCCGTCTTCTGTTCAGGAGGGTTCGGAGAGAGGCGATGTACGGCATTTGGACTTGGCGACGTCTACAGGCCTCTCAGATAGGGTTGAAATTTCTCATAAATCATCTGCCGTCGACCCAAAATCATCGACACCACCTGAGACGGAAGGCAAGACCTCTCAAGCATCGGCTGAATCGCATTCCAACGCAAATACAAATGAGCTTGGCTATAGGGACGGCGTCAAAATAACCAATAGGGGATCCCCTGAACAGTCGAAGTTCTTAGATCATAGTCAGACATCTGGAATACCACGACCTATCGAGTCTACTCATGGCGCCACAAGATCCAACGTCTCTCCGACGCTTTCTCGAGCTCAGTCGCAGCCCGCGCATTTCCGTCATGAACAGTCAAACAGTAGCCAGCCGTCATCAGCCATGCCTCCGTCTTCAAGCACCAGTAGCCAGTCTACCAAGCCCAGCGACGTCTACGGGCCACCAGCTTCAGGCGTCAATAAACTTGTTGATAAAAAGCTCTCAGATCGATTTGGCCTCGGCGCCTTAAAGCCTAGTGGTGTGACTGCGCATTCCATGATTCCAAGATCAATTGCCAATAGGCGGAAAGATTCAAAAGTTTCCAATCTCGCAAAACATTTTGAGCAGCTTAGCCGCGAATTTGAGAAAGAGCGTATCCGAGAGCGACGGCAACGCGCCGCCAAAAGTCGACAATCAAGAGCCTATCCTATGGCTGCTTCGAAGCCTATTGTTCAGATCTATCGTAACGTGCACGAAGCTGTGGAAGAGCGAGAGCCATCAGACGAGGAACTGCTGTCTTCGGATCCATCTCATGTTGACCAGGAAGGGCCATTGAACACTATAAATCACATGGCAGAAAGTACGGAATTGCAGACTCCGGTCGACGGGTTTCATGCGGAAGAGACCACAGCAGAGAACACAGAGATTGAGGATAACAACAACGTTGATAGCCACGTCGGATCTGACGTTGAAGGCGAAGAAACTCGAAGCGATGAAGAGCATTCCATTCTAGACGATATTCAAACACCTGGAGCAGCTGATGAGCATCATGCGCTGTCACCTGAAGAAGCTCAGCTCGACATCAAGCTTGATTTACCGAAGCATGAGAAGAGCTCGCTGATGAAGATGCTGACAAACTTCTGGGCTGAGAGATCCGCAAGTGGTTGGCAGCCCCTGGAGTACCCTCTGAACGCGACAGATCACATATTCGCCGACTCCGACATCATTGTGCGGGAGGACGAGCCCAGCTCCCTGATTGCTTTTGCTCTAGGGTCGGCAGACTATCAAGCAAAGCTACGCAGTATAACAGAAGCCACCGAACCCCAGAACGAGACTGATGAAAAACGCCAGCCGCAAGATTCGGCCTCGAACATTGGTGACCAAGTTGAAGTTGAGCATTCCCTTTTGAGACCTACAGGTACACATCTCAAGTACCAATTCGCGGAAGGCTCAGCGAAGATGCTTTGCAAAGTGTTCTATGCAGAACAATTTGACGCTCTCCGCAGAAAGTGCGGTGTTTCTGAGCGCATCGTGGAGTCGCTCTCACGCTGTATGAAATGGGATAGTAAAGGTGGCAAAACCAAATCTGTCTTCCTTAAGACTCTAGATGACCGCTTCGTTCTCAAGTCCCTCTCGCCAATTGAGACCCAAGCCTTCCTCCGCTTCGCCCCTGCCTACTTCCGCATCATGTCCGAATCCCTTTTCCACGAGCTTCCGTCAGTCATTGCCAAGATGTTGGGATTCTACCAGATCATTATCAAAAATCCCGTCACAGGCATCGAATTCAATTGGTTCCTACTCGTCATGGAGAATCTGTTCTACGACCGATCACCCACACGCATCTTCGATCTCAAAGGCTCTATGCGCAACCGTCGCATCCAGTCCACAGGCGAGCAAAACGAAGTCCTCCTAGACGAGAACATGGTTGAATTCATCTACGAATCTCCACTCTTCTCGCGCGAACACTCAAAAAAGCTCCTCCGAGCAAGCGTCTGGAACGACACCCTCTTCCTCTCCCGTCAAAACGTAATGGACTACTCCCTCATGATCGCTATTGACGAGAACCGCAAAGAGCTCGTTGTCGGCATCATTGATTGCATCCGTACTTACACCTGGGATAAGAAGTTGGAGAGTTGGATCAAGGATCGTGGCAAGAATCGTCCGACTGTGACGAGTCCGAAGGAGTACAAGAGTAGATTCAGGGAGGCGATGGGAAGATATGTGTTGCAGGCGCCGAATTGCTGGCATCAGTTCAAGGCGCAGCAGGTA
The DNA here is from genome assembly GCA_022315425.1 of Pseudevernia furfuracea. Lineage (NCBI taxonomy): Eukaryota > Fungi > Ascomycota > Lecanoromycetes > Lecanorales > Parmeliaceae > Pseudevernia > Pseudevernia furfuracea. The sequence continues at coordinate 472,704 of JAIUPT010000042.1, forward strand.
GAGACGAGGGCGTTGAGAGTGGAAGATCCGGGGGATGATCGGGAGGTGCAGGTTGTGGGGCTCTGATGGGAGTTTTGGGTCTTGATGAGCCCTCAGCGTTGCATTTGTGATGGCTGTAAAGGGTGGGATCGTTGGATGGAAAAGTGCCTGAAGAACAAAGCATCCTCAGAGGCGTTATCTGGTCATGGCCTTATTGTAGTAGAAAGCGTAATGTGTAACGGTCTTAGAAATCTGCCTACGATGCTCGAACATCATCATCGCCTCTGAATGTTGCGGACGGCAAAAGTCCTCAATATATATCGTCTCCCAGACTGATTCATCATGATCTCTTAGAGTTCCAAGTCCACCTCCACTATGCCGGCCACTGCATCTCTTTCCTCACCCTCCTTCTGCATGTCCCAGCCCCTCTGCACCGCCCCCGCAATCCCACTCAACAGTTCCTCCAACTCCCTCTTCTTCCTCTCCTTCATGACCTCCTCTTTCTTAACCCTGATATCCTCCCTTTCCTTCTCCAACTGCTTCAACTCTTTCTTCAAATTCCTCTCCTCTTTCGCCGCTGCCCTAACACGAGATTGTAAAGACGTGTTGGCATTCAGCGTAGTCGCCAACTGCAAAAGACGGGAGGCGAGTTCTTCGGCGTAGAGATCTGTTGTTTGTTTCGTGCGTTTTAGTTCGGTTTGTTTGGTGGACGAGGGGTCGGAGCGGGCTTGTTCGGCGAGGGCAGAGCTAGATTTGGAGAGGAGTTCGGAGCAGAGTTGGGAGAGGACGTCTACTGCGTTGATCGTATTGCTTGTGGTGGGGGGTAAGGAGGTAGATAAGGGGTCGTCTTCGGCGTCGGAGGTGGGCGAAGGAGGAGCGTAGATGGTTATTGGAATGGAGTTTTTGGGAGGTGCTCGGGCTTTGGGTGCAGCGATGGAGGCGGTCTTTGCTCCCGGTTTGCGAGATGCTAAGGCTTTCGTCGGTCTGGTGGTTTTTGAAGTTGGTTGAGCCGCGTCGGCTTTGCGTGGTCGTCCTCGCTTCTTCTTTTCGGGCAAGGCTGGAGCTTGGACTTCTTCCTCTTCTTCAAGTTCATGTCTTGAAGCTTGTTCGTCTGGTTCGTCGACGGTATCTTCGAGAATTGGCTTGGCTTTAGGTCTCCCACGACTAGCTTTGGGCTTCCTCTTAAGTCCAAGTTTTGAAGGTTGAATTTTCTTCCCTTCATCGGATACATGCCCCAGGCTCTCGGTTTGTGATTCTTCGATGGTTTCTTCCCGAGGTCGTTTAGCTCTGGGGCGCCCACGTTTAGCTATGGGCTTGTTGCTCAATTCGTCTCTTATGACTAATTGACCGCTTGCCGCTGCCTTGGTGGCTGTCCTATTTGGTGTAGCGAGGTCCATGGATTGTTTCTTGGGTCTCTGCTGCCCAATCGATTTCCGTTTCTTCCTCTTCGGCTTGCTTATCGGCGGTCCAGCATCTTCGGCAGTAGCTTCTGGTTCTTCAGCTACCTGGCCCATTGAGCCTATTTCGACCTCGGCAGGCTTCCCTACACTCTGCGTAGCCTCAAGTACATCTTCCGCAGTGCTGGTCTTCTCCTGGGCCTTTGGCCCACGGTAAGTCCGTGTCACCCCAGCTTTAGAGCGCTTCTTTGGCTGTTGACCCACGGTCACCCGCTTTCTCTTCCTGGGCTTCTGCATTCGAGGCTCTGCAACGTCTGAAGCAGCCTCTTGCTCCTCATTCATATCACCCAAAATGTCTGCTTCGAGCTCAGCAGGTTCCTCCGTGCTCTGAACCGCCGCGAGTGGATCTTCTACAGGTGTAATCTTTTTCAGGGTCTTTGGAGCCTTTGGCGCCTGCTTGGTGGAGCTTGCTTTGGCATGCTTCTTTGGTAGCTCTTCCACAGGCGCCCGCTTTCTCTTCATCGGCTTTTGTGCGAATTCCCCTTGGGGTTTCTCTGCGCTTGGCTCGACATTTTCAGTCCTAGAATCCAGTACTCCAGCGATTTCAGGCAAGTGCGCCCGCTCGCCTCCATCTAACGACACCGTATTAAAGAAGGGTTCCTTCTGTACTTCTTTTGCCAAAGATCCATCGAGGTCTGCCGCTTCTGTCACTTCTGCGAGGTCCGGTTTGGGTATTCTCTTCCGAGGTAGGCGAGCTGGCTTAAGCGGACTTCGTGCCTTCGCAGCTTTTGCTCGACTCGTAGATTGCTGTCCGATGGACTTCCTCTTCCTTCGCTTTTTTACCCCATTACTAGGCGCAGCACTTGGGGCAGTCTCTCCTGTCCCTAGTCCATCGTCTTGTACCTCTGGCGGGGTCGAAACGACAGCATCTGTCTGTACCATTTGGACCTTGCTGGTCTTCCCCTTTCTTTTAGTTGTGCCTTCTTCACCAGCCTTCATAACACGAGACGTAAATAGATTCTCAAGTCCATCCGAATTCGCCTTTTTCGTTGGCCTACCGCGCTTTTTCGCAGTTCCAGTGGCCGGCATCTTCCGTGCTGACCGCTGGAGTTGTGTTTTCTCTGGCTTCGGTGTCCGTCTTGAGGATCGTTGCAGAGGGAGCTCCGGCTGTGGAGTCTTTCGAGACCTGCCTGATTTGATAGGTTGGAGGGGCTCGGTTGCCGCATTTTCTTGCCCTGGCAACACTAGATCGAAGCCGATATTCTTGACTTGGCGAGTGCTTGTATCCAGTCAATATGAAGGTCTATAAGGAGAGCATGCGGGACTGACCCTGCACCTCGCTGGCGCATCAATTGACGCTCTCCCCGATCTTCTGACATAAGTTAGCAGACGCTGGTATCTTCAAGTTAATCCACTGACTTGGGCCCATCTCTACAGCGGCGTGGTGCCTTTACACCTCAGTGTTGATTGAGATAAGGTAGCTACAAGTACGCGGTTGTGTTTTGTTCAGAGCTAGGTCCGAGGGGCCTTGGCATTTCTTGGCATCGGCGAAATGGATCCCGTTTCTGCATATGCTCCTTTCTTCCCAGTCGATTGAACCCCGTCGTCCCGGGGAGAGTGTGACTTACTACCCCACGAGGTGATATATCGAGCATGCATGCCAGGGTATCAATGGTTCCTAGGAGCCCGGTCTGGTCGTTAAAGCAGGCCTTCAAAGGCTTAGGTCAAAAGCGAAAAGGAGGCCAAGGGTAGCGAGAGTAAGAATACGAACGTCAGATCATATACTCTCTAGGTACATGAGTTGTGCAGATGTCTACAGCGCCGGGCAGACGAAGGCAGCCGATTGCCTACAGTCCCAAATTACACGCACAGTCCAACATGACAAGCGCCAAGAAAGATATCATACAATCTCCATAAAAGAATTCCTACGCCGACCGTAACCTTAACAGCCCTCCCGTCTTCAGTGTTGACTTGAAATATGATGCATCTTGCGTGACCATAATATAAGCGCGGCAATCGGCATCATTCCATGAGGCAACTTTGTTCAAGTTTATGGTATAGTATTTAGATAGCGCGATCTACTTAGGCCGAACTCAGGGCGGGAAGTTTTTGATACCTTCCATAATTGTCGAGGTTGCATGATCTTGTGTGGCTGTTAGACTCGCGTGGGCATCTTGCATGGCTCAAGCTTTCTTACTAGCTGTCGAAAAGGCGCTACTGCATCCTTCGAGGCATGGACAATGGACTAAGAAACACGGAAACGATAAAGAGAGTGCGGGGCACCTATCTCACGCAAATTTGTTTTGAAGCTTTTGAAGTCCCTATCTCGTTACCTAACCTCTATGGTTGAGCTTTGTGGTCATCCATGCGCTTTGAGCAAGATGGCTGGGTTCGAAGAACCTCCGATGTCGTATGAAGAAACAAAAGATCGCGCGAAAGTGGAGTTGCATGATCTCAGTGAAGGAAGTCCCATTGAGGGCAAGTATATGGGGACCGATACGGACCGCCACGACATGATAGTGCTGGGAAGGAAGCAGGTCTTACGGGTACGTAAGAACACGGCTATGAGAAGCGTGGCCTTAAGGATTGAAACATCGTATGGTGACATTGTTGATCTTGAGCTGATGGTTCCATCTTCAGCGCAATTTCCAATTCCTATCTACCGTGGGCTTTGCCGCTGTTCTAATTTCTACCTGGGAGATTCTCTTCGCGTATGTGATTTACCATATAGTGGCAGCCAAATGCCATTTTACTGAATTGGTCGTGATGGGTAGCAATGTCCTTTTTAGCTTGACGGATGGTGGTACTGCAGGCATATTTTGGGGTTATACGGTAACAGTTATCGCGAGCATCTTCATATACCTCAGTATAGGAGAAATGGCCTCGATGTGAGAGTGGGCTCCTCGTCAGACCGGGAGATCCCGTTGACATCTTTGATTCTTAGGTCCCCCACTGCTGGAGGCCAGTATCACTGGGTCTCGGAATTCTCCCCGCCCTGGTGCCAGAAGTATCTCAGCTACATTACAGGTACAACATCCTCTACTCATGACGCGCTCCAGTCCCTGTATGTACTGCTGAATCGCGCTGCAGGCTGGATTCTTGCAACCGGCTGGCAAGGATCTGTGGTGGGGCTTTCGTTCCTTGCGGGGACTATCGTGCGTGACACCTTTCTTTATTTGTACCAGTAGGAGATTCAGCAGAGCAGATGCTCTCTACCAAATTCATATCACTTAGCTCTGTACGCTGTGGAAAGGATGCTGACCCGAAACTGCCTTCCAGATTCAAGGCCTGATCACTCTGAATAACAGCAGCTATAACCCTCAGCCATGGCATGGTACATTACTCGTCATTGCAGTTGTGGTATTTGCTATCATTTTCAATACATCTATGGCCAAGCAGTTGCCAATGGTGGAGATTGTTATACTGTTCATTCACATCCTTGGCCTTTTCGCCATTATCGTCCCCCTTTTGGTGATGGCACCTTCGCGCAACAGTGGTAGGGTAGCCCTGCTGGACTTTTACAACGGTGGAAATTGGTCAACGGTTGGTCTGGCAACGATGATTGGCTTACTCACCCCACTGGGCTCTATGCTTGGCTTTGACTGCGCTGTACATATGTGTAGGATTCCACATCCTAGGCTTCGTTGGAGAAGGATGCAGCTAATCGACTACAGCTGAGGAGATCAGGGACGCTTCGGATACCCTCCCAAGATCCATTTTCTGGGGCGTAGTCCTCAACGTGATCCTTGGATATCTAGCAGTCTTTACACTCTGCTTTACAATCACTGATCCCTCGGCAATACTCAATACTTCAACCAAATATCCCTTTATCCAACTGTTCTACAATATTACCAAGAGCTATGTTGGCACCGACATCATGGTCGCCATCGTAGTCATTGCGCTGGTATGTGCCGTCATTGCAGAGATTGCGACAGCGTCTCGACAGATTTGGTCCTTTGCTCGTGATGGGGGTTTGCCTTTTTCGGCCTTCTTGTCAAAGGTGCGCATGCTCTCAACTGCTTTTCCAGTCTTCATCCAAACCAGTTCTCGATGTCACCATCTTTTTTCTCGACTCTATCGATCCGGCACAAGACCTTGTTGACAGAAGCACAATCTAATCCTCCGGCATACAATTCTGCAGGTCTCTCCAAACTTCCCCATCCCTCTCAACGCAGTCATAGTCTCTTTCCTTTTCGGCGTCGTCATTAGCTTAATCAACCTCGGCTCCGCCGTCGCTCTCAACGCCATCATCTCCCTCACCATCTCCGCCCTCCTAGCCTCCTACATGCTCTCCATCGGTTGCATTCTCTCCAAGCGTCTCCGCCGCGAGCCGCTGCCACCTTCGCGCTGGTCCTTAGGCCGTGCAGGGATGGTCGTCAACATCATCGCGCTAGCGTTTTTGGTGCCTTTCTTTGTGTTTTGCTTCTTCCCGACTGCGACGCCGGTTCAGTCTGATACGATGAACTGGAACATCGTTATGTTTGGGGGAATATTTCTGTGGGCGACGGTTTTTTATGTGTTGAAAGGGAGCAAAACGTATATTCCGCCGGTGAGAATAGTGAAGCGGGATATCCAGTAGGGTGGAGAGAGAACAGCACTGGACATCAGATGGATATCAGCATAGTAAACACTCTGAGATAAAAGACTCTCCACATATGCACCCATAATATCCACGCTGTCATTTCGGCTACAGCGAAGCTGGAACGTTGTACTTTCAAGCGGCGAACGCTACATGCGCCTCAGCCCAAGTATATGCGTGGGTATAATGCGGCGAGTTGGGCGAGCAGGCGCAAAAGTTGCCGGTGACTGCCTTGAAAGCACGAGGCAGGCATCAAGTGTCGCATGCAGCGACTAGTCCTGCACGCCCCGTTACGGCGCACATGTGCAAGCCATTTGCTTACTGGGCGTATTTTGAGATAGGCTACTCCTTCACGCTTTACCATTTCATGTACAAAAGTTCGGATCAGGCAGACTAGGAACGTCCAACTCGTCATGCCTGCTTGGCCAGCCAGCACCGAACCGCCCCTCCCTTCTCTTACTTTCCCCCCACCTTTAACAAAAGTGATGCTGACTGCGTACTATTGAACCCTTTTTTTGATCATCCTCAAGCTTTTCAGGGCGGTGCCGCTGATTAAATCGAGAAGTGCAACCCTCATGTATCTCTGCGATGGAAATCTAGACGCAACTGAGCTTTGGGAATGAATGCAACGCAAGGCTGCAAACAAACTTCCCCTGTATAATCTACGCACTTCTTCGCTCCTATGTGTTTATCGGGCGCTTACCGACTATCATCCCATATCTGTTACTTAATGGAGGTGCAACGCCAAATTCAGAGCAGTTTGAGATCTATCGATTGATAGTTGGTGCAATTTTGCCTTCAAAATGTAGTTGATGCAGTTTGCCCTCGAAAACCAACTATTTCCACCATGGCCAGCCCTGACTGCAGCTAGCTTCCAGGCTATCATCTTTGATCAAAAGCTCCATTACTCTTCTCATACTCGAAATAAACGGACCGATTAGGCAGAAATGGGCCTGTTCGAATGATATAAATAGTGATGGAGTCGTATAAAATATTAGGTCAGTGTTCTAAATATCTTTCCACGTGATAAATAAATTAATTCGATAAAATCCAAGACTATCTAGAACTCGTAGATAACGTCAGAATCTTAAGCCAATAGAGGTCTAAGTAGATGTGTTCTCGTATCTCAACGCTAGAAATCCCTTATACTTATAGAAGTATAGATTCTAAAGTGAAATTACGAAGCTATATATATATATATATATATACATATAACAGGTGTAGACGAGCGAGACAGAGAATACTATTACTCTAAAAGAGATCAATTCCAATAAGAAGTCAAACGCTGGTAAAATGCAGCTACTTATGCTGCTCTCAAATGAGACTCATCCCCTACAAAGGGACACGTCTATCAAAATCCATGAATAGCATCAAAAACCCGTCTTGCGATATGCGATATTAAGGCCCACTAACCCTTTGTCAAGCAGGGCCGACTTTCATACAAGTAAGAGGCCTAAAACCGTCTCGTTTACTCTAGCATTAAATGATTCAATGTTTGTTGTAAGACTTATAGTTTCGATATTTAATACACAGAATCTCCTTGCTACTTACTATTTATACTATTCGTGACGGTTGCCTTGATAGGCTAGATTGCCTCAGAATCTCAGGACGGAAAGGCCTAAATTCCTAATCTACCCCTTACCCGTCCTGACGCAAACGTCCTAAGATCGAAGGGGACGTGCCCGATCACGTTCTGCCTCATATGACCCCAGTCCAGTACATTAAGCGGATGCAAGGTCAGTATTGGCACCATATCTTTTATCCTCTGTATGAACAGCAAAGTCCGTTTTCTGCCTGATGACCAGTTTGTCGAGACTTCTGTCAGTTCTCTCGCCCGTGGCGACCACGTGGTCGGTCTTTTGAGAGTCCGCAATGAGCAAAAAGCCGTCCCCGGGGCGTCGCCGAGTGCGAGGCAATGCCTGCAAGATATGTCCAGTCGAATCATTGTTCAACGAGCTATGCGCCATGGTATTGGTCCGGAAGTTATCTAGTATTCCACTTTGGACGTCGTCCGCCACCGGCTTGGAGAAAGGTATGCATGCGACGATGACGCTCAGATTCATGGTAAGTTGGGACACGATTGACGTATTGAAACTGTTGTATGTTTGGTCCGGCAAATATGAGGCTCTCGTGAAGTAGAAAAGGCGAAGAATGGTCAAAGGGGGGATCCTGTCGATTTTGTCAGCGCCCATCAGACCTTGATGAGTGTCTGAACTCACAGTAGGCGTGCAGCAAATGCCATAAGGATTCTGATCTTTTTGCTCCACTCTATCTTTACGTGATGTAGGAGGATTATTGGTAGTGCGACCAGAGCGACGTCGAGGATGATATCAAAAGAACCAATGGCATCCCAGAAGGCAACCTTTTTGTCTGTTCGTTAGCGATAATCGTGCTCTGAACGCCGATTCCAACGTACCTGATTGACACATTGATCAGATAGCACTTCCCAGGGCCGGGGTAGACGGCAGTCAAGTGCTATAGCTACGATAGCCCCAACTCCCCACACAAGGTTGAGACAAATGATCCCTTTCGTCACAGCGCTGCGGGTTTTGGAGAGGGCAATAGTAGTGAGAAATTGCAAGACGGCCATTCTGGCAAGGCAGATGGAACAAATGTAGAGGAACTCAGAAGTATACAGCGCCTGTTGTGGAAGGACTTCAGTAAGCTGACTGGTCGAGGGGACCTTTCTAGTTTCTCACAAGTTTTGTTGCTTGCACTTGTGATGTAGACAGATCAACTATGTGTCTTCCCAAGCCGTATTTAACTTGCTCCACTACTGCAATAGTTTGGAGAACAGCTGCCGTCTGTATTCCAGAAAGATTTAGCCACATTATTGCTCGTGAGGGGTTACACTCTCGGGCCATAGTGATGGACACAGAAATGAAACTTACCATGGCACCAAGCATGTAAACATCGTCCCTTTCGAGCCGACGAATCCTCCAGAGTTTAACAGCAACCTTAACAAAGGTTGCCAAGCAGACAGCTATCAGAGCCACCCATGCGACAATGTTGACGAGAGGGCCCCGATCCTCTGCCGTCACTACTATCTGCGGCGCCGACATCTTTGACTCCCGCTTGTTATATTGTGTATTCAAAAGAAGAAGCGGGGAGAACTTTATTTACCTCCGATAGACAAAGAACGTCATGGGGGGTCAGTATGCGTTGAGGGATTTGAAAGCTCTTAGCCTCGGATATCTTCGCAAGCATAACTTCCACGGTGCAGGACATTGATAGCGGTGTACTTGTGTTACGCCCTTGAAAAGCTACTCCTAAGTCATCAGCAGTATCGCAGATGCTCATCAGCATTTCATAGTACATAATAAACGAGGCATGTGCAACTATTGCCGGCCATGACTGGATTCAAGACGCACCTCAGCGGCTTTGAATTCACAATGAAGGTATCTCTGTGATCTAGAGCATGCAGGGTGCCTTTATGACATATAAGCGTTGTCCATGTGACAATACTCACGGTCGCAGTGAGAAGACATGATGCTCATCACCCAGTAAGAGTCTGCTACCCACTCGTACGGCCGAAAAAGCGGCCTGGATCTAACGGCCATGCCCGGTTATTGAGCGTCTAAGATATAAAGGCCGGAGTGCTAGATATGGCATGATTCTCGGCCTTAAGAGCATACGGTATGCGAGTACGCGGGATGGCTCAGCATTGGCGTCCAACTGGTGGAAAGACTCTAAATACAAGATAACGAAGGAAAGAGCCCGAGAATGGGAAAAATTCTGAATGTTTGCGTGTAGCTTCAGCTACGTTCTCTCACTTCCCAAGGACTGCACAGCTGCTTTAAAGCTTCGTAATTACTCCATGTTGGAAGACGACTCGTGTTCTCAGAGCAATCTCACCGCCAGATTTTGTGACCCCGTGCAATTTTTCATAGGCCATGACCGTCCTCGATGAGCCGCATTGATGGCTACCACGGCGGCGGAAGACGTCCCAACGGGGTGGCTGCATGAAAGAATGCATCGAGCCTAATTGAGTATTGCTCTGCTCACCCAAAAAAGATAGGCAACGGCGACCTGCATACAGGCTCAAGATTTCTGGCACCCCTTATTCTAGTTGCATTTGTCTTATTGTTCTACAGTCTTCGCTGCCCTCAACATAACAGGAACTTTTTGTCCCACAACTGCTTTTCCCGTATCGAAGCTACTCCCAACCTGTTTCAGATAATCAGATTTGATCGACAGACCATGGACAACGGGCAAGATGTTGACAAAGACTTTATGTCGCCGAAACCCTTAGTCCAGGCAACCTCGAGATCGAATAGCCTGCATTTCGAGCCCATGACTGAGTACAGGGGCACTCGAGACGAAGCAGATCTGGCGCGCTTTGGAAAGCAGCAGCAGCTCAACGTTCGTGCTCCGATTCCTCGCTTTCAAGATGCACATGCACTGCAAAGATGCGCTAATCAGTAACCTTCACTTTGGCAGAGAAACTTTGGCCTCTTGTCTATCATAGGCCTGACTTGCACTTTAATGATAACTTGGGAGGGCATGCTCGTGTCAGTCATGTTTCTACACAATCTTATGAGGATCTCAGGCTCATGTGAATGCGTCGCAGTGCCTTTCAATCGGGGTTATCCAACGGAGGACCCTCTGGTCTAGTGTACGGCTATCTTTTCACGTGGCTGGGGAACACTTCTCAAGTGTTGGTCATGGCTGAACTTGCCTCTATGTCAGCGGTTGAAGCCTCAGAATCCCCGAACCGTCGCTGACCACTCTCACCAGGATCCCTCTATCGGGTGGACAATATAACTGGTAAGCGACTCTCTGAAAAATTCGTCGCGGCATGTCATCCATTGATTTAAACGCAGGGTCGCTATCCTCTCCCCAAAATCTTGCTCCAAGTTTCTCAGCTACTTGACCGGGTGGATGACCGTTATTGGTTGGCAGGCCTCGTTGGCAAGCGGAGGTTTCCTAGCGGGCACTATGATACAAGGTCTGCTGGTATTGAAATATCCCTCTTACGGTTATCAACGATGGCATGGCACCTTACTATTCTATGCCGTACTCGTGGTTGCCCTCTTCGTGAACACGTACTTGGCGCGCCAGCTGCCGCAGATCGAGTCAATGGTCCTTATCATCCACGTTATGGGCTTTTTCGCAATCCTAGTACCCTTGGTCTACCTCGCACCCCACAGCACTGCGAAGGATGTGTTCGCAACCCTTAGTGATTCTGGAGGCTGGAGTAGCAATGGACTGTCCCTCTTGATAGGTTTGAGTACTAGCATGTTCGCTTTCATTGGTAGGCTTCCAGAAATGCTCCTTCCAAGAACCATTGGCTAATTCGTGTTATAGGAATCGATGCTGCTGCGCACATGGGTCAGTGACGTGCTTTTATAACTTTAATCTTTCTTCAAAAGCAGCCTGCCTAATGTACTGATGATTGGTGCCTCGAAGCTGAGGAAATTCAGAATGCGTCGGTAGTAATCCCGCGTAGCATGCTCAGCTCTGTCTCCTTGAACGGGGCTCTCGGGTTCGGCATGCTTATCGCGGTCTTGTTCTCGGCAGGAGACATCCAAACAGCGTTGAATACCCCGACAAAGTATCCATACATTGAGATTTTTGCTCAAGCTGTAGGATCCAATAGGGGCGCGACCGGTATGGTAAGTCACGTTTATTAAGAAATCACAACTTATATGTGTGGTGGGCGCATTGACCCCGAACAAAATGCAGGTTGCAGTAATTATCTCCGCCATGATATTCGCGACTGTCGGATCTCTCGCCACCGCATCGCGAATGACATGGGCTTTTGCCCGCGAGCGGGGTCTCCCTGCATCAGCGTATCTCAGTCGCGTAAGGATCCACGTGAGCCAGTGGAGGAGCATAGGGGACGTGGCTAACGTACCATTCTACAGATCGAACCTCGTACGTCCATGCCGCTGTGGTCGATAGTCTGCTCGACCGTCATAAGTCTGCTACTCGCTCTTATCAACATTGGATCCACCGTGGCGTTCAATGCCCTCACATCGCTCGTCATCGCCGCTTTCTATTCCTCCTTCCTAGTTGCAGCATGTGTCATCTTGCTGAAGCGAGTGACCAGACAGGACTCCCCTATCCGCTGGGGTCCCTTCAGTCTGGGCCGCGCTGGCCTTCCGGTGACAATCTTCTCAATCGTGTACAGTATCATTGGCATATTTTTCTCCTTCTGGCCTCCCAGCGTGAGCCCTACGGCGACCTCTATGAATTGGTCCATCGCCGTCTATGGAGGCGTCCTGCTTTTCAGTCTCGTTTTCTGGGCCGTGTACGGGCGCAAGGTTTACACGGGGCCAATCATTGAAATTCGTGTTGACTGAGATAGACCTGTGCCGAAACGGACGGAGGGGGACAATGGGATGAGGGTCTTCAATGAGGCCGTAGTGTTCTTGAGTGGTGCGAAGGAGAAAGATGGGATTCGGGTACTATACTATTATTTATGATTAACTACTACTTAGCATAGTATGATAGTATGATAGTAAACCCTAGTGTCGCTCATCCTTGTGATATACTTAAACCTACATCTACCTGCAGTGACCACTCTACATAGATTCCTTATCAATAGAATCCTCGTTACACACCATCATACGAGTATATTTGATCTGGTCGCAGTCCTAACAGATTTGACTCTATTCAGGTGACTGCCACTGCGCTGTGTTCTTGTGGAGATGACGAGTTGCGCGCGCAATCCGTTGACGCACGATTATATGCAAATGAAGTGGGTATGACTACCAGCCGTAAGATAAACTGTTGGATCATTGTCACCGGATACGCCGAGGATTACGGAAAGCCTTACTTGGGGAACGAAACAAAATAACAAGAAGAAAAGACCGATGGGAAATTGCGGGACTCGGGCTATGGAAGAAGCGTCAGGAGAATTCCACATGTTAGACATCTACTATGCGACTCATCATGTTCGTCATTGGAATTTCGAGTGGCCAAGGGGCGTGAATACTTCCATCAGAGCCTCTCGGCATTCTATTTCCACTTCAGACAACAACACCCCCTCTCTCTCTCAGCAATAAAATCCCTCCAACCCCCACCTGCCCATACGTGTGCATAGAGAGCTGTAAATTTCACTCCAGGCCTTACGCCGCCAGAAGCTTGGGGGTTTTCTAGCGCTAGGCGGGGGGCGAGGGTAAGCCCGTTCAGGCCTCTATTCGCTTGCTGCCCCGGCATTGAGACAGCCCACGCATCTCTTCAGCCGTTCGGCGACGACTCTTTCCCGCGTGACGATATGGGAACATTGGGGGCGTTTTTTAAAAATAAAAAATTTCAACCCCAGGCCTGGTGGAACTCGCAAATGGTCCCGTTCTGGATGGAGAACGTGGTTGGTAAAGTATGCTCTGGTGACCCGAGTTGCGGTGTGTTGAGTCTTCGTGGTGCTATGTTCTTGGGCTTGGCTTGCCGTGGCCTACACTACATGGAAGAAAATGTGGTAGAAAGAAAGAAAAGGGGATGGGTACCTTTTTAGATGTATATCATTTTGCCAGGACTACAGGTACGCCAAGCTTCCCATTCCAAGTTTTCGTCAAACCTCGATTCTTAGGTATACCTCAGTCGAATGCGTATTTCAAACGAATGAGTGGAATCCAGCCGCAAGAACGCTCGAATCGCCTTCTCGGTGACATGCATACCGCATGATGGACCCAGTATCTACGCTGCGCCTCTCGAATCCATCTTCTTTTTCTTCAAAAAAAATAAAATCGCGACGATTTGTTCTGTTGAAATTTTCCCAAGCCAACTACAAGCCCCCCCCAACCGCAGCAGCAAAGCACCTCACTATTCACAAGTACACCGCCACCTCCAAACTGGAAATGGTGCAACGCAGTCCACACATCTCTTCTTGACTGCAGTCGCATCATACTCCGTGCAGGTGCCGCCAAAGCAACCAAAGAGACAATCCTGTTGCGACGAATAATCCACATCGTTATTGCATGGCGTGGGCAATGGCGGAGCAGATACCGTGGAGGATGCGCTCGTCGTCGAAGTTGTGGGAAAGAGAGTTGTGAGCGGCGTCATGGAACCCACGCAAGTGGTAAACGGATAAGGATCGATGCCATGTTCAACGGTGGTAGCGGTGCAGCCGTAGACAATGGTGCTGGAGCCAGATGTCGCCGGGATGGTCTCGGTGTAGATGATTTGCCCGCTGGTTACAGGTGGGGGTGGGGTGACCGAGGGCACGGATGCGGATGCGCCTTGGGTGCAAATCAATTGACCGTCCCACGTCGAGGATGGCATCGCGGTGTAGCCGCAGGGATTGGAGCCGGACAGGGTGTTGTAGAACCCTGTTGAGGTTCCGCTGATGCATTCGCAGAGATTGAGGACGTTGCAATTTTCCGTGCCTCCGTTGCCGCCTTCGGAGTTTTGGCTGGATGGATTTAGACACGTGGGGTTTTGGGGGTGGAGGAGTGGGAGGTTACTTACAAGGGAGCACAAAGTGGGTTTGAGGTTATCATGGCGTAGCTTGCTGCAGCTACTGAAGCTGCTGATGCTGCAGACAATGAAGCTGCCGAGTTCGTTACTCCGCTCTTTGCAGTAATTACCGTGGCGGAGTTAGTTTGGCCTGATTCAGCGCCAGTGGTGGTTGCTGTGGCAGAATTGATTAAGCCAGATCCACCATCATATCCACTCACACGGCCATTAGGCCCAACTAGTACAGCGGTCGCTTCCGCAGGTCCAGTTCCTGTATTCTCTATGGCAGCCAAGCATGAAGGATAGAGGGAAGGCTGCACACCCGCGACCCAAGTTTCCTGACGTTTTTCCAGGTAGATATGATTCCGTTCGTCTTCTGTCTCATTCGGCGAGAGACCTCTGCGCTTCGATCCTTGCTGTTGATTAGGGTCCGGAACGACTTGATCGGGCCACACCGGCCAGTAATAATCCGTCAATTGGCTCGGGCGGTTTTCTAGCCAGAGTCGTAATTGTGCGAATTGTGCCGGCTCGCCGTCCCACACACTAATGCATCGGCCTTGTACAGGATCGTATTGAAATATGGCTTTGCCAGATGCAGTCCACTCCTGGGATAACGAGTCTGACTGAGGAGTATAGTCACCAAAAATAACGGGGGCTGCTAAATTTCCATTGTCGCCCGTATCCCAGTTTCCTCCGAACAACTGGGTAACGGTCCTGGCGATTTGATGGGCCATATCAGCATACATCAAGACACCGTTCACAGGATTGAATCTATTTCTGGGGGTGATGATGACAGCTTGAACGTGCATATCAGGGCTGAATGGATCACCCGCCCCCATGTATTGTGTCAGACCAGGGAAATCGACCGTGCCATCACCAGGACCCAGTATGTCTATAACCTGTTGCTGAAACCGTAACTGCTGCTGGGCTGGAGTTATGGTAGGGTCATTGAAAGTAGGAACCTCCCAAAGATGTGATATCCAAACACCTCTCGTTGAATGTACAATCAACGAAGTACAACCGTACAATCCTGCCACCCCGGTACTGAATGGGAAGTTCGTAAGAGGGTAGAAGAAAGACGACGAGAAGTATGGAGGGTCGTTTCTATGACCAACTAAACCTATGAGATTCCATTTCCATTGCCACCACGTGAAAAGGTCCACGTCACCATCGTATGGAGCATTGTCAGGCCAATCCAGCATCCGCTTATGTTTAGGAGCTTCGTCGCCTCCCAGATGCCGTTTGACTTTTGAAGGGGGTGTAGATGATGGTAGGTCGTTGTTTGCGCAAGAAGAGCATGAAGGGCCGCATAGGGAATATCCCGAAGAAACCACTGACGACACGGACGAAGTCTGACTGGCAGAGGATCTCACAGTCTGAGATACGGTCTGGCTTGCTGAATTCGGCGTTTGGCTGGTGGAGGTAGTAGTCGAGCTAGTTGAAGTGGTAGTGGAGGTGGTGGTGGGTTCCTCATCTTCGTCATATGTGGGGGTACCATCCGGCTCAATTGTAATAGTGATATCTGGTTCTGTCCAGCCTGGAGGGAATATGATAGAGCCAGGAGGGTAGATTCCCGGCGGAAGGTCAATCTTGAATCCACAGAAGAGGCAATGTCCGTGCGATGGGCAAAAAAGCTGGACGATTCGGTCAGTAGGGGCAGATAATTATGGTCATTCGGGCAAGATTAAAAATACTCACGAAGCAGAAATGGCTATGGCCCCAGAAAATTGGAAATCCAATCGCATGATCTGTGGGTGAATGGGTATCGCTCGAGACACCAGTGCTGATTTCCTCTATCGTTGGGGAGGTGGTCCCGGAAAATGTCGTCAGCCCCACTAACAGAGAAGATGCAGGGGGGTTATCGAAGGGTGCCGGCTCCGATGTAAGAGAAGCTGGCAGGTCACTGCCCCATCCACCCGATATGAAGCTGGTCGTGAAGCCCGACAAGGCGCTCTGAGTGGATGATACACTCTGCCTGCTTGGAGTAGAACTCGGTTTTAGGCCCACAGTCGGCGCCACTGATGGAGCCGAGAAGATGGGGGTGCCAGGACCGACACTTGGTATACCCCACGCACTTCCACCGGGGTATATTGTTATGGGAATGGCTGTAGTACTACTAGTGCCGAAACTTATGATGCTTGATGTGGTGAGTGTGGAAGTTAAGCCGGTCAATGTGCTGTAAGTCGTCGGAAAGAAAGTCTCCGAGATAGTTCGAGAAGTGGTAATGGAACCCGAAGGCATGAGTGTCGAGGTAATGACTGTTGCGCCCGGAGGGAGCACTTCAGTGCTTAAAGCAATTGGTGCAGACACAGAAGCGGATACTGAAGCAGGAGAATACCAAGAACCACTAGTGCTTGACGGCGACCTTGCAGACGATGCAGGAATGGAGGCGGAGCTGGAGCTTGAGCTCACGGACAGGTCTGAAATTTCGGAATAAGAAGCTGAGTTGGTGTTAGAGGCGCCCTTCGAAGCCGCGCTAGAAGGAGAAAACGATTCTGGTGTGCCCGCTTGTTGCGTAGATGCAAAGCTGGATGTGGATCCACTCGACGTAGAACCAGTGTTTGAAATTCCAATCTTGGTTGAAGGCGTAGGAATTGATCCAGTGTTGGAAGCGGACGTGGGGTTTGACGACCGAGCTTGGCCACTGGCTACATATGAAGAAGCAAAGCTCGAGGCCGAGTTGGTGCTTGATGCGTACACGGATGCAGTAATCCCCGTCTGACCACTAGATGCAGACGCGGAAGCTAAGCTTGATGCGTAATCTGAACCTGAGGCACCGGTTCGAATAGAGGGCGTAAAGCTGGATTTTGAAGTCGAAGACGAGCCAAAGCTGGGGATGAATGCACTAGATTGGCTTGAAAGTGTAGAAAACGGCCCCAAGCTTGACCCAGAATTCGACGATCCTCCAGCCCCAGGTTGACTTGATGTTGCGGAAACTGAAAAAGAGATCGACAAAAAGCTAGAAATTGACGGTCCCCCTCCGTTCTGATTGGAAGATGCAGGGCTGGAGACTGTATTCGAAGTCGGTGTTGCGGAGGTAGACCACGCTCTGCCAGGAGCAGACCCAGAAAACGATACGGAAGTCTCGATCGCCGAAGAGGTAGACTGGCTGGAGGTAGAGAGTGATGATTGCTGTTTTGTGTTGCCTCCGCTAGAACCACCTATATTAGACGTCGAGAACGACGAAGGAAGTGAGGCACTCGAGACCTGTGACACTGACGATGCAGTAGTGCTTGCTGAGGCCGACCCACTTGTGCCTGCGCTAACTTGGCAGCTGACAGGGACAGAGACTGGGGTGGCGAGTACGGCTGTGATTGACGTCGTGGTTTTAATGGTTAGGGAAAGACCACCGAACGCTGGGTAGGTGAAAGTGCTCGTAGTTGTGGGTAGAGGGCCCCTAAACATAACGATTAACGAACAGCAAGAACATTCTGGAGTTATAAGAAGCTTACTGAATATTTATTGAGGTGTACGTCGAAAAAGCAGTGTCTGTAATGACAGCAAGGTTCGAAATTTCGAGGGCTGGGTATCCTGACGGTGGATTTTGAACTTCATAAGTTCCAGTAGTTGTGGTGGCAGGAAACACCATGAGACCCACGCCACTTGGCAGACTGCCACAATCTGAAGTGCATGTCCAGATTGGATATGTTGCTGATGAGCTTTGTGAATCGGTCAAAATCATATATGAATTTGCTGTAAGACATGGGAATTGGCCAGTCACTGTAAGAGGAGGGTATACATATTCGGGGATCAGAGTCGCACTGGCCAGAGATCCGACTGTAGAGGCAGCTGTCGTTTGAGCAGTGGCCGTCTGGGCGTGTACTAGAAGCGGAGACAAAAGCGACAATACGGAAAGAAAAAAAGATAATTGTTCCGCCATGGAGGAGTACATAGCGAAGAGCAACATAGTCAGACGATTGAAAGAGTGTAAGATAGTTATAGTATAGACATTGCAGAAAGAAACAGATATCGAGCGGACAAGGCTGTAGACTTATTTCCCGCTGTGCATATTTTCTATCAGTACAAGACTACGAGCGTCGTACCACGGTGTTGGTTTGG
Source organism: Pseudevernia furfuracea (assembly GCA_022315425.1). Taxonomy (NCBI): domain Eukaryota; kingdom Fungi; phylum Ascomycota; class Lecanoromycetes; order Lecanorales; family Parmeliaceae; genus Pseudevernia; species Pseudevernia furfuracea. The sequence goes on from JAIUPT010000042.1 coordinate 491,118, forward strand.
AGACCCATCTTTCCCTGCTGTCGACGGGCCCATTCCCAACGTCTCCATTCTGTGACTACGCCCCTTTTTTGTTCATGAACACGAGGCTTAAGGGGCCACGAAACGAAACACTGATCGGTAATGTCAGGCGAACCGTTGTGAACAAAATGAAAGCTCTCGTATTTTGTTGGCATCTGTGATATGATGAAACGAGATTTTCGATAGAGGCGGCGTGGAATGAGGTGTCTGTATCCTTAGCCCCACGCTCTGGAGCCTTGAGCGGGAGATCACCTCAGTAGGACCGAGATGGATGCTCTACTCTTTTTTGCCAGAAATCTGTTTCGCAAGACCGCGAGATTAGAGTACAAAGTACAAAGTTATGACGCCGTTTTATCTCGAGCATGATTCCAGGTCATTCGGCTTAGAGTATCTACTCACAATGGGGGAACATAGGTTTCACTCGAGAGCAGGAGCTTTTTGATACTAATTTACCTCGGAAAAGTTTTCCTTATCAAAAGCCGGAATGGCGAGCTTGCGGCAAAGGGATCGAACAAGTACTGCAAATTGAATAACGTGAAACAGCGGTGAGTAGGCCAGCCTTACAGCCATGCACGGCTTGATATTCTAGTAAGTGACGACGATCAGGGAAACTAGGCAGCATTGGTGCTACTGTCTTTCTCCGAGCCCCCTTTTAGGATGTACAATGCTGCTATTCCGCTTTGAGGGTCGGGAGTTGCAGCATATCAAGTGGATATGGTCAGTAGAGCTGGATGCCACGTGTGCCTACTGATCTTCGACCAGAGGCCTGCGGCTGCTGATGTATTTCCAGGAACATGGCGTTGAACATGGGACGTAAAAGTGCTTGCCACATAAGTGCAGGTAAGGATCAGGAAGATGGAGTATGAGAGAGTGTGTGGCACTGGCACGGAATACGATGTACTAGTAGCTACGATACTTACTCGGGGCTATACCCTGTAGCGTTAGCCTCGTGAAGGAGTGCGGCCCGGTACCTACATGTAGGTATGTTCAGGACAGTAAGGTACCTAGCGTTACATCAATAGATAGTCTCATAGTGTCATTGGGAGTGGGGGCATTGTTGCTATGATTGTGTGGATCTCTTATTCCTCTGGATCCTACATTTCGTAAATTATCAACTCGCCGCTTTTTCTTTTTTCTCGCCCTGATTCTTTTATCTTTTATCTTTTATCTTCTATCAGCACGGCCTGCTAAGTACAAACCCTACGAGTAGCACAAGGCTATGCATTGAGAGAAGGGTCAGGTAGTGATAGATGGGAGGGTAAAAGAGTACAGTATTATTATTATTATTCACTCCCGCAGCTGAAAAGACTCGGATACTCAAGCCGTTTTCCGCACGAATAATATTGTAGGACTTTGATTATTTACTAGTAGAAAAATCAAAAGAACTAGAGAAGTCGAGATATACCTTAGCCGGTAAAGAAGCATAAGCACTAAGTCAAGATGCGATGCACACCTTATGTACTACCTTAATCTGTAGGGCTCACATCCTTGTAAGATAAGTCATCCCATCCGAAACAATAAAGTAAGGGATGCGGCCCGGTAGGCTACAGTAAATTGATTTTGATTATGACATAATAATGGCAGGCAGTGCAAGAACAGACACACAACTACACAAGATTTTATTCCTCTTCTTATTCCTTGTTCCTTGTTACTTAGGTATTACATATTACGACTGGTTCTAGATCAATCTTCAGCCACAATTTCCAACGTAATTCAACATACTGAAAATATTATTATTAATAGCCTGTCTAGTCTTTCTAGTCTTGACGAGTATGCACAAATCTGTCTACTGTTATTGCTTTCATCCTGTCCAATACTCTTCCATGACTGAAGACCCTTTCCGAGCATCATAAGCTTGATCCTTGACTTCTTGCATCATGAGCCAATTGGTGCTCCGAGTCCAAGACTCCCCTTACCCTAATGCTGATTAAACAACGTCGGTAACCATCCCTGCAGCAGTAGTAAATTCCATTCAATCCCACCCTCCAATACAATGCAACAGCCGGCAGTCCAAGGCTGCTTCCAGCCGATGCAACAAATATCAAACCAAAGCTACACCCAACCCATCATCGAGCCATCCACCCACCGCAACCTCCAAGTCTTCAGCAAAGCCTGCTCAACCGGTCATCTCCAATCAGTAGCCCTTCTTGCCGCCGGCGACCACGCTCCCAATAATGCCTACTACCTCAACTTCGGCCTCGTATCCGCCATCATCCACAAAAAATTGGACACCGTCCGCTATCTACTCTCCCACGGCGCCTTCATTGATGATAACGTCACCGCAATGGCCGTGAAGGCTGCTTCATTACCCATATTCGAAATGCTACACTCGCACGGCTGGGACGTCAATGCTTCTTTCACGGGCGGACAAACAGCGCTACTGAATCTCCTACAACACGAGGAATTGATCAGATGGCTTCTTGCTCACGGGGCCGATCCGAACCTTGGCCCCCCGCTGAGCCCTCAACCGCACGTATTGCCCGTCACGAATTCCGGTGCTGTGCTTGACACGGCAGCCAGTACTGCCAGTCCTGATACCTTCGCTCTTCTACTGCAGCACGGCGCCAAGCTGGAGAATAGCCTACCGCTGCATGCGGCTGCTGCTTCAACATCCAAGGCTGACGATGAAAGCATGCTCATGATGAAATATTTGCTGCAACTTGGGGTTGACATTGATGGCTCTGATGAAGTCCGAGGCCTTAGGGCGTTGGGTACGCCGCTGCATTATGCCATTCGCGGAAGAATGATAGAGAGGGTGAGATTTTTGCTGATGAAGGGATCCGATATGAGGGCTGCGGGTCGAGATGGCATAACGGCATTGGAGTTGGCCAAACAGACGGGGAAAGAGGAACTGGTTAGGCTAGTTGAGAGTTATCAAGCAAATGAGCGGGCTGCGTAAGATTACAAGGACATGCTGGTGATCGACGATGAAACTGATTAATATGCCAAATCGATCGCTTTTGACATTCCCCACCATTCTTTCAAACCCCAAGACACGGGTGCTATTTGCGCGGCCCAGAAGTCATTCCTTCTGATACCAAGCTTCGAACGTATTGAGCCTCCACAAAAATCCACAAGAACTCGCCGATTGGCCTATAGCCCTCGACCTTGTCTCTGCTCAGACTGCTTATCGTACACTGAGCCCGTCGATACTGCCATCTCCAGGATCCGCGTTTCTGAGTTCCCCTCTCATAAACCCCAAATGTATAAACATACTCCACCCGAACATTTGAGCATCAACAACCCCGGCTCAGCCATGCTCAATTTTGGAATCGTGGTCTGCTCAACATAAAGTAGTGTCCCGGAGCCCAGTATACGTAAACTTGTTTCCTCTCAGCGCGAACACGTTCGCCGCTCAGCATCCTCGACCTAAACCCGTGCATGTTTCTACAAATTTTTCTTCGCCTTCAGTGCCTGATAGCTAGAGCATCTATCTTCTACTCCGTGCTCAGCCGACGGCCAAATCCCTCCACTCGAGCGCCACGGCTTGCCATGAAGAAGACGGACAGTCCCGACTTAAATACATCTCAGTCAAGGCGCTTCCGGAGGTTACGGACGTGTTTTGGGAGGGTTAAGAATCTCCCTGCAGACGCCTTCATCATCCATGGACCGCCAGCGCATCAACTTAAAATAACAGTCCAAGATATAAAAGTGGCATTGGTTTTTTTCCCACCCGAAGCGTCGTTTGCGCTCTTGCGTACGACTGAAAATCCCGCTCAAAGAGGGAAAGCGGACGAAGACCCTACTGGTACAGAAGAGCGCATCAGATCTATTTGGCAGAGGGTTCCTTGCGACACCAAATCGCAATCACAAGTGCGCGGCAGCTGTCTCAGGCATAAGCTTACTCTATCCTTGGGAGTCTACAAAAGATTTCCGCTTGTTGCGTTGTAGGGTACACCTCGTACACTGATATATCTAGGTGCCTACCGCATCGTTCCTGGGTACTTCCAATCGCTGCAACGCCACTTTGCTACCGTTCTGAATAAGTCCACTAAATCGCCCATCGTAGACCACGTCTTTCCATCGCCTCCTCTACTTAGTCTGAGGATCTCAGTCAACATCACAGGAACAGGTGGACAAGTAAATACATTTCAACGCCAGGACCGGCAGACCTGAACAGAACACGTTCTCATCTTCCAGCACCGAGGGAACTCTGACGTCTATACTGCCCAGATCTAAAAGTCATAACAGCTATATAATAATAAGAATAAAACACAAATCCACCTCCTACATCTGGCCGTATATACAGAAGAAGGAAATTCTTTTACGACCGAGCAAGAAAATTCCGCAAACCCATCACGGACCTTGAAATGAGACCGAACCATCGGTCGAAACCACCCCCGAACACGAAACCCACTAACCCCACTGCCCCACTGTCCTGATGTATATAGGGCGTGGGCGAGCGGGGCAAAAAAAGAATATCATAGCTTCGAGGGAGAGGAAAATTGGACATTGTAAAGACCTCACTTGCTGATGTACGACGACGAGGATACCTCGATAATGCTTTGCCGCTGACGAATGGACCGCATGGGACCCACAAACGCTCTTTCAAGCCACAGTCTTCACGGTGAATGATGAAGAAAGACTTTGGTCCATCGCGGACTTTTCATTCTCACTGAACCGCAAAATCCGTCCGGCGCACTGAACAGTGTACCACTTGGAATTTGGCCAAGCCGCCGCTGGTTGGCGAGACTTTGGGGTAGGAAAGGGTGTCTACTATCCGACCTCGATTTTTCGCAGGGTGGATGATTGGGAGTATTTTGGTAAGCGGTAAGGGTCTAGCTGCATAAGTGCATGCTGTAACCATTAACTTTTGGCGGTACTTTTTGATGACTGACTGACTTTCTTTTTTTTTATATCAACAACACATGTGGGATTTCTGAGTTTATCCACAGCTTGACTGAACATTTTCATGGTGTTCTATGAGACACATTATTCTGTCCATAGCGGGACCGAATAGGGGGGGAGGATGCGGCTTACTTTCGTGGCCCTCAAAACTTCAATTTCCAAGACCTCCATCTCGGAAGCACCGATGGCGAAGACAGTAGACTCGAAGCGATTTTTCCCATTACGACTGATCGATATATAAGGATCTGACAATGAAACAAGCAGAAAATCCGGTGGATTTCTGACTGTGTTCGTGAAGACGAGATGTGGGACGCCCGCGGCGTCGGTTTTCCTTACTGGGACGGTGGCTGCTTGAGGGGGTGGAGGGAGAGGGGATCGGTGGTGGGTTGTGGGTTTGTGGAAGCATTTAGACATTGCAACGAGGTGTCCGGCACGGTCTTCACCGAAGATGTGTAGGTGGCTGGCTGGTAAGCAGTAGTTGAGAACGGGGACTTTTGGATGGATTGAACCGCAGAATGGGAGGACAAGGGGTTTAATTTTTATTTCAGCCCAGGACATTTGCACGCCTTCGAATCATGTGAGTGTTTTCAAGCCCAAGACCTTGAAAGTTCCAAGAATGGTGCTTCTGACTTCATGAAAAAGGAATACCCTTCAGCTCACGGATCTATCAAAGATACCCAACAAACGACGACGTGCCAAGGCCAAAATTTCCCCAGCCAAATCATCACCCATGCAGCGCCACATCAGTGACAGCTGACACGACCACGAAATCGGTCCATGTAGAGACAATTTTCCTGAAGTTAGCGAAGATGATGGAATGGCATGAAAGCGTGTGGGGGGAAGTTCAGCGGTCCCACGGTGAATATTGCACCCCTGCTCCATAGAGTACCGCTCTTCCAAAACATGGGGGCTTCTCTGACTTTTTCTCAAGCCTGACAAAAGACACGGACAGCCGTAACTCGTAAGGAATTCCGAGTTGATGGGTCCTAAGGTACTCTTGATTAGAAGTGGTAGTTTTGACAGGCGAGGTTTTTACTATGCGTCATTGTTGTAATAAAATTGCTATATTTATTACTATAAAACCCTTTTTTTTTTATCGATGGAGCTCTAGCTCAAGTGGAAACGCTTGGGACATTGGCGATGTTGAAGAATGCGGTTACGGGGGGGAGAGTTAGCCGAGGGTAACACCGAAGCTTCTCCGTCCCTGATCAGTTCGGGCAGAGGAAAGTTAGCCTAAGTTTACACTGAAGCTTCTCCCTGCCTCCATTTTTTTTTTCTATGTTTTTTTCATGTTGGAGTGTCCTTCTCGTTCTATTTAAAGTATCCAAATAAGGTACCCTACATGCCTACTTACCACGGAGCCAACGTCGGCGGGACACCAACCGGGCCTATTCAGCGCTAAACTTAATCTATTCCATAGTCTTCTATTCCTAAGGTACTTGATTTCTGCGGGCTACAGCACCCTTGGTCGAGTCGACAACACCATGACCCACCCGCAAAGTCTCTCATTGTATATTCGAGGCTCGATAACACAAAATGAATATCCTCGCGATGCAACGAGAACCAAGGTGTTGGAAAATGCTGCAGCACTGTGTTGAGACTACCCCTCAGGTGGCAAATGACTAGTCTTGGCATGGGCTTCACATGGTATTTAAGTAGCTAAATACCACTCCATATTTAATCAATCAATCCTTCTCTCATAGATCTCAACACAAGGACCTAAGGCACCTCAACATGCACGTGCAAACCATGATCCAACTCGGCCAAATCCGCGTCGCGTATTCACACGGACAGGAATCCCCCCCCACAATAATGCATCTCGGCTGTTGGTCATCATTTACTCTGGATAGAGATTCGTTTGGGCGGTAGGAGCAGTATCGACCGAAGCCCCGGTATCAAAGGTCTTTGCGTCTCGTGTGATTGTTCTTGCTCTCTCGTCGACACAGCTCGTACCTATGCGAGATCTCCAAGTTTTTTTTTTTTTTTTTGGCAGGAGTATCGACCGACGGTAGACTTTCGGCGGGAATCAAGGGTAGTGAAGGGAAGGGGGGGTTCAACGAACCTAATCATCCCCTAAAGTTGTTTCACGCAATCTTATTTCTGCACGTGGCTTACTCAAGAAATAGATAAATGACTCGTATCTATTGAAGGAGGATTTCAAATGGGGCTTCTATTGCGAAACTCGATAATCTATCCACCCGGCGATTCACTGACATCGAGGTACCCAAGGATCCCTTCGTAACGGTGAGAAGCCACTTAGACCTGGCCAGCGACAAGTTGGTCTTCTGGGCTGAACCTCGTTTGAGCATCCGGCGTCGAGACTGCTCCCTCGACATTTTTTTTTCATTCTTCAGAAGAGCATTGCTAGGCTCACTTGCGGCATTTGAAAATGCATTATCCCCCGCTGCCTTGGTCATACTCTCTATGGATGGAAGAAAGGCGCTTTTCAATCGGATAAGGCTCGAGCGTGGGGTGTGAAGGGTTTACGCATTGCTTGAAAATCTGTCGCACGGTATACCTGCTTCTTTGTGGCTTGCCGTTCCACCTTTGGGTACTGAACCCCGTGAACAGAGGTTTCAGCGTGGGGATGCAAGCGGCTATTGTTCCTACTGTTTCCTCCATCCTAGCAGACAGAAGCTTCAGAGTTGGGGAATATATTGGAGGGTACACAACAGTCAGAAGACCAGATAGTCAAGGTCACACCGCGATCTATCAAGACTCAATCAATGATCCTTCTAAGCACGCTTTGGGGGCAATGTTGACGATGGAACATGCAGGTAAAGTCTTGGTCTGCTAGGGCCCCAAGCAAGACGGTCCTTGGCATGGTGCACACTGCGGGAAGTGATCAGCGAAAGTTGGTTTTTGCTGCGAAAAGGAGACTTGCAATATACCCATTCCCATGATTACACAGACTCCTACTTTGATCGGAAGCCTGATTTGAGCGTATTATCAGAAGAAAATTGGCAGAAGAGCGAGCGTCAAATCGCAAAATACTGGAGTCGCTTCCCCGAAATCAATTCAGCCAGGTGGTAGATGAGGCTTGCTGTACCACTTACCCCCTTGCCCGTAGCCAACATCAATACGGAACAAGAAGAACTTATAAGTAATACTATATGGACGAGCAGTTTGGGGCAAACAGAGACAAAGACATTATTTTGACACCAGGATTTATTCGCACAAAGACACTTGTTACTCAATCGGATCAAACACCAGCACCAGAGCAACCAGCACCCAAAGCAATACCCAGGAGCGTTCTTTGTCATGGAGAAGAAAGGCAGGGGTAACATTGAAACTCTTCCGCAAAATCTAGGCACTTGGCCTCTTGGGACGCTCGTCTCTGCAGAACTGGAGGAGAATTTTAAAAATCGGGGCCTTGTGAACGATGGATGGTATAAGCTTCGACTGACTGCCGGAAACTAACGTAGAAGTTCGTCGATGAACTAGGCTAATTTGACGCTTGCGATAAAATCTTGCAGGGGCTTACACATTTCAGCATGAATTGGTCCAGGAGGATCTTTCTCGCTATTCAGATTTCCTACGGGCTTTAAGGAAACACGATATGCACAAAGAAAATGTAGTGACGATGCACCGTGCAGCACTTAGTCCAGAGACTATCAATATAATGCTGGATTCTGGGATGGGGGACTGTGTAGGCCCACTTGCCCACTGGCTTCTTCCCGACGACGAAAACCTGTCCTTCCTTCGCTCGTCAGCACTAGGTGACGCGTCGGCTGTATGCGTGGTTTGGATTTATGAACAACATATGCTCACCGTCGACAAAGAGATGGCAGTACACACAAGCATGCTTCTCGACCAACTCGACTTCTCCCACTCGAGCATAGCGCAATTTTTCACTGTCATACGCGCACTTCACAATGTCTCCGAGTCTACCAAAGGCTGGCAACCTGTGGCCAACGTCGCCTGGATCATATTATGGGCTATCATGCTCAAGATCCCCGTCTCATTTGCCATAGTAATAGTCTATGAATTATGGTGTTGGATTGCCGCTTTACTCGAGGCTCGAATACGAAATAGATGACCGGCCACAGGATTGAAGGTTGTCCTTATTATTCTCAACCGCCACCACCTCCTGGTTGGGCTTTGAGATTTTCTTTGGCATTGTATTCGTCATCTCGCCCTACGTGATCTGGAAAAAGCCACATCCTCGGCTGGATCCCATGAGATTCACAGAGAGCTGCCACCACTCAGGATTTCTGCCAGCATTGGTCAAAACTCTTCTAACAACGTGTGCGGACGGCCGGTGGAACCCGCGAACCTGTTCAGACGTCATGGCCCCCTCACACGGTCCAGCTTGATGCAACGTGAGGCAGACTCCGCTTACAGTATGCACGTGCTGGTTCGCTGGTGGGCGCGCAATCGGCTTTCCCCTCGCGATGAGACAAGCATGGGCTCGGGAGACTGACCGCTTCATATCCATGTCCTATTCGTCCAATACTTATTGGTCGGACCCCACTCTGTCAACAGATACTGATTCCCCATCTGGTCGATGTTGCAAACTTGGGCGTCGTCACTGGTGCCAGCGGTTTTGCAACGTCGCGGGAACTTTTGGGAAAAGCTGTATAGAAGCTTGAGGTTGGTTGGAAAGAGCTATGGTGTTTGCAGCAGAGGACTGATGCTTTTCCTCCTCTTCTGAACTTTGTTCTTTCGATTGTCCTTAAAGTTTGCCTCTTTTCGTTTTCGTGAGGATCTTAGGTTTCCCTTGAGCGAACGGAGAAAAGGAGAAAAGCAAGACTTTGAAAAATGGGTAAAACGGAGCATAAGTTGCAATTCGGATAGAGTTTGTACGATAGATGTAATAGACATATCGACAAGGTAGATTTTATGTCTTGAGGTCTACTCACGAATTACGCCCAACAAGGTACACAGTGTTGCTACCACTCTCAGCCTGCTACGATTACGCTACTCTTGGGAAAAAAAGTTTCAAGGTTAATTTCGTAACCTGCCATCAATCAGATCCAACAGTTATTTTATTTTATTTTTACGTATGCGACCTAGCAGCAGATGAGGCCCACGATCAAGTCTATCTTATAACAGATACAGCTCCAAGACGTGATTTCCGACGACATGAGAGCTCAATATAAATTTAGAATTCATGAACCGACGAATTGATAAAGATGAAAATGATTGAATTCGTTGGCCCCACGAGTTTACATGGGGAACTCCTTTCTACACCGCAGCCTACTCTGAGCTCTTTCCCTAGTCGCACTCTAAACTATATGTACGCTAAGATGACAGCATTTCCAATTCGCGAAGGCTACTGCGGAGAGAAGGTATTCGTGTTTGCCAAAGAAGTCGACACCCAGCCAGAACTTTAGCTTGCGCATGAAGTCCGACACTGAGCGATCGAGAGCAGGCCTATTCGGATTGCAGCGTCACTGTTAGAGTGATGAGGGAGAGGAAATAAATTACTGCAGAGATAGACTAAACCGCCGACGAATCTACAACGGTCACGGCCGCCACGAGCGTTCGAAAATCTTGCAAGCGCATACGACACCCAACTTAACTGAATCCCAGCACCTGTTTGAGCGAATCGTCTGCAAAGACGCTAAGAAGGCAGCAGTGGTCCCGGCCCTGCCAGGACTATCACTCCGTCGCCTCCCCCAGGAACTCGGGACCAGGGAGGTTCGACATTGGATGATAAGGACGACGAGTGGGGAAATTTGAAAGCTCAGAAATCCCGAAACTAGTGCGTGTCGATTTATCCTTTTAGTCCAGACATCCCCGCTACGGCCTGCGTAACAAGAATACAGGCGCGACCAAAGGTCCACCGCTACACTAGCTCCTGAGACAGTGTCTCGAGGTAAAAGCGGCGACGACATCGAAAATACCAAACAATGACGTCGCTCTGTGATTGCAGCAGGATTGACTGTCTTTTCTTTCAGGGGCACCAGCCTAGCTATGTAGTGCTACGTGTTCTATCTACACGTGACGAGCACGATAAGCCTCTTGGCGGGCGCGTAACGAGTTTCTGGGCTTCTTGCCTATGTTGTAGTACACTAGCCATCCGAGCTTCAATCTAGTCATCCGACATTGTCGCAAGATGATTGGCCAGCACACCTGGTCACCTTGAGGCTGAGCAGCCCGACCTTTCGAAATCATATTAGTGGCCGTTTTCCAACGAACAACTCAACAACTCCACTCGCGTGCGCGCATCGCACGGTCCGGTTTTGTTTCTACTATATGCTGGGAAGCTGAAACCCACGAATTCGGCTTTAAACCGTTCAGAAATGACTCGACATCTGACTTAGATGATGGTTAGATGTGATAGCACATGGAGCAGTGTCTCAGTGATGGCAAGGTCGCTCGGTTTGAAGACTGAATTGTTGGTTGTTAAGCATCCTGTAGGGTGGCACACACTTCTCATTGCTAAATCTTCGCTCTTTGGGCTATGCCAAGTCAATTCTTCACGTCGCATCGCATCGCATCGCATCGCAGGGGCTGTGGTATATAGGGAGCGCACCATCTTTCTACCATCTGTGTTGAGGCTGAGTGCTGCGATAACGTGACATTACATTGGTGGTGAACAAGGAGATGAATGTTCTTGCGTGCAACAGCTGCACTCTTTCCGCCATTTATGCAAAGGCAGGGCACCGCAATCTTTTTCTTTGCTGGCTGTTAGCGCACCCCGAGCAGGGATATCAAACAGCAGTAGCTATTGTCTCTTGGGAATATCAGAGTCACGACTCTGAAATTCGCCTACTCATGTATGCGACTCTGCAGGTTTGACCAATCGGTACCTTGGTACAATACGCCGCGGTGCCATATTCGATGGCGTCTGTATACAAGCTGGCAAGGCAGTTATAACAACACTCCTAGGAGCGCATGAAACGCCGACTGTAGGACCACAGGAACGCGTGGGGAGGAGTGAGATTGTGGAGAGTCACACTCACGGGAGGTTCAAGGAAGGAGGCTATTCTGGCACAAAGGCACGAGCAAAGTATCAAAAGGACGATCGTTGCAGCCTCTATGATATCCTCAGTACCAATCACGCTCTGAATGGAAATCAAAGGACGGTAAGCACTAGTCAATAAGCATATACCTACCTTAGCGGAGGGTATGGTTTTTAATTACCGAAAAATTACAGCTAATTAGTTATATCTAGGAATGTCTCGCTGCTCGCGAACGTTTATATAATATCACACATTTTAACTGTCAACATTTATTGGCGGTGTAGATTTTGGCATCAATTTTACGATAGCACTACGGTAACACTACGGTGCTAATTAATGGCCTCGGGTCGCTAAGGTAGACAACAACGGAGAGAAGGTCGGATGGCTAGCCAAATTCGGCATGGTATACCGAGACCACGAAAGGAGATTCCATCCAATGAACATACCATCAGCTATTGAACAAGTCGGAGCTGAACTTCCTTGTTTGGGGCTGTAACTATGTATTGTTGCATCAGAAGATATATATACAGCTCCTCTTCCCAATGCTTCTTGATTTATTTCAATTCCTCACTTTGTCCTTGTGTCTGCAAAGAGACCCGCAGCAGCGAATCTCGACGACTATCAAACAAATCTTTCAGTCATAGACTTCTTGGAATTTCATCATGTCGTCGTCTTTAAAGTTGGGATCGTTGAGCAACGACTTCGCAGGAGCCAACCTCACACAAGTCGTGGGGTATGCTGAAATAGCATGTCGAGTGCTACCCTTTTTCAGTACGTTGCTGCGGTAGGAAAGATGTCCCAGAGTCACAACTAAACAATGTTCCAGACGCTGCCGAGCCATACTCATCTGGTTATACGTATCAAAGCATAATTCTCATTGTCTCAGCTGTGACCACCGTTTTGTGCCTCATTTTCACCGTCTCTTTGGTGACCGTACATCTCTCGAATTGGGTGAAACCTCATGAGCAGAAACAGTATGTCCGCCATCACTGCTGCACATGATGGAGAGGCTAAGAACGTCTACAGAATCGTCCGAGTCATCCTCTTTCCCCCCATATTCGCCTTTTTCAACTTCTTCTCCGTCTGGTTCTACGGACGCTCATGGATCCTGCTACCTTTCCCGGAGCTTTATGAATGCTTCGCCCTGGTCGCCATGTTTTACCTTCTGGTCCTCTACGTCTCACCTCACGACTCCAGTCGAGAACATCACTTCCGAAATCTCCAACGTCTTCACCAGTTCGGCGGCAAGCGCCGCGGCACGCCCAAACATGACAAGGGGAGTCTTCGATGGTTTCGCGTCGGTCCACCCTACAATCAAGCTCAAAGGGTCAAAGCTGACGAGAACAAGGTCCTCTGGGTCGGGGTATTTCAAGTCCTCCCTGTGAAGCTGATCGTCAACCTCCTCGGATGGATCCTCTCGGCTACTAGGTGTCCGCTGAAATACCAACTAAGCACGACCTCTCTCGCCATTACCGTCATTGAATCTGTTTCTACGTCCATCTGTATCACGAGCGTTATAACATTCGCCAAGCGTGTGGCAGCCGACCTCAAGGGGACCAAGACTCGTGCCAAACTGATCTCTTTCAAGGGCATCGTGGGCATCACGTTGACGCAAACCCCAGTGTTCGTCGGTCTCGCTTCCTATGGCGGCTTCCACCGCACAAAGACGTTTTCAATCTTCGACTTCACGATCGGCACGCCGGCTTTCATGACGTGCTGCGAAATGTTCCTCATCTCGATCGTGTTCCTCTGGACCTTCACCGCGGAACCGTATCTCGACCTGATGGGATCTATGCCGAGATGCCGCAGTGTTGGCGGCGCTTTCCTCGAAGTCTTGGATATCAGAGACATCCTCAAGGGTTGCTGGTACATGACGAAGATTATCTTCTGCTGCGGAGAGCGCGCCCAGATGGGTACCGTTGAAAAAGGGCCGGAGAGCGACGCCTGCGAAATGGGGAAGAATGGCTCCGCCGAGTACGGGACACGTCCAAATGACACTCCTCGGTATTTGTAACAGGGTTCGGGCAGACCTCACCTCTACCTCCTAGGGTGACGCTACCTATGATGGGATGTGGCGTAAGCTACGGATGCGCATCCACTATTATTCCTAAAACCAACCCGGTGCCAGCTATGCTTTGAAAATTGCGTGCAGTGGGCGGCGCGCAGACTGTTTTTGTGATTGGTGTCGGTTGAAACAAAGGAGCTGATGTGGCTGCCTACACTGTGCCGTCAACACTGGGCTCTCGTTTGATCAGTCAGTTACAACCGCTACTTACTTTGTACTTTCTTTTCCTATTATCCATCCATCCATCTCAACAGGTTGATTGTGCATTAGACCTTACCTGAGAACACTTGTGTATGCAATTGGATTAGATTATAGCCAAATCGCTGCGCGTGATGAATTCAGTATGACCCCCCCCCAGAGGGGAAGTATTACATGCGCATTGATCACAAAGGATTCATCCTATTGTATCCCGTTGGCGATCCAAGCAAGCCAGACTCTGTGCGCGAGTGAAGCATGGAAACCTACCAGCAGTTGCCATTCTCCCAACATCCTTTGCGTTGACGCACGAGCTCAAGATGGGGAACACCGTCTCCATCATCGTATGCACGGGTCTCCCCCCGGCATAGCTGGGATCATCATCCACGCTATCCGGGAAAACTATCCCTCGAAATTGCCTGTTATTGTCACGCTTGAGGAGAATGTCATGCATGCATGCTTGTTCGTCTGGAACAGGCACAGAGGATCGGAGACGAGAGAAAAAGACGGCAAGTTTGTGGATTCATAGAAGTCGCTGTTAGTGAGGGATGGGCGGATCAAGCTTTGCATGAAAATGGTCATTGACGACGGTTGACGACACGGACAGGATTCAACCTTCCGAAGGTGTCAAAAAATTTGGCCTCCAGACATTTTAATTTACCACTGTATATATATAGTACAGGGTCCCAGAGATCTCTGAAGCAATTAATCCCATCCATTTTCTTTATATTTCAACAGGTTGTGAGCCCCGGGACCTTCTACCGCAAATGGATCAACTGAGTACTGTTCCTCTCTTGCGACTCCGAGCACTATCATTCTTCATAAGACCATTGCCATATTATGACGCAAGAATTACACAATGTCTTCACGCCTCGCTGTGGATCTGTCTTTCAAGTCCCCCATTTCGTCAGCTTACGGACGAGAATTACCCTTCATGGCTCGTGGATATCAGAGCCTTATTACGAAAACAGAAGATATGGAAGTATACTCAAGAGACCCCCCCCCCCAGAGACATGAACCGCTGCAGCCCTGGTCAAATGGAAAATAATCCTCCCAAGAAGCGGCAGACACCATGACGCCCACAATTAAATGATCCCGTCAAGCAGCGTCTTGCCGCAACCGATTTCGACCGTGGACTCCCTCATGTTGTCTTCAATTGGCCACTTCGTTTCCGACCCACCAGTGGACGGCGAATTCATGCGACTCAACCAAAAGAACCGTACCACCCTAAAATACCACAGATTCCAACTCGACGTCCCGAATCTTTTAAACGACTGTTAAAAGTAACTCGAAGAACGAATTCGCCGGCGACCGACGTTGATCCTTTACACCTGAACAAAACAGAACTATTCCCGCTCTGTTCAATGTCTTTCTTCCCAATCATTCTCCAGTAGGTATCTCACGAAGGATCCTGGGACGCTTTACGCCTGAAAATGATGGCGGTGAAAAGCAAACGAAGATGCTTTCTGGAAGAGGAGGAGAGAAAAAGGGGGAAAAAGGCCACATCGGGGTGACTTTAACAAAGTGACGGGCATAGAGGGGCGGCTGCTAGGCGTGGGGGAGCCAGCATGTAAGACATGTGGTAAGGTCCACGGGCCAGTATGAGGCACGAAGCGGAAGCGCGGTGAAACATTCAGCGGCATTGGTGGCAGTTGGTGGGATTTCACGATGTTTCTAGGCCGAGAGGGTCTATTGCTTGTGGCCGGAATGGCCTGTTGGTGGCCGAAATGGCCTGTTGGCAGTAAGATGGGCGAGCGGTCGTACGCTAGCAAGTCTACAACTGATGTATAAGTCCATTTTAGTGGCTTATCTTCAGTGATCACCCTTTTGGTCTAGTCGTAACGGTTAGCAGAAACCCGTCCTATTTCTGTTGGTGGCCGGAATGGCATGTTGGTGGTTAGAAAGCCTGTTTGTGGCTGGAATGGCCTGTCGTTGTGGCTGAAATGGCCTGTCGACTTTCTGTATAGTTACATATTTTCCACGGTGGACTGGGTGTCTAGATGCAAGGTCGTTGTCAAAATTTGGCCTCCAGACATCCTAGACACCCCGTGTTCATGAAACACTTAATTTACCCACTGTATATAGTACAGGGTCCCCAGAGATCTCTGAAGCAATTCATCCATTCATTCCTTTATATTTCAAGAGAAGGCGTTCTTTTTGTAGACTCGCGCGGTAGCAATGCCCCTTCAGGTGTCACAGAGCGAGGCCTCAACAAGTGCTGTGCCACAACCAATGAGGCATTTCAAACACGACTTCTCAAACACCTCCCCTTCACGACCAGGGGTTTTCGTTGGTGTATAGCATCGGACCCAACTTTCCGTGCCTCCAAATTCAACACAGCAAACAGGGCGCATGAGCTGCACGTATAGCGATGTCAAAGCTGCCGGGCGCGGTAACAAAACTAAGATGAGGTCTTTTGACTCCAGTGGCATGTATATAGCGTCATGTTCCACTCCAAGTCCGTGCTTCTACAAGCATGGGAGGTTTCTAGCGCTGGGGTACGAGAATACGCCTTTTCAGGCCTCTATTGGTTTGCGGCCCCGGCGTTGAACAGCCCAATGATATATGTTCAGCTATTTGAGTGCGTACATGACGATATGAGAAGACTAGTCTGCCACAGAGGATGAGGCACATGAAAATCAAGGCCTATGGATCACGGCTCCACCTCTAATCATTGTCTACGGAGACACGTGCGGGCGAGAAGGGTCTTCAGGCATGTTGTCACGTCCTGGACGTCCGGCACAGAACGCGAGGCACGGAGAATGCATTATTGTGTCTCATGACGCCGCGCACCAGGAGGTTTGATCAGGCCCCTGATTTTAATATTATTAGTATACGAGGTATTTATATTTATATCCCTTCGTGTGGCCGTTTGACAACATGCGCTAAATTCGGTGCCTACCTTAGCAAGCCAAATGTGTGATATTACTGTTGTAGACAGCCTTACCGTATGTATACGAGAAATAGGACGGGTTCTGCTAACCGTTACGACTAGACCAAAAAGGTGATCACTAAAGATAAGCCACCAAATAAACTTATAAATCCCGTCAGTTGTAAACTTGCTAGCGTACGACCGATCGCCCATCTATACGGGCAAGCGAGGGACATGATTGGTGTAGAAAGCAAGCTTTTAACCAAAAGAGGCATAGATCCCGAATTTAGCGCATGTTGCCAAACTGGCTGTGCCTTTGTGAAATGAAAGAGCTGAATAATCATGGGACGATCCGATCTTGCCGCTGCCACTGTAATTGGTCAATTACTTCATAGTCAAAATGAGAAATATATATCAGTGACGGATTTGTTGAGCACCGGTCTATCAGTCGTGCTGGCTACGTGGCCTATACATTATGTAGGCATTGACATCACGACGATAAGTTCATGAAACCACTGAACAAGCAGCGGCAGTGAGCCAAGTGAGCTGAAAGGGAAAATACCGTAGTTAGAGGCTAAGTAAGGTACGTGCATTAGCTACGGCCATGCCCATCTCTTTCTATACGAACATATCTCCAAATCTGTCTTAGCTCCTCTACCAGCCTCACCGTGAGGTATTGCCACGATGATCACTTGTGGACGGCAAACTTTACATGCTAGATCGATATCCCGAGGATTTCGGTCGAAACTATGATGAGCGCAGTGCACACCCATGGGATACGACGTCCTAAGCATTGACTTGAAACTTCGTCCGCATGCGCAAGACCAACGGTTTATTATTTGCTGCAACCGAATCGGAAGTCGCTTGACAAATCATTCATCTTCGCGAGGCATGCCCCTTTTGATGATGATTCTCTCCTGCCAATTTTAGCGGGTTAGCTAAACCACTACGCCTGTCGATGCACAGTGTGGGTTGTGAGAGAATCAATGTTGTCACACTCATCTCAAACAGCCGTGCCTCTTCACCATGTCATAAATACCTGACTATGTTGGACCAGGTCTTGACCAGATCCCATTGAACGTTCCGATAGGTCTCCCTTGAAGCTTGACTCTTTCTTCCGGCCTAACGGAAGGTTTTTGATCGTCATTGAGGCGTGGGTGCATTTCTTCGATGGCTTAGTGCCTCCTCCTGATGATGTTGGATAACTCCGTCCAAGTTTCAGAAAACGGCCTTTAGCTGAGACTGCAATGATATCGACCATCTGTCTTGACTTTAAAGGGCCAACAGTTTGTCTATAAGTATCAACATCATCGCACCATAATTGAATCGATATCAGACAGCACCTAAGCCATAACTAAGACCTCTCAATAAGTCTCAACGAATTCCCTCACACCGAAAACCACAGCACTTCACAAAACCTCCAGCTTCTTTCATACTTCCACCAAAATCCTTACAATGTTTTTCGCCAAGAACATGCCGTCCATCATCTCTCTCGCCCTTCTAGTGACAGCTGCCCTAGCGGTCCCTGCCCCTGCTCCAGCTCCGGCACCAGCCCCTCAAACTTCGGACCCCGTGCCTGCCGTCCGCCGCAGCCAATGCGTCTCCAAAGGCGCCCCTGCTCACATCGAGTGGGCCATCTATGTCATGAATACGACGATGCCCTCGAACCAGGGTAGCGGAACTTGGGGTGGCGGACTCCTCGATAACATCAATGGAAAGGTTGGGTGCGCGCCGACGTCCTGGCAGGCCCAAGTGGACAGTGCCGATCCCCAAGGTGTTGGCTGCACATTCAGCACTCCCGACTTCTGCACCGTGAATCAGATTTCCGACGCCATCCACGCGGCATCCTCGGAGAACGATGCCAAAGTCATCACTCCCAACGGGGGGCAGTGGGTTTACTGCGAGGGCGACACACTCACCGACCTCTTCGACACTACTGGTGCTATCCTTTCTGGTCTTTCCCAGGACTTAGGCGCTGTGGCTGGATTGCTGGGTAGCTTTGCGAAGTAGACTGATTAGGGATCTTGCAGAGACTGGGATGAGATAGGCTCCACTGGCACAAAATACACAGATTGATTCTGAGATTTTGGGTCTGTATTTCATAGTATTGCTTGCAAATAAACAGCTTTCGACAACAATCTTCCAAACAGATGACTATATCGAATGTGCTGAACTGAGCGAGGAAAATGACACCAGATATTTCCGCAATAAGTTAGAGACATTTTTGTAAAGTAGGTAGCTTGTAAAGTAGGTAGCTCCACAGCTCTAAGACATCTAAGGTAACTCGGAATTTTTTAAGTCATGGCTCAAGTAGTCAGACCAAAATCTCGTACTGATCGCCTCACTCGTTACCTCTTGTATTGCGTGAATGTCACAATATTGATGCTTGAATCGGGAAGCTTTGCGATTACCAGGTGTCAAGATAGGCGTGCGGAAGGCAGATCTACCTATTCAACTCTACTTTAGTAATACCGTCGAAACTACTGCATTCTCCGGGATCTTCTTCTGGGAAACAACAGAGACGATTTCGCGAAATCTTTTGTATGCCTTCGTCCATCGTCGATATGATCCACTCGTTGTAAAAGAGTGACATACGAGTAATAGTTCCTGATCAGTGAAAACCGCTACGCAGAAGCTCACCTAAAGTACCTCTTTACCTTACCTTAGGCGAGGGGCTTACGCGCGCGACAATAGGGCGCCGCGGCGCTCCCCGGTGACCCGGTGACCCGGCGCCCGATCAGGTCGGGGCATACGGTAAGTAAAGGTATTTCTCTCATCTTGGCACTCGAGTCTCCGCCCTCCGCAACCCTCGGCGACCAAATCGCTCCCCAAACAATGGGCTGGTTCTGGGGAAAACCGGACCCTCCCAAATCCTCCGACGGGGATCCCCTCCGCGACCTCGACCCCAGCCTCCGGGACTTCCTCACCAAAGAATCCCCCGTCAAATACACCACGCCCGCTCCCCCACCACCACCTCCGGCTCCGCCTCAAGGAACCACCCCCCCCTCCACAACCACGGAAGAAGACGCCGATCCCACCAAAAAACCCGTCGTCCCCCCCGAATCCCTCTACCCCGACGGCCGCTACGCCCACCTCTGGGCCACGTACAAGCCCCTCTCGGCCATCGAGGCGGAATCCAAGTCGGACCAGGAGAAGCTGCTGGACATCTTCGAAGGCTACAAGGACCGGAGGGCGCAGATTGGGCGGGCGGCCGTGGAGAATTGCGTCGAGGAGCAGATGGCGGTCAGCGATTGCTACGAGAAGGGCCGGTGGAGGGACAAGATGACGATGTGTCGGGATGAGAGTCGGACGTTCAATCGGTGTTATATCATGCAGTCGGTGAGATCTGCACTTCCTTTCTGTAACGGAGTGGTTGATCTGGCTAGGAGCGGGTGGGTGGGTGGGTGGGTGGGTGGGTGAGTGAGTGATTGATTGATTGAGTGATTGATTGATTGATTGAGTGATTGATTGATTGATTGATTGATTAATTGATTGATTGATTGAGTGATTGATTGAGTGATTGAATGAATGATAGATAGATAGATAGATCGCTGACAAGCATCCGTTTCGGACGGACCTGTAGCGATTCCTCAAAGCCCTCGGATACCTCTCGACCTACACGCGGCCCGAATCCGTCGACGAAGCCATCCAGATGCACGCCGACACCCTCTACCACCGCATGCTGGCGCAGGAAGCCGCCACCGCCGAGGCCAAAGCGGCCGGGCTGCCCGAACCGCAGTTCGCGCCCATACTCTCCTCCGTGTCGAAACCCCCAACCGCGACACCCGTACCGAATAATGACAACAACAACACCACCACTGCCGCCCCGCTACCCGCATCACCGAAAGATGACGTACCGCCTCTCATGCCGGAAACGCAGACATTGCTTTCGCCGGCTTCGCAGGCTACGTTGAGGGAGCGCTTGAAGGCTATGACGCCGATAGAGAGGGAGTTGGAAGAGAGGGCTGTGATAATGGAGGCGAAGACGGCGAAGGAGACGGGGAAGCAGGTGACTGATATAATTGGGCAGAGAAAGAAGAGGAGAGAGGACGGGAAGGCGACGGCGGGGGATACCATTAGCGGGTGGTTTGGGTGGTAGAAGCTGCCTGGAAAAGCTGGAATCATCATTTGAAGAGCATGATATGTAGCATGCTCGGGCCCTTTATTGGCGCGAGGAAATTGAATCTTGATACATGTGTTATGGGTGCCACGCTAGGCATTTCATATATGTGTATTTTCTGAGCTTGGCTTATTAACCAGCTCGTGTATCATTACATGGGGTCTCACAATATGATTACCCTCACCATGGAACGCCCGCTCGATGCCCAACTCATAATGTTGAAGAAATTCACCAGGGCCATCACGGCCAAGCTCCCTGCTGTTGCTGCGGTTGCCCTGGCCTCGGGAAGATAGGAACAGTGTCTAACTGCTCGAATCCGCCCATCGTACCCTGACCCGCCTGCCAGCCTTGTCCTGTTTGCTGATTCACGAAAACGCTCTGCCGGAACGGATTGGTACCTGTCTGGCTGGGCACTAATGGTGATGCTGCAGGTGGAGATAGGGTGCGCGCGAAAGGGTTTGTCCCTGTTCGATGAGGCGTGACGGGGTTGTTTGGAGATGGTTGTTGAGTTTGGGGCGCAGGTTGCGAAGCGAAGGGGGTATTTTGCTGTGGTTGAGACGGTGGCGAGGTGAATGGTGATGCTTGTGCAGGCGGTTGAGATGCGAATGGAGAGTTTTGCATCTGACCTGTGGGTTGGTTGGAGATGTTGCGGGCGAAGGGATTGGTGGATTGATGTTGTAATGGTGAGGCAACAGGTGGCGTATCCTGATAGGAGGGAATCGAAGCTCCTGTAGGGTGGGACATCATAGATTGTCGGAACGGGTTAGACGCTCCTGTCTGCTGTGGGGCGAACGACTGCGGCGTTGTAAAGGAACGCTGCGGAGGGCCAAAGGAGGACTCAACGGTACTGAATTGCTGTGGAGGGTGTGAAAACTGCGGAGTATTGTTTTGTGGCGCACTTGAGAAAATGTCCTGCTGTTGCGCGAATGGCTGCTGGCTGTATCCGCCAAAGCCGGCTGCATTGAAGTTCTGCTGCACAGGCTGCTGTGCTTGAGGCTGTCCAAATGGATTTGCGCTGCCGAAATTACCGCCGTTTTGTGGTTGCGGCGGCTGCCCGTTCTGTGCAAAGAAGTTTTGTTGTGGGACTCCCGTTTGCTGTGGTGCTGCCTGCTGTTGTTGGTACTGGGGTCCCGTTTGGAAATTCGGCATGTGCTGCTGAGGCGCAGAAGCCATGAGCTGTTGATTCTGCTCGATCGAGTCGAAGAAGTCTATCAAGTCTGGAGCTGGACCCTTAGCCTCTGGTTTTGCTGGAGCTGACTGTGATGCAGGCTTGGGCTCAGGGAATGCTTTGCCTGCTCCACCTTTGTTCAAAGAAAGCTTCGAAAATCCATCTACAGATTCAGAAGCGCCATTGCTTGTGCTCTTCTTTCCCTTCTTCGCATCTTGCTGTGCCAGATACTGCCGCCTGTTAACTTCAAAATCTGGATCCTTAAGGTATTCTTCCAGAGATGAAGTCAGGCTAGTAGGAGCGTGCTTGAGCTTCGGGATCTCTAGTCGTGTCGCATTTTCGTACTGTCTAGCTGTACTCAAGAATTCCACGACCAAGTTGGTTTGCTTAGTGAACGTCTTGTAGATAGCTAGAGCCCTTTCTGCATCGTATTTAGACATTTCAAAGTAATGCTCTGATAGGTCTACATTAGCCAGTGATTCGTAACTTTCATCATGAAGACTCATACCAAGAACGTTAATTGTCCCTTCGTTCATAACACCGTAGAGTATCAAGAGATCCATGGTCAGCAAACGAAATGCACATACGGTGATCTCATTTTCCACCTCCGTATTAAGGAGCTATCAAAATGGTCAGTGTTCCTCTGCCCGCTATCGAGACTCGAACAATTAGTACCCACATCACATTGCAGCAATTTCGAGATTTGACTCTGCACCGCTTCCGTCTCCCTCAGTAGACCCTTTTCTATGGTCTGCCTCTTCAATCGGGTAGGACCTTCCCTCACCCAATCTATCCTTGTATCCTTGTACGCCTTTGCTCGAGCTAGTAGATAGGTATAGTAGTGCCTGATATTGGTTCCCTGGACCTGCACTAACCACCCACATCCATCAGCACAATCTCAAGCGGTAGAGCTCTCATGAGGGAAAGCCCCCATCTCTTTACAAACATGTAGACCCACATTCTGTCGGTCCCCGTGCAGATACCATATGATACTCCTTGGACGTACCATCTGAGAAATTGCTTATGGCAAGCTTCGAAGGCGACTCCGCTACGTACTTCAGCGTCACGTTGGGTTCCCCTTCTCGTATCATGAGATGCACTATGATGAGTGACTTGAAGACGATGGTCCATGTTGAGTCTCTGAGGCGGTTTTGTAAAGCTCGAAAGATCTCCGCGACTCCGGCTTCCCCAGCGTGGGTTGCGACTAGGATGTGTTCGACATATTTGGCTTTGGGTGGGGCGAGCTATTTCTCAAGGTAAGCAAATGGATCGCAGCACAGATTAATGACCTTCTCGCCTTGATTTTCGTCCCGCCTTTGACCGACTTTTCGAAGGATCCCGACATGAGAGATTGATGTGAAAAGCGGGCTTGGCTATTTGCAACAAGACTGCTAGTCTTGGAGGCGGAGTTGGAAGGCTTTCGCGCATGCCACTGAAGCGATCACGAGAACCTCGACAATGGGGTCATGCTGTTGTCACTGTGGAGGTGTTCGCCAGGTCCGAGTGTACTTCCAGTGGAATTGACCAGAAGCGCACGTGTTGGCGGTAAGGCGCTAGATCAGGCTTGTAGATCCGTCGTCTAGGTTCGCTTCAAGTCTCTATACATGCAACTAGGACAATGCGGCAGCAATACGCTGCCAGAATTGTGGCAAGAAGGACGACTTTTATTGTGTACGACAATTCGGGGCTTGGCTGACGATGACGATGCTTGGCGCTGTCCCAGGGCTCTATTACTGGATGATATTTTTGTGCTTGTCTGTACGGCGGCCACTTATATAGCTGAGCACAAATGTTTCTTCTACATTAATCTAGACTTCTTTGCTTTCACGGACAGAGTATTGTGCATGGTACATCATCTCTCGAGACTCTAAGAACTTCTACTCAGTCTGAAGTTTTTGGAAAATGAGTTGAGAGACAGCTGTTGTACTGTTGTTACGTCCGTTCAACTATAAAGATGCTATCGGTAGCCAGGGAATGATGGACTGTTGACAGTACCGTGCTCAATCTGCCGCGCAGCGTTCTTGACCCTCAGTATTGCCTAAGCTGAGCATCTAGTGCGCCTACGACCACCATTTTCCCAGCGACAGGACAAAGATGAGATGATACGGATGTCTAGGACCACCTCGACCTCAAAAAAAAAAAATCAAAGATAGGTATGGATTGTGTTATATACATGGCGCGTTGGTGGATAGACTCTGGTGCAGTACTTCGCCCAAAATCGCGGATTGGAACGTGCAATATGTAGAGTTTTGTAGGACACCTTCCAAGTTCGAGGATCAGAGATGCCTTCATCGCGTCCGTGAAGTAACAAGGTATGTGTGCCGAACGCCGATTTCATACTCCGCTCGTCACCAACAAGCAGCCACTCGAGCCCGATGAAGGGAGAGCCGCATGCCAGATCGGAAGGAAGCATTTCATATGGTACACTCTAGGCTTTCATCATCTACATCAAATGTTAGCTTTTTTCATACTTCGAGGACGGAAATATAACTCACATGTTCAAAACTTGGAAGGATGTAGAAAGGAAAAATTCATTTGTGCGGAGTAATCTTTTTGATGCGGGCAGAAACCCACTAGCGCTTGATTAGGGAATTAGCTCCTCACAGCTGCCAAGACAAATTTTTGCGCTGCTCCTTTTTTCTCTCAATCTACCGACGGCGGACTTCTCGAACCTTTTCAGCAATGATAGGAGCGTCGGAAAAATAACTTCTCTTCAGAAAACCCTGGAGTCGACGTCGTTATAAAATCGTGGCTCGAGACTTCAACTCACGCTCAGAATCAAAAATTCTTAACAACAGCGCCAATCTAGTCAGAGCCATTGGCTGTCCTCACTAGCGTGACGAAGACCACCGACAGCCTTATGTCTACGCGAGCATGTCACAATATCCAGTCTAGCTATCTGGAGATATCGAACTTCGTTCGATCGTCCAAGAAAAGAGTTTTCAGGGATGGAGTACTTCGTCAGTCTCATATCTCGCATGGATGCTCATTAGAACGGGCTCAGCAGAGATATCGCTCGTTGGGTCAATCCGCCTGTCTTCGTCAGGAGAATAGAGACGTGCGGAGTAGTCCACTCTTCTTTGAAAAGTTCAAAAAATTCCGTATGTAACGTCCTAAGCCGCGTCTTGTTCTGTGCATAGATGCTTACCGATATGACTCCCAGTAAACCTCCCCAAAGCTGATAACAGGGTGTGGGACCTCTCACAAGAACATACCAGGTCTCCCGAAAGAGAAATCGTCTTGCATGGCTATCTAGGTTCACGTTCCGACTTGTCGAAAAAGCTCTCCTTCGTGACTCTTTTCTCCACAGACTATGAAAAGCGAATCCAGATCGTTGCAACCTCTCACGGCTCTAAAGATGAAGATCAAGGCGTTCATGAGAAATTGAAGTCCATAAAGGCAAATACGCCAGTGGCTCTTTGGGGCTTCTTTAAGCCCAAACCAGAGGGGCAGGGAAACCGCCAACTTCCATCAGAGCGATCGTTGTGGCGACTTGACGATTTTGAAGTTGAGCTACGAGACATACAGAGTCTCAATGACTTCCCATCTGATATTGTTATGACGCCTGATTCCGAATTCTCCGCGGAGCAGCGGCACCTCCAGATTAGGACGAATAAGCATATTTCCAGCGCTCTCAGTCTTCGCCATGGTATTGCGCACCTCTGCAGGAAAGTACTCCATTCAAATCTTGGATTTATGGAGGTAGAAACACCACTCTTATTTAAATCCACTTCTGAGGGTGCACGCGAATTCATCGTACCCACAAGGAGGAAAGGATTAGCATACGCGTTACCTCAGAGTCCTCAACAATTTAAGCAGATTCTCATGGCGAGTGGGATACGGAAGTATTATCAATTTGCGCGATGCTTTCGTGATGAAGACTTACGGGCTGATAGGCAGCCTGAATTTACTCAGGTAAAAAATGCACATTGAGAATCCAATAGCTGATGCAAGCTAATCTAAAGTTATGTAGTTGGATATAGAGAAGTCTTTTGCGAAAGCGGATGAAGTAATCGAAGCCGTCGAAGTTCTCATACGCACAATTTGGAAATACATGCTAGAAGTCGAGCTTCCAAAACGCTTCCCTTGCATGACCTACAGAGAAGCCATGTCGAGATACGGTTCGGACAAACCCGACTTGCGCATTTCGATACAGCCCATTTCCAGAATTGACTATCTCTTACCAGCCGATCTCATCAGCAAGATAACATCCCGGGCCAAACCCGTAGTCGAGGTATTGATGGTCCCTGCGGAAGCCTCGTCCGAGGCTATCCGTCGTTTCATTCATGGCTTCCTAGACTCCCCGGATAACAAACGTTTCCTTGAAAATCCTTGCGGAGGTCCCGGCATCTTTATCTACGACTCCAGCAAGCCACTTCAAGGCCTGTCTGCCTTTGGGTTTGAAGCTGTGGAAGAACTAGAGAGGAGATTTGAGCTGAAAGATGGCTATATAATCATTCTACAAGCTCGGGAAAATATTCCACTAAGTGGTGGGTCTACACCACTAGGCGACATGCGCATCGCCATTCACAAGGCTCTCGTGGGCCTGCTTTACCTTCAACCACCCGGGTGGAAGGACTTCAAACCCGTCTGGATTACTGATTTTCCCCTTTTCTCGCCTTCGAACTCTGCTGAGCCCGGCCAAGGTGGAAACGCTGGTCTGGCTTCTACCCATCACCCCTTTACCTCACCCAAAACTGCTGAAGACGTGGATCTGCTGCTTACAGACCCGACCAAAGTTACCGGAGACCATTACGACCTAGTCATCAACGGCGAAGAGATTGGTGGAGGAAGCCAACGTATTCATAATGCCCAAATGCAGGAATTCGTTATGCGTGATATCCTTAAGATGGATGATGAGCGTATTGCGGAGTTCTCCCATCTGCTAGAAGCTCTCAGGTCGGGCTGTCCGCCTCATGCTGGGATCGCACTGGGATTTGACAGGCTGGTCGCTATGGTCCATGCCAGTAGGACAGAGAAGAAGACCACTCTCAGGGACGTGATCGCTTTTCCCAAAAGCGGTAAGGGGGATGATATGATGGTCAAGAGCCCAGGTCGAATGACTGAAAATGTTCTCGAGACTTATCACCTTAAGCTGCGAGAATGAGATGTCTGTGTATGTATGTATCTGTACCAATAATTCCATTAGATAGAAATTAAATACTTTAATCCATTCAAGAACCTATCATCTCCGAAGTTCGTAGAACTTCGGCTCAAGGCTAAAACATAAGGTAGTGCATTTTTACTAGCGTCTCCACACCTTCCCACATATTTACTAGCTACATCCTACATAGAAGAAATATAACCACATTACACCTCATAAAGGACCTCCAACCATCCTACAAACCCTCAACAATGGCACCGTCATCCACAATCACTATCGATGCCGTGCCGCTCACGCCCTCCGACTTCGCACCTTTCGGTACCGTCCTGATATCCCCACTCTCCTCCACTACCACCACCCCACCAACATCCCCACCCCGCGGCTCCCTCTTCGCAAACCAAGGCACCGCCCTCAAGTTCTCCGATATAGCCCCTGTCACATCCACCTACCATACGTCTCCCAGCGGTGCCCCCGCCAAGCCGTCTATGAGCCTCTTCTCCTGCTTCTCACGAGCTCTCCGCACATCCAACGGCCAGCAAATCTTCGATCTCAAAGTCTTAGAACGACATCCATTCACCACGCAGACATTCATACCATTTGCCTCCTCCTCTTCTGTCATCGATAATACCGCCAAGTCCATCATCATCGTCGCCCCCACCCTCCCCTCCCCTCCCCCTCCCCCGCCTTCGCCCCCAACCCTAACGCCTTACTTCCCACAACTTCAATCGAAACAAGGCGGCCTGCCTGATCTACAGAATTTGAAAGCCTTCGTGGCAGAGCCGGGTATGGGCGTCACGTATGGAGTGGCCACGTGGCATGCGCCTATGGTTGTGGTGAGAGGGAGGGCAGATTTTGTGGTGGTGCAGCATGTGAGTGGCAGGGGGGATGAGGACTGTCAGGAAGTGGATGTACAAGGGGTGGAGGTAGTGGTGGAAAAAATAGAGAGGGCAAAGCTGTGACGTAGTTGGGGACTGTAAAGAGGGTGGAGTGAGGGATCACGGTACGAGATATCTGGAGGAAAAAACATCCGATGGTTGGCTGGAAAGGGTTCACCTAGCCCAGCACGCACGAAATGCCATTAAATGCTCCCGAATGTCGGTTATCTACAATTCCATGTCATCTACAGTTGCCCTCGTCTCAGCCTGCTCCGTCCAAATACGGTCAAGCATCACTTGAGATGCATCGCAGTGTCGTCCTCCACCGCCTTTTGCTTTATCGACAAGTTCTCGAGTCTTTGAGTAAGCTCATCGCAGCCGGGCTTCAGCTTCTCCAAACGTCTCCTCCTCCGCTCCTGCAACTCCGAGTCAAGGCCATCCCGGACGAGTATCGTCGATACGCATCTGAGAAGATCTTCGAACTCTGAGAATTCCTTGGGAGTTGCCGTCCTCTTGTCGAACAACAGCGCCACATCTGCCAGGTGGCTGACGGTCTGGAAGGCGGTGTCTTCCAAGCCTTCGGCTTGGCAACGAAGGCTACCATCCTGTGTCACCTGTATTCCTACCAGATGTATCGAGATCGCATGAACGTCACAGAGGGAAGAAATAATCTCTCTGAACTCCTGCATGGGCAGCTTTCCTTGTGGTTCATCTTTCCGATGTCCCGGCGGTCGCTTCGTTCTGTGGCGCTTGGGAATCGAACGAACCTTGGCGACACCACAACCTGGGGTAGTAATGCTGAGGCGTCTATCCGTTTGATTTCCTGGTGAATGCTTCGTTCTATAGCGTTTGGGAATCGAATGAGCCATGGTTTTACGAAGGTCCGAGGTAGCGAGACCGATGCGTCTATCAATGGACATGAGCTGTTTGTGATAGTTGGACAAATGGTCCAGCAGAGCTTGCTTGTGCATTGGTACGATCCTATCTAGTACGTAAATAAGCTGTGACGGCATCGTGGAGGGCTGACCTACGCATGAGTGTTGTTGTTAACTGCAGGCATGCTGGTGCTGGCCATTTCTTGAAGCGACAGGCGGTATGCTGTTTTGGATGGCTAACCTGGAATGGGTGTCGACTTCAAAACCAGAAAGAGGCCGCATGGGAGCAAGAATAAATAGGCTGGGGTTGACACATTGTCTGAGATCGGCATTCTTTTGTATGTGTCAATCTGCGCTTTGGCTTGGCTGCTCAGCAACTCGGTCGCTCCGGAAGGCTTTTATGGGTTCCGAAGGTACATTAAATGCGACCTTAACTTGAGAGAAACAACACTGTCAAAGAAACCACGGGATTTGATCCTACTGCGGTGCTTATCTTTATTAGCAAAGGATTTCTAGCGGTGGCAGCGATTTAGCTCAGTCATGAATCATCCCACTTCTTACACAAGTTTTGTTTTATTGTAGTGCGGTTCCTTGTATGTACCATTACCTTTTGGTCAACAAACTTTTGCGGATTCAAACTCTGGTCCATTCCTTGGAACTCCAAAACCGAACATTGATGTCAAGTATCAAGCATCCAGCGCCCATCGAACTAATGATCCTGGCGATGTTATCGGCACCTTATCCACATAGCAGCGTGTTCTCGCTAAAGCAATCTCACCGCTCATCTTTTCATCTGCACTGTCAGCGGTCTTCCCCCAAGAGGGGCAACAGAATGAAAATACGGATCTTGAAATCCTGCGCCACAACGAGGTGAGCACCGTCGCTCGCGCCCTCTTCTCGCTGTATCAAGTCGAAACTGAGTGCCCTCTGTGCAAGACTGTCATTTAGCCGTACCCTTTCATGGGACGTCAACAGAGGGGCATACCGCGATGAAGCTGGCTTGGAGATAGAAGCCGGCCATTACTATCCGCGCCTCAAGCAGTTATGAGTCTGAAGCCGTTTGCCTTGTGAGCCGTGACTGACTTCCTCCTCTGCTTTCTAGGCGCTGCTACTATCTCGCAATGCTTAGATTACACCCACATCGTTGGACGACTTCCGATTTTCCAATACCTTTTCTAGCTACGTGCTCAATAGCCACCGTCGCTTCTAGAGGCCGTACGGGCGGGGATACTACGTGTGCAGCCTAACTGCAGTGGCTCGTTATGCAGAAGGTTGCAATTCTACAGGCTCTGAGTTCAATCAAATGCTTGCTGAAGTCTTGTAAAGCTCTGTCAGGCTTTCGCGTGCCGTGAAACTTTGCAAATTTCGGCAACGAGCATCGCAGCCCTGGACGGTGCTGATATCCGTGTCTCAGGCATGCAAAACTTTGAGCGCTTACTCTGACGTCGTTGTAGCTTTTGACGCTCATTCAAGGTAACTGTGAAGTCAACCCTACAATCCTTTCCGATGGCGGGATATGTAGCTCCCTTACTGGTCCTCGCCAGTCGACAATTAGAAGGTTTTGAGGTCAGTACCTTGAAAAATCTATGGCATTTGTGGATGCTGTCGCAATCAAGTTCGGAAAGTTTCGTTGGTGTATTGACTAGTCGAAAATTTTTGCCTTTATACCGTGAGAATCTATACGGCAAGTAGACACCAAAGCATGTCTGAGCGGTGTTGTCGGTTAGAGACATGCTGAAATCGTTGAAACTAGCTCTTTCTTGGAGCCTGAACGCAGTCCTTGCCTGATGAGAGCTGCAGTATGCCAGGAGCCCCTTCTTTGACATTTTCGGACACCAAAAGAATAGTCACATATTCAAAGTTGCGATTCTGGGCTCCGTAGATCTAGACCACTCGAAATAACCATATTCTGCCCAAAAGGGTCAGCATGCTTTGCTTGGGGCAGTCTAGGATAGGCAGCTACCCGTTCTCATTGTCAGTTTCCTGCCAGTATCGTTTGAGGCGTCATGGATCTTGGCTGGGCAGCTTAGACCGCTATTTATGTTAGGATTCAGGCAAGTGCTTCTTTGAACCCGCTTGATCTCTTTGTTCATCAACGAAACGCCTAGATAGCGATTTTTAGGTTTCAGGCTTACATTTTGCACATGAGAGCTTGCCATCCTTACATCTTTCAATCGCTCCTCCTTTCCCTAGCAGTTAACCTTACCAGTCTCCCAATACCATCGCAAAAACGATTTTCTTCTTCCAGGATGGCTCACGCAGGACCCTCGCAGTAAGTTGTTGAAACAGCGAAGCCTCTACATGTAATGCTTGTTGGCTGACGCACAATCAGACCAAACCCAACGGAGTCTATCGATGGGGTAGAGGTAGAAGAAGACTTTGATCGGTTTTTTTACAAAAAAACCCTTGATATTTTGGAGACAGTGACCTTGGCAATTGCATTGATGAAGCTTGCAAGAGGGCAAATGGAGGAGCGATTCGATGACCGCTGCCGACAGATGGAGGAGAAGCAATGCAGAATACTAGCAGTGAGAGAGTCCACTATCCCAAAGGACAATGTAACATGCTGATGCCTAACCGCAGACTCTCGAAGAGCTCTCGAACGGCCCCTCGAAGGGGAAAAGCAACCTATCAGCACCCTCCAACGCTTTGAAGCAGCCGTTCGCCAGTCTGCTCGATCATGGCGAGAAACCGTCGGCCGCCCCAAAGATGATGACACAAGCTCGAATGACTACTTTCTTCAACGGGCCGACCAGACGACTTCGAATGGACCACATCCCCTTCCTCACCGAGCTCCACACCGTTCTCAAAACCCACTGGCAAGCTTCCAAGCAACTGGACTCGATGATGACCGTCGCCTACCCTTGGTTAAGCTTCGCCATGGCTTCTTGCTACTATCTAGCTCTCGGAGCTTGGTTCGGGGACTCCGCGTCATCATTGTACCAATGGTGCACCATGGACCTCGGCTACAATCGCACGGTTTCTAGGCTGATTCTCGGGGTGGCCTTTGGATTTGTTGACAGAATCGTCCCTTACACGCTTGGGTCAGGGAAGACATTCGCGACGCTTGTGGTGCTTCTTCTCTGGATAGTTTTGGTTGTAAAATCTTGAGCATGAAAAAGGGCTTGGTCATGTGGGTTGTGATGGGTTGAGTCTTGAATACGGCGGAGCAGGATTCAGTATGACCATGCACTTGACTGGGTTTGACATATTGTTTGAGATTGATATTCGTATGTGTGTGTGTGTTGATCTGCGCGTTGACTTAGCCGCTCAACATGGTACAGCATCTAGACCGATTTTTACTTACGCACTTTGTCTCCGCCTTATACATCGCCCTTGCTGATACGCTATGTAGTATCAAATGTTTGTTTGATAGAATGGATCAAAAGCCCGATTTTCCCCCAGATGAGCTTATACTTGAGACCATCACCGCTACGCACAGCTACCAATGCCCCCGGGCTAGCATGTCCGATCAGAAACACCAGGTTTCTTCTATCTCTTCATGGCCAGAATAACAATCAAACCAAATACCGACTCCAACCTAGGCAACGTCTAAACAACCTTACAACAGTACTCTCACCCACAAACACATCCCGAATCTCAACCACCACTCCGCCCCTTCCATCCTCCACACCTCTAACCCCCACCGACCTCAGATCTTCGACGATCCAATCCGCCCCCGCCGCCCTCAACTCATCAACCGCATGCGTCGTCGCCACCGCCAGCACTTTACAACCCGCCGCTTTCCCCGCTCTGATTCCCGCAGGGGCATCCTCGAGAACCAGCACCCGCTCCGACGAATCGCTAGAGATTCCCAGTTTTCGAACCCCCAAGCAATAGCACTCGGGGTCTGGTTTCCCGTTGCTGACCGTTTCCGCAGTGACCATGTGTGCGGGTTCGGACAGCTTCAGGATCCGCAGCCAGCCGTGGACGAGGGGGCGGGTGCCCGAGGTTACGATGGCCCAAGGGGTGGAGAGGCGGTCGAGGGAGCGGAGGAGCTGGCGGGCTCCGGGAACTTCGACGGCGTCGTGGCCGTATTTGAGGGGGAGTTGGCGTTCGAGTTCGCAGACGTCTGTGATGGGATGGGGTTAGTGGGTGAGGTCGGATTTTAGCTTTGAGGTGAAGTGTCAACCGGGGGAGGGGAACCTACAGGCCCATGTGGCGTGGGAAGGGTCGATCTGCTGAAGCACGTCGATGGAGCGACGACCGTGGGCCGTGGCGAGTATGGCTGCGGGGTCTATGTTGTATTCTTTGCCTATGCTGTCACGTGCCTTCTGATTAGGTCGAAGTTTTGAAACCGGAGAGGAGAGATGCTGGGATCCTGCACGGCTACTCACCTTTCCCAGTGTTTGACGATCGCGTTGGTAGAATCTATGAGTGTGCCGTCCATGTCGGAAAGAATTCCGGAGAAGGTGTGCGTCGACGCCGGTCCTGAGAAGCGGTCTTTTGAGACAGATGTCGAAGATCGGCGAGACAGGGCCGTGATGCCTGAGGCGGCCATTGCGAGAATAATTCGGTCTAGAATGTCTGGCAGTAGAGACCTAATGGGCCAACGGTGATTGAAAATGACCCCAGGGATTCTGTCCTGCGCAGTATCTCGCACTTAATCCCGCAGTTTCTGGATCCGCGCCAAATGGCGAAGCAGTTGGCACAATGCAGGCTAATAACTCCCAAAGCAGTAGGCACAAGCCATACATATCAAAGTAGATGCTGCGCGTAAGTCAAATTATAATGACTGGGGTGGAAGATTATTCGGCAATTCTTCGACATTCTTTACTTCTCGTACTGGCGGAGGCTTCCACATCGAGTGATACCGCCCAATCGCGGAGCTCTAATTCATTTCTCCCTAGTTTTCCGTTTGCCTCGTCTTCGGTTGCAATCAGTGTGGGATTTAACCAGACGTGCGTTGGCAATACCTTTTACAAAATACTCACACTTGAAGCTTTTCTGCTCCTTGCTTTGTTTGCGTAAGCGTTTTCCCGATACCGAGCACCACAAAAAAACACAGCAAGAACCGCTTAAATTCGCTTCACCCGCGTCCTTAGAAGATGTTGCATCACCAAGGCCAAATCCAGTTTCGAGATCGGGTCAATACGAAAACTCGCAACTCACGCCAAGGTGAAGGAAGAAGGTGACATGTCCTCCGTCTTCGTCTCACTCTCTGGAGCACCACCCACAGCGTTGCCGGAGCGCTTCGCGGACATCAAACGGCAACTGGCGCGTGGTAACGAGTCTCAGATTTCTCTGCAAACTGGAAAAGATCATTGAAGCCACTATCAATTGAGGACGAGCTTGTTGCCGAAGAAGGGCCAGCCGTGATTGCGCAAATCGACTTTCGTGACTCAAACAAACCTTCTGAAGACGCCATCAGTCATATCAGGAAAAGAGGCGTTGCGGTTGTTCGCGGCATCATTCCGGAGCAAGAAGCGCGAGGATACAAGGATGGGGTAGAGGAGGAGTACGTGAGAGCCAAAACCATGGACCAAAGGTACAGTCCTCGCCTCTTTGGAATAGATTCACTCGCATCGTGTTCGAGATGTATACTTATTGAGTTGATTCTTTGTTAAAGCTTTTCTCTCCCACTGATCAACAAGGGTCTGAGCTGTATTGGTCGTCGCCCCAGGTCCGAGCACAACCACATACGAATCTCATTGCAGGTCAGCATTCTCTGATGAACCTTGAACATTCGAATAGAGAAGACGCGTTGATGTCAGCCTCGCAACCGCTCTCCTAGGCCAACCGTGTCCGAATACGTCAACCAGGCGACACTGGTTTTGCCCTTGGGTCTCATATTAGTGGAGGCAGTGTTGAACGATGGGAGCCGGATGGCTACGGTCACGGTGGCGTGTGCCCAAATATTTGGCAGGGAGAGTGGGAAGAATATGATCCATAGCAGATCTCTCGTAGAGCTCCACTGACGGGTCCTTTGATGTATACAGACGACTTTTGAACCTGCAATACATCTCAACTACATGTTACAGGTGCTCATTGAAGGTTGACATTTTTCAGGGCGTGCTCGTCGTCGTCTCATGTCTCCCAATGAGACGTTTCTCTGCTGGTAGGTGGTCAGTATTATGCTGCAGCATTGAATTCATGCTGAGCACGCTTCATCTTTGCAGAATTAAGGCGGAGTAAAGGAGTAATGTAAGATCCATGGATAAAAGGCGGTCACACAACTCATCACGCTAATTGTTCGCATAAAACGGGAATATAAAGTACTAGCGTGGACTCCGCAAAACCTGAGTCTTCGCTCTATAATTAAGAATGCTGGGTAGCTCCACAACGACGGGTCTGGCGCTGATAGTTTGGTTTATAAGTTGTATATAACTTGATTGAAGACGTTTTGTCGCCAAAGTAATTGGATTAGACCGATATTGATGGATTATGTTAACTAACAAGACCCTTCGGTTTCTTGGCGTGTACGGCGATGACGACGATGACGACTTTTACCCCCGGGGTATTCTACGGCCTCGGCTACGACTACCTCAGGTTGAGCCACAGGTGGCACAGGTCGGCTGCCATCGTACGCCATCTGCTGATGTGTTAGCTACATGTTC
This sequence comes from Pseudevernia furfuracea, assembly GCA_022315425.1. NCBI lineage: Eukaryota > Fungi > Ascomycota > Lecanoromycetes > Lecanorales > Parmeliaceae > Pseudevernia > Pseudevernia furfuracea. The sequence goes on from JAIUPT010000042.1 coordinate 526,726, forward strand.
TTAAATGTCGGATGGACAGCGTAAGCGTCCGAGTTCCAGAAAGAAGAGATAGATTCGTGACTAGGAAAGATTTGGAATGCTAACCTGCAGTGATCTGATGGCGCTGGCAGATCTTCAACCCTCTTTCCAAAGTCTGAAGCTTTCGAGTTAGCTGTTGGCGCAGTGCCTGCGACTCTGTCGACTCAGCGGCAATCTTGGCGACAAGGCTCGAAGACATCTGCCCCACATCAGTTGGGGAGAATATGGACCATATGTCACTGATAAGGAGGCCCTCAACCACGTGGATCGCGACATTATCGACAAAAGTCTTTAGCGCTACCTGAGTTCCGTCTTAGCAGGGGTGTCTCAAATTACCAGGCAAGGATCCATGGTGTTTGGGATGAAGGTGCTCACTTTGTAGAAAGCCCGCACGCTGTCTAGCAGCTCCGAACAGGCAAACTTATCCATGTCACGTTCAGATTGAGTCGCCAATGAACTTGCCAGTCTACTAGCATCCAAAGAGCCCATATATGCATGCTGGGAGTTTGATGATGAGCCTATGAAACGCTCGATCTTGCCCTCGAGCTCCTTCACCTGGCGTTCCTGTCTGAGGCTTTGCAGGACCTCCGTGTAATAGTGGTTATATGTGATGGCATGCCTTTCTCGGTCGATTAACAGGTGATCAAGCCTTTCATTGGCTTTTGTGAATCTCTCCGTGAGAACAGGACCAACCCAGTGTGTGAACAAGGACCCAAAAGTGTCTTGATCGGCAAGGATACTGAGAAGGCTCTCGAGGAAGGTTCTCGACGCAATCCATATATCATGAACGTGCTCGCGCGCTATCCGTTCCCATGGCCTGGATTGATCCCGGAACAACTCGCTGACCAGCAGTGGATTGAATGAGCCCGGTAGTTCACGGCCCCTGCTTCTCACGAGTAGCTTTCTAACCCATTCGATCGCGTCCGCTCGGCTCATCAGGATGGGTTGAAGATCAGCATGAGATATTGGAGCCGGACTATGCATTTGGACTGCACTGCCCTCGATTGGTTCGCTATCAATTGTCCTGTGATGACCTTTCTTACGCATGAGTTCTGAAAAGCCGAGGTTGAGATTTTGCACTACAGCTCGTAGACGCTTGCGATATTCCTCAACAGAAGACGGATCACCGAAGAACTTATCGTCATAGCTCCCGTCGATTGCTGCCCTGCAAAGAGCTTGAAACGACTGACTTAACTTGAGCAAAAACTGACGCTGCTCCTCGGCCGTACTGCGACCATCTCCAAGCTTAGCCAACTTCATCTTGCACTCCTCGATGCCCGATTGTATATCCTTCATCAAACTAGGGAGATATCTCTTGATCTGGTCCAGAAGGATTTTGCTCAAGCGAACATTGAGGGAACCTATACCGACCATATCGCGAGGCAGATCTCTCCAGACGCCCTCTGAGAAGAAGTTCTCCTCAGAGCGGTCTCGCTCCTCGGCCGACGAGTGGCGTGAAGAATAGTCTCGATTTTTGACGATATGCCAGCCGAGCCGAAACTGGATATTGTCATTGCTGGCGAGATTGATGAAGTCGGCCTCACTATCCGAACCAGGGGGTAGGGTGTCCGGCTTGGTGATGAGCCCGAGCGTTCGCAGCCCTTCGCGGTCTACTGTTTTAGCCCGTTTCAGGACGATCTGGTTGGCGTAGTCGTTCTTGGCGGAGACTACTGCGAGAATGACGCTCCTTGGATTTTTCATATAGGACTGGACTAGATTGGAGATGAGTTCAATGTCTGCAGGAGATTGATTCTTGCTTTCGGAGTGGACCAGACCGGGAAGGTCAACCACGGTAAGCTTTGGCCTCTCAGGACCGGAGATCTCTACACGGAGGATATTCTTCGAGAAGGCTTTTCCGGTCGCCGTGATTCCCATTTCTGACTTTGCTCGTTCGATAAGGTGGGGGAATTCATCCAGTTGCTGTAGTGTTTCCCTGAAAGCTAGCAACCTTTCGCGATCCGCACCCGAAGCGTCCTGACTGGGTACGATCGACACGATTGCCTCAGCGGTGGCTGCTTCTCGAAGGATGACCTCAGTGGCAAAACGTGTGCAGAGTATGTCATTACGTGGAAATGGAATACCAGATATGGCTTCGAGGACGGAGCTCTTCCCGCTGGACTGGTCCCCACAGACGACAATCTGAGGTAGGAACACGAACTCACTTATGCCCTGAAGTCGAAGGCTGTCAATCTCATCTAAAAGATTCTGTTGCTCCGACGAGCGCAACACCTTGAGAGCAGACATATCGAGGTTAGGGATTGCCATTAATCTTTTGGATTTCCTTGGCAGCGCATCCGACAGATGATCGTAGGCTAGTATTTATCTATTATCTCGAAACCCAGCTTAGAGTTGTGTCTTTACATTTAAGTGGAATAAGCTATGAGAAGATACGTAGGTGATAAAGAACTGATTGCCTTTGCGGTTGCAAATACGTGTGTCGGTGTGTGTGGTGGGGCAGAACGAATGCATTACTGGGTAAGCAGCCCTACGATCACAATAGGTCTAGTGTCAATATGCGAGCAGACTAAAGCAGACAGATGAGTGGAAAGGGAGCAATGCATGAGGCTGAGATCCGGCTCGGCAAGAAGGCTGTGTGATCGCTTGATAGGACTTATCATCTCTGCCATGTCTGTGCTTACCTCTGTGTCTGGCGTTGCGTTTGTGGACCTTGTGGAGCTTAGCAATCTATCTTTTTCAGAGTCTGGGTAGATTAGAGTACCTTTGTTCATGCTACTTGGCTCGGGCTTCGGACAGATGGAGTCTGGTCAAAGCAGGTGTTGGGCTGCTCCGTGAAGTATCCTGAGTCCAGTAGTAATCGACTTGTAGTACAAAGTATGTCTGTTTCCCGGTGGTATCTGGGAGGAAGGAATCTGAAAGTGGCACGAAGAATTGGATAGCGAAGGTGGGTCCCCCTTATAAACAGGAGAGTCACACCGGCTGGAATAAGTTTGTGAATATGATCCACTGCATAAAGGAGACTGCAAACTAAATACACATGTGCAGTTGTTCAAAAGATGGAATTCTGCTTAGAAATTTTGAGGTGGAGCTAAAACATTGAACAAGTAGCTGCTTGCTTTGAAGTAATTCAAGCAAGTCATGCGCTATTGACTGTAGGCGCCTGTTCCAAGAGCAGCTGAATGATAGCACAAGAAGAACATTTGTTTGATATAACAAAAATTAAGGTCTGGCATCATGTAGAAGTAGAAAGGTCAAGTTTATGATTCACGCTGTAGCACGTGACCTGACAGATCGATCAGCTCGGGAAACCTTCCCTCTGGATATCCGGGAGCTCCCCGCCTTGGCTAACGTCTTTGGAACATTTGGGCCATGACACCTCTGGAGGCCTGAAAATTATGATAGCACCTTGAAGCATTTCCTCAGAAGGAGGTAGAGCCATCGAGCTCTTGATGTTCCCATGATGGAGTGTCATGAGGCAACGGAGACCTCTCCTCTGCTAATAAAGCCCACCGCTGTTTTGCCAGACCCTGGCATCACTCCGAACAGTGTGACGCCCAGCGAGATTGGGGCCACTGGGCATCAATATAGAGACACAAAGCCAGCCGAGGATGAGGAAAGCCAAACCAACGAGGAGGGCCGAGGCCACCAGTATGAAGGCATGCCAGATGTGAAAGCGAAGCTCGGGTACATCGTGCCCGCAGTCGGGATTGGCGTGAGGCCTTCTTCATCGGTGCCCGCATCCATGTCCTGACGTTCTGTAGGTATTTCTCTCAGCCGCGGACCAGACCATTATCGTATCCTGTTATGGAAAAATAGGCAGCGATTTGAAGTCGTTAGACAATACCTCATGGATTGCTACAGCGTAAGAGCCTCCTCATTCAGTACTTCCAGACATTTAAGATCACAGCTGAAATGTTATGGTCATAGCTACTTGCTCACCCTGAGCTCCTTCCAACCCCTATATGGGAAGATGAGCGACATCTTCGGAAGAAAATCCTGCCTTCTCTTCGGTTATGCGATCTTTGGCCTCGGTTGTCTTTGGTGTGGTCTAGCGAGAGACATGAACGAACTCATTGTTGCAAGAGTAAGATACACAAGAGAGGGCTAGGATTCGATGAAGCTGAACTATGCCTTAAGGCCTTTGCAGGTATCGGTGGTGGTGGCATGACGACCCTTGTTTCGATCATAATGAGTGACATCGTACCGCTTCGAGAGAGAGGGACCTGGCAAGGGATTATCAACATCATCTTCGCCTTAGGGGCTGGCTGTGGCGCACCACTTGGTATGGTTTTGCTGTCTTCCAGTGGAAGCGTCGTACTGACCAACGGTAGGCGGTCTGTTAGCGGATCGAGTCAGTTGGCGGTGGTATGTCAACCGTAGCTTCTCAATGGGCGCAGGCTAAAACTACCAAGGGCTTTCTTGGCACAAGTACCAATTGCCGCCGCAGCTGTTCTCAGCGTTGCTCTTGTCTTAAAGCTTCCCAAGCAGGAATCCTCAGACTGGAAGACCAAAATGCGGCGAATTGACTTCCTAGGCGCATTTGTTCTCGTAGCAGCGATCATCCTGCTGCTCCTTGGATTGGACCAAGGTTCGAATAACTCCTGGTCAGCCCCAGTCACCATCACTTCGCTTTGTATGTCATTCCCACTGTTCGTTCTCTTTGTGTTCGTCGAGCTCAAGCTGGCTGCCGAACCATTTGCGCCAGGACGCATCATCTTCAATAGGAGCCTTGTGGCCTGCTACCTTTGCAACTTTTTCGGGTTCGGAGCATGGATGGTACTATTGTTCTATATTCCGCTCTTCTACCAGGCAGTTGATGGGTTCTCTGCTACCCAAGCTGGGGTGATGCTCCTACCAAATGTTGTTGCTGCCGTCTTAGGATCTCTTTCTGGTGGCCTTTTGATGCAGAGAACGGGAAAGTATTATTGGCTCACTGTTTTGGGGTATTCAAACTTGACTCTCGGAACCCTCCTGATCATCCTGTGTACAGGATTGGTAGTCAACAACACCTATGGAATCTCAGTCGGCCTCGTCCTGGGAGGTTTCTGTGCTGGAATTGGAATCACCACTACCCTGATCGGGCTGATCGCCAATGCTGCACCAGAAGATCAGGCCGTCGCAACAGCGTGCTCTTACCTCTTTCGGTCTCTTGGTTCCGTTGTGATCCTGTCTTTGACTGCCAGCGTCGTTCAGCAAACTCTAAGGGACCAACTTCTAGAGCACCTGAAAGACGCAGAGGAGATAGTGAAGAGAGTTCGGGAGAGCTTGGATTATGTCAAGACTTTGGAACCAGCAGTGCGAGAAGCTGTTCGGCAATGCTATGCCAATTCGATAAGGAACGGATTTGTGTTCATACTCGGCATAGTCTGCTGTGCAATGTCAGCAAGTTGTAAGTCAAAATAGTGGAACTGAGCTGAATAGGAGCTGACGCATTGAGTGTAGGGTTCATAAGGGAGAAGAGGCTTAGTCGATAAACTCGGAAGCCTCGTACAAATATATATAGCAAAGGCTTTGTTGCGATACCCATCATCACGTGACGCCAAGTCTGCAAGGCTATTGCGGCAGCAGCCAACACTTGCAGCAGACTCAGTTTCTCTTGCAGCATCCAAAGTCATCCGCTATCTACTCCAGTGCTACGAATATGCAATAGAGTACTTTCTTGGCTTTCCGTCTAGTTATTACAGGCCACTACACAGAATACGTTGACTCTTGCCACTACACTGAAATAGTCGCAAGCATGGCAGACGATACCGTCAACGTCATGTCAAAAACCGCCATCAACTTGGAGCTCACTTTTGGTGACCAGGCCATTGAGGAGATGGCAGTCGGGAACCTCAAATTGACCTTCATTGTGGCTCATGACCCGGTTCAAGGTATCACGGCCAAGCTAGACGCCTGTCAACTGATCGCTTTCGACGCACATCCGTCATTACCTCACCCAGGCGCCCCACTTTCGGGACCTCATGTGCATCGCATTGAGCTACAAACCGCAGCTGAGCCTCCAGACGGTTCCAACAACTCAACACAGATACCGGACAACGACCCTGACCAAACCGAGGATGAAGACTGGTCCAATGACACCGCTGCTGCTTTGATGGCGAGGAGTCGAGGAAAGATGCCAGCACAGGACTCCCTAAGTAAGCTTCCCTGGTAATATCGAAGTTAGAGGTATGGCCAAGCTGACAGTGACCCTGTTTTAGTGCAAACGCCGGACAACGATCCTAACGACGAGACCGACGAGGACGACTGGAAGGCGAAGGGCGTGGAGAGGTTACTCCGAGCCGCGATGACAACCGAGCCTCACACGGGTAAGCTTCCCTGGTAATATCGAAATTAGAGGTATGGCCACGCTGACAGTGACCCTGTTTTAGTGCAAACGCCGGACAACGATCCTAACGACGAGACCGACGAGGACGACTGGAAGGCGAAGGGCGTGGAGAGGTTACTCCGAGCCGCGATGGCAACCCAGCCTCACACGGGTAAGCTTCTTTGAAATTATCAGTTTATGGACCTGTAGCTAATCCGTTGGCAAAGAAATTCCAGAGTCTCCATACGCGTCCACCACGTCTAGTCCAAACACTCAGGAGAGTAGACCCCGCGATCAGCGTGCTTCTGCGGGCTCGAGCCGTACGTCTGGCGGACGAGGAAGACAAAGGAAGCGAGAGAGGGACGAGGATTAGGCACCAAGACGCCCTACGAAATGAAAGAAGACGAGGGTTTAAGCGTGGATGAAAGGAAGGCGAGCAGTGGCAGTGGGCGTGTATTAGCGAGCTATCGAGATGGCTTGACCAGGTAGCTACATTAGAAAACGAAAGTCATACTGAGATGGTGTAACTCCGTTCCAGGGTCCCTATCATGAGGGTCCATGTCCATTGATACTGTCACATAGCGGCTTGTATCCAGGACTGGTGTGATATGTATGCACAACAGGAAAGAATGCTCAGAAGATACGTTCCCAAATGCCAACGAATACGATTACATCACAAGAGATCCGATATCCCTCTCCTGATCAACACTCGCATCCAATTTATGTTTCCCCTCTCCGCTTTGCATCGTCTCAACCCTCTTCCCTTGCAGCCAGTCGCAGCATCAACCACTGCCTTTACCGAACGCTGATCCGTGTTACCCTTCTTCAGCTCAGACCTAGTAGCTCACTACATCTTACCCAACTGTAGACTCGGAGGTGACCGTTGTTCCAACACAAAAATGCGACGCAGTGACGCCTTCTCACGACATATTTCCTACTTCTTCGCGAGGCCGCCTTACACAGCTAGCAACAATAGAGTCATGCCAATGTGGCCAACGATCATGGTCGCGTAAGGAGGAGCAGCAGCAGTAGGCGCCTTGATTGATGGAGGATGCAGCTTGCGTGTCTCGAAAGTGGCCTGGAGGTCTCGGTCATCGATGCTCACGGCTATGCGCCGTACTTGTTGATGAAATGGCTCCGCTGGCGAAGGTCGCACGACAATGGCGAGGATGATGACATACCGCTGACCGGGGATATTCAGAACGACAGCCTGTACCATTCATTCTATTAATTGAGCATGAGATCGGGCCACTTGCTCTCCTCGGGAAAAGCGGAAACAGCAAGCTTCTTCTACCGGTTGACGTTACCACATTTGTTGTCAATCTGTTTGATGTCATCATCGTCATCATTACCATTAACCTAGAATGATGGTTTTCTTCTCCGGCTTAGCCTGCGCCCACGCGTCGATGTGCATTGTCCCAACACCAAGCCTGTACGCCACACCCTCTCTCAATTCTACCAACATGATATTATACAAACACCACGATTTCTTGCTATCAAATCTCCGTTCGTCGAACCCGTAGGCATTTTGCGAGGTATTCACATCCGGTGCGTCAGGGAAATGGGTTTTCTCAAGGGTCGTGGCTTCGCTGTCGACTGACAGATCCGGATTTCCTTCCCCTCGATCTGACTGCGAGATATTCATTGCTCGAGATATCCTAATGATCTCGTAACGAGTTTCGCCATTCATTTTGGTCGAGATGTCCCCGGGAATTAGTACGTAGCCTGCGATGTATCCTTCCGGATCCCGCAGAGGTAAAGGGCAGACGGTATGATTTTCAGTTGTGCATTTGTGAAAGTAGACGGCCATGGTCAGATAGTGGCCCCATCCAATCTGAAACGCACCTGTCGTTTCAGCTTCGAACACAATTTGATCTGTGCCTTGTCTAAGATTTGGCCCTATCGCTCTCTCGTCCTCGAGAGCGGTGGGATGGAGGAAATACTGATCTGGATTCTTCGCTTCCCAATAGTATGGAACTCCGTTCTCTAAGGCCTCTTTCCACTCGCAGCGATAGAGGATACGCTTTACAGGGTCTCGGTTCGCGCCCTTTGGATATCGACAGTCCTTACTGGAGAACTTCTTGCCATCATCGCCATTCCATTCAATCCTTGAAAGGTTTTCTCGGGTGTTACATCGTACTTTACCGACCCAGCCAGCCCATGACCAGCTAGGGAAGATTGGAAGGCCGGTCTGAGGGTCACGCCGTCGTGTCATAGGGCCATGCGGCTGCCATAGTATTTGCGAGTCTAATTCTGATCGAGGAATCCCAAAGAGCAGGTCACTACGGAAGAGAGGACGCAAGCGAGCTGCTACTCCTTCAAAAGCATTGAGTATGTCTGTTGCATAGGTCAACTGGCGTGAGGTGTAAGCCTCTAGTGTTCTCGAGTACGACAAGACGTTGACGGCACAGGAGCTCGGAAGCAAGTTCCGCGAGTAGTCACCGATGAGGGCAGGCGGTCTTCCTGTCAAGCCATTCTCCGTATCATCTAGGCTCTCCATGAAGGCATCTGGACGATGGCGGCAAGTGAAAAAACACCTTTGGTCAGCAACAAAGAGAACCCTGCTCGACAGAATGCGCTCTTGGAAAGTCCAAGCGCGAGTGTTCCAGAAGGACTCGTCGATCTTTTTGTCAAACGTTGTTGGTCGGTTCGCAAGAGAGAGTCCTTGAACCTTCTCGACAAGCTGTGTGAAAGTACGCAGGTTTGTTTGCCCTCCCGCTAATCCGGCGTCAGCGTTACTTCCGTAGGTGGCTGCAATCGTAAGAATTGCCGAGCTATAGATGACGTCCATAGCCATGATCTGATTCGCTTTGTCCTCGGGATCATCTTGAATGATACAGAGACCGTCGACCCATAAATGTCGCTCCCCGAGCTCCCTCACAAGATCTATGGCATCTTTGATGGTCTTTGGTAGTTCTTGGAGCTTCTTCGAAAGTCCTGCTTCTGTCTCGAGGTCGAGTCTGGTGGCTTTAGTATTGAGGAGTGTCTTGCTGCGGCCCCAAACATAGCTCAGAGCCAGATACCGAGAATCATCGTTTCCTCCGACAATGCACATTCTTTGCACGTCAATAAGTCGAAAACCCTTTGGCAAACTGGCCCTCGGACTCGCGGAAGGGCTTCCACCGCATTTTCCATCAATGCAAGTCAGATACCAATGTCTGATCATGTCAAGATTCATTCGGCTCAGCGAGATAGACTTCTCCTTGATTGTTTCTCCTTCCCGAGTGTGCTCATTTGATATACCGTAGATGAGGAGATCCGTAGAAGCATCGATCGACTTTGCTTTAGGAAGGACGTTGAGATAAACACAAAGCTGCCTGGGACCGGCAAGGTTGATTTCTATGGGTAGCATTTTCAATTCGCAGATCACGGGCTTCCCATCAATCTCAAAGGGTAGCTCTTCTTCGCCAAAAGCAACCTGGATTGTATGCACGATCAAACGACAGAACGCACAATCTTTTTTCTGAACGATCTGCTCAAGAGAGCTCAGTGGTACATTTTCCAACAACTGCTGTGGTGGACTGTTTAGGAGATACCGGAAGTCAATATGCTGACAAACAACACACAGATGGCTTGGGTCCGTGAGCGGTAAGGTCACGGGATTCTCGATCCACCACACTCTTGAAGGTATGGTGGCATTCTCCTGCCTTTTCTGCTTGGGCTTCTTGTAAGTCTGTGCGTGCCACTCCCAGAACACCTTCTCGAACCCTGGGTATAATTCCTTTCCTGAAGAATCTAAGCCAGAAAGACTGTGGCGAAGCTCGGTAATATCGGGCGTCTCGTCTCTAGTAGATGACTCGGACCATCTGGTACTGGTGGTACCCTCTGCTCGCCGATCGCGCTCAGGCGTATCGCTCGAGGCTTCTCCATTTTCTGTCATGGTAAGGAGATCCTATGCCGTCAATCAATTTCCCTGGAGACTCGATAGCATCCCACTTGAGTGTGAGCCGCTTATTTTCTTGCCCTACAAGCCTAGTTTGAGGTATTGTAGATCACTGCAGCACTAGCGCCGGCTCAAAAGGCGCTAGAGTTTTTCTTGGCTAACGCATCAATGCTTTCAGATTGGGTTGTGTGTATACGCTACCGACTATCTCGACATTTACATCGAATGAAGGAATAAGTGTGATCTGTGACCACATCCATTCGCAAGCATAACACCTTAATTGTGATGCCAATTAAATGAAAATGGCATGTTTGTGTCCAAAATTGACATGCTATCCAACATCTCAGGATATATCACTCATCTTATAGGGAATTGACGCACCTAGAACGTGCGGCCTAACTACTTCTTCGATCAAAAAAAGTATAAAGAGAGCAATGTCCCTGCAAAAACACAAGTCTTGAAATTTCAACCAATGTCGTTGACAATTCCACTGAGATAGCACTGATTCGCAGCTGAGTCATTGCCCTTTGGAAAACCCGTGTCAGATGGTGGTACCCGTACTGCAGTGTCTCTGACCACACTCATTCTGCGGCAACAGTCTGCGTCTTGACGCAGAAGAACCAGGAAGTATTGCGTGCTTCTGCTTGAGTAGGTCACTGACTCGAAATGCCTTTGCGGGTGACATCGCGGAGCTGTTCCTCCAGGCTACATAAGTTCAAAACCCGTTGTCCTTGGATGAGGCGGTATGGGGGAGTGAGTTTCTGAACAGTTTGCCGGTCGGTTTGGAGAAATTCGAAATAGAGATAGGATCTCGACCAGGAAGTCTGTTCAGGTCGACTGCTCCTAAGCCAAGGCTTCAGCTTCGGCAAGCTTGCCCTGTTTCTAGTAGCATGTTCTCGGATTGTTGAGTACATGCGACGTCGATTACAGACCACCCTACGAAACCACAGTGGTGGGCTTGACCAGCATTGTAAGTTCAAGTACTCCTTGCTGTTGAAGATATCATACCAGATATCCCCGTTATCGAGATAAGACCATACTCGTAGCATGTTGGCAGCATCTTCGTTTTTCTGCTTGACATACTCAAAAGATATGGTCCATGTGGTGCAGACACTGCGGTCTCCATACTCGCGGGTACGAGATCCCGAACGAGCTTCGTCTTCCACGAGATCCTCCATAAGTTCAGCTGCTTGAGAATTATCTAGACACCGTTAGCAATTTAGGTACTCAAGGCTCAAGATACTTCAAATGTCGAGTTCTGGAATTTGGTCTTTCGGTAAGTCGCTCGCAATCTCTGCGATACTTTGCTTAAGACTTGCTCGTGGCTGTCCATTGAGCTAGAACATGGCATTTTAGGTTTTCTGATGTTTCTTAGTATAGGTAATAGACAACTGTGTCTTTTCAATGCCTCCCAGACCATGAAGTGCGAAAAATCTTCGCTGCTTGTTCTCATCTTCTGGTAGCAACCTTGCTTCCATGCTTTGCGTCTCCCGGTGTCGCTCGACATACTTCGCTACGCTCGGAACTCCTCGAATGTTGAAAGACACTTTGTATGTCTGTCTGCCTGGAAAACCGGAGATAATCAGTAAGTAGTTGGCACGCTGGCTGCCGGAATATCTCGTGCACGAGATTGACGGATAAATGAAACCAACAGCGACATGATGAAAGAATGGGGTCAGAAACATGCAATGTCAGCTTGTGATCACATCGATGGGCTCAGATATTTAGGCTTCAAAGCATGAGATTTGCAGACAGTTGATCGAATAAGCACTAACGATCCTCTTTCGCTGACATCGTAGCATCCAACCACATTTATAGAAGGAAATTTGGACCGTCGATATCCCTTCTTAGTTAGAGAAGCCCATTGCATGATGAGAACTAGCGAACGCTGTGCTGCAAAAAATCTATGCCTCAGCTTCGTTGTCACACACCCTGTTTCATACGTCCTTCTGATTGCCAATTGCTCTCTGTCTTGAACTCTGCCTTCTGAACCATGGATGCTAGCATTCGGGACAACTTTCTGAAGTCCTGGTCCTCGCTGTTCGAAAACTTTGCCATTCGCCTGTGATCTTGACGGATCCCGAATTCTGCAGCATCTAGAGTGCCAGGGATCACAGCGGACCGTTTAGGTACGATCTGAGTACGATGAGATAGCAGATCGACATTAATGGTGCAGGTCAAAATTACCACTTGGGCCGCTCCTCCAATGATAGGCGTCGGTAGTGTCTCATAGGCAAACTTGATGTCAAAATCTTGACTGATAGATGTAAAATCGGAGTTCCGTTGTTGTAGAAGCTCGAAGTTTTCCTCGAGGTGTTTGCGAAGACTATCATTTGTGTTTCCCCGTACCTTTGCCAGGTTAAGCATTATCTCCCAAACTCACTCCCTGGCCGCCTTGGTGTGGAGTACCCATGAAGATGATGCCGTAGGTAGAGAGCTTGATGGATCTTTCTTCTTCAAGATGACCTTGTCTTACTCGATCGGAGTGAAGTAATGCCTTGGAGAGATGTAAGTTCAGACTCTTCTGGCTAGTTTCCAGTCAAACGGTCCCAAATTTGGTATGTACGGCGGTCCAAAGCCCCAGGGTTGAAATATAAGCCGCATCAAGGAAGAGAAAGCTTACACTCTTGACAACAATCCCTCCTAGACTATGAGCGATGAAGATAACTGGCTTTTGATATGAGTCGTCATCTCATCGCTCACCGTCGAGATCCTGCACCAGCTCTCTACCATGACCATACAACTTCTTGACTGTCAAATGATCATGATGGCTCTTAGTGTGAGTTCGCGAATCGTAGCCCCAGATCCAGATCCGGGCGTTCGGCAATTTAGAGGGCAATAGATCTCGAAGCTAAATGATCTTGTTATTATCAGTCTAAGTTCCTTCGCGGTGACCATTGAGTCCATGGACTGCTACGACGCTGTAAACATGTAAGATACTGCTGTATTATGTACACCTTTTGTCACGGACCAGGGACTACTCACTCCACTATGGGTCCTTGACCACTATGACGCATCTTCAGACCCCACGGTTGGTCATCTTCATTGGATGCCGACTGGAATGCCGCCGTGACTGGAGATCGTAGTGAAGGTTCTGATCCTTGAGTTGCTGCTGTAGTGTTTGGGGCGGAAGTTTGAAGCTGGGAACATCAGGATGAAACACTACTGGCGTGGGTTTCCGACACACAGCACTAGCAGTATGCACCAACCTATCTCTGATTGATAGAAATCGTTTCAGTTTCTTCATCGCATTTCCGTCCGCCATCACTTCCAAAGATCTTAGTAACCTCTCTTGCTCAGCCTCACGAGTAAGCATTCCGGCAAGTATGTATTTTGTTTATACTCCGGACAGAGTGGATCTGATCTCTATGGATTGTTCCCAGTTACGACTGGTGGGAATTTGGAGCAGGAAGCCTTCGAGTGACGGTTCATGGCTTGTATACGAGCTCGCAAAGTGGGGTAAGAGATCCAGCCTCATGCGAGTCAGAATTATGCCGAGCCTTCCTCATGCGGGGGACAGCCAATCAGTATCACACTTAATGCGAGCAATGTCCTTTCACATAATCTTCAATGGTTTCTGAGCCGCAGAAAGTCGTGGAAAGGTGGAAAGGAGATGGTGCCTACGGGGGAAGCCACACTGACAACAGTTCATGCAAGAAGCTTCCTCGTACCTTCGTCGTGAGATGGCTTCCACATATGCACCGAAGAAACATATCTTCAATGCACCAGCTTTACAAATGGCCCTTCTCATCATCCATGAATTCATATGCCCCTCGCTATGCAAACACAATCTCCGTCGCCCTGGAAATGCCCCCTTCCCTCCTCACTCAAACCCCTCTCAACTCATCTTCGCATTCGAAAAATCCATCTCAGGGTGACTCTTCTTGAACTTCTCCAACATCTCCAACTTCCCCTGCTCATCACTGGTCGGCTTCCCCATCTCCTTCTGCCGCTGATCATACATCATTTTCTCCACCATGCCTCTCGTCTCCCCATCCAGATCCCCCAGCTTGCTATTCTCCGGCTGTATTTTAGAGGTATCGAGGAAGTAGGGGGCGTTGGTGGTGACGGAAGCCCACCATTGCTGCTTGTTGGTTTTGTCGAGGTGGATGGAGATGTCTTTGCCGGAGGAGGTGGGCTCAAGCGTCCAGGTGGATTCGGAGGGGTGGATCTCGTGGGAGAGGGGACCCTGTACCAGGAAGGAGGCTCAGCGCTAATTCCACGGACAATGGTGTAGCCACAAACAAAGATAGGACGCAATTTGTAGCTGCACATACATCAATGAAAGGCTCCTGGCCCTTCACCCCAACCTTCAGCTTCGTTTTGGTCATGTCTACCACGATGTCTTTGCCGCGTAGGTTTGAGGGAACGGCTACTGTGATATCGAGGTCTTGTATCGTCTGCGTCCATTTGTATGGTAGCTTGGCTTGCTCTTCTGCTTCTCTGACGCGATCCTCTTTGTCTTTCTTCTCGCGCTCCGATGGTGTGGGAGAGGACGACATTTTTGGCGGGCTGATTGGACTGTGCAGGGTAACTGATCGGTAGCGTTGTTGTTCAAGCCTTCCTGTATGTCGTGTCTGACTAGAGAGGTTGGGAAGTGGAACTGGAACAATTCACGGGAACGCTAAGCGGCTCGCCTATATTACCTCTTTCGTCAATCTATACCAGTCTAGTTTGAGGCGCAGGGTTTCCTCGTTCTCGTCGCCGTGCAACCTCTCGTCCTACAACCACACTTCCCTGGAGATAGTTGTCTGTGGTCGATCAACAAGTACTTAATCAGTCTCCAATTACTCTTTTGTCTTTCTAGCTAAGATTATAGCTCCTCCAACGAATAATCTGATCGCATACTCCCCTTCCCACCCACTGACCAGAAAGTTCCTCACGCGCATCCTCCCGCATCTACTCCCCGCACCCTATTCCATCTCGCGTCTGATATACATCAACTTTAGCCGATATTAATATTTTCCAAGATGATCCGCAATGCCCAGCTTCCCCTGGTACAACCATTTTACAAGCCACTGAAAGGCTTCCACATCATCTTTGGGAAATTGAAGCGCCTGCTTCGTAGGTCCAATGAGGCATCCATCCAAAGCACGCTCCGCAAACCTCGAATAGAAGTAGCGTAGCTTGCGTGGCAGGGTGGAGCGGACTCGAGCCGACGAAGATGTCGACGGAGGGTCCAAGGATGAGCCTGTCGATACGTTAATCTCCAACTACAAGCTTAACGGCTGCATGCCACTTACTGGAAAAATCTTGCATCTGGGTCCTTGCTGGTAATTCTTCGTGAATGAATCGGAACGTTCAAAAGCATCGTACCGTACGATTCCTAGCGGGTAAGTCCCACTAGTTTCGATTGCAGAGCCCGGTCGAGTAGTATTTCCGGAAAGATTAGGCGGATCTTCGTCGAATGTCCCTAGCGTTGTCACTATGTCATGCCCTGCATTGTCCACCTCGAACCCATCGCCCTCCATGCTAGGGCTGTAATAGAAGGCTCGCCGAGTGGGTGTGTCAGATTCTGATAGAAGATTGCCCATGACGACGAGACGTCCTTAGTTTTTATCGGACCGATTATGCGTAGAGTGCGTTAGCAGGTATGCTTTGCCTAGGACAAGGCTTTCAAGGTAGGTTCGACCCTCCGATGGTGTTGTAGATTCCTAAAGCAAATGTGTGATAAGTCATAGGTAGAGAACTAGAACAATGCAATCATCAGTGGTTGACTTATGTCGACGCTCTCGCTCTTTGAGCCAAAACAAACGGCACTGACAATGTGCTTCAGGTCCCGACCTGGAGTCTCTGGGAGAGAGCTTATTTACGCATTAAAGTCACGCAAGGAAAGAGGTCGCAAGCAAGGAGCGGGGTTGAAGAAGGTCCTGTGTCACTGTTAGATTTCGCACGTAACAGTCCCATATGGGTCAAGTTCCGATATGTTTAACCAGGTTGCTCCGTGGAGGTAGAGGAGTACGTGTACGTTTCGTCATAAGTAATCAAGACTTCTCGACGTGGCCGTCGAGACCTGATGTTTAATAAACAGATGCCTGGGCAATTAAACTGTGTTCGAGGGATGAAAAAAACACTTGGCTGTACGCCGCATCGCTAGGCAATCAATCAAGGATCAACCCACATGTGGTTGGTGTCAAACACGTGGAGAGTACTCTAATTTAGATTGCAGAGTTGTTGTGATAAACAAGTAGATATGTGTCAATTGACATGGGGTATAGCGCTGGGCCAATCGATCTCAAGAAACGTGCTCAGTGGCGCATACGCTAACGATCGAAAGACCTCCGTCATAAGGTACAACCTCGCCAACAGGTATAGCACTACGCACGTCCTAGTGAAGGGCCTTAGCAGTGCATTTGTCTTGGTATCCGTCTCGCTATCTCTTCTAGCATTATGTAAAGTCATAAAGTATATAACGGTGCTTAGCAGTGGAATGCTAATGAGTACGCAGCAGGACAAGCGCCACAGAATCCGCTCGACCGGCGTTGGGAAATCGAAGTTCCAGGCAATGAAGTGGATAGTGCCGAAGAGGGTGCCGCCGAAGCCGATGCCTATGAAGACCGGGTTGAGGTAGAAGATATCCTTTTGCCGCGGCAGTCGTACCGGTATGCCGCGTGTCCAAGGGAAAACACTGTCTGCCATGTCTCGAATCGCCACACCGTGAAGCCAGAATTCATGCACGACCAGAGTAGATACTGGAGACCGGGCTGCTAGTCCGATGATTTGCTGCCGGGTGAGAATGTTGGTGGCATCGATGTATGTGGGTGTCATGACATCTTGGGGCTTGTGCCACAGGAGGATGTAGGTAGCGATTGCACAGGTGGCGAAGGCGAGAGTCGTGATCTCCAGCAGACTTATCGCGAGACCTTCGCTTGCGCGAGCGATTATTTGGATAACAAGCCATGAAATCTGTACAATCGCGGCTCCCTTGACGAATATGTCTCCTTTGCTTCGGTCTTCCAGATCCGCAGTGCTAAGCTTAGGCGGGCCTGGGATAATGCCCTTTTGGCATGCATAGAGTAGCTGAATCGATGATAGTGCCCAGGTACCCTTCCATGTCTTATGAGGGCCCAGCTTCCCACTTTCAGGTGTATGCGCCGGAATGCGTCTTGACATGACCGGGCCGAGGGCATATGTACTGGGCGCCAGACCTGCCATAACATCGTGTCTCGAAAAATCGGGGCCGTTCACAAGCGTAACGGCCGTCGCTTCTGTTGGTGAGAAGTTTTGTGGACGCGCTTGGTCTGTCGGGACTTTCAGCAATTCTGGCTGTATTTGAGGATCCACCGCCGATATTTCAGGCTGTTCCTTCACTTCAATATTTTTCTTTCGATGCCCTGTGTTGCTGTTCGGCTCGGCCGGCTGATACGGAGGACTCGACAGAGGGATTGCGGGGATTTTGTGATAATCAGTGCTCGACACATCAGGACGGTTACGGCAGGGCTCTTTACAGATCTTCCGACAGTGGTCTAGCTCTGTATCCTCGGCTTTTTTGAACTCTTGCAAGTGATAAGGTGGGTCACCATCGCGAGTTACCAGCCTAGGATTTTGACGAGATCGCCCAAGTTCGGTAGGCTTTGAAGGCTCAAGAGATGTTGGCACGGCTGCGACATCAAAGCGAAGCACGAAGCCTCGCATGTTCGCAAAGAACCCATGCGCAGTCGTCCAAACTTCTTCATGAGCTTCTTCTTCCGTGTCATAGGCTACTTTGCTGACGTGGTTTTTCCTTGTGTCATTGGCTGCGCACCACTCTTTGAACTGTCTTCGGCTGTCATGTGCTGCTAAGCATTCTGTGAGGGCTTTCCCAAGAACATATTCCGGAGTGAGAATACACAGGCCCATCCACTTCAATTTTGTGTAGTTGAAGCTCACCTTCCCCCAAAGTTTACGGATCGCCGACACCTTTTGGTATTCCTTGTGGACGGGCACCATAAGATGCTGGACGGTCCAAGTGCACAGTGAGAGAACGGCAAAGCAGGTCCAGATAATGTCCATCGTTCCCCGGACTTGGGGATTCGACACAAAGTTGACATGTTGGGTAGGAGTAGTGCAATTTGGCAGCCAAGCCGCGAAAGCATCGACTACGCTCGCGAGAAAGAGCGCGACAAAAACACACAGGAAAGAGAGCATGGTGGCGATGAAGACATGTTTGTGCAGAAGAGCAGCAGAGGGAAAAGAGAATCCTCTTTCTTCTACAGAAAGCGCAAGGGATAGAAGGAGCCGAAGAGCTGAATAATCAGGATTATAAGGTCAGGTAATGTTGCATTGGTTTCACTACTCTAATATTGATTAGCTAACTTGTTATAGATTAGACTGGCAGCCTCGCAGCCTTAAAACTCAATATGCGATATTACAGAAAGAGCTTGGACAGCGCCTCAAAACATCCCGAGGTCGATGAGGTTGTTGAGGACTTAGGATTGGAACAAGATGTAACTCTTCAGCCTGATTCCTCGAGTTTGCGCGGTTGAGGATCGGCTAAAATCCGAGCGTTTCGCCACACCACTACTCGTACGAGTCGTACCATGCAGCAAGACTTGTCGTGGGATCATTAAAGTGGCTTGGGTGGTAAATTAGTCATACAACGGCAAGCCATAGCGTTCTGTATGTGTACCCTTGACCTGATTTTAAATCGGTGATCGGATTATTGAGATCAACACATCTCTCTCTTTGCATGCAGCGAATTCTTTAGATCATGCCATCGCTTTTAAGTACTGCCATCTGCAACAAGAACCTCATCCACTGTGGCCGCTGTGGCTCTATCCTCAACTTTGAGGATATTCTTCTCTGTGGACTCACTTGAAAAAGGTTGACGCGTCTTGATTCCAGGTCGGCAGTGCATGTGGTTGAGGGACAGGGCAGTTGACGTTTCACACCAAGTGTAAATACTCTATGCTACTCAAGCCCCCAGCCAGAGCGTTCGTTGCGGAATACCCTCTGATCGACTTAGATGTTTTGTATTCGCTCGGCTTAATTGAACAAGCAAGAATTATATATAATATGTATGATGTCGTCTGGTTTTATCGCTGAGTCAAGCCGTTGCGAACCTTCTCAGTGCACTACTGGGTCGGTTCGACAGTGGTGGGAAGTCAAAACGCCGAGTCTAAGTTCATCTAAGTAAGGAGCAAGGTTTTCAGTTCGTCCCTTGATGTAGTGACCAATCAATACGCTTCGTTCTCATTCTTTTGAACACAGCCTTCACCAATCCTTCAACAGCCTCCGGTCCTGCCAAGAGTTCTTCATAATCATCGTAATCATTCCCCCGTTCTTTTATCAAATCATCAGCCACCTCATGAAGGATCTACTCATACAATGCCACACTCTAGGGTACATTCTCGAGGACCATGTGAATGGTACGCGGCGGAAGCGGCAACCAAAATACGTTCGTGATCAGACGACGGAGTTTCTCCAACACTTCCTTCCGAATCTTCACGACCTATATTTTGTCACACAGGCAGTACAACGCGCAGAGAATGTGACATTCTTCTTCCACCGCCTTCTGTTAGCGAACAGGATTGGGTACGACTAATAATCTCCTAAGATCCTCGGGAGCGAGTCTTTCACGATGCATCCACTGTATCAGGAGATCGAACGTCTCTGGTTCGCCATGTCTTAAATTCACGCTGTCCCAAGACGCCTCCGGAAATTTTCCGTTCAGAAGGCAAATCGCAATAGGTGGAGTATGAGCATTGAAGCTTCCGAGACACAACGAAGCACATTTTCTCTGGAACAACGTAGACATTTATGTTCGGTCTCTCAAACAAACTTCGCCAAGGGTGGTCAGCAATGCAGGCCCACGCAAATTAATAGAGAAACAGCCATACTCTAGGCGACGAGATGGTATATCTGTAGCCATGTCCGTTACTGAGTCCTTATCCTCACTCGACATCAGAGATATTGTTGCTTTGAGGAATCGACTAAAGAAGTTACCGGTTTAAGGTATGTTGACGAAAACTATCCCATGGGTTGGCACAAAATGTCTTGGCAGAACATCAAAATGCTATACTTTTGCAGCGCAATAACTTTTCTATCATAATATTTGCAATGAAACTTTCCGCTGTAAACTTTTAGATCTACTCTAGAAGGACAACTATGTTACCACAAGTTTCTTGATAGGTGTCATTGTTGTTGAGTCACGGTGGTTTGCAAGAAGGGAGTTTTTGATGCTCGGTCGGAAACCCCTGAATTTTGTGCCCTGCCAATCCATGTAAGCAAACAAACAATCCTTTCTTTAATAATAAGAGCTCTTGACGCCCAGGCTTGCTACCAAATGCACGATAAGACATTCAGGCAGACGATAGCCAATTTGCAGAATTCCATATACTGTGGGCGTCGTCGATGAAATGCTTTTCTACGCCATTGTTGTACGATCTTCCATTGTCAGTAGTTGCATCGTCTCCAGAACCCGATCACCAAGCTTTATGTATCGGAAGAAGTACTCCATCATCCCTTCTTCACCGGAGCCTCCTATACCTTTTGATCTGCATGACTGTAAGTGTGCTAACACTAAGGTAAAGTCGACTTCCGATGTTCCGCGATGACCTTAAACCCGGGCTGATCCTCTTGTTGCATCTACCAAAGCCACAAGAACTCCGAACCTGTCGCTCGATCCCCACCCAAGACTTGGATAGAACAGAAAGCCGTATGAGTTTTCACACAGAAGCTCTTGATTGGACTGGAGAGATGTCTGAGGTTTGAGGCGTCCAAGTCTACGTTTGTGGGTTTCAGCGGACGAGCAAGAACCAGGTTGATATTAGAACGCGATGTTGGCAAACCCTCAAAAAAGCTCACACTTTTTATAGCCCAAGAATTTGATACATTTTATAACTATACTGAATAATAAAGCTCTAAACCTTTTTGAAAGACTCCAACTTAGGTATCGTAAACGAAATCGCGGATACAACGAAAATATGTTTATGATTCTATGGCCGTCTCCGCGTCAAGACTTTTCTCAAAAATCGAGAAATCTGTTAGATTTCTACTCCACATACCAACAAGCAATGAAATTCTTCTACAAATTCAACAGCCTATATTTTACTCTGTCTATCAAAGCATGTGAAGTTTCGAGAGTGTCATAAGCTGCTGTTGTTCAAGGAACGAGGATTTTTGGTTTTTGATTTTTGATTTCGGGGAGGGTAGCTCATCGACTTCTGCCTAGACAACTTTCCTGTGTTGCAGGTCGCGAGGCAGCGGGGATACAGGGAGCTGGGACGAAAGAGGCGCACCCGAGTTATAGCGATGGTCTAAGACACTACGTTGAATAGCTACGTTGACTTATGTAGAAAGAACATGGAAAAAGAATCTTCTTGGAGATGACCGTGGATTAGTCTTTATACACAGGTTAGAGGTAAATCCGGTCCAACACACCTACCTATGGAGGGTAAAGTGTTGGTTCGAATACGAAGTGCGAAATGAGTGGAAGAAATAGCCGAATACGAAGGCGGGGAAATAATGAAGTTGAATCCAGTCGCAAGCTGTACTGACTACTGAGTGTCTGGGTACGAGTATAAGCGCTCCATTTTTTGAGCAACGTTGCTCTGCACTAGGTACATGTCAGGTTATTAATC
This sequence comes from Pseudevernia furfuracea, assembly GCA_022315425.1. Lineage (NCBI taxonomy): Eukaryota > Fungi > Ascomycota > Lecanoromycetes > Lecanorales > Parmeliaceae > Pseudevernia > Pseudevernia furfuracea. Next base: position 548,453 of record JAIUPT010000042.1, read on the forward strand.
ATGCATACAACATATGAAGGCCAGGCTTCTTTTCAGGTTATCCATACGCTGGGACTTCAGCTTGTTCTCCACATCTGAACGACGCTAGGGCACCAAACAAGCAGTCTCCATATTATTTCCACGTGCTCGTCCAACAACATTTATCTCTCTCAGTGATTGCAGACTAACTATAACGGCTGGGGCCGTATTCTTTCGTCTGCAGCTACGGGGCCTTTTTCATTGGCCTATCCGCTCCCGGTAATCAAATGATATATGTCGATCATTTCTTCTGCGAACCCTTTAATTAAGTCAGCCTACACAGCCCTGTGGGCATGCCTTTAAGATCAAGCTGGTTCCATGCTGAGTTTGCCCTCTAAGATTGTCAGACATCTTCCATTTGCAACAGTACTTTAGTGGGCGAAGACAAAGCGAAGTTTGTGTGCCCAAAGCATGGCATTATGGTTCTCTTCTTGATCCCTCTAACAAGCCTTTCCATCTTCCACTTCCTTCGAGTAGCAATCGCCGCGAGCGGGAACTGCGATGTTGCACCTCTGTCACTGCCATGGAGCAATGTCACTGTATCTACCGACGGCGTTGCTGTCACGAGGGGCATAGAACTTGGCATCGGGACTCCCAATCAAATCTTTTCTCTCCGGCCCTCGACCACTCTCAACAACACCCGCCTGTCGAACGTGGTCGACTGCGGCTCGGAAGCGAACACTTCATGCGTTGGTGGGAAAGGTGGCGTGTACGATAGCTCGAAGTCATCAACCTTTTCAGTCTCGATCAAAGACCGATGGAACGGCAGCGCCGCTGATACCGAGACTGCCACTGGGTCTTACGTCTATTTCAACGACTTCATAGATTTTCGATCCAATGGCAGTATATTCGGGTTTCCCTTGGTTGAAGATTCCGACTTGGTATCTGGTGAGTAGTCGAAATCATCTCAGCCTGGCTATGCAACCGCAATGAAACTTTGTGGATGAGGACACTTCCCTGGATGATCAGAAGCAGTTCAGTCCAGACATTCTTGAAGGACTTGATCCACTCTGAGCGAAGGATCGGCTGACTAGTGTCGACATGCTCTAGGGACCGAAGCTGGTTTACCCCTCGGCGAGAACTCCTCCTTCTTGGCCGCTGTCACCGAATCCAACCTAGCGCCATCCAAAGCCTGGGGTTTATGGGCAGGAGACCGGTCGCTATCACCCGCCGACGGTGCCCTAACAATTGGTGGATACGACCCTGCAAGAGTGGCTGGGAATTTCACCACATTCCCTCTGGGTACTTGGACACTGCAGCAACCCTGTCCGCTCCAGGTCACCGTCAAGAGTATCATGTACAACCAACCAAATGGAAGTACTGAACTGCTCACGTCCGAAAACATGGTTGCCTGCATCGAACCTTTTCAGGATCGCCTCACCTTCACACCCGATGTGGCTCAAAAGTTTGCAAATGTCACCGGCTATAACTCCTCCTACAGCGGCCTGACTTATCCTACAGCCCAAGCGCCAGATGGTAGTCTAACAATAACACTTGAAAACAACTACACGACCATCGTTCCAAACTCCGAACTCGTCGCTTTAAAGAGAGGGTCAGACAGCCTCGGACACTATGCGATCACCAACTCCTCAATCGTCGAGACGGAGATCGTGTACAACGCCCGGAGCGACCCTGCGACCGTCCAGCCGACCCTGGGCGGCATATATCTAACATTCAACTATTTAGTTGTCGATTACGAAAGCGGCCAGTTCCAATTAGCACCCGCCGTGCCAGCAAACCAGCCCACCAGCTCACAAGCAATGAAGGCAATATGCACACAAACACCAATACCCACACCAACAAGCAGTCCCATTGCCAAAAACACTTCCAGCAAGACCGGCGCTATCGTGGGTGCGACACTCGGGGGAGTAGCAGGTCTAGCAGCAATCCTAGGAGTGCTTATATTCCTTTTCCGTCACCGCCGTCAGCGTCAGCATCCACGGGTCGAGGGATCAACGATTGCACCAAGCGAGGGAACGACCCAATGGACGACAGCACCAAGCGAGGGAACGACCAAATGGACGACAGCACCAAGCGAGAGAACGGCTCAATGGACGGCTAGCGTGCAATCGCCTACCCTTTCCGAGAAAGAGGCGCCCCAATGGCCATCGGAGCTGCCTCTGGTATGATATGGTCCCCCTCTCCAAAAGCCTTTCACTTGCGTGTGCTGACACATCCGCCACGACAGTCCCTCGCTACCTCTGTCCATGAGATGCCAGGCAGTCCAGGAGTGGACCGAGTTTCCCGTGCGCTCAATCGTCGAAGTCGAACAACATCAGATCTTACTGCGAACTACACCGCTTTACAAACATCCAACTATCACCAACGTTCTGGCACATAACTCCCTACCTTGAGCGAAATGTACAAAAATTGCGGTCGATGTAACCCTGACTACCGACCTCCAACCCACTTCCGCGGAGACCCCTCTCGTAGACAGTGCTTTAGATCGAATGGGTGCTTCCCCACGATCTTTGCCATTCCAAAGCTTCATGAGCATGTCCGGAGAAGCGAAACCAGCACGCCTCACAGAAAGGGTTGTGCATTAGAAGAAATATCACAGCATCCACTTGTGATCACGGCGCCAGGACTTTAACTTTCTCTTCAATGACCAGGATGCAGTGTCTGGCCAGGAAATGGAAGCCGAGGCGGGTGAGTCGCGGATAGACAAAGATCCAACACCACACTCCTCCACCACAAAGGAAAAGTGCATGCCAGAGAAGAATGCACGTACCCAAAACGACCCATCTCCACGCCGCGATGCTGCTAGCTCGGGATCCAGAAAACGGAGGATGATATATGACCTGCACCTGTGCAAGTGAAAAGACGATGGTTGATCACAGACGAAATCTAGACATGTACTCACATAGTCAATATTCATTTCCATGCAAAGAAAATCACGAAAGTCCTGTCATATGGACGCAGTAAGGGTATGAGTGAAGGCGTGACAGAAGACAGCGAGAAGTATTGAAAATGAGGTAGATTCAGTAGAAGGGAGTTCAAGGGTGAAGCTTCATGCTTTCCGAGGCGTGAGTGTCCCGTGAGTATTTTCCATTCAATTGACGAATGAGCCATCCATCCCAAGTTCATATCATGAGCACTAAACCCGTTAATCTTCAAATGACTACCTTATCTTTCGCTCCATTCGTACCGCCTTCATCATCCGCCTTCACCTCTGGCGGCATATTAACAGGTCCACCTGGCGAATCAGCAAACCTGGCTGTCAGGACCTCAACACCATCCTCCGTAACGAGTAAAGTGTGCTCAAATTGAGCTGTCCTCGATCCATCCTGAGTAGCGCTGGTCCAATCGTCAGGCCACGTCTTATCTCTGAAAGAGCGCAAACTGATCATCGGCTCGATCGTAAAGGTCATTCCCGGTTTCGCGATTCCCACAGCTTTGTTCTTGGCGTAGTGAGGTATATTGGGGGCGCAGTGGAAAAGCGAATTAATACCGTGACCGCAGTATGCTCGGATAACGCCACACTTTCTTGACTTTGCGTGTTTCTCAATGACTGTGCCTGGATCCTTGAAGGCCATGCCTGGCTTGACAAGTTTGATTGCTTCTTCCAGACATTCTCGAGCTGTCTCCACCACGCGGACCGAGTCTCGGTCTTTTAGAGCCTTTTCACCGACGTAGTATGTCTCATTGAGGTCACCATGAAAGCCGCCGTGGTAGAGTGTCACATCGAGGTTGATAATGTCACCTTCCCGGATCATGCGTTGGTCAGGTATGCCGTGGCATATGACTTCATTGATTGAGGTGCACACGGACTTGGGGAAACCCGAGTAATTCAAGGTTGAGGGATATGACTGGAAACCAAATGATCAGTGTACCCAGATGGGTTCCTACGGATCGAAACTTACGTCTCTCTTGATACACTCTCTGTGCACCACCTCGTCGATGTAGTCCGTTGTGACTCCAGGCTTGAGTTCTCTTGCGGCTGCATCAAGGACTTCCCTAGCCATCCGGCAGACTTTCCGCATACCTGCTTGTTGCTTTTTATCCAAGCAAGTGATTGTATTCCTCGCAGCAAATTTGTAGTTCGGGTTGCCACCCTCAGTCTTAGCATAATTTGGATGTGGTATGGATTCTGGAACGGGTCTTCTTTCCGATAGCGGGTATATAGGTCTCACGGATCCGGTAAAAACAAAGCTTGGGAACGGATTGTGTAGACCGGTTGCTGCGCTGCATCAGCTGAGGCTCAGGCTCACTGATAATGATACGTACAACCTGATTTATGAGTGGACTTATGATCTGACTGAGAGAGAGTCAGCGATTTGACTAGAGAATCTTGGAGGTGTGTACCTTACGAGGGCACAAGGTAGCTTACCCAACTCCTTTTGAAGCAGTCTTGCGAACAGAATGAGCTTTCTTTTCCAAGTTTCAGACATGTCGGACACTGCAAGGTACCAGCATCATTTGGGCAGTCCACGCCTATGCACTTCTTCGCTTCAGTCATGACTTCCGTAATAATGAGAGTCAGTCAGATAGATGCTTGCTGTGAAGTTGAAGGTGGGGACGATGAAGGCGCTCTGTCCTCAGGCCGTCACGAGCTCCTCTGTGGCTTCTGGTAATTCCTTAGGCAAATAATGCAGGCTTCAGGGTGCTAGTAGCCCCAATCGCTCTCTCGAGGCTGATGACAAGTAATCAGAAGTGGAGTGGTAGAGGACTGGAGAGCGCTGCGAGCCTCGGAAAGTGAGAAAAGCGCCAAGAACTCTAAGGCTGAAAGGAAAGCGCTAAGCATTTAGCGTGGGCATGAACTGCACCCTAGCCTCGGGGGAGTAAGGTAACTTTTGATCATGTATCAATAAAGTAAGGTACATATTGGGTGTAGGGCTGGCAAATTTCAGCCTTCTTTCACGCCAAGCTTTCGCAAAATAAGGTACTCTACCGGCACACGCTAACTTGAAGTTCACGCTTGGCTCCTTAGCTTCTGATAAAGTAATGTCATCATTATGCTGGTGATGGAGGCGAAACGATACTCCTTGAGTCTTGAACGCTCCTCGTCTTTGGGACACCACTACAGTAAAGACTATGGCAGAAGGAAGCAAGGCGCAGAAGGTTCTTGTGGTCGGTGCAGGACCTGTTGGTGCCCTCACAGCCCTTTATGCGGCAAACCGGGGAGACGATGTGCATGTATACGAACTCCGAGCTGGTAAGATCGCTTCTTTCCCACATTATATCCCAATTTTCAATGAGCACCATGCTATTCTCCCGTGTCCCTTCGCTTGAAAGAAGATCATGCCTTGCTCTACAAAAGGCAGAATATCCCTCAACAAGCAACCTCTCAATTAATAGATCTTCAAATTCGCAATTTTTCTTAGAGGGCATCACACAATCATGGGGTACTGAGCTCGCCGTCATCGAATACTAGATAAGAACAGGCCAACTTCTGATGAAAGCCTATTTTAGATTTGCGCGATCCATCTACGGCACCATTAAACTTTACAAAATCAATCAATCTGGCTCTATCAGAGCGCGGCATCAATTCCATGAGACGGTCACAGTGCGTTGGACTCCTTGAGGAAGTCCTCAAAGAGACCATACCAATGCACGCACGTATGATACACGGTCGGAGAAAGGGTGGCGAACTCTTTCAAGAATCTCAAGAGTACGATGCAAATGGCAGAGTATACCCTCCGCACTCCAAGTTAGCGTGAAGGAGGTATCTGACTCTTCCCAGTACATTCAAGCAGTAGATCGTGCAAGTCTCAACAAGCGCCTCCTCGACGCCCTGGAAAAGCTTCCAAACGTCACGCTGCACTTCAACCATAAGCTGACAGGTGCTGACTTCAATAAAAATTTGGCTTGGTTTGAGCAGCACGGCAATGCCAAAAAGACTGACCACGAGCAAAACCCTACTCAAAATGATGCCCTTTGGCATGATCAAAAGCGGGCAACCGAGATCTCTGTGGCTTTCGACCTGCTCATTGGTGCAGACGGTGCCCATTCTGCCACTCGTTATCACTTGATGAAGTTTGCTCGACTCGATTACCAGCAAGAATATATTGACACACTATGGTGCGAATTTCATATCGCCCCAAGGTCTTCAGATTCGTCCTTCGCAATTGATCCCAACCACTTACACATCTGGCCCGGGGGCTCCTTCATGTTCATTGCAATCCCCTCCCTCGACAAGTCTTTCACCTGCACTCTCTTCGCGCCCGCCAGCCATTTCAACTCCATATCCGAGAACCCTGAGCAGAAGCTTCCGAAGTTCTTCCGCAAGAATTTTCCAGGTGTTTGCCCGGAACTGATATCCATGTCGGACCTACACAAGCAGTTTCATGAGAACCCACACTTACCTTTAATATCTATCAAATGCAAGCCATATCACTACAAATCTAGCGTTGTCATTATGGGGGATGCCGCCCACGCCATGGTTCCATTCTACGGCCAAGGCATGAATGCTGGCCTCGAAGACGTCCGGGTTCTCTTCGACATATTGGACAAGCACAGCATCTACGGTTCTGGCACTCCTGATCATGCAGCTCGAAATCGAGCACGCGAAGCAGCATTAGATGAATATACCTCCCAGCGTGCTCCAGACGCCGCAGCAATCAATGATCTTGCTCTCCGAAATTACGAAGAAATGCGCTCTAGCGTCCAGTCACCGCTCTACAAAATGAGGAAATGGATGGAAGAGACCGTGAATGTCTATCTTCCAGGTCTAGGATGGAGGACGCAGTATACGCGAGTTAGCTTCGAGAACCAGCGGTACAGCGAAGTTGAGAAGGCCGTACAAAGACAAGGTCGGATACTGCTTGGCGTCATTGGATTAAGTCTCGTGGGAATGGGAGGCCTGACTGCGGTTGGAATATTCAAAAGAGACTATGGGAAAAATGTTGGGACATGGCTGAGCCAAGTTGGGAAATAATACAGACCGCAGTCAAGAAGCCGAGACGACATGTTGAGATGTTGGCCTCCTCGCATGAGAAGGAGGGCGACGTCAGAAACAGTGCACGGGCCTCTTGCTGACACACACAATTTTGAGACACGAGCATCGATAGATATGTTTAGTATGAACAGAAGAATATGCGGAGTCCACCGACTGGTTCCACAGTTGGAATCGTGACAGCGCATCGTCCATTGTTATCGGGATCTGTTCTCACCCACGTCGAATTGCCACGTTCTCGGAACATGCTTGTTTGCCTGTACTGCCAGTTGAAAAGACACATCGAGTATCTCTTACTCTCTCGAGCAGAGTCAGTTCTCGAACGCTCAGCAATCTCCAGCTAAATCACCGTCAGCAGGTGCAATTCCCAGAAACAAGAACAATCATGTTATCAAGAGTCATGTTATCAATCGACGACCCCAGTTCCGGTAAAGCCGAGGAACAAGCACCCGACAAGACCTCAGACTCACCCCGCGACACCAGTTCTGCCGGTTCATACCGAAGCGCGAAACAAGAACATCAAACTCACGAACGCCTCGAGTATTTAAAACAAGACATCGTAAACTTTTAATCTCTACATTCGACAAACCCCCGTGTCGCACTGACAGCGCTGCACAGAAAACCCTCAAAAACGGCTTACTCTCGCGGTCAATCAAGATAGGCAAATTGAGAGGAGCAGAAACGAAAGACGACAAACTCATCGAACAGCTTGAGGAAGAGAATAAATTGATCAAAGGAATGGTCGACAGCGATGAGAAGGCTGTCAAGAGGCTTGAGGAGGAGATAGAGAAGGAGCAGAAAGAAAAGAATGATCAGGTCGTAGACCTTGGGGACAATGCGTTGACGATAGACGCTGAGATCAATCAAGCTCCTTAGGTCTCTTACTGATGCCCTACCGAAAGTTAGCATTCGAGAGGCGGAGATGGATGAGGATGGCCCCGCCGAAAATCTATCGTCGGTCGATGCTCCTGCTGGAGGACTCGATGATTTCACATAGGTACCTCGAATGATGACGCGGCTCTCAATCATCTAGCAATCCTCTACTGGTTTATCTTATGTCATTGTCAGCTGCCCGTGTCGGTCACCCATAATCAAAGAACAAGCAATCTTAGTCAACGGGTGACATTTTCATGCCGCAGCGATTGCTAGAGGAAGATATCGCACTTGTGTTCAAACATGAAGCAGGTTGCATACTCCTTAATATAAAATGATATCTTGTACCTTTCCCTTCCTTCATTTCTCTGAATCGCAATCCCACGCGAAAAGCATTCAACATGAGCAGCTACAAAAAAGATAAAACTACCTTCTTGTGCTCAAACGACAAGGATCCAATCCCAACCAACCCACAAAACTTCAATGGTGCGTGGGACATACTCAACAAGGAACACCGCGAATCCAGAAGCAGATCGAAACCGATAACCACCAACTCAAAAAGCTGAAGAGAAACAACAACAAACGCCAGCCAGCACCCTAACCCTTGAATTCCCCTACCGTCTGACAACAAAAACTCCCAGCTCCAACCGCACCCTCATTCTCGTCAACAAAACCCGTACACATTACTCTCAGGCCCACCTTCATCTCCTCCTTCATCGACTTCTTCTCCGTCGAAAAGCCCGCTCGCTTCGATGCTGCAGAAGCCCCAACTCCTCAAGGGATTAGTGGGCCCCTCAGTGCGAGAGATCCAAAGAAGACAGGACGAGTTGAAGCGAGTGCAGCATGGCATCGAAAGCGAAGAGGAAAGAAAGCTTAAGACGAGTAATACAGCTGCAGGCGGGTCAGTTAATCAAGAATATAGCGTAGAATCTCTCATGAACGACTTTACATTTGGGGCCCCGAAAGGGTGGTTGCGAAGGCTGGGACGCTGGGGGCCTGGGATCTGATATGTCTGCAGTAGAAGGCGGGACACTTGTTGTCTATGAAAGACGCTAAGAGAGGTGCTGGGCGTGCATTGTATCGCTATCCTTTCCTGGAGGAATGCAGCCTCGAGGAGTGCTCAACTGCCAGGAGGCTGGGGATGCGATGTGGCTAGAGATTATCCTGACATCTCGCAGTAACCTGGACGTCCAGATCTTTTGGTGTATTGAAAGAATTCCCTTTCAGCTTTAATGATCCCAAGGACACTGAACTCTCCACCTAGTGCTCGACATCCCGTATCCTGATCCTATCTACTCCCAACCCAGCAACCCACTCCCCATACTCCAAGCTGCCCATAAACAGCCAACCACGCTCTTCCACCCCGCCGAACGACAGACAGCTAACCCCCCATCTCATCCCTATTCCTTACTCCAACCTTCCTAACCTCAGCCCACCTCTCTCTGATCCAACCCATCCGCCATCCGAACCGCCACCGGGCCAAAATCTTCCCAACCTCTTTCCACAATCGCAACCTTCCCACCACGCCAAGCAACCCTCATTGCCAGAACGATCAACCGACGGGAGATTTTCGTTGCCCACGCCCCATGGGTGTCTTACCGCACTCACACCACTGCCATCTCCCGTCATCACCTAATCCATCGCCTTCCCACAACACATCCTGCTCGCGTAAGAGACTTGCCAGATCGCGCCTCAAACGGTAGCCCTCCCCGCCCCCCCCTCCCCCCCCTGAGTCTTGTGCGTGCAAAATAAGTAAGAAAAGCAAATAGATCCCGAGATACGGTGTGACGTTGGCTCATTCCGCCAATTCCCTCGAGCCAAATTTTTGTTTTAAAACGTATTACGCTAGCGAGGATCTGCTTAATAAAAACATACATAGTCACTATCTATTCATTCCACTGCGATGCCGGACGGGTAATGGGGACGCGCAAGATCTCTCCCGCACCACTCGGAAAAGGCCCTGGCCCTCGGAGCGCTCCATGGCTGTCTGGGGAGGGTGGGGGGGGCGGCCCAACCTTCCCGTCCGGCCATACCGGCTCGCGTGCTCTTCTTGATATTCTCCAGCAGCACCCGAATAAAGCGCATAAGTGTAATCAAAATCCAAACCCTGCCGGTCTTGGACGTGATTTTTTTCCCAGCCACGCCCCGACTTGCTCCAGCTGAGGTCTTTCCCATGGGGATTCGGGGTCAGATAGTACCCTCTGGGAGTATGGATAGGTCAATGTGTAAGTCCGAGCGCCGTATCGGACGGGGAGAAAAAGACGTTGACTATTGGGACCGAAAGCATTGAGGACATGGGGCTCAGTCGGATCTTTGTGGAATCATCGGAGAGTTTTCCAAACGGGAAGGCAGCTGCTGGGCTTGGCTCAGCTGCGCGAATAACCCTCCTGGAGCCACGCGGGCACCAACGCTCAGAAAATCTAGTGACTTGAGAGTCACAGCCTTCATCAGAAACCTATCGGCATACCGTAGCTCTATATTGTCGATTGTCGTCTTCGTCACCTCGATCGGCGTGCATCCGCTAAAAAGGCATCATATGGCTGAATATGGTGCGAAATATAAGACCTGGCCGAATGCTGGTGGCCGGAAGATGCACAAACGACTCGTCCCTCAAGGTCCAGTTGGAGACAAGCATCAACTCCTTGGCCTCAGGTGGGCCTGCAGCGCTTTCTGAAACTCTTGGAGGACATCAAGAGATGTTGCAAAAAGATACAGACTCGAGATTCTCGGAAAAGCCCCCTAAAGACTGGTTAGTTGGGTCAAAATGGAGGTAGGGACGATCGTGGGGTCCGATTTCCAGACAGGTAAGCTGCATCTGGTTCTTGCAAAGAAGGATCCAGCTGTCCAAGGAAAAGGGGTCCTAAGCTGTCCAACTAAGAGGTTGTTAGCCTGCATGTACCAGCTGCATGTACCAGGAGAATTGTTAACATAAGAGTATGGGTCATAAGTCATGCATATAGGGCCATCCGAACTGTATTTTTTCTAAGTCCTACGCGAGAGTATTAGATAACGTAACAATCAGACCAAGTATTAGATAGCTAATTCAGTGTATCTGAGTCTATAACGCTACCGAAATATCGAAAAATGAGTTGATTTTAAAGTAGATTCTCCCCTCACCCCGTAAGACTACCACTGTAGGACTTGGAAAAAATGAAGTTCGGATGGCCCTATATGCATGACTAATGACCCATACTCTTACAAAAAGGTCTCGAGCTTGTCCTGCGACTTATTTCTCGGGAGACCCTCAAGCAGCAATCTGACCATAAGCTGAGCCTGCTCGATGGACCCTTCGATATCTTCGGCATCTTGACTGCTGTCTTCTTTCCCCTCGGTACGACGACGGGCAAGAGCATTGAAAACTTCTACAGCACCCAAGTCGAGGTGTGTGATGTGCTGAATACCAGAGTTGAAGGGGCTTGCGAGCCCACTTACACGTGAGTCTCGTAGACCTCCCAGCTTCAGCGACACAGTCTGGTATAAGAATGGGATAGCGATTTCGCGGACAAGCTTCGAGGTTAGACATAGAGACTTCAAATCCCTAAGTCTCTGGACGTAGCTGATTATTTGGGCCCGTAGTTCAGGGGGGATGGCGTTGAATTCGTGAGTTACTCTTAAGGTTGATGATCAACTGGCAGGCGGTAGCCGATTCATCTCGCACAGTTTCTTGGGGAAAGGAAAGAGAAACTGTCGGGGTTGTGTTAGACGAACGTTTGACAAGTTTCAGGGCTTGGCACTTTTTCCCCGAGACCAACCGAGACAAGAGTCCCGAAAAAAAGATGATGCAGGTGGGCATATGATCCAGATGGAAGCCTCCATTAACCGCTTTCCTCTATATTTTGACCCATTTTTATCACCGATACCCCTCGTACTAAGACTATGATGGGCATATAAAAGTGTTATAAGCCCCTGAACGGACGTATTGATCGCTCACGCCCTTCGAATATATGCAGGTTTGAGGTGATAAAGGTCGGGATGAAATGCCTGTCCACGTCAAAACGTACAAATGCAAAGTGGTCCCTGAAGGGAAATCCCCGGCGATCTCGTTGAAAATGGGGACAAGTTGATGAAAGGAGTTTAGTCTTGAACATCGGCAGGGGCTGAATGATCAAACAATGCAGGGACCCTCGGACATAGATCTTAGCCCCGGACCTAAGCGCTTGGCACTAAAAAGTCAATGACGAGCAGTTGCATCCAAGGAACCGCAAACATAAACACTTCTCCTGGGTGCTTACACCAAATTTTGAATAGTGTCGGCCGAAGTGTTCTCTTTCCAATCATGAAGATTAGACGATAATATCCTCCTCAACTTGGAGCTCACCGGCGCAGACATGCGGGACCCTATCCCAGCTCCAGCCTCGCTCGTCCAATTCGCCAATCCACTAGCCCGAACGCTCTCCCTTCGCACCCTTCCCCTCCACGCCCACGAGATCCTACCTTCCTTCACCCTCTACACCTACCTGAACAGCTATGTCGCGCCCATTGCATCGGAACGGTTGTTCCCGGAAACCTACCCCAGCCTCCGTCCGCGCACCAAAGTCAATTGGAACGCCCGCGCTGTTTCGCTTCTCCAATCATGTTGCATAAATACGGCCGCGCTAGCTGTGATATACTTAGACAAGGATCGCTGGGCAATGGGGCCCAGAGAGAGGGTTTGGGGCTATACCGGTGCAAGCGGTATGGTTCAGGGTTTCGCGGCCGGATACTTTCTGTGGGATCTGGTGATTAGTGCGGAGAATATGGACGTGCATGGGCCAGGAGCGCTAACGCACGCGGTGAGCGCGTTGGCCGTGTCGTTGTTGGGATTCGTGAGTGCTAATTAGTCGGGGATTGAAAGCGAGGGTGAGGGCTGACTAGCGCCCAGCGGCCATTCTGTAATTATTACGGCCTTAACTTCGTTCTCTATGAATTGTCGACGCCTTTCCTCAACATTCATTGGTTCATGGACAAGCTCGGCATGACTGGATCGACGGCACAGCTCATTAATGGAATCGCGCTTATCACGACTTTCGGGGCTAGTCGCTTGGTCTGGGGCACCTATCAGAGCGTTAGGATGTATCAGGACATCTGGACTGCGTTCGAGACGCCTGGAGGCTTGCCGGTACCGCCTTGGCTCGCGATAGCGTACGTCCTCAGCAACACGACGCTGAGCGTCTTGAACTTTTATTGGTTCGGAAAAATGATTATGACCTTGAGAAAGCGGTTCGAGAAGCCGGACAACGAAGATGATGAACTCGACACAAAGAAGTAATGGTATGAACATATATGGCGCTATTGTAGATCATGTATAGACTCTACTTAGATCGCACACAGACTAGTAGTGGAGAGAAACAAGGCGCACTTGCCATATAAATAGTAAGCAGCAATATAATCCGTGCCGAGACTGATCCACGCTGCAAGAACTTCTAACTGCGGCTAACTATCGGCAAGATCCCCCCAAAAAAAACTACTCTTACACCGGTTTTTGGGCTTCATCGTGAAATGCAAGATGGAATCACGATTGAGAAGTCACCATCAAACAGTGAAGAAACTCTCCTCATCCATGTAAACTTATTGATATCCTTAGATTCTTGATGCCGTTTCGATTCGCGTTTCTCAGCATCTCATCTGCCGGGCTTGAAATATTCCGGGATCCCCTCGAAAACGTGATAACGCATAGCCTGCCTACACTACTCTACTCTATTCAGAAGCCCCCCTAGGCGTGAGACCATCACCACCTCACCACGCATCAACCACCCCTTCTCCCGGCCTATTCTCAGACACGAGCCCACCCCCCACGACGCCCATCCCATCCCTGTAGATCTCAAACAGCAAACCCCTACTCCTCGCCTTGGTCCCCTTGCACAAAAAAAATCAAAAAATCCCTTCAACACATCAGTCAAGTCCTGCCACGTAACCGCCCTTCCAAACGTCGCCACAGCCTGCACCCACACGCTAGAGCCCGCGTGGTTGTATTGAAAATGGCCGTTGGCCATTGGCAGGTTTGGGAACGTTCCATGATTGTCAAGGACCTCGTTGCGAGCGCCGCTGAGGGTGCCGGCGACGTCCCAGAGGGGGAGAGGGTTTCCCGAGGGTGTTGATCAGAAGACCGATAGGAGTGCCAGGGACGGGTACGACGGCGATCCATGTTGGCGGCGGGGTTCGGTGAGGAGGTTGTCGGATTCCGAGGGCTATCGGATGGGTCGTTTGCGTGGCGTCGCTGGGGAGAGATGCCTTTGATAGCACTGGCGGCGACGCGAGACGGATTTGCGAGAGGGATCGCCCCGGGACCATACTGCAAGGATCCGTGGCCGTGCGGTTCCTCGAACGGATAGATCTCGAACTCGAATTCACACGCCCACAGATGATGCCCACCAATCAAATCGCCACTCATGTCGCGAAGGATAAGGTCCAAGAGGAGCCAAGAGATCTCTTTGTCGGCATAGGCCTTGATACCGATTGAGACATGGCTGCCATCCGCACGATACTGAAAAACGCCGTCAGGAAGATCATCATGTGGATGAAGTTGGACCTTAGAACGGATGCTCTGTCGTGCGAGTCTGAAGCACAAGGATATGGCTGATTGCGGAAGGGCTGGGCCGAAAAAATGGTAAGAAAACACGATGCTGCTTTCGTTCAGAATAGGTGAGGGCACGGAATGGTTCGCATTGATCAGCGCCGGCTTCGAGATGCTTGTCATATGTAGCTGCGGGGAACTCTCGTTGGCCGCTCGTTTTGAAACATCATTGCCTTGGAGACCGCTACCCCACAGCGATCCATAGCCTACCCTGCCCTTATCCTCAACGACAATCTCAAATCGCAGTCCACACGACCTCCTGAGTCGTGATGCGAAGTACTGTATACCCAAAAGAAGCTGATTCAACAAAGACCAAAGTACTTGCTTATCGACATACTCGTAGACTTTGATCTCCAACCCATCGTGGCGCTGTAGGAAAAAGCCGTCCGTAATAGACTGGGTAGGATGGAGAGCCACGTTGGTCGAAATTTTGTCGATGGCGAGTTCCAGAGTCTCAATTACCCTTCTAAATCTGAGCGGGCGGCCCAGAAAGGTAAAGGTCAAATCGATCGTTGTGTCAGGAATGTGAAAGTGGATGCTGGCTGTGAGATTTTCGGGAAGCGGCACCGAATAATCTGCATTGAGCAATGGAAGAGCCATAGAGTCGACCGGAACGGAGTATTGCATCGATGAGGGGTTTGGCATTGGATCGGATGGCGAGGCAGGAATACTGATGTGTGGGTTCACAGTCTTGTTGGCGGCTGGCAACGACACCGCGAGCAAAGCCGCTATTGCGATTGGAGCGCTGTGAGATTGTAAAACAAGCGCCCACGCCTTACGCATTGTTGCTTTAGAGCAAGTCTTCGAGGTTCCACGCTTTGATGAACTCTGAGATGGGCAAAATCTTACCTTGACCGACTGCTTCCAGGAAAGGTTCAATAGCACGACAGTGCGAGACGAGCCATAATGTTTTATCAGATAGTACGTTATCTTTCGATGGCGACTTGCGATGGCGGAAGTTGAGCCATATCCGCGATTAGAGGAATTTGCAGTCTAACGGACTGCAATAGTAAGCTTGCCATTATAATGGGGAAACATGCGACACATCACTTGAAGCAGCCAGAGGGGGTTGAACGAGTCCTATTGAGCTAAAAATACCGTCAATGCCTAAACGTCCTGTGACAACATGCTAGAGTATGCTCTCCAGACATTGACAACAGTCTAGAGGCGAGTAGGCACCATCTCTTCTGGAAACAGTGTCTGATTGGTGCCACACTGCTCGCAAACAATTCGATCGAATTTCCAATAGTTACTGTAACACTTGGAACACTCCTCCGTATACCAATATTTATTCGCCTGGGCACGGAGTACGTCGAAAAACCGAGGCAATACTTCGATCATGTATTCGGGGGCCTGAGTCCCGGCGTCCATCAACTCAGGCATATCCTGGATTCGCTGAAGATTCAGTGCACCGAACGCCACAACCAAATCTCGAAGCCCACGATCGCTGTCCAGAGTGGTTGCATAGATGGCTGGTACGACTTCAAGTACGGATGTAAACGCTCGCTGTCCGTGCAGTGCCTTCATGGCATGATCGAAATTCCACAGAGCCTCCTTTTTGAGATCCTTGATATCGTATTCATCGCCCATTGCATACATCATGACGTGAGTATAGAGTTCAGACACAAAGAGTTCTTCTTTCTCCCCATCTACTTCTATCTCGCTGCCAGAGTACTCGACCATGTAGAGATGTTGGAGCATTCGATGAACCAAATGGGGCCCATGTTCTTTGAGCTCGATAAGTCTGTTGCGACTCTCCTGGATGGGAGCTTAGTCTGAACCCAGTGCCAAAAAAGAGAGGGACACTACCTGAAAGCAACCGCTGCACATTTTACCCAAGACATTTGACCCCAGTTGTAGGGCGAAACTGTGGACGTTCCACGTCTTTTTTCCGCAGACGAAACGCACGTCGGCCCCCTCTGGATTTTCGAATAACCTGCGAAATTGTCAGGAACGAGGTCACTTTCAGGTTCGCAGTCGTTGAATCGCACCGGGGTAGCTCATCAATGCGATGTTCCGAGGAGAGCGGGGTCGAGTCCGCCATGATCTATAAGAAACTCGGTTTCAGGGCTTAAAGAAGGGATGGAGATAGGTAAGTGGCCACCGGGTGAGTGACTTGCGAGGATTGACAAGACGTGAAGAAGATAGTTGTGAGTTCACTGATAAAGATGACGCGGTGGTCGTTTGAGAAAATGGAGATAGTTGCCCGAACCTTCCATTTTGGTCATCGGCAATCCCAAGTCGTACTGCAAGTGCAAACCACACCTAATGTTAGCCGTGCAAAAGTATTGAAGAAATCAGTATTTTTAGTCAACTGACCTTGATAGGGTAGCTGAACTTCAGAGTTATCACTTTCAGGGGACCCTGGGGCTTAATTGAATAGCTTGGATGGTGGACTCTGATTTTGAGATGCAGCACCTTCGCCGTCTCACCGTCTACCCATGATCGCTGACACCATATGCCTTCCTCCATTTTCCCAGCTATCCCAGCAAAGACCATATATCACCGTATCTCTTCCCAGATGTCCCTCGGAACCACCACCAGGTATTTCCCTCCCTTTCCCCACCTTTCCCCTTGCTATGCCATCCCGGTGGACGCATTGCCACCTCAGCACCCCCTCCTTGACAAATCCCATCCTTTCCGCCACACGCATCGAAGCCTTGTTCCCGCTTCCACAATCCCACTGCACTCTCCTCAGCCCCAATCCATCCCTCTCGTTGGGGTCAAGCGCGTACTGTAGAAGTAGACCAATAGCGTTGGAGGCGACATGAGTACGTTGGAAAGAAGGCAAAACAATGACTGGGCCAATCTCGATAGAGAGATTGCTTGGAGACGCGTTCTGGAAACCAATGAGGCCAGCCAGAGCACCTGATGGAGACTCTGGGGACGGAGGACGGGTCTTGTCAATTATGGCGTAGAGGAGCTTGGAAGGGTCTGATTTCTCGAATGTCTCGACGTAGGACATGAGTTCGTCGAGTGTGGCGAAAGGTCCGCTGTTCAGGTGGGCGTAGAGCTCAGAGTGAGGGGAAGAGAGGGCAAAATAGGGCAAGCCGTGGACTGGAGCCTGTCAGTGAAAATCAGTCTCGAGTGTAGAAAGAAAATGGGTCCGGTCCAAAATGTGAAGGCACACGCTGAAAGACGTCAACACTACGCGGTCGCTGGAGAGATCCTTGATCTGGAAGTGGAATGCCATGGTAGCAGACAGCTGGCCGCGAAGATCTTCCCTTCACCTTGTGCTCAAGTCGGCATCCGCTCCATGCCAGGGCTTCCGTACTATCCCGGATAGGTCTTGACACTCAACGTCGCTAGAAGGAATAAGCACTATTTGGTAGAACTGCTGGACCTCTCGGAGGCTCGGATCTCTGTAGTCAAATTCAGAAAATTCACAACACTGAATAGAATATTTCATGTGAATTCATATTCTGAATATGAATACGAATATATTCAGAATATATTCAGAATGTAAGGGCGAAGCGGGTTGCTAGGGCTAGGGCTCGCTTGCTGGGCTGCGAGCCACGCAGTCAATGCGAAGATTAGGTGTAAGTTTTAGACTCGGTATGAAATGAAGTACACGAGTCAAAGGCAATATGTAGGAGCTAGGAGAATGAATACCACCTCCAAATAATGGGCACCTCCTTGATCTACTGGGCAAGCGTTGACTAAAGTGATAGCAGGTGGTAATCTCGCTACGCCTATCATACTCTGGTGGCCATGTACATTGAACTTGTAAGAGAAGGCTGAAGCTGATGTTACAGGCTGCAACGGCTACAATGCTTCTTCTAGGTGTACTAGTAATGGGCATGCGCTTCGGCTCTCCACAAGTGAACTTTGCTATGGGGAAGAGATAGTGGTCTGACTGAGATGGTCGACCATTCTTTGTTAGCCATGAGGTCTTATACCCATGGTCCTCCTCCATAGATCTACATGCTGTCTATCATTCATCCACTGTAGCCTATGAGAACCACATCCATTGAGATCCCTAATCATTCGGAACCCTGTCCAATCTTCAACTTGATCACATAACTTGAGATTGACGTTGATCTTCTCACGCTCGGTCTTGACATTTGTCCTGGTCATCGATATCTCAGTCATATTTGGCTCAGTCGGCCAAGTGAACCTTGCGCAAGCCTTCTTCCAGCTCATCCAAAGGACAAATGACATCCCTGAGGAACGCAGCTTGCAACTGATCGCTTTTCAGATCATCCCCACAAGAGAATACGCACTCCACAAGCTGTTCCACAATGTTATGATACTTGATGCCCATGATAGAATTTTTGCACTTTGCCAGTCTTCTTGCAGTAAAAAATTCTGTGTGTTGATGGCCGTTTGTTAGATCGCTAGGCTGCTGCAAGCTTTCAAGGCTAGCGGCGTGTGCTATTTCGAGGAGTACAACGCCAAGGCTGAACAGGATTTGGTTACGCGCTATATGAGGAGAGCATGTTGAAGCGAGTGAAAGCTGTCCATTATTGGGCCTTTTGACTTTCACGTTAAGGTGCGGTGCGGAAAGATTGGGTAGCTCCGGTAATTGAGTCATTTCGTCGACGCCAAAGAAGAGGATGTCCTCACTCCTCCAGGACAGCGGAAGCCACGGTGTGGCATGATATTGGAGGACTGCAATGGCTAGGCTTTTGGCAAGGCCTATCCGCTCATGGACGGGAATACCACCGACAATTCTAGGCTTCGATTTCGATCGGATGAGTTGTCCCAACGAGGTTCCCTTGCTTGATCGACATTGCGACGCAATTGGTGAAGGATACACGTAATGTTTGCACCTTTCCGTGTTCTCGAGAACCCCGACGCAGACATTTGCTTTTCGAGGTTCGCGGAAACACCGACGAAGGTCGTCGCAGAAATCTCTCTTCATACAATTCTGCGATGAGAAAGCGTCCGAGGCCATCGTAAGCGGAAGGCCTGGACTAGGTGCTGGATCGGATATTTGAAATCTCACACTCTTTTTTACCTTCTTCGGATGATGATCCACGGCAGGCTCGATTTGTCGTTTCAATGTCTTTCCGAGTTCATTCAGATCGGCAGGTTGATCGCTACAGAATGTGGTAGTGCACTCGTTGATGGTGGAGTCGACCACGAACCATATTGGCTCCCTTGAGCCCGGAGCGCCTGCCAGAGTCAAGTGTGTAAAACCCACATTGAACTTGACTTGTGGCGCAGAGTCTCCACTCCGAACCACCTGCTCGACTTGAACACGGAAGTGGGCAAGATGTTCCGTATGCTTATTGCAAGCTTTGCCAAGAGCTTCATAGACTCGTCGGGATGCTTCACCAATGGTCTGGTACTTTCGAATGTCGTCCACAGTGTCTCGGGAGGGCTTTGATAGATTTCGTATCGCTGTCGGAGTCAGCTGCTGCGTCTGACTGAACAATGTTCTAAGGTCATCATTGTGTGAGCGTAGTGCAGCAATGTTTCGATCTAGTCGCGATTTTGAGAAGCTGAAGCACAACTTCTTTCCAACGTTATGCCTCCAGTCTTTGGGTCTCATAGGTTTGGGAATCGCCTAGATACTAAAGGTCAGCAACAGGGCTTCCAAAGCTGCTACCACCCTACTCAGAATGCTAAGTACCTGCCGTTCTTGATCTACTATGGCGCCGAATCCTTCGTTCTCGACCTCTACATCTAGGAGACGCTCTTCAATCATTTCAATGATCGCAGTACATGCCTGCCATGATTCGCCGAGCTGCTGCATAAGTTGGGCGTCTATGTCAGCGTCTGACCAGGTCTCCCGTGAGAGTAAATTGAACATGCTGGAAGCAGCATCGTGATCAATGACCTCTTCCAACAGATTGCGACACTCATTTCGAAAAATTGTCCTTTGAATCCTCAACTCTTTCGAGTATGTTTTAGCTTCCTTCGCAAATCGGTTATATCGGCGGAATGGGCATAAGACACTGTCGTAATGTTTGGCGGCGGAGAGGATGAGCGGAAGAATCGCCAGCGCCAAGCCGGCGGCCTCGAAGCCGGACATCGCGCACTCAACGGAGACAAAGATAGACACAAGGTCGCACCACTGTTGACCAAATGTAGAGCCTAGGAGGGAGAGATAATTCTCTCGAGAATAGCTTGACACTGAAGACTCTGGTCTGAGCGTTGACAGGAGCGTTGATGTGCACATTTGCACAGCCCATCGTCCTTATCCTTTCATTAGCCTATCATTGGCGACAAGGCTACGAGGCTACCATGCGGGGCAAAATAGCTGAGATGCTACCCTTCGTATCGACATGGTGCTTCCTACAAGTCCCGCTGGATCATTTCTAGCGCTGTGGTGCAAAGTATTCTGCTTGTTGTACAGACTGTGACTGACGATACTATCAACGCAATCATGACCGATGCAGTCAAAACGATCAGCGACGCTGATAGTGAGCAGAATCGGACACAAGAATGGCTTGACGCCCATTCTGATCCATCTCCTGATCTTCGAGGAGGCCTGGTCAACAGCGAGGATGATCAGGGTATTGCTGCCCGTCTCTACTCGCTGTGTCTAGGCGTGCTCCGACAAATGTGTCGACAAGAACAGTACAAATCATCGAGTGGAGATAGTATGTCTATATTGAAAGAAGAGGTGGCAAAGCTATATCTATGGGGGGAGGCGTTCAGAGATGGCAAACTTGACAGAGCCTTGGAGTACTCTGATGAAGTCCGAAGCAATGTATTGGAGTCACTTGGAGATATTGGAAGACTGCTCCTACGTGGTAAGGACTAGCAGGCCTCGAGAAGAAAACCGCCCAATATCCAATATCCGATATCGTTGGCGACGCTGACTAGTCTAAAACAGAAGTCTGGCCGTCATCTATCTCAATGCCCGAGTCGTCTTTCTCTCAAAAGCCCATACAAGAGTTGAAGTATCTTGTTGAACAAGCGAGAGCAATCACATCCAGCCAAAAAGGTGTAGTAATAGAAAGTGCAGGAGGTGAAGAAGGAGGATCTGATACCGATGATGATGATGACATCTCGGAGGCTGATGTCACCGGCGAGATTTTTGAAGAGCTTAGATTACACACTCGATGGCTTACGCAACTAGCCCCCACCTTGGAGCAAAACCTGATACACGCAGAGAACGCCAGGTACCAAACCTCATGCCGTAGAGGCGCACCTTTTTCTGTATCTGGTCCGGCGGTCATATACGTCTCATTGGTTCGGGAGAAATTCAGACAAGCACAGAACCAGCTGGTCGAGCGACTAGGAGAGGCCAACTGGCAAAGACATGTTAACGTGCGAACTCGGATAGAGTCTTCGCTTGATGTTGCTCCGCCTGCTGAAGAGCTAGCCGTCGCCAAGTCCCTATTTCGACCATATTCAGCTTTCCATGACTCGGGTATTGGTACGAGCGTCCAGGGGCAAACGCAATATGCACCATCACACACGTCATTTCAATCGAGCAACA
This sequence comes from Pseudevernia furfuracea, assembly GCA_022315425.1. Lineage (NCBI taxonomy): Eukaryota > Fungi > Ascomycota > Lecanoromycetes > Lecanorales > Parmeliaceae > Pseudevernia > Pseudevernia furfuracea. Next base: position 570,188 of record JAIUPT010000042.1, read on the forward strand.
AAGAAGGGGAGCTTGAATCTTCGCGAGTCCCAGTAACACCTGTAGAGGTACATGACGGTAGACCTTTCCAGTGTTTTCTTTGTAAATCCATGCTCTCGAACATCAAAAATCGAGTCGATTGGAAGTGAGTCTCTTCAAATCACAGTCTGTTTCCATGGGGCCTAATCATGACCTACTTCTAGAATGCACATATTCTCAGACCTGCAACCATACATCTGTACGTTCACTGAGTGCGGAGATAAGCTGGCACAATTCCCTAGTCGAGCCGCATGGGCTGAGCACGAGTTTTCCAACCACCGCACCACGCAATCATGGACTTGTCCAGAATGTGCTGAAGACTTTCTCGAGGTTTCTACCTGGGAGGAACACCTTCAAGAAATGCATCGTCTTTTCTTTCCTGGTCCAAATTTACAAGTTGCAAAGGACATGGCACTCAAAACGGAAGCAAGACGGATCGAGGATGATGAGTGCCCTCTCTGCCGTATTGTTGTTGGCAAGCCTCGCCGCGGATTTGTCAAGCATGTGGGGCGACACATGGAGGAAATTGCGTTGATGGCCTTGCCACGAGATGTAGAAGAGGACACAGAAGAAAGCTCTTTGAGCACAGATCATACATCGCTTGAGAGAAGCAGCCAAAATTTTGACTTAAAGCTTCCAACCGAGAAGGACAGAGAAGAACCCATTTTCAACGATCACCCTGCAGAGCATATAGCTGCAGTCAACGCTAACCGAGCGTTTGTCCGCGTCAACGAGGATGATGCGAATAGTGTTCTCAGGTTGACGGATGAGGAAAAGGCTCATGCGAAAGCGGAAAGAGTGTGGCCATATAAGTGCGCTGACTGTAGAAAGAAAAAAACCAAGGCACGTGATTCATCAGTAACGAACATGCTTTCAACACGCTTATAAATCTATCTAGTGCACTCATAAGCTGCGCGGAGATGTATCCATCGAGTCGAGTGATGAGCGGACCCCTAAAACTCCATGGATCGAGCCCCCGACACCGGACTATGGCCCTGGGCAGCAGAATCCTCTATTCTATCAATCCCCTCTATTCTATCAATCCCCTTGAAACCCCAGAATTGGTAAATCCGAGAAGGCGGCTGGCACAAAAATGAACGCATTCAAGGACCAAGCAGGCAATGAGCGTGTTCAGCTCCAAACCAACGAAGGTACAGGTGCTCACATGGATAATATGAAAGTCTCGGGCATCTTTGCGGACTCTGAATTCGAGACCCCGCGTCGCAGACCTGCCCCTCCTGGGCGATGTTGTATTTGTAATAGCGGTAGTACACGGAGGTGGCGGACTGGTCCTGACGGTCCTCGGAACTTTGTGTAATGCATGTGGTCTACGTATGTTATCTGATCATATCAATATGATGTTACACTGACAATCATGTAGGCTATGACAATTTGAAAAGAGAAATCCGTCTAAAAGTGTTGACAGAAGGCAATGCTGCTTCACAGAAATCGAATACAGCAACGTTTGAGGGAGTAGTCAACGTGAGAGCTTCAATTATTTCAACTCATATTTAAACCCATCTAATTCGTACCCTTCTATAGGACAATTACTTCAATCGCGATTTCAACAATTCGGATCTACTTCAGAACTTTGATTTCGAGCAGGTTCTGCAAACGAGTGATCCATTAATCAAATCCGCGGAGCATAGCGCCAAGGCAATCGTGCCTGAGGTGGGAGAAGCAGACAAACCGGGACAAGGTCCCAACTGAGTCAATGCGGATAGTACGATTTAGAGATATGGCATCATCGAGGGGGGGAAGGCCAGTGTGCAGTGGGCTGTCATAAAGGCTGGTAAGCGACGGCGACGGTTTACAGAGAGAAGATGAATGAAGCGTGACACTACAGAGCCAAAGCGTGCCCGATCGGAGAAGTTCGATAGGCAATGCAGATTCACAACAGCGTAGGCATTGCTTTTTTCCGGAAATCCGTGTGCACGGTGATTGGGATGTAAGAAAGGCAAGGTTTCACTGTTGTTACGCAAGATCGAGCTAATCAAGGTTGATATGGAGTTTTTGCAACAGAAGGGCAGAGCAAGAAGGAATCTGAGGATTGGTTCGTTTCTTTTGAGCGGTGCGGCTAGTTAAGACAACGTGCCCATGCAAAGGAATCGTCAACGATGACGACGGCTATCCACCTCCATTTTGCAACATTGTACATGATTACGATTGGGAAATCGTGCAACAGGTTAGAAATTCCACCTTCGCAGACTGGCATTCCAAAGGCGAAACGCTGTCATAGGTTAATGCCATCACCTTCGAGGATGCTCATTCACAATTTTTTTCTCTGTCTTTTCAAGGAAAGGTTTTGCATGACGCATCGAAAATAAAGAGAGAAAACGGAAAAAACAGACGCACCGTCCTTCAAAAACCGAAAACCATACATTTTGACATTTTTTCCCACGTGGCTGTATCATTGCGATGTTTCATTGCACTTGTTTCGCGCTCGTAAGAGCTATAGGTATACAGAAAATAAAAAGCACCGCAACACCATTGTACCAGCGCCATTAGGAACCGAACCTAATACGAACGAAATACCTCCGCAAAACATATACTATGCGACAACTTAGCTAACGCACGCATTTCTCCATCGGAATAAGAACCGACACAGAAACATTCTCTCGTGGAGCGCATGTGCGGTTGCGCATCACACCGTTCCGAACAGCGAAAAGAATAAAACTCCATACTTTCCGCTTTCCATCCTTCATCAAAACCCTATCTCCCTCTTTCCTCCAAAAAAAAAAAAAAAAAAAAAAAACAGTAACAACGATGAATCTCCCCCTCCACTCTCTCATCCTCGCGATCACCCTCCTCATCCTCGCCTCACCATCCCTCACCCTCACCCTCCCACCCTCAACCACCCTCACCCAACTAAACACCACCATCCTGGCCCCGGCCCCCATAATCGGCACGCCCACCTGCCGACGCCTCCCCGGCGGCTTCACCCTCCTCGTCTGCGCCCGCCTCCTCGCCGGACTCAAAAACCTCCCGGACTACAAAAAGCAAGAGATCTGGTCCGAGTACGCGACGGGCGAGTACCGACTCCCGGTCGTCTTCATCCAGACCGACCCCGTGACGTCGCAAACGTGCCACCTGACGATGGACCTGTACGAGCCGGGCGTGCCGGCCACGGCGTCGGAGACGTTTTCGCTCGAGGGGGAGCAGAGGGATCTGAACCGGATCTACTTTGATTGTCTGAAGAAGTACGGCACGGCTGGGTTCATGAGGATCGGTTTGCATGGGAACATTGCGGCGTTGTTGGGGCCGCCGTTGGAGGAGTCTGAGGAGGGAGAGTCGGAGGGGTTGGCCGCTCTAAGGAATGGGACCAGGAGTGCGAGGGTGGTGGATCTGACGGAGATCCGGGAGGGCTAGGAATCAGAGTGATGGTCGGAAGACGAACCATTGAAGTTTGAAAGTTGGTGGGAAAATTACAGTATGGCCCTATCGTCATACATCAGATGTTCATTACAAAGTAAATCTCGCAAGAGCGACTTTAGACTCCACAACGCCGCAAAAAAACATTACGCACACCAAATCCAAAATTGCGCATCATTTCTGCGGTTTGAGTCCAAAGTATATTGCCACAGCCAACCCAACGATAGCAAATATCGGACTGATGACCGTAGCGATCTTTGCCCACTTACTCAGCCCGCTCTTCTTGACAGGAGCCCCTGAATAAAGTGAGGTGGTCGAGTTCTGCATCGAGAGGGGCGTATATTGTTGCTGTGGGTACTTGTGCTTCTGGTGGATCTTCCATGCCATGTAAAGAAACCACAGGAAGACTAGACCACCAATCAGAGCCACAACCGCCCCAACGACTATTATCGTTATGGTTGTTGTACTTGAGAGGCTTGATGATGTAGGTGTTTGCGATGGGAGTGGTGTCACTGGGGTTGTAGTGGTGTCTGAAACCGGGGTGGTAGTGATGCCTGACAGGGGATGAGTGGTTGAACCGGGCAGCATTGTGGTTTTAGCGGTAGCAGCGGCTGGAGTTGTGACTGCAGCAGGCGTAGATGCTGAGAGGAACGCAGTGTAGGTAAAAGGTAACAGGCCACAGCCCAGAAAGACAGTTGCACCCTGGTCAAACAGATATTTCCCAACATCAGGCATCGAAGCCGGGCTTGTACGTTAGTCCATACGTTCGGCTTTCATAACAGCATCGCAAAGGCCTTACCAACACGCTGCTCCAGGCCCACATCCTTCAACGGAAGGCCAATACCCGTATGGATATATTGTCGTAATGGGGGCATTATCAGTACCAGAGCAGTACCCTACAGCAGGTGCCAAGTTCGTTGCCACCAAGCATGGTGTGCCGATGGAACAGGAGAGGGTCTCGACTTTTTACCTCTCAGCCTTGTAATTGGATCAAAAGGGCGCCGAGGAGCATACTTAGACCATTAGGAGTGACGGAATAGTAGCCACAAATGTTTTCGGCAGCCTCGCGTTTAGCAATCCGCGGTGCCGGTGTAATGAAAGGGGGTAGGACCAAAGCTGACACGCAAGACGAGAGTAGAGTAATGGGCAATATAAAATACATGCTTTCTGATTTCTAGCTTCACTGCAACGAGAGAGCGTGAGCTTGAGCAAGGTTGAAAAGAAGATTCAGGGGAATGGAGCGATTAAAAGCAAAGGCTGCGACTAGGGGGTTAGCGAAATGCTGTTGATAAGCCATTCTTTGTTCTGCGCATGAGGACGAGGCTAAAGATATCTACAGCGGGTCAGAGAGAGTAAGCGTTTTACGAAATGAATTGAAGAAGAGTGGCATTGGCGTGAGATGCCGCCTGATCGTGGCCATTTTGTCCTAGGCACAGGCACACGATGAAAAGGAAGGGTGCCGTTTCGGGAAATGTAAGCAGCAAGGCGCATGGGGGCGTACTCTTGGCATGCATTGAGACAACCCTGATCAATCATCCTTGGGCCCAATGGCGGAGGAAAATAGCGGAATAAAATGGTCGCATGGGTCGCTCATCGAGGATGGCGAGGATGGCACGTTGTTTCCCAAAGTACCTCGTCTATTGTAGCCCTTTTTGAAGTTGATGCATCTTTCCCTTTGTGTACTCCTGTCAATCGGCTACAAGCGGTAAAGAGCGTTGTTGGTAAGCAGCATCTAGCATGTGAATTGGCTTCGGCTTTCTATATGCTTCGTCCGGTGTTGGAGAATGATGCATTGAATTTGTGCAGCAGTGCAATGATTTGACCTCGGGCGAACTGGAGATGTAGAGTAGATGTATTGTTCTAATACAGCATATCTTTGGCCTCCTTTGTTTGGTGCCTCCATCTGAGTTGTGGCTGGTCCTATCTGGCAGTAGCAGTAATTATGGGCGGTTTGGCATTCTCTCTGGCAAAATGGAATGAGTTCTAGGCCACCGGTAGAATCCGGAGCTAACGATGTTGGGTCTAGCCGTTACTGCAGTGTAATGAGAATAGTGCGCCATCCTCACGCCATCTTACCCTTCAGGGAATGTCTCTCTACCTTATCTCTTAAAACATCTGCTCACCACTCAGTTTGACATTTCAAGTAGGAGAGGGAATAAGGAAGGTGAGTGCTGTGCTCACAAGAAGACCTGTTCTTGCTGTTGCAAGTTTGAGCGCCATTTCTTCGCAGGCTCTGTCAAGTGTCATTCAACTTTCTGGCTTCTTCTATTCACTTCGGCACTGGCAACAACATCAGGGATTCTTTATACAGAAAGTTCTGAGCTTCTTGATAAGATCCTATCTCTTTTTGAGGAAACATGTCTTCGTGGCCGCGTCCCATCCACGGCAACCCCCTAGAGGAGTCCTATACTATTGTATTACCACCGCAACTTCTCTGTGGGTCTCTTGACTCGTGCGCAGATCCTAAAGAGTCAAGCCACTCCAGGCGATACTGTGATCTGTTCCTCCTAGCGAGCAAAATTCAATGCTGCCAGGTTGAGCACCATGGTCTGAGTGGTAAGGAAGAGGAGGAGCCTAGCGGCGAAGGTCGCGTTGGGATCTTTTAACAGTCGCCCCTTTTGCTACAGCCTCTTTGGGGTCCCAAAAAGGACAATATATAAATAAAAAAGTCTGAGAAGGTTCGTTCGTGGGGCTCTACCAAACATGGGAGTTTGTCTCAAGCACGAGGGTCCGAAAATGAGTGCACAGTTTTTTACAATATGTGAGAACTCATCAAATTATAAGAACCGTGGCTGTTCAGTAAACATAGGCAAGGCGACTCAGCAGAATTCTCTTAGAATGTTCCGGCACAAACTTCAAGTGCTGATACCACGCGCCAAGATTAATTTTTCTTGAATGCTGGTAGACATGAACAGCCAACAACATCTATGAGACATCCTTTTTCTGACAGCACCTTCTCACCATTGGACTTCTATGACATTTACGGTGCTCCCAGTAAACATCATAATCCGTCATTCTAAATTGAAGACCTAAGTTACACACCTCTCGAGCTCTTCTCTTTTCATCATCCAAAATGCTGCGACGCCTCTTTGTCTCACAGGCCCAGTCTCCAAGTCCCAATCCTCAATTTTTAAACCAGTTGCCAGTCTCCGACATGCTGCGACGCCTCTTCTTCTGCCAGGAACAGTCTTCAAGTCCCGATCCTCGAGTTGCAAACCAGTTGCCAGTGTTCAACAATGCCGACACAGTAGCAGCAATCATAGACAATATCACGGATTTGGCAACGCTATGCAACTTTGCTTCCGTCTTTCCAATTGCCAGATTTGTGGTTGCGCAGTACCCCAGGTCTATCCTAGCACATACTGTTAGTAACGATCTGGTTCTGGCCTTCGTCGCCAGTACCGAGTATGAAACTCAAGGCCCGGATTCAATGGAGCCATTTCTCAAGCAGAAGAACATCAACAAAGGCTGTCTTGAAATCCCACGCATCCTCAACGGCGGCCACCTTCTCGAGTCGTTAATAGTAATCGATGATGCTATCGAGAGATTCAGCGCATTCCTTCGCATTAACAACGGCTATGCGGAAAATTTCTACAAGATGGACGTAAAGCCAGGATTGATCGGCTACCTCTCGAGTCTCTTCCGGAACCAATATTACTTGATTCCATTCCAACATAGCACAGATAAATTTCGAGCAAAGGAAGCACTTTGGCATCTGGAAATTTACAACGCACATTTCCTCACCGGTGGTGGTGGAGCCTATGGATCCTCGCCGAAAAATCTGGAGGATCAAGCCCACTATCTGCACGTGCTGGACCCCAAAATGTTGTGGACCTTGTATTACATCTGCCAGCATTTTGCTCAGACCCTGAATTCTCCGACCCTACATGATACCCAGCACAGACTCTACGAAATCTTGAAGTTGGGACACGGGGTTACCAGGTCGCAAAGACAGCCAGGCAGACCATGGTCCGAGAACAAAGGGTTCTTTGAGAAGTACCTTGCGTACCAGCTATCTCTAGCTTTGCCGGAGATGTTACGCGTCTTTCACTATCAATGGAGCGGGGATCTACGAGGACCGGCGCCTGATGCGCCAAATGATGGTACCAATCGTCCATCGCCTAGGGAGGTATCTCAACAGCGACGAGAAGACTGGACTCTTCTTTGGGGATCTGACGCTTACGAAGAGCTTGACGAAGAATGGGAGGTTGAGTTCATATCTAAGAAGACCGTGTTTTGGCGCTTGACCACTTGGTTCGGTTTGACTCTCGGCGTTCTTTGGTGGACATGTATCTTTTTTTTTTCTTATTGTCTTTATATATGTTACGTTTGGAGCGCCTATGGAAAGCAGAAGTGTGAGATGGTGTGGACTTCACGAAGGAGGCAGCTATGACTCATGTTGATGCGGATGCTTATGTACGAAGGGAAAAAAGCCCTTGTCAACAGACCCGACTGCACTCCTGTTCCCATAACCACTACAATATTCTCATCTCTCCTCTAACATCTTCCCTCCCGTCAATTCCTCGCCTATCTTTCTCATCCTCTCCCTCGTAACAATCGTATTCCCCTCTGCACTGTCCATCGCCGTCTGCCTCCCACTCTTATTGACCTTCCCCAACAACTCTTGCACTGTTTCCGGATATCCCAGATTCCAAATATTTTCTCCCTCACTTCTATCGCTCCTGAACTGGCTCTTATCATCAAATGCCCTATCAATCACCCCGTCCAGATGCTTGCCCGTGGTGATGAAATCACCAGCATTGACATAAAGAGTGTGCAGGGCATTCCGCCGGTTCTCTTCCCTCATAGCTACCATATCAGCGACATTCTGACGCTTAACCGCGAGACGAGCAGTCCGTGTGGGGTCAGGAATAGCATGGTGTTTAGTTGGCCGTTGAGTTGAGAGGACCGAGGGATTGGTGAGCCGGACGTCTTTGCGTTCGGGGGCGTAGAGAAGCTTTTCTCTGATGCTGGAGTTTGCGGCCCTTATGATCCTCGTCCTTCGATCAATTTCAGTTTTTCTCTGATGTAGCTCTGTCAATCCCTCCCGTAAGTTCCGCCGTCGTAGCTCCGATTGTCGAGCTTTCCAGCTCACGAACTCGTCGTCTGATCTGGTGGTCTTGTCTTCGAGGGGTTCCGGGGTGACGGCGGCGAGGTATTCGGGAGAGGCTTTGCGTATTTCCCCTCTTTTCTGGCGAGGGAAGATTTTTCTGGGAGTAGGCAGGACGCCTTTCAAGTAGACGGGGAAAGGTTGCCTTGGTTGGACAAGGCGAGGGACTTGGATGAATTTGGGCGACTCGGGAGGTATTTGAGCGTAGGACGCGGAGGATGTGCTGAAGCCAGGTGATCTCGTGTGGCCGATACATTGCCATATCTGGAGGCAGCGTTGGCCATCTACAATTCGAGGAGGCATGATGGCTACCAACGGTGAAGGATTTGGTTGTCGCTTTCAACTTCTGGGTTCTCGAGGTCAAGCCCTGCTCCCCGTAGTACGCGGGTACGGTGTTCGAAGGTGACCAATAGCTTTTTACTTTTTTACTTTTTTTTTTACTTTTTTTGCTGCCTCACCAAATCTGTTTCTTCTTAATTTCATTTTACTTAACAATCACATATACAAATAGCTTCGTATAATAAATATATATTCTTCTAATAGTGCGTAATCGATTTATTCAACTCGACTTTTATTGTAATAAGTATAAGACGCTCGAAAAAAGACGTCGAATCGCATAAAGACTTTATTTTAAGTTTTTATAATTAAGATATCGAGTATAAAGATATTTTACACGTCTTATTTATTTAACGCGACTTTAATATTAATTTAAACGTTTTTAAAAAGCATTTAAGAGTTTAAGATATATCAACAAATCGAGAAGATGAAATAATATTAGCTCGAAGCGCATTTTGCGCAAAAAATCAAAAAAGTCACGAAGCTTATATTTTTATCTCTGAGCTGAGTTTGCGTAACTCGAGCTACTCGAGATGTGTTACGAGCGTACCCCGCATCCCGGCGTCCCTGCATCTCTTTGACACAGCCTTCCTTTGACACTTCCCTTTTAGGCTTAGCGTGTCTTGGCAGGTTCACTCCGCCATACATATATGGCCTCCCTCCCAGTACATAGTTGTCCTGTATCTAGTTGTCTCATTCTATACACCTACATGACTTGACTCTGTACTGGTCCTGACAAGATGATTTTAATATATTTGACACATTTTATATATTTTATACTTTTTTAATTCTTTTTAATTAAAATGTATTTAGTTATAAAAGCGCTATAAACACTTCTTATATAATTAACTTTATATTTATATATATTAATTATATTATTTCTTTTTTAATATCTATTATCTCTATTTTTATTATTTATCTTACGATAAATAAATTTTTTAATTAAGACGCATTTAATATAGAGATTAATAGAATAGTTATTAATATAATACTTTTAATTTATATATATGTCATTTATTCTAAATGATTTAATATATATTTAATTAATACTTTATAAAATTATAATAATTATTTTATTATAGATAGTAGAGTTCTTAATATATTTTATAATATCATATTCATTATATCTTATTTTTCTAATTCTTTTATTTCACTCGTTTTAGACTTTACTGTGAGTCTGTGATTGTTTTGCTTTTCTTTATTCGATTTATATACTTTTAATATTTATTCTTATTCTTAATATCAAGTATTATACTTATCTTCTTATCTTTATATCACACTCGATTAGACTCTTTCGATCTTAATATAATTTAAAATTTGATTACTTCTCAAAATCTATACGCTATTCGCGTGAGAGACTTTTTTTCTTTTTCTCACATAATTCGTAGTTTATACTTTTCGATCTTCGAGAGAATCTTCGATTATTAAGATTTTATAATATTAATCTTATTCTTTAACTGCGATAGCGACGTTATATATTTTAAGAAATATATAAGCGACGATAGCGACTCGAATTATTTATTTTATTATAAATAAGAAATTAACTAAGCTTAATTAAGTAAGATATCTAAGATCGACGCTTCGAGCACTCGTTATCTAATTTCGAATTAAATTAAAAGATATTAATGTAGAGAATATTAATATAATTAAAATATTTGAATTATAATTAATTAACTCGTACGTCTCTAATATCTAATCTGTCGCAGCTTACGTAATAATTATATTAATTTTTATTCTTTTTATAATATTAGTCTTTCTTATATCTATTTACGAATTCTTATTTAAAATATAATTTTATTCGTTGTTACGAGCGTACCCCGCATCCCTTTGTGACACACCTTCCTTTGTGACACACCTTCCTTTGTTGACACGCCTTCCCCCTTTAGGCTTAGCGTGTCTTGGCAGGTTCACTTCGTTAAACATATATGGCGTCCCTCCCAGTCCATAGTTGCTCCTCAGCTTGTTATCTTCGTTACATACTACACTACGGTTATCACCACATTACGGTCCTTACAACTTATACTACTTTCAAATAAGATCTATTCTCTATAAAGAACACGTTTATTAAGTTCAAAAATAACATGCAACAACCAACATGCTATACGAGAGTGCGAGATTAAGGCTCACTAACCCTCTGTCAAGCCGAGTCAAGCATTTGCAAGAATTGTGAATACGCTAAATATCCTCCCGCGGCGTCCCCAGCCTCGATAAGAGCAAGTCATTAGGTCTGAAATCGCCGAACTTCTCCAGCTACTGGGTTAAATTCCTGGCGCTCCTGGCCACTCAAGGAGGGTTTCGTCGGCATCAAACGTTGTGTTGATCAACAGATTTGAAACATCTCCATATTTCATCACCGTGACCAAGAACTGCTCGATCAGCCAGTATGTCTGTAAACCAGCATGCGGATGTAAAAGGGCAAAAGCTGCTGGAGCAAAAACACCAGTGGTGCCTATGGTCAAAATGAGCATCCAAGTCCATCTTTCCAACTTTTCCCTTGGCATATAAGGGCTCCGCATCTCTGTCAAAAGAAGTTCAGGAACATCTTTGAATATGATCGTGTAAGCGAGTAGCTGATCCTTGGTAGATTCCCCTTCGAAAATCTGCAGGCGTAGCAGCTTTGCCTTTCCGGAAGTGAACTCAGGCTCCGAAGGCATGGCCCATCGAGAAAACATCCTTTCGCCAATGTCTGGCAAGAGATCGGGTGAAAGGCGTTCAAGGGCTTTGTTAATAAACTTGATAGTTTCGTTGCCAACTGGCCAGATTATGCTGGCGACCCCCATGGTGACAATTCCAGGTAAAGCCAGAGGGAATAAACGATATTGGTATCCGAGGACTGTTCTCTCGAAGTCGGATTGTTTTTGAGGCTCCGCTGCCCATGAAGTCCGGCTCCGGCTATCGACATCTGATCCATCATCTGGGTGAGTCCTAGCAAATGTTGTGATGCCCTTGAACTGGTTGGTGTAGGTCATGACTGTCGATTCTTGGAAAAGTACCACTAAGAAACGGCTTATCTCGGACACGAGGAATAAGACTTTCAGCCCCGGGTTGGATGTGTAGTGCAAAAGAAAAAAAGTCCGGACTAGATGAATGCTTCCGCTCCATGCTACAAACATACTATAGCGCGCGAAAGATTTCGCAGCGGCATCCATCAAGACACTACCGCTTAATTGAACAGTATGTGTGGTAGGTACAATGGGCTTCGGGCGTCCCATGTATGGAACCACGAACTGACATAGATTCTCCATGACTTCGAGTTGTGTAAAGGTGACGTTGGAGTTTTGAAGTTCATGGTCTTTATGCCCATTCTATTTTTACTTTTTAGTACCATATCAGACGCTAAATGGTAGATGCCCGTAATACATACCGGAGCGGAGCTAAGTACAGCAATTCGCGTCACATTAGTGAAGGGACGTGACCAGCTAGGACGTATCTTCAATCTAATCTCTTGTTTCAAGTCTTCTTTTTGGGAGTGCAATAGGGAAAGACGTTTCAAGCGGAACCTAGAATCGCGAGGAGGCTCAAAAACGAAAGTGTAAATCGCCTCGAGAAGGATCAGGCCGATCGAGGAGTCGAGAGAGCTTATGCATGCTCGAACAATAGAATCGGCTCCTGAAAGTCCCGCGAGGTTGTCCGTAGAAAGCACGAAGAACTGCAATGCTACAGTGAGGACCGCGATAACGTGCTGCGCAGGAATGGAAACCATTGCGCTGACTTGGACTCGGTTATCGATACTGTTGAGTTTAACAAATAGACAGATCACAAGACTGGAGATACTAGTTGTTGTACAGAATGAGAAAGCGAGCTGCTACACCGGTATGGAATTGCAACGATCATAGAATCATCAATCAAGCCAGATTCCATTGTGGGCTTCGCAGTTTTGCAAACACGGTCATAAACACCAGAGCTTTTACTAATTATTAAAGGGGTGCTTGTTGAATTCAAATTAACTGCGGATGATCCCCCTCCGACAGTTCCCCGTCACACTAGAAACGCCTTTCGCAACATAATCTACAAGCTAAACTCAAGGCTACACCTAATTAAAATATACCCCCACACCCCCAGTCGACCAACTATCAATAAGAAGTATGAACTGGTTCAACTATTAATTCCCGAACCAGTCCAGACTATTGGTTGATAGTTGGTTGGTCGACCATCGGGAGCGTTGGAGTAGAATGTTTTAGAACATCGAGAGTCCATCAACACTCCATCAACAATCCCTCAACAACCCATCAACACCCCCATCAACACCCCCATCACCGCACGAGAGTTAACGCCCCTCTACCTATTGCTAATGCCTACGCGTAAGAGTACTCGTCAATAAATCTCATTGGCTTGATAAAGGTTTTAACTTATGTAGCTCTGCGTTCAGCTCATGCAGACTACATGTTCTATTTAGAGAATAGACACTCGACAGCCTATGATCCTTATCTTTAATTTCTCACCCTCGGCTCACCTTGCTCATTCAGGCTACTGGCCGGAAAGGTATGGGATGGTATATGGACGTCTCATTCCATACCATGGTATGGCATGGTATGAGACCTCTAGGTCCCATACCACAATGAAATGATATGGGATTTTACTGGTATCATACCCTGGGACGGTATAAACCTGGGATATCCCATGGGATGGAATATTCCAGTGGCGGATAAGATAAGGATTCTGCTGAGAGCACTGCTGACTAGAATAATGACTAGAATAATAATGCTGAGAGCATTGTCGATTAGAATAATGATGTCGAAAGCACTGCTGACTAGAATGATGACTAGAATTGATGCTGAACTGCTGGCTAAAAACAATGGTGGGATGCGCGGGGCGGAAGAACAATGATCCGATGACCAGCCAACATAGGCGCAATTGCGCATACTTATTCGTCTCATTATTCGTCTCAGCAGCGGTCTCAGCAGGCAGTATTCTGCTGGAATGTATGACAGCTATGGTCTCATTATTGGTCTCAGCGGTGGTCTCAGCGGTGGTCTCATTATTGGTCTCATTATTGATCTCATTATTGGTCTCAACGGTATTCTCATTATTGGTCTCTGTCAGGACCAGGCCTAGAAGGATCATAGGGGTATGAGTAGACGAGGATAAAGAGTCTACCGAACTATCTAGGAGGGAGGCTCTGTATATGTAGGAGGCAAGGCCTCCGCCAAGGCTAGGCTAGGCTCCAATGGGCCTAGCGCCTAGCCGGTGTCAAGGGGATGCAGGGTACGGCCGTAACAGTCTCATTATTGGTCTCAGCGGTGGTCTCAGCGATGGTCTCATTATTGGTCTCAGCGATGGTCTCATTATTGGTCTCATTATTGATCTCAGCGGTGGTCTCAGCGGTATTCTCAGCGGTATTCTCAGCAATGATCTCAGCAGTGGTCTCAGCAGTGATTTCAGCATCACTATTCTAGTCAGTAGTGCTCTCAATATCACTATTCTAGTCATCATTTTAGTCATCATTCTAGCCAGCAATACTCTCAAGCAGTGTTCTCAGCAGAATTCTTATCTTATCCGCCACATGAGATCCCATCTAAAATATTCCATAGGATATCCCAGGTTTATACCGTCTCATGGGATATCCCATTCAAATCCCATGTCATACCTTTATAAAGATATGGTATTTAACCCCCCTCGATCCCATATTATATCATAATATGAAACCGATTGAAATGGGATATCCCGTGAGATATATCATATCTTTTCGACCAGTAGTCGCGTATATTAATAACTTAACTTATATTAATATATTTAATGTTTCGTTCGAAATTATTATATCTATATTCGAGTTAAGTTCTTTAAATAGAAGTTATAAGAATAACTTCGATTTTTATTTATTTTCGAGCGTTATTAACGCAATATATTGATAAACTACGTCGATTCTTTAACTTTTAATATCTTTATAAAACTAATCTATCACTATATTCTAGTCTTCGTTGATCGTCTTATTAAGATGAGATATTTATCATTTATTATTATTATACTATCGGCGAACCGGGAACCCGCGCGAGAATTTCAGAGTTGCGCATTTCGCATCTTGCGCATTTTGCGCACAGTGCGCATTTTTTTTGAGAAGTTGTCTCGAGACTATTCGAAAGCTATCTCGAAACTGTCGAGAGTTACACTCGTTATCGAATATGTTCTCTTATCAAAAATTTTAAGTTTTTAAAGTTTCGAATAATTCGCTTAGCATATATAGAGCGCTATAGTCACGCTAGAAATTTATAAATAATAAATTACGTCGATTTACGATTTTTTTATACGCGTAAGATACGACGCTATATTAGCGCGATATTATATAATTATATATCTGCATATAGATATGACATCAAAGAATAAGAAAATTGATTTTTTTAAGAATTGTCAAATGTATCAAATGTGTCAAAACCGTCTCGGGCAACTTGAGTTGCGCAAAGTCAGCTCAGGGGTAGAGACATGAGCCTCGTGACTTTCTTGATTTTTTGCGCAAAATGCGCTCCGAGCTAACCTTTTTTTATCTTCTCGATTTGTTGATATAGAAGTAAAAGAAGTCGCTAATACTCTTTATATTAACGTTTAAAATTTTTATAAAACGCTCGAGACTTTTATATTAGATAAAGATATATAATTTATCTGTAAAGTCTAAGAATATCTATATAAGAATTTAAAAATAGACGTTAAGTTATTTATAGACTATTATCTTCAAATCGACGATTAAATCGAAAGAGTAAACGTTATTATAAAATGTTATCTTCGAGTCTATATTAATTATATATAAGATAATTAAGCTAAGTGACTCTCTGACGCGAAATTTATCGATAGTAATACTTTTTTAATAATTATCTTAATCTCGTTCTTTCTCGTTAACTCGAGATAAAATTCTCGTTTAAAATTCGAGCTCTCGAAATCACTGCTCTCTGATATTATTATTTAAGCTCGTATTAAATTAGTTAATATTAATAAGTTTATTTAAAAGATATAAGAGATCATCGAGTATCTTCGTAATAAGATGTTAATCGCTTAAGTCATTTACGAGTTTTTTATTAATAAGCGACGTCGTTTCTGCTCTCGTTACTTCATAAAAGATATAATCTAACTTAACGTTAAGAATCTTAATATCGCTCGTTTAGTCGTTAAGTTAGACGATTATAATATTGAACTCTTCTTAGTGAAACGAGTTTTCGATAATTCTTTGATTATCGAATTTGAACTCTCGAAGTTTATAAAGATTTATTTAATGTTTTATATTAGTCTGTTATAGCATATCGCGTAAAATTCTTTATTTGATTAATATCAAAAATCTCGTTTTCTCGTTGTCGTCGAGAACGACGAGCGAGCATAATATATTAATAGCATTACAAACTTTAAGTACGATCGTCGATTTTAATTATCTCTGTTGAAATACTACGTTAATTAAGAGTCTCATATCTCTATCTAAGAATCGTTTAATTTAATTAATAATTGTTAAGAAGCTATCGACGAATATTATTCTTCTCGCTCTAATATCTCAGACTCACATATTACTTCGTATTTTATTTCTAATTATTAATATCGAGATTCTTAATTTAATTATATCGTCTCGTCTTTCTCTTACGTCTAAAACTTAGTCTTATCTCGTTTCTTATTTTTATTTCATTTAATCTTTCGCTTAATCTTTAATTTACGTTTTATCTCGTTTTATTAATATTTAGTTTACGTCTAGTCTACGTCGATCTTATCTCGTTTTATTTTTCGCTCTCGTTATTTAATCTCTCGCTTAATCTTTAGTCTATCTCTTATCTCGTCTCGTTTATATTAATTATTTTCTTTATTGCTTCGCAGAAGCTTAGTCTTTGAAGAGAGATTTATTATTACGATATAAAGTTAGCTCTATTCTAGCTTAGATCTAGTTTAGTTAATTAAAAATCGCTAAAACTTTATTTTAATAATTAAATGCGAGTATCTATGCGATAGATATAATAATTAATTTAACATATTATTTGTTCTCATATAGAGACGTTAATCGCTTACTTTCTATTTTTCTTCTTTGTCTTTCGTCTTATAAATAGATCTAACTCTATTAGATCAAGTATATCAAATAATGATTCTAGTCCCAGTCTCGTTCTCTAACAATTATTATTAAAATTCTTAAACGATATAATAAATATAATATTTTATAAAGAAAATTACTAAAAATTATTTAATATTAAATTTAAGTTTTTAGACTCGACGCTACGACGCGATTCGAAAGATCTAAATTAATTATAATATATCGTTTATTTATTTCTTTTTGTCTTATTATCAATTATAAAATATTTAATTTTATTAAAACACGTTCACGATTATTACTTTCTTAATTCATAATCGATTTTCTTCAAATTAAAGATTCTTAATGTTTTAATAATATTCTCGCGACGAGAGTTATCACGTATATAAAAGATAAAGTATAACGTCGTCGTTAAACTTATCGAGAGATTTCATTTTATTTATATCTTTAAACGTCTATTATCTATAGTTTCGATAATTAAATAAGATACGCAATAATGAATCTAAAGCGCTCGAAAGAATAATTTTAAAAGCAATAATATTCTAAACGATATCTTAAACGATCAAGAAATAAATGTATTAAATTCTTATAAAGAAATTGATTTTATAATCGAATACGATATTAATTATATAATCGAGTTTTATATTAATTTTATATTAATTTAAGAATCGAGTTTTATATTAATTTTATATTAATTTAAGAATCGAATTTTATATTAGTTTTATATTGATTTAAAAATCGAGTTTTACGTGAATTAATTTCACATTAACTCTATATTAACTCTATATTAACACATTAACTCTATATTAAAATCGATATATCTCGTTATTATTTTAATAACTTCTATATCTATCACACGCTCTATTCTTCTCTTATAATAATTATTTATATATCTTCGATAACGTCTTTTTATTAAAGATAATTATACTTTAATTATTTTATAATTAAATCTAAGAAGAGTTATTCGCATTATAAAGTTATAAGAGATCGAGTTTTTTATTAATTTCATATTAACTCTATATTAATTTAAAGATCGATCGAATATTATATTAATTTTAAAATTAAATATAATATCAAATTCTTTCGTTTAAATATTTTTCGAGTATAAATATCTCGTTATTATTTTTATAATCTAATAATAACTTTTATATCTATTACACGCTCTATTCTTTATAAATTCTTCTTTTATAATAATTATTTATATATCTTAAATAACGTCTTTTTATAAGCTAAATTTAGACTTTAATTATTTTATAATTTTATTTAAGAAGAAATATTCAAGTTATAAAGTCGCTAATCAAAAGCAATTTTAAGAAAATTTAAAGTTTTTTATTATAAAAGTATCGATAAATATATAAGCTTATATTTAAATAATTTATCTTATTAACATAGATTTAAAACTTTGTTAAAAAATTACGTCTATTTAAAAAGAAAGCAATCGCGATTAGTCTTACTTGTTACGAGCGTACCTCGTATTCCTTTGACACATGCCTTCCTTTGACACCTCCCTTTTAGACTTAGCGTGTCTTGGCAGATTCACTCCGCCATACATATATGACTCTCTCTCTTAGTCCATAGTTGCTTCTCATCTAGTTGTCTTATTCTATACACCTACATGACTTGACTCTGTACTAATTCTGACATTACTTAGTCGTATTAACTTTATCTCTTAAAATAAAATCATTAAGAATATTAGATCTTATATTAATAGTCGTGCTCTATTTATAATAAAAGAATAAGAATTAATAGATTGTAATCGATTTAACGATAATAATATTATAATTATTAAAATAAAAACTCTTATAATATCTCGTTATTAACTTATTAATATTATGATCTCGTAAGTGTAAATAATTTAAAACACGTTTTTATCTTTAATATAATATACGATATATCTTTATTAATGTTAATCGATAATTAAGATTATATAATTAACATATTTATAATAGATGAAATATCGTTTTTTTTATAATATAAAAAATTATCTGCGATCGACATCGAGAGATAAATTTAAGAAGATATAATTTTAAAAGACTTTAAATAAGACGAGATTCTTTACGATTCTCGAATAATTAATTATTAAATATATATTAATATTGACACAAAAGTTGATAAAAATAATATATCTTAATCGCGTCGCTTTCGAAAAAGTATTTACTCGTTTAAGATTATAAATAAGATTCTTAACGAATATAGATTATAAAATAACGAACGTATATTTTATATAATATATAAAATATCGAACGAGATTTACGTATAAGTAAAGAAAGATATTAAAATTTTTATTTAAACGAAGTCGAATAGAAAGAGTAAGATTAAGAAGTAAATTATTAAAGAAAAAAAGAATATATCGACGATCTTTTAATTATTATATAAGTCTCGTACGCGTTTAATAAAGAATTAATACTCGAACGAAAATTCAAAAGAGAATATCGCGAACGTTATTAAGCGAGAGCGAATCAAATAGAAAGCAATAATCAAAGATAAAATAAAAGAATATATTTATTTTAATATAAAAGACGAGATAGAACTTTAATATAAATAAAGACTTTTAATTTATTAATTATTTTCTTAAACTGAATCGAAGTAAAAAGGTCGCTCTTTTCGATATACTTGAACGCTGTTTTAAGCGTCTTTTGCATTAGAGGCCCTTATTCACGTCCCGTTGTCTAAACGACTGATACGCTTTCTTCACGCTCTCTCTCACTCTCTTTACGACTATATGCAGACTTACGCGCTAGTCGATTCGTATCGAATCAAGACGTTTCTGTATCATCTTCTTGATTATCTTTATCACTTTATTAAGAGTCGCTCATTGAATTCTTAATGCATAATCGAATAGTGCAGAGATAAGGAGGGAAAAGGCGAGAAGAGAGAGAGAGAGAGAAGAACTAAATGTGCACACTGAGATTTTTAAACTACTTCAGACGTCTAATAAAAATGATCTTTCTCTCTTCTCAACTTACTTTTCTCTTTTCACTGTTAATTTTAAAAACTCATCTTCACTCGTTTTGCATATAGACGATCGTTCTTATCGTTATTTATAATGACTCGTCGTAAAGTACTGCTGTATACTCAAAATTAAAACGCGAACTCGTCTCGCGTCTCTCTCTTCATAAGAAGTCAGCTGTTAGCTTAAGAATATTATAATGCACGATACGAGAAGATCGATAAAAGTCATCGATCAACGACTCTTTACGTCGACGTTATTAATTCACATATCGATCGTCTCGAAAATTTATGAAGAGAGTGAGTTATCTTCAGTATAAATTCTACAGTCGTCGTACTTTCGTTTTTAATTCTCGATCTCTAGATATTGCGATATCGTCGATATCGATCTCTATTACACTCTCAAAAGGTCGATGAAGAGTCGAATTAAGAACTTTTTTTATTGAATATATAACAACTAATTCGTCAAGAAAATTAGTTCGATCGAGATTTATTGATATTAATTGAGTCAGCTCTACATCAAATGAAAGGATCGACGAATTAATCTCTTAATCTTGAAGGAAATCTATAATGTAATTAAAAGCGTACACATTAATGCTTCTATATACGAGTAATCGTTAAAATAATTCATTAATGATTTACTGATCGAAGAACACAGACTGAACGACAGCGAAATCGATAAGTCTCTCTTAAATGTAGTGAATTTCGTGAAGATGCTACGTTATTATTAAGTGAGTGACACTAACATCTTCCCTCACGAACGTCAACGGGTTTAGCTAACAACGATTCTACTGATCGCGACGTTCACTAAATCCCGACTCAGAGTTCTTCTCGAAATTATCTATCGCGATCTGAATTTGTTCGTTTAGCGTGATAAGAGTATTAAAAAAGTGATGCTCATCTTACAGCTGAAGCTCACTCAAATCAAGTCTCGCAAGAAGCGTAAGAGATCGTAAGTGACCGTCAAGAAATCATATTTATTAATCTAACGAATATATAGAAAAATCTATATATTCTTTATTAATGTCAATTTCGTCTTTTATATAATATTCTATATCATCGACCTCGTCTACGACGACGACGTCTATCGTTTTTTAAATATAAATCTCAGAATAGTTCTGACGCTAAGCGTCTTAAAGGGATTAAACTATCAATCGATTTTATGAAAAGAGAACGTATTGAACGTATTATTATTTCGTGCGTCTATATAAATCTCAAAAGACTATATTATCTCGATCGATACGACGCTCTTTTACGACAAGTATTACGAGTAAATTAAACGATTAAGAAAAGAGACTGACTTCGTACAGATCTTTACGATCTATTATCTTTGACGAGATATAAAAAATGTTATTAATAATAAGCTCTGAGACTTCTGATCTCAGAGAGTCTGAGTTAACACGATTATTCACCAGATGATCTCAGTTCTAATGAGATCGTTCGCAATCTAATCATGAATCACATTAACTCAGTTATCTTTCAGCGCAACTATCTATCTCGCATAATTCGATACGATACTTAAGTCGTATACGAAGATACGATATCTCGAACGAAGTTGATTTAAGCGATTAATCGAATAAATCGACGAATCGATTCTCGACGATTTAAAGAGCTAATCGAGACGTAAAATATAAGTATTCGTTAGAAGAAAGTAATTTAGAAGCTTCGCGATCGTCGAGATAAATTATTTCAGCGAATTCGATATTAATTCACGTTCATTTATTATATAGAGAGACAAATTATTTACGATTAATATAAAAAGATCAAATAAGTCGTGAATCGAAAAATCAAAGCGCGAGAGCGAAAACTCATCAAGCAGATTCAAAAAGAATACGATATTATCGCTCTCGTATAAGATATGCGAGCGTAGCTCGAGAAAGATATAAAGTTACTTAATTCTATTATTTATATCTCAGAGCGTGTTCGATACGCGTTTATAAAACGATCACGCATCGCGAAGATCTTCTTTGATTCGTCGTCGACTTATAATGTCGAGAGCGATATAAATTAACGAGTCTTCATTATCGATAATATGATGTCGCTCTATATTCGATATAAGAAAATATTTCGTAAAGTTCGTCGAATGCGAAGAATTCAGACGAGAAAAAAGGATTTTAATAATAAAGTAGAACATTTCTTAAACGTCGTTAAGTCTAAGTCTGAGTCAAACTTCTCGATTCTTTATCTCTTTTCTATAAGATGTAAATTCTATTAGTGTCTTTACTATTTAAGTGATATCGATCTATCTTTAAAAGAGCGACTTTATAATCTTGATAATAAATATTCGTTATAACAACACTTCGATCGTCGTTATTCTTTTTGATCTCGCGAATTCTATTCTTTCTCTTATTTTAAATATGTAACAGTCACGTATAATAGCGTGATGTATTTTAAGAATTATACGACGACCGTTTATGAGATCTACATGTCTGACAAGATTTAATATACGTCATGAAATTTTGAGTTGATTGTTAATTTGTTTAACTTCACGAATTGATTATATATATTAGAGCAATTATTTTACGATTCGTCTATCTTTATACTTTGACGACTTGTAAAGCTTACTTTCTTATAATATCAAATTCAAACTTTGATATCGTATTGAAGCACTCTGACTTTATATCTTTCTGCTTCGCTTCGTACGATTAATAGACCTCACTCGCATATTCTGAAACTTGATTCTTATTAGACTAACTTATATAATATAGATATATATAAGACAGACTAGAATTGTATAGCAATGTAAACTTAGCGAGGATATATATATTGCGTATAGTATATCTAATAGTAAGACTAATTCTTAAGAAAGAAAAATGAGAAACTTCGAAACATAACTCTTCTAAGCTTCTCACGTCAAGAATTCGCTTGATATACGTATGTCAAGCGATTCGATTACGCTCGGCAACTCTCGAACTTATACGATAACTGTTCTCTTGATCTCGCTGTTAATATGATCTTCTTTCTTCAAGAATTCGTTCTCGAATTTATTACTCTAAATAGACTCATTAAAACCCTTTAAACCTCAGAGAGAACATAAGAAAAAGAGTTCTTTTAGATTAGCTTCGCGCTGACATTATAAATCTCAATTTGAAATGCGTAGATTATGATATCTCTACGCCTTGCGTATAAAAATAAAAATGTTCGTAGAGTCGTAGACGACGTGAAGTTTGTTGACGTTGTTGATATCTCTTATTGTTTGAGTCGTGAGTTACGCTATCGCGTCGTCGTCGTTATAAATACGCGACGTGAATAATTGCTATGCGCTAGTCGTGAGTTGTGTATAAGTTTGTTTTTTCAAACTTTTGCTTTTAGTAAAACATATTTCTCTTTTTTCTAATTCATAACTATTAAACATAGATTTGATTTGATTTGATTTTATACTCGTGTCTACTCAAGCTACGAAGAGTAATTACGGGCTACTACTTAGGCTATATTGCAAGAGAAACCTTTCTCCGACTAGTCGAAACAGAGTAAAAACTCTCGCTATTCTTTCTTATCGCATCTTCTTGTCGCATAGTCTTTTTATCACACTGCGTTCTCTAGTCTATTCGTACGAATTCGTGTGTCTTCTTGAAGTACTTGTTGCTGCTCCTATTATTACCTGTTATATAGCTACTTCTTAGTTAGCGAGAATTATTCTAGAAGGTCAATCGAGATCAGTTATCGCGCTGCGGCCTTTGTCTCTCGCGAGATTATTAATATCTCTCTCAGATCAGCTATCTCAGTCTTCTTCAGAAGAGTTTATCTCTCGCTCCCCAGCCTTAAGCAGAATAAAAGAACGTGTTTAATATTCTATTTTCTTTAGTCACACTCGCATGCGAAAGAGAGTATTTCAGAGACCCTACACATATGTAGAAAGTGTATTAAGTTAATCTTCTTTATTCGTAGCTGGGTTAGAGCGAAACTCTTTACTTTTGTTAGATCTTCATGAAGAGATCTCCTATTTGATCATAGATCTCTTCTTTGTGCGAGACTGCGTCGTTCTTCTGAGATCCCAGTCTAATATTGAGCTCACACTACTTCTCAGACTGCTTTCTATTAGTCTTTAACAAGATCTCTAGTTCTTCTTGATATTCTTTCTTCGTTAGATATCTACAGAAAGTTTCAATTTTCGAGTCGAAGCGTCTTTAAAGCTCACTCTTCTTTATCTTCTGTTAAGGTCTAAAGAACTACTCGTCTTTTATCTCGTTTCTCTCTTAGCTTTCTTCGAATCCTCGCATTTTCTAGCTTCGTAACGAAATAACTATCTCTAAGTGCTTGATTTCGAAGTACTGCTTAATTTATCGTAATCTAAAAAGAGAGAATCTCTGTCTCCGCTTCGACGACTCTCTTATTAATGACTTTATATATCTTAACTACTCTTCGCAGACATCTATTCTATATAGTCTCTAGAGTCTTGACGTGAGATCGCTTGTTATTTCGAAGATCTCGTGATGTGTGTCACGTTGCTGCTGCGTATGTTATCGCTAATCGTACGATAGAGCTATACACTTGTCTTGCTTTGTTCAATGTGACGCCCCATGTTGAGACTGCAGTGATTGATAGTGCTCTGCATTACGATTTTATCTTGATCTTGACTTCTCTAATATGAGATCTTCAACGGAGTTTGTCGTCGATCTGCAGTTCTAATACGCGAATACTAGCCTTTGACTTTGTCGTTGTAGAGTCTAGGTCGACGCTGACTCTCATATTAAACTTCTCTGAACTTCTTATTAGATAAATTAACTCGTATTTCTTTGACGCGAACGTCGCTTCATGAGTCTCTACTTATTACAGATAGATTTCGTATACTTTTTTAAGAGTCTCGCAGTTTATCTCAGTGCTCTTCCCATATGTCAGCAGATGAATATCGTCAACGAATTCTTCTACTTATAGTTTCAACTTGATCTTCGCACATCTCTCAATCAAGAAAGCGTTGAAGAATAAGAAAAGAATAGACGACATCGAAGATCTTTATAAGATCCCCGTCTCTGCAGGCTTCAGTCTGCTTGTTATTCTTTTTAAAGTGAGAGAGGTTTCTCTATTAATAAGAAAGCTTCTTATTTAGTTCACAATTAGCTTTGAGATCTCCTTCTATCTAAGATTGTGAAGCAGACGATAATGAGAGACGTTATCGAAAGTCTTTATTATATCTAGTGAGAGAAGGCTAACAACTTTGTTCTTTCTATAATCTCAGACTGTGTGCATTATATCTATTATCGTTTTTAGAGCTATCTTCGTAGATCTCTTTCTTCTAACTTTTATCTATTTTAACGAAAGAAGATCATTATCTTCTGCGCAGTCACTAAGTCTGCGCGCAATCACTATTTTCAGTATCTTCCCCAGTGTACTTAAGAGTGTTATTGATCTATACGACTTCGATTCGAAGTAGTTCTCCTTCTTTGACTTTCTTAATATAATAATATTAATCTTACAAAACTCCTTAGAGTGATAACTCACGTCTACGCATGTCTAAAATAAGTGTCTAAACTTGAAGAGCAGCTTCTCTATAACTAGCCTTAAAAAGCGATTTGATAGATCATCTATCTCTGAAGCTTTATCTGATTTTGATCTGAAGATAGTCTTACGTATCTCTTTCTTCGTAATCTAACTACTTATTAACAGCGAAGAAGAATAGACTGCTTTTAGAATATCGAAGATATCTATCTGAGAGAGAGAAGAAAAGAAAGTCTTTCTTAGAGCATTAACTTTTTCTTTAAACGTAGTGACTAGACTCTTTTCTATTCTTCTCATTGACGAGAATTTCGATAGAGACTTGAGACATATGCTATCGTTTCTCGCTCAGCTGACTATGTCTCAGATTTCTCTAGATAATTACGTTATCTCGTACACTTCTCTGCGAAAGTGAAGAGTCTTAATCTTACTTATTATCTTATCTCTCTTCTTAAGTGTCGCTCTTTATATATGCTCTGCGTGCTCGCTACGACTAACTCGATATCGAAATATCTTAGTCTTCGCTTTCTTTGTTGTTAGACTGCACTCTTCGTCTCAGAATAACTTGTCTTTTTTTAACGACTTAGTTCACGATACTATGTTCTTTATTATCTTATCAAGTTCTCTATAGAGCAGACTAACATAGTTATCGATCTGCTTCGAATTTGTTAAAGAATCTAATAAGAGTGTCGCGTCTAGTGCTTGAGCTTTTCTCGCTATCTCTTCTGATTTTGTTATCTTTTAAGCACGACGTCGCTATTTCGAAACGCTCTTCGTTGTCAGATCGAGCTTCGTGAGTATTAAAAGATAATTCGAGTTATGCTGCAGATTCGATTTTACTTGATAACGAACTATTATCTTCGTTGTCTCTGAAGTAATAAAGACTAGATCGATCGCACTCTTTTATTCTCGAGATCTTCACGTTACTACTCTCTTTGATAGAGCTAGATTTATTCTTCTCTCTGTAATTACTATAATTAGATCGTTCGTCTCTTTATGATACGAGAATCTATTAGAGTTATTTTAATTAGAATAATGTAAATTGAAGTCTCCGAGCAAGAGATGCTTCTCAGACTTCTACAGAAGTTTTAGAATCTATAATAGACTAGAGAGGTTCTCTGTCGAGAATAGCGATGGGCTCGAATTATAGATATTGTGAATTAAGAGTCTCTCGATTCGATTCGCTTTCTCTCCCTGTCTGGGTCGAATTCTCAGCGTACTTATATTCTTTATTACGAACTTCATATTTTAGTTCTTCGAGTTCAGTCTCTTATTGATATAGAAGTACACTCTCGTATTCTTTCTCGAGCGATGTGCTAGATGAAACTAATTAGTCTCTAGATTGTACGAGAATTCTATGTGCGAGTTGAAGCTTGATTCTTGAATCGCAAGTACGTTAGTATCTTGAATCTCTGCGTCTGCTAGCAAGGCAGTTATTATTCTCAGTTCATTTCTTATGTTGTACTATAAGATTCTCAGCGTCGCGATATTCTTCATAAATTATTGTTGTCTAATATCTCTATATCTTCTTAATCTATAATTACTTCTACTTGCTGTGTTAACTGCATAGCGCTTATCATCTCTTTCAACGTTGAGTTATACGTTATCTCTCTAAGGGCGAAGATCTCGTTAATAGGGTTCTTCTATTAAAGAAGAGATTACGTGATCTTCTCGAGAACACTCGATGCTGCGATTGTCTGTTATTCTAGCGCTTCAGCGACAATAGAGAATTAAAAGCGTATCGTTGATCTCTCTACTTTCTACTTGTCTCTCTATATACTCTAACTTCTTCTTTAAGTCTTTGACGTCTTTCTCAACTCGATTATCTCTGAAACTATCTTTCTCTTCTTCTTTGAGTCTATCAATATAAATTCGTTATCTCTTTTCAGAGGTGTCGAAGATGATCTCTCTCTTAACGACTTATACAGTAAGGGCTTAGTCGCTATTCTCTAACGCGTTCTCTGAGCTTCTCTAACTCTTACTGAGCAGGTCTTTTCGTACGCTGCGTAACCTATGCCCCCGCAGTCAACGCAGGCCTTTGACGTCTCTGACGCCTTCTTTTAATGACTGCGTGTGTCATGGTCTTGACTGCATTCTGCGCAGCGCGTAGAGTTTAAACACTCTTTAGTTATATGTCTCTATTTCTGATAGTTATAACACTGCATAGCTGTTGCTATCTAATCAAATCTTTTCACTCTTTTCATCTCACTTGTCTCGATTAGATGCTTTTTAATAAGGTCGTCAGTCATCTTCGTCGTCGCGACGTGTAACATTAGAGAGAAGTATTGCTTTCTCCCTCTCTCTACTGTCGCGTTAACGTCGTGACATTATCGTGTCTTGACTATCTCGAGTTTTAAATGTAGACTTCGATTCTCTATCTCTATTCTTTTCTTGATAACAGTCTAATTATCTATATCGAATTTCGAAACTCTTATCTCGTGAATTATTACTAAAAAGAACTTTCTCACTATTACTATCGAGTCATATATCTCTAATACTCACTTCGTGTCTTTCTCGAGAGTCTCTTTGATCTCTTACGTAGTCGTCTATAGTAATAGATCTTCGCTTCGAAGTCTATTCACTATAACGATCTGCTCTAACGAGATATGCTTCTATTTATTCTTAAAGACGACGAGAATTCTCTCGCTCTTTATCTTCTTTATTGTCACTCTTTTCTTCTCTCTATGTATAACTATCAAGATCTAACGCTTCTTTCTCGTGTTCTCGATTTCGAACGATATTAGACGTGAGACTGACCTCGTTGCTTCGTTTGCTGTTAATTCGAACGAGTTTCTCTATGTCTAGCTTTTTACTGAGAATCTATTCCGCGTGAGAGTACTTTTTTAGCTATCGCAGTCCTCTCGTGAATTCTGTTCTTTACTCTTTCTCTAACGTTCTTCGTTAGCTTTCTATATATATGCTTTGATCTGATCTATGCTCTTCTGAAGCATCTTTTAAGTTGACGCGTTTAGATTCTCGTATAACGTGTTTTTTATGATCTCTAGGGTCGCAATAGCCGCAGTTATCTGTTTCTTCGCGTTTTCCACGTGTAGACTTGCTCTCCGTTCGTTGTTATTTGTTAGTGACGATGATATTCTTTTCGTCGCGTTCCCGTGTCCCTCTCCTTCTCCGCCCTCGCGCCGGCGACGCTTCTTTCTCTTATCGATAGCATAGCCTACTGTTATTGCCCTAGTTGTCTCCTCCTTGCGTTTCTTAAACGCTTCGTTATCTGTCATTTTTCGACTCATCTCGTTTATCTCTTCTTTTCTCTCGATCATAAAGATCTATTCGTCGAATATCTTTAATACTTCGATTAATGATAAAATACCTCATTAAACATAGATATCACACTCTTTATATTTATATTGAATATTTTTATATCATCTATTTGATTATGACTGCTTAGATTTTTTCGACGATTGATTCTTCGATCTACGTTCTCTTTCGTTCTACGATAAGTTGAATTAATCGTAATTTCGCGTGCGTTTCTGATACGTTTATAGTTCTATTCTTATAGTATTACTAATCGATTCTTCGTGCGAATAAAGACGTTGATTAAGAACTTCTATTATCGTTGTCTTCGAACAGCGAATTAGCATATCTCGAATAACTGTAATGTTATCTTCGCGAAGATAGAAGAGATGTTACGAAAATACACTCACTGCGTCGATCTGCGAGCCGATTGTGAGTTTGTACGTAAACATATATAGTTCATAATTTAAACATAGCTGAAGCGTCTATTAATCTCAATTCAAGATTCTCTCTGCGTGAGAGATTAGATATCTAACGAATAATCTATTACGACGTCGCGTCTATCGCGAGCGAATCATTCGTCGCGAGTGAGTGCATAAATATTTATAATATGTTAGCGAGCCGTTTTTGACTGTCTGCGTGAAATTCTTTGATACTAAATTATCTCATTATGAGCGAGTTTAGAATCGTCTTAAGAGAAAGAAAAAGTCGAACGCATTAACAATTCAGCTGAATCAAGTCAAGTCGCTTCGACGAATTAATACGACTCTAAAGGGCATCTACGATATTCTTCGATTGAGAGTATATTTTTTCACGTTTAATAAACGTTTCGAGCACGTGATAGCTGCGCTAACGGTTCGCTAGACAGGTCTGCCCCTTATGAACTCAAAGGCGTCTTCGAAACCTTGTTACGAGCGTACCCCGCATCCCTTTGACACATGCCTTCCTTTGACACTTCCCTTTTAGGCTTAGCGTGTCTTGGCAGGTTCACTCCGCCATACATATATGGCCCTCCCTCCCAGTCCATAGTTGCTCCTCATCTAGTTGTCTCATTCTATACACCTACATGACTTGACTCTGTACTGGTCCTGACACTACAACTAGATCACCCTCACTCCATTCGTTTTTTTGACAGCAAGCGAATTCAAAGAAATTTGCTGGCAGGAGCTTTATCAAGAGACTAAGTGAGATCAAGACACCTTCGGGTTGAGGTCAATATCGACCATTGAGATATCGTATCCCTGGGTCTACCCACCATACGGGCAGAGAATTGTTTATCAAGAGACTAAGTGAGACCAAGACACCATTAACACCGGTTGAGATCAATATCGACCATTGAGATAGGCACCTCTGGGTCTGGCCACCAGACGGCAAGGGGGAGAACCGCCTTGTGTACAGTGAGCAAGGATAAAGAAGTTACTGGATCATTCGTACGGCTAGCGAATCAGAAAGAAGTCGCCAAAACACCTCCCCACCCCACAGCGAGCCTGCTACAAGGCAACGGGATCAGACCCGAAATTACTCAAAACAACAGCAAACGCACGATCTCTTCATTGAGCATGTCGGCCATACAACACGAAAAGAAGCCGCATTCTACCCCGCCTGGGCTTCACACCTGAATTTCTCAACACACCACCGCAAACAACATTCTTCAGAGCACTCATATTCTTTGCGGGGTGTCAAACGGGCAATCAAAGAAATCAAGTGAGAACAAAGAAAACGGACGACAAGTGAGCCTGCTACAATGGCACAACATATTCGATTCTTTCTTTTCCCTTTCTATCATTTTCACGATATGGCGAATTACAACACAAAAAATTCTACGAATTAGGCGCTTGAGTTACGGGCGTAATCTATGTTAGATAGGTCATTGACAGCGGAGTACTCGCTATCGGTCTTAGAACGGGTGTCAAGAACTTAGTATTGGTGAGACACTGGTAGTCGAAGCGGTAGGCCTACGAAGCGAATGGATGCAATGGATAGCACTATGGAATAATACAGCGACGGACGTTGGATGACAAGAGGCTATGGTCAGGATATGAAGAAGATGGATATTTGATGGCAAGAGCTTGGAGGCACAAGGCAAATCTACAATGATACTTCCAGGACAGACTGCCAGCAGGAGTTGAGGTGGACAACATACATGCATGCGATGGATTTTTTCGATTCTACATGGACAATGCTGACATGGACGACAAAGCAATGTGGCTGCTGCCTGCTGGACAACATGGACAACTCTGGCTAGACTGCATTCGGCCTAGCGCACTCAAATCAGCATGCGATCCGGCCAAACCTCGGACATGGTGTTTTTGAGCGATTCCAGGCCATTCCAGAACGGCGCCAAGACTTCATTTTTCACTCAGGCAAATTCGAATGCTCAGCGACTTGGTACTCAACAACAACGCCATATGACATCTACCTTCTTCGCCTCTCCCCGAGCTATAGTCTATGACTGTCGACGACGTCATAGCCGGAGGCCCCAAGCGTGTTGTTGATGACGTCGTCGCCCTCCGTGGATTTGGTCCCAGGGAGAAGACCACCCAGCTGCCCCAGAAGGATTTGATATTGGTTTAAGATTTAAGGTTCGGGCGGTTCGGAAGGCCTCAGCCAATCACAGGCCTTCATTCAGCAACTTTCTTCTCCGGCCGCAAATCCAATATCAGCTGCCCAGCCTACACCAAAAACCATTCTTGGCCACCATTTCTTCAACTCTTCACCAATGGAGGCCATTCCAGCACCCCTGCAACCGCATGACGTCATGCTAGCGACATGGCATCGCCAAGACGTCACCGGAGAGACTTGGGATCAGCACTGCGGCTGAGGATTGCGCCGGCGGGCACCATGTTTCTGCTTTTGTTCTTTCTTCCACATGCATAGCGAGCGACTATGAGCGAGCGACTACAGCCATGAGGACATGTCTTTTCGGAGGGGGGGGGTAGTGTTACGAGCGTACCCCGCATCCCTTTGACACATGCCTTCCTTTGACACTTCCCTTTTAGGCTTAGCGTGTCTTGGCAGATTCACTCCGCCATACATATATGGCCCTCCCTCCCAGTCCATAGTTGCTCCTCATCTAGTTGTCTCATTCTATACACCTACATGACTTGACTCTGTACTGGTCCTGACAGACCTAACGATTCTTCTTCGTCGACGGAGAACGACGTCAACGACGATCTTAACAGTAGTAGTAGCAGTAGCAGCAATTATAGCAATCGTAATCACGAGATTAATAATGATAATGACGATGGGGACGAGGTCTTCGTCGACGAGATTGACGTCTTCGAGTCGTCTTTTCTCGACGAAGCCTTCGTCTTCTCTACGTCTCTCGTCGTCTCTCTCTTCAATTCCGTCGCTGCTAGAACTAAAGAGTTAAAGAAATTGAATGTGAATATTATTATTTAGAGAGTTAATGCGAACGAGGAGAAGGAGAAGAACGAGAATAAGAATAATAACGAGAACAATTAAGTGAACGAAGACGAGATAATATAAGAGGCGAAGTAATCTAACCCTGCGTCGATATCTTTGATGCGTCTAATCTTCGAGTTAGATATGATAGATATACTCTACGCTACTTGTAAGTTGTATTTTTTCGATTCTCTTTAATCTTTAAACATCTTTTTTTGTTGCGATGTCTTCGAGCAATTTTAGAATTATTACCCTTTGAGATATTATCTTTTATATATCTATCGTACTCTTCGTCTTCGCTTCTTTAACTTTTCGAAAGCGTCTCGTAACTTCTACGAATATTTTATATCTTTCTCTAATACTTATTAATTATACTTATAAGAATATTTAGTTCAACGAATAAGATATTTTATCTCACTCTTGCGCTTTCGCTTATTTAAGATCTTTTCGATCTCTTATTCTTCTTTATTATCTATTAATTTCGCTATTATATATACTAATATCGTACTATTATCTCTACGACGATAGAGTTTTAATAGTGATATATAAAAAACGTTATATATACGATAAATTAACGAAAGCGCTAATCGATAAGCTTGCTTATCTACGACATTTCGAATAATAAATAAATCAATTGTCTTGTTCGAAAGCTTCTTATTTGATCGTTTTTGTTTGAGATTCTTGATTAATAACATTATCAAGTCTTCTTTCTAAAAGAATTATGCTTAATACTTTTTATTATACGTCTTCGCTTACGATTCGAATACTTTTTATTAACGTTTCGTAAGCTCTTCTCGTAACGTATAAATTTCTTTTATACGTTCTTTCGCTACTAATATCTTCTCTTAAGAAGAATCGTTCTCGATTCTCAATTTAAAGTCGAGATTGTAGTCGTACATTATATAAAATAAACTACAATTTAACGTCTTATGTTAACTTTGTTAATAGACATACTCGACTATAAATAAGAGATTCGCTTAGTCGTTTTGTTGCTCGTTGCAAAAAACTCGAAGATAGTATTTTAAGATTTGATTTTGTCGTTCGATTTGATTATTAGTTTAAGAATAAAAGATAATACTTAGTCTACGTTTTATCTTCATTTGATAATAGACTTGCGATCAAAACGCACTCGTAAACACAGAATCACGATTAGTGACTATATCTTTTAATGAATCAAATCGAAGAAAGATTTCTTTCATAAGCAGCTATTCGAGATCGAAGATATTGATTTTCTTTGTGATTAATAGATATCTTATTATTTTGATGTATCTATCGACGATTATAAGAATCACATCATAAACGTAGTCTCTGCGTCGACTTGAAGAAAGATTCGTGATGAAATTCATCGTAATTTTCTTTCAAGAACGACATAGTTAAGAAAGCGCACTTAGCTCGTTATGTAAACGATATCGCTTCATCTTTACTTTCTAACAGACATTATATATATTCACATATGATTTCACGTCTATCTTAATACTATCTTAATAGTATTTTCTAGTTATTAGTTTTAGTGTCTTATCGACATCGAAATATCTCGTTAAGAGATCGTTATAATGACGTCTTAATAGCTCTTCGCGAACGAAAGTCTCTTCGAGAACGTATAATATATTCTTATATCTTAATAGTCTCTAACTATCTTATATTCAAGCTTCGACGTTACTCTTTCGCTTGTTCTACGCTTCGTCTTCTCTTCGCTATTGAATATAAGAGTCTTTTAGTTAAAGTGCTTTAATAAGCTCGAAGATGAACTTGCTACTGAGATTATATGTCGTTTCGCTTATTGTCGCAATGTGAGCTACTAAGCGTGAGACGAGCTATTTATAATTAATAGTCTCAGCAATAGAATTAAGCTACGCGATAGCTACGTTGCGTGTACTCTAAGTAAGTATCTCGCTTAAACTCTCTGCTCTCGCAGTTGAAGATTCTCTAAATCTCGAAGAATATATAATATCAAGATAAGTCTCTTGAATTGCAGCTGTTATTAAATTTGTAAGTGTTATCTTCTGAGTAGTCACTTCTTCTCTATTGTTAGTCACTAGATTATACTATATATTCACGTCTAGACTGTGTATCGTAAAGAGGGACTCAACGTTTGAGCTACGCTTCGTATACTTATAACTCTTATCTTATTTATACGCTATTCGAATAATAACAAATATGAGACTTATTAGATCTTCTATCGCTGTCAATTTCTATTATAACGTTGATAACAGTCGATTTAGCGACTCGTTTTCACTCTTATAATTAGATCGTCTTAACGACGTATCGACTGAGTTTGTCTTTTCTGACCTGTGTGTAATAAAAAAATTAAACATTGATAACTTCATTGCTTATCTAATCTATCGTTTATTCAAACTCGCTATTCTCATAAAGTACTTCAGATTGTTATGATTCGTAAGTACTTTCACAGAATAAAAACTCTCTTTTAAATAATAACGTTACTATTTGAAGATCGTTACGATGACGAGTAGCTCTTAATTATAAATCTTATAGTTTCGCTCTATAGAAATTATTTTTCGAGAATAAAATACAATTAAATGTCATTGCTTATTGTTATTTTGTAATTGAGTTAAAATATCTGTTAAGTCGAAATCTAAAGCATTCGTTTTCACTCTAATAAGAAGTTCTAAATCAAAGTAATATAGAAGAGACGCTTTCGTAAAGACTTCGCGAAGTCGTCGAAATGTCTTCTTCGCCTCAATAGGTCAGTCAAAAGATTTTATTTTAATTCTCTTAATACTTCTCTTTAACAAGTTTATAAGTGATTTAACAATTTAAAAATAGTAATAAATAAATCTTCGATAGAAATTTACAAAGTTTAAAAAGATTTATATCTTATAAAAGAACTTAGATCTCGATTACTTTTAAATTGCTTTCACTCTACGTTTGTTCATTGCGACGTTATTAATGAACATTATAAAGCTTAGAAATTCGACTTCTATGATAAGAAACTCACATTTCTTTAAACTTGCGTATAGACTAAAACGTCTTAATCTCTTAAGCACTTGCTTAACATGATTCAAATGTTCTTCTTGCGAACTAGAATAAATTAAAATGTTATTAAGATAAACAACACAAAAATTGTTAATTAGATTCGTTAACGACTTGTTAATATAAGTCTAAAAGGTCGCAGAGACGTTAATTAGATCAAATAATATTATCAAGTACTTAAAGTGATCATAACGCGTACGAAACGCAGTCTTTCACTCATCGCCCTTACGAATTCGAATACGATAATACGTATTCTTGAGATTCAATTTTGTGAATCTCTTAACTTCATTTAGACGATTTAGAGTCTCACTAATCAAAGATAAAGAATAACGATTTTTTATCGTAACTTTGTTTAACTCTCGATAGTCGACATATAGTCGCAAGTCGTTATTCTTTTTTGATACGAAAAGAATAGAAAACTCTGCTAGACTCGTTGAATACTAAATTTAGTCTTTCGCTAAGACATCGTCTAGATATGTTCTTAGTGTCGCTAACTCGATATTAAATAGATTATATAGTAAATCAAATAATAATTTCGCTGTAGTCTTAATAACATGATCACGTTCTTCGTGCGACGAGAGTCGATCGACTTCTTCGATTAAAAATACGTCTTCGTATTCGCGCAACTTCTCTGACAATTTTGAGATAGCATCTACGGTCTGCGATTATAATATATTCGCTAAGACTTCGTCAATGTGATATTTTCTTGCTGACGCACTAAAATATCTATAATCACTAAAGTATATACTAACTTTTCTCTCTTTAATGCGTTAACAAAATCTTAAAACGAAAGTATTTTATACGTATACGTATCGATATCAAAGCGTTAGATTCTCTTAACAATATTAATCACGATATCTTTATCTGTTAATGTTAATAGTTTTAATATAAAGAATAAATTATCTTCTTTTACGATAACATAAAAGATATACGAACATCGCTTTATATGACTTTAACTATCTTATAATTTATAATATATAAGATAGACGACATAGCAAAAGATCGTATTGTTATTTATTTATTTGACACTTGATAAAGACGCTTCGACTAATTCGAGATTATGTTCGAGAGCAAAGCGTTAATCAATC
Organism: Pseudevernia furfuracea; assembly: GCA_022315425.1. Classification (NCBI taxonomy): domain Eukaryota; kingdom Fungi; phylum Ascomycota; class Lecanoromycetes; order Lecanorales; family Parmeliaceae; genus Pseudevernia; species Pseudevernia furfuracea. The sequence continues at coordinate 606,129 of JAIUPT010000042.1, forward strand.
ACATTAACTTCGACTTCGTTATTAAATTGTGTCGAAGTCGATATTAGAGTTACTTCTCGATCTTCTACAATCACTTTCTCTAAGAAAATTATACTAAGTGTCGAAATGACTTCTTGTTTTGCTCTCGTCGTTAAGAAGTCTTCGACGAGAGTCTTTCTTTTCTCGACGAAGATAACTCGATAACATAAGCATTAATATTTTTAACGTCATCGATAGACACACGATTGACGTCGTCTGTCTTGAATTGTCGATATTCGTTTGCGTAATGTCTCTTCTTATAATAGTTATAATATTCGACTATCTTTAGATGTTTCTTGCTTTTCGACGTTTTGTCTCGAGATTTATCTTCGTTTGAGCGACGCGAAGTATTCGCTTTCTTATTCTTACGAGATTACGTCGCTCGTTTATTATTATTAAGTTTATTCTCTTTCTCGTTTTCTTTATTTCGTCTTTGATTCGTATTCGAGTCGATATCGTTTATGCTTCGTCTTTTATGTGATGAGCGTGCGTTAACTCTCTTATTTATATTCTTCAGACGAGTAGTCTGAGCGATAAGATCGTCTCGCGTCGAGGCTATTTATCTCGTGTGAGTGATATCGTCTTGAAGTTTTAAAAGAAGTCTCGTTATTAACGTCGCTACTCGTTGAATTTCGTTCGACGACGATAACTGTGTCTTAAGACTGAAAAGATAGATCTCAAATTGAATTACTAATTGAGATGATCTTTATCGCGTATTCGTATAAATCATGTTTATCTTCAGCTATCGATTGATTAAATTCTATATTTTATTAAGCAGAAAAGAGACGAAATAATCTTAGCTTTTTATCTTAATCGAATTCTTTTCTCGTTCGTTATATTACTATTTCTTGAGGTCTCTCGTTAGAAATTATATACATTAAACAATTTTATCGTGATCGTTTAGAAAATACGCTAAGACATTCATAAATGCAACTTCGACGTTTCGTATTTAGTTACGATGCTCTCGTCTCGATTTGTCATGATAATCGTTAAGATTCTTTAATTTAACACTTCGTCGTTTTGTGACATATGTTAATTTCATATCTGAATAACGTTTTGACCCTACTCGAGCATTAAAAGAGTCACGACGAGTATTCGACGTGTTCGATTCGATATCGTCTTAATCTCGTTTATCTAACGATTCTCCTTCTTGAAGGGCATTGATTTCTTCATTGATGTATTTAGTTGTTATCTTTTTAGTAACTAATCTCGGCGTTAAATTGTCTAAGTCAATCGCTCGTTCAAAGTTAGATCGATAACATCGTCTTTCGAAGTAAATGTCGACTGTCTTTGATCTTCGAATTCCACGTCAGAGATATGATCTGATTCGTTTAGATTCACTGTCTGTGACTGTTCTTCAGATATGATATGCGAGTTAAATAAACCTGCTTCGTTTTCGATACGTTGCGATTGCGAGCGAGTGATTGTTATTATACTAAGTTCGAATCGCTACCTCTCGATGAAAAGAAGAATTAGAATTGTTAGACTGACTTATATAATATAGATATATATAAGACAGGCTAGAGTTGTGTAACAATGTGAACTTAGCGAAGATATATATATTGCGTATAGTATATCTAATAGTAAGACTAATTCTTAAGGAAGGAAAATGAGAAACTTCGAAACATGACCCTCTTAAGCTTCTCACGTCAAGAATCCGCTTGACATGCGTATATCAAGCGATTCGGTTACGCTCGACAACCCTCGAGCTTATGCGACAGCTGTTCTCTTGATCCCGCTGCTAACAGTTCTCGTAATACAGTGCAAAGGGCTTCAAATTCATATTGTAGAGTCAAATTTAAATTGCGATTCAAAAATGATTTACATGTCTTCGAGCCTTTGTCTGACTATCAAGTGAAATAGAACAGCGGTTACAGAATAAGTGATAATCAATATCGTGCTGGAACAAAGCTTTCTCATCACAAAAAGAGCGAGTGCAGCCGAAACAATATCTTGACTTTCTGCGCGCTGGTTGCGCTCTTCTGTAAATAGAATGCACTACTGTGGGCGTAGTATAGATCATTGTGAGCGTAACTGCGGGCGCTGATATTGATAGAGGCTGAGTTTCCCTATTCGAAAAGACGTCTTATTAACATATAAGCCTTTAATATCATCGATGTTATTGTTGAAGCGTAGAACTTATCTCTCAGTCGCAATCAGTGTTCTTTTATTCTTGAAAAGTGAGAGAGTTATATTCATTGCGAAAGAATGTGAAGCTTGAAGTACACTAAGAACATTCGATCTCGTGCTCATTTTATTGGAGTTTCGACAAATAATATCAATTAACAAATCGCGTAACGCTCTGTTAGTTCTAATGTGCCTTCATATACTTGTCGAATGATTTCAATTAATAAGACCCTCTCTGAATTTGCTTCGCATGTTCGTCTGAATTTCTTTAGACTGCAATCCTTAAGACCAGAAATGTTGTATCGCTTCTCAAGGTCGTACATTACACTGTGCAGCCAGCAAACATCAAGATCTCTATCCTCTGTTCTTACTAGCTGATATTTATAAGAGCTCTCCTCTTTCGAATCAGTATGATCTTTCGTGATCGATCTTGTCACAGAGGTGTGATGATTGATGTCGGTGGGATCGTCAAAGGAGTTCTCTTCTATGGTCGGCTTTGTCATAGAAGTGTGATAATTGATGTCGTTGGGATCGTCAAAGAAGTTCGTATTATCGTTGATGTCGACGGGATTATCAGGGGAGTCTCTATGATGGTCGATGTCGACGTGATCGTAGCAAGGGAAGTTCATATAGTCATGAAGGTAGAAATACTCGATTATACGTTGGATCAGCGATGGATGGTGATCGTATAACGTGATGTGTTTCAGTACGGCTTCCTAGGTAACTTAGTGTCAACAGGGTATAAACAAGTCTTGATTGCGTACCTTGAAATCGCCGTCGAAGGCTTTACGAAAATACTCCGACTGAGAGCAGAGAATGTTACGGTGAATGCGAAATGTAACGTCATAACAAGAGATAGTACTATTCGAATAGTCGCCACTCTCTAGAAGCCTTTCGGCAATGTTAATTGTCGTCGCAGATTTGCTAAGCTGGGATTCGTCACCTTCGCATCACACTACGTATTGTGTCTTCAGTCGCTGTCATGCTTTCATACGCTTGTATATATTGGAGAAGATAAGTGGTGTTGATTTGTGATAACTTATGAGCAGGTTTGCCGAGTACGTGCTGCCAAGACGTGGCAAATGTACCCCGAAGTCCTCCCGTATGAAGTCTAAGGTGACTGCCATACTGCAAGAATGAACTTCTAGCCATCTACTATCCGGCCGAGCCTTGGCTGTCCACCATCTACACTCCACTGCGCTATGAATTATATGCGATTTCGCTGGCCAAGCTATCAGCCCCACCTACTCAGTACATTCAGTCAGCTCGGTCCCTGGATATGGCCTCACGTGTGAAGAGAAGGGATCTATTCAGTACCGTGGATGCGACGCAAAGGCGGGACGAACGATCTTTAGGGTAAAATGAATCTGAGCCGTACCTCAAGCAACCATGAATGGATTTACTAATTTTCATAGCACTGTAGGCGAGCGCAAGACCATACCTAATCTCATCTCCGAGCTGCCATTCGACATTCTGAAAATGAACTCCCACCTAATTCTATCTAGAGTAGGAGCATGGAGTGCCGCTCCTTCGCTTTGGGTATCGTCGGCTTTCGACTGCATACGCTCTCGGCCCGGGTTTACTGGATGCCCAATGGCATGACATGAAGGATACCGACGTGGAGGAAATGTTGAAGGACGAGGAGTGTTGGTATGGAACATCGTGCACAGGTGTCAACCTGAATGGAATGAATCATACGGTCTACAATTTAAGGGGTATGGGACTCTGCATGGCGTCGAGGGCCAGCTACAACACGGCGCTCTGTTATTTTTTTTTTAGCATGAATCTCTTTCGGTGCTTGGACTTCGCAGATCTGAAGGATTTCTTGTATCACGTCAGACACGTTCACATGATCCAGAGGATCCAGATCGCTTGGAAAAGTGGTGCTGCATGCGGCAACATGTTTCGTAACGTTGTCGAGCGTTGCCTCGAAGCAGATACTGTAGAGAAGCCCGAATATCTGGGAGAGCAGGAAATAGCCATTGCTCTGAGATTGCAAAAGTTCATCGAACAGGATATTGTGAAGAAGTTGGAGCACATCGCCGGGGCCTTATAGGGTATTCGCATTTACTTCTTCATTTTCCTTCTGCCTATTCTTTCGACTTTCCAACAAATCCACCCCTACATACTCTGCATTTCATTTCCACCCATCAGTTATTCTCTTTCCATATCCCATCGATCGATCCTCTGAACATCACGGATACTGTGTCCAGCTTCGGTTTCATCCTCACTTCTGCTCAAAAATCTTCAGCCTTTTTTTTCAACTTTTCAGGCCTGCTCACTTTTCTCTTCTCATCACTTGGACCGAAACCTCCCACTTCTTTGACTTCTCTCTCCCCTTCCTTCCCCACAATTAATACTGTCCGGAGTTCTCTGACCTGCCTTCTCTCCCTCACTCAACACAAGAAGCATCTGCTGCAATGCCGACTTTCCCACCCTCACCAAACGTTCCCCTACCCGCTCGTCTCACTGTACGCTCCTCGCGCGCGGAGATCACCGCTGAGCTTATAACTGTCAATCGAGCTCGCGATGAATTTGGCGTCTCTCGCAACGATTTTCAGATGCTTTACGATCTTTTTCCCCTCGGTGCAGCTGGGAAGTACGATCTGTGTCATTTCGGAAGTCTTCAGCGTGCACAGCTTCTCGCAGATCAAATCCCAATCGACCTTCACGTCACCTCATTACTTGAAATTGGAAGCGGGACCGGTAACACTCTGATCCGAGTCGCTCAGACTCTTCGTGCTCGCACCACCTTACGACATATTGCATTCGTTGATGGTCATGGAGAGATGATCAAAAGGCTTATGGAGAAATTTGAAGACGAAGCTGTGTTCTACAGAACGGTTCCTCTCGATCTCCTCACCTCACGTACCAACAACCTTACGATCATGCGTGACGTCCGCGATACGGCAGCCATGGAGATCAACTTCAAACAGGGACGCCCACGCCCCAACCTGATCACTGCCGAAGGAGTGCTTGAGTGGATCCCCAAAGCCGACCACGCCCAGACACTTCACGACTGGATGACCCTTGGAGCACCAGGTGCCAAGATGATCGTCGACATCCCCCACCCTCACAAACGCATTGGTCTTGAATGGGTCGGAGAACCAGGTATTCTCGGTCAACATCTTCGTCCGAAGAATGAACACTGCTTCGTGGTAGCAGATGAAGAGAGTTGGGATGAGTGCCGGGTTTACGCACATGCGCTCGCCATGCGAGCTGGTCTCCTCATTGAAGGAGTAATGATGGCCCAGCGCCCAATGACGGCCGCGTCCAAACTTGGTAAAGTGTCTGAATGGGTGAAGGCGTACGCTCCGGCGGAGATGACTAGCGATCTCACGCGAGATGAGTTCGACTTTTCCCGCCTGAAGTACATGTTGAAGGCAAAGAAACACTATCGAGGGTTGGGGTATGATGTTCGATACGAACCCGCAGCCGTGATTGCTGTGTATTCTCTCGGCTAGCCATCTCCGGCTCGGCGGCTGATGTCTACACTTTCCCGAGTACTTGCTAGTTTCTTTCCTTTCACTGCTCAAAGGGTTTACAATATAGAAGATGGAACATGACCCATCGGTTTTAGAGTGGTTACGATGGTTGGCTCCAGATCGGTATGGGTGAGCTACGGTGGATGAAGGCTATGAATATAGAAACAGGCTGGGATGGTGAAGCTCTTCCAGATGAACATATGTAATTAGCTGCTAATGAACGATGAGCCCTCCAAATTCGTGAACTCAGAGCCACTCGTATTGTGAAGCTAGGTATTAAGTTCAAATCTGCATGACTCTAGATAGCTCTGATTGGAAGTAATAAGTCGAGATCTGTACTCAGAAGAACCCGTCTTTTCATATTTGATAAATGTTCTAGTATAATTGCCACTTCGCTAAAATCTAAATATTCACCCTCTTTCTTCCTTTTTTTTTCTCAACTACTATTACCCGCAAAGACTTCGTCACATCTTCACTCTGATATAAATCTTTTCAACCTTCTTCACATATATCTCACCTCTTTCCTCCTCACATTACAATAAGTATAGCTTCCAAATTGCTTTGACCTGCTCTCTTTCCTGACCTCACCACAGTACCAGTGATCTTTCAGCTTCTCTAACCTGCTATTCTAACTCCGCTCTCCACAACGATCACCTGCAGCCATGGCGACCTTCCCTCCATCACCAACAAACCCCATTCCTACCCGTCTCAGCGACGACACTTCGCGTGTCAACGTCAACAATCGAATCAACTCTCAAAAACAAGAACGGGCCAGCGAATCATTCCCTTTTCTGACCCTTTCCACCCGTTACCCACCAGTCATGTGTGGATACTACAATCTCATGCGTTTTGAACACCTACAATCGGCTCGACAACTCGCACAGCACATTCCAGCAGCCTTTCATGCTTCCTTTGTCCTGGACATCGGAGTGGGTACCGGCAATACAGCAATTCAGGTGTGTCAGGTGTTGTGCTCTCGCGGGGTAATAGATCGACTTAGCGTAGTGGACGAAATGCCGGAGATGCTTGAAACCTTTATGGACCAGATGAATAGAGCCTTCGATGTGGATCAACTTATCAGTGACGCCCGTCTCCGCCAAATCTCACCAACCGTCGACGATTACGCTGAAAGGTCCTCCGAGACAATCCTACCACATGTCCACCCAGAACGTCGTGAAGGAATACAAAACCTCCCAACACTGATCACCTCGCAGAGAGTGCTGCATGAGATCGCGACACGCGACCACGCCCTCACCCTCCGCTGTTGAATGGCTCTCGGGCATCCAACTGCCAAGCTCATGGTCGACGTACCCCATCCTGACAGACAACATGATATTGAGTGGTTCGGTCAGAGAGGACGTCCAGGTCTGAACCAACGACCGATACACGAGTATCCTTTCACAATAGCAGATCAGCAGACCTGAGAGGAGTGTCGCAATTACGCGCGTGAGCTCGCTGTGCAGACCGACCTCATCATCGAAGGAGAGATGATTGCTCAATGCCCGACGACGGCGACGTCCAGACTGGCAGAACTGAAGGTTTGGATACGGAGTCGCATTCCTTCCACTTGGACCGATGATACCACGCGAGACGAGTTCGACTACTTTCGCCGGGAGTATATCAATCTTGCTAAGGGACATCACGAGGGTCAGGGCTACGAAGTCCAGTATGATCATGCAGCCGTCATTGTCATATTCTCTCGGGGGAGCTCATTCGCTGCGCCGGCCGGTGCCTGCGATTGTCCGGATCTAAGATAGACGTCTGCTACAGGCATGGCGCTGCGGAAGGGTTTGGCAAAGCACCTTCCTTTATAGAAAGAGGCGTTGGGAGAAGCGAGGGCGTTTCGATGCGAGCTGCTATGGCGATGTATCTCCATGCTCTCCATAGCATTCTAGAATCAATCAAATTGCACACATTCTTTGACATGGCCTGTGCTTAGCAATCCCTCTCCTCTAATTCCCAAAGGCTTGCAGTACAGGCAATGGGGTGTGGCTTGGGACTTGTATGATAGATGTCATTCACGGCTTTTCATCGGAAGTGTGGAGCTCCCCTAGCCAAAATACAATAAATGCAATTAGGCTCTAAGGAACAGCATGTTGTATAAAAGCGCGTCTGAATGAATATCAATGAATCATGACATCCCAGTAGTAAGTGTTGCGAAAGCGCTCTCTTCAGAGGCGCCGGTAAAGATGCCACCTTGCACAAGTCGCTCCAACTTGATTGGGGGCTAGTGAGGATGAGAAGAATGTGGGCTGTCTGGAATGTGGGCTAGATTAGCCGAGATTACCAACACTGGCTGAGGATATACAGTGGGCATACCACCTATCTGTTTCCTTCGTTGTTGCTCTCTCTCATCGCAAACGAAAGATTTTGTTGCTCCCACCCACCCACGCCTTGTTTTTTTTCTAGCGTTTTTTCTGTATATACACGACTCCAGGTCTTCTACCTTACGTAGAGGGAGTTTTCTTAGGGCTGAGCTGCATGTGGACCGCTGTGCACGTGCTACTTGGCCCTAGGAACCAGGCAAACAACAATTGAAGCCATTCAGATGTGCGTTTTCGAGTAGGACTCGTAACGTGATAGAACGAATCAGCACTAGCCACCTGTCTCTTTGGTCAAGACCACGAAATCATCAATCTCGACCCACCACCCTCAATCTCTTCGAGCCGACAACGGCACAGGGAATTGTCGCAAGCTAGCACACGCACCCCACTTCTCCATCTTGATCCCCGCTCTCAAACTACCACACAGCCGGTCCGAGAGGAGGGTTTCGAGCTTATGATCATCGAACCACACCAGTCTACTCGCTGTCACGGTTCAACCCTATATGAATAGATTTCATAGGGATCGCCGCTGCCGTTGCGGCAAAAGACCAAACCACATGCTGGCAGCATGGTCCTATTCTACTCAAGCGACGTCCCCCGTCTCGCGCTCTGACATCCTTACCTCTTCCTCACACGCATTTACAGTTCGAAGAATTAGCAAGACAAAGTGATCGAGACGGAATGGAAGGTCCTAATGTCGCTCGGCTTCACGATCAAGAGACAGAACCCGCTGTCTCTCAAATCGCCGTTCGAGGTGGAGCAGTGGGGCTCGATGAAAAACTGTCTGATCCAGATATGAGTGCATTTATGGACGGCGTATGCGCAGGTAACACGGGATCTATGCAAGAAGGCGGAGGCAATATGCAAAGATCACGTATTGAGTTCTAGCCCAGATTGATTAATATCTATATTTGATCATAGGCAAATTGAACTATATTAATCCGACTCTGTAACTCTTATGGTATTAATAATAAAGAGATTACAAGACTGTTGCGGGTATGACTGAAAAGTAAAATGCTCATAATTTCTAATGTTTGCTGTATGCCTAAGGCCCTATGTTTTCTCTTTTTCTTTCAATGTCCGTTGGTACATCTTCTCGGCCTCAGCCAGCTTGCCCTGATCCTTATAGAGAAGGCCTAAGTTGTTGACGGTGTCGAGTGTGGATGTATGCTCAGGGCCCCATGCTTTCTCCTTTCCCTCCAGTGCCCGCTGGTACATCTTCTCGGCCTCAGTCATCTTGCCCTGATCAGCATAGAGGTTGCCCAAGTTGTTGACGGTGTTGAGTGTGGATGTATGCTCAGGGCCCTATGCTTTCTCATATCCCTTCAATGCCCGCTGATACATCTTCTCGGTCTCAGCCATCTTGCCCTGATCAGCACAAAGATCGCCCAGATTATGGAAAGCATCATTAGATTCGGAACATTCACTTTCATCTTAAGTATTTAACTTCTGAAGAAACCGTATATATCGATCTGCGTGGGGAAGCAGTCGCTGCTGTGTGAGCCAGTACTTCGATTCGAACTGACTAGACACCGCAGAACCGACGATAGTAGAAGCCAGTATAATAATATTCACCTGATCGCGACTAATAGACTCCGTGCACCAGTCGTGAACCATCGGATGAATCGAGTAGCTCTTAATACGCTTATGCGACTCGATTAAAGAGTAGACAAGTAATGCCCTCATATCTCTCTGAAAGCTGACTTCGTCCTGAACCAGATCTTTAAGTCAGGACTCGTGAAAGTTATACCTTCCGCAAGAGAGCAGCTCATATCACACATCCTGATGATCGAGATATGCTCATAGCTGAAGGAACTTTGCCGTCGATGGATTATCTTGCCTGATGCGATCGTAGGAGATCATTCACGTCGTCTGAATAAATCCGTTTGCGTAGTCACGGAGGTGAGGAGCCTCCGCTAGTAGTCTGAACCACGAGGTTTCATATAGCTGCACGTACTTCGGACAGCTCGTGTCGGTCTCGCGTATATACTTATCAGCCTGAACGAGAGCCAAGGGAAGACAGCCTAACCTTTTCGCCAGCTTGTTTAGATCTAATAGCTGATTAACTTTGCACGCTTTGAGGACTCGTAACGAGGTATGTCGCACCTCTTGAAGATCGAATACGGACCAGGCCTAAGCTGCTCTCGAAGTATGGCAAGTGTAGAATTGTCTGTCCCTCAGCCTCACTAGTGGCGGGCTGAGGAAGCAGTCTTGGCTCGCCTCTAGGCGAAGTATCGAGGATGGGCGGGGCTAGCTGGGCCACTAGCTAGTATTGCGTCTAAGGTTTATTCAACCTGAAGAGCATTCGATTTTCGACCTTGGTAATGCCGGTGTGAAAAATTGGCTCTCATCGAGATACGTAACGTCAGGTTTTATGATGTCTTCGACAAGGACTCTTTTGGTGCCCTTTACCGAAAAGAGTCAGCTCAACAAAGATGTCACGACTTCTCAACCACCGTGTTCTCGAACCCTTCCAGGACATCGCTTTCGTCGCTATTAGATGGAGACGAGAAAAAGAGTGCTAAAAGAAGAGCATCCATTCACACTGACCAGCATGGCCAACCTGGCAGCAACATATCGGAATCAAGGACGATGGGATGAGGCCATCGAATTGATTCAGGCTGTTGTTAGTCTTCGTACAAAGATTATTGAGGTAAATCATCCAGATACGCTTGGTGCAGTTGATTTATTGGACGAGTGGTCAAGTACTTAAAATAATTTTTACTTATTATAAGATAGCTCTATATCAACTTTTCAAAGCATTCAAGCTCTTATACAAAGTTTGAATCGCTGTCGACTCAACACTTCACCCTATGAAGCTCTAAGGCGTCAAAGAGCTGTAACGAAAGTTTCTCAGTAACTCTTTTACGTCCTCCCCTGTTTGTAATCACTTGCGACGATATCACTCCATAACCACCCTCGTGGGCTGCCTCTGTCCACCTCAGTTATTTCGACACCTTCGCACGTATTGCCTCACCACCTCGAGCCGATCTTTTCACTCATCTTCCTAAAAGCCTAACCTCAACTTTCCTCCACCCAATAAGATTGGCACCGGGTCATAGTGATGTTACAGAAAGCATTCCTGCATTTCTATCAGCTTATGTGGCAGCAGTAGAGGTTGCGAATATGGAGCTTGCCTTCGAAAGTGGCGCTCGCAAGGCCAGCGGCGTGATTTTCGGGATAATGGGGATCAGCGATGACACGCCGAGGTAGAGAGAGAAGGGAGAACCTGTTTACTTATCGGAATTTGCCTAACACGTAGTCATAAAGCGGTTTGTGTCTCTGCAGCATCGACCATACCGTCTGAACCTCTTCTGATGCGATATTGAATACTGTCCACGGTTCCACCTCTTTTCCTTTGTGGCATGAGATCAGAAAGTCAAGAAGGCTGCTAGCCGTTTTTGAAGATGTGATTGTCTGAGCCGATGGACTTGGTAGAAGATCCTGATTTGAGACACAGACCACTCGAGCTCCTTCTCCGCGGTATTTGGAAGGCGTAATGAGTCTCTTATGTTCAGGCATGATGAAAAGCGATCGAGCTATCACATTCGCTTCGTAGTACAATGCAATACAGATAGCCGTTAATGCAAGGAGTTGGAGGAGCGTATCCAAGTGTCACTACGAAGCCAGCCCGAAAATGAGCTAAGACTTCCTCCGATATACCCAATTCCCTTCCTTTTCAGGTGAACGAGTGTCAACGACTATCTGAAGATGTTTCAAGAAGCGTGCGACTGCATAATGATACCGTTACTTTTTTAAACTCATCAGTCTCCTCCACAAATGAAACCTGGCCTGTGTATTGACCAGTCGTACCTGATAACTGATCGATGAAGGACGCCTAGGTGCCTGAGTCGACTAATTCCCGATTGCTGTGACCGGTCTAAAGGTGAGACCAGTCTCAACAGTCTCGCTGAAGCTTTGACATAGAAATCTTTAGAAAGACTGGTAATTGCTGAGGATCTTACTCCCTTACTATCAGCTATTTTCAGCCTAGAGAGACTTCTTATAGAGCAACACTCAGCTTCGTCGTCTTAGTCACTATCCCGAGAGCAACGCTTTCCTTGATTCCGTACATGAGGAGCCAGATTCTCCTACGTTCAGTATTCGAGAAGCTCAAATTTCCTCGGAGCCAGGCTCTCCCAAGCGTAGTGTCCCAAGCCATTCTGGGCACCGTTTCCTAGGAACCACGTTGTCCCAATAACAATTTTAGAACCCACATGAAACTTTGATGCACATGAACTTTGGGCGTATGAACTTTTTGTTCGACCTTTGGTGGTCAAGTTGTGCCGGGAAGGGCGGTAAATAAGAACGTGCGCGTCTTCTGCGTCACCGGCACAAGCACCGACTTCGGCAAACATCTCGTGCAAGAAGTTCTCGACAACGGCGACATTGCAGTCGCCACAGCGCGCAAGCCCTCTCTTTCGAACGCACTACCCCAAAGAACTACCACCCCGTCAAATTCGACGTCACAGACCCCAGCGACATCCAATCAGCCTTCGCAACCGCACTTGATAAATTCGGCCACGTCGATGTGGTGGTCAACAATGCAGGATACGGCCTCAATGGGTCTTGTGAAGAGCTATCAGACAGCCAGATCAGAACAAAATAGAAGTCAATCTCTTCGGCTTGATCAACATTACGAGGAAGGCTGTGGAGGTCATGAGGGATCAGAAGCCCAGTGGAGGGTTGATTCAACAAGTTACCTCTACTGGAGGCCAAGGAGGGTAAGGCTCCCTCACAAACCCCCCTGAATATAAACCTTAGTAACATCTATACTTCCATAGAGTGCCAATGTTCAGCATCTACTGCGCCTCCAAATGGGCCGTCGAAGGCTTCACCGAAGCCCTCTCCCACAAAGTCAAACCAGAATGAAACATACACTTCACATGCGTCGAGCCCGGTGGTCTCCGCATCGACTGGGTCGGACGCTCCGTGGACTTCCCCGCCCATCGCCACCCAGCCTACGATCACGCCAACGCCAAAGAAGCAATGGCGAAGCGGAATAGGAGCCAAGCTAGGGATCCGGTCAAGGGCGCAAAGGCAATGTATCAGTTGGCGGTTATAAAGGAGCCGCCGTTGAGGGTGGTTGTGGGGACGGACGCATATAAAGTGACTATGGCGAAGATGGAGGCGTACGGGGAGAACTATAGGAGGTTTGAGGGCTGAGTAATAGTACTGATGTTGAGGGGTATAAGGCTCCTTGCGATGGCTGGGCTGTATGTGTTCGGTTGGCTATGTTGAGGTGCTGCGGGCATTGTACATAAGCACTGTATGTACATAGAGAAATAGAGTAGATCTATCCTCTCATCCTGTTATACACGCTCTTTTGCTCAAATAGAATTCCGGAACCAGCAAACTATGCACAACAGCCTTTTGAAAACAAATCCCCAACTTGACACTTTTCTCCTTAATACCAACACCGCAGCCAATTTATCTTCACAGATCAAAACCCTTCGGCACTGTTTCCCAACGATATTCAACCAAAAGAAGTCACCCCCGCATCTCCCAACTGTCCAAACCTCTACGTTCCTTCCGCTGAGAAGACACAGACGATACCGTAGGTCCTAGAGCCGAAGCCTCAACATTTCCCCTACCCACAAGCTTTTTAGACGTGGCCTAGATCAAACCACGAGTCTACACAGCAGAGCGAGCACACATTTGAATTGCGGTCATCCACCAAGTTCAATGCATCTGAAGCTCAATTTTTTGCCTTTGCGAGTGTTTCCGAGATCAGACGGACTTTGTTGGTCATGATAGCATCAAGGCCTGCTTCGGCTTGAATCTGCAGACAACGAATATTAGAATGTTCCCATCTCCCAAGATTCTTCAATGAGAAACGCTTACCAGGGCACACTCCGGCTCGTCGTTCAGATTCCCATATGACCCTACCACCAATCTCGAATCCTTCGCATATGTCAGAAGCCTTGGGCACATCACAAATGGGTCCGAGAGCATGACTATCCCAGCCAAGTTCCATGCTTTCGCAAATTCAATGGCTCCCTGCAAGCTGCTGGCTCTGACGTCGCCGGCGGGGACGGAGCCGGCCTTGTTGATAAAGAGGATGGGGAAAGTCTGTTGTTTGCAAGCTAGCAGAATGCAGATCTCAGGGCTGAAAGAAGAGAGGGTGATGTTCCGATGGCCACAAAGTTGAAAGATCGTTGTCAGGATCGTATCGACGAAGAAGTTGAGCTCCATTGCGCACAATTCCATGCCGCGGTCTTCGGCTTCCCAAAGCATGGGATGCTTTATCTCGAGGTTGAAGGCGATAAATTCGGGTAATTCAGTGAGGAGCTGCTCCAAAGTAGATGAGGGTTCCTGGATCGAATGACCCCTGAGATTGCCTTTGATATTATTGTGCATGCCTTCTTCGGTATATCTCATTCGCTCGACAAGATCTTGGCTTCGGTAATCGTCATATGTGTTCACAGAGTGCGATCGTGGCTTTGGGCGGAGACCTCCGTTGACTTTGTTCTTCTCCAGGTATCTGACTTCGGCTGAGCTCAGAAGGTCACTCCTGGGTGCTTGTGATCGACTCAGATGCATGAATTGATCGAAAGTCAGCGTGTGCAAGGGCACATCTCCACCTGTCTCCATCACTAGGAAGTCATGGAATATGACTGGAAAACAGTCTTTTGTTAGTTGCACATCAAACTCGACACAGGACGCACCCAGGCTGGTTGCGGTGAGAAATGACTGGACTGTATTTTCTCCGATTTGGAGGTTTTTACGCGCCGTAGAATTCGCACCAGATCCTCGATGCCCCACAATTTGAGTAGAGTCGTCCTTCCAGAATCCGGACGACGGTCTCGGAGGTGGATATGGGGGTTGGAATGGGGTGACTACTAGAATGCTGAATGTCACGGAACCAATGTAGGTCATAGGCCCGTTTTCGAGGATTGGAACTGTGTAGTCTCTTATCAGGCTCTCGCGGTTCGGTGCCAGCACCCGCTGGAGGCTCTTCAGAAGGGCGACGGCAGTGCCGATGACCTGGATACCTTTATCGCTGGAGGAGCTATTGCGGAAAATTTCAAATACCAAATTGACATTGTCAGGATCCTCAGTAAAGAATTGCAGCGGTTTGTTGATCATGTTTCTCAGCATTGGCAATTCGATGCAGTGACCTGCAGTAGACTTTGCGCCCCCAGCCTTGATGATCACACCGAATCTAGTTTTGTGGCTGTCATTGATACTATGATCAAATGATCGGTTAGTCAGTTCGACAGGCTTGAGGTTGCTTCTTGTGTTAGAGGGACCGAGGGTGACGAATATTTGGCTGCTATTCCTTTGCATCCCAAAGCCATTTTGGGTAATCCCTGACGGCTCAAGACGAGACGCTGTTGTAGTCTGACTCTGTAATGCACATTTCAAGCTTTCTCCGGGACGTACCATCCCCATCCGCAGGACTGCACTGCTCGTGGGGGATCTGTGACCTCCAGCTCCGTGTGCAGCAAGCAATTCTGCCACCTTCATGTGGCCTCTGAAAACAGCATGCTCCTTCTCGGTCCATCCGGCCAGATCGCATATTCTCTGTTCTGCTCCTGCCTCAAGAAGGAGTTTCACGATTGATAGATTCCCATTGATGCAAGCGACGAATAATGGTGTCCAACCATTGACCGTCTCCGCTAGATTCAAAAGACCTTGAATTCCCGCTGGGGAGTCAAGACTAGCTCTCACGGCATATTCATGCCCATCTTGGGCAGCCCGGTATAGAACCGTCCTACCTGACGAATCTCGGAGGCTTGCGTCGGCATTATGTACAGTCATTTTTGAGGATACTTTTTGTAGAGCTACCAATCACACGATCTACTTATGACTGCCTGGCGAGGCCCTCATGATCGTGTTCAACGTCGGTCGCGTTTGCTTGCTGACACTGCTCAGCCTGAGATAAGAGAGAAGCAGAGAGAAGCCGGATCATCTTAGTGGCCGCGCAACCTTCTCAGTCAATAGCGTCAGTCCTAGCCAATGAAACGAGCCCCCTAAGGTGATGTGACAGCGCTAGCAGGGATACACGTGCAACCTTCCTTACCTAGGCGCCGGGTATCAGCTTCCCAAACTTTACTTTAACCCTTCGTTCGCCCACTTTGACTTTCCTTTCCTCGTACTATCGTAAAGTAGCTCGTACCACGGTGGAGCTACGGGTACAGCCGGTCTATTCTGTCATTATTGTAAACGCCAGACGGCTCGCAGCGAATATGGACCCATTATCAATTACAGCCAGCATAGTCGGTATTGTTGCAGCTGCAGCTTCGACAGGTCGCGCCTTCGAAGAGCTCCGGCGATTATGCAAGACTTTACCGGGCAGATTACATGCCCTAAGTAATGAGGTCTCCGATATCGAATTGGTACTTCACCAAGTCGCCTCGGTCGTTAAGAAGAGAACAGGCGATCCAGCTCTCAAAGAACAAGGGGAACATGTACAACACCTCCTGGACCAAGCAGATGCGAAATTGGGTGAGCTGAGAACAATTGTGGAAACTTTCACGCACATCGCGAAAACGACTAAGATCCCCGTCTTTCAAGCGTACGCCTGGCGGAAGCATCAGCCAAGACTGCAAGCGTTGCAAGAGGACATTAAGACTGTCAAATGTAGCCTTAATATCATGCTTGGTGCCTCCAATTCTCAGGATATGATGCGGATTCGGGTTCATCTGGAGACTATTTCCACTGTCAGCTCCAACTCTGCGCAGATTCAACTCAGCATGGAAGAAAATTTGCAGAATAGCCTCGTTCGCCATCGGGACGACTTGACAGAGTCCCTTACACGTATACATCAGCAAACCGACCAGAGGATTGGCAATGTCGAAGAACTGCTCAAAGTACAGGCCGCTCAAATTCAGGCAAGCCAACTCAATCAACTGGGCAACTCGTATGGACGCCGACCGTCTTACTCAAGACCACTACCACCTACTAGAAAGCAAACACAGCACCAGCAATCTAAGAGCTCAGAAGATGTTGGAATGAGAGTTACGCAGTATGGTGCATGCCGGCCAGGGTGCCCTTGTGTATGTCACGTACAAACAAGATCCTCGACACCGGGCCTTATTGATCGCGTCTTTGGGCAACTCTTTGTTGGGTATGCTGGCCTGCCTCTCGTCAACGCCAAATGCGATTCCGCTTCGTGTGGGAAAAATCAAGCTGCACATGTCAGTGTGGAATACTGGTTTCCACTTGGTTTTGTGTGGTCTAAGATCTTGCGCCTTCAAGTGACTTATCAGCCCCATATTGGACCACAATTCGAATTGAGCACGCTGAGAAGAGTCTCGGACTCTGCGCAATGTGTTAATTTTGCCCTCAACGGGAATATTGATGGCTTAAAGGATCTCTTTAAAAGGGGGCTAGCGTCTCCCCGAGATGTCAGCACCACCAGAGGATACTCTGTGCTCAGATGGGCTATGTACGGAAAACAATACCAAACTTGCAAATTTCTATTCAATGCTGGGGCGGATCCGGATTACAGACCTATCGCTGCGTCTGATAACAGTCCAAGGAACAAAGCGCACCAATTCCTACTCATGGGCGGTCTCTCGGAAGACGCTGTGGAGGCACTGCGATGCTTGACACAGGGTGGCGACTTTATTGACGAACAGAATTATACTGTGTTGCACAGAATCATCCTGGGCCTCTCAATGGCAAATCTCGAGGAAGAAATCCGTCTCCATCCCGAAGATGTCAACACCACAGATGTGATGGGACGCACACCACTCGCGTGGGCAGCATGCCGGGGAGACGATCAAGCAATTGTCACACTTTTAAGCCACGGCGCAGACGTCGATACACTGGACGTACAGCACTCTGGGGTTGTAGGGCACGCTGCAGATAGAAGCTATGCTACCTGCGTTCGTCTGCTGCTCGAAGCTGGTGCAGACCCCGACATCGCTTCAGCTCATGGCTATAGAGTCGGCAATGCATTGAACGTTGCTACTCGGAATGCCTCCGATCCATTGGTCCTGAAGACTCTCCTCGACTTCGGAGCAAATGTCGATTCTTGTGGAATCGACGGAATGACAGGACTGATTCACGCGTCTAGGAGAGACAACGCAAGCTTTGCTACTCTTCTACTCGAATATGGCGCAAATATCAACGCGACTTCTGTAGCTGGTCAAACGCCACTGACTACTGCAGTTGCATACAACAGTCACAATATTTTGAGACTGCTTCTTGATCGCTGGTTCGAATACAGTGAATGCCCTCGCCTCACTGGTCCTCACTTGCTCCAGCTTGTGGCACTTTACGCTGACACCGAGACTATTTCTATATTGAGAAACACAGACCATCTTCACCTCAAGTACGATTCGTCTTACGCTCTCGGCGATTTCATAAGCCGCTTGAGCGAGCGGTCAGATGTAACGGAAAAGCTCATCCTCGCATTTGAAGAGTTGATGGGCGTCATAAAGCTAGGACCGGCTTCGCCTGGCCACCACGGTACCGAGGACCTCATGGAATCCGGTTTGGCGCACTCCGACGCCAGCGATTCTGATAGCGAGATATTTGAGAATGCGATGGAAAGTCTTCACCTGGGAAAGAAGTCTCTGCAAAATGGAGACCGCCCTACCATTTGCCGATTCAAAAGCTTGACCTTTTGAGTTCCTGTCGACATTTTGGACATCTTGAAGTGTGACTCTGGTCTTTTGCTCGTCTCAATCATTGATCCTACGAGTATGATAATATGTGATATAAGCAAGATTGGTTCTGGTTCTGGTTCCTCAGTAGTTATCAGAAGACCCTCATGTACTCGTCGCTGCTTTGTATATATCAAAATCCGCTTTCGTAGGCGAAGCGCAGTCCCTAATCCACGCTAATTACATGAATGCGAATATAGTGAATAGATTGAAGCTGTATCGCAAGCGGAGCCATAGACCAAGCCCATACCGAGGCCGGATGCGAAAATGAAATGCGCAGATCCATATGTATTGCTTGCTCATGTTCTTGTGAAATTATTATGCGGCATAGAAAATTCAAAATCGCAAAAAAAAGAAAATGTTTTTGAAGCAGATCTTGGCTTTTCTTTGCTAAGACCTTTGCTACAGTTGATTTCAAAACCATTGGCGAAAGCGGGAAGCGGATGGTACCCGCACCTAAAATGGGGGGGTACCTCAACACCTCTCAGATCAAATGTAGAGTGATAGAAGGAAGTCGTAGATATTGCCCAAATAGTCGAATTTGAAGCCCCAGTATAGCTGTAATCGTCGAATCCTTGGTGTAGCATATTCTTACCTGCCCGCCTACGTCATCGCTGTCGCCCTCACCTCGCTGCCGCCATGCTGCCCATTGCAGAGCCCATTCGGGCCATCATTCAGCACGAACTGGAGCTTGGGTACTGTGACGATGCTATCGTTGCTGGTCCGTACAATGTGAGCTTACGCTCAGTCCAGAGGATGCCGTCTTGCTAGCATCATTATAACACAGTCTTCCTACCCACTGGTATCGTTGGGGGGCGCCCTAGAGTCCTGCAGGACTACCATGAGTATGAGCTTCTGGAGTACTTGCGGGAGCGTCCTATGGGGTACCTAGATGAGCTGCAATACCACCTCCTTGACGCATTTGACGTCATTATTGATGAACTCGCTGTCTGGAGGGCTCTGCAGCGGCTTAATTGGTCTCGCAAACGTCTTCAAAGGATTGCACGTCAGCGTAATCAACAGCTCCGCGATGGCTGGTTTGCGAAGCTGTCTCAATGGCGAGCTGACCAGCTGATATTCTTGGACGAGAGTGCTGCTTGCGAGCGGACGGGTATGTCACCTTCTGGTCTCTACAGACGCGTTAGACTGACAACAGCAGGGGACAGGCGGTATGGATGGTCACCGCGTGGAATGAGAGCATCTATAACGCAGGATTTGCGTCGTTCGAAGAGGTGGAGCTTGTTACCTGCATACACGGTCAATGGATACCTCGAATGGATTATCTATCAGGGCTCCATTACCGCGGCGATGTTTAATGACTTCGTTCGAGACCTTATCCTTCCTCACTGCGGTTCTTATACTGCCAGCGAGCCTCTTTCAGTCATCATTTGCGACAATGCGAGCGTGCATCATAACTGCGAGTTAGCTGAAATGTGTGAGCAAGCGGGCGTACGACTTGAATACCTTCCTCCTTACTCGCCTGATCTAAATCCTATCGAGACCTCATTTGCGACCCTTAAGGCGTGGATAAAGAGACATCAGGATATCGCAGAAGGATATGCTGAGGCTGGTGACTTTGCTGCGTTTCTAGATATGGCCGTGCGAGCGCAGGCTGGTGCAGGAGACCCAGGCAATATCTTTCGCAAGAGTGGTATCTACTACAGAAGTGATGCCGAAATGTATATGAATGAGGACGCTGAGGAGGATGACGCGTCTATTTTGGGCTTATTTATATAGCTATATACTATCTTCTCTCGTCGTTTGACTGTCCATTTGGCTGTTCGCGTCAAATGCCCTATCAATATCTAGATCTAAGTCGCCATCGTAGCATCCCTGGCCATAGCCGGCCGGCGAGACCTCAATTGAGGGTATAATCCTTCGAGGACTGGGTCTTCGAGGCTGTTGTTGCTCCTGTTCTCGTCGCCACCTGCTAATATTGCTGGCAATCTTCCGCCCAATACCAGGTGATATGTGCATGCCTTCCCACCTCTCATCACAATCTTTCCATGGCTGGACATCCTCAGTGCCGTAGTACTTCTCAGAAAGTATATCCCTTGCTCTTTCTAACGCCTGTCGATCTCGTTCTTTCAGCTGCGGAGCAAGCCAGCTGATGTACTCATCAAGATCGTCTTGCACTGGGCTGCTGTGATGAACTGGAGGGAGGGAGGGAGCAGGTGTTCTTGCGGGTGTTCTTGCAGGTGTTCGTCCAGCGCGACAAGATCACCGGGGAAGTGGCGCTCACCTTGCAGCTGAAGCTCACCCGAACCAAGTCTCGCAAGAAGCGCAAGAGACCGTGAGTGACCGCTAAGTAATGAAGTCCATCACTCTAACGAACATACAGGAAAACCTACACATTCTTTATCAATAACAACCCCGTCTTTTGTATAATATCTCATATCATCGACCTCGCCTATAACGACGATGTCTACCTTTTCTCGAACACAAAGCCCAGAATAATTCTGACTTTGAGCGTTCTAAAGAAACTGAATTGTCAACAAATTCCATAAAAAGAGAATATACTAAACGTATCGTTGTTTCGTACGTCTATGTAAATCTTCAGAGACTATATCATCTCGACGAATACGACGCTCTTCTACGAGAAGTATTACGAGTAAATTAAACGATTAAGAGAAGAGACTAACTTCGTATAGATCTTCACGATCTATTATCTTCGACGAGCGACGAGAAATGTCATCAATAATAAGCTCTAAGACTTCTAATCTCAGAAAGCCTAAGCTAACACGATTATTCATTAGATGATTTCAATTCTAATGAAGTCGTTCGCAATCTAATTATAAATCACATTAACTCAGTCATCTTTCAGCGCAATTACCTGTCTCGCATGATTCGATACGATATTCAAGTCGTATACGAGAATACGACGTCTCGAACGAAGTTGATTCAAGCGATTAATCAAATAAGTCGACGAATCGATTTTCGATAATTTAAAGAGTTAATCGAAGCGTAGAGTGCAAATATTCGATAGAAGAAAGAAATTCAAAAACTTCGCGATCGTCGAGATAAATTGTTTCAGCGAATTCGATAATAATTTACATTCGTTTATTATATAGAAAAATAAGTTATTTACGATAAGTATAAGAAGATCAAATGAGTTATGAATCGAAAGATCAAAGCGCGAGAGCGAGAGCTCATAAATTAGATTTAAAAAGAATACGACGTCGTCGTTTTCGTACGAGATATGCGAGCGTAGCTTAAAAGAAATACGAAGTCGCTTCGTTCTATTCTCTTTATCTTAAAGCGTGTTTAATACGTCTTTATAAAACGATCACGTATCGTAAAGATCTTCTTCGACTCGTCGTCGACTCGTAATATCGAAAACGATGTGAGTCGACGAGTCTTTATTGTCGATAATATAATATCGCTCTATATTCGACAGAAGAGAGTATTTCGTAAGGCTCGTCGAATACGAAGAATTTAGATAAGAGAAAGTAATCTTAATAACGTAAAATATCTCTTAAACGTCGTTAAATTCGAGTCTAAGTCGAATTTCTCGATCTCTTATCTCTTTTCTATAAGATATAAACTCTATTAATATCTTTATTATCTCGATAATATCGATCTATCTTTAAAGAAGCGACTTTATAATCTTAATAATAAATATTCGTTACAGCGACACTTCGATCGTCGTTATTCTTTTCGATCTCGCGAATTCTATTCTTTTTCTTATTTCGAATATGCGATAATCACGCTTAATAGTGTAATGCATTTTAAGAATTATACGACGATCGTTCACGAGATTTACATATCTGATAAGATTTAGCATATCTTATGAATTTTAATTTAATTGTTAATTTGTTTAATCTTACGAATTAATTATATATATTAGAGTAAATTTTCTACGACTTGTCTATCTTTATACTTTAATGATTTAAAAAGCTTTAACATAGAGAGTGAGAAACACTCGCTGATTTCCTAAGTTTTATTATTAACACTTTTAAGTGTCGTCGTTTTTATGAATTACATTATAACGATATATAAGATCGATTTACAAGTATAAAATCTTAGCACGACTTCTAAATTTCGTTTATAGCTTTTAGCGTTGCTCATTTTTTAAGCTCTTTTATTTATTTTATATATACTACTTCTTAATTAAAATTTATAATAATCGTCGAGAAAGTTATCGTTAGATAAATCTTACTTAAGACATTAATAAAGCTAGTTGATGCGCGTTATAAATTTTATAAGTCGATATAATATATCTTCTATCTTGATATTTTACGCAAATTTTATCAAGAATAAACGTCTAAATACGCTCGATTCAATAAGATAATAAATGAGACTAAGAGACATCTAAAAAGATTTTTCTTGAACGATCGTATTCATATTTTTATTTCAGATACACGATTAGTGAATTAATACTTTTATATATTATAACGTTTAAAAATCATAGAGTAATAATGCATAAAATCTTATTACGTGCGTAGACATCTCACACATTTTTTAAAATCTATTTAAAGTCTCTTTAGTTGCTGATTATTAACGTATCGTGTACTTTGTTTATAGTATATTTGAAATTTATTATTAATTTATATATACTATTTATTTGATCTACGATAATTACTTTATATAATTCTTTATCGAGAATATTTATTTAAAATATTATACTTAAAATCTTCGATAATTAGTGAGCTTAATTAATGACAGCGCAATTTCTAACAAATAAGATATCTTTCTAAAATTAAGTTATGAAGGTCGATATGAGATAAATAGAGAGAAAAGAAAAAGAATTATAAGAAAAATAAAAGAAGAAAAAGTCGTATAATTATAATCTTATATTATAAAATCGCTTCTGACTCGTCGCTCACAACGAAATATATTTCTTCGTGTGAATATAGATTTTCGAAATGCTTTATTATAACACGTCGACTATCTCGATAATATCGCATCGACTTTTATCGCTATTGTAAAGAACTTTACGTTCAACTTTTATGAACTCGCAAAATATAATTAACTGATCTTTTCCTAGCTTTCGTATTCGCATACACGCTGATTAAATTAATAATAAGAAATATAATTTATCGAAATTAGATCATATTTTATATAAGTCGATTCTTGATAAGATTAAATTCTAGAGTCACGACGACTCTAAAATTCGTCGATAGCTTTAAGTGCGTCTCTCGTATATAAGTCTCGTCGAAATATATTAGATATTAATTTATCTGCTTCGCAAAAGATAAAATCATCAGCGATTTTATAATATCGTCACGACTTAAGATTAATAGATTATTTCGATTATCGAAGAATACGACTGTCTGTGCGTCTAGAACGCGCGAGAGTTATTTATATATAACTTTCTCGTTTTTTTACTTCAATACTTGCGCTTCTATATCGACAATAACGCGTATAAACGACTTCGATTTAATAATTATTCGTAATAACGATTCTATATCGAGACTTTCACTTTCGAACTTCTTTATAACGTATTTAAAAGAGTTCTCGAATCGCAGCAGACAGTCGAGTATTATCGTATTTATATAAAATTACATCGAAAGATCGCGCTACTCGATAAACAGCGATAAGATATATCTATTATTATTTGTCTCACTAAATCTCGTCGTCGAATAAACTTTCGTTTATGCGATATTTTAGTTCGAGAAAGATAGTTTATATAAAAACTTCTTTATCTTCTTTAAAAATACGATTCGTGATATATAAAAATCGATTATATCTTTAACGAGTCGCAAAAAAGAGAAAATTATTTGCGAACACTGCGTAGAGTCGCTTAGATTGATGCTGTCAGGACCAGTACAGAGTCAAGTCATGTAGGTGTATTGAATAAGACAACTAGATACAGGACAACTATGTACTGGGAGGGAGGCCATATATGTATGGCGGAGTGAACCTGCCAAGACACGCTAAGCCTAAAAGGGAAGTGTCAAAGGAAGGCTGTGTCAAAGGGATGCAGGGACGCCGGGATGCGGGGTACGCTCGTAACACTACCCCCCCCCTCCGAAAAGACATGTCCTCATGGCTGTAGTCGCTCGCTCATAGTCGCTCGCTATGCATGTGAAAGAAAGAACAAAGTAGAAACATGGTGCCCGCCGGCGCAATCCTCAGTCGCAGTGCTGATCCCAAGTCGCTCCGGTGACGTCTTGGCGATGCCATGTCGCTAGCATGACGTCATGCGGTTGCAGGGGTCCTGGAATGGCCTCCATTGGTGAAGAATTGAAGAAATGGTGGTCAAAAATGGTTTTTGATGTAGGCTGGGCAGCTGATATTGAATTTGCGGCCGGAGAAGAAAGTTGCTGAATGAAGGCCTGTGATTGGCTGAGGCCTTCCAAACCGTCCGAACCTTAACCTTAAATCAATATCAAATGCTTCTGAGGCAGGTGAGTTGTTTTCTCCTTGGGACCAAATCCACCGAGGGCGACGACGTCATCAACAACACGCTTCGGGCCTCCGGCTATGGCGTCGTCGACAGTCATAGACTATAGCTCGGGGGGAGGCGAAGAAGGTAGCTGTCATATGGCGTTGTTGTTGAATGAGAAGTCGCTGAGCATTCGAATTTGCCTGAGTGAAAAACGAGTCTTTGGCCTGGAATCGCTCAAAAACACCATGTCGGAGTTTTGGCCGGATCGCATGCTGATTTGAGTGCGCTAGGCCTGATCCGGGCCAGTGATTCCGTATGTGTTGTTCATGCCCGCAGCAGTCACATTGTTTTGTTCATGTTGTTCATGCTGTTCATGCTTGCAGCAGTTATATTGCCTTGTTGTCCATGTCAGCATTGTTCATGTCTGCTGCAGTCACATTGCCTTGCCCATGTTGTCCATGTAGAATCGAAAAAATCCATCGTATGCATTCACATCAACTCCCGCTGGCAGCCTGTCCTGGGAGTATTGTCCATGTTGTCTCGAG
This sequence comes from Pseudevernia furfuracea, assembly GCA_022315425.1. Lineage (NCBI taxonomy): Eukaryota > Fungi > Ascomycota > Lecanoromycetes > Lecanorales > Parmeliaceae > Pseudevernia > Pseudevernia furfuracea. The sequence continues at coordinate 631,578 of JAIUPT010000042.1, forward strand.
CTCTTGCCATCAAATATCCACCTCCTATTCATGTCCTGACCATAGCCTCTTGCCATTCGACGTCCGTCGCTGTGTTGTTCCGTAGTGCTATCCATTGCATCCATCCGCTTCGTAAGCCTACCGCTTCGACTGCCGGTGTCTCACCAATACTAAGTTCTTGACACCCGTCCTAAGACCGATAGCGAGTACTCCGCTGTCAATGACCTGTCTGACATAGATTACGCCCGTAACTCAAGCGCCTGATTCGTAGAATTTGTGTTGTAGTTCGTCATGATCGTGAAAATGATAAAAAGGGGAAAAAGGAATCGAATGTGCCACCTGCTTCCGATGTCGTGCAGGTGGCTGAAATTGGGCCTGTCGGTGTTGAAAGAAAAAAAGTGTTGAGATGCTGAATGCCGGTTTTCTTTGTTCCCACCTAACTTCCTTGTTTGCTGACCGTTTGACACCTCGCAAAGAATGTGAGTGCTCTGAAGAATGTTGTTGCGGTGGTGTGTTAAGAAATCGAGGTGTGAAGCCTAGGCGTCTTTTTCGTGTTGTGTGGTCGACATGCTCAGTGAAGAGGTCGTCCGTTTGCTGGTTGTTTTCGGGTCTGATCCCGTTGCCTTGTAGCAGGCTCGCTGTGGGGTGAGGAGGAGGCGATTTCTTTCTGATTCGCTAAGTCGTACGAATGATTCAGTAACTTCTTTATCCCTTGCTCACTGTACACAAGGCGGTTCCGCCATGGTTCCTTTTGCCGTATGGTGGCCAGACCCAGAGGTGCCCTCTGCCCGTATGGTGGGTAGACCCAGGGATACGATGTCTCAATTGTCGATATTGACCTCAACCCGAAGGTGTCTTGGTCTCACTTAGTCTTCTTGACAAAGCTCCTGCCAGTATACTTATTTGAATTCGCTTACTGTCAAAAAAACGAATGGAGTGAGGGTGATCTAGTTGTAGTGTCAGGACCAGTACAGAGTCAAGTCATGTAGGTGTATTGAATAAGACAACTAGATACAGGACAACTATGTACTGGGAGGGAGGCCATATATGTATGGCGGAGTGAACCTGCCAAGACACGCTAAGCCTAAAAGGGAAGTGTCAAAGGAAGGCTGTGTCAAAGGGATGCAGGGACGCCGGGATGCGGGGTACGCTCGTAACAGATGCTAATTAACTATCAAAACGCGAATAATAGTTTTAAAGTATTTTATACTCAGCGTTCGTATTTCTTCTTGACGTGATTCAATAAGAATAACTTTTCGAAGACGATATATAACTACTCGTTCGATAGATCACTGTAATAATTACTAAGATAGATAAAAACGATTAATATCAAAGTAATTAAATTTTATTCGCGTGACTGAATTGTTCTTTGCTCGATAAGGTATCGCGAGCGTAATTCGCGACAGATCAAGTTCGTAATTGACGCGTTATCGTTTTTGTTATAGAGCAAATATCAGAATTTCACTCGTAATTAGATTTTTAAAAAGAAGTAAACTCTTTCTTATCGAGTTTATAACAAACACGCGATGCTACAATAACTCGATATCGACTTCGATTATATTAAGATCTATGAGAAAGCGAAATAGAATTACTCGTACGTGTTAAGAAAGATTCTTTACGAGAACTTTCGATAAACTCACTTCATATATCTCTCTCGCTATCATATTCAGAAGCTTATCGATCGCGAAAGACTATAAAACAAATTCAGTCGTAAAATAAATTTTTATCATTATTTAATATATATATACACATTACTTATGAACTCCTTATTAATCTTCTTTCAAATGCGTATCTTTTATTTTCTTAATGACTTAGCAATAAAGTAACTCTATTATTCTTCAGTCTCTTTTCAAGTCGAATCAATATTAAGCTCATCGATAATCTGTTACACGCTATCGTTGCTCAGGAGAATAATTAAAAGATATAAGTCAATTTCTAAAACTCTTTATATCTGTGATCTATTTTAAAAAAATATTCTCAAGAGATCTCTTTAGAATTGAGAGTCTTGATCAATACGCTTCTAAGCTAACTCTCAAAAGAGATGTACTAATTAGTCTCGAGAGCTTTCGCATACGATTGTTTTTCAAAGAAGCGAAAATTTATTCTTAAGATCTTTTTAGAGAGTGAGAAAGAGAGAGAGAAAATCTATAACGAATAAGAAGTCTTTAGAATAAGAGAGATGAGTTCGATAAAAGTAAAATACTTAAATCGACAATATAATTATAAATTTCGTTCAATTAAAGAAAAGATTATTCTTATTTAATTGTCTTCTCAACTAATAGATTTTATTATAGCTGTATTTGACGTTAGAAATCTTATAATATGTCTGACGCGACAAAAGCGAAGACGCAACAATTTATCAGAAGAAAATCGAGCCTTGTAAAAAAGATAGATTAATTGACACGATTGTATCACGTAAATCTTGTCGTAATCATTCGTAAGAACGATAAGTATTATATATATTAATCGAATTCGACGCTAATTGAGACCGTCAGATAGAAATCGATGTCTTCTTAAATTTAACGTCGTATTCGATATCGAGTCTCAGTACTACGCTAATGTTTTCGTCGAAATCGCATATATAATTATTAATTAATATAGTCAAGTCTTTATGTTGCTATGAATATAAGATCTCGATAACGACGAAGAAATATTAAAAATCGACGCGTGTAAAGAAGACGTTTGATGTGTGCTTAAGATATCTTTTGTTGATGAAATCATATTCATATAGATAGACGTTCGAGATTATCTCTAATCTGATTAGATCAACAACGACTATAACTTCTTTATTCTCACGAGTAACATTTTTTAGCTGTGATTAGATCTCTCAAACGACAAGTTCTGTAAATATATCGTGAATAGATGTTAACATTTTAACAATAAATGAAGACGTATAAAAAGATCAGTCGAATCTTACGCTTACATTAATCATAATTAATGCTTATATCTTTATAAAAGTATAAAGAATCTATTCACTTATCGAAGCTTATCAAATACGTAGTTATATAACGATTTCTTTCTTTTTAGTAACGATCATAGTAACTTATATTCTTTTAATATTAATTTAAACATCGTTCAAGATTTTATCTTTATTTCTTTATAATATAAGATTAAAACGTTAAGAAGACTATTAATTCTCTTCGACGATACGATTATCTGAGATAATGAACTTGCTCAAGAATTTTAATTTGAGAAAGAAATAGTTTATAATGCTTTTTTACTAAGTTTCGATGAATTACGAAAAGACTAAGACGAGATGAACCTCTTTTATTGAAGTATTATAAGTTCTAAACGAGATATTATTCGCTTCACAGACACATTGTTATATAAATAGTCGTTAATATAAGAAATTAAGAACGACGTTTATGTTAGATTAAGAGAATTAAAGCTTAAGTGTTCTTTCGAGATTAGATTAAAAAGAAGCTAGAACTGCTCGCAAAAGAGAAAATTCGAATAATAATAGCTTATACTCGCGATTACTATATACAGTACGATTAAACGAATCTATTAATTCGAACTTGAAATAGGTCACTCGCGCTCGTATTCTATATAAATAATATAACTCGATAGTTATTATATCTTATTATATTGTCGTCTACGAATCTTTCTCTTTTAAAATCGTCTCTTAAGCGCAAAAGTTCATTTCTCGATATTTATATTTGAGAGTTTTAAAGACAAAGAGCGTCTTATTTTTATTAAAAAGATGTCGTTAATACTTATCTTCGTTCGATTATTGACTCGCGATGAGAATAATTATCTTATTTAAATTATAGACATAAGTTAAAGCGAGATAGATAGACGTACGAAGTCTATAATTCATAATAAGAGCAAAGAAACATCTAGTATAATTAATAATAGAATAATATAAGAAAAGCGTCGACGAGATAAGACTTACAGAGTAATCTAGATTTTGATAACAACAGAAAAAGTTATTTTTTATTAAATGAAATGTATTAATTAGATATTTATATGTAAGAAGCAATTCTATCTTATTTCTTTATATTATTAAAAAATCACGATCGATGTAACGGGGTCTAGGCATGCGTGAGTGAGTAACAGATGGATTGGTTACTAGATAGACTGAATCCTGAGGAACTCGGTGGGAGTCCTCAGAGGCAGCATATTTAGCAGGGGAGAGTGCACCCCCATGCCAAGCAAACTTACTATGCGACTGCTATAGCCGCACAGCCGCACAGCTGCACCAGAGGGATAGTCTCCCGGATCTGGCCTAGATGTATGTTGGATTCCTGGACTTCTGACAGGCCGCCTCATGCCTAGAGACCTCATGGCCCTTACAATTATCCCCCCTTTTCAAAGACGAGCTCCTGTGAGGTAGCAAGCCCAAAAAAAGAACAACAGCATGTCGTATACCGATACCCCATTGCAGCCATGCCACAATGCGTCAGCAAACATCAGACGAACGTCAAGTAATTGAAATCCATCCGATTCAGAGTTCGAGTCAATCAGTCGGATCGACATCGTTCGAACTTCTATCCTTTCGTCTTATACAATGTCTGGGCTAGCCTCGTTAAAATCATAAAACCTCCTCGTTAGGTAGGAAAATGGACAAAAGAGTACTATCGTTTGCAGCACTATCACGAATATTCAACGCTTCCTTCTATACCCTTGCCCTTGTTCTTCGGCGCAGATCTCTTTGAAACACGTCGTTGTGGCTTCCTTCCGGTGACCACTGATTCGGCTGTAGGCTTGTTAGGGTGCTCCTTATGAAACTTACCTAACAACTTCCGTAGATGGGAGACTCCCTCGTAGGGTTCCCATGTATTCTCTGAGTCAGGATATTCTTCCCAGTGAACTTGATAGTATAGGCCTCCTGCCTTGCCATCCTCGCCTGGTTCAAAAACTGCACTATTCACAACGCCAGCGATCACGTAGTCATGTGTATCGCCTTCGTCGAATTCCATGTTCTCTAGGCTTTGGCTTACCTCTTCCTGTTTTGAGGAGTTCTTTTTCAGCAAGAACACATGAAAGACGTTGTGAATTCGCCAGTCGCTCGACAACTCGAGTCGATAGAACTGTGAACCGATGACGTCTGTGATAAGGAATGGACCGAAGTTTTTGAATTCCAGCTTCCTGTTCCGCTTGGTCTTAAGGTATTTGATGTTCAATCATACCAAGTCACCTACTTTGTAGTCTCGTGACTTGCGATGTTTATTCGCGTACTCGGCCTGTGACTGCTGAGCAGTTAAGATCGCATCTTTACAGACACTCATGAGTGTAAACAGGTGCTTTGCGTTGTCAACTGCAGCCTGCGAGCGAGATTTCGAATCGATGTTCTCGTCTCATGACATTCTGAGACTGTAGCCCAAGTTAGTCTCAAAAGGCGATATGCCAGTAACTGAGTTCTTTGCGTTATTGTACGCAAACTCCGCGATTGATAATCATGTCACCCAATCGTCCTGCTCCCAGCAGACGAAGGCCCGTAAGTATTGTTCCATGATACTGTTTTGTCGCTCAGTCTGGTCATCGGTCTGAGAGTGAAATGCAGTCGACAAGCGCCGCTTCACCTTCAAAAAGTATACAAGGCTAGACCAGAACTGAGAGGTGAATAGCGACTCACGGTTCGTTACTATTGAGTCAGGTAGCCCATGATATCTCATCAGATTCTCGATCAGCACTTGTGCGAACTGCTTCGCGTCGAGCGTCTTGTTCACTGCTATGTAATGTGACATCTTCGTGAGACGGTCCACAATTACCAGAATCGAATCGTAGGTGTGACCACGCCAGTCCTTGGAGGGCGGCAGTTCAGTGACGAAGTCCAATGAGATGTCCTTCCACTTATGAGTAGGAGCCGGCAATGATGTCAACTTATCATACGGCTTATGCCTAGACGACTTGGTCATAGCGCACACAGAACACGATGCAACGTGCTCGCCCACATCCCTTGCAAGCTTCGGCCAGAAGTACTTGCGTTGAATTAGTGCCTGAGTCTTTTCAGCACCGAAATGACCTGTCAGAGAAGCATCGTGATACCGATCGAGGATCACATCTCGTAGCGCCGCAGGGACATAGATCTTCCCTTCATGATACAGTCGTCCATCGATATGACTGTAGGGTTGGCCGCTCAGGCCGCTCAGAGAGTTGGCAACAGGCTGCTCCAGCTGTTTCAATACCTTCTTTACATGATCATCTTCACGAGTCAGCTTCACGAGCATATCGTCGAACGACTGATCGTTTGCAGCATCCCCTGCGGGGTCTTCTGCTGTAATAGTGACACGAATGCGTGCTCACTGCTCACATGTACCAGGCACCCCATAGGTCCCAGTGATAAGCATTTGAAAGCAATCAGCCATGAAGGCCGACCTTCCCACAGCACGAAAACCACGTAACGTCTGCTTCAGCTCGCCCAGCAATTGATAGTTCTCGCGTTTCGCAGTACCATCATCTTGCTCGTAGTCAGGGATCCGACTGAGTGAATCCGCGAGATTGTGTTTCCCCTGACGATATTCGATGGCAAAATCGTAACGACTCAGCTCCTGCGCCCAACGAATCTGACGGCTATTCAATCGCGTAGTGCTCATAAATCTCTTGAGATTATGATGATCTGTCAAGACCTTGATCTTGTGTCTATTACTCTCGCAGTAGTAACGTCAGTGTTTAAACGACTTCATGATAGCTAATAGCTCTTTGTCATAAACGTCATATCGCGTCTCCGCCGGTATTTGTTTACGTGAATAGTAGACTACTGGATGTCACAATTCACCGTGTAACTGGCTCAGAATATCATCAATGACATAGTTCGACGTATCAGTCTCAATCCTTATTGACAGCTCAGAATTAAAATGTCGTAGGATCGGTGCGGTCGTGAAGGTCATTTTCAACTCCTCGAAAGCTTTCTTTGTCTCAGATATAAGCACAAATGAACTCTGCGAGTTTTTTTCATTTGGCTTCGTACGCTCGAATACGACTCGCGCATCCTACTAGGCGTTAGAGACTACTCTATCAGAGCTCGATCTCTCTTGAACGTTGATCTTGATCAACTTCGTAAGTGGAGCAGCGATCTTGCTGAACCCACGTATAAACCTGCGATAAAAATTCGCAAAGCTCACGAATATCTGAATGTCTCGTACAGACTTCAGCTTCGGTCAGTCTCTGACTGACTGTATTCGATCTTTCTCCATGCTAACCCCCGACGAAGCGATAACATATCCCAGAAAGTGCACCTCATCTGTGCTGAAACGACATTTCTGAAGATTGACGAACAGCTCGTGCTGCTTCAATTTGTTCAGAACTCACTTTATAGCCTCGACGTGCTTCGCACCTATGTCTTGCGTGTAAATGAGAATGTCATCAAGGTAAACAATGCAGAAGACATCTAGCTTCTCAGCCAATGCTTGATTGATGTACGCTTGAAAAGTTGTAGAGGCATTTGTCAGCCCAAACGGCAAGACTTGATACTCAAAGTGATCATAACGTGTTCTGAACGCAGTCTTTCATTCATCACCCTTTCTAATACGAAGACGATGATATGCAGCGATGAGATCCAACTGTGTGTATCTTTTGGCCATAGCCAGACGATCAATCGACTCGTCAACAAGAGGAAGGGGATAACGGTTCTTTATCGTAATCATATTCAGTCCTCGATAGTCCACACATAGGCGCAGACCTCCGTCAGGCTTTTTCACAAAAAGGATGAGAGATCCCGTCGGGGACGTGCTTGGCCGTATGAAACCGTTCGCCAGATTGATCTCGATATAACCCCTTAAGGTGTTCAGCTCTACTTCGTTCAGACTGTAGATAGAGCCGTACGGCGATTGTTTCTCGTCTATGAGATCGATGACATGATTCGCAGGTTCGTGACTCGGCAACTCTGCAGCACCACTGTCAGAAAAGATATCGAAGTACTCAACATACTTAGGAGGTAGATTCACAGTCCTAGCAACGTTTGCCCGAGCAATATGATCTTGACGGTCTTGATGCACCGAAGGTTCGTTTGCGCTCACCACTTGACTTGCGTGTATAGCGAAACAGTCTGCGTCCTTGTTAATAGCAAGCTCAGCAAAATCCTCTAACTCAATAATGTTCACTCGACACGTAGTCATCAGAGCTACTGCCGCAGTGTAAGTCCTTCACTGAAAAGACCTCTTGATTCAATCAATGTTGGGATTCGCCATGATCAGCCATGGCATATCAAGAATCATTCGTGTGTCGATGTCCGCAGCGAGGAAGGTGTCCTGAAAGTAGCGAACTCGACCTTGTTCGTTCTCCTGCTGGAATTCGATATAGTGCATCCCGTAGGTCTTAACTGCCTTGCCGTGAATCGCACTCAGCCCAATGTTGATATTGAGCATCGATAAGCCCATCTTTCTTGCAGTCACACGGTTGATAATGTTCACTTCAGCACCACTGTCAGCCAGTGCACTGAAAGTGTTGATCTTACCTCTCGCGTTCTACACTAGGGTGTTCTTAATGAACAGACTGTCCATCTTTAATAGTTCCTTGATCCGCTGCTGCACAGTCTGAACCTTGGCCGCCCATACCCTTACGCCAATAATGGGCTCTGCCTTGATAGGTAGGGAGGTACTCGATTCGACGTCCGACTCGAAGCTTGATTTGACTAATTCGACTGTCCGACTCGAACCGTCATTGCCCGACGAGATGTTCATTGATTCGAATTCATCGACGGAGGGAGCTGTTCTCACTCCTCGTACAGACACAGTGTTCGAAGTCGTCACTGCGTTTACTAGTTTTTTGTCGCCTCGAGCATCTTGAGCGAGTCGAACATAACTTGTTCCTTGACGGTGCATTCAGCAGTTCGATGATCAGATATATCACACTTGTAGCAAGCCTTGTCCTTGGAACGACGTTCTCTGACCTTATCTGTTAGCTTGTCTTTGTACATAACAAAAGTAGACTCATTCTCCTTTTTGCGAGAGGTCTTTGTCTGCCCTAAGGTCTCGCCACGACCCTTCTGATCTGGTTTACCTGTCCGGCCCGACTTGTTGTCCCTCTTCGAGTTCTGTGATTTCGAAGATAACTCAGAATGAGACCTGCTGTCTTCATTCTGCTTTGTATGAGTTTTCGCAGCTCTCTCATATTTGCGTATTTGAGTTAACAATTCTTGAATCGTTCTTGACCCAATCATGAGCTTATCTAGCTCGACTCGATGATTCGATAGTATTCGCGCTCGGATGAAGTTAAAGAACTGTCGATCCGTCATAGCCTGCGCCGAATCTAGAGCCCTAAGACGAATGTGTAGCTTGTAAGCATATTCATGAAAAGCATTGATAATGTCGCCTTTCCTCTGCTTCGCAGCTAACAACTTCTTATTCGTCTCAAGATATGCTTCCTTCTTGTCCCCCTTCAGGAATTCGAACAATAGCGTCTTAAAATGCGTTCATGACGTCGCTCCCCCTGGATTCTGAAGCAATCAGAATCTTCAATCGATTCTAGGCGTACTCTCAAGAAAACCGGTAGCATAGACGACCTTCTTGATAGTCTCCTCCCGCAATTGCGACTGGCTCATTGATGTGACACCTTCCTGAATCTCCTCACTCTGAAAACCTCTGAAAGCGAATTGTCGCTCACACTCGTAAATGAACTCGTTCAATTCCGCTGGGCTGACTCCCTTGTATGACGTTGGATCTTTCGCTTTGAGATTTGGTGTCTGTCTCTTTGGCATCCCCTGAGTCTCGTAACTCAGTGACGCTTGTCGACGACGTGGCAACGCTTGGTTTGCCTGATATGCTGTAAACTCCTCCGCGTGCGCTTGATAGGCCCGGAATGTTGCAAGCTCCCTTGAGTCTAACATCGTTCCTGCTAACTCGTCCGTGTGTGAGTCAATATCGCCATGACCATCTTCTTCGCTTGTCCCTGAAGTAACCCCATTAGATCCTTCTTCGTCAGCGTTGATGTCACCCGATAGTGCTCCTTGTCCCTCTTCGAGACCCGATATCTGCTGTCTCGATCGTAATCCTGCTGCAGAAGCCATCTGAATAATTCGAAATTGACTGGCCCGACGTCGACGTCAATTGAGAGATAGATAGAGGTGACAGCGAGTCACGAAAGTGATATTGTTATCAAACGGGCACACCCCCCTTACTACCGTGTCGACGATAGCGAGAGTTGCAGAATTCAGAAATGTAACGAGGTCTAGACATGCGTGAGTGAGTAACAGATGAATTGATTACTAGATAGACTGAATCCTGAGGAACTCGGTGGGAGTCCTCAGAGGCAGCATATTTAGCAGGGGAGAGTGCACCCCCATGCCAAGCAAACTTACTATGCGACTGCTATAGCCGCACAGCCGCACAGCTGCACCAGAGGGATAGTCTCCCGAATCTGGCCTAGATGTATGTTGGATTCCTGGACTTCTGACAGGCCGCCTCATGCCTAGAGACCTCATGGCCCTTACAATCGACGAGAACGCTTTCGAGCTAAAAGATCTTATAAATAGTATTCGTTTTATTTACGTTTAAGTAATAGATTATATCGATTTGATTTATAAAAATAACAAGCTTCATAGACATATAATAGATCGAGAATCGAATTATAAAAGAAAGCATTAAGATCTTGTTGCTCTTGAAATCATCGTATCGTTCGAGAAATTTACTAATTCGTCTTCGCTCTTTAATAACACTCTATAAAAAGATACTTATAAACTTATCGAGATGATGAATTACAAACTTCACATTATTTCGATATCGACGATATATTTAATAAAGATTCTCGTCGTTGTTATAATAGTCTACGATCTTATAATCTATTATAAATATAAGATCGTAGAGATGAATTCGTTTCAGCGCTTTAAAGATAACTTGATCTTAAAGTCGATATCGAATACTTTTTTATAATACATCTTTTCGTTCTTATAGAAGACTAAAGTATCTCTTTAACGTGACTTTTAAAATCACGACACTTATTACTTCAAATCACTTTAGATTATTGATCTTTGATTCACGTCTCTCGTTCTTTGCACTAGAAAAGACTAAGAGTTATTACTTTCGATATAAGAAGTAAGCGTTTCTTTGCTAATTAATTAATAAGATCATATACATTAAGAACTCGATATATCATAGATTTGAATGTGTTTAATTTAGATTATTTAATTAGATCTTTATATTAAATTAAATATACAATTAGACGAGATTTTACATTATATTTATATTGTTAAATACGTTTTTTTCAAAGTCGAACTAACGAAGAATACGTTTTTCTCTTTTAATTATTTAAATATTAAGCTTAAAATTCTATTTCGAGATTCGAATATCGTTGATCTCTTTTTATTATAGTTTTTAATATTTTACTTAAGATCGTTAATATATATATCGAGCGAAAAGTGTTAAAATACTTCTTCTTTAGAATTCTCTTTCTCGCTTTTATTATTTATTTCGTTAATTATAACGTCTTTTATCGTCGACTCATCTCGCTATATATAAATATAAATTTAATAATTATTCTTTAATAATCTTTCTCTATATCGCGAAAATGAAATATTTTATCGTTTTAATATTCGAGATAAACATCGATATACGATATAAGAGATTTTCGATATCGATAATCTACGATCTTAAAGATTTATAATATCAAAAGAGTTATTATTAAAGTCGTCTATGTTTAAATCGTTTTTTCGTTCGAGAAACTTAATCGATCTCGAGTTCATATATATACGAGCGAATAAATAAAAATTAAATAATCTTTATTACGATTGATGAAAAAGAATAATAATAAAATCGATATCGTTACTTAAAGAGAATAGATATCTTATTTTTAATTTAATTAATTAAATAATATATTCGATTAATATAAGAATATTTATTTCGAAGACGAGTCGCTTCGTAAAAGTTTTTTATACTCGATAAAATATTTCTTTAAAAATCTTATCGTGATAAAGAAAATTAAAGATTTAAAGTAATTTTATAACGTCTCGCTCGATCTCGCTCGATATCTTCTTAATCATTTTTGATAAAATCTCTTAAGTCGTATATACGATATATTAATAATCTTTATTATCTTATATAGCTTTCTAACTCAGAAGTTCGCGTCGACGCTAATAATAAATAGTATAGTATTTCTTTATTTTATAATAATCTTATCGAATCATCGTCTTAGTTTAAACGATCGTTAATATTAAATATTCTAGAATCGTAACTATTCGCTTCGCACTCTTTCGTATCGACTTATTTAATTAATTACTAATCTCGATCGTCTTAAGAATCAAGATAATAGCTTCATTAGATTTTATCGCGCTTAACTCGTATAATTCGACGATAACATAAATCTAATAATTCGAATTTCGAATCGTGATCAAGACGATCTCTCGATTTCTTATTAAAAAGTATAAAGAGATATTTAAACGAGAATTATTAATATTATTTAAGATTAAAACTCATAACTCGAATATATTCGATAATTATTATTTAATAATATTCACGTGAGATTTTAAATCGTAAATCTTAATAATCTATAAATAATCTCGCTCGAGACTTTTTATACTACTCGTATCGATTTAAAATATATTTTAAAATCTAAAGTATCGTTAATGTAGGTCTGAAATATAATAATAAATAATATATTTACTCTTTACGATAATTCTTCACAAATTTAAGACATATCTGCGTCTTATTTACTTTACTTAATTCGTGAATAATAAATCTCTTTTATTGTTATTACAAGTTCAGAATAATAAACGATAGATAGTGATTTTATAGTCGTTTATTAATTTCTTCTCGTTTAGTGAAGATAGAGCTAGAGTTATAAGATATCTCGAAGTGTTTTTTATAAAATCGAGAGATCGAAGATTGTCATAGTGTGACATTAGTTAAGTCATCAGTCTAGTCAGCTATGCGATAGTCGATAGACGATAATCTCTAAATCCCTTAAGAATCTAACGATGCTCACATTCTTTCTAATTTTCTTATCTTTCGTCTTGATCTTTATCTTAGTTCTAGTTATAGAGAATAAGATTTCTCTTATCAAGTCTTATTCTCTAACAGAGATATTAAATCTAGATTCTCACGTGTTATTAATAATTATAACATCTTGATTAGCTATATAACTAATAGCATCGAAAAGAGCTAACGAATCTAATTAACTCTTAATTCTAATATAAATTTATTTCAAATTCGACTTTAATTAAAAATCTTGATTGTTATAATTCATAAAGCTTGTTATAAGATTAATAGTTATTATATTAAATATATCGAGCTTAATATTACGATCTCAGATAACATATTATCGCGTTTATATCGACTTATCGAGATAGATAGAATTAAAAGATATCGAAGATATTTATTAAACGAAGTAGACTTCGCTTATTCTCAGTCTTACTGTGTTGTCCTAGTGCTATTCATTGCATTCATCCGCTTCGTAAGCCTATCGCTTCGACTGTCGATGTCTCATCAATACTAAGTTCTTGACACCCGTCCTAAGACCGATAGCGAGTACTCCGCTGTCAATGACCTGTCTGACATAGAGCTCTCGTAACTCAAGCGTCTGAGTCGTAAAATTTGTGTTGTAATTCGCTATATCGTGAAAATAATAGAAAGGGAAAAGAAAGAATCGAATGTGTTGTATCATTGTAGCAGACTCACTTGTCGATCGTTTTCTTTGTTCTCACTTGATTTCTTTGCTTGCTCGTTTGACACCTCGCAAAGAATATAAGTGCTCTGAAGAATATTATTTGCGATGATATGTTGAGAAATTCAGATGTGAAGCTCTGACGGGGTTAGAATGCGGCTTCTTTTTCGTGTTATGTGATCGATATACTTAATGAAGAGATCGTTCGTTTGCTGTTTTCGATGTTTCGAATCTAATCTCGTTGTCTTGTAGCAGACTCGCTGTGAGAAGGTGTGTGTGACGATTTCTTTGCGATTCGCTAAGTCGTACGAATAATTCAGTAACTTCTTTATCCCTTGCTCACTGTACACAAGGCGATTCCGCCATGGTTCCTTTTGCCGTCTGGTGACTAGACTTAGAGATGCTCTCTGCTCATATAGTAAGTAGACTCAGGAATACGATGTCTTAATTGTCGATATTGATCTCAACTCGAAGATGTCTTGGTCTCACTTAGTCTTCTTGATAAAGCTTCTGTTAGTATACTTATTTGAATTCGCTTACTATCAAAAAAACGAATAAAGTGAGAGTGATCTAGTTGTAGTGTCAGAACTAGTATAGAATTAAGTTATATAGGTGTATAGAATAAGACAACTAGATATAAAACAACTATGTACTGAGAGAAAAGACCATATATGTATAACTAAGTGAACCTATCAAGGCACGCTAAGTCTAAAAGGAATAGTGTGTTAATAAAGAAATGTTAACACAGATAGATGTCATCAAGGGATGCGAGATACGCTCGTAACATTACTTAGAAGTCAAGTCGTCGCTTCTAAAGTGAATACGACTATTATTATCAATATTCGTATTCTTATCTTCATCTAGTTTTAAGCTCGATTGTTACGACTCTTATACTTCTTTGATATCGAATATTAGTTTCTCGAAGAATAACAAGTTTTCGTTTTTCTCTTCATCGCTTCTACTACGACTATCACTAAGATCGATTTCGTTTAAGAGAATTAAAGCTATTATTAACGATCTACAAAAAGTAAAGACGACGAATATTATCTTCGACGTATAATTTAGTATCTTTGAGATTTAGTGTATGCTTATAAAATAATTGATCGAGAGAATTCTTCGACGACGAGCTAGTCGAATCAAGAACTTCGATTAGATCGTAGTTGTTAAGTGATTTATCTTATACGTCGTTGAATCTAGTAATCGTGAAAGTATATTCCTCTTCGCAGATAACGAGAACATTATCAATCGACGTTATCGATAATCTTTTATCAGTCGAATCGGCTTTGCTGAGAGATTAATAGAAATAAATAAAATTCAAGTAAGGTGTAAATCCTATTAGTGTCTTTACTATTTAGATGTTAGCAACTTAGTTAAAAAAGCTGGTCCCGAGGGTGTCTGCGCTTAACAGCCTTAGACACTCTATTTAGATACTAATTCTAACAATTATCTCCCCCTTTATAAGACTCGTCCTCGAGTCTCAAAGACAAAAATCGCGATGCGTCGAGAAATCTTTATCTCGATATCGTCGATTTCTAAGAACTTCTTGCTCGAAGTTTCAAGGTTCACTTCTCTGAAACTCTCACTTGCTTAGATTCTTTAGAAACTTCGTGTTCGATACTTTCGAGTCTTTTTGAGACGTCTCGCTCGAATTCTTGCTCAGATTCTTTAGAGACTTCTCGCGGGAATAAGATTTCTTCACTTATTTCAGGCCTGTGACCCCGTCATAGCGTATTACAGCTGATCCCATTTTTGAGGACTTCTGCTCGAATTCTTCGGGGCTTTTAGAGCTTCTTGCCCGGTCTGAATGCTTTAGATTCATATTATTTCGGGATTTCAAGGGGATCACCCAGGGTCTCGTGCTCGTGCCCGGTGCTTTCGAGGCTTCTTGCTCGTGGCGGGTCTTTTGTACAGAGCATTTTGCCCGAAAGATTTATTTGAATAGGACGTTCTATTCGAAATTATTCATTTTTGCCTCGATAATAAAATTCTTCGAATCGTTTTTAACTTCGAAGCCCTCTGAAATTTCAATTTTTCTCTCTGAAAAAGTTCATTTCTGACCTTCTAGGGTTTCGAACCTCGACTCTTATAGACTAAGCGTTTCACCCTCGACTAGTCATTTAGACTAGACTCTCTCAATTGCGCCTCGGGGTGATCGACTAGATCGATCCGAAAATCAAAGCGCAGACACTATTGTTAGCAACTCAGCTAAAAAAGCTGGCTCCGAGAGTGTCTGCGCTTGACAGCCTCAGACACCCTATTTAGATACTAATTCTAACACTAGATAACATCGATCTATCTTTGAAGGAGCGACTTCACAACCTTAATAGTAAATATTCGTTGCAGCGACACTTCGACCGTCGTCACCCTTTTCGATCTCGCGAACTCTATTCTTTTTTTCATCTCGAATATGTAACAGTCACGCTTGATAGCGTAATGCATTTTAAGAATTATACGACGATTATTCACGAAATCTACATATCTAATAAGATTAACATATCTTGTAGAGTTTTGAGCTAATTTTTGATTTGTCTAATCTTACGAATTAATTATGTATATATTAGAGTAACTATTCTACGATTTGTCTATCTTCATAATTTGATAGCTTGAACAACTCTAGCATAGAGAATAAGAAATATTCGCTAATTTTCTAAATTCTGTTATTAACACTTCTAAGTGTCGTTTTCATGAATTACACTAGAACGATACATAAGATTCTTTTATAAGTGTGAATTCTCAGTACGACTTCTGAATTTCGTCTTCTAGCGTTGCTTATTCTCTAAGCCCTTTTATTTATTCTAGATGCACTGCTTTCTAATTGAAATTTATGACAATTGTCGAGAAAGTCGTCGTTAGGTGAACGATACTTAAGATATTAATAAAGCTAATTGATACACGTTGTAGATTCTCTCTTACGTTTAATCACCTGCTAATTAAGTTTACTGCTTGAGCATCCCTTATCGATGAGATTTTTGATTCATGTCTATTGATAAGAAGCATAGATTTTATAATAACTAGTTTCAATCGACGAACAGAAGGGCGCGAAGACACTATTAAATTATCTAAGCCTTCTCTTTTACCGCAGAAAGTGTCTCTCGCGTTTCACGTTCGAGCGTTTCAGAGAAATCATAAAGAAAAGACTGACCCCTTTTCTTCTTGAAACTTCTAGATTCAGCCGTGCTAATCCCTTTTTCCTCTCTCTACTCCTTCATCACCATCTATCTTTTATATCTTCTTATCGCGAGTATTCAACGCACGTTCTCCTTCACTACTGCGATCTTTATCGTCTTCATCGCGAGCCTACTCTTCACTTGAAATGAATCTAATTAAGCAGATGCTCAAAATCTTGAACTAATAGATCAGACTTATAAAGCTTATCGCAACAGTTATTCTGAATGTCACTCGTCATATTCATCTAATAAAAAATAGTATATATAATAATCAGTCACACATGATTAGTCGGTCAGCATATAACTAATTATATTGATGTGATAGTTTAGATAGCTGAGTCGACTACTTATCGTTTGCTTTGATCGAGGTCTAAAGTGAGATCGATCTCAACAGCCTTACTGAACTACGGATCTGATGAGAAAAGCAGAGCGTTTACACATTTTTTCGACAGAAGTGTTAGCGTCAAGCTCAGCTCAGAACTCTTAGTTGCTGTCTTTCCTGAGCACCATCTGAATAACTAACAGGATTTCTTAGATTGATCTGCTATAATTCACGTAAAAATCGGTCAATGAGAAAACGAATCTAGGTCATCGAATAAACCCCACGATTACTATAAGAAAGTAACTGTTTCAAAAGTTGCTTAAGACTGCGCACACTCTCGATGTTCTTCGTGAGAAAAGCATAACAATAATGAGATTAATTAGTCTTACAATATGCAGAGATCGCAAATGTGCAAGAAGTCTCGACTTGACGAAGAGAGCTCTACTATCACTGATTAGTTCTGATCGCTCTCTTCTTTAGTGTCAACATTTGTCGATGTATCTCTTCGATCTCGTCGTATTTGTCTTATCTGCTTAACATCTCGATCAAATTATTTATGCTCGTCAACGTAGATGAATACTTCTTGCTCAGTATCGTTTTCTTTAACGTCAATATTTATCGATATATCTCTTTGATCTCGTCGTATTTGTTTTATCTGCTTAACATCTCGATTAGATTATTTATGCTCGTTAACGTAGATAAATACTTCTTACTTAATATCGTTTTCTTTAACGTTAATGCTTATTAATATATCTCTTCGATCTTATCGTATTTATCTTATTTATTTAATATCTCGATTAAATTATTTATGCTCGTTAGCGTAGATAAATACTTCTTATTTAATATCTTCTCTTTTTTTCTGAAATGAAATATTTATATTTTATACGTTTCGAATTATCGTTTTATTCTAAATAAAAATTCTTTTATCTTATCTATTATAACGAGTCGACTTATCGTAAGCTCGTTCAGCGATTTATATAGAGAAGAAAACATTCAAAGCTAATTATTATATGCGATATTAATCGAAGTTAATAACTGAGATCGATCTAATTCTCGACGATAATATTTATTATAAGCTCGAAAGCGAAACTGCTTAGCTATCGTTGCTCGTTCGTCTTTAATCGATCTTATTCTTATATATATACGAGCTTATATATTACATAGCTCTTTTAATTCGCTTTTTACTAAATTAGAGAATAGCTTTAAAGCGTCTCAAACGTCGATTTAAGCTCATATATTATTTATTGTTATTCAGAGAAGAGAAATAACTATCACGTCTTATTAGATAATATTATAATCTCTGATAATTTCGTAACACGAATAAGAGCGCTCGCGAGAATATCGATCTCGTTCTTATTAAAGAGATTCAAAAAGATATTCTTAAAATTTATAAACGTTAATAGACTTAATAAGCGAGTCGCGACTAGATTATAATTCTTAATCGTTTTAAACGATATTTCTTATATGCTTAAAACGTTTTTCTCGTATTAATATATATATTACTTAACTCGTCGTCGAAGTAGATCTTTTCGTCGCTAACGATACTTAAAAAGATATCTTTTAATATTAGACGATAAGCGAGTCGTTATCGATATATATAAACTCGTTAGAGTGATCGTTAAGATCAAATACTTAAGCTCTCTTACGATTTTATTTACTTCTTTTATTATATCTAATTCTTTCTTCGTTAACTTCGCGTATTATTAAAATAATTTTATTATTTTTAAAACTTTTATCTTCGTTACTTTTATCGCGTCTAATGTTATTATCTTCTTAATTATCGAGCTTCGCGAGATAATAATAATATATATTTTAGACGCGTCGAATATAAAATAACTTAAATCGATATAACTTTTATCTCGATTATTATCGATAATGTTTATACTATTTAAAATTATTATCGTTTCTTATAATTATAAAATTAACGCTTGATCGTAGATATCGTATCTTTTATCTTTATTATTTCTTAATTTATATTTATCTAACGACTATAAAGAAATCGATAGATTTAAATATAGTCGCGCTTAATCGACTTCTTCGATTTAGCTTTAATTTAAAATATAGTTATATAATCTCGTCGATACTTATAAATATAATTAAGTATTAACTGAGACTTTCTCGCTTTATCAAGTTTATATATTATTAATATTTATATGTTACTTCTCTTATAATCGTTTAAATCGTGTAATTACTCTTTTATTCTTTAATATAATCGCAATCGTGAAACGTAGTTAAGAATCGATCGAAGCGACGAGTGAATATAATGACTCTTATAAGTGCTTGAAGGGATCTAAGCAGTAGCCGTCGAATCTGAGCTTCTGCATTTACTCTTGATTTCTCTATATTAATTAATAGAACTAATTAATAATAAGTTCGTGAAAATTGCTCTGAAAGATCTAACTGTGAAGAGCATAGATATTTTCAAAGTGCGAATTCTTCTAACGAACTTTCAGATAAGAAGCTTACATAACGAACAGCTAACGAAGTTCATTATTCGCTACCCGCAGCCGCTGAACCTATCTAAAGATAATTGATTCGTATCGTGATATAGAATATAGAAGTCACGATATCTTGAAATTTAAAGCACAAGTATTCATCTTGATTAACTCGCAGAACTTGAAGGCTAACTGCTCTTAAAGATAAGAAAGAGATAAGCGTATTCCGTGACGACAGCTGTTTAAAATTTCGTCTAAGACTAGTAGTCGTAGTCTAGTCCTATCGATTTAATTCATAGAGCTAACGATTCAGTCTCGCTAATTTCCTGACGAGCTATATAGAAATAAATCATTGTAATAAAGTATAGATTTTATTCATGAATAGTAGCGCAAAATTTCTAAGTGATGTGTTCTTCAAATTACAAGTTAGAAAGAAACTCAATTTAAAGATTATTCGCTCGTTATTTCAATCACACTTAATAGATCGTGCAAATTCAAGCCTTATAAGACGTCTGAAAGCAATACGTCTTCACAAATTAGATTCTTATTTTCACTGTTGACGAATAAAGTCTTATTTCGAGTCAATAAAGTTTCTCTAAAACTAAGAATCATCGTAAATCAGATTAAAGCCTTAAAAGTTAAAATTATCTTGAGTTATTTAAAGACGCTGTGAACTTAGTTGCTCTCGTTCGTCTTAATTTCGAAATTCTTTAGTCTTAATAATAATCTAAAAAGACGAACGTAAACGCTTAACGCAGTCTAAGAGCTTCTGCTCGATCTAATTTAGTCTTAAATATTTATTTATATATGTTTTTATATCGTCCTTTTTTGCTCACTTATTCAACATTATCTATTATATACTCTAAGAAACGTTAAAGCGATAATATTAATTTCTCGCGTTATTCTTCAGATACGAGAGAAGTACTTTATCGTAAGTGTTTTCGTAATTCGTAACGATTATATCGAGAGTCGATATAAGAGAGAGTTTTAATCGATTCTTAAATCAAAATATAGACGTTACACGATATAATTGAATAAGATTCTTCTATTCGATCTTAATACTGACGAGACATATTAATTGCGTTGTCTTATAACTCTTTATACGATAGTAGAATTTTGTCTCATTGACAAGAACTTTAATAAGATTGTTATAACCTACTTCGACATCGATGAAGTCGTCCCCAGTCTGAGGGTCAAACTTGATAAATGAAAAGAAGATCGACGCAGCTGACGTGACTCGCGCGACCTTTTAAATAGAGCATAAGACTGAAGCCGAGTCTATTCGATATGTACGAAGTAGTACTAACGATTCGTTAAGTACTTTTAACTCGTATACGCAGACGAAACTAAAACGCATTAGTGTGTATTAAGATAATAGTCGAGCAGCGTTCGTAAGCGTCGTGCTTACGTTTTATAATATACTAAATCTTATAATATAACGTCTTAATTACTAGTTTTTTGTTTTACGATGATCTTAATTATCTTCTTAAGAGTCTAAGAATCAAATTTTTCTCGATATATAAAAGTCTATAATTAATCGAAGACTTTTTCGCTTATAATAACGTATATAATAATATATTTAGTGACTAACATGCGAAGTCGTCTAAGCATGAGAGCGATGATACTATAAGCTCTTAATGACTTAATATTATATATGACTTTAATGATAAAAGAGTCTACTCTTCAATACTAATATCATAGATTATATCAAAATAATTATATAATAAGAATTCGATATTGAGATTATAAATGAAATCAATCTTCTTTATAATATTTTATAAGATAAAGAAAAACGATAATTTACGTATTTCTTCTTCATCTTTGACATATATAATTAACTGAAACCCTTAACGAGTGTTTTAAGAGATTATCTGTATTAAGGGAGAGTAGATTTATTCGTAATTCTAATAAAGTCTTTATGATTGAGATTCTCGCGCAAATAGATCTACGTGTTGAGAACTTGAGAAGCGTACGCGTGCATAAATCTCAGAGTGTCTCGAAGTCTGAATTCAGCAAACCTGAGATACTGAAAGAGTTCGACTATAATTATAGTACTTCTTTTATAGAATAAATATGTTCGTATCTTTTAAAGTATCTCGTAAATTCAAATACTGTAATCTACTGATTCGTTCACGTTGTAAATCGAATCTTTGAGTCTAGTGTAACGTTTATAAGATTAAGAAGACAGACTAAGCGACTAGTCTCACGTCGAGTGATTATTAGTCTATAATCGCATAATTATACTTCTATAAATCTATTCTATAACTATTTTTAAATTTAACGAAATCTAGAATATTATCTTCTAAACGCACTGCGCTCAAAATATAAATAGTTCTAAGTAGCGACTTACGAGCTGCGCTAATTGCACGTTATGTAATTCTCGTATCTAAATATTCGTTAAGAAGACTCGACATTTAAAAACGTGTTAACTTTATAAGAAAGTTAGAACTTTCAGAGCAATTTCTATGAACTTATTATTAGTTAGATACTTATCAATACGAATAGAACACAAGCTAATAATGCTCAGATTCTACGACTGCTACTTAGATTTCTTTAAGCATCTATGAAAATTATTATACTTACTCGTCGCTTCGATCGATTCTTAATTACGTCTCACGATCGCGATTACATTAAAGAATAAAAAAGCAATTATACGATCTAAACGATTATAAGAGAAGTAACGATTCTTTAATTACGAACTTTTATAACACTTAAAGACTTAATTAGATGAACGAGATGAGTCGAAAAATAACAGATAGCGAAGCGTTTAAGAAACGCAAGAAGGAGACAACTGAGGCAATAGTAGCAGGCTATGCTGTCGATAAGAGAGAGAAGCGTCGCCGACGCGAGGGCGGAGAAGAAGAGGGACACGAGAACGCGACGAAAAGAATATCGTCGTCACTAACAAATAACAACGAACGAAGAGCAAGTCTACACGTGGAAAACGCGAAGAAATAGACAACTGCGACTATTGCGACCCTAGAGATCATAGAAAACACGTCGTACGAGAATCTAAACGCGTCAACTTGAAAGATGCTTCAGAGAAGCATAGATTAGATCAAAGTATATATATAAAAAGCTAACGAAGAACGTTAGAGAAAGAGTAAGAAATAGAGCTTACGAGAGAGCTACGATAGCTAAAAAAGTACTCTCACGCGAAATAGATTTTTAGTAAAAAGCTAAGCATAGAGAAACTCGTTCGAATTAGCAGCAAACGAAGCAACGAAACTAGTTTCACGTTTAATATCGTTCGAGATCGAGAACACGAGAAAGAAGCGTTAAATCTTAATAGTCATATATGGAGAAAAGAAAAGAGTGACAATAAAGAAGATGAAGAGCGAGAGAATTCTCGTCGTCTTCAAGAATAAATAGAAGCATATCTCGTCAGAGCAGATCGTTATAGTAAACAGACTTCGAAGCGAAGATCTATTACTACAGACGACTACGTAAGAGATCAGAGAGGCTCTCGAGAAAGACACGAGATGAATATCAGAGATATATAACTCGATAGTAATAGTGAGAAAGTTCTTCTCAGTAATAATTCACGAAATAAGAGTTTCGAAATTCGATATAGATAATTAGACTGTTATCAAAAAAAGAATAGAGATAGAGAATCGAAGTCTGCATCTAGAACTCGAGATAGTTAAGACACGATAATGTTACGACGTTGACGCGATAAAAAGAAGAGAAAGAAAGCTATACTTCTCTCTAATATTACACGTCGCGACGACGAAGATAATTAACGATTTCATTAGAAAGCATTTAATCGAGATAAGTAAGATAAAGAGAGTGAAAAGATTTGATTAGATAATAATAGCTATGCAGTGTTATAACTGTTAGAAATAGAGATATATGATTAAAGAGTGTTTAAATTTTACGCGCTGCGCAGAATACAGTTAAGATTATAATACACGCAGTCATTAGAAGAAGGCGTTAAAAACGTTAAAGGCCTGCGCTAACTACGAAGACATAGGTCACGCAGCGTACGAAAAGACCTGTTTAGTAAGAATTAAAAAAGCTCAGAGAACGCGTCAGAGAATAGCGACTAAGTCTCTACTGTATAAATCGCTAAGGGAGAGATCACCTTCGACATCTCTAGAAAGAAGTGACGAATTTATATTAATAGACTTAAAGAAGAAGAGAAAGATAGCTTTTGTTAGACTGGCTTATATAATATAGATATATATAAGACAGACTAGAGTTGTGTAGCAATGTGAACTTAGCGAAGATATATATATTGCGTATAGTATATCTAATAGTAAGACTAATTCTTAAGGAAGGAAAATGGGAAACTTCGAGACATGGCCCTCTTAAGCTTCTCACGCCAAGAATCCGCTTGATATGCGTATGCCAAGCGATTCGATTACGCTCGGCAACCCCCGGGCTCATACGACAGCTGTTCTCTTGATCTCGCTGCTAACATGATCTTCTCCCTTCAAGAATTCGTCCTCGAATTCATTGCTCTGAATAGGCTCATTAAAACTCTTCAAATCTCAAAGGGGACATAAGGGAAAGAGTTCTCCCAGGTCAGCTTCGTGTTGACATTGCAAATCTCAATTTGAAATGCGTAGATTGTAATACTTCTACGCCTTGCGTATGAAAATAAAAATGTTCGTATGATCGTAGACGACGTGAAGTTTGTTGACGTTAATGTCTCTTATTGTTTGAGTCGTGAGTCGCGTGATCGCGTCGTCGTCGTCATAAGTGCGCGACGTGAATAATTGCTATGCGCTAGCCGTGAGTTATATATAAGTTTGTTTTTTTAAACTTTTTGTTTCTCATAAAACACACTTCTCTCTATTCTAATTCACAGCTATCAAACGTAGATATCACACTTCTTACGCATACACTAAATATTATCATATCACCTATTTGATTATAACAGCTTAGATCTTTTTGACGATTAATCTCTCGATCTATGTTCTCTTTCGTTCTGCGATAAGTTAAATTAATCGTAATTTCGCGTGCGTTTCTGACACGTTTATAGTCTTATTCTTATAGCATTGCTAATCAATTCTCCGTGCGAGTGAAGACGTTAATTAAGAACTTCTATTGTCGTTGTCTTCGAATAGCGAATTAGTATATCTCAGATAGCTGTGATGTTATCTTCGCGAAGACAGAAGAGATGCTTCGAAAGTACACTCACTGCGTCGATCTGCGGGCCGATTGTGAGTTCGTACGTAAACATATACAGTTCATAATTCAAACATAGCTGAAGCGTCTGCTGATCTCAATTTAAGGTCCTCCCTGCGTGAGAGATTAGACATCTAACGAATAATCTATTACGGCGCCGCGTGTATCGTGAGCGAATCATTCGCCGCGAGTGAGTGCATGGGCATTCACAACATGTCAGCAGGCCGTTTTTGACCGCCTGCGTAAAATTCTTCGATGTCGAGTTGTCTCGTCACGAGCGAGTTCAGGATCGCCTCGAAGGGAAGAAAAAGTCGAATGCATTGACGGTTCAACTGAACCAAGCCAAGTCGCTTCGGCGGATTGATACGGCCCTGAAGGGCATCTACGATGTTCTTCGATTGGGGGTATATTTTCCTCACGTTCAATAGGCGTTTCGAGCACGTGACAGCTGCGCTAACGATTCGCTAGGCGAGCCTGTCCCTCATGAATTCAAAGACGTCTTCGAGGTCTGACGATTCTCCCTCGTCGACGAAGAACGACGTTAACGACGGCCCTGACAGCAGCAGCAGCAGTAGCAGCAATCACAATCACGGAGTTGGTGATGGTGATGACTGGGGAGACGAGACTCTCGTCGACGAGGTCGGCGCCTTCGAGTCGCCTTCCCTCGACGGGGCCCTCGCTTCCTCGACGTCTTTCGCCGCCTCCTTCATCGGGTTCGCCGCAGCTAGGGCTAGGGAGTTGAAGGAACTAGATGTGAATGTTATTATTTAGAGGGTTGATGCGAACGAGGAGGAGAAGGAGGAGGAGGATAAGAATAATAACGAAAGTAATTGAATAAACGAAGACGAGGTGATGCAAGAGACGAAGTAATCTGGCCTTACGTCGACATCTTTGATGCGTCTAATCTTCGAGTCAGATATGATAGATATACTCTGCGCTGCTTGTGAGTTGTGTTTTTTCGATTCTCTTTGACCTTTAAACACCTTTTTTTTGTTACGATATCTTCGAGCAATTTTAGAATCGTTACTCTTCGAGATATTATCTCTTATTCATTTATCGTGCTCTTCGTCTTCGCTTCTTTGACTTTTCGAAAGCGTCTCGTAGCTTCTGCGAGTGTTTCATATCTTTCTCTAATACTCACTAATTATACTTATAAGAGTACTTAGCTCAACGAATAAGATATTTCATCTCACTCTTGCGCTTTCGCTTATTTAAGATCTTTTCGATCTCTTATTCTTCTTTATCATCTATTAATTTCGCTGCTATGTATATTAACATCGTGTTATTATCTCTACGACGATAGAGTTCTAGTAGTGACATATGAAAAACGTTATATATACGATAGATTAACGAAAGCGCTAATCGATAAGCTTGCTTGTCTACGACATTTCGAATAATGAATAAGTTAATTGTCTTGTTCGAAAGCTTCTTGTTTGATCGTTTTTGTTTGAGATTCTTGATTGACAACATTATCAAGTCTTCTTTCTGAAAGGATTATGCTTGATGCTTTTTGTTATACGTTTTCGCTTACGATTCGAATACTTTTTATTAACGTTTCGTAAGCTCTTCTCGTAACGTATAAATTTCTTTCACACGTTCTTTCGCTGCTGACATCTTCTCTTAAGAAGAATCGTTCTCGATTCTCAATTTAAAGTCGAGATTGTAGTTATACATTGCATAGAATAAACTGCAATTTAACGTCTTATATTAACTTTGTTAATAGATATACTCGACTATAAATAAGAGATTCGCTTAGTCGTT
Organism: Pseudevernia furfuracea; assembly: GCA_022315425.1. Classification (NCBI taxonomy): domain Eukaryota; kingdom Fungi; phylum Ascomycota; class Lecanoromycetes; order Lecanorales; family Parmeliaceae; genus Pseudevernia; species Pseudevernia furfuracea. Next base: position 657,911 of record JAIUPT010000042.1, read on the forward strand.
TTATTGCTCGTTGCAAAAAACTCGAAGATAGTATTTCAAGATTTGATTTTGTCGTTCGATTTGATCATTAGTTTGAGAATAAAAGACAGTGCTTAGTCTACGTTTCATCTTTATTTGATAACAGACTTGCGATCAAAACGCACTCGTAAATACAGAATCACGATTAGTGACTATATCTTCTAATGAATCAAATCGAAGAAAGATTTCTTTTATGAGTAGCTATTCGAGATCGAAGATATTGATTTTCTTTGTGATTGATAGATATCTTATTATTTTGATGTATCTATCGACGATTATAAGAATCGCATCGTAAACGTAGTCTCTGCGTCGACTTGAAGAAAGATTCGTGATGAAATTCATCGTGATTTTCTTTCAAGAACGGCTTGATTGAGAAAGCGCACTCAGCTCGTCATGTGAACGATGTCGCTTCACCTTCACTCTCTGACAGACATTACATGTATTCACATATGATTTCACGTCTGCCTTAATACTATCTCAATAGTATTTTCTAGTTATTAGTTTCAGTGTCTTATCGACATCGAAATGTCTCGTCAAGAAATCATTATGATAACGTCTCAATAGCTCTTCGCGGACGGAAGCCTCTTCGGGGACGTACAACATGTTCTTGTATCTTAACAGTCTCTGACTATTTCATATTCAAGCTTCGACGTCACTCTTTCGCTTGTTCTGCGCTTCGTCTTCCCTTCGCTGTTGAATATAAGAGTCTTTCAGCTGAAGTGCTTTGATAAGCTCGAAGATGAACTTGTTACTGAGATCATATGTCGTTTCGCTTATTGTCGCAATGTGAGCTACTAAGCGTGAGACGAGCTATTTATAATCAATAGTCTCAGCAATAGAGTTAAGCTACACGACAGCTACGTTGCGTGTACTCTGAGTAAGTATCTCGCTTGAACTCTCTGCTCTCGCAGTTAAAGATTCTCTAAGTCTCGAAGAATATATAGTATCAAGATAAGTCTCTTAAAATGCAGCTGTTATCAAATTTGTAAGTATTATCTTCTGAGCAGTTACTTCTTCTCTATTGTTAGTTATTAGATTATACTATGCATTTACGTCTAGACTATGTATCGCAAAGGGGGGCTCAACGTTTGAGCTGCGCTTCGTATGCTCATAACTCTTATCTTATTTATACGCTATTCGAATAACAGCAAATATGAAACTTATTAGATCTTCTATCGCTATCAATTTCTGTTATAACGTTGACAACAGTCGATTTAGCGACTCGTTTTCACCCTTATAATCAGATCGCCTTGACGACGCATCGACTGAGTTTGTTTTTCCCGACCTATGTGTAATGAAAAAATCAAACATTAATAACTTTATTGCTCACCTGACTTGTCGCTCATTCAAACTCGTTATTCTTATAAAGTACTTCAGATTGTTATAATTCGTAAGTACTTTCATAGAATGAAAACTTTCTTTCAAATAATGACGTCACTATTTAAAGGTCGTTACGATAACGAGTAGCTTCTAATTATGAGTCTCATAGTTTCGCTCTGTAGAAATCATTTTCCGAGAATAAAATATAACGAAGTGTTATTGCTTATTATCATTTTGTAACTGGGTCAAAATGCCTATTAAGTCGAAATCTAAAGCATTCGTTTTCACTCTGATGAGAAGTTCTGAATCAAAGTGACATAGAAGGGGCGCTTTCGTAAAGGCTTCGCGAAGTCGTCGAAATGTCTTCTTCGTCTCAATAGATCAATCAAAAGATTCTATCTTGATTTTCTTGATACTCCTCTTGAGCAAGTTTGTGAGTAATTCGACAATTTAAGAATAGTGATAAATGAATCTTCGATAGAAATTCACAAAGTTCAAAAAGATCTATACCTCATGAAAGAACTTAGATCTCGATTACTTCTGAATTGCTTTCACTCTACGTTTGTTCATTGTGACGTTATCGATAAATATTATGAAGTCTAGAAATTCGACTTCTATGATGAAGAACTCACATTTCTTTAAACTTGTATATAGACTGAAACGTCTTAGTCTCTTAAGCACTTGCTTAATATGATCTAAATGTTCTTCTTGCGAACTCGAATAAATTAGAATATCGTCAAGATAAACAACGCAAAAATTGTCAATTAGACTCGTTAACGACTTGTTAATGTAAGTCTGAAAGGTCGCAGAGGCGTTGATTAGATCAAATAATATTATCAAGTACTCAAAGTGATCATAACGCGTACGAAACGCAGTCTTTCACTTATCGCCCTTACGAATTCGAATACGATGATACGTATTCTTGAGATTCAATTTTGTGAATCTCTTAACTTCATTTAGACGATTTAGAGTCTCACTAATCAAAGACAAAGAGTGACGATTTTTTATCGTGACTTTGTTCAACTCTCGATAGTCGACACATAGTCGCAAGTCATTATTCTTTTTTGATACGAAAAGAATAAGAGACTCTGCTGAGCTCGTTGAATGCTGAATTCAGTCTTTCGCTAAGACATCGTCTAGATATGTTCTTAGTGTCGCTAACTCAGTGTTAGATAGATTATATAGTGAATCAAATGATGATTTCGCTGTAGTCTCGATGACATGATCACGTTCTTCGTGCGACGAAAGTCGATCGACTTCTTCGATTGAAAATACGTCTTCGTATTCGCGCAACTTCTCTGACAATTTTGAGACAGCGTCTGCGACCTGCGATTGTGATGTGTTCGTTAAGACTTCGTTAAGGTGATGTTTTCTTGCTGACGCATCAAAAATATCTGTGATCACTAAAGCATACACTAACTTTTCTCCCTTCAATGCGTTAGCAAAATCTTGAGATAAGAATATCTCATACGCATACGCATCGACATCAAAGCGTTAGATTCTCTTAACAATGTTAATCACGATATCTTTATCTGTTAATGCTGACAGCTTCAATATAAAGAGTGAATTGTCTTCTTTTGCGATGACATAAAAGATGTGCGAACATCGCTTTGTATGACTTCAACTATCTTATAACTCATAGTGTACAAGATAGACGATATAACAAAAGGTCGTGTTGTTATTTATTCATTTGACACTTGACAAAGACGCTTCGACTGATTCGAGATTATGTTCGAGGGCAAAGCGCTGGTCAATCACATTAACTTCGACCCCGTTGTCAAATTATGTCGAAGTCGATATTAGAATTGCTTCTCGATCTTCTGCAATCACTTTTTCTAAGAAAATCATACTAAGTGTCGAAATAACTTCTTATTTTGCCCTCGCCGTTAAGGAGTCTTCGACGAGAGTCTTTCTTTTCTCGACGAAGATAACTCGATAACATAAGCATCAATGTTTTTAACGTCATTAACAGACACACGATTGACGTCGTCTGTCTTAGATTGTCGATATTCGTTTACGTAATGTTCCTTCTTATGACAGTTGTAGCATTCGACTATCTTTAGATGTTTCTTGCTTTTCGACGTTTTGTCTCGAGATTCACCTCCGTTTGAGCGACGCGAAGTATTCGCTTTCTTATTCTTGCGAGATTACGTCGCTCGTTTATTGTTATTGAGCTTATTCTCTTTCTTATTTTCTTTGTTCCGTTTTTGATTCGTATTCGAGTCGATATCGTTTGTGTCTCGTCTATCATGTAATGAGCGTGCGTTGACTCTCTTATTCGTATTCTCCAGACGAGTAGTCTGAGCGATAAGATCTTCTCGCGTCGAGGCTATTTGTCTCGTGCGAGTGATATCGTCTTGGAGTTTCGAAAGAAGTCTCGTTATCAATGTCGCAACTCGTTGAATTTCGTTCGACGACGACAACTGTGTCTCAAGGCTGAAAAGGTAGATCTCAAATTGAGTTACTAATTGAGATGGTCTTTGCCGCGCATTCGTATAGACCATGTTTACCTTCAGCTGTCGATTGATTGAATTCTATATTTTGTTAAGCAGAAATGAGACGAAGTGATCTCAGCTTTCTATCTTGATCGGGTTCTTTTCTCGTTCGTTATGTCACTGTTTCTTGAGGTCTTTCGTTAGAAATTGTATACATTAAACAATTTTATCGTGATCGTTCAGAAAATACGCTGAGACATTCATAAATACAACTTCGACGTCTCGTATTCAGTCACGATGCTCTCGTCTCGATTTGTCATAATAATCGTCAAGATTCTTTGATTTCACACTTCGTCGTTTTGTGACATGTGTCAATTCAATATTCGAATAACGTTTTGACCCTGCTCGAGCATTAGAAGAGTCACGACGGGCATTCGACGTGTTCGATTCGACATCGCCTTGATCTCGTTCATCTGACGATTTCCCTCGTTGAAGGGCATTGATCTCTTCGTTGATGTCATTTAGTTGTCGTCTTTTTAGTAGCTGGTCTCGGCGTTGAGTTGCCTGAGTCAACCGCTCGTTCAAAGTTAGGCCGGCAACATCGTCTCTCGAAGCAGGTGTCGGTTGTCTTTGACCCTCGGAGTCCACGTCAGAGACATGACCTGGTTCGTTTAGGTTCACTGTCCGTGGCTGTTCTCCAGACATGGTGTGCGAGTTGGATGAACCTGCTTCGTTTCTGGTACGTTGCGATTGCGAGCGGGTGGTTGTTACCATACTAAGTCCGGATCGCTACCCCTCGATGGGAAGAAGAATTAGAATTGTTAGACTGGCTTATATAATATAGATATATATAAGACAGGCTAGGGTTGTGTAGCAATGTGAACTTAGCGAAGATATATATATTGCGTATAGTATATCTAATAGTAAGACTAATTCTTAAGGAAGGAAAATGGGAAACTTCGGGGCATGGCCCTCTTAAGCTTCTCACGTCAAGAATCCGCTTGGCATGCGTATGCCAAGCGATTCGGTTACGCTCGGCAACCCCCGGGCTCATGCGACAGCTGTCCTCTTGGTCCCGCTGCTAACAGCTTTAAAGATAATCGAGTTGAGAGAGACGTCAAAGACTTAGAGAAGAAGTTAGAGTATATAGAGAGACAAGCAGAGAGTAGAAAGATCAACGATACGCTTTTAACTCTTTACTATCGCTGAAGCGCTAGAATAGCAGACAATCGCAGCATCGAGTGTCTTCGAAAAGATTACGTAATCTCTTTCTTAATAGAGAAGCTCTATTAGCGAGATCTCCGCCCCTAAAAAGATAACGTATAACTTAACGTTGAAAGAGATGATAAGCGCTATACAGTCAGCACAGCAAGTAGAAGTAATTACAGATTAAGAAGATATAGAGATATTAGACAACGATGATCTATAAAGAATATCGCGACGCTGAGAATCTTGCAGTACAATATAAGAAATAAACTAAAAACAATAACTATCTTGCTAACAGACGCAGGGATTCAAGATACTAACGTACTTGCGATTCAAGAATCAAGCTTCAACTCGCATATAAAATTCTCGTACAACTTAGAGACTAGTTAGTTTTATCTAATATATCGCTCGAAGAAGAATACGAGAGTGTGCTTTTATATTAATAAGAGACTAAACTCGAAGAACTAAAATGTGAAGTTCGTGACAAAGGATATAAGTACGCTGAGAATTCGACCCAGACAGAGAGAGGAAGCGAATCGAATCGAGAGGCTCTCAATTTATAATATCTATAATTCGAGCTCATCGCTATTCTCGACAGAGAATCTCTTTAGTCTATCACAAATTCTAAAACTTCTATAGAAGTCTGAGAAGTATTTCTTACTCGAAGACTTCAATCTATATTATTCTAACTGAAATAACTCTAATAGATTCTCGTATTATAAAGAGACGAAAAATCTAATTATAGTAACTGCAGAGAGAAGAATAAATCTAGTTCTATTAAAGAAAGTAGTAACGTAAAGATCTCGAGAATAAAAGAGTGCGATCGATTTAGTCTTTACTACTTCAGAGGCAACGAAGACAATAATTCGTTGTCAAGTAGAATCGAATCTATAATATAACTCGAATCATCTCTTAATACTTACGAAGCTCGATCTAACAACGGAGAGCGCTTCGAAATAGCGACGTCGTACTTGAAAGATAACAAAATTAGAAGAGATAGCGAGAGAAGCTCAAGCACTAGACGTAACACTTTCACTAGATCTTCTAACAAATTCGAAGCAGATCGATAACTATATTAGTCTGCTTTATAAAAAACTTAATAAGATAGTAAAGAATATAGTATCATAAATTAAGTCGTTAAAGAAAAATAAGTTATTCTAAGACGAAGAGTGCAGTCTAATAACAAAGAAAGCGAAGACTAAGATATTTCGATATCGAGTTAGTCGTAACGAGTACGCAGAGCATATATAAAGAGCGACACTTAAGAAGAGAGATAAGATAATAAGTAAGATCAAGACTCTTTACTTTCGTAGAGAAGTATATAAGATAACGTAATTATTTAAAAGAGTTTAAGATATAGTCAGCTAAGCGAGAAACGATAACATATATCTTAAGTTTTTATCGAAGTTCTCGTCAATAAGAAGAATAGAGAAGAGTCTAGTTACTACGTTTAAAGAAAAAGTTAATACTCTAAGAAAGACTTTCTTTTCTTCTCTCTCTTAGATAGATATCTTCGATATTTTAGAAGCAGTCTATTCTTCTTCGCTATTAATAAATAATTAGATCACGAAGAAAGAGATACGTAAGACTATCTTTAAATCAAAATCAGATAAAGCTTTAGAAATAGATAATCTATCAAATCGCTTTCTAAGACTAGTTACAGAGAAGCTACTCTTTAAGTTTAAACACTTATTTTAAATATGCGTAGACGTGAACTATCACTCTAAGAAGTTTTATAAGACTAATATTATTATGTTAAGAAAGTCAAAAAAGAAGAACTACTTCGAATCGAAGTCGTATAGACTAATAATACTCTTAAGTACACTGAGAAAGACACTAAAGACAGTAATTACGCGCAGACTTAGTGACTGCGCAGAAGATAATGATCTTCTCTCGCTAAAATAGATAAGAATTAGAAGAAAGAGATCTACGAAGACAGTTTTAAAAACGATAATAGATATAGTGCACATAGTCTGAAATTGTGAAAAGAATAAAGTTGCTAGCCTCCTCTCACTAGATATAACAGAGACTTTCGATAACGTCTCTTATTATCGTCTACTTTACAATCTTAGACAGAAGGAAATCTCGAAGCTAATTATAAATTAAATAAGAAGCTTTCTTACTGACAGAGAAATCTCTCTCACTCTAGAAAGAATAATAAGTAGACTGAAGTCTGCAGAGACGGAGATCTCATAGGGATCTTCGATGTCGTCTATTCTTTTTCTATTCTTTAACGTTTTCTTGATTGAGAGATGTGCGAAGATCAAGTTGAAACTGCAAGTAGAAGAATTCGTTGACGATATTTATTTGTTGACATATGAAAAGAGCACTAAGATAAACTGCGAGACTCTTAGAAAAGTATATGAAATCTATTTGTAATGGGCAGGGACTTATGAAGCAACGTTCGCGTCAAAGAAGTACGAGTTAATTTATTTAATAAGAAGTTCAGAGAAGTTCAATATGAGAGCTAGCGTCGACCTAGACTCTGTAACGGCAAAGTCAAAGGCTAGTATTCGCGTGCTAGAACTGTAGATCGACGACAAACTTCGTTAAGAATCTCATATTAGAGAAGTTAAGATCAAGATGAAATCGCAATGTAGAGCACTATCAATGACTATAGTCTTAACATGAGACGTCACACTAAACAAAGCAAGACAAGTGTATAACTCTATCGTACGATTAGCGATAACATACGCAGCAGCAACGTGATACACATTACGAGATCTTCGAAATAACAAGCGATCTCACGTTAAGACTCTAGAGACTATATAGAATAAATGTCTGCGAAGAGTAATCGAGATATATAAAGTCATTAATAAGAGAGTCGTCGAAGCGAAGATAGAGATTTTCTCTCTTTAGATCACGATAAATTAAGTAGTACTTCGAAATCAAGCACTTAGAGATAGTTATCTCGTTACGAAGCTAGAAAATATGAGAATTCGAAGAAAGCTAAGAGAGAAACGAGATAAAAGACGAGTAGTTCTTTAGATCTCAATAGAAGATAAAGAAGAGTGAGCTCTAAAAACGCTTCGACTCGAAAATTGAGACTCTCTATAAATATCTGACGAAGAAAGAATATCAAGAAGGGCTAAAGATCTTGTTAAAGACTAATAGAAAGCAGTCTGAAAAGCAGTGTGAGCTCAGTATCAGACTGAGATTTCAGAAGAACGACGCAGTCTCGCACAAAGGGGAGATCTATAATTAAATAGAAGATCTCTTCATAAAGACTTAGTAAAAGCAGAGAGCTTCGCTCTAATTCAGCTACGAATAAAGAAGATTGACCTAACACACTTTCTATATATATATAGAATCTCTAAGATACTCTCTTTCGCATACGAGTGTGACTAAAGAAAATAAAATATTAGACACGTTCTTCTATTCTGCTTAAGGCTAAAGAGCGAGAGACAAACTCTTCTAAAGAAGACTGAAACAGCTGATCTAAGAGAGATGCTAATAATCTCGCGAGAGACAAAGGTCGCAGCGCGATGACTGATCTCGATTGATCTTTTAGAATAGTTCTCGCTGGCTAAGAAGTAGCTATATGACAGACAATAATAGAAGCAGCAATAAGTACTTTAAGAAGACACACGAATTCGTATAAATAGACTAGAGAACGCAGTGTGATAGAAAGACTATGCGATAAGAAGATACGATAAGAAAGAATAACGAGAGTTTTTACCCTGTTTCGACTAGTCGAAGAAAGATTTCTCTTATAATATAGTCTAAGCAGTAGTTCGTAATTACTCTTCGTAGCTTGAGTAGACACGAGTATAAAATCAAATCAAGACGTAATAGTTATTTCTCTTCTCTAAATAATAATAAATAATATATAAGCTTGAATCGACGTTCGAGACGCTTTAAAGCTATTTTCTGATTTAGTAAAAAGCGAATTAAAAGAGTTATATAATATATAAGCTCGTATATATATAAAAATAAGATCGATTAAAGACGAACGAATAACGATAACTAAATAGTCTCGTTCTTAAGCTTATAATAAATATTATCGTCGAGAATTAAATCGATTTTAGTTATTAATCTCGATTAATATTATATATAATAACTAGTTTTAATATGTTTTCTTCTCTATATAAATCGTTAAACGAGTTTTATAATAAGTCGACTCGTTATAATAAATAAGATAAAAGAATTTCTATTTAAAATAGAACGATAATTCGAAACGTATAAGATATAAATATTTTATTTCAAAAAAAAAGAGAAGATATTAAATAAGAAGTATTTATCTACGCTAACGAATATAAATAATTTAAGCGAGATATTAAGTAGATAAAACAAATACGATAAGATCGAAGAAATATATTAATAATCATTAATATTAAAGAAAACGATATTAAGTAAGAAGTATTTATCTACGCTAACAAACATAAATAATCTAATCGAGATATTAAATAGATAAGACAAATACGACGAGATCAAAGAGATATATTAATAAGCACTAACGTTAACGAAAACGATATTAAGCAAGAAGTATTCTAATACGCTAACGAGTATAAATAATCTAGTCTTAATATTGAGCAGTCAAGACAAATACGACGAGATCGAAGAGATATATCGACAAGCACTAACATTAACGAAAACGATACTAAGCAAGAAGTATTCTAATACGCTAACGAGTATAAACAATCTAATCGAGATGTTAAGTAGTCAAGGCAAATACGACGAGATCGAAGAGATATATCGATAAGCACTGACGTTGAGAAAAACGATACTGTGCAAGAAGCATTCTAATACGCTGATAAGCATAAACAATCTGATCTTGATATTGAGCAGATAAGACAAATACGACGAGATCGAAGAGATGCATCGACAAGCACTGACGTTGACGAAAACGATGTTAGATAAGGAGTATTCTAATACGCTGACGAGTATAAACAATCTAATTGAAATGTTGAGCAGTCAAGGCAAATACGACGAGGTCGAAGAGATGCATCGACAAGCACTGACGTTGAGAGAAACGATGCTGAGCAAGAAGTATCCTGATACGCTAACGAGCGTTTATTATCTTGTCTATTTGCTGTATTAAAAGAAACAATATAAGAATGCGAAAGTGTTTTATCATCGAGTATACTCTGAATATAAAAAGATATTTGAAGAGAAGCACTCGACTACTGCAGTATACTCGCGACACTATTCTTTAATGCTTAACGAAGAGAAAGGCTGATAAGATTAAGAGATTCATTGAGCTAGAGAAGGGATAGTCGCGAAGAAGCTAAGACTTATACTCTATGACTGCAGTGACTCTTGCCGACCAACCTTTTCTTCTAGATCGAGATCGAATTCAGCTTCCTTTAGCAAGCAGATAACGATCACGATTAGTATCTTCTTTTTAGTGTTAGAGCGGTCGAAAAGAGCTAATTTGATAGCTGTTAGAATATCGAGAGACTCTAAACTCTTTCTCGAATCAATCGTCGAACCGAATATCAGAAATCAGAATCTAATCTATGGCGCCGCAATAGGGTTTTTTTCTGACTACCCTCTACGAAGATTCTGTCACACCTTTATCGTTGACTTCGTCTTGAGAGAGCAGTGAACATAAATAAAGACATAACACTCTCTGCTTCTGCTGCTGCTGAATATCAACATTACCTTTCTTTTCTATTATTCTCAAGTAAAGCCGACTTCACTTACTCATCTCGTCTACCATCATCGCCCCTTCTGCGACCACGTCGTCTCACATTTAAATTCTAAACGCCTCTCACCCTCTATTCTTGACTATTTCGTCATGAAAATCCTTCGTTACAGCAGCGAAACATCATAACGATCAGCAAAACAGCGTAGACACGTCGCAAAACTATTAAACGATCGTCGAGTTGTTATAAGAACCTTCATCGAGAGCTTATAGAAAAGAGTCGAACTGCTTCGAAGCATGTTAACAATATCAAGAAGAGCAAAAAGTCACTTCTTAAGAAGTAATGACTTGTAAGTCGATTAAAAATCGTTATAACAGTGTGAACTATCGTGCGTGTATGTAGGCTTGAAACTAGAAGAGTATAACACAGTCAGCTATAAAATCGAAAGTGATACTAATCTATACGTAGACTTCACTGAATGTTAAAGATGTAACAAATGTTATGTTTAATTCTTGAAGCGCGCGGCTTGCTCTGAGCGAGAGATGCATAGAGCGAACACGGCTCGCGAGAAATACGTGATCTATGTCTAGAGATTTAGAAGCTTTTAGAATGTGAATTCTAAGTTTAACGCTCAGCTTATTTTAAAATCACAATCTAGAAATATCCGTCTTATAAATCCCTATCACTTAGAATCTAACTCTTCGCTAACTTCTATTATTACTAACTTCTACGATACTAACTTTTTCGATACTACTTTTCGCGATACTATCTTTCACTGCGCTTTTATAGAGCTGTCTCTGCTAGTGCTAGCTTTATTCTCTAACTATTTATATCTTAAAAGTTTTATGTGACTGATGATCAAAATAAAAGTCTTATTTTTAGGGTTAAACGCATGCTCACTTTATTTTTCATCTTTCTGCTTCTATCTTATTCTACTTCTATCTATTCTACTTCTGTCTATTCTACTCAACATCGCTATCGTATAACATTATTCGTACTGCTAAATGTATACGACGCGATATCAGATCCCTTCACATTCATATGTCTTTCGAAGTCTCAACTAAATTAGATCTCTCATTTGACGATTCCTTCACCTTAAATTATGCGAAACTTCACGACTGTTGTGATCAAAGTCTTTGAACAGTAGATAGATAGATAACGAATACGAGACTTTTTGATGATTCAAATCAGCTTAAAGATCGATAAATTCTGTTTATATATACGATTTCTGTTATGTTGAGAGGTCATAGTTCGTGATTAGTCGATCGATAAGTATAATATCTTTCATTTCTGTCGATGATTAATGCAACGTCCGCGTGATATAATCGCGCGAGCTGATCCGCCTTTTTTATTAAGTTCGGTTTTCTTCTAACGAACTACTGCATTTTTGCTTTTTCTGCGTAAGATATTTTCTACTTTTTCTATTTACTCAACGACATCGTTCTTAATAGAGAATTGACGAGATAAGATTCAAAGACGAGCATTAGTACATCTCTAAACTTCTTATTTTATTCTTAAATCTCTTTATCTCATCTTTTTCGCTTCTCGATGCTTCATTTTTAAATCGTCTCACACGTTCAATTTTGATTTCTCTTCTACGCTTCGATTCTAATACTAAAGTGAGAACGTTCTCAGCGATCCTCTTTTGAAGTGATTGCGCGTTATGTCAAGACTCTATTGCTCTTGCTTAGTCTCTCGTCTCATATAACAGTAGTTTTTTGTAAGCACTTTACCTCAGCAAGCTCAGACTCTAATCGACAAGACGCGCTAATCGTAAGCGATAAGTCGTCGCTGTTCGACGTGAATATAGAAGATATATGAGATTTAACAAACGATAATCTCTACTTGTCGAAGAAGTTTTATCAAATTCCATTATCAATGTTCACGCTAACATCTCAGAAACTTTAGAAAAGATAATAGACATTAAAACACTTGTTACGAGCGTACCCCGCATCCCTTGATGACACCTGCCTGTGTTAGCATTCCTTTGTTGACACACTATCCCTTTTAGACTTAGCGTGCCTTGGTAGGTTCACTCAGCCATACATATATGGTTCTCTCTCTCAGTACATAGTTGTTCTGTATCTAGTTGTCTTATTCAATACACCTACATGACTTGACTCTGTACTGATTCTGACACTACAACTAGATCACTCTCACTTCATTCGTGACAGCAATCGAATTCAAAGAAGTTGATTAATAGGAGCTTTGTCAAGAACTTAGTATTGATGAGACATCGTATTTCTGAGTTAGTCTATTATACAGGCAAATCGTTTTCAAGGCGAAAAACGGTCTCGTGAACAGTCAGAGGATAAAGAATAGCTGAAACATTCGTAAGGTTAGCGAATCATAAAGAAATCACCAAAACCAATCATCACAAAACATTTTTCAATCACACACCCAAACCGAGTTCTGAACGTCTCATTTCAAGAACAAAACGTTTTAACATAAGGGGTTTGAAGAGCGTTCAATTCGGTTAACAAACGTCTTCACAGTATCCTTCGCAAGAAAATCTTCTCTGAAATTGATACTTCTTCTCTGCCCGCAGATTCTGTCTCGTCTGAGCTTCACATCTGAATTTGTCAACAGATCACCCCTTTAGAATAACATCTTCACAAAGAACACACTTTAAAGTATTCATATTCTTTGTTAGATGTTAAACGGTCAGCAAATAAAAAAGTTGCACGAGAAACAAAGAAACTCGAATTCTCGCAGCTTCTTGACATTTTTTCTTTCAACATCGGAACAAGAGTAAAAACACTTTGATCCTCTCTAACACTTTCTGTCTGACTGTCACCTTACTTTACGGAGTAACTTGACCGCTCTCTCCTTCCCTTCTCAGCGAAATCTTTTAACATGACAAAGAACGTTATTCAAGATCTCGACGCTCTCAACGAGATGAGGAAACAATACAAGAATAGACGCACCTTAGTGATGTCTCAGCGAGATGATGACGTCGACATTATAGACGTCTGACAAATATTCAGTATCGATTAGTTGCAACTATGAACTCAAAATCGGTCAATCGAAGTCATGAAAATGCTAAAAGACCTTCGCTTTCAACGAGATCAATGTCTTCATGTAGTCGTTAAGTATAATATTATGAGTCAGAAGAAGATCGACTTGGAACAGAAACGGGACCTCCTCAAGGCGAATAATGTTCAACTCGAAAACAACCTCATGAAGTGTCATAACATTATTCGCGACTACAAGAGAAAGTATCTAGACGCATCATAATAACAACTTAATGTCTCTTATTCGACTGTTAAGTAAGCTGAGTCTGAATCTTTCTCTCTCGTTGAAGTTCTCTCTGCAACACGTAAGAAGAACAAAATCACTCGCATATTAGATTCAGCGATGTTTACAAATGACGACGACCCTACTTGAAACGCCTGGTTCAACGCTATGCTGAACAAACTCATAGTTAATGCGGATCACTATTCAACGAAGCGGTTTCGAATTATCTATATAGTCAATCGAGTCGAAGATAAGACAGTCAAGATAGTGACACTACGTCGTCAACTCGAGTTATTCAATTCCTATTTGATCGTCAAAGACGTCATGAATAATCTCGCTGACGTCTATAAGAACATTGATCGTATCGAAAACGCAATACGAGAATACGACTCTCTGAGGCAGAACCCAGCGCAGACTTTTCGCGATTTCTATTTAGATTTCAAGCTGTTAGACGGAGAACTCGCTTACAATGAGACTCACCTAATGCATGATCTCCCAAAGAAGTTGAATCCTAAACTTTACACCAAATTCAGCGGTGTCAGCGGCCTCAATGAACAGTTTACCTCCCTCACAGCAATAAGGGACTATCTGATCAAGACGAACAACGCCATGCGTGTCAAGGACCTTGACGACAAACAGGTTGAGATTTCAAAGAAGATCTATACGTCTCGCTCCGGCCTTTCTTCAACCTATGTCGTTTCAGCAAGACGTGTCACTCCCGTTACTACATCGGCTACATCGGTCACCCCTGCAAGCAAGACACCTTCCGCCCCTGTGGTGAAGGAAGAGTATATATGCTTTCAATGTGAACGCCCAGGCCATCAGAAGAGGGACTGCTCAAATGAGCAGACCCAGGCCGGAAAAAAGACCGCACTGAACGTCAGAGTACACGCCATGGACGCTTACGACACTAAAAACCCCATTGACGACGATGAGGAGTATCACGATGCTAACTCTTTCGACTCGGGAAACGCCTAGCCTCTTTCAAAGACACGAAAAGAGACAACGACGAAGTGTGCCTAATGAATACTCTCAACGATTCATTGACACGCCGTCCATTTCGGACAGTGACTACACTATTCTCATAGGACAAGAAATGCGTTTTCAAGGACACCCTGGTCGATAGCGACTGCACGGGGGTCAACATCGTTCTTAATGAGTCTCGCGTGGCCCAAGCATGCAAAGAATTGGAACTCGAAGTAGTCCCACTGTCTGTACTTAAGTCATTGCGAGACTATGATGGAAAACTGTTCAAAAGACCTATTACACACTATCTCCTTTCTGAACTGAACGTCAATGATCATAGGGAAGAGATATGCCTCATGTTGATCGCTCCTATACAACACGACTTGATATTGAGTAAATCATGAATAAACAAGCATAAAGTCTTGCTGAATATGTTAAAGAACAAGATTCTATTCGTGCTCGGTCGTTACGAGCACGATG
The DNA here is from genome assembly GCA_022315425.1 of Pseudevernia furfuracea. Lineage (NCBI taxonomy): Eukaryota > Fungi > Ascomycota > Lecanoromycetes > Lecanorales > Parmeliaceae > Pseudevernia > Pseudevernia furfuracea. The sequence continues at coordinate 673,161 of JAIUPT010000042.1, forward strand.
GGAATCAAACGTTATCACCGAAGGATTTGTCTTTCTTGTCTATATCAAGTTCATCAAGTTCATTAATACCTCCCTCACCTACTCTCAAACGATCTTCGACTCCTACGTGCGAAGACGAGAACTACGAGATCGCCTTCGAGTCACCATCCTCCTCTGAGCAGCCTTCTAAACCACGAAGAACTTCTAGTTCAAGGGCCGCAAAGGAACAACGAACCTCGTCATCAGATGCACTGAATATCGTAGAAATAGGAGCATCTGCGTTTCACATGCTGGCAAGTAATAAGACAAACAAGTTGTTCAGCATAACATCAAGCGAGATTCATAACTCTATATCGTCACCGTTCGTTCGAAACTCGCGAATATCAGTCAATGAATCGTGTTTATGTTATTCGAAACTCAAATACAAGAAATGCTGTGAATTATACACGGCTGTTCGAGTCAATAACACGGAGAAATTAACTCCCGAGAACGTCAAGAAGAAGTTGTCGAAGGAATATCATGACTTCTTGAACGTATTCGACAGGTCTAAGGCAGACGAATTGCCTCCTCATCGAGAATGTGATCACAAATTGAAATTTATAGACGGGGCTGACAAGGCAAAACTTCCTCGCAGCCGCATCTATCTCATTTCGAGCCCAAAGTTGAAACAGGTCAAGAAGTATTTGAACGAGCATTTGAAGAAAGACTTCATAGTCCCCAGCCAAGCACCATTCGCCTCCCTTATACTATTCGCTGAGAAGTCAAATGGTGGCCTGCGGTTTTGTGTCGACTACAGAAGACTCAATCAAATAATCAAGAGGAACCGCTATTCCATTCCCCTCATAGATGAAGTTCTGATCAGAATTCAGAATTACAAGTACATAACACGTCTGAATATCATAGCAGCATTCAACAAACTTCGAATGCACTCGAATAGCGAAGATTTCACTACCTTTATCACCTCTCTTGGGGTATACAAGTATCGAGTGTTGTCATTCGAACTGACCAATGGGCCCGCCAACTATCAGCAATACATGAATGATATTCTTTTCGACTACCTCAATGACTTCTGCCAGGCATACCTGGACGACATTCTCATTTACAGCAAAACCAAGAAGGAACACGTCAAACATGTCCGACTTATCCTCCAGAGACTACGAGAGGCCGACCTACAAGTAGACATTCTCAAGTGCGAATTCCACGTCCAAGAGACCAAATTCTTGAGGCTTCTCATATCCACCGAAGGATTACGAATGGACCCGAGTAAAGTTGACGCGGTGGTCGACTGGAGTACACCGACCAACCTCAAGGAAACTCAGTCATTCGTTGGCTTTTGCAATTTTTATAGACGGTTTATCAAGAACTTCTCAAAGATTGTTAAACCACTGGTCCGCCTCACACGCAAAGACGTCATTTTTGAGTGATCTACTGCATGTCAGCAAGCATTCAACCAACTCAAAATAGTTGTCACCCAGACCCCAGCCCTGCGTCATTTTGACAGGTCCAAAGAAGTCATACTCGAGACTGACTCTTCCGATTACGTCAACGGTGGGGTTCTTTCCCAATATGACGACGAAGAAGTCTTACACTCGATTGTCTTCTATAGCAAGAACCTCACATCGGCAGAATACAACTATCAAATCTACGACAAGGAGTTGCTGACAATTATCCGTTGCCTCGAGCATTGGCGACCCGAATTGGAATGCACAGACGTCCCAGTCAAGATCTTCACTGATCATAAGGGCCTAATGTATTTCGCCGAAGGACGAGACCTCAGTCGTAGATAGGCCCGCTATTTGGATATGCTGTTCGAGTACAATATCAAAATCGTCTACAGGCCTGGCCCACAAAACGTTAAGGCAGACGCTCTTATCAGAATGGCTGGATCAAAACCAAGCAGTCCCAACGACGAAAGGGTTCGACAACAGTACCAAACCATTCTAACCCCGAACCGCTTGAAACTCGACGGCACGGAATACGCTATCAATGCAATTGATGACCCCATTTATCATAGGGTAGTCATTGCCAACAAGGATGACGAGGAGTGCTCTGAGATTCGCGACGCTATTGCCGAAGGCAAGGAGAAACTAAATGACATCACCCTAGTCAAATGCTCGGTGAACGACGGCATACTGTATCACAAGAACAGGCTATGGGTCCCCCAGCAAATGTACACTGACCTCATTATCGAGATCCATGATCAACCCGCTTGCGATCACCCAGAGGTTAATCGAACATACGAGTTGCTCCGTCGTGAATACTACTGGCGAGGCATGAAGAACACCGTGACCACTTACATTCGCAACTACTACAAATGTCAGAGGTCCAAGACGTCTAGAGACCGCGAACACGACCTAATTCAGCCCCTCCCAATCCCACAGAAACGTTGACAGGACATATTCATGGATTTTATCGTCGAGCTGCCACAATCGAAAGGACATAACGCCATTTTTGTCGTAGTGAACCGGCTGATCAAGAAACGTCACTACATTTCATGCACTGCCACTGACGAAGGCATCTCAGTCGAATACACTACGAAAATGCTCGTCGATCATGTCTTCCGACTTCACGGGCTATCGTTATCAATAGTATCGAACCGAGGCCCTCAGTTTGTTGTCACTGTGTGAAAGTCTTTCTGCACACGCCTCGACATTATAGCAAAACTGTCCACCGCATTTCACCCTCAGACAGACGGTCAGACGGAACGCAGCAATCAAGACCTTGAACGTCACCTGCGGACCTATTGCAACTATATGCAAGACGACTGGGCTAAGTGAATATTCATGACGGAATTCGCTGACAACGACGGAGTCTCGTCTTTCACCGGAGTCACCCCGTTCTATGTTAATAAAGGATTCCATCCACGCATGAGCTTCAGCAAGAACTCCACGACCTACGCTATTACTCGAAAACGTCTAGACGCCGTCAAGGCCGAAGACATTGCTAGCAACATGCAGAAGATCTTGGAATACATACGAGACAACATGGACAGAGCCCAGAGAGTCATGATTGCCTAGGTAAATCAGCATAGACTGGACGTCAAATTCAAGAAAGGGGATTTGATCTTTCTCAACAGCAAAAACATCATCAGCATTCGACCTTTCAAGAAACTTGATGACAAGAAATATGGTTCATTTAAGATCAAAGCCTTGGTCGGTTCGTCGTATAGACTGGAACTGCCCAAAACTATGCGAATACATGACGTTTTCAGCCCCAAATTACTGAGTCTAGCCGCTACAGATCCTTTGCCAGGTCAGAAGAATCCTCCACCCGAGTCAATAATGGTTGACGGCTTGGAAGAATGGGTCGTAGACGACATCCTCGCTTTCAAGAAGCCTTGGGGCCGACTCAAATATCAAGTCAATTGGGAAGGATTCGACAAAGACCTCACGTGGTATGACGTCGACAGGGGGGAGTTCGACAACGTCAAAGACGTCGTCGAAGAATTCCATAAGAAATACCCCAAGGCCCTTCGCTAGACGATTCGACGTCTAATAATACTGTCAAAACCCAGTCTCAGGCCTGCGTTCCACTCTCAGAATCTTTCCGCTCACTACTCAACTACGCGTCCGTCCCACAGGTCCCCCTGGTCCCATAACCCTTCTCAGTACTTTCTGGACCCTATTACACCTTCAGCAATGGCCCTGAGGCACCTGATCAGGCCAATAATGGTGAATAGAAGGCGAACGTTGCGTCGGAACTGAGAAAGCAACGACATGTCGTCTTTAGCGCGCGGCTACCGGTTCGGGTCGTCTATCGACCAATAAGAGGCCTTTATTCAGCGATTTTCTTCTCCGGCCGCAAATCATTTTTCGTGTAGGCCACCTACACCAAAAATCATTAATGGCCATCATTTCTTCAACTCTTCACCAATGAAGGCCATTCCAGCACCTCTGCGACCGCATGACGTCATGCTAGCGACGTGACATCGCCAAAACGTCACCGGAGCAACTGGGGATCAGCACCATGGCAGAAAAGGTTAGCGCCGGTCCCTCAACACCATGTTTTCTGCTCTCTGTCTTTCTTCCTGCATGCATAGCGAACGACTCTAGTACAGCCATGAGGACATGTCTTTTTCGGAGGGGGGGGTAGTGTTACGAGCGTACCCCGCATCCCTTGGTGACACCTGCCTGTGTTAGCATTCCTTTGTTGACACACTATCCCTTTTAGGCTTAGCGTGCCTTGGCAGGTTCACTCAGCCATACATATATGGCCCTCCCTCCCAGTACATAGTTGTTCTGTATCTAGTTGTCTTATTCAATACACCTACATGACTTGACTCTGTACTGGTCCTGACAACACTAACAATTAACTACACAAAGGACATTAAGCTGACTGAGAAAGTCGCCCGAGCGACTGAGATGCGGCGACTTTTCATTTAAATCTATTCGAAAGATTATTCGCTGAACTTGAATAAGAAGGAACGAGCAAAATAATTAGATCAGGGCTGACAACTAAAAGAGAAGACGATATATAAAACTCTAATTATGATTATAATGAAGAAGTAAGATTCAGCGAAAGACGAGAAGATATTAAAATATAAAAAATGTACGAAGAGGATAATACAGCGAGAATCGTCGTATAAAGGATATTCGGAAGATGAGAGACTGAAGACTTCGATGGTGATCAAAGGGCTTTCTGTATAGTCGGAGAATCAGAAAACTAAAGTAATAGAGGTCTTATAGAGAAAAAGCTCGTCGAATGAAGTCAATACTCTCTCGTTGTCGTCGATACATGTATCGCAAAGAGGGGCTCAACGTTTGTGTTACGGCCGTACCCTGCATCCCCTTGACACCGGCTAGGCGCTAGGCCCATTGGAGCCTAGCCTAGCCTTGGCGGAGGCCTTGCCTTCTACATATACAGAGCCTCCCTCCTAGATAGTTCGGTAGACTCTTTATCCTCGTCTACTCATACCCCTATGATCCTTCTAGACCTGGTCCTGACATTATAAAGAGTCTCCTTCGTACGCCACCCGGCGAAGAGAATTGACGAGCTTATTTCTTCCTGCTCGGAGCAAGTGACCGAGCCTAATAAAGAATACACTGGGTATTTCTACCATACAGACACCTCATTACATTACAAACCACCTACATCATTCGAAAGAACCTTCATTACACCCACCTCCGCAAGAAAACCTTCTCTGAGCGAACACTGCTTCTCCGCCTTCTCTGCTCGCAAATTCTGCCCCGCCTGAGCTTCACACCTGAATTTGCAAACAAATCACCCCCTTAGAATAACACCTTCACAAAGAACACACTTCAAAGCATTCACATTCTTTGCTAGGTGTCAAACGGTTAACAAATAAAAAAGTTGCATGGGAAACAAAGAAATTCGGCATCCCGCACCAATCCCAACACCGAAATTCCTACACTCAACACCAAAAAACTTCTCAAAAAATGGCTTCTTCCTCCACCCAGTCATTTCCCTCTATCAAATACATTCCGCCTCATCGACGTCGAAATTCTTCTTCTTCTAGGCCTGGTTCGCGGTTAAACTCCTCTACATATCGCCGCGACCAGCCCTACCTTACATTCGAGGACCTACATATCAAATTCTCACCACCAAATTCGCCTCCGCTCCGCATGCCAAGAGTACAGCGATCCTTGTCTGCTGAGGATTTCTTTCAGCGATACCATACTCAGCAGCAACCTCAGAATGGGTCGATGTAAGGTCATGATCCACCTTCTTCTCGATCACCGCTAAGATAGCGATCTTTCTCGTCTTCCAGACAAGCACCGAGACTCACTTCAAGACTATCGAATTCACCTGTTTTCATCGACACCAATAGTCACGTTCAATTTGATGACTGGAAAATGAGGATCCAAGACAAACTGGATCACAATGGTGATCACTATCCCCACGAGTTATTCAAGATTACGTACATTATTGCACGTCTCGGAGGAGAGACAAGTCAACACGTGTCTTTTAGACGACGATATCGTTCTTATTCGACAGTCAACGAACTTCTAAATCACCTTGTCGATTTATACGAAATACCTCTGTCCATTATTTCACACACAAATTAACATGCTTTTAAGAAATTGACGCAGGGTAATCAGCCTTTTTCAAAGTTCTATAGAGCTTTTATGAAATGCACTCGTCTGTGTGATGAGGAGGAGAACCTTATGAGATATCTCGCAATAAAATCAGAGCTTCGTTCTTTAAATCAAAGCGATGCTCTAGACACTTATATAATGAAGACAAAACCTCAGCTAAAGACGTATATAATGATGAGACAACTTCATTATCAACAATTTGCTGAGGGTCTGGCTGAGAGGAAAGCAGCGAGATTCGTCGAGCAATACGCTAAAGCAAAAGCTGAGGCTTACGCAAAGAAGGGCAAATACGTCATTATTGCACGCTCAGACCCTGCTCTCGACTTTCATGAACTTTCACAATGGGACGAAGACGACGAACTTGCTATGATAAACTGGACCTATAGTCAGAAGCACGGCAAATCGTCAATCGCTGGACTGAGTACTCAGGAAATATACGACCTGGAATGTCAGGGATATCTATGACAACAGTGTCAGGACCAGTCGCAAGCACCTATTTTGGAAACCGCTGGCTGATAGGGCGGCTGAATTTGGCCTAGCGCGCTCAAATCAATATGCGATCCGGTCAAACCTCGGACATGGTGTTTTTGAGCGGTTTCAGACCATTTTAGAAAAATTACTCAACAACAACGCCATATGACAGCTACCTTCTTCGCCTCCCCCCGAGCTATAGTCTATGGCTGTCGACGACGCCATAGCCGGAGGCCCGAAGCTTGTTGTTGATGACGTCGTCGCCCTCGCTGGATTTGGTCTCAAGGAGAAGACTGCGCCAGCGCCAAAAACCCATTTGATATTGAATTAAGGTTTAAGGTTCGAGCGGTTCGGAAGGCCTCAGCCAATCACAGGCCTTCATTTTTGGATTTCTTCTCTGCCCGAAATTCGAATATCAAATGGCTGCTGCAGGGCAAAACACCTTCTTGGCCACCATTTCTTCAATTCTTCGTCAATGGAGGCCATTCCAGGACCCCTGCCACCGCATGACGTCACGCTAGCGACATGGCATCGCCAAAGACGTCACCGCCGGAAATTCACCGCTAGAGTCACCGAGAAAGCGAGCGCTAGGGCCAAAAGTTCTTTGTTTTTTATGATTTTTCAGCAACCAAGCATGCATGGCGTTTGTTTTTTCTTCTTCTTTTCTTTCGGGGGCACACACCTGTCTACCGCACTGGGGACCAGCGCTTCTTCGGGGGGGGGGTAGTGTTACGGCCGTACCCTGCATCCCCTTGACACCGGCTAGGCGCTAGACCCATTGAAGCCTAGCCTAGCCTTGGCGGAGGCCTTGCCTCCTACATATACAGAGCCTCCCTCCTAGATAGTTCGGTAGACTCTTTATCCTCGTCTACTCATACCCCTATGATCCTTCTAGGCCTGGTCCTGACATCGTTCATATCTCGGATATCACGCTTCGGCGCCGTGCCCCAGCGTTATTTTCACATATGCTTCCTTCGCTCTGCAGTTCTCATCTCATAATCGTTATTGAGTCACGTATAATCATGCGCACTTTACATCTGTCTCTCCTCTTTTATCAATTAATCTACACTCTAGACATCTTTTATATTAATATCTGCATACGTTCTTAATAACTATCACAAAGGTACCTTATAGATAGTGATTCTAACTATCTTATGATTCGAGAAAAAAGCGTGATATATCTCTTATGCGATTGTCTTTCTTTGACTTGACTATATATCGCAGCATAAAATTGCGCAACGCTATATATTCTACAAAGACTCGAACTCTGTTATTTTCATAGAAAGATAATATCAGAAATGATAATTCGAAAGAAGAATCGATGAGGGCGACTTCGACGCTATGTACATAGGTAAGACAGATGTGAGAAGTCTCAACTATCTCTTAAAGCTCATCATATATAAGAAATCAACATTAATATCGACAAAGATGTCGCTATCAAACTCGAACACGTATCTATCGATTTCTTCTTATTAGAAGACGAAGCTAATATCTATCGATCCCTTTCTGATGATGTTGATATTTCACGAGTTTACGCTTATGAAACGAAGTGTGAGTATAATATTATAATGTTTGATCTTCTAAGGTCGAGTCTGAAAGATCTTTTTAACTTCTGCGATCGCAAATTCTCTCTCAAGACTGTGTTAATGCTCGTCGATTAGCTTCTTTATCGTTTCGAATATATTTATTTTAAGAGCGTTATTCATCGAGACATTAAGTCGGAGAATTTCTTGATGGGTGTGAAAAAGCAGAGAAATCTGATTTATGTAACGAATTTGAGTTTCGTCACGAAACGCCTTACTGCTCAGATCAATAGCGGTCGTGCTCGGAATTCACATTTAATTAACATAATTCGTTTTGTTAGCATCAACGGTTATTTAGATGTTGATAAGTGTAATATTCTCGATTCTTGCTGTGTAAAGACTAACGTCTAATCAAGTATAGCATTGCTGCGATGATTTGAAATTTCTCGAATATATGCTTCTTTACTTTCTTCGAAGATCTCTTTTATAATAAGATCTTACGATTACAAGTTAGACGTAAAAGAAAGAGCTTATCTTGAAGAAAAAGAGAAGGATTAATATAGAGAATCTATGCGAGAATCTCTCTTAGAAGTTTGCGATTTATTTCGATTATATTCGTTTTCTTGATTTTGACGAGAAATCGAAATATTCTTATCTACGTAGTATCTTTTATGATCTCTTCGTGCGCGAGAGCTTCGATTATAATTATATGTATAATTGAATTATTCTCGAATATCTGAAAAGAAAGAAGTTATAAGACGAGATATCTTATCGAAGAGAGGTTTAGAAGGGAGCTTATTGAGATTGACAAAGCAATAGCTACAAGGTTATAATAGATCGATTTAAATATAAGAGATAACGTGCTCGGCTTAGCTAAAAGCTGAATCGATCACTACAAGACTTTGAATAAATGATATCGATTCAATTTCAACTCTTAATTCATTTTAGCTTTTTACAATTCAATTTCTCTACGCTCCTTCATCGTCGATCACTCACTAGACAAATAGTGACGATCTGATTGTCAATGAGTTTATGTTAAGAGAAGATCCTTCGTGGTCGACGATATAATTAATCGCACGATGTCATCTACTCTGGACAAAGATTTATACGCCGTTTATTTTCGTCTTTAATTAGTATCGAAAGATTCTTGATTAGACTAAGATGTTGAAACAGAACGGGTGCGCTTATAAGACAAGTACTGAGATTGCTGAGTCGATTAGCGCGATTAGAGTTTTTTATTGATGTCAGATCGATAGCTTCTTGATTGCACTCGATTATGCTTTAAGCTCTAAGCTTCCTTTTTATCCCTATCTAGAGAATACTGTGTCGCGTATTAGAGACGAATCTCAATGATAGATACTTCTTTATATTAAGTTGAAGAATTTAACACTATCGACGTTTTAAGAAGATCAAGATAAATACGAAAATCGAAAAGAAAAATCGAACTTCTAAAAGAGTCGTTGATGGAATTAAGCTTTATGCGTATAACGAAGATACTAGACGAAGATAGAGAGTCTCTATTAGCGAATTTGAGAACTACTTAGAAAAGACAACATCTTTATAAGAAATATTTAATGATCGAATTAGTCTTTATATATATTAGATTTGAATCTCGAAGAATAGATCTATCTTAAAGAAGCTAGCGAGCAAGAATTGACATAAAGTTTAATTTGAGATAGACGTACCTTTTAAAGAAAAGTCTTTTGATAAGATTATAAGATAGCTATTTGAAGATATAAAGACAAACGAGAATTAATAGTTAAGGGCGAAGTAGATAATACACAGAATTATTTTATACGTTCGTTAGAACCGTATATTACTAACTGTGAAGTGTTCGTCTCTTCGAATATATGAATTTCATTAAATGAAAAGATGTAGCGAATGACAGTAGTGTCTTAAATGTATTAGATAGTCTTAACGTTTATAACTTTAAGAATATATAGACTTCTACGAACAAAAAAAGATAATCAACGATTATTAATTCTTATCTGCACGTGTCGATCTTTTTCGTTTGTCTCTTCGCTGCGTCTAATATTTCGTCTTAAACTTTCGTAGTAGTTTCTATGCGTTTTCTAACTCGCGTTCGAGCAGTTATATCTTCTTTTAATATATCTTATATTTATAATTCTTTCTTCTTCGTCTCTTATCAACGATTCTCACGATCTCTCACTTCTCTTTATTTAATGCTGAATCTTTTTAATTCTAATGTCGCTCAGCGTGAGAGAAATAGATAGTCGTTATAATTTCGTTATCATCTTCATAGATAGTCTATTTAACTCGATTTCGACATAATGCGACACTAAAAGAGATCGAACGATTAATAAAGAAGGGAGTGAGTTCGATGATAAGAGAACTTAAGCAGTCGTATATCTTTGTCTGTTCTCTCGAATAGAAGCTTTGAAGATGTACGATACGAATCTCAGACTTCACACTCGTGATTCTAATAGAAGCGTTAGTTTCGCTAATCTTTTCGTCGTTATTCTTCATCACGAGAGAGTTATTTAAAATACGTTAGTAGAAATTTCAAATACTGATCAGAAATGTACTAAGAAACACACATTAACTGTTATTAACTACACTGAATCGACTTAAGCTTGTTATTTTTTTACGTTGCTGAAATTTTCGCGAAAAGAAAGATCGTCTAAAGATAGACTTAGATTGCGATCGAATTCGTACAAAATCAAGATCGCTTAAGTTATTATCGATATTATCTATCTTGTCGATTACGATCGCGTCTTTTTAAAGTTATTAAACGTATTTATAGAAACTAATATCTGCGTATTAATCTTTAAGTCGAGTCTTCTTTAACTTCTATATATCTTCTTTATTCTCGTTTAAATCTATACTATTTACTGTGCGCTTGAAGAAATCTCGAATTTCGATAACGTTTATAACTCTTATAGATTTAATATTCGTAAAGCTCGTTGAACTTCACATTTATAAGAAGTTAATCGAATCTATCGTTGATTTTATGACGTCTTCTCTAAGCGAAGATCGTTATAAAATCAATAATAATTTAGAACTTAACGACGTAATAGATAATCGAAGAAAGTATAAGATGATGTTATCTATATTGTAGCTAATTTCTTTATTTTCTTTCTCTTTCTCTTAATAAAAGTGACGAGATTCGATATTTTTGAAATTAATTTTTGTATCGTATTTCGACGAGAGAAGAATAATAGAGAGTGAAAGAGAATTAGAGATAAGATCTTTTATCTTCTCGCGGAGAATAAAATATCTAAATAGACGTTATTTGTTAATACTTAAATCTGTTAGCGAGAATTTGTAAAGTCGTACTTAGCTTCTAAGTCTATTATAGAAGTTTATAAAGTGTTAAGAAAGTAGTGTCTTTCGTCTTGTTTAAAAGTCGAATCATCGATTCTAGAGTGAATGCTGCTGCTGTTATCGATATTCGTATTCTTATCTTCACTTAGTTTTAAGCTCGATTGTTACGACTCTCGTACTTCTTCGATATCGAGTATTAGTTTCTCAAAGAATAAAAAGCTTTTATCTTTATCGTCTCTACTGCGACTACGACTGAGATCGAGTTCGTTTAAAAGAGTTAAAGCTGTTATTGAAGATCTAAAAAAAGCAAAGACGACGAATATTATCTTCGACGTATAGTTTCGTGTCTTTGAGATCTAGTGTATACTTATAGAATAACAGATCAAGAGAATTCTTCGTCGACGAGCCCGTGAATTCAAGAACTTTGATTAGATCGTAGTCGTTGAGTGATTCACCTTATTCGTCGTTGAATCTAAGAATCGTAGAAACATATTCCTCTTCGCAGATAATAAGAACATTATTAATCGACGTCATCGATGATTTTTTGTTAGTCAAATCGACTTTAATAAGAAATTGATAGAACTAAATGAAATTCAAATTAATTAGTGTTATTATGTCTCAAATGTAAATAAAGGAGCTCTGTGTGAAGTCTGAAGTTGAAAATTCGAGACGCTTAGAATAAGGCGAGATAAGAATTATATGCGCTTCTGAGTTATATTCATAGCGATGATATCGTGTCTGCACTCTCTTCAATCAATAATAGCTGAAGACGTTATCTTAATATCGTTTCTTTCACTCACGTATCTGCTGTCTGCTTCTCTTCAACAACTTTAATCGTCGATCTCTGATTATTATCGCTTAGTCTTTATTTATCTGACTTACACTCTGCGACACGTGCTGACGCAGTCTCTCGACCCTTGTTGCCTCGTATTCAATTCATATTCCATATCGATCGTCTTCACTGCGCCCCTCGGAGATATTCAATTGTCGAGCCAGGTCAGCTGTAGCTGTCTAGGTCTTGCGTGCTGGGACTTCTGCAACAGATCAGAGGCATTACATCCTCTCCGATCCACAGCGAAAAGCGAGATCATCGTCTCAAAGCCACGTCACTAGAACGAGGTGAATGCGGGAACCTGGTCAGCGTAGTCAGGCAAACATGGAAAGAGCACTATCGATCAAGGATCAAGGCGAGGAGATTCCATTCCTTGGTTTTGGCTCATCGCCGCTGCTCGGCTTATGCTCAGCCTCTCTGATATTACATTACTCAATCACGGCGGAGGGGCGATCCCTGTTCACGCGGTCAGGCAGACGTATAGGGAGGCATTTCTTTCATTGATCATGTGACAGCCATCTTCGAGTCAGACAGTTACTTTATCCTAGAATGCTCGTCGCAAGCTGAAATTTCTTATCAATGTCGTCGCGGAGTCGCAGATTAGCTAAGCGATAATGAAATAGTAATTAACACAGAAAGATCGAGATAGAAAGATTTAAATCGATAGATTTGAGCGATGAGACGCTTTAATATGAACGAAAAAGAAATTATCTTCGTTCGTTGAGAGCGGAGCTAAGCTGCAACGCGGGCGATAAGATACGAGATAACAAATAAGATGATTCGTCTTTATCGCTAGCTTCAGTCATAGACGAAAGTGAGTAGATTAAGAGCTGACGAGAGTAAGAGATACAGCAAAGTAATCTCGAAGAAAAAGATTATTAACAAAACGTCTCATATAAAGATCAAAGTATAACGATCGACGATGATCGATAGAAGTTAGTTAGATAGTCAAGAGAGATTACGCAGACTCTTATAATGCGAGAAGAAGCGAGAGACGATAGAAAGATATGAAAGAAAGATGAAGAGAAAAGTGAAAAAACAGCGAGAAATACAGATCTTTATATCTTTGAGAAAGCGACGAGTGAGACGATGTCAGACGCCTTGCCCGAAGAGGTCACGTCAAACTCGACGAGGTCGCGCTTGATCTGAAAGCAGAAAAGAGCGAGCATTTCATCAGAACGCAGATTATTTAATAAAATAATAATACGACTAATATATCTTATAAAAGAAACGTTTTTATTATAACTTCTCTTAAGACGTATATAATCAAGAACTCTCGTCGAAAAAATTATTAGAGACGATATAATATATAAATTAAAAATAGACGAAAAAAGAAAGAAGATCTATTTAAAATAATCGAAAATTATTTAATATAATTTTTTAATATAAATATATTACGCAATTATATAATATAGATTCGAAACTTTAAAGTAATATTTAATTCGATTAATTCTCGAATATAATATTTTTAAGTTATTTAAATTATTTAAGTTTAAGTAATTCTTTCTTCTTTTATCTCACGATTAATAATTCTCGATTAATTAATAATTCTTTATAATCGATTATTTATCTTATCTTTCTTTTTATTATTCTTATTGATCTCTTTCTTTAAATATAAATATCTTCGATAATATAAATTAATAAAAGTGAACTAAGTTATAAATATTAAACGAATATCGAATAAAATCTTATTATATTATATTTCTTTAAATAAGTCTCGCGCGCTAAGATCTATTAATTAATCGATTAATAACGTATTTTTAATATAATTTAATCGTCTAAATCGTTACGTATAAAGAATATAATTATAAAGTCTCTTATTAATATTTTATATTAATTTTTTTTTGATCTTAAAAATTTGTTAGAATTAGTATAGAGTCAAGTCATGTAGATGTATAGAATAATATAACTAGATACAGAACAACTATATACTGAGAGAGAAGGTCATATATGTATGACTGAGTGAATCTATCAAGACACGCTAAGTCTAAAAGGGAAGTGTCAAAGGAAGATATGTGACAAAGGAATGTAGGGTACGATCGTAACACTACTCTCTCTCTTCGAAAAGACATGTTCTCATGACTGTACTAGAGTCGTTCGCTATGTATATAAGTGTAAGAAAGACAAAAAGCAGAAAACATGATGCATGAGAACCTGATGACGTAATCCTTTCCGACCACAGTGCTGATCTCAAGTCGACTCGATGACGTCTTGACGATGTCATGTCGCTAGCATAACGTTATGCGATCGTAGGGGTTCTGAAATGACCTTCATTGATGAAGAATTAAAGAAATAATGATCAAGAGAGTGTTTTTGCCAGGCAGCAGCCATTTGATATTCGAATTTCGGACAGAGAAGAAATTCAGAAATGAAGACCTGTGATTGACTGAGGCCTTTCGAACCGCCCGAATCTTAAATCTTAAATCAATATCATGGCGCTGACGCAGTCTTCTCCTTGGGACCAAATTCATCGAGGGCGACGACGTCATCAATAACACGCTTCAGGCCTTCGGCTATGACGTCGTCGACAGTCATAGACTATAGCTCGGAGAGAGGCGAAGAAGGTAGCTGTCATATGACGTTGTTGTTGAATGAGAAGTCGCTAAGCATTCGAATTTGCCTGAGTAAAAAAACGAGTCTTGACGTCATTCTGAAATGGTCTGAAATCGCTCAAAAACAACATGTTCGAGGTTTGATCGGATCGCATATTGATTTGAGTACGCTAGCCGAATGCAGTTTAGTTAGAGTTGTTCATGCTCGCAGCAGTCACATTACCTTGTTGTTCATGTCTGCGACAGTCTGTTTTATTGTTTATGTTATTCATGTTGTTTATGCTGTTTATATTGTTCATGTAGAATCGAAAAAATGCATCGCATATAGATATGTTTTTCACCACTTCAACTCCTATTGACAGCTTGTTCTGAAAGTATCACTATAGATTTGCTCTGTGTCTTTAAGCTCTTGTCATCAAATATTCACCTTCTACTCATGTTTTGATTATAGTCTCTTATTATTCGACTTCTTCGTCGCTGTGTTGTCTCGTAGTGTTATTCATTGCATTTATTCGCTTCGTACGCCTATCGCTTCGACTATCGATGTCTTATTAATATTAAGTTCTTGATATTCGTTCTAAGATCGATAGATACTTCGCTGTTAATAATCTGTCTGACATAAATTACGCCCGTAACTTAAGCGTCTAATTCGTAGAATTTATATTATAATTCGTTATGTCGTGAAAATAATAGAAAGAGAAAAGAAAGAATCGAATATGTTGTGTTATTATAGCAGACTCACTTGTCGTGTTTCGAATATGTCACAGCTTCGTCTGCTTCTGATGTCGTGCAGATGGCTGAAACTAAGACTATCGATGTTGAAAGAAGGAAAAGTATAAGATGTCGATTTTCTTTGTTCTTATCTAACTTCCTTGTTTGCTGATCGTTTGACACCCCGCAAAGAATAGTTATTTGCGATAATGTGTTGAGAAATTCAGATGTGAAGCCCAGACGGGATTGAATTTGCGGCTTCTTTATGTGATCGACATGCTTAATGAAGAGGTCGTGCGTTTGCTGATTGTTGTTTCGAATCTAATCTCGTTGCCTTATAGCAGACTCGCTATGATAAGGGATTGTTTTGACGATTTCTTTCTGATTCGCTAAGTCGTACGAATGATTCAGTAACTTCTTTATCTCTTGCTCATTGTACATAAGGCGGTTCCGTTATGATTCCTTTTGTCGTATAATGACTAGACTCAGAGATACGATATCTCAATTGTCGATATTGATCTTGCGATCTCACTTAGTCTTCTTAACAAAGCTCCTGTCAGTATACTTATTTGAATTCGCTTACTGTCAAAAAAACGAATAAAGTGAGGGTGATCTAGTTGTAGTGTCAGGACCAGTATAGAGTTAAGTCATGTAGGTGTATAGAATAAGACAACTAGATATAGAACAACTATGTACTGAGAGAAAAGGTCATATATGTATAACTGAGTGAACCTATTAAGACACGCTAAGTCTAAAAGAGAAGTGTCAAAGAAAGGCATGTGACAAAGAAATACAGAGTACGATCGTAACAAAATTAAGATTCTATCAAATTTTTTAAAGTAAAAAAAAATGTTATTTAATTTTTAATAATTCTTAATAAAGAATATTTTATCTACTAATAAATTTAAAGTTTAATATTCGTTAATATTTTTTAAAAAATATAGCGTTAAGATAATTAAGCGATATTCGATTATATCGTTTATAATAACGACGTAAATCTTTTTATATTTAAAGATATCTTTTTTTACGTTTTATATATTTATAAAAAACTTTAACGTCGTATAAAAGATTTTTATTTATTAATATTATCGTTATTAATTTCTAACTTTACGTTAAAAGAATAAATTATCTTCGCTCTACTCTTTATAAAGAGTTTCGTCGTTATATAAATAAATAAATAAACAAGACGAGTCGTTAACTCGATGAGTTATTATCTTATCGAGTCACTTCGTCTCGTCGTTATTCTATTAAATCGTTATCTTATCGAATCGTTATTCTTCGTCGTTATCTCTTATCGTTATCTCGTTAAATCGTTATCTCTCGTCGTTACTTTATCTCGTCATTAATTCGTCGAGTTATTATCTCGAGTCGTTATCTCGAGTCGTTATCTCGAGTCGTTATCTCGAGTCGTTACTCTATCGAGTTATTACTCTATTAAGTCGTCACTCTATCGAGTCGTTATCTTATTAAGTCGTTATCTTATTAAACAAAAATATAAGAAGAAGACTGCGATCTCTAGTCGAGAAGGATATTCGATTCTCGATATTTTTCTTAAGTCGTCATATCGTCGATTCAGCGAGTATTATAACGATCATCTCGAGAATCGATTATTTTAAGAATTCTCATTATATAATAACTGCGCGTCTATTGAGACGTATAACGTCGTTGAATATTAATATCAAATCTTATAACGCTATTATAACTAAATTAATTGAGATTTTTTTAATAAAATTAAATATAAATCTACTTCTTAATTACTGAGTCATAGCTTCTAATTTAACAAAGTCTTATTTAATTATATATTTTTATTTTTATAATATTTAAATTTAATCTGCTTTGATCTTTTAATTATAATTAAGTCTTAATAAAAATATCTATTATACGAAATTATTACTATTATTACTATTATTACTATATTAGTAACTATATTATTATAAAACTAACTATTATAATATTATGTAATATTAGATCATTCGAATATATGATAGTTATTTGATAGGATAGATTTGATAGGGTAGATTTGGTTGCGCAAAAAAAAAAAAAAAAAAAAAGTAAAAAGCTATTGGTCACCTTCGAACACCGTAGCGGGTCGGGGAAATGTATTGCCTAGCGCAAAAAAGTGCTCGCATATTTCCAGCAGCTGCAATTTGCTTTAGGGAATGAACCTGCGTGCCGCCAACGGCACATAGTAGCAGCTGCAAGCTGCCCACAGACGATCAAGATGGGTACCGGCAAAAAAGAAAAGACGAGGAAGGAGAAGCAGGGGAAAGTGGGAGACGGAATGGCAAATGTGAAGGTCAAAGGAGAGAATTTCTACCGGACGGGCAAGCAGGCAAAAACGTTGAATATGTTCAAAGATGGAAAAGCACAACGGAATGCCAGCGGAAAGGTCACAAAAGCAGCCAACTTTCAAAGTCGAGACAAACCGAAAGCCCGTGTGGAGCCCAATCGAAAATGGTGAGTCTCATTTTTCGATTGAATGCCTTCTGGTCTTCAAAAGCTGTGTCGGAAGACAAGATCATTCTCCTCTTTGAACATTTCTCGTCAACTCAACCTTCATCTCAAAGAAGTAACGCTGACTTCGGAAATACAGGTTTAATGCCACGCGAGTCATCTCTCAGGATGCTCTCAACAACTTTCGGGATGCAATGCAAGAAAGGGCTTCAGATCCATATCAGATCCTCCTCAAATCTAATAAGCTACCAATGAGTCTGATCCGAGATGGCGAGGGCAAGAACGGGTTGAAGCAACACCAAGCCAAGATGCATGTGGAATCAGCGCCTTTCGGTGATACTTTTGGACCAAAGCAACAGCGAAAAAGGGTCAAGCTAGGAGTTGGATCCGTAGAAGACCTTGCTGGAGAGTCAATAAAGATGCATGATACATACCTGGAACGCCTAGCCCAAGCCAAGCTGTTGAGTGGGACATCTGGCTCGGAAGAGCAGGCTGGCGAGGCCGCACCGGAAGCCGCACTTCTTTCAACAGCAAAGGAAGCCATCTTCTCGAAAGGCCAGAGTAAAAGAATATGGAACGAACTTTATAAGGTCATCGACTCTTCGGACGTTGTCATCCATGTCCTAGATGCACGGGATCCCTTCGGTACCAGGTGTCGAAGCGTGGAGAAGTATATTCGCGAAGAAGCACCTCATAAAAAACTAGTCTTCGTGCTAAATAAATGCGATCTAGTCCCTACAGGCGTTGCAGTAAGTACTACATTTTGTTTGTCGTTGCCAAACGCTCCCCATTCGTCCCCTTGCAGTGCATCATTTTCCAATCGTCAAGTCAAGAGGCTTTCCTGCACTTTGTGCTTTGCTACCATGGATTGTTACTCTGTTACGCGTTGGATATATCAACCTCCTTTCCGCCGCGTCTGACCTTTGGGTCTTGCGTAGACTGTTCGCCGTCTTGGGGAGCTAGTCATCAGGATCAGGGAATGTTGCGTTTGAGTTGAAGACCTTCGCTGCTACAATTGTGGCCGACAGATGAAGGCCTTCTTAGTAATGCATCATACATCGATTTCAGAATGCATTTTATGCAAAACATCTACTAAACGTCCCCTCAGGCCTCTTGGGTACGCACACTATCCAAAGACTATCCGACCTTAGCCTTTCATGCCTCGATAACCAACAGCTTCGGCAAAGGAAGTCTAATTCAACTGCTCCGGCAATTCTCCTCTCTCCATTCCAACCGCAAACAAATTTCGGTCGGGTAAGCTTATCACCACTGAAGGTTTGAGGTCTCCGCTGACAGATATCTTGAACCAGGCTGATAGGTTACCCGAACACGGGTAAATCTTCGATTATTAATACCCTGAGGAACAAGAAAGTCTGCACGGTAGCTCCGATCCCCGGAGAGACCAAAGTCTGGCAATATATCACATTAATGAAAAGGATTTACCTCATCGATTGTCCAGGCATTGTCCCGCCGAGCAACAATGATTCGCCGGAAGATATCCTCCTCCGGGGAGTAGTACGAGTGGAGAATGTCGAGAATCCCGAACAGTACATAGCCGCCGTCCTCAAGAAATCAAAGCCGCAGCACATCCAACGTACATATGGAATTAGAGGTTTTGAGACAGCTACAGAGTTCTTAAAGCTGCTGGCCAGGAAGGGTGGGAGGTTACTAAAGGGTGGAGAGGCAGACGTCGACGGAGCTGCGAAAATGGTTCTGAATGATTTCGTGAGAGGAAAAATCCCATGGTTCACGCCTCCACCCGTGGTAGAGGGACAAGAAGGGGAAAAGGGCATCGAAGGACGAAAAGGGATGTTAGGCGAGATGGGCAAAGCCAAGACTGCGCGAGAAGAGCATGCTCCAACTGAAGATGTGGATGTTGAGATGGCCAGGTTGGACGAGGACGGCGACGAAGAAGAGTTCGAAGGGTTCGGTGAGCAAGAAGACGAGGAAATGGAGTCATTAGATGAAGCATCATCAGGAGACGAGCAGGACGTCGAGTCGGGTATTGCTGAAGAGTTTACCACAACAGCCGGCGGAGTACTACTTGAGGCTGGCTGATAAGGCCATCTCTTTTAGATACAACTAAACATCTGTGTTAATACCGCATCTCGAGGCTTCAGCCCTTCGAATTCCGCAACACGGTACAACACGCAGCGATGTTGCTTGCTACCTTCATCTGCTTATAAACCGTTGGTCATGCTTGCTCCATGTATCGGTTCACTTGCAGAATACTCATCCTTACGCTGCGTGGTGCCTTGATCATGGCACTCAAGCGTCTCTTTTGTTGAAAGGTGTTCATAGTCGTGGTGCACTGCCGGGAATGTTTGACAGTCAGATTCTCCCAACAGCATCTTGATACAATCTGGGGGGTCTTCATAGGCACTCGCATCGTTAGGAGAGAGGTCTTGAAACGGCCGCAGGCGCGGAGGGGAGGGAAGTTTGATCGAGGAGCTGGGCGGCGAGATTGTCGATTGCATCGCTGCGGTGCAGCCTGACTCCTGGCCTTCAATTCCCTCGAATAGAATGGAGTTGTGGAGCCAAGATTGAGGAAGAGCCTTAAGTGTTTCCCCATCATCAATTCATGACCCTGTCACCCAAAGTATCCCCGCATAAAGCACTTCTTCAGCTTCATGGAGATACGTTTATCACGTCCCCTCAATGACTCGTCCGTCTTGCAAACTTCTGCCCGCGACACATAACGTTTGTTCACAGTCGCCGTGTCCTCCTGGATGGATTCATCATCAGACACAGGGAGCTCAGATGTAGACGTATTATCAATCCTGGATATCGTGGGCATTGTTTTCATAAAGAGCCTGGAGTCAGGGGCTTACTGCTAGAAGTGCAACAAACAATGTCATGTTCATTGGCGTGTGTGTGTGTCGTTCATTGATAGCACCTTGCAAGCTTAGCTCTACTTCGTCGTATCATCTACGCCACTTGCGAACACTCCCCCCAACCCCGCTTTTGTGCGCCTATCACAACCCAGTATCCTCTACACCTCCACCTCCACCTCCACCTCCTCCAACTTCTTGCAGCCCTCCCCATCCTTCTCGGCTTCAACTTCAGCCTTGCCCCGTACGATAACCCTTCCAACTCTGACAGACCAAGCTGCAGCTCCGCAGTCAGACGCTGGATTTCTAACACTTTGTCCTCATTGAAGAGCATTGTACACAGTTAGCTAGCCTCGTCCTCGTTTAGATATCCTACTGCCTTAGACAGATCAGTATTCGGCTTCATGGCGGTAATTGTTTGGTCTAATAGAGCCTCGAGGTATGGCGCTACGGTGTGAGACGGGTGTTCAGTGATCTCAGTGATGAGGGTGTCGTATTTGAGGATATCAAGCAAACGGGACGTCTGTCCATGGATCCTATTGTTGAGGGCGTCAAAATTGAGGCTGACATCAAACAAACGGGCGCTGGCTGATTGACTTCATGATGTGTCGTCTGATGATTGCTTTAACAGATGTTTGAGGGTCGGCTCGAACGATTTCTGCTGATTTGGTAGATTGCGAAGGTATGTGAGTTTGATGAAGTTAAGAGCAGAAGCACTGAAGAGGAAGGCCGTTTGTGTGGATAGTGTCACGCCACGCTAGGCCCAATTGGGAACCATAGTGTCAAGAGCTGGAACCGTGACAGAACTAGAGTGTTGCGACTAGAGAGATCGTCGAAGCGTTGTGCGCAAAGATTTTCTCTTTTGTTCTCTAATTCTATCAATTCTGGAAAAGCTGATACGGGGTACTGCTTTCCAACAATGGACTTCTGTTGGCTTCTGTTGTTCGAGCCATTTGATGACATAAGCAGCTTCGCTCTCGATCCGACCCCAATAATATTTGGGGCTCAGTGGGGCGTTATCTGAGGACGTGGCGTCCGAGGTCTGGACAGCTGAGCTCGCAAAATTCTGAGCCACGGTCATGTAGTAATGAACAAGCGTGGACTCTGGGAAAGCCTTCAGAAAATACGGCGACACTAGCTCTTCGATGTCAACCTTGATACTCGTAGCGATCATCGGTGAGTATTTGTACACGAGGTTACCGTGCACGTTGAAAATCAGGTCTCTGAAAACCGTGGGGTTCTCGAACAGTGGGCCGTGGAATTTTGCTGGACAGCGGCACAAGTGAATCAACCATGTAAGCTGATCAGGACATTCAATGTGTCCGGCCCTAGTATGACATCTTTTAGATGTAATCGACAAAGCCTTCTTGTCTAGAAACGTCAAGTAGCTAGTGACCTCACGGAACAGCTCGACGGGCAAAACTTCTAGCATGCTCATGGTTTCGTGATTTTCGAATGTGACGCTAAAGTTTATAACTTCAGCAGACAAAACCAAGTCTCGCGTGAAGCTCGAGGTGATGCGTTCAAAAGCTTTTGCTGTTAGGGGATGGAACCACTATGTGGCCTGGGTCTTGGGTATTCCTAACAAAGATGAGCAGCTCACATGAAAATTGTAGAGGATATTATTGCCTGAGAGCCGAATATTTACAGAAGAAAATAGGTTATGTGATGCAAACGACGGCAATATCGCGAGGGACTCGGCGCGCTTAGCGCTTGATGCGCCTAAATTGAATATTCGGCGCAATCAATAAGTAGTCAAGGATGCAGATTGGCTCATGAACGGAGGCATACATATTTTCTCAAAGAACGTAGCATCTTGTTCTTCGCGAAATCCCCCAACTGCTTTCTTTCGCTTCCGCAAGCATGTCGTTAGGCCCTGCAGGCGCGAGCCTGAACCCCGAGCAGACCGAAAACTTTGAGGATGTACGCTCGCACTTCTCAAAGACTACGTTCTCATGCCGTGTTGACAAGTGAATAGATGGAGAAGCAATTTGCTGTCAAAGGTCCGTTTTTCAAAGTTGCCCTAGACCTTAATCGCCGCTTCCTACAATGCACGACCACTGGACTGACGAAGAACTTGTCCAGCTGTGCAACACATGACCACATATTGGGCAATACTTGAGAAAATGAGAGGCTCGAGGCTACGGCTTACCAAAATGGATGACGAGATTTACGAAAATTTCAAAAAGGAATTTCCAGATTTCGACCCGAAAGAAACAATCGACGAGGACAAGATGAAGAGCAAGGAAGGCAAGGAGCGATGGCGGAATTTCATGATGACATATGAAAAAACTGTGGAGGATTATAACTTTGGCACAATGCTGAGATCGAATCCGAAGTTCGAGTACGGGGAAAAGGAGACAATCTTTGGTTTGCTGGGCTTCGATTCCCGCTAATTGGCAGTTGGCTGAAGAAGTACTACAGCGATGCGAATGCAATTCTACGCCATCGAAATCACAAGGTAAGCCCGTAGAGTATCCTTGCTTTGAATTTGCCTGACCCAGTGCAGAAATCGTGAAGGTCTGAATGACTGGGTATACGAGCAGGCGCACCCCAACGGAGACAACAGCAAAGCCTAGTCTATCATAGTATTTGTCGTTACGAAGTTACGAAAGTGCCATCGAACATAGAGTGTATGATAGCTTTAACTAGCCAGAACTCTATGATGTCGAACGTAAGATCTTACGTTACTCGACCCTAGAGCCTTTAACTAGACATATATCCCGACAATCCAGCAGTCTTCATTCTCTCAGTCTCCATCGCCCTCTTTGCATCGACTTTTCCAATCGAAAGGTACATATACTCTCATCGTAACACCAAGCTGCTTTGCCTCTCACCTGCTTTCACATCGTCGGGTTCCAGCTCTCACCCTCGCTTCAATGATGATCGGCAATGACTTTACCATCATATGGTTCTCCTTCATGAGACCAGGTTTGTAAACTACTACTTTCCAATGGATCGGGCGTCGTGCGAGACTAGGGCTCTTCGGGCCTCAAGTTCGCCGTAGCGGAGATGCCGACGCTGGCGGTAGCTGCAGTACCCATCCTTTCACCTTTGCTTGACTCAATCGCTCTTTTCTCGATCTTGATAATCATGCTCATCATCAGTTCAGTGATAGTATTCCCCGTTGCTTTCATGTACCGAATTCTTTATCACGAGCGTTATGAGAAGTGATCAACATTCCGCGCTAAAAGAACAATACTAAGTCGATACCAATTTCCCGAGCACAACGCATTGTCAGGTATGCTCGCAGCTATTATTCTATCTTTACTTTCCTATTATCTTCCCTCATCATTACGATACAACACGGCAACTTCAGATTTACGACTCAGCATCCAGAATCATGTATTTCTATACTCTGGAAACTCATCACCTTTCTTTGACAGCATCAACAAGTACTAAGACTGCTTTGTATACTAATACACCATATAATAGCTACCGAACACACTGCGATGGAGATCGACATCGAACCTCCTGGCCATCTGGAAGCCGACGAAGAAAAGAACCATTTAGCAAAGCACGCAAGCTGGCGTTCTCTCTTCAATTTCACTTCGAAAATGGATACCGTTCCACTCCTCTTGGCATTCAGTCTTTCAATCGCGGCGGGAATCGTCACACCGGTGCTGGCAATAATCCTGGGCAAGATCTTCGACCTATTCACGAACTTTGGGGTGGGTGAGATTAGCGGGCCTGATCTGGTCGTGAAAGTGTCTACGAATGCCATAGTTCTAGCTGGTCTAGGCACCGCTAATGGTCTGTTGCATGCGGGCTACTTCATGCTCTGGCTGGTATTTGGTGAGCTCCAGGCGAAGCATGTACGGGAAAGGCTCTTCGACAGCATGCTAGAGAAGGACACGGGTTGGTATGATATGCGCACAGATGGCATTGACACCCTGGTGTCACGACTTCAGACGTGAGTGCAACTGCATCATCGTCTACAGAGGCGGCTAACATCTAGTACAGACGCGTCCGAGAGCTCCAGCTTGCTACGTCGCAACCATTGGGCTTTGCAGTGCAGGATGGAGTCACCGCATTCGCAGCTTTGGGCCTAGCTTTCTACTACTCTTGGAGTTTGACACTCGTTACCCTATCCACTGTTCCGATTCTCGCAGTCGCACTGGCTTGGAACTCAGCGCGCATGCAACCGAGCATCGAGGCACAGACAGAGGAGCTGACCAAGGCCTCCAAGATCGTCAACAATGCGATCTCAGCCATCGACGCCGTGAAATGCTTCAATGGACAGGGCTTTGAAAGGTGGCAGTACAGAAGAGCAATTAAGAAAGCGGCCACATACTATCTCCGCCAAGCGCAAGCAAATGCTCTCCAGATCGGTGGCCTCCGTCTCATCATTTTGAGCATGTTCGTACAAGGCTTTTGGTTTGGAAGCCATCTAGTCAACATCGGGCAGAAGAGCCCAGGCGAGATTCTAACCGCGTTTTGGGCATGCCTGATGGCAACACAAGCTTTCGAACAGATCCAACCAGACGTCATTGTTCTTGAGAAGGGAAGAGCGGCCGGAGCTACACTCAAGTCCATCTTGGATCAGATGGAAGGTCGACTCGAGATCGCAAGGATGAGCGGCAGAACCGTTCCCCTTTTCTGCGCCGGAGACATTGAAGTCAAAAATGTATGTAGAAAGCCCCGTCTAACAAATCTCGCTAAACGGAACCAGGTCTCTTTCTTCTACCCCTCCCGACTCGATCAGCCCGCCCTGAAAAGCACCAGCTTCTACTTCCGTGCCGGCGAGACGACTTTCATTGTTGGAAGAAGCGGCTCTGGGAAAAGCACATTAGGGAATCTTCTGATGCGGTTCTACAGCGTCGAGTCCGGAGAAATACTATTAGACGGACACCCGATAAATACTCTCGACATCGATTGGCTACGCAACAATGTCACCCTTGTCCAACAGCAAAGCGTGCTATTCAATGAAACAGTATTCAAGAACATCGCGTTTGGCCACAGAGATCATGGCAGAGTCAGAAAGGAAGAAGTCAAAAGAGCAATTGAGACTGCGTTACTGCAACATACAATCAGCGATCTACCACAAGGGCTAGATACTGTGGTAGGGACTGGTGGCAGTGCTATGAGTGGAGGGCAAAAGCAAAGAGTAGCCATTGCAAGGGCACGACTGCGCGACACGCCAATCTTAATTCTCGACGAAGCAACCAGTGCTCTGGATCATATTAGCAAAAGCCTGGTTGTTGATGCGATCCGCGAATGGCGCAAGGGCAAGACAACGATTGTTGTAACGCACGACATGTCACAAGTCCAAGATGAAGACTATGCCTATGTGCTCGATAGCGGAGTCGTTATACAAGAAGGATTCAAAAAAAATCTGAAAAGGAGCCACCTTGGGCCCTTCCAGCAGCGTGAAAAGTCAACCATCAATTTTCCTATCGCGCAACCGCGCTATCCTCAACTACCGCAAGTACTTGGTTCAAATTCTTTCACTGAGTGCGAGGCTCCTCCAACGAGGAACGAATCTAAGCTTTCGATGGTCACCCAAAAAAAACCAAAGAAAGGGCCTATCTCTGGTGTGTTAGCACTGCAGCCCGAGAGTGTGTTACGCCCATCGCAAGCATTTGTATCATTGTTATCACCAACAAGTATGCATCGATGGTCTGCGGCTAGTTCGAACTTTCAATCTCAGCAGCGTGAGAACCCGCAGTACAGCGACATCTCAGGGCCCATCTCTCCGCTATGGCCACATGATGTGAAGGCGGTCGAGATGACCGAAAGGAAAACCAACGTTGTGGATATCAAAGCCTACGCAGTACAACAAGAGCACACATTCTACCCTTCAGTGGCTTTACCCAAGAAACCACAGCGCGAACACAAGCTGACCACGGCGGGAAAAGTACGCCGCGTAGCTCCAATGAAGAAGGTTTTGATGACTGTCTGGCCTGCTCTGACATGGGGGAAACGCGTGGTCTTGGTCCTAGGCTTTCTCAGCGCCGCCGTCCACGCAGCAGCAACACCGACATTCTCTTGGGTTTTCTCAAAACTACTCACGACATTCTACCTTGCCGATCACGGCGAGCGTTCGCGCATTGCACTGCAGTGGTCGTTGACTGTGCTTGGGATAGCGGTCGTTGACTCTTTGGCGGCATTCTCGATGCACTTTTTGCTCGAGTACTGCGGTCAGGCCTGGGTCGACACCATACGAGTCGAATCTTTGAAACGTATGCTCGACCAACCCCGATCATGGTTCGACAAGGATAGGAACACCGTTTCCCGACTCACTGAATGCCTAGACCGCAATGCCGAAGAGACGAGGAATCTATTGGGTCGCTTTGCAGGCTATGTTCTCGTCGCTGTCACCATGGTGACCATGGCTATTACCTGGAGCCTCATTCTAAGCTGGAAGCTCACCTTGACGGGCCTCGCATCCGCGCCTCTCATGTACGTCGTCACTCGCACCTTCGAAACGGTCTCCGGCCACTGGGAAAACAAAAGCAATGACGCAGCGACCTCCGCCAATGCAATCTTCGCGGAAACTTTCAGCAACATCCGCACTGTACGTGCCCTCACCCTCGAACGCTACTTTCACAAAAAGTATGCCAAAGCTATCTCCAAGGCTCTCAAAGTAGGACTCAAGCGCTCCGCCTACTCCGGCTTCTTCTTCGGGCTCTCTGAATCTGGCATCCTCTTCGTGACGGCCTTGATCTTCTACTATGGCGCCGTTCTCGCCTCCATTGGCTCATACACCACCGAAACCATCCTAGCAGTCTTCACAATGCTTCTCTTCACCATATCTCAGGCGAGCAACTTCATAGCCTTCGTGCCCCAGATCAACTCTAGCCGGGATACAGCAACACGTCTCCTCCGCCTTGCATTCCTCCCCTACAAAGGCTCGCACGAGGACACAGGCCACATCCGCCTTTCGCATCCCGGGCCCATCACATTCGACAACGTAACCTTCGCCTACCCGACCCGGCCCACCCACCCAGTCCTCTCATCCCTCAACCTCACCATCCAACCCAGCACGACCACCGCCCTCGTCGGTGCCTCCGGCTGCGGCAAATCCACCATCGCCAGCCTCCTCCTGGCCCTCCACCCGCCCTCCGCCGGCACCCTCACCATCAACGACGTGCCCATCTCGCACCTGCACACCCCGACCCTCCGCTCCCTCATCGCCATCGTCCCCCAGAACCCGACCCTCTTCCCCGCCTCCATCGCCGCCAACATCTCCTACGGCCTCCCCGAGTCCTCCCCCCACGCCTCGACGGCCTCCGTCCGCGCCGCCGCCGCCGCCGCCGGCATCGACGCCTTCATCCTCTCCCTCCCGCACGGCTACAGCACCCCCGTCGGCGACGGCGGCACGGGCCTCTCCGGCGGCCAGGCCCAACGCATCGCCATCGCGCGCGCCATCGTCGGCGCGCCGAAACTGCTGATCCTGGACGAGGCGACGAGCGGGTTGGACGGGGAGACGGCGCGGGGGGTGCGGGAGACGGTGAGGCGGTTGGAGAGGAGGGGGGTCGGGGTGCTGGTCATCACGCATGAGAGGGCGATGATGGAGGGGTGCGGGGAGGTGGTGGTGATGAAGGACGGGAAGGTTGCGGAGAGGGGTGGGTTTCGGGAGTTGGTGGGGAGGGGGGGGGAGTTGACGCGGTTGATGGGGGGATCTATGGGGGGTGGCATGGAGGTGGGTGGTTGAGACGTGGCGGGGGGGGGGTTGGAGGAAGGGACTTGGGTGGGTTCCGGGATGGATGGATGGATGGATGGGAGGCAAGGTATCATCTATCTATCGTCCATTCAGCAGGGGGGTGATATATTTATTTGCGTAACGTATGGGATTGGGTAATCTGCTCGCATTTGGAGGAGGCAATTCAGTCAGCGCAATCTCAATCTCAATCTCAATCTCAATCCTCTGTCTTGACAAGGAAGAAATCTGGCCAGTGGCAGCAGCATCACATAAATGCCAAGATTCTTCTTAATGGCATGCATAGTCACTGTCGGTTGCCTACATTCGACGACAGTTGTCACTGATACAAACATCATCAGATCTTCGTGTAAGGGACATATGCTGATCATCAGAAGCTTTGATCGATTCGTGTGGGTTCTATATAACGCAGCCTTTGCAGGGTTTCATTGCTCGTCTTCGGCCACTCTCCATGTATCTCCTCTGTTCATCGAAGACCGCATCGTAAGCGCTATGCTCTGCTCGAGGTCTCGGGACGCTCGAAATCTGTACTTTTCTTTTCGAAACGCCGCCGTGTCTTGCACTCATCATGACTCCCCGGACCAAGCCAAGCCAAGCCAAACCGACCGCTCGCTCGCTCGCTGAATCGCATATACACGTAATGCACAAAAAACTCTCACCGACATCATCGCCCCTGGCTATTGTGCTCCGACGGCGTCCCTAATACCGGTGTAGCAGCAGGCGTACTCCCCGTAATTTGGATCGCCGGTAACCTCTCCCCAACCCTCAAACTTGGCAACCTCGGCACGCCCTCCCCCCTCCCGGCCACGGGACTCGTATACGGGGGCGCGTCCTCATACTCCGGCGGTTCGCCCATCGGTGGAGACGGTTCACTACCTGTCCCTACGCTCGGCGTGCGCATAACCGGATCACTGCCGCTACCGCTACCGCTACCGCTTCTATCCTCCGACGAGCTCTGGGGCGTCATGTCCGCGAGCTCGCTATCGGTCGTCATGACCGATTCCGCAGAAGCAGCTCTAGCGTGGGAGTGGAAGCGGTGGGTAGGGAGGTGGAACAGGGAGCTGCGCCGCGAAGAGGAGGCATTGCGCTGATCACCGCCCATTCTTGCTGCAGAATCGAGAAGGGGGCGATGGTCTGATTCGACACTATCGGCTCGTAGCCTCGAGCCATCATGGCGTGCAAGACCTAGGTCAGCATAGCTGACGGAGCTGACGCGGCGGTCTCTGCTGGAAGTACGGGCGTGATGGTCTGCTATCATTGAGCTGGCATTGGCAGCTGCGATGGGCAAACTGGTTGTGCTACTGCCTGCACTTGCAGAACTTCCAGCGCGGGCTCGAGCGCGTGCTTCGCTTTGGAGACGTAATTGTTCCAGACGTGCCCAGTCACCTGCTGCTCTGGCTTCCTGGCGTTCTCTTCGGCGGTCGTTGCGTTCGTTGATTTCCCGTCGCCGCGCTTGTCGGATCTGGTAGAGTGATTCCATGTCCTGTTCTCTCCGCTCTTCTTCCTCATCTGCCGTTTCTGGAAATTCGATAACTGTGTCCACGCCCGCGCGTTCGCCTTCGCGAGCTATGAGACGCTCATGGGGGTGAGGTGTTGGGTGGTAGGGAGGAAGGGTCATGATGCTGCGGATTGAAGTGTTGCGATTGACACCATCGCTCGGCGGAATCTCGGCCAGGGAATGCGTGGTAGATTCTCTCGTTGTCGTGTTGGTCACGGCGTACGAAGTCTCTTGATCCTGTATACTCCTGGCGCCCGACTTTTTCTTAAAGGGAAGTAGCCGTCTGGCCTTGCTCGTCCAAGACGACCATCTCGCATTTTTGCTTGGGTTGGTGGAGTAATTTGGAGGCCGTCGCTTTGCAACATAGACGTAGAGTGCTATCAATATGAAGGTGAGGGCGACTGCAATTGCTATGCCCTGGGTAACGAGTCAGCCCCCGCTTTTGAAGGTGATGCAGATTACTTGTGGAGCGTACAATAACAATAGGATTGGTGGAGCCGGACTGCAGACCGGTTGGCTTGGAAGTATCAGTCGCCCTCGCGGCGAGAGGAGCTACTGGCATCTCCAAGTCAAGAAGCTTCGGTTCGGCCGCCGAGTCAGGGGGATGAAAGAAAGGGTTCCCGGTGATGGCGCTGTTGGTTGTTTTTGCGTGGGACAATGGCAGGGCGAATGAAATGTTGTCAATTCATGAGAACATTTGTACTGGATTATAGTGATTATGAGAAGGGGTAGTGGTAACAGAATGATGATGTTTTTACTTGTCCAGACCTGAATTTGTGGTCATAAAGAAACAAGGAAGTCGAGCAGTAGACTGTAAGCTTGCAGCCTTGCGTACTCGACTCGTAAGGCTGAGGTCAGCCAGCGAATCCAGCCAAATTTAGACAGTAATACGGAGAAGGTAGTGCAGGATTCACATGGCATAAGACCTCTCTCAAAGATGGCAGGTTCAGAATTACACTTGATATGATTTATTATGATTTATTGTGATTTATTGTGATTTATTGTGATTTATTGTGATTTATTGTGATTTATTATGATTTATCAACCTTGGCTATTCTCCTTTTTTCCTTTTTTCCTTTCCCTTCACCCCTTGGAGCTGAGACTTCATAAGCGCATCTGTTCGGCGGCTACATTTACTCTAGCGTGTGCAGAAGAAGTGTCTGGAATCCTTGACGCTGAGAAAATCTCTCTCCCCATAAAGTACAGTCTCTGCAGTCAAATCAACAAATATCATCTATACGTAGAACATTGATATACACAAATAAGTATTCTTGATATTGCAATTTCAGCGTAGCGAGAATATCAAAAAAAAAACAAAAAGTGTTCGTACAGATATCGAGAAAATATAATAATTCGCAGTTTTATTAATTCCATCTTCATCAACATGGAATATATTTTCTAAATGTTCTGACTGCATTAGAATCGCAACGTTAAGAATAGTTACGGTGTGTAGACTTTCTCGACCCATACGTCGAGTAGTACTCTTCTATCGCTTATTCTGTTGGCTACTTGATTTGTTCGATTCCAGGTCATCGTTGCTACGTTCTGCCGAAGCAATCGCTGAAAGCATGCTACGTTGCGAAACTTTCTGCCTCTTTTGAGCCTGCTGAGACCAATGAGCTTCCTTGCACCCGTGCGCTTTAGCCGGTCGACGATGTCTCATTGGGGTCAGAGGATTTTTGTAGCGGTTGTGGCTAGTGTGTCGAGCACGTCGCACAATGTGGTACATTTCCATGAGCTTCAGTGCTTGATCAGTGCGTGAGCGGATCAATCTTGGATTTCTCGAACCATACAATTTTTGTGTTGTGAAAATGCTTCGGACTAGGTGACTTCATTCGGTTAGATGGTCGTCGATGTTGACTCTTTTGTAGAACGAAATATGGCCAAAATCCTGCGGAATGCCTTAACATGGGAAAACGTCACAGGGGTCAAAGATGTGCTCGACTCACCTCCCAATACTGTGCCAGAGAGTCATGAGAGATCATGATCAACTGTGATGATATAAATCTGTCATGGCGGTAACCTCTTTCCGCAATGTGACCCCAGCTTCTTACCGTTCTTGCTCCAACGAACATTTGCTCGTTTGCTACACGTATCAGCCCTTTCGGTCCAATATCCTCCGCAATCCACGTGTATTCTCCTCTAGGAACGTTGACATCGCCCGTCAATTTTATAGCCTCTAGTCTGCCTGAAGGGGCTTCCGCAGAGGCTTGAGTGTCAAGGTCTGCAGAGCTTTCATCTTGAGTGGTCTTATTTCTTCGCGCTTCCTTGTCACACCGGTTCACCAAATCATCCTCTGGTTGCCATGTAGATGGGCCTCCAGTCTCCGCAGTATGGTGCGTAGAAACAATCCTCTGACTCTCTGTAGCTTCCGCTGAATCATGGATAGAGTCTCGCAGCCCCATATCGGCATCAACCATTGCCATAGCCATACCTTGCGGTAGGGAGCCTGTCGATGACGTCCTAGAGAGGGCCATGGGCGATGTGACATCACGCTGTAACACAAGTAGAAACTCACAGCCATGGCCTGAATAGTCTCCAACCCAAATCCCCTGCCACGGCTTTTTCTTGGTAGGTATATAAGATTCCTCAAGCAGCGTACTGAAAGTCATGACTTCCTCCCCCATCCGGACTGCGGTCAAGGACTGCATCAAGTTGGTAAATTCCAGCCATTTCCGTATTCTGAAGGTCCGATCACTCATAAGATCCAGCGTCTGGGGCCGATGTTCCTCTGTCCGGAATTTGGTTGCAGATTCATTGCGTACTCGTTCTTTCGCAGGAATGATGGCAGGTGGCCAAAGGGCCATTGCAGGAGCTTGTAATGCTTTGGAAATCGGCTGGCAGAGAGATATCATTGAACAAATGCCATGCGTTGTCCCCGTCTGCATGGCAACTTCCTTCTGCAACCGGTTGTCGTTGTGATTCTTTCTCTTCTTGAAGCCGAGCTTGATCACTGGATCATCGAGCCACAGCCTGACCCTAGGATTGAAGGTGTGGATGATGACCTCGGGGTTGTGCGCCCATGTCTCAAATGTATGAGCCCCATGCTCTGCTAAAAGTCTAAAGGCCTCGATGCAACCATTCTGACTATTGTAGCGTGCCAATATCAACAGCCCATTGTTGTGAACATCGGCAAACCATATCTTGCGCTGGACCAAGAACCAGTAGGGGTGATGGGCAATGTAAAGATCCCTCCAGCTTTTCGCTGGCGATGGAGACTCGAGACCGACAAAGCCAGGTACATTGTTCCGAACAAATGGCATCCATAGGAGGTCATTGCGGGCATGGGAGCGTAGAAGACAGCAAGTTCGTGACAATCTGGCGAGGGAAGCGGCAGGGAGGAAGGCGATAATTTGACTAATAATCTCAGCAGGTAGAGCTTCGAGGCTGGAGGTTCCCGGAGGCATCGTATTGTGAGGATGGGAGGGCATCGATTTGGTTGCGTCAGCTGTGGTGGCGGATTCTTTGACGGTAAGACCACCAGAGACAGTGGACGATATGGAAGTCGAAGGGGACTTGAGGAGTCCAATGATTCTCTCCATCTTCTTATGATTGTTCAATGAGCAACTACCAGCAGTCCAACAGTCCAGGTGTGGTCCGTATGCCGGCAATAATGACGACAGTATTCAGGTGAGAAATCTTTCTCGCTAACCCGTTCTGAGTCTCTTCCAACTAACAGCTCTTGCCTAAAGCTTGTTACGTTCCTTGACTGCATGGCAATCATGATGGTGAATGATGATTCTAGGAAGGTGGTATGCCGTCAAAGCTTTAGTACCACGGAAACATACTTTAGTCCATTCGCTCCAAGGAGTATGGAGTATTGACTATAAGTCTACCTCGGTACTAACCCCACCACAGCTTATGCCAGATTCCCGGCAATCTGCATCCACGATACGAGGTAATGGCATGTAGATGCTCCTTCTTCAAGGAGACAAGTCGACTACACCATCTTCTGCACACTTGCACAGATGAGCCAAAGAGGAAGATGAGACTGAGCGTCGTAACTTCTATCGTTAGCCAATACCTGCCACTAGCAGAAATTGAGAGCTAGGAGCCCAGCACTAGCAATTTAGCTTTCAAGTCACGAGATCCAATCGTTCTACGCGCCAAGACTTTCTATCAGACGCGCCGTTACCGAGCCCTACAAGGCTTAGGCTTTGTTTACATATGACTGCAGCCTACAGAGCTTCGAGCTTCCTCTCCATGATTCCTTTGTTTACCACTGCTGTTTTTGTTGTTGACCCTTGCTCAACACGCGATCCTTTGGCTCAAGTACTCGCTCTTTCTCTCTCCTTTTCTTCCTTCCTATATCTCCAGAGTCAATGCACAATAGCCGCCGCGCAATGGCAACAAACACCCCTCAAATCGAAGTGGTGGACATCACAGATGATAGGCCTCTAGCTGTTCGTCGAAAGCGACGCATCAGTACTGGTCTCACGGATCCGATAGATGTGCCGAAGGTAGAGCCAAGTGTCGAAGTTGAGAAGAGCTCCCGGGAGCCTCCCAAAACGCCGACTAAGCCTAAGAAACGAGTCCGCTTTTCAGACCCAGGTCCTGAACCTTCAGCGCCATCTTCATCCACCGGACTCACCCCTTATCTCAGACGAACGTTCTTCACACCACGGGCTCAGGGGCCTTCAACGCCACAGCTACTAGCCGCCGGCACAAGACGTCTTTCATTTCCCATACAGCTATCGACGTCACTACCATCTCCATCGCTATCACCGTCACCAGGCCCTTTTTCAGGTGAATTTCAATTCGCTCCGCTGCGTCAGGTGCTTGATGACCGTCTGAAGCGGCGCTTGAGAAGAAACAACCTGAGCGGTGAGATCAACGACATAGACGAAGAGAAGAAATCGAAAACGAAATTGGAGCAAGAGATTCAAAGCCTCAAGGATGAGCTAGCAGTGGCCGAACAGTCTCACAAAGAACACAGCGATGGATCGGATGGAGAAGCAACGAGTCATGAGAAGATACGCGAATTGGAGCAACAGCTGGTCGAGCTTAAGACAGAGATGCGTGGGCGTTCAACAACCGCTGAACCTGCTGCTGGGAGTGACGACCTCCCGGACACAGCGTCATCGCCCATGGAGATCTTCGTTGACAACGCAGACGAAGATTTTGTTGTATCAAACTTCGATGACAATGAAGCTCTTCGAGACCAGACCCCAGTGGGAGTCCTGCAGCCTGTCAGCGAAGCGGCGACTCAGGTCGCACTCCCTTCGCCGACCCAAACTGAGACTTTCCGCTCCGCTCGGATTTCACTGGAATACCTCTTCCCTGGAGAGATTGCGCTTGGCCTGGTTCCCGAGGACCCAAAACCTTTGCTCGACGTTATGCTCGATCGCATGCGAACCCTCAAGGCTCAAGCTTTCATGGCAGAAGGCTCGTTGAAAGCGACCGAAATTCAAGAGACAAATTTGCGAAACCAATTCAATGCAGTGCTTGCACAGTTGGATCGTGCACGTGTGTACGCCGAAGATTTGAGCAAACGTCACTCAAACGAGAAAACTAGGGCCGACAATGCGCAAGCGAGAGTGAACATGCTGGAAACAAGCCTCCAAAACACGTCGAGCAAGGCCACGGACTTGGCAAGGGAGGTTGACGAAAAGGAACGCTCAATTGAAAAACTTCAGGATGCGCTCGAATCTTACAGAGTCGAAGTTCGCAATCTTGAGCTGCTTATCACTAGAACCGAAGGCGAGCACAGTACAGCCGTTTCACAGCTACGTTCTGAAATGGACGAAGCTGTTGCTGATCTAGAATGCCACGTTGCTGCGGAGACGAGAGGAAGGCATGAAGCTGAGCAGGAGGTTGTTGAGAGGGATGCAAGAATCAAAGAGCTCAAGGTTCGCGAGCAAGAACTTCAGACCGCGGTAAACGAAAAGCAAAAAGTCATCCGAGAGACCGAGGCAGTTTTTGCGGAAGAAAGGAATGGACGGGAACGCGAAGTAGGGGGTCTGAACGTGACGATCGGACAATTGAGCACTGACCTTTCGGAGTCCAAGGCCAAGGTGGCCGCCGCGGAGGAGAAGCAACAATTGCTGATGAGGAAATTGCAAGAAGAGCGTGACGCAGGCTTGCGTGCTGTTGAAGCTGTGCAGACCGAGCTCGCAAGATGCTCCGAAAACGCCGAAGGAGTCAAGATTGCTCACGTGAACGATGTGCAGAGGAGGGGAGCCGAGGTGACCGAGCATAAAGGTCTCCTAACCCCTGTCAGTGTGACGAGATTCCGAGATGTGGAGGGCTATGTCGAATTCAGACGTGGTAAGAAGGAAAAGCGACCCGATAGTGGGATTGGAGTCCTGGAGGAAGACGAGGATGAGGATATGATCATGGCTGATGAGATGTAAAATTTGCAAGCAAGCGGCAATAATGTGGCAGGAGTTCTGGAGTTCTGTACTTTGTACGCATCTTTCTCAGCTCATAGCATAAACTATCCACTCAGCAATGGCTCGATCACGACCACTGAATATTGATACCTTGACATATGTAGATGTTTACCTGCCCGGGCCCTAAAAGCGGCAGCCGCGGGTATAAGCACCGGCCCGCCATGCCCAGGGGAGTGACTACCTAAGGTTGGGGGCCCTCTACAAAAAGTTAAAAACAGTGCTGCATTCCCACCAGGAGCAGGTCCAGTGATCTAGTCGTCCTCACCCTCACCAGCTAGGGCTTATCACCAGCACACCGTTCAGAAGTCCCCAGAAAAAAACTGCCTGCCAACCGCGACCTCCCATTTCTGCGCACACACATCCAGCACCGTCTAGACCTCATTGGCACCCCCCCCCCATCCAACACCCCCTTTCAACCTCTGCACAACCATGTCCCTCGTCCTCCTCGCCCACGCCTGCTCCCACCTGCAAAACGCCTCCAAAGCCCGTCTCGGGCTCACCTCCCTGCCCTCCACGACCCAACTCCACACCCTCCTCCTGCAGCTCCAGAAGTGCGGCTACGTCAACACCGTCGTGATCGGGGGCCCCACGCCGCCGCCGCCGAGCGCGCTGGCGCCGACCATGAGTGCGAACCCCGAGGCGAGGAACGAGATCGGAGCGGGGCACGTTGCGTTTTGGGGGAGTGGTGATGTGGGGAGGGAGGCGGGTGGGGTGGGGGGTGGTGGTGGTGGTGGGGTGATGGAGGCGATTACGCAGGAGAATATCTCGTCGCGGCGGTTATGGGTGGGGTTGAAGTATTACAACGGCCGGCCCGTGCTGGAGAAGATGCGATTGGTTTCGAAACCGACGCGGCGAGTGTGGATGTCGATTAGCGATATAGCAGGATTGGTGAAGGGGGAGAGGAAGGGGTATGTAAATGGTTTGAGGGGCATAGGGGAGAGTATGTTTGTGACGACAGATCGGGGGATAATGGAGGCGAGGGAGTGTGTGGAGAGGAGGATTGGAGGAATGTTGCTTTGTCGGGTCAATCCTGTCTCGTGGTGAGAAGGAAAAAGGGGCAAGTAATGCATTTGAGGAGTCTGGTACCAGCATTCCCTGGTTTGCATTGGGTGGTGTCCCGAGTGTGTAAGAAGTGGAAAATATCTCCGTGCTGAGGGTTGCTGGCCGAAGACGCAGCTGCAAAGCCTACACTACAGAGCTGATTGATCAACGCACGAGAGCACGCTTATTAATTGTACATACTGCCAGCTTTCAAAGCTAGCTACGCTCCTGTGAGACGCTATTAAATGCATCGTGGTATAGAACTCCAATTCCTCGACATATGCTTCCAAGCGCCTAGAATCTTAACCCTGCTGCTTACGACCGGACCGGACAGCTGAGACCAGCGACAAATTTGGATCATTGCGATAGAACTGGAGCAGCAGATACTGGAGCAGCAGATACTGGAGCAGCTTCGTCAATGCCGTTCTTTGCTCCATCTGTGCTTGGGGCTTCGACGGATTCAGCCGGGGCTTTTACTGATGGTGATGGTGATGGTGATGGTAGTGCTGGCTCCGTTGACTGCTCGCCCTTCGTTTCGACGTTTTCGCTCTTCGCTTGCTCACTCCCATCACTTTTTCTCTTGAGCCTTACCCCGTTACCCTTCTTGGGTGGAGTTTTGGCCTCTGCCTTTTCGTGCGTTTTCTGGGATGAGCTCTGAGTTGGACGCATCATTCTGTCCAAGAAACTCCCTCCTGGGGCCTTTGAGCTTGCGGTACTTAGCCTCGACTTTGGTTTGTCCTTTGCCTTTTCTGCGGGCTTCGGCCCAGCAGGCAGCGATGTACGAGCCGGCTTTTGCCGCAGGGTTGTTGGATTCGTTGGAACACGGTCCCTGGTTTTGGCTGTAGCAGCCGGCGCCGCGTCGATTTTGGCGGCAGATGCGGCAGTTGGTGCAGTAGCCGAGCCAGGTAGTCGGACTGAGCGAGTTGGGGACTTTGGACGCGGCTTCGTGGATGACGTTGGGGATGTGGAACCTGGTTTCTTCCCTGGCTTTGGTGCGGGCTTCGACGTCGCTACAGCGGCTTTTGGTGCCACAGATAGTCGACTTAGTCTCTCATCAGTCGTCTCCTTTGCATCCTTAGGAACTTCCTTCTTTGACTCTTTCGAAGCGGCTGGCTTTGGTGATATTTTCTTGGACAGCGGTTGCTTGCTAGGCGTTGCTGCATCTTTGGGGGTAATGGGCGCAGGAAGTGTGGACGTTCGAGGCTTGTTCTCTGACGATTGTATAGTGGAAGGTGTTGGCTGAGCAAATGATTTCTTTCCAATAGCGGAAGGATGAGAAGCTATCTTAGTTTTGGACTGCAGTCCCGCTTTCTGTGCCGGGGCCTCTTTTGGGTTGCCGTTGGCCATCGGAGTGCTAGGGCCCTTGGCCTGTTGTTCCGGAGGTTGCGTTGAATCAGCAGTCGCTATAGTCTCTCGGCCGTTCGACGCTTCGCCCTTCTTTTTATCTTGCTCGAACGGTGACCCTTTCAGTATAGACCCTAATGGGGACGTTTCCCCCTCTGGAGCAGCCCCGCCGGAGACTGCAGCTACTTCCTTTGGATCTAATGGTAGCATCGCAGCAGTACTGTCTTCTGCCGCAGAATTTGGCTTGTCCGGGTTGGCAGCCGAAAGGACACTATTCATTGTTCCCGACTTCTTTTGAGGTGTGCTGTCCTTTTTTGGAGAATTCTTGGGTGTAGTCTGTTTAGCCGAGTCGTCCTCCTTCATGGTAGACTTCTGAGGGGTCGAGTCAAAGCCATTGGTCTTCGGTTTTTCCACCGCCCCATCCATTGTAGAATCTTCGGCCCCATCATTATTTACTACGTCCCCCTTGATGCCCAACTCTTTAGATGCCTTAAAGTCTCCCATCTGTCCACTAGGCTCGACAGAAACGAAGCAGGTTCGAACTTTTGAGATAGGACGCGAGTTGTCGCCTGTCACACTTAATGAAGCAGCTGGAGAGCGGCCGCGGGAAGGAGGGGAGGTGGATTCGTCCTTTTGTTCGAACTTTGCCCGCAAGGAAGCAACACCGCTTGGTGAAACTGCTGACATGACTGAAGCATCAAGCACTGTTAGCAAATGCAATGCTCACAAGTGTGGTTATGGGGTCAGGTAAGCATTGAGCCCTGAGGCATGGTTAGGCAGAGCTGCATCCAGCCCAATAGCGCGTCTTGAAGCGTGGAATGTTTGCTGACAGGCGGGATAAGTAGACTCACAATTTTTGTAGTAAGTGGGTGTTCCTGCTTTCGTTAGGCAAAGTTGTGCTGGCCGGCTAGAAAACAGTAACACAGTAAGTAACAATCCGAGCTTGAGCAAATGTCGTCAGGTTTGAAACTTCGAAAAGGAATATTTACATAGCATGAAGGTGATTATTTAATTACTTTAATCTTGTTTTCTCGCTACGCCTTCCTCGTTGGGAATGAATAACATGAATACATCCTATCTAAGGTTTTGCAACTACATCTTGCATTTCTCCGTCTCCCCGTTCAGTCGTCAGATTGTTACAAGTGGTTGAATTCTTATTCAGAAGACACTCTCCTTGGAGTCCCTGCACGGTCCCGCATGTCCAAGACTGCGGTCCAGCCTCAACCAATTACAGGCTCTAGACATATCGTCAAGTCTCTCGACACGGCCCAGCCATCGAGTAGTCCAAGTGGCAATGTCCAACGTATCATTGCATTGCGCAAACAGTGACGAGGAGTAGCGAACACCAGAGTGGTCCACTATCCAAAAAGGCAATGGCTTTTGTGCTGTGCTTTCTTGACCATCGAGGTTTTCAAGAACTCGCGGGTCGCATAGAGTAGTCGGCCGTATCAACCGATCTTCTTCTCCAATCTTTTGAAGAACCGATTGACCTTCTTGTCAACGTTTTCGGCACCCTGCTCGAGTCTACCTTGCGACTGTTTTGGCGTTTTTGACGGCTTGCGCCCATGAGCCTCTTCTTCTGTAGGTCGGTACACTTGACTGTGAACATCGTATTCATTGCCTTCATTGTGGTGATGGTGCTGCGTTTGCTGCTGTTGCTGTTGCTGTTGCTGTTGCTGTTGCTGCTGACTATACTGATAATTGGAATAACCGCCCACCGGCGGCTCATGCCCAGGTGGAGTGTAGTCCGCGTATTGTGGGTGGAGATGCTGCAAAGGCTGCCGGACGCCGGCCACATAAGAATCTCCGAGAATCTCGGTAGCAGGAGACTGTAAGGGCGCGCTGTCTTTGCCATAAAATGGAGTCATCGAGTCTTGAGGAGGAGCACTGAAAGTTGGAACAACTTGCTGGGAATGTATCGAGGCGGAGTTTGATGGGCTTTGAGGAGGTGCGGCAAATGAGGGTGTCGGTGTGTATGGGCTCACAGAGCCCCTACCGCTTTGTGGTGGAGGGGGTGGTAATGACGACACGCTTGACGCTCTGTACCCTGCTGAGGATTGCGAGTTTGCATAGCCAGTCGAAGGATGTGGAGAAGCAAAAGAGGGTGCATGTGATTGCGCTGGTTGAGGACTAAACAAGCCAGATGATTGTGGATGACCGTATGGAGGACGAGACATCGAGCTTTGAGGGGAACCTGCCTGTGAGTGATCTCGCAAGGCAGCAGCCGCAAGTCCTGTACCTATTTCAGCATCAACGGGAGGAGGGGTTTTTTCACGGTGCTTGATAGGCTCTGGCGCCGGAGGGGCAGCTGGATTGTAGGCGAGCGGCTGGAACATTGTTGGAGTCTGGGCTTTCGGTGTATCTTGAGGCTGGAACGCCGTTGGGTTATGCGCCTTTGGTGTACCGTGCCTTGTTTCCTCTCTCGAGGTGCCCCCGTTCAGCGGACTTATCGCGCCTGTTGACTCCGCCCTTGAGCTGCGTGTTTGCCCATTATGGTAAGCTGGGTCCTGGATCGCAACATTCTCGAGGTTCTGTACCACAGGGCTCATTACTTGATTGTGGGACCCCAGGGTAAGCGGCATATCGACGATATCCAACTGATCGACTTCAAGCTTCTTTCTAGCAAAAGCAACGAATGTATTCGCGTCCTCCGCTGTCCAGAAGTAGATGTCGAGAGTATGAAGTCGGAAAAGGTATTTTCCTTCATTACGAGGATCGGTATTCGGGAGCCTCCAGTGATGTTCCGGTTGCTGTACAGGAGACGCTGTCCGCTCATGATGGCTGCCGTAGCCGTCTACTACGATGGTACACAAGGTAGGATGTTTGTGGGACTGGCGCACGGTTGTCGATTCCATAGCTGCAACCGAGAAGACCTTCAGCTTTACCTCTCCAGGGGCAACATGTATCGTAAGGACTCACAGCCAGTGAAAGCATCCTGTTCTGGTTTGCCAACATTGTTGGCTATCTCCAGCCTGCCTCCGTTACCGCTCTTGTTCCCATAGAAGTAAAAATACGATCCTTTGTCAAATCGGTGGGCTGCTGGCCGTGGCGTAGGGGCGCTGAAGTAATAATGCACATCGGCAAAGCTGCAGAGAGTCAATGCGCCGACTCATAGACGTCACACCCGGGCCTCATACACCGTCATTAAACGCTCTTCTCCTTCGAGTGCTGACATTTCTGTAGGTCCGGCCTCTAGAATATCTAATCTAATGATTGTCCGAGTACACGAAGCTTGGTAATTCTGAGTGCTATTTCGAGTAAGTTTACTCGGTCAAGTATGAGCAGCACGCGGAGAAAAGAAAGAGCCCCTTCAGCTCCGCCGATTCCTTGGCATCCATCCGATAAGATAGCTAAGCGCGCGACTGCAGTCTTTAGCTCGAGATTTTAGCTCGAGGAAAGTCGCACACAATTCACCTCCACCTTTTGCAGTTCTGCAGCAACGCCAACAGGAATCCTCTTGGCCTTTGAATGAAGTATGCTTGAGTATACGACCTGTTATCCATACAACCACCTAGGTAGTCTACAATAAAAGATTATTTAACCCACAAATACTTGCCACAACGCTCCCTTACTTTTGTTTATCAATCGTCATTAACCCGGATCAAGTGAATCTCAATTCGTGCACTGGCCCATTAGTCGTTCGGTTGCGGTGTGAATCGTTCCTCTACATAACCATCCGAGCTGGCAACCTCACATCCACAGCAACAAAAGAAGACATGGACGAATCCAAAGAAACGAGTCTGAAAGAGCGAAATGAAGCGTTAATGGAATCGTATTTTCCCTTGCCCATTCTAACAACAGTGGGTTGGAAGCTCACACCGTCTTCTAGGTATGGACGGCTTTCAGTCAGGAGGATTGACCTCGTTGGCGATTATGCTGGACAAGAGTTGTTCCTTCTCGAAGGAGATTCGCTTTTGCTGCGATGCTTTAGCGACCCAGACCTTGATTTTCATCGTAAGTTGCGATGAGTGAATCCACCGGACGATTTATCGTCGGGTAAACTGACATCAGATTCTAAACAGGCGGCTTTCAGCTCCTCCACGCTGTTTACGCCGTGGAATATTTCTTACAGGGGTTGATGCAGCGGAAATGCAATTTCCACATTGTGTTCTTCGACAACCACAAAGACCTTTGTCTCCCACGAGGAGTCCCTGCCGTCGACAGACCGAAATACCTCCTAGCCAGAGCAATCATTCGGAGACACCTCAGTGTCAATCTCCGGGATTTACATCCAACTCTTGAGATTCATTCCTTTGCATCCGAGAAAGACACGGCATTTAGGGAGTATTTGAAAGCGACCGGCGTCTACTTTGTGATGTGTCACGATGGTGCAAATCCAGTTCCATTGTCGACCGACCTATCTTTACCAGGGGTAAATGCAGAAGAACAGGCTGAAGTCGACGCTCAGGAAACGTCAAGAAAAATCGCATTTCGGACGATGATTTGTTGGCTGATAAATGAGAGCTACAATGTCGCCCTTATCAACGGACTGGAATGGGTGGACACGAAGGTAGCATGTACCTCTGCTCTCTAAACTTCCTGCACTGACTTACCCCATATAGGTTATGTGTATGGTGGTGGAAGGTGGGCGTAAAGCAAGATTAAGCTTCGAGTACGAAGAAACATTCCCTAGCCTGTCAGATTTCAATGACCATAGGGAGATCGCCTTCCTGGAGCAAGCCATGACGAGACTCGACCTTAAAGGCGAGAAAACCATGGTACCGGGGATACCCAAGTGTCAGTGCAAGTCTTCTCAGGCGACCGGCAACAATGAAGCTTCCACTGAACGTGAGATGCTGACCGTTTTCACTCTTGCTCAAATGCTCGAGGAAGACCCCGGGGTGAAAGATCTTGCGACGCACTTTCTTGCCCATGCTGCCCTGATAAAATCTCTACCTCTTTCAAACAGGCAGCAACCCACACAAAGACCTACTAGGGACGAACAATCTCGGTTGCAGTCTTTCCTTGCCAAGTTTTCAGAAGCGTCAAGCATTCTGATTTCTAGCTGCGGTTGGTCAGAAGCCATGGAAGCTGGAAAAGTACCATGTGATATTTCCGACTTGATCGATGGCCGACTATTTGAAGCTGTCATGAAGTTTGGAAGTGAGCGGCGTTTCCCTCCCCAGCCGACCCTAAGCTTCGAAGGTCTCGCCTGCAGTCTATGCACGTTGTCTGGCGTTCATATGAAAATACCTACGGCCTTGCAGAATGCCATCTCACCTAATAACGAAGTCAGTAGCTCCAACTCGGATGCTCTTTCAATCTTGCCGTTCTCCAACTCCGTCTTCGATGAGCATCTAACATCGATTAACCTTCGTGTCGCACCCCTCAAGTCATCCGACCGGCATACTGGACGAATATTCCAAGAG
The DNA here is from genome assembly GCA_022315425.1 of Pseudevernia furfuracea. Lineage (NCBI taxonomy): Eukaryota > Fungi > Ascomycota > Lecanoromycetes > Lecanorales > Parmeliaceae > Pseudevernia > Pseudevernia furfuracea. The sequence goes on from JAIUPT010000042.1 coordinate 717,162, forward strand.
GTTTCGCATTGGCATAACGCGAAGAGGCGTCTCGATCCCAAGCAAGGCCAGCAAACACCTGCATCCGCCAAGGACAAGGCCCGTAGTCTCAAACGGGACCAACGATTCATGGCAGAAATGCAATCGTACGCTGCTAGTCTAACAAATGCCGCTGGGAAGGCCTTAGAGCCAGAGATTATCACGGTGTCAGATTCTAAGGGTAGCAAAACACCTGTCGTAAAAGAAAGTGATGGTGCAGGTCCAAGTAGCAAGAAGTCCCAAGGGGCTAAAGCACAATCTCATCGTAAGGGCGCCAATAAAAAAGCAATGCTTGAAAACATTGCTGCCAACAAAGCTGTCAAAGATAGCGAGAGCGAGGACAAGCTATTCTCGGCCTGGCGGACAGTGAGAAATAATCTGGAGTCTGAGCGCAGTCTCCAGTCAAAGTATCACAAAATCAGAACTTATCTACGGGATCTACCAGACCAGAAACGCAAAATCCTCGAAGCCGAAGTGCAGTTTCACCTTTTAGCTATCTTGTGCGATATATATCGGACTCTACGGAAGAGTACAGATGCTTTCTCTTCAAAGGAAGAGCTCTTTGGCGTAATATCGCTTCTATGGAATACTGCCCGCCAAATTGCCATGCTTGACAGCCTGACAGCCACCATTGCAGGCAGCCTCAAAGCGATTATCACCGCTCTCCAGTTACCAGATCCAGGGATTCCAACAGTAACCATGGAGCGAAAATTGGCGTGTGATCCGGGGTTACTGATGCCCAAAGACAACGAAATCGTAATAGATCTGGAAGGTCAAGACTTTCAGCTACTACATTGTGGCCCTTATATGGACCGAAATCTTGATTCGGCGCCCGACTCGAGGGTCCCATTTCAACCTGATGGCTGGCAACGCCGGGTTCTTGATGATTTAGATGCCCAGAAGAGTGTATTTGTTGTCGCTCCAACAAGTGCTGGGAAAACGTTTATCTCTTTCTATGCAATGGAGAAGATCTTGAGGAGCAGTGATGACAATGTACTGGGTATGTCTCAGAAAGGTCCCATGAATGTATATTGCTAACAAGTCAGTGTATGTCGCCCCTACCAAAGCACTTGTAAACCAGATTGCTGCCGAGATACAAGCGCGCTTCAGGAAGGGATATAAGCATGCCGGAAAATCAATTTGGGCAATCCATACACGAGATTATCGAATCAACAATCCGTCAGGTTGTCAAATCCTGGTGACGGTACCACACATCTTGCAGATCATGCTACTCGCTCCAAGCAACGCCAAGTCATGGTCACCCAGAGTAAAATACATCATACTCGACGAGATACACTCGATTGGCCAAGCAGAAGATGGTGTTGTTTGGGAGCAACTGCTGCTCTTAGCACCATGCCCCATCATCGCTCTCTCCGCTACAGTGGGCAACCCAGAGGACTTCAATTCCTGGCTTACCGCAACTCAGAAATCGTCAGGTTTTAAGATGTCTATGATCACCCACCAGCACAGATATTCAGATCTGCGGAAATTTGTGTTCAGTCCTCCAAAGCGGTTCGCGTTCCGTGGTTTGGCAGACCGCCCCTCATTTGCAACACTAGGTCTTGACGGCCTTCAAGGTCTGGCATACATTCATCCTGTTGCGAGCTTGATCAACAAGTCGCGGGGTATACCCGACGACCTTAGCCTCGAAGCTCGCGACTGCTTCTTGCTGTTCCAATCCATGTCTCGCCACCAGACCAAAGAGTTCCCTATCGATCCGGCTTTGATCCCTTCACATAAGGGATCCCCTAAAATCATCAGAAAGGCAGATATCATCGAGTGGGAGGCTTCTCTCAAGAAATTACTCAAGGTGTGGATGGTGAATGATCAGTCGCCTTTCGAAAAGGTTCTTGAGGACCTCAGCCGCTCAATGGAGGTTACTAGTACCACCGACAAGCAGGTTTCGAAGGGCGCCGTTTCTGATGAGTCACATAATGACATGGTAACTATTAACCCGGAAAACTTGTATGCGACTACATTGCCCCTTCTGTGCAAACTCCATGAAAGAGATGCACTCCCGGCAATCTTCTTCAATTACGATAGACACAGATGCGAGGGCATCTGCCAAGCCGTCATACAACAATTGATTGCGGCTGAGATGCACTGGAAGGAATCAAGTCCAGTATGGAAGGCCAAGCTGACCGGATTTGAAAAATGGAAAGCCGAACAAGCCAAGATGGCTGGCAGGAGACAGCCGAAAAAAATTCCTGCAAAGAAAGGCAAAGGCGATGATAATGATGATCCGTCATCAAAGATGGACAAAATTCAAGACGCTGCCAGCGATGAAGCAAATCCGTATGCCAATTTCGATCCTGATGCGCCAGTTGATGGCTTTCACTTCGCAGCGAGACACAAAGCTGAGGCCGCAGAATTGAACATGTATTATGGTCAGATGAAATGGCGAGGCTTACCATCTTGGCTGACGGACGGATTGCAGAGAGGCATTGGTGTCCATCATGCCGGTATGAATCGGAAGTATCGTCAAGTCGTCGAAATGCTATTCCGCAAAGGATATCTGCGAGTTGTTATAGCCACCGGAACGCTGGCGCTCGGTATCAACATGCCCTGTGCCACTGTGGTTTTCTCAGGAGATAGCATCTTTCTGACGGCATTGAATTATCGACAGGCCGCTGGACGTGCGGGACGTCGTGGATTTGACCTGCTTGGAAATGTTGTTTTCCAGAATATCAGCCACGGCAAGATATGCCGTCTCCTAAGCTCTAGGCTGCCGGACCTTAATGGCCACTTCCCCATCACAACGACGCTGGTTCTACGACTGTTCTCTCTTCTCCATGACTCTGACGACTCTCCATACGCTAAGAAGGCCATTAATTCGCTGCTTTCACAACCGCGGCTCTATCTCGATGGGCCAGCTTTTAAGGACCAAGTATTGCATCATCTCAGATTCTCGATTGAGTACCTCCGAAGACAGGATCTTCTCAGCTCTCAAGGAGCTCCAATCAATTTCGCAGGCCTTACCTCACACCTCTACTTTACCGAAAATTCGAGCTTCGCTTTGAATGCTCTCATTAAAGGTGAGTATTTTCACGAGCTATGCTCTGAGATAAATACAAAGGAGTCTCAGGTGCTTCGCACATTGATGATAGTAATGGCCCATCTCTTTGGTCGCCGTCCATGTCGAGAGGTAGGTCGTTAAATTGTTCCTCTTGGAACCCAAAGTTGCTGACGCATGCTGACTCTGGCTCCAGGCCGATGGAGAGTACATCGAGAACATCGTGAAGCGATCTCCATCCATCGTCTTCTTACCACCATTGCCGCCACAAGCAGCTCAGATCCTTCGCGCACATAATGAAGACACCCTGCAGGTCTTTACGACATACGTTAGGACGTTCGTAGATCAGCATGTCAAAGAAGATGACCGCCAGCTGCCACTGACGGGCATAAATGCTGGAGGGGCCGACCACAGTGTCACTTTCCCTGGATCCCTGCCTCCTACAAAAGTCAGATCGGCTTTCGTTGCTCTGTCTGGCCACGGTGATAGATTTAAGAGTATCTCGGATCTTTGCCGAACCACTCGTAGTGGAGTGTTCCTCGAAGAAGCCGTGGTACCCCATTTGGATGTCTATCCGGACGAGTCCAAGACTCCTCTAAATGCTTATTTATACGACTTTTTCATGCATGGAGATCAAGACGCCTTGGAAAAGGCAAACGGCGTCAAGAAGTCGGATGTATGGTTTCTCTTGAATGGTAAGAACCCTCTCTGCATTATCCTCACTTGGATCTACACCGTTCGACTGATACAAACCCGTAGACTTCTCCCTCGTGTTGGCCACAATCTGCGCCTCACTCGCCAACTTCCTCAAGCTTCCCGAATCTGATCTAAGCCTTTTAGACGTGATTGGAGAAGGTGATGAGAACAACAATCTAGAGGACGACAAATTTGGTGGCGACTCTACAACAGATACGGAGAGCACTACAACCTCTACAGCAACAGCTGAAACAGGAAGGTCATCCGTGACTACCGCGTCTTCGACCAGTGCCAAGCCCAAGTCGAAAGAGAAAGTAGCTGAGTCTTGGGATGGCCCTGACGCAGAAGAGGTAGATGAACCGGAGGAGACTAACGGAGCTTTGGGTGATGATCGAAGCAAAGAAGAACTTGAAAAGGGGTTCCTCAACGTCTACAAAGCCATGACGAAGTTACGAAGTGAATTTGATACGAAATTCCGGAAGATTTTCGCATAAGCGGCATGGTTGCGAGGTACATAAAAGTACAATTTAAAGACAAATAGGGGCTAGATTGCACTCGTGATTATTCCAGTGGATATCACTGACCTAGAACTTGACCGAAACGTTGGTGGCTACCGTTCGAGGCGTGCCTCGTGATGGCAATTTTTCCTCCTTCGTCGGGTATTACAACTCCCGACAGCCACGAGGAAGCGAAAGCGAAAGCGAAAGCGAAAGCGAAATGCGTCAAATTCTGGAAGGTCTGAAATGCCGAACATTTGACGAATAGTGAATGGTACCGGACTTCAGTCTACGCCACCAATACCACCTCTTCCCCTTGGCCAAGTGCATGTTCCGAAAGTATGTTCAGTAGGAAGGAAAACACCGCAACAGAAGGTCTGGCAAGAAAATTGCTGTGAAGTTGATAGTGATGGACTAGATGGACTATACACAAGATATTATAGAGTACGAGTATGAATGCGGAGATACCTCCGTTCAGGTACACACGAGAATGATGTAATTGCACGTGGAAAGAAGAAATCTTTATTCAACATCAATCATAATGTACATGGTTACAACAGCCCCAAGCTTCTCTCACAGCAGAGCAGGCATCAAGCACCCTTGACCCCGGCATCCTCCTTCCCTTTCTTCATCTCCTTCCTCGTCAACTCCACCTCCAACACCCTCCTCTTACTGACCTTCCCCTTCAACCCATCATCCTCGCGATCAAAATACAACGCCCACGTATCCGCCTTCTCCTTTACCGCCAGGAACCCCTCCCACCCTTCAAACGTCACCCTCCGGTCGATCTTTGTGCAATTCCAGGGTCCAACAATATGATCTCCGACTTCGATCTTGTTCCCATACTTCACCTCGTTGGTATCTTCATCCACGTATATCCAATTGAGTTGCGGGGGGCCGGGGCCGATGGTCGAGACGAGGCCTTCGCCTTGCCAGCCCCAATTATGTTGGGGGTGGGGAAGGTAGTAGCCCGTGAAGGGGTGGCCGGCGGGGTCTTCGAATTCCAAGTCATCTTCCAGGGGGACGTCGAGGTCCTGGGCTACTTGGATGTAGAGCTAGAGGGCGAGTGTGAGTGGGTACGATGTGCTTTCCGTCGATGCTTTGTGACGGAGAGGGATGTGGAGGGCGCACCTTGTGATTTCTCAGCACCACCATGCCTCCATTGATCTGCGCGCTTTGCGACGAGTTCTTGACGCACGTTGCAACAAGATGCGTCTTCTGTCCGCGATGCTTCTCTTTCGCATTCTTATTTTGCCCGGAGCGGACGGCTTCCGTGGTGCCAATGATGGCGGGGCATGCTGCTATTGCTGTCAAGAGTCCCAAGACCATAATGGATGTGTCCCACCGAAACGAGGCAGTTGTCCAGTCATGAGAGTAAACAAAGTAAAACAAAGTAAACAAAGACAACATGGTCCACTACTCCGGATGATGGAAAACATCAGATGATGATTGGTAAGCATAGCTACCAATCGAGAATTAATTATCCTTGTCGCAATAATATTAATTCGCCCCCACAAGGTCCACACAATCACTTTGTCGATGATGGAGCAAATCAGGGAAAATCAGGGAAAATCAGGGAAGTTAAAAATAATGGCGCCTTCAGAAAGCTAATTAGTAATCGGCTGCAATGTCACGAGGTTGTCACGAGGTGATTCAACGGCAACAAGGAAACTTGGTAAAAGCCGAACAGGAGGCTGGGAATTGCTATACATATACCGAGTATCCCTCACTTCCACCCATATTCTGTCCATCCATCTGCCATCTCCCACAAAGTCTTTCAAGCATCAATCGTCAATCATCAATCAAGCCTCCCCCCAAGTATCTATCATCTTTCGCGTCAGTGTCGGTCAGTGAACTCCAGCAAGAACCATGGCTCAAAAATCCCCTCCCAAGCTCCAGCCCAAGAACCAAGCTCCCACAAAACAGTAACCCTCACCCCATTTCCCCCCCGCCACCATGCGCGCAAACCCACACTAATCGCAGCGTCTCGTTCAGAGCAGACCCCGAGCCCGAAATGTCCTCCGACAACGAAGACCAAGCCACCGGCGGGCGCAAGCCGCAACAGAACCAAGAGCTGCAAAAGCAACCGCAGCAAACCCAGCAAGCCAACCGCAACCAATCCTCCCCCTCCACCCAAGACCAAGGTCTGCAGCAGCAAAACGAAGCTCTGCAGCAACAACTCATGGCCCTGCGCCAGCAGCAGTCCCAGCAGCCCGAAGTCAAAGGCGGACGCATCGCCCCCGTCCGGCAATCCCGCATCCTGGACCGGCCGCCGAGCGAGGGGGCGAAGAATTCGAGTTTGAAGATACAGATTGAGTTGGACTTGGAGGTGGAGGTAGATCTCTATGCGAGGGTCAAGGGTGACATTACTATTGGGCTGATGTGAAACCGTGTTTGCGTGGGGGATAGGTGGATCTCTATGCCAAGGTCAAGGGCGACATCACGCTCGGCTTGCTGTGAGTCTTTCGGATATGTATATGTACGTCCTTTTCGCCTCCGAACCCAATGGGATCAGTTAGTGACGATTGGGTGTAGGACGGATTCGTGAATACAAAGCAGCCATGTTGGATTCGATTTCTGCTCAATGGGTTTTGTGGTGAAAAGTGGGAGGGAAATGGTGTTTCTGGGGGGGGGGGTTTTACTCAAGTCATGCGAATTTTTCATATGTGTTCAGCTGTGTACCATACCTACGCCCTCTTGTGCATTGTATTTGTCGATCAGCATTTCGATTGCGCGGTACGGTGTCGTTTGATTGGGGGGGGGGGGGTTGGGAAGGGATACCAAAGTGACTATGTAGCTCGGAACCGTTCCATACTGCATAAAAAGCCAGATCTTGAAAACAAAGCACTCCACCTCCAAGAAATCTTTGGTCGCCTGACATCGGCATTCAGCTTTGTCTTTGAGTTTGAGAGCGACTTTCATCTTCGAATCTGCTCTTCCGTCTACTCTCTGCTCTGTGCACTACCTAAAGCAATCAGGAAGATACTATTCCCCATCAATCAAAAATCAAAAAGGGATAGTATGTATAGGCATTCCTTAGCGCGATGCCCGCATTCCCCCCCCCATATAGCCCGGGGAGTCGGCCCCATCTGCTTCGGCTCCATTCCTGACAAAAAAGGGTTTATGCCCCATTGACCCCCCCTTAGAGTATCTCCTTTGCCCGCTCCACGCGCATCGTAAGCGTCGAGCCCCCTCCTCCGCGCCTTCCCCCCGTGGGGATCGGTGAGCTTGTAAAGTACATTGGCGGAACCCGGAACGAGTTTCCCGGAAAAGTCTCGCGCTGGAATTTCCGGAACGGGATGTCGCTTCCCAGCCCCATTTTGTGTGAGCCCCCCCCCCCCCCCCCGGTTTGACGCCGTTTTTGGATCAGCTGCATATCTGGTACTTTAATTCAGGACCCTCGGGACGTCTTCTTGACGCGCGGATCAAAAGCGCGGTCGGGAAGGCGTTTTATTGGTTTCCGGGAGACGAGGTATGGGCACAGCCGGTTTCGTGAGGGGCTTTTCCGGGACGGTTACTGTACCTAACTCTAACTCTGTTCAGGTCGCCCGAGGGACGTTGGATGTTTGCCGGTTCAAAGATAATTCTGGGGGGGGGGGGGGGGGGAACGTGATTGGACGGAAGATTTCGAGCTTCTCCAAGGCCATCAGCGCGAGCACATGAGTCCCCCCCACTGGATCGCCGAGGGTGGATTCATCGCCAAGTGCCTCATTTTTAGAGGCTGCGGTTGGCCATGGCTTGAATCTGGCAGCTGGCACGGTCCGTCCATGTCCGTCTGCATCGATTCGTTGGGCAAATCTGGGAGTCTGTGCATTCGTCTTCACGTCCGATACATAGCCCTATGCCGTGTCGGAAGGCTTTGAGTAGTCGTACCAAAATCGGTTATGTGGTGTTCGTTGACCTCCGTTATGCTCGCGCACGGGGAAGGAGTGATCCATGGGGGGGAGCTTCTGGCCGACTGGTAGAATTTACAGGTCTCTCGCTACGTCTCCTTTGCACGCAACGATGATTGGATGGGGGAGGATTGGTCGGATTGTGCTTGGTATGCCTGGGGCAGATGTCACCGTGGTCGACAAGTGTGAGGACTCCAGGTGATGGAAGAGATCGATATAGAGTGTAAACAACACGTTGAGCCGAATTTTGAAAACGCAAGTCTACGCAGCCATCTCGGTACAAAAAAGCTACATCGGCGACGGCCGATGCTTGGCGCTTGGCTGAATGCTGGATTGCCGATAGGGTGACCTGCCTCGACGCCACCACGCTGCTCATACAGCCCCATCACACGCCTACGTTGGCAGTCCAAAGCTCGCGGTACGGAGCAATGCCCATCGTCCTCGAGCTTGGCTTCACTACAGACTGGGAGTAATGAGGCAAATAGAATACAGATGACAGTAGATCTGCTTGAGGGTGCAATCCACAGGACCCCCAGCTGTACTTCAGTTGTGCTTCTTGCGAGAAGCTCTTCATTGTATTTGCAATTGACAACTCGGTGTCATGGGTATCATACATCCCCAGGTCGTACCCTCGTAGCCTCGGGTAATCTTAAAGCTGTAAATCAAACCCTCTCATCGCCGTAGCTGCGCATGGTTCTCAGGCCAAAGCTAAAACCATTTCGGCAAAGGACTTCACAGGCGTAACATCTGCGAGCGCCCGTTAAGGAGGAGACCCAGGTGACCTTGGTCGGTCCAGCATCTCATCTCTGCCCTTGATCCCTTTCCACGCTCGTAAATTAATTGAATCTAAGTTTCCTATGTTGAGACCCTCAACTCTGGTTTTTTTTTTGTTTTCTGATCTTCTTCTGTAGAATTTGCCTTCCATGCTGTCCCCAAACGCGCGTTCGGGCCAGTCGTGCAAAGAGGGAGCTTCTGAGTGAACAGTTGGCGGCGTGGAGGACGATTGACATCCTTGGGAAGATCGACATCTTCCATGCTGACATCGTCTTTCCCTGATATGACCGTCAAGTCCTTTGCTTTGGTATTTGCTCCATATTGGGCTTTGAAGCCGGCCGTGTTTAAGACTCTGCGAAGCAAAGGTTTCCCCGTACGCTTGAGTCTGCATTGGGATTTGGCGTGCGTTTTTGGGTCAAAGGCGTTGTATTCCTGCTCAAACCAATCAGCAACTATGGACATGGCATGACGGAGGCCTGATGCGAACCTTGACTTTCCTGCTTCTGTGTTAGGCGCCGCCTTTCATAGTCCCAAGTCCACCTAAGCAAACGTTGCCACATTTGTGGGTCCGCGACTTTCGGATTATCTACGATGTGGAATGACGCGACCATTTTATTGAAGGCATAGATATCGACCATACCATGGTCGGCACTGGGCTGTATTTGCAGGCTGCGGTAGGGATAATTCTGCACACTTGGTCAATACTTGGACCTCGGCGACCCATCTCATAGGACACATACCCGGAATGTAAGGTGCCATTTTTCGTCCCATTCTTTGCCACGGCGGAGGCGCGGCGCAAAGACTTCCCACCCCTCGAAAAGACAGAGAACGCCGCTGGCAAGATCTTTCTCCTTGCTGAGATAGACCCTCGCGCTTTGTACGAAGTCACATTCATCGCTACCTTCGACGGGCGCGAGCGCTGCGAGCCTGCAAAGGTCAAGTGGCCGAACCGTGGATCCATTCTTCACGTGGGTAGCGTAGGTTTCTTCACCATAGAAACATAACCACTGAAGCATTCGAACCCAATTTTGAGGCCGATCTAGGATTCCATACGCCACGACGAAAATCCCATTTTTGAAGATCTCGATGTGGCCATCTGCGGGTCGAATCTGGAGGCTGTTAAATGGAGCTTCCTATGATCGAGTTTAGTAGCTACGCTCCACGAGGCGCGACGTACGTACGTACGTAAAACTCGATATGCCACGCTTTCCAGTCTCTCAGGTCATCCTTTTCCTCAAAGAAGAGGTACGGGTTGAAGATTTTGAATGCTTGAATGTTTCTCGCGTTTACACTGCTTCGAGATTAGTAGTGTTTCTTTGGAGGTTTGATTGGAACGTAGAGATGAACCTCCGCAAACAGCTCGGCCAATGTCGCTTCGTCCGTCTCAGTTCGGCGGGTTTGTATCCAAGTATATCTATCCGGCCGGGTTGATGGATTTTGTCCATTGATTTCGACATGTAGGTCCATTGCAGCACTTTACGCACTTAGTGCTGTCGCACATACTCGATTCCTTTGCGGCTTACCTCGTGAATGTTTCTTCATAGCATCTTTTGCACCAGCCACCAAACCGTCGTTGATGACAGACAAGGATGCGCCAGCGGTGAGCTCTACATCAATCTCAAGCTTCCAGATCCACTCTGCAGAAACCCTCTCGAATTCCAATCGTGAAGGTTCTTTGGCAGGTTGATTGGTTGCCTCAGAGCTAGTAGCATCCACGTTGGGCCGATCCCGAGGATTGCGAAAACGACCACGATGACGACGGGCTGGGTGTCCCATGGACGATCGGAGCACCACGGCTGTCCTGTTCAGCTCTAGATGGATACTTAAGTGGCGCAATGATAGGTTGGTTGGTTCTAGCTGTGGCCGACGGCCCTGCTGTTTGCGGAGAACTTGTGACTAGCGATGTTGCATACGATGGGATAGTTTCTTGGCTGTCTAAAAGATTCAGAAGAGTCCCGTAAAAGGTTTCCCTGTGGACTTCAACCCCGAGCGCTTCAACATCTCCCCAATCCTTGTCGAGGTTCTTGCGAATGTGAATGAGGACCTTTGCTAATGGCATGAGCCTTATGTTTCCAGGGGCTATCTCCTGCAGGCTACATTCGCGCTTGATGTCGATGCCGAACCATTTTAACTCAGTCTCTCCCAACCCGAGCCCGACGGTTTGTTGTCAGTGAAAGGATTAGTAGCTTCATCATCTGCTCTGTACGAGCACCTTGTCCCGTTTGATTTTGTTGCCATCTTCGAGAGACGCAGTATCCCGAAGACAACGTTGTGAGAGGTGACATAAGTTCTTAGCGAAAGTGACAGTGTGTATAAGCGATAGTAAGATGTGATACCTACTGTATCGCATATTATGCGCATGCACTCAATCGGCTGGGTGTCCGTTAGCACCGGAGTCTCAGCAGCAAGGCTGAGATCATGTGATCTACCATGCCATTCTCATAATGATTTTAACACTCCGAAAATTTCTTGATGGCGGTTCGAAAATAAAACATCAAACCACAGGATCATTTCCATAGTCCTCTTTCATCAGGACTGTCTCCAACCTCAGCCCCTCGTACCCTTTGCTCCTCCGGCCCTCAGAACTTTGAGATCCAGCGCTCTTATCGTCGGCTCCCCAATCAGCGGCCAGCGATAGCCACGGCGAATTCTTCTCCGGCATGACGAAGTCTCCCTCTGGCCTCCTTGCCGAAGTTGGGCTTTGCACCTTCGGACTCTGCTCAAAACCGTAAACCTGGTCTGCAGTTTGAGAGAATTGGGATGAGTGCCACGTTGCTGTGCTTGATTCGCCGAAGAGTCTACGTCCAGCCGCTCTGATGAGCGGGCGGAGAGTGGGTAGACAGGCGCAGATGATGCCGACGCTAATCTCGACATTGGACCATATGATGGGGTCCACCGTGCTCCCTGTCATGAGTTAGCTCTGCAGTGGTGCTATTCGCTGATTACGGCGTTTGGATTGGGGGCAGTGGGAGACAAAAAACGACATTGCTTACAAGTGATATCGGCAATGTCAACATTAGCCACAGTGTACGCTCTTGCGATACTGGCGCCGCAGATGCTAAAATTATATTAGGCGAGAGCCCAGCAGGATTTTCAGGTTTCTACTTACAAGGCTCCCAGCAAGAATATACCACTCAACGACACCTTTGAGTTCCTCGACATCTGAAGCGTCCAAACGACCGAAAGCGGTAACGCCAAGATCCAGAAGTCCAGAACGACATTAATCACCGAAGTGGCAATCAGGTAGGCATTAATATTGTTACAATGCCCCATGATCTCGACTGGATTGATGGACCATGCAATGTGTATCGGCTTGCAGTGAAAGTCTGTCGGAAAAATAGTCGCAATACACCAGCTAAGAACAATGGCTTCGGTGATGTACGTTACGTATCTGAACCAATTGCGAGCTCCGAACAAGCGCAGGTAGAAGAGTAGGATCGAGGTCTTGATGGCAGTGATGTTGATGGGACAGTGAATCTCGCTGACATAGACATCCTTTTTCACTATCAGCTCAAGGTCTCAATTGTTCGGTGGCTTGTGTAACCTTGAATTGCTCTGAAACTTGGTAGGGTGTTACCGTCTGGACGTGCCGTCCCATGCCATTGTCGATATCCTGAAGCCGGTTAGTTACAGGAAATTCTACTAGGTGGAAAAGTGGGTCTTACCGATGAAGACTATTGCGTATGACCCAAAAGACAGCACTTGGTAGTATTTTATTAGACGTGAGTAGACTGTGCCTTCGGGTGACCTACCAGGCTGATCACAATGAAAGCATCGCTGAATTACAATTTCGCCATCAGTATTGCCTATTTGAGGGAGACCCGCAGAATATGTTTCAAGAGTAAAAACTTCTGCTACATGTGTCTGAATGAGCAAACGAGACTCCGAAAATACGTACTCCCACCAGAAATTCGCTGCTGAGATGCGCCGGGATAATAGACGCAGGCTGACGGTGAAGGACGACAAAACTATGAAGATCACGCTGAACGCAACGAACGAAGGAGCGCTATTTTCATTCATGTCAATCATGTCGACCAGACCTTCTGTGACTCATACCAGAGAGATGAAGATGTATCCTAATCATTGAAAAAAGAAGGCTGGAGTAGGGAGAAAGGACACAAACTTCGAGCATTAAAGACAGATACGAACGGCACGGCACAAAATGCCATTGGCATCCGTTGGGGTCCCAACACAGCAATAAGTTATAAGTTATAACATCCAACTGCCTGCAACTACAGGCTAGGGCTGCATGAAAACAACCGTTGCAAGAGCACTAAGACACTGTTAGAGCCATAGCGAAATGCTTGATCCAACATTATGTTTAGGCTGGCTGGCGGAGCGGGGTAGTGGAGTAGCGGTGCGATCCGTCATTGCATCCAACAAGAACTGAAGGACGCAGAACCCAGATAGGTACTCTCTTCAAGGGGAACTTGGCAGCTTGACTGAATCCATCCCCCAATCAATGTCTTGAGATTTAGTGTTCAGAGTTTGTGAATGGATAATGTGCGAATTTGAAAGAGCCGTTCGATATCAGGACCCTATTACCTCATGCATGCCATCAGCTCAAGGGCTCCCACGTCAGCTCTTATGAACCCGCAGTCGCTCCTTGCACCGAGACCTTTGCTTTGGGGCTTTCCCAAGCATGCGATAGCCATGGCCACCGAGGTAGCGTGGGTTCGCGTTCTTACTGGCACATTATTGAAAGATACCAAAACATGCTGAAAGGAAAAGATTGTCGAAGCCGAATCATGGGGGCCCCTTACCTTAAGACTAGAGCTTGGCATCACCGGGTTTTGATTATGATGATAATCGAGCTTAGGGTTATGTACCTGCTCCATCCATATTTTGTAAGAGCAATGCTTAGTCTAGGTCATCTGCCTCTGGTTCGAAGTCCTTCTCGCCTTCATGTCTTGCCCCTTGCGTTTCTTGACTTGTCACTTTTTTATCTTCACCTCCTTTCTTTGGTTCTGCTTCTTCCTTCTCTACGTCCTCTTTGTGCAGCAAGGAGAAGACTACCACGAACAGCACTTCGTCCGTGTCTTTAATTTTGAGTACGTACCTGACACGTATGAGCAATGTAATATACAGGGCGGGGCGTGACTAGGGAGAGCAACGAGAGCCTACCGCAGGTAGTCCGTTCCTCCTAGATAGGGTAACACCGACAACGAAAAGCCTGGAAGCTTAAGGGAAAAGCCTACTCATAGAAAATCAGCAAACTGTTTTCTTCGTCCACGCTCTTCTCCATCCAACATTCTCCGCTCGAGCAAGAAGAGTCCAACGCACTGTTAAAATCCAGATATGGATTGAAGAAATCACACTCGTAGATCCTCCCCTTCTCCCACTCCCATTCCTCCGTCTTCCCCTTCGTGAGAAAATGCTTCTTTCTCGCATCGCTTGTCTCTGGCACATTCTTGCCTTTCCTCCACTCTTCGCCTTCGCCGTCTCCTCCCTCCTCCAACACAATTTTCTCCCCTACTGGCTCTGGCAGACCCTTGCCATCTTCGACCTTCTCTCCGACCCGTAGAACATTGACGCTACTGAGTGCATTGCCGTAGAGATGCGGAGTATCGCTGTACAGATCCCCGTCCAATCCTGGGTCGATTGCCCATTTCACGATTCGTAATGCCGTACTAGTTCCCGGGGGCAGCCGATCGCGAATTGGTCGGTCGAAGCTGTTGCCGAAGACGAGGGCAGAACCAGGAATTGACTTGAGTGGGAGGAGCGTGAATGTGATGCTGTATTGGTCGTGTAGGTGGCCTGCGTGGGAGAAGTATGGGGACGTATTGGGAGAGTTGCGAGGTAGACCACGGTAGTTCTGAATCCGGACTGAGATTTTGGCGTCACAGACGGCGGTGGATATGTGGGTTGGGGTAGGCTTGTTGACCCGTACGGTTTGGTGGGTGGTGGTGTCGTAGGAGGAGCCGGCGGTCACGCGAAGGAGGTATTGGTCTGCCATGCTTTAGGTAAGGTGTGGGTGGGTGGAGATGGAACAACTATGTGCCTATCGTTGTAATAGGCATGGCTATATTGCTTGAAAGAGGATGTGAGATGGTCTGAGCATGAGTACGATAAATCAACATTCTGACGGAATATGCGCAAACTCTCATGCTTTAGTATTCATAAGCTCTACAGATGGAACAGAGCGTCTAGGCTCTACGAGTAGTGAGTATCTGTTGGCTTTAAGTAATTTTCTGGGGTATCGAATAATGTAGATCTTAATCCAAAGGACTCCATCAAAGTGATCCTCTGCAAAATTCCTATAGCGCCGAAGCGAACCCCGTGTGAGGTGTAGACAAAGCGAGATGTATAGCCGGGGTCCCAGTCTTACGATAATCCATGCTCTTGTTTCAAGCACGAATGTAGATCCTCGTACTGCAACTGTACTGACGCAGCCAGGCTTCACAGTGACAAAGACCCGATACCGCTTCTGCACCCATCATCGCTTCCTCTCAAAGTAGCCGCTCGATCCTAGTACTGCCACGCTCTGGTCCATAACCCATTCTCCCATGCCTAAGTATTTATCGACCCATTTCTTCAGCTCCTTGCTCTCAGAGATCTTGTCTGATTCAAATCTGGGGCTGA
This sequence comes from Pseudevernia furfuracea, assembly GCA_022315425.1. Lineage (NCBI taxonomy): Eukaryota > Fungi > Ascomycota > Lecanoromycetes > Lecanorales > Parmeliaceae > Pseudevernia > Pseudevernia furfuracea. The sequence goes on from JAIUPT010000042.1 coordinate 732,635, forward strand.
GTTTCCCACATTGGGGATATTGTTAGCCTTATGCATATTTTCGGTGAAAAATAATGTCGGGAGGACGAACTCGGTTTTGGGAAAGGACTTGGGCTGGGGTTGTGCATACGTGAGGCCAGTTGAGCGTTTGACGCCTGCCAGAAAGGCCGAGACTGTGAGTGATTTTAGCCTGGAAACCTGCTAGCTGAGAAGATGGAGTCGTACTTAGTACTGCATCGAATGCATAGTGTGCCAGACGGCCAACCTGTTCATAGTATCAACAGATGCCCCGTCTATTTATATGGGTGCCTTACGACCATGACGAACGTGTGGCGGCACGGAGCCTAGTCAAATCAACGACGGAGGGACTGCCTGGCTACTGCAGTTCAGTTTTGCGACAAGTAAGTTATATTTGTTTTTGTAAAACGTTCAAAGTTGGGCTCAGAGTGTGGGGATAATTGTTACGAGAGTCTGGTTAGTAGGCTCGGTACCTTAAAGTACATAGGATTCCATGTTGTTGATGGTTCCCCGGGTACTAAATGGCGCTAAGCCCTATTCACTAGCCTCGGCGACACAAACCCCTCGAACGGAGCAGGCAAGAAATGTGTACGGCAACTTTTTTGTTTTTTGGGTATTTTATCGATAAGCTTGGAGCGCGGAGCTTCCCAGAGCGGTTGGCTCTCAACATTTCTTTTCTGCTCAACCCACAGACCTTAGGCGACCTCTTACACCACCTTCAAAACCTGCCAGTTCCCTACAACATCAACATCATCATTCATCATTCACCTCTCACAGCTCTGAACAAAACCTCTCACCGGCCCCTTGAGAGCTTTTGCACAGCTAGGTACCTACAACATGGCCGACTCCCTTGATCACCTGTCCTCTGGACGCACTCGGATCGAATGGCTCTCAGGCTTGAATACCGAGTTCAAGCCCAAAACCAATTACCGCCGCACATCCATCATCTGCACAATCGGTATGCTTGCATATCCGCCCCGCGACGGTGATTGAATGAGCTTCGCTGACTTGAGCATTCAGGCCCAAAGACCAATTCGGTGGAGAAGATCAACATGCTACGTAAAGCTGGGCTCAACGTCGTCCGCATGAACTTTTCGCACGGCGCATACGAGTACCACCAGTCGGTCATCGACCATTCCAGAGAAGCCGAGCGCCAAATGCCAGGCCGTCCTTTGGCCATTGCGCTCGATACAGTACGAGACCCTGCCCTATTCTAAGCAGATTCGCCGGCGGTGCTGATATGTGCAACAGAAAGGTCCTGAGATTCGCACAGGTAATACGGTCGGAGATGCAGACATTCCAATTTCCGAGGGCCATGAGCTCAACATAACCACCGACGAGAAGTATGCCACTGCTTGCGATGAGAAAAACATGTAAGCCAGTTGATGAATCGGTTACTTACGATTTGAGTTAACCCCGAAACAGGTACGTGGACTACAAGAACATTACCAAGGTCATTGAAGCCGGCCGAACTATCTACGTGGATGACGGAATCCTTGCGTTTGAGGTTCTGAAGGTCGTTGATGAGAAGACTCTCCACTGCCGATGCATCAACAACGGGAGAATTTCGTCCAAGAAAGGTGTCAACCTACCCAAGACCGACGTTGATCTGCCGGCTCTCTCAGAAAAAGATCAAAATGATTTGCGATTCGGTGTCAAGAACAACGTGGACATGGTTTTTGCTTCGTTCATCCGTCGTGGTGAAGACATCAAGGATATTCGTAGAGTCCTCGGTGAAGATGGAAAGGACATTCAGATTATCGCCAAGATTGAGAACCAGCAAGGTGTGAACAATTTCGATGAGATTCTCAAGGAGACCGACGGAGTGATGGTTGCTCGTGGTGACCTCGGTATCGAGATCCCACCCGCTCAGGTCTTCATTGCGCAGAAGATGATGATTGCTAAGTGCAACCGCGCTGGAAAGCCCGTCATCTGTGCAACCCAGATGCTCGAGTCAATGACTAATAACCCTCGTCCTACTCGTGCTGAAGTCAGTGATGTTGGAAACGCCGTGCTCGATGGAGCAGATTGCGTTATGCTGTCTGGTGAGACTGCCAAAGGCAACTACCCCAAAGAATCTGTCGCCATGATGCATGGCACCTGCTCCTTGGCCGAAGTTGCCATTCCTTACGTCAGCTTGTTCAACGATATGCGTGCCACGACCGAGAAGCCCGTAAGCCTGCTAGAGTCGGCGGCCATGTCCGCTGTGAGCACTAGCTTGGAGATGAACGCTGGCGCCATTCTTGTCCTGACTACGAGGTATTGTCCTCGCAGATGCTGCTTCGACCACGCTAATGCTCGCATAGTGGCAATTCTGCCCGGATGATCTCGAAATATCGTCCTGTATGCCCAATCATCATGGTCACTCGCAATCCTACTGCCTCTCGAGTATGTAATACAGCTCCGACTAAATCCTCGCTAACCAGAAACAGTACTCACATTTGTACCGCGGGGTCTACCCATTCTTGTTCCCAAGGAACAAGCCAGACTTCAAGGAAACGGATTGGCAGGAAGATGTGGACGGCCGACTCAAGTGGGGTATCAAGTCAGCCATTGATCTTGGCATCTTGAATGAGGGAGATATGGTCGTCTGTGTTCAAGGCTGGCGCGGAGGAAAGGGGCACACCAACACTATCCGTATTGTCCCTGCAAAGGAGGACTTGGGTCTTACTGAGCCATGAGGACCAATCCAGAATTGAAGATGCTGCTTCATGGCGATGAATATTGGTTGAAAAATGAAAGGTTCATGACTACTAGATAATCGTCCTTGCATACATTGTTTCCAATATGAAGAGATGAGAGAGCTGTGTGTGTACTCTACTAGACCTGCAGCGTAGCTTGCAGATGCTACCGCCATCGCACGGTTACGTAAACAGGATTTTAACGAACAAGGCTCCTCCTTTCCTTCACGGCAGATGGACTGTAAAACTTTGTCAGCCCATGAAGAGCGCGACAACGGAAGAATAGGGGCTGCCGAACGCTGAGTGTGCAACTCCCGGCATAGGAATCCAACAGAATGATAGTTGAGATGGCAGCATTACTCGCCAAACGCTCGTTCAGAGCGAGTCGTTTGCTGTCTAACGCCATGATAGAGGTGGATGGGATGCGCTTTTGCCTATGCGCCTTTTGATGGTGCGCCCATACTCTACGCAAGGCGCTGGGCAAAGGCGCATGTCCTCCGCCAAAAGGCGCACCACCAAAGGCGCATCCCACCAGAGACGTGACTCTTTATCTGTATGCAAGAAGTTCTATTCATGCTATGAACCTAATTCGGCTTTCACCGTCTCCGCCAGCCTTTTCGGGCTTTTTGTGAGGCTGGCTGGCTTGGCAGAACTCAGCTAAAGTGACATACTATAAGATACCTCCTGCAGCAGACGCTTGCTTGACTTCTCGCTGATACCTTGTGCGCATTTCTCCGCCGCTTTGCGTTGCGCGCGCTTACTTATAGCGACGGCGTGCACCCAACCTAAGTTGTCGTTAGCCGAGAAAACCGGCATAGTAATGAGATTAATAGTTAAAAAGGGGGGGGGGGGGGCTCACGGCTCGGCTTTGAACTTGCCGCCTGTAACCAGCGTGAAGAAGTGTGTATTGGTTGCATTGTTGGGGGCTGCTTGAGCGGTTAGGATGGACTGTGGTTTTTGATAGGCCTGTGGTGGTTTGGTCAGAAACATGCAGATTATATCAAAAATTGTGGGAGAAGATGTGCGGGAAAAGTTAAGTGAGGTGGTGGCTGGTTTGCGAGAACATAGGTAAGATGCCTGCGCTCGGCGATCATAGTAGTCGTTGACGATTTTCGACGCGCGTTTTTGACTTGGCTTTAATGCTACTACTGCGTATACCTTCGCCATTCTATTCTTCTTCCGCATTAGGAGAAGCAACCGCAGCGGCGTCGAGGGCAGGAAAGATGAGCGGTGCACAAGTGACAGACATCTCTGCCTCGCCGTGGGTCTCGCCACTGGAGCTGCTTCATCTTCTCCTTGACATCCTCTAGCATTTTTGGCTCTTCTGAACTTCCTGATTCAGCAACCGTTGTATCTGGCTGGACCTCTCCGCCATACTTCGCAATTGCAGTGGCGCCCAGATCTACCCGTTCTATGCCAACCTCTGGCCGATCGCTACCACTAGTCTTGTACGTGACAATCATGGCATAAAGCCTTTTGGGTGTAAACAATTCCTTGTTCATCTGTGCCAGAAATTTGTTCGTGCGGTACCATTCTTGAATCTCCTGTCCAATCCCTGCCGCCGCCTGGACCTGCACATTTTGAGGTTAGTCTGGCTTTTTTGAGGCAAAGAAATCAGATTACAAAACATGCTTGAGGAGCATGATGAAAATCCCGAGACACGGCTTGGGGCTCAAATACGGTATAGATGGGGAGGAAGTTATTCCGAAAAGTGCACTTACGGCCTGCACCGTAAGACCAATAATAGGGTCCGGGTAGGCACCTGCGATTGCGGGGGCGATCATAACGACGTCGAAGATGGGCGACGCTTCTACAGCTTTGTGAAGATCCTTGAGGAAGCGGAGGAATGCACAGGTTGGTACGCACAGGTTGGTACGCACGTACGAAGCCACGGGATTTGGTGCCGAGGCGACGTTGGGGTACAATGACTGGGAAAGGGAGTTTTTGCATCGATATCCGGGAGGGCCCGTTACTGGCTGCTGAAGCTCGCGCCTTGTTGTTAAGGCGCTCCTCGGGATTCTCGTTATCTTTTTCGTTACTTGATGCAGGGTTTTTGTCTTCCCCCTCGGCAGCGCCTCGTCAAGCGCCCAATCTGCTTCATCACGATCCATATCGTCATCTCCTTTCTCATCTAGGACCAACTCATGGGTTGGTGCCTGTCCTTCTGTTGGCTCAGCTTGGCGCTCGCAATAAGCTCATCGGCCAGCTCAGCCAGGACGTCGACATAGACCGAGCCTTTTCTTTCCATTTGTCCTTCGGTGGGGATGGCCGTATTTTACTACTCGCATCTTCTAAAGCTGATGAATTTAAGCCTGCTTCTTGGGCAGCTGCACCTTAAGAGGCCCGTCGTTTGTCTCTGCGGGCATACACTGCCTCGCTGACGAGTCCAAGTGGTGCCACAACAAATTTCACCACTCAGCCCATGACAGCGGTTCCCAAGGTCGCATGCGCGAAGACATTGCGGCTGTATCATATTTCGGATCGTATCCGGAATTGTAGTCACTCCTGTTGCAAGACGAGATACATAAATATAGACAGTACGGGTAGCCAAACGAGGAAGTGGGTCTGGAAAAGGGGAAAAGAGATGGTAGCTGATAAGAAAATCAGAAGCAAGAATGTGGAAGTTAGACGCCTCAGACTCTAAATTTTTTGTCTCAGAGTAAAGTAATTAATGGTACCTCAATAAAAAGGGAAAGATCGTCATTAGGTGAGCTCAGTTTTCGACAGGATATGGAGTTCCTGAGTCGTATCTCGCAGCCTCGCACTCCGGTCTGTCTACTTCCTTTATCAATAACCGAGGACTCCACTTCTGCAATAGCGCTAGTAGCGGCAAAGGGCAGAGCCAAAGCTCTCCCTGGGACCATGATATCCTCTGCTGCGCCAGCCTCATGAAAAGACGAGACGGTGAAAGCGGCATTCCGGGTAAATACTAAAGAAGGAATAGGTAGAGACCAGAGATAGGTTTACGAAGATCATGATAGTGTAAAGCCATTCTGAGGCGCTCAAGCTGTAAGCGTTTATTGCACGGTTGGCAAGTAGATTCTGCGGAACAATTATAGAACGCTGACAGACGAGGTGAGAGCTGTAACCCGAATCAAACACCGAATCAAAACCAAAAACCCTATAAGTAAACAGAACTTGCAGACGACGTATATATTGGGTTTTTGTTGTTTAGAGTACGGATACAGTCGCCGCTTTTACACGGATTCTGGATGGGTCTAAGCGACGCTTGGCGCTGGAAAGTTTGATGCCAAAATCCCAGACAGCTTATACTAGTAGACTCCAGTGCTCAGTAGACTCCAGTGCTCCAAACTCTCACATGGCTTCCAGGTCGCTACGAATAGGTTTGATACCTGGTGATGGTATCGGCCGTGAGGTCATACCGGTAAGCATGCCAATTTCTGTAACCATGGCTTCCATCCTGATTAACACAGGCAGGTCGACGAGTACTGGAAGCCATTGCAAGCACCTTCAAACTCGACCTCTCCTTTGTCGACCTCCCTGCCGGCTACGAGACGTTCCAGAAAACAGGCAATGCCCTCCCAGACAGAACGGTTGAGACATTGAAGAAAGAATGCAATGGCGCCCTTTTCGGAGCTGTCAGCTCCCCAACCACCAAGGTCGCCGGCTATTCCTCGCCCATTGTCGCATTACGGAAGAAAATGGATCTGTATGCCAATGTGCGGCCGGTCAAGACTACAGCATCATCTAAAATGCCGATAGACCTGGTCATTGTGCGCGAGAATACGGAAGATTTGTATGTCAAAGAGGAGCGAACATACGAAGCCTCTGATGGCTCAGGCAAAGTTGCCGAGGCTATCAAGCGCATTTCCGAACGAGCAAGCCATCGAATAGCATCCATGGCTGGCGAGATTGCCCTAAGGCGGCAGAAGATCAGAGATACCGGAGTTCAGAGCGTGCACTCAAGTCCTTTGGTCACCATCACGCACAAAAGCAATGTCCTCTCACAAACTGACGGTCTGTTCCGAGAAACTGCTCGCGCCGCTCTCGCCGACTCAACATACAATTCAGTAGGGGTGGAGGAACAGATCGTTGATTCCATGGTCTACAAACTCTTCCGCCAACCCTCTTCATACGACGTTATCGTCGCCCCAAATCTCTATGGTGACATCCTATCAGATGGCGCCGCTGCCCTGGTTGGAAGTTTAGGTCTTGTGCCATCCGCAAACGTCGGTGATGACTTCGTGATAGGAGAGCCATGTCATGGTAGTGCACCAGATATCATGGGTTTGGAAATTGCGAACCCAATTGCTACGATCAGGAGTACGGCTCTTATGCTGGAATTTCTGGGTCATGAAGAACCTGCTGCGAGGGTGTATGCGGCGGTGGATGCAAATCTGGATGAAGGGAAGTTGCTGACGCCGGATATGGGTGGGATCGCTGGAACGATGCAGGTGATTGAGGATGTGATGAGGAGGATGTAATGGGTAGAGTTCATCTTTGAGGGAATTTGGAGAGGTATGTACGTAGCTCATAAGCATCAGCGCATCTAGAAAGACGCCGCAAGAGCCGAAGAACAAATGGGACTGTGTCCATGAAAGCATTGAGAGCGATGGGGTCACTACCTTCTAGAAACCCTCGTGGGATGCAAAGACCAGCGAATAGTGGGAAACATGCAATAACGCAAGTGAGATTTTTTGGCTGTACGTTTCTCCTGAGTCTCACTGCTAGCGAGTGGTGCCCTCAAAAGACTATGAAAGTGAGGAATAAAGAAGCATATGTTGCCTAAAAAAACGACTTTACGCATATGTCCGAGTCAGCATTGCTTATTCGAGGTAGGACGTTGCTTCCTCAAGCCAACAACCTGAGTTATGAAACAGGTTCCACACTTGCGTCCCGGGCAGGAACATATGTCAACGTGTGTCTACCTCTGTTCCATTTCAACCACTGGCCTGCAATGTTTTTTACCTTTGCTCATTGATTACACCTGTACACTCTGCTTCTCTCTCTTCCTTTCACCTCATCAGTCTCGCCATCTTAACCATTCCCATCCCCAGCAATACATTCCTTAACCAACGATCCACTCGACTACTCCCCCACCTCAGCTCACAAGAAGAAGACTTCGCCTTCCTGTACTCCAGACCCACCGACCGACCTACCCACAACGCAATGCCATCAAGCGGGCGTCTGACCCCTTACAATGACAGCTCCACGGGCACACCCCGTCACCGCAACTTCCATCTCACACCTTCGCCCTTCCGTTCTGACCGGAAAGCAACGTGTTCTAAGGAGGCAAGGAGGTCTGTCTCAGATAGCGTAAAAAAGAAAAGCAAATGGCGACGAGGCGACAGTCCTCCTCTACCACGTTCACGAGGAGAGCGGTACCATTCGAGAACACCACCGCCTCCTCCACTGCTCCATTCTTCGCCACCTCCATGCTCAAAGCGTCGGCGATCTCGTACTCCACCCAGAGATCATTCCAGGCGCCTAGTTGATTATAATGAGCTGTATCAGTCACGTTCACGCTCTCCAGTGTCTTCATCCCGGACCTCTGACTTCTACTACCCAGACAAAACCTACACGTGCGACAACTACGGATGCCGAGGCCAGCACAGTCACGACGACTGTCCTCTACCGACGAGATGTCGCGGATGTCATTCAACGAAGCACTTTTGGGCCAACTGCTGTATGATCTGTGCTAGCTGCGGGTATACAGGCCACAATGTGGCTTACTGCTCCAAATTCTTCGTTGGTAGAGATGGAACATCGAGACCTTTAGAAATGTCTAGGTACATACTTCTTCTCTTCGTACAAGCCTTTCCTTGACAGAACGCTGATTCCATGAATAAGAGACTATGCCAGAGAGCGCCGACGACGATTGTATGAAGCGCGAAAAGATTGGGACAGGCCACAAAATTCAATAGACCTTCCCTACGGCTCTCCTCAGCGCCTCAGCACCCAGCCCTCCAATCCTACCCGCTTATCATCGCTCGAATCCACAAAACCCCCTCCCAAATCATTGCAACGTCTCGCATTCGAAGAAGAAGAATCCATCAAGCAAGCCCGCCACGAAGCCGACATGGCCCGCAAAGCTGCAGCACAAGAGCTCGAGCTCAAGCACGAAGTCCGCCTACTGGAAGTCCGCCGGCAGTATGCGGCGGGTTTGCCATTGTCGAGTGCTACGCCTTCATCTGTGCTGTACCCGCCGTATGATCCGAATGGGCCTTTGGAGACACCAGACACATTAATCAGGCCAGACACGGTATTTAGTGGGGAATTGTTACCATTTCATGCTGCAGATGCTGTAGGTAATCAGCGAGGAGGAGATGAGAGTGGAGATATTAAAAGAGAGAGAGAGAGAGAGATCAAGTATGAGGTGATTGACTAGACGTGCTTTGTCGGATGTCCAGAGCGCTGTGAACTTGGCATTATGTTAACAAAATGGTATTACACCACGCATCTATCTATAGTCATGTCGAGCGGTTACACAGGGCAAGTCGCACAAAACTCTTTTCGATCGTCTCATCATCATCATCATCATGAATTCGTAATCGTCTATCATCAGCAACCCCTTACCCAACCCCATCTCACACACTCATCTCCCACGCAATGCCACAACTCTGGCGCAGAACCTCATAGATTCGTAAAAAGTCCTTCAGCATAAAGCCCATACCCAACCCTATTGCACGCCTGCCCATTGTCGCCAACCGTCCACGCGTGCCCGAATCCTGCCGCTCGTCGCCAATGCCATCACAGCACCTCGAATATCATAGCCACGAGCCCGAAAGCGACGGCGATGAAGTGGGAATAAACGCCGAAAAAGCCGTGGTAGCGTCGAGACATTGCGGAATCAGCGTCCGGGGTCTCGTGGGTCGAGAAAAGATGATGGGACGTCGGGGGGGAGAAAAGTAAGTTTGTCGTAGGTGCTGTGCGATGGCCGGGCAGCTGTCTCGACTATGGTGTAAACCGGCGATTGACTTTCGTGTTGGGAAGGTTGAGAGAGAGAGAGAGAGGGAGAGGTGAACGAATTAATGGATTGGTAGGTAGGTACGTCACAGAAGTTTTGGGTTGACCGGGATGAAGTTCGAAGTTCCTGGAGAGAGAATCGGAAGAAGAGGAAGGCATCGCGCGGTCTATCTTATAGCATTTGTCGTACTATGAATAGGAACCACACAGCCTTCTGAGGCATTTTTCGTTCTCGAAAAATCGCTCGCGCCGACATGCCTCAGATCGGTGGCGAACGGCAGGATTCCTAGCTGTTCTGATTCGCGGGACACCACGACATCATGCATAAACGAAAACGAACCACCAAAAATGCAGCATGATCGGCAAACATGATTAGATGTCTTCCATTTGGTGCGCGATATTGAAGACACGATGATAGCACGATTAAGAAGATGATTGTACACGTGCGCCCAAGAATGCTATGGATGCGAAACTCCACGCCCAGATGCAAAATGCCCAATGACCCAAACATGTACAAGTACATACGTACAGTTTAAACTGTATGGAGTGTATCAGAATTTACCTCCTCTCAACTAATAACACATGCATAGCGACATAGGCGATCACAATGAAAGCCCCAGAGAATATGGCGAGACCAATGACATCTTTCCACAAAGCCAGATTGTCAAATCCAAAAGCACTCAAGATAGATGCGCCAGGCACTTCAATGTCGAGACCGTACTTGTGATCGACGAGAGTAAGGAATGTGACTTCGTTGACAATAAGAGCTTCGAAACCGTAGTGGAATATTGAGAGCTGTGACATATTAGCACAGTGTCTTCATTGGGTAGTGAACAAATGGCTTACAGTCTGCAGCCACAGTGCCGTCTTAGGTATCGCATCGTGGTTGAGTAACAAACCTGCGAAGAGCAGGCTGAAAAGCATCACCAGACTGCCAATCAGATTCGCTACACCGCCATCCTTGAAGACAATGCCAATGAACAGGCATATAGCAGCTGCCGCGAGGTTGAAAAGCACCAGTATAAGTATGAACTTGAAAAACTCAGGCCATGCCGGCGTGAGGCCAGTCATGGGGTATACAATTGCTCCCATAATTATCGGAGGTATGAGGCGTAGGGGAATGATGTCGAAGACGACTTTAGCCGCGAAGTAAGATATAGGTGAGTAGTAGCCATTTGCTCTCTCCCTTACAAACAGAAGTCGCTCGGATGAGAAGACCGTAAGGCTTGTCAGGGTGCTGAAGCCGAACAAGGCGAGCACAAAGAAGAAAAGGCCGAGTCTATTCTGGAAGCCTTTAATATCGTCGGTCAATCCGTAAAATAAGAAGCCAGACAGGACGGCAAGGAGGATAGCGATGGCGTAGTGTGTGAGCATTAGCATAGGATTCCGGTAGAGGTTTCGCCAGGTTCTTTGCGATAAGATCGTGAACTGACTGATCCAGCCCACACGTCGGTAGCCTTTCATAGTACCTGATGCAACTCTCGCATAATCAGGCTGACCATTGACCGAGCTGTTTGCATTCAATGCACTGCTGACAGCAGCGTTGATGTCGTCTCGAACTGATCCAGCAACATCTGAGCTGGCATAGCTTGTAACAAGATCATCCAGTCCAGTACCAGTGCCAGAGGCTGCTGGTGGAAGTTGATGTGGATCATCCAAAATTTGCGGACGTACTTGGCCCTGTTGTTTCGACAGCCGGATCAAATCCGCACTGTTTCTGCGGTCACTAGGATCGGACGCCTCATCATCAGTCTTTGGGGTTGAAGGGGATTCAATGCCAGTGGTACTCTTCTTCCGTGTAAAGAGTTTACGATCTTGCTGCTGTTTCAGCGATTGTTTGCGTTTGCTCTTTGGTCTTTGGTTCGATTCGTTGTAGCTCCCGTAGCTGCTGTTGTCCAAGCTCATGTTCGAAGCACTAGCTATAGACTTGATGGCGCGAACGCTACTGTTGACTGTCCGCATACCTTCGCTACCTCCATCGAAACCGACGGGACCATGCTCATCCGTTGGCGTATGTGCTGTCTGAGCATGCATGGTGAGATCCACAAGATAATCCGCGATGTTGAAGCCAGGCGGACACGCGTATCCGATTCGGTCGAAGTAGCTTTGGCAACTGGCATACGGTCCAGAGTAAACGGTCCGTCCTTTTGCAAGAAGCACAAGATGGTCAAAGAGGGCGACGATGTTGGATCGAGGCTGGTGTATGGTGAAAATTATTGTCCTGTTGTAGTTCTTCGCCAGCGTCACTAGACACTCAATAACGTTGAATGCATTGAAGGCATCCAGTCCGCTTGTGGGCTCGTCCAGAAAGAGTATACTAGGGCTCGTGACCAGCTCGCAAGCGATTCCAACCCTACGCTTCTCACCACCAGAAATGCCACGTCCATTACCTTCTTCTGACCCTATGAGCTGGTCTTTGATGGTGCTAATTCCGAGCTGCTTCTCGACTTCGTAAACACGTTGTTCTTTGACCAGAATGCTCATATCTCGAGGTAGTCGAAGCAGAGCACTCGTCATGATAGTTTCATGGACAGTCAACGTTGGCAGCATCGTATCGTCCTGGTCGACGAAACCGACAACGCTTCGATATTCATTATCCATAACCTTTTCTCCATTCACATAAAAATTACCCTCGACAACACCACGCTTATTCTTTCTTGCTAAGATATCGAGGAATGTAGTCTTACCGGCTCCTGATGCACCCATGATAGCCATCAATTGACCAGGTAGAGCAATTCCCTGAACGCCGGACAGAATCTGCTTCCCGTTAAGGTTGTAGGAAATGTCGTCAAATTGTAGTGATGCTGGTTTGTGTTCGGCCATCATCTGGGCCAAATCGTCATCTGAATCGTCTGACAGATAAATGGGTCCATGTTTAAGCTGCCTCCTAGACAAATACCATACCAGCAGGATCACCAATACGACAAATAAGGCGCACCCAGCAATCACACCAGCAATTAATGGCGTGTTGATCTTCTTGACTGGCCTGGCGTAGCCTGGGACGTCTGTCCGGTAAAGGCACTCTCCCCAAGAGCACTTTAAGGTAATAGACTCGTCTCCAAATACGCTCTTGATGAGATTGTTCATTGCTGGTTCCTCGAACTTGCTCCCATCTTTGCTGCTCCCCCCTTCCGTGCTGATCGATGAGAATGAAGCCGGACCTTTGATTTCTTCCGTTAGGAAATCTCCAATATCGATTGATCCCTCTTCTCCACAAAGCATGCGACCTGGAACACAGGCGCATTTGATATGCTCGCATTTATAGCTTGTGGTATTCCTGTCGTATTCATTCTTTGAGCTGTAGATACAAGTATCGAGGGCACAGTAGAAGGACTCCTCTTGACCGACCCAGAATTGGAAGTTGCATGTCTCCTCCTTCGCATTGCAAGAAAAGGTGGCTTGGGGATACCGCTCTTTTAATTGATCCAGAATTTTCCTGTTGGTAATGTCACACATCTGGTGGTTTTCGTTCACCACGACGCCATCCTTGTAACATGTACCGCCATTGTCTTCCGGCATCAACGCGTTACATGCTTCGTTCGTCTTGCATACGTTGCAGTTGATGCCCTCCCAGCCCTCCTCACACTCACACTCTCCTCCGCCTCTTGGGGCTCTGTCACTACCCATGGCCAGGGAGCCACATACCGGCATCGCGCAGTCCTCACCCCCGAAGCCCGGAGGGCATGAGCATTTGCCATTGTATTTGTTGCATGTAGAAAATTGTGCACATTGAAAGGCTTCAAGATTGCAGTTGAAGCAGGGTGGGCAGTCTGGCGGTCGGTCATCGTAAAGGGAGTAAGTGGACTGAAAGAGATCGGACCTTGAGAAATTCTGGAATGCGAATGAAGGCCATCCAAAGGGCAACGTTCCGAGCGCTGCGAGCGCAGTCCGCCGTATGATCATGGTGGAAAACGTATAGTGGAGACGGGTGGCTGGAGCCTGATGAAGCCCCGATAAGGTGGACCTATGCCTCAAAACAGTATTGAGACCATAAAAAGGGATAAGACGAGAGGACAAGTCTTCTCTTGCTTCTCAGAGGTTATGAAAAAAGAAAAAGAAAAGGTGCAGGCGGAATTTGGGTTGCCAAATGGTCATGCGAGTTATTAAAGAAGATCGTATTCGTAGAGTTGCAATCATGCATAGATTTTGACTGCGGGGGGCTTGGCAAGACAAGGGCCGCGAGGGCCGTATTCCGAAAGTAAAGTAGGGTTAGGGTTAGTAGTTGCGATGAGCATCCGACTCAGAAAGAGAGATCTTTTGAAGTCGCAATCACCAATCGAAGTATTCAGGTTTCCGTCTGCAGTGGTCTGCTGGAAGGTCGGCGATTGCCAATGACTACTCACAAGACTGTTCATTAGTTTTTTTGGCATCTAGCACAAGAGCGGCAGTGATGATTATCGACGGGAATGCAGCTCTTGGCACCAGTCCTGGGACGCGAACCAAGTGCAACGATTATTCAGCTCGCGCGAAAACCCGGCGGTTACTCTAGATCTGGTTGGGTTACATTTCTTCCTCGCAGAGAAAACACCGAAAATATCGCTTAGTAGTGAAAGGGATAACGTCGTCTCCCACAGATCCACCTCAAAGGCCGCAGCTCTGAGGAAGGTCATCATGACGATCGCGAAAGTGGCGCCTTTCGCAGTCGAGCAGGTAAGCTTGCAAGCATCTCCTATTATGCATGGTTTTCAGTACATAGTGCTACGTTTCCTCGCGAAGATTCTTTGGAGCGCAAATCGCTTCAGTCAAAACCTGCTCGGTAGGCTACTTCAGTGCCTTGCTTATTTCGTGACACCTCTTGTCTCTTTGTAGTAAGGCTGTCTCAGTAGCTGTCACCGGAGGTCTATTTATTTGCACCATACCATGCCTTTTTGAGACCAGAAAATGTCTTGCTGCTAGTGTTCACTCGGGACCTTATACCTGGAGGCTACGAGCAGGAGCTGACATTCTACAATCCAGTGGATGGACACGCATGAGCCTCACGCCAAATACAACATTGCAGAAACGTGCGCAGCCTCCATATCACTTGACGATCTGAGAGGCCTCTCAGAGGACAAATCGAGCGAGATATGGTCCTCATCGACGAAGCTTACCTATGGCACGATACGCGGTTCAAAGAAATTACGCACAAACCTAGCGAACCTTTATTCCGCCAAAAGGCCATTCCAAGCAGATAATATCTTGATTACCCCTGGGGCAATCGCTGCAAATATGACAGTTTTCTGTGGCCTCATCGGGAAAGGAGACCATGTGATATGTCATTATCCTACCTATCAACAGTTATATGAGGTTCCTAAGAGATTGGGAGCCGAGGTGGACTATTGGAGAGCAGAGGAATCGAAGAAATGGCAACTGGACATTGGAGAGCTGAAAAGTCTCATACGACCAAATACCAGAATGATTATTATCAACAATCCGCACAACCCCTCTGGCGCCATTGTTCCCAAACCTACCCTCGATTTGCTAATTGAAGTTGCTGAGGAGCATGATCTCATAGTCATGGCCGATGAAGTCTACCGGCCCCTTTTCCACTCTGTCTCTCCTGGATCCTCAAGCTTTCCCCCATCACTCCTCTCACTTGGGTACGCAAAGACCATCGCCACAGGCTCACTTTCGAAGGCCTATAGCCTCGCAGGCATACGAGTGGGTTGGATTGCTTCTAGAAGTTCTGAGATCATAGAAGCTTGCGCCCAAGCCAGGGACTATACTACCATTAGTGTGAGTCAGCTTGATGACCAAATTGCCGCATATGCCTTGGACAACAATTGCATACATTCACTACTTTCTAGAAACATCCAGCTCGCGAAGCGGAATCTAGAGATTCTAGAGAGATTCGTGGAAAGTCATAGATGGGCTTGCGAGTGGGTGAAACCTGTAGCCGGGACCACTGCCTTCATCAAGATTTCCCATATGGGATCTCCCGTGAATGATGTTGCTTTTTGCCAAAAGCTGATGGAGGATACGAGTGTGATGCTAGTCCCAGGAAGTAGGTGTTTCGGGGACGGAAAGGATTTCAAGGGCTTTATACGATTTGGTTTTTGTTGCGAAACGGATGTGCTCGAGGAAGGCTTGGAGAAGATGAGATCATTCATGAAGAAGGGTTTTCGCACTGTGCCACTAGCAGATGAAGAGGGCGCATGATATGAGAGCTTCAAGAATTTGTTGTACAAATGAAAACATGTGATTCCGCCAAAAAAAATTGACACCGAAATGAGAGTGCAACTGTAGGGTGCTTCCCTTCAATACAGAGATTCCTGTAAGCAAACGATTCGATAGTTTTACATGTCCTCGATGTATTCTCTTCCGGAGATCGCGTGAGTAATATTTTTGAGAGCGTAGACTTAAAAAGAGGAGAAGCGTGGTTGCTGAGAAGCGGCTAAAACGCGGCACTCTAAAGCAGTAGTACTTTTAGACGTAGGTAGGCAGAACCTGGAGCATGCCCGCCAACAAGGTACTTGTCCAACGGCTCTCGACTGTGACCTCGTGTAGTACTTTCTGCATCTCTCGAAGCACGACTACTAAGACTGTATATTACGACGTATTCGCCCAGAAATACGTGCACCACTGCTTATAACGGCATCGCACCGGCAGGCAAATCGGCCCAGACACACCGATTGGAAGCTTTCACGTTCTCTGATACCCAGCGCCGCGAGCATCTGGACACCTTATATTGAGTGACAACGCAGATCCCAAATGATGTCCGGCGAAGCATGGCTGTACCTTTTGGCGGTACTAATAAATGCCGTGAATCTATTCCTACAAGTTTTCTTCACAATCATGTACAGCGATCTGGAATGGTAAGCAGTATTTCTATTCTACCTCAGGCATGCTGCGATCTGGCTTCATCAAGAATGTTTTACTAAACGTTTTGTCTCTGTAGTGACTACATCAACCCTATCGACCTTTGCAACCGCCTGAATACCTACATCGTGCCCGAAGCGGCAGTACAAGCCTTCCTGACCATCCTCTTTCTCATCAACGGCTACTGGATCGCTCTGGTCCTCAATCTGCCATTACTCGCATACAACGCAAAAAAGTGAGCGTTGTTCGACCGCGGCCAGTAGGAAAATGCTGACAGAAGGCCAGAATATTTGACAATCAGCATCTTCTCGACGCGACGGAGATATTCAGAAAGCTCAACGTCCATAAGAAGGTATAAATATGTCTCCTCTGACCGTCTTCTACCTCTCGTGGCAAGAAAGTGGGCTGACAGCAGACTAGGAATCATTCATCAAGCTCGGCTTCCACCTAATTATGTTCTTCTTCTATCTCTACAGCATGATAGTGGCTTTGATAAGGGACGAATCGCATTGACTCAGAGAGAAGGCACATCGGAGCATGCGGGAAGGCGGCTTGTAGTGGCGGCGGGTCATCTGCAACTGGCACCAACGCATGAAGGTGGTCGCGTGCTCAAAGACTACACATAATTGCAGCTTCCTGAAAGCAAGGTTGATGGTCGAAAGGTGGGATGACGGAGCTCTTGTACAGCAGGAGAATATTGGACTGGTCACAAGATGTGAAAATCTTATTTGTAATGTTGATGGACACCCAGTGTATTCCATCAGAGAGAAATAAACGATGATGCCAATCTCTCGAGCTGGTCTCATCGTACATGCATAAGCTCTGTTCTGCACTTCTCTCGAAGGACTTCCAAAACCTCGGAGCTCAATTAAATGTAAACGTCAAACGAGTCTAGATTCTTCAACAGGCGGCTAAACTCCGGCATCTTGCATTTGCTAGCGTACTGAATTTAGCTACCTCAAGCTTCACTCTAAATCACTAAAGTCTAACATACTTTCATTTTTCAGACTGTCGCTTTTACACTTCTCTCCAACACATAGCTATGGCGCTCCTGGGCGCTGACTATGTCTCCAGCGACGAGGAGTCCCCTCATCCGAGGCAAGAACCGCGGAAGACCACTACAAGCGCCATAGTCGCTGCTCCAGAGGTCTCGTTAGATGTTTGGTCCTACCATTCTCGAGAATTTAGCTATTATTCTAACATCGTGCAGGACCCCATGCGACTCCAGATGATGCTTGCTAAACCCACGGATACCGCCCTCACATATAATGTTCCCTATGCGGACCTCTCACGCCCGTCTCAAGGCCCAATGAATCCGTTCAAAAGCACAGAAGGAAACGCTCTGAAAAGAAAGAACGTGCTTACAGGGTATGCCGAAGAAGCTGCAATCAGTGATGCCACGTTTACAAATCAACACCGTACTTTCCAGTCTCGAGGATATGCGCAGGAGCCTAATGCAAATGGAGCTTTAGTGGGGGATCTAGCAAGCGCAGAAAAATATGGAGGGCGAGACATTGTCCAAATGAAACCTTCAAGAGCAAAGCGGCAAAGGCAGACCAAAGGGAATCCCAGCATAGTGGATGGAGAGGGACGATTTCTGGGACCTTGGGCGAAGTATCAAGAGGAGGTCCAGTACGAGGACGAAGCAGCTCTAGCTGAGGAGGAGCTGGCAAGTGACGAGGAATACGTGGATGAGTCGGTCGCTCCAGTGAACATGGCGCCCATGAATAAGGCTGCTACGGACTACCAGGATGATCATTCGAATCAAGAAACGACGGAGTTTCATGGGACCTCGCTGGTCGATTACCAGGGACGGTCATATATGCATGCTCCGAGGGATATTGACATTGATCTGTACAAGGAACAAGGGCTCGAGAGGACTTTCCATCCGAAGTACGTTCCTCTTCTCCCAGTCTCAGCGCTCATTTCGGCAGTGGTACTAACCGGCTTTTAGGAAGCTCATACATACGTGGAAGCATGGCACAAAGCCTATCAACGCTCTTCGATTCATTCCTTCCACAAATCATCTGCTCCTATCTGCCTCTGCGGATGCCAAGATAAAGATCTTCGACGTTTATCGCGACCGCGAACTCCTTCGAACATACAGCGGCCATACAAAATCCGTATCGGACGTCAACTTCAACCCCACTGGCACACAGTTCATTAGTGGCTCATATGATCGCTTCATGAAAGTCTGGGACACGGAAACTGGCGCCTGTCTCTCCCGGTTCAAGACCGGTGCAGTACCCCACTGCATCAAATTCAACCCCTCATCACCGCACGAATTCTTAGCCGGCATGTCGGACAAGAAGATAGTTCAGTACGACACCCGTTCCGGCGAAATGACCCAAGAATACGACCACCATCTCGGCCCTATCAACACCATTACCTTCGTCGACGAAGACCGCCGCTTCATCACAACCTCTGACGACAAGTCCTTAAGAGCATGGGAACTAAATATACCCGTCCCCATCAAGTTCATCGCTGAACCTCACATGTTCGCCCTCACAGCCGCTGCCCCTCATCCATCCGGGAAATCTGTCTGCTTCCAAAGCGGCGACAATAAGATTGTCGTATACGCTGCTACTGACCGCTTCCGCCAAAATCGTAAGAAGGAGTTCCGTGGCCACAACACAAGTGGGTACGCAATAGATATAGATCTTAGCGCAAATGGCGACTGGGTATCTAGTGGGGATAGTGGAGGTTGGGTGTGCTTTTGGGATTATAAGACTTGCAAGATGCATCACAAGATTCGCGCTGGGGAAGGGGCGATTACGTGTGTGCAGTGGAACAGGCAGACGACGAGTCGGGTGGCCACAGCGGGGTTGGAGGGGGTTATCAAGTATTGGGATTAAGGGACTGGATGCTGATGACGGCCCTGCTTGAATAAACAGACTATCGACGTGTTCCTACTCTCTACAATTATCTGTTCAGTGGCTAAGTGCCTCATTATACTCCCAATTCGCTCTTGGAAGACGCGCATTGGCCAAAAAAGGCTAAGAAAAATAAGTAGACGACACGCGGTTGGAAATGCTGGCCTAGGGTTGGCAAAAAGGGAACATTATGCGGTCTAGGCTCATCCCATCCTACCGCGTATTAGAGACCCTAAGCGTTTGAAGCTCATGTTCGTACTCGTTCGAGTTAACATTCCTGTGATAAGCGAGAGTTGTGACTTTGGAAAAATCCTCACTCCAGAAATACAACGGTTATCGGCCTTTGGGAAAGTATAAAGCTTCACTCAACACATCTGAAACCAGTTCCCAGTGTCTCGTACCATACAAGGTGCTAATTGTTCTAGCTATTGCTAAGCCAGCATCCCACTAAGCACTAGAGCCAAGGAGAGATGGACATCGAATCTTCGGAGTAGCGTCTGTTTCCCTGCTTGTACCCGGACATCAGCGATTCGACCTATCAACATAACGTGTTACCATCTCGAAACACGTGAAACAAAGATGGGAAGGATTTGTGGGCTTCGCCATATCTGGCTTGCTTGAGGGCCTAAGGGATACCGCATCGGAACCTCTGGCACACTGTTATGTGAGGTTTTTACTAATATTGATATAGAAGCCGACGTAGATTTGAACCCACTTCACTCAAGAAAACAAGCACGGGGGGCTAAAATCTCAGATATCAAAAGACTCCCCCAACAGCCTCTATGTCTGGAACGATCCTTGAGGGTATTAAGCCTTTACAAACTTAGATAATTAGTGAGGGTGTTGGGTTACAGAAACCGGGGGAGGTTGCTTTCGAATGGTCGGTACCTGATGGTGGTTTCCTGTTTGATCTAACCCAACCCGGTGTTAGGCGCCTTCGAGAAATGGTCATTTGTTGAGCTGAAGTAGCTGATGAGAAATTGTGCGCCTATTTTGAAATATGAACGAAAAAGATCGCAACGTTTTCCAATCTTGGACAAAGATTTACTGAGATGTCGATCGAGCATGTCTTGGTTGTCCTGCTGATACTTCCTGCATTCCTTCAGTCAGGTGATTCGGTCATAACACGTTGTTCCTAGAAGCAACATTGATGTACTCTACCTTAACAACATAAAGAGTTCCAATCAATGTGACCCATCTAGTAGCGGATTGTTTCAAACTATGACCTCTCAACTCCGAGCTTGCGTCTTCAAAGGCAACTCTTTTTGCTTGCCAACAATAATGATCAGATCTTTAGTACGCAATTTATGCCGACGGAGTATCTCAACAGCATACCCCGCTCTATCACTGTCGAGAGAAGCATAGGCGGACCCAATGCTACGTGAAGTTTGATTTGTATGCAATCAACTTATGTAATAAGCACTCACATTGAGGGTTTGCGAGTAGCAGCAGTAACACTTAATGGATTGGAACCGGGTCTACATTCGTCACGTAAAAAAGGTCCGGTCAAACATAAAACGGCGCAGAGCATTCGAGTATCAACAACAATCTTGTTCTTCGCCTAACCCAAGCGCAGACGCTACTGCATAACATTCAGCCTTATCAAATTTATGCTTTTCTTACATTCGTGTTACCGCAAGTTCGTGCCGGCTGTTGTCATGTCTCTCCATCAACAGGAACTCGGCTTTGCAGTATGATGGCTCATAGAATACTAAGGCTTACTCCACATGTTTGAGTGTTGTTCGCAGTACAAACTTGATCAAATTCGGCAACTATGGCAAGCTCAGGTTCAAGCTGGGCGGCGCCTTCGCTTGCCCGCTATAGGCCCGCTATTCTAGCTTTGACAGCACTTGCTGCAGGATGTACCATTTACTATATTCATGAGCAGATATGGTCTTCATCGACAGCACCAAAAGCCTCGCTGCAACGCTCAAATGCGCGTAGGCGACGGCATCATCAACGTCCACCCAGAAGATCAAGCAGTAGTAGTTCCAATTATCTAGCTCCTGGGCTTACTGAGAGATCGAGATATGTACCGGATGTTGCCTGGGGCACCGTACCCGTGTCTCTGGACTTCCTTGCAGATGCGGCTTTCGACCACGAGACATTTGGGGATCACTTATATAACTCTTCGACTGACGATAGGGTCGGCATTGTTACTCCATTATGTCGTCGTATGCCTTTCGAGCAGGATATTCAAGAAGCCGCTGCCAGTGATGAGGAAGCATCGACAATCCGAAGAGAGCTAGAAGAGGCTTTCCTGTGTTTCTACTTCTGGAAGCATATCCCACCGAGTCCTATTACAGACGAACAGCGGGGCTCGATCATTTCTCAACTCGGAGAAAATGGCGGCTTCTCAGCTGAGATCATTACCACAGCGTTGCAATGGCACCAAGCCGGGATACTTACAGAACGCATTGAATGGTGGGAGCGGCTTGTTGAAGACAGACGCCGAGATCGTTTTGGTGAAGGGCAGCCCCACCAACAGGATCCCATCCACGGCGACTTAGCTTCGACAATGCAAGCTCTTGAAGGACGGGAGACGGTGGCAGACGTTGACAGCGAGCACTCCTGGCGTGAGGAAAGTGGGACCAATGACGGCCAAGATGACAGCAAAGAAGGTCAAAACCTCGGTAACCTGCTCTGGCGCATAGCCGAGGAGCAAGCACGTAAAGAAAGCTACGTCCATCGCGGAGTCACCTGCAACAGCTGTAATGCCATGCCCATCAAAGGCATACGGTATCGTTGCTCCAATTGTGTGGACTTTGACTTGTGCGAACAATGCGAAGCTATGCAAATACACTCAAAGACCCACCTCTTTTATAAAGTCCGAATTCCAGCACCTTTCCTTGGCAATTCGAGGCAACCCCAATCTGTTTGGTATCCTGGCAGGCCAACCACCGTGACGTATAGCATTCCTAAAGAGGTTATGGAGATGATCAAGAGGGACACTGGGTATCAAGCTGTGGAAGTTGAGGCTCTCTGGGAGCAATTCAGATGTCTGGCAGCGACTGAATGGGATGACGACCCTTGTGAATATAATCTAGCAATCGACAGAAGAACCTTTGACAAATGCTTCGTACCAAACACTTCGATGCGCTCTCCACCCCCAAATCTGATTTACGACCGCGCCTTTTCTTTCTATGATGTGGACAACGATGGTTTGATCGGGTTCCGAGAATTCATCAATGGACGTGCAGCTCTTACTAGGAACAAACCTAACGAACGCTGGAAGCGAGTCTTTAGAGGCTACGATATTAACAATGACGGCTTTGTTGATCGTAGAGACTTCCTGCGGATGTTCAGAGCCTACTATGCGCTTACTAAAGAGCTCACGCTGGATGTTATCAATGGACTAGAAGACGACGTCTCCGAAAATGGAGCAAGGGATATCGTCCTCGGCAGCCAGCCCATCAGCTCGGCATTCTCTGGCGCCATTCCACCGGGTGAGCGCTTAAGAACGGACGAGGGCAAAAGGCGAGACGAGCACGGGGATTATCAGATATGCGACGAAATTGGGGGGGCTGTTGATGATAGAGACCATGAGGTGGCGAATCTCGATGAAGTACTTGCTGATTCCACCGAAGCAGCCAGATTTGGGCACGTCCAACGGAAAGGAATCATTGGGCCATGGGTTGGAGATGTTATCAAGAATGACAAATGGCCTCCTGGGGCCATTTCACGCGACGACCTCCAAAAGGTGTTCCCGCACTTGGAGGAGCTAAAAGACGTGATTAGCGTTGAAGATCAAGATGCTGTTCGACGCGTGGCTCATGAAAGGGTCGCAAGAGAGCATCAAGAACGCCAATTTGTCCGACGAATCGCCGTTCGCAACAGGAAACAGAGGCAGTCTTTCTATCTCGATGGTGGGGATGCTGCTAAGGAAGAGAAACAATCAGAGTCTGAAGATGAAGGCACCGCTACTTCACTACGCCAAATCGACAAGTCACGAAGGGACGATCTCGTACGTATCTTGGGATCCAGCAAAGCCGGCGAGTTCCGGATGCGTTTGATTGACTGCATCAAAGCTATGGATTGGCCTCTAGAGTCTGCAGAGAAATTGATGAATGATGTCTTTGAGATGATCTTTAATGAGTGGGGCGGTAAAGAAATCGCCGAGGATTTGTCTGGATATGGTTCACTTCAGCACGATGCGAGTGAATTTGTTGTAACATTTGATTCGCTCGTCAGCCACATTAGCGACGCGATCAAAGTTCCGGGCCCTCAAGAATCGGCAGACGAGCAACGCAAATCTCTTCCGTCGTCGTCGTCACGTCGGTCGCGCTCATCATCAAAGGTACGCTTTCGAGACGACGTAGGTACCGACGACGGGCACGAATCTCGATCCAGAGCAACATCAATATCGTCACGTAGTATTCCCGTCAATGAACGCTGGGGCGGCTTTATACCTGAGCCTGAGAAAGACGTTGGTCGGGAGGTGCTCTACCAGGTCACACAGGAAGCACTCAATGAGCTGCTTGATCCTGTTTTCAGATTGAGAGAAGATCTAGCGCTTGCGGCGGTTCGTACGAAGCGCATGAGGGAGCAGCATAGGGCAGAAATTCTCGCATCTGTGAAGGACCCTTGGACGATGAAAAAGTGTCTGAATATCTACCAGAAGCGGTGGCGTCTCAAACAACAAAGCCGACAAAAAGGCTATCTAGGTACCCAAGAGATCGAAGAGACATTCGGCGCTGACGAACTACTCTCCTTTATGTCACGAACAGAAGCAGGCGAACTCGACAGTCAAACTGGGGAACAATGTTCTCGCTGCAAGGTCTCGGGTGTAGAGTCTTGGATCTGGGCCGGCCAGTTTTGTGAAAAATGCCGCAAACCCTCTGCAGAGGCAGTAGAGCTTACGGCGGCCGAATTTGGGAAGCCGCGAGTTGTTTGTGCTAGTTGTGGCGAAGCAGTGTTAACTCCTGGCATGTATTGCGGGAATTGTGGTACTCCTTCAAAGGAGATCACTGATGAAATCGAAAAATTGTGGAAGATCCTGCGTGGAAGTCATGAAGGTTCAGAACGAGAAGTGATCCAAGATGGAAGGGAGCTCAAATCTACGCCCAACGAAGAACACGAACCACTCTTCCTTCCGCTCGAAGATCTCCATAGCTCCGTCGCCGCGTTCAATCAGGCTAATCCCCCGGCTCTGGAAGAGACGATCGCCCAGAAGCCTCTAGAGGACCTCCTCGCAGAATCAGGCTACGCTGCCACCTCTCCCGGCAATACTTCCAGCGCCCAATCACCACGACCAGATCCAACTCTCCCACAGCATAGACCGAACGAAAGCCAAGGAATTGACCCTAATCTCCAACTAGACGGAACCAGCGATATTGCAACCTCGGTATCGGCTTCTTCTCAGCACAGTTTTCATACAACTCAAACACGGATTCCGACTGTCAATTCAGGAGAACCTCCCAAACTTCCAATCCCAGACCCAACACTACCCCAAAATCGACCCAATAGTCTCAGGACATCTTCAGCCAAATCCAACACGAATCCTCCCACCTCGACCTCCACTGCCGAACCTACACCCAAAGTGACCATGAGCGGCGTCTCGTTCAATAACTTCCCTGGCCAAGACCAGAAATCTAACGAGACTGATGATGGTCCAGTAGAACTCAACACGTTAAGGTATTATGCTGCGCTGGATATGATCGAGGCGGAGGACAAAGAACGCGGCGGACCGGGGAGATTGAGCTTTCCTGAATGGGAAGACATTATGAAGGGAGAAAAGGGGCAAGCGCTAGGATTCCTGGGAAGCTGGATTGAGATCGCCAGCTTTTAAGATGGTCGAGATTGGAGAATGTGTAACAGACGGTTGACAGCGGCAGTGTACAGCATCATATAGATGTGCGAGGCCGCTTTCTAGGTCGCAGTAAATGAGTCGATGAAACCATCTTGAGTACGCGCCGTCTCACAACTGCATACGTAATAAATCGGACAAGGGCCCACAGTCTCCCCTTTTGACCCTCTTATATGTTTCCAACCAGCGGTCACTACTCATATTCTCCAAGTCTCTCCTCTGAGTTCCGTCGATGCCCCCTTTCAACCCTGACTCAAGTTTCTTCTTTGGAATCTGCAAGATAGAGTAGACCCGGAGAGGAGCATTACCTACTGTATATGTGCACGATGCAGCGAATCTGGGAGCAGGATTTATGTTTTCAATAGTGTGCATAGTCAGAGGACGTCAAGGGTATCTGTGAAATGAATTTATCGGCAGCGTGACTTGTAATTGCCAATAACGATGTTCATATTATGATCCACTGGAGGTAAGGGCTCTAACCACCTGTAATGGATGTCCATGAGTATCACGCGTCTCTACCTCTTCATCGTCCAGCCAAAGATCTTCGTCTTCGCTTTCACCATTTAGCCGCTTCCATATTCCCTCCCACAGCCCTTTCTTATGCACCATAGCCAGCACCATGACCACCGGCAGATGCCAGACACTTGCCCAGAACAAGCCCCTAGCACTTCCCTTGTGTCCCTCTTTTCTCCAGAACCTCCACGCCTCTTTGACCATCCATGCATTGACAATGCTGCTTGTGACCAAGAACCCTTGATCCGTAATCTGAAACCACCACAGGCCAGCACAGATCGGAAAGCAGAGTATCGCATATCGAAGCGCCACTCGGCCGTTCATCTTAGCGTTCGTCCACGCAAGCATACGGTATCCGGCATTCTTGTACTCCTCCCGAATAGGCCAGCTCAAGGAATTGAAGTGTGGAAATTGCCAGGCAAAGAGTAATCCTGCGAGAAGCCATCCGCCAATGCTTCCTTCACTGAATAAAAGTTCTCGCCATTCTCCACTTCCTGTAGCACTTTGTCCTGCTGCGGCCGCCCAGCCCATCAATGGAGGAATACCGCCAACTATAGCTCCGGCCCACGTATTTAGAACGGAAATCCGTTTCATAGGCGTGTAGATTCCAGCGTATAGCACGATGTTCAATCCTCCCAGGAAGGCTACCGTAGGGTTGACGCCGAACCACAAGCTCCCTATCCCTAAAGCTCCAGCGGCCCCTGCGAATATCAAAGCTCCTTTCTTGCCTATGAGGCCACGAACGAGGGGTCGATTGCGTGTCCGGCTCATTTGTGCATCGTACTTGGGCTCCAATAGCATGTTCAAAGCATTTGCAGAAGCACAACAGAGTGCAGTACCAGAAGTGAGAAAGATGAGAGTCAAAGCCGACAGGGAGGGAGATGCGGTGGTCGATGGTAGGAGAAGCGCGGGGACAGGGTAGAGCGAGTATGCGGTCGCTGTTGTTAAGACGATCAGGAAGGAGAGACGTGGTTTCGAGAGGGAGAGGCAGGTCGTGAGTAGTCGACGAAGAGATGTGGCGGGCATGGTTGAGGATAAAGTAGAGAGGCGAGAGGACGCATCGAGAGGAAGAGGAGCTTCTGTATGGATCTCATCTTTTATACGTCTTCTTCTTCGATGCGGAAGTTCTGAGGAGCCATTCGAGGCCTCAGGAAGGGGTTGACTCGGCGAATTAGTTCCCAAAGTCGTGGTAGATACATCTTCTGGTATTGGTGGGCGCGTGGCCATAGCTACTTCGTATTGCGGGGTCGTCGACTGCCCTGGAGCCTTGGAGATTTCAAGGCTACCATTGGCAGAGAAATACTCTCTTCGTAGCAACTTTCCAAGCTTGGGATTGGCAGCAATGGCTTCATTGTATGATAGGGAGACGCTGAAAGGGCGCCTGATCGTCCTTGTTCTTTTAAGGCGTAGTAGGCATCTTGCACATATCTGATCAATCTCAAACAGGCGGGGCCTGAACACTTTGGCTCGCAATGACATGCCACCAATATGTACAATTCTTCTATCTCGTCTGCCCAAAGACATCATTTCTGAGGGCGGCGATCCAGGTATGGAGCTAGTGTATTGAAACGCCGGAGCCAACCCCCCATCATTGTTTCCCATTCTCTTCTAGTCGAAGACCGCTTAACCTCAAAATCAACTGAAGGAAAGATGGCATGCCATACTGACTGTGCGCATATTGCCCGGTGTTAGATGGTCAAAGCTGCTGTTTCCCGTTGTAGGTGGTGGTGCTCCATATGTGAGTCACTCTCTTAAGCAGCACCCCACTTGGGTGGTGGTGGGCCTAATAAATCCATATGCGTGTATTTGAGCAATATTCAACAACGACGCTAAGTATTCACTTCCTTATTTCAATTTCTGTCACATTTCTGTGGTTTTTCTTCATCCTCTCATATTCCATCGACGCCTCCAAATTCCTCATATCCACCGGTCTCTGTCCATGATATTCTCCTCAGTCCGCATACAGTCCAGGAAGCTACAACAATGGAAGGGCGGAAATCTATAGAGTCATCTCACAGTCGCCATGCAAGCCGAGCTCGCGAGAGCATTTCGATAAAGAATGCTCAACGTCTACCGCAGGACATGGTATGCGACCCATGGCCAGTCACGAAATTCGGGTACAGAAAAGACGCCGTTTGGGAAGCAGCCCAAGTATTAGTTCGAGCGCGCAACGCCGAACTCATCAAAGCTTGCAGCAATGTGATCATTCTTCTACCAGCAAGTGGCGAAGTTCCTGGTGTCCAAGGAGGTTCACTTGAAAGACCTCTTTACAGCCTCCGCCCGCCAAATATGGAACCGTTCAAGATCCATCTATGGCAGATCCCCGCGGTGAATACTTGGAATAGAATAACGTGGTCGTGGAACATTGCCCAAGGAAAGATCATGGTGCGTCGAGGCCAGAAGTCCGAACCACTCACCCATCTCCTCAAGACCCTTGGAGTCTCTAAAGGCGAGGCAAAGATGAGCGATCTGTGCAACCACTTCCGATGTTGGAGGTCCCTCAACACCGCTGGTGAATGGCTCAATGAGTTTCCTAAGCATCTCCGCGAGTTGGTCTACCGAAGATGGTGGTCCTTCAATGGCTTTCATTTTCTAAAGCTTCCTCCCGAGCTAAGGGAAATAATCCTGACTTTCGCCGTTGCACCTATCGCCATACCATTTGCGAGGAGATGGCCTTCAAAACGGTATATTCAACTGAAAAAGCTGGATATGCGTCTCTCTCTCGTCAGTAAGCAACTCAATCGTGAGGTGATTGCAACCTTAATAGCTCATACCAAATTCTACTTTCACAATATTGAACAATTCTTGAAGTTCTTCCGGCACACAGATGATGTGTCACGGGCCATCTATCGACCTCTTCGAGGGTTTCGGTACTTGGAATTGGATCTAGGTCTAGATAGCTTACATAGTCTATTTGGTGTAAGCTTCGGCCTCAATGTGTTCCACCCACGAGTCATATCCTACGAGCGGCGTCTCGCTCTTGACCCTGGTATATTCTTCAACGACAAACCCCCCCTTTGTCACAAAATATGCATCAGAATTCCGCGCGTCTTTCAGCAAAAGCCTCGCGCTGACCACACTTGCTGCCAAAAGGTGCATAATCTGGCGTTGTGGGCCGGTGCACGGGCACGACTCCGTAACATTGCTGTGGTTGAACTGGTCGGTCACATCGATGAAACACAGAAAAAGGAGTGGCTAGCCGAACATGCCCTCGAACGGAAGGGGGTTATACCGGAAGCAAAGGATTTTGCAGGGTGGCAAAGGGGGATTTGGACTCAATGGTGAGATCGCGTTTCATTCTTTTTCCTCGAGGTGACGGCCACTTTCTCTGCTTGGTCTCGATGATTTGGTACTATATCTCCGTTGTGTGTTCGGGGTGCCACCAGTGCAGCCTGTTGCTTTGCGCAATTTGCTAACAGGGCTATAGCAGCCAGTCGGAATGCGAATGCAACCCAAAATGCAACACATGGGGACTCTAGTCATGATCCCAGTCAATCCCGCCCCAAACATCCCAACGCGAGCTCAAACTCTTTCGCAACGCTTATAATTGAAAGCTCTGAATCTCTTCGACTCATGTACCCGTGATATCCCGTATTCTCTCGCACCCAAGATCCTATCCTATTACGGCAGCAGTTGGCAATGTGACTCTTGAATCGCGTGGCATGGTTGATGTTCGATCGTGTCTGCGAACGCAGAGCGGATGTTGCAAGTGGTACGGTGTTTGATAATTTATGGTCAGGAGCCTCCGCTTCGTGGTGCAGACAAGCTTTTGGATCCAACATAAATGCAAATATGACATCTCACCACTCATTCGCCGCTGCAAAACCCATGGTCAGCCAGCCGAGCTTGCTCTAGGAAGCGAGTTGATATTGGGTACGAAGTGATTATGCAGCTTGGCCTCGACGTGTTTGGCGACAATGGAACTCCTAATACCTTCTGCTGTTCTTATTTGCCCATTGCGCCCTACTTGAGCCAGGACCGGCGAGATTCCTCAAAATTGCGTGGTTGTTGTCACCCTACACACCATTTTTCTGGTCAAACACCGCCCTTTCATTGGCCAGCACCGTTAATGAAGTAGAAGATAGTGCCAACACGACGGCTCAACCCTACAAAGTCAAGGCGACAAAAGCCCATGCGTTCAGAACCTCATACTCCATCATAAAATCCAGAATCGCTTGCATTGCATGGGGTATCATATCTCTCCCTATATACACTTTCCGAAAAACAAAGAAGCGTACGCATTACCGTTTCCGTGCCCTTTAGGCATTCTTGCCTGCCCATTTGAGGCAAACACTCTCTCAAGACTGGCAGTGCCTAGCCAACACCCTCACATTATCCACAAACCCTCTGATTAGATCCTCATACTGGCTGACCTGCCCACTCATCAAAAGCTGGCCCTGTCTGCGGACTTCTTCAGAAGAGACTTCGATTTCGAGTTCATGCTCCTTTTCTGTTTTGGACGTTGCCTATGATCATTTCACGTCAGCCCCGACTAAGCCAAAAAGAATGTTTCAATGTACCTCGGCAGGGGTAACCTGCGTCAAATCAATCTGATATGCCAAATGCTTGTAACTCATGCGATCCTTATTCCGATCAGCCTGCTTTCCGTCCCGCGTTTGAGGCTCCACTAAGTCTGTCATTTCTCCCTTGTAGTCCATTTCCACATTCACACTAATGCGCCAATCGAACACTGTCCTCGGGCTGTAGATGTCAATATCTGCCACACGTGCTTTGATGATCTTTGCGAGCACTCTGCCAGTCTTCTGATCGGTCGTGATGCGCACCTTTGACTTGTTAGCATGGCGAGGATTGATACTGAGACCAGATGCTATGGACTGCGGGAGGGCCAAAGCGCCGGCTTGCGTAAGCTCGTAGAAGGTGTCGGTTTCCTTGGTGTGTTTGTAGTCCATGGGGATGCGCGATTTACGGTTGGAGGATGCTGGGGCTCGGATTTGGGATTGACGGACTGCTTCGTTCAGGAACTGATTGAGAGCTTTATGTTGAACCTTTTCGGCGCGTAGTATTAGCATGGTTCTCGAAATGGGGCCGACGGCGAAGGGCCTACCTCGGTCATTGAGCTCTTGAAGGCGATCCGTATGTTTGGATCTGAGTGACTGACAACACACTCGTTCATTACAGGCAAGCGGAGTCGGTCATTGGTGTTTTTGTCAATCAGTTGACCAATCTTGGCTTCAATCTCCAGGACGGCTCCTCCACCGGTGCCACCACCCGCAGGACCAACTCCGACATCATCTCTCTGAACGACGTTTTGGAACAGCCAATCCGATATAATCCTGACTAGCTCCTCCGCAGGTATGATGTTGAGGAAGCTGGGCTCCCAAGCTCCCAGCGGACCAGCGTCCACAAGAGTTGGCTGTGCCACAGGTACATGTACACCATTAGCCTGGTTCGAGTGGCCGTTATCTCCTTGCATTCCGTTTGGCTGACCGATTGCTTGTACTGGCGCCAATGCGTTCGGTGCTTGCCTTGGGGCCGGCCGCTTCGGATTGCCATTCGGAGGGCGATTATGTCTAGGAACAGACTGAGCCCAGATGGGAATTTCCTTCCAGCGGCTAGGCTTCTGCTTCTTCTCTAGGTCTGGTTTAGGATCTGATTTAGGATCCGGTGCACTTGTCGATTGATTGGCGTCGCTACTCTCGACAGAGACTGGTATTGGGTTGTTCGGCGACTCTCCCAGACGAGGCTTCTTCTTGGCTGGCTGAGACGGGTTCGGAGTTTTTTTTGTCGGTAAGACAATTTCTTCCAGATCTATGGGTCGCTTAATGTCGTCGTCGGCTGGAATTTGGTCGTGAGCCCTTTTCTTAGCCCGTATCAATGTTGAGCCAACTGGAGCCAAGGTTTCTTCTACCTTAGCAGACGGTGACATCTTGGCGTTGGACGATAACTGAGGAACCGAAGGAGGATTCGCCTGATATGGTGCGGAAGATGTATGATTGCGCGGTATGTAATCGAACGATGTACTCTTACTTTCTGCATTGAGTGTTGAAGGATTTACGGGTTGTGAGTGGCGATTGACTCTTTCAGGCGGCTCATTTGTTGGTACTGCATTAAGCAAACCATTTACTCCGATAGAAGACATTCGGGATTGTGTTGATTGTGTTCGACTCATTGTTGGCTCACGTGCGCTTGCCAAGTCCGGCGAATTCACTTCTTTGCGCTTAGCAGACATGGCTTGTCCGTTCCAAGTACCAGCTTCAGATGAAAGCATTTCTGATGAATTCATGCTCGGTAGACTTGGCAGTCTTGTCTTAGGGCTGACACTTAGACTTCTTTCTCGTTCACGCAAATTGATAGGTTCGTGACTCATTGACTGTGAGTGCCGAATACCATGACTTTGTGGTGATCCAGCTGTGGCTGGAGAAGGCGACGCAGCTTGCGGCTGACCATAGGTCCCTCCAGAGAGGGGTTGCTCACGATTATAGCTTCCCGGGGACTCACGACGGAGATTGAAGTTGGACCTTGGGAACGTTGAGGGGGGTCCTAGAGGTGTACTCGGTTGGCTCACGTACTGTGGACCCGTCTGCGACTGGGATAGGGTCCTTAATTGGGTATGTGATGCCTGTGGTGAATCTCGAAAATAGCTTGGGGGCTGCTGCGCCGAATTTGGGGTAGGTATTGAGTGAGACGAGCTTGGGCGTCCGAGATTGGAGTAGCCATGTGCACTACCTGGTGTACTTGTGGTGGGAGTTTGGCTGAGTGGCGTCGAAGGACCAAACGAACGGTTGGCGGGTGCGCCTGAAGACGGATAGTTCTCGCGCTGGGAATATTGAGGACCATGCACCGGACTCTGGCTTGGAATCTGTGGAGGAAAGTATTGCCCACTGTTCAAGGCCGAAGGAGGCATTTGTTGGTATGGTGACCGTACAGCGCTGTGCGAAGCCCCGTTTGCCCAATAGTCACTGTGTCCTGGCGTTTGCAGAGGTGATGGTTGTGGAGGCCTTCCATCCCGGCGTTCCTGATAAGTTTGGGTTTGAGCTTCATGAGGGATCGGATTTCCAGCTGGACGGGGTCTATAATCTTGATTTATCGAGCCTGGAGCGGATCGCTTTCGAGGAGGAGATGCATCATCCGCGTCAATTATCGACCTGATGTCCATAGCTGTCGAGAGAGCTTATTCCTCCCCGTCCCGTTATGCCTTGATATGCCTTCTAGGCTCCAGCGGTACCAGCTCAGACGGTATTCTTCCACGGTACCAAAGCTTCAGGTCTTCCACAAATTATATCGAACTTTTGACTGGGGCCGGAATCGTAGCACATCCAACGATTATCTGTATCGCTCCCTAATTTTATTTTGTGCAGATCCTTGTGGAGAGGAAACTGGGTCCCTATTTGGTGACGGCAGTCGCTACGTCAAGAACGCTTTAGCAAGGAGCGTACATCCAAGGAGCCAGCTCCTTGTAGCCTTTGTAGTATCGTTGCCCCTAACCGCTATTATTCTTTCAGTCCTCAATTGTACATTCCGAGAGAGGGTCGTGTGCGCTTCGCGCGGAGTGGTGGTTAAGTATTTGGAAAACAAGCCTCATGTATCATGGGAAAGTATCAAGCCTAAGAATTTCTCAGAGAGTATGCCTCATCTCCATGCTTGCTACAAAGCGATGTCTGCAGCTTCTGGTCAAAAATGGAGATTCATCGCCATTGGCGATACTATCAGAGCTGACGAAAATGGACTAGTGTCTTGGCGCCAAGCCAGGATGCGGCGAGTTGACGTGTAGCATCTTGCCTGATCCCCCATCTATGCTTCCACCAGCAAAACTCCCCCAGAGAAACTGTACTTCACTGGCATCTCACCTTTGACCCACTCAACCGCCTTACTTTGAACCCCCATTTTGCCTACAACCTTTGCCATCTAGCCAACTTTGTCTGCATTCGTATACCCCATAAGCTCGACTCCCACGCTGTTCGTCGGGTCAATCGCCATCCTCGCATGAAACTTCAAATTATCAATAAATAAGTCTTGCATCATTATCATGGTGGGGCTGACGTCAGCGGCCGGTGTGGTGGGGTTCTTGTCCGAGCCAGATGCTGAGCTTCAGATCTTCGCGCTGAGGAAATTGAATGAAGAGATTGACTCACTATGGACGGAAGTCGTTGGCTCCGTGGGCGAGGTCGAGGCCTTGTACGAAGATACTCAGTTTCCAGAGCGGGAACTGGCTGCTCTCGTCGCGGCAAAAGTCTACTATAACCTTCAGGAATACAATGAGAGCATGGTATTTGCCCTCGGTGCTGGCAAGCTATTCGACCTAGACCACGAGGGTGAATTTGAGGATACTATCATCTCGAAATGCGTTGATACCTACATTGCTCTCTCCGACACGGCCCTTTCAAATGATACAAACCAGCCTCCAGCTCAGCTCAACACCGCCTTCCCCTCGACTACGAATGGCGCCTCAAGTACATCAGCAAGTCTCGCATCCCCTACCATGCCATTCTCACAGGCAACCCTCCCATCGAAATCCCTTCTTTCACGACAAGACAGTACAAACACGTTCGATCCGGCGGGCGCTCCTGCTCCTACGACTGCTCTACCTCCGTCACTAGCACATCAACGAGGGATTCAGAGACCCTTGCAAGCGGTAATAGACCAGTTGTTTGAACGTTGTTTTCGGGAAAAACGTTATCGCCAAGTGGTCGGAATCGCGGTAGAAGCACGCAAGTTTGATGTCATTCGGCGGGCTATACTCCGTGCGAGCGACGATGAGAAGAGGAACAAGCCGGCCAAAGATAGCATTGGAGAGGCTGAAGAGTTATTGGAGTACCTACTGGGTATCTGTATGGACGTAGTTCAGGAGCGCGGATTGCGCCAGGAGGTAGGAATCTCCCCTTTCCTTCGTCAGATTTATGGGTGTGTACACAGGCTAACGAGGACTTTTCAATTAAGCTACTACGTCTCATCCTCGGTCTATTGCGGGATGTTCCCTATCCTGATGTCTTTTCGATAGCCAAATGCATTGTCTATTTGAATGAGCACTCGATGGCATCGAAGCTACTAGCAGATTTAGTTGAGACTGGCGGGCCACGTCGTCTAGCTGAAGCCTACCAGATTGCCTTCGACCTGTACGACAACAGCTCTCAGGAATTTTTGAAGAAAGTTAGGGAAGGCCTTCCGAAGCGACCAGAACCTACAGCTACTCAGCCTACAGATGGCGTAGATAGGATGGACGAAGACAAAGCCGATAATGCTCAAGAAACTGACAGACTCCTGTCAGAGTCGGACGGCAATGCCGCTGCTCCAAGTTCTTCGCTGGACAGTTCTGCGGAAAAGCCCCAGCAAATTAGTCAGGAGGCGGAGAAAGCGTTTGACTCGATACGGGAGATTCTATCAGGAACAAAAACCATTCAATTGAATCTCGAATTCCTCTACCGAAACAACCATGCAGATGTTGCCATACTCAACAAGCTTAAAGATAGTCTAGAAGCTCGGAATTCGATTTTCCATACCGCAGTTACCTTGTCGTGTGGGTTTATGAACGCTGGCACTATGAACGCCAACTTCTTCCGCGATAATCTGGACTGGCTCGGTAAAGCGGTCAATTGGTCAAAGTTCACCGCCACTGCTGCGTTGGGAGTTATACATCGCGGTGACCTTGGCAATGGGCAGACACTGTTGAAGCCATACCTGCCGAAGGATACTGTCGAGGGTGCAAACACTGGCTCCGTCTACAGTCAGGGAGGTTCACTTTATGCCATGGGTCTAATCTACGCTAATCACGAGACTTTTGCGTTGGAACTCATCCGCGACCACTTCAAGAACGCTACAGAGGAAGTCGTGCAACATGGTGGTGCCCTAGGCTTAGGCGTTGCTGGCATGGCTACAGGTGATGAGGGCATCTACGACGACCTTAAAGGTGTCTTGTACACGGACTCGGCTCTAAACGGTGAGGCTGTAGGTATCGCAATGGGCTTGATAATGTTGGGTACTGGCAATATCAAGGCCCTCGAGGATATGATCCAATATGCCCATGATACACAACACGAGAAGATTGTCCGTGGCCTCGGTCTTGGAATGGCACTCATCATGTACGGCCGGCAAGAGGGGGCTGATGAGTTGGTGAATGGACTTTTGGACGACCCCGATCCAATCCTTCGATATGGAGGCATTCAGACTCTCGCGCTTGCTTATTGTGGCACTGGTAGCAATAAGGCTGTTCGAAAGCTCCTTCACGTGGCAGTCAGCGATGTCAGTGATGATGTGCGGAGATATGCAGTCATGAGTCTAGGCTTCATTCTCTTCAGGAAGCCCAAGAGCGTGCCCCGTATGGTCGAGCTGCTATCAGAGTCATACAATCCACACGTCCGATACGGTGCAGCAATGGCACTAGGTATATCTTGCGCAGGTACTGGTCTGGACGAAGCCATCGACCTGCTGGAGCCGATGATCAAGGACCCAACTGACTTCGTGCGTCAAGGAGCACTCATTGCCCTTTCTATGATCATGGTACAACAAAACGAGGCCATGAACCCCAAGGTCGGCACTATTCGAAAGACACTGCAAAAAGCCATCGGCGACCGACATGAAGATGCCATGACCAAGTTCGGTAGTGCTATCTCCTTGGGTATTATTGATGCTGGTGGCCGCAATTGCACGATAAGCCTCCAGACTCAGACGGGTAATTTGAACATGGCTGGTATTGTCGGAATGGCAGTGTTCACTCAATATTGGTACTGGTTCCCTCTAACACACTTCCTGTCCCTGAGCTTTACCCCCACGTCAGTTATCGGGCTTGACAAGGACCTTGAGGTTCCTAGCTTCAAGTTCCATAGCGCGACTCGACCCAGTCTGTTCGACTATCCTCCAGAGCAAGAAACCAAGACAGAGGATGCTCCAGAGAAAGTTAAGACCGCAGTGCTCTCGACAACCGCCCAAGCGAAGCGTAGAGCGCAGAAGAAAGAAAAGCAGCAGAGACGCGAGAGCATGGACATCGACCAGACCCCTACTGCGCCAAAGGCAGACGCTGGGGACAAGATGGACACTGACGAGCCCGCTG
Organism: Pseudevernia furfuracea; assembly: GCA_022315425.1. Classification (NCBI taxonomy): domain Eukaryota; kingdom Fungi; phylum Ascomycota; class Lecanoromycetes; order Lecanorales; family Parmeliaceae; genus Pseudevernia; species Pseudevernia furfuracea. Next base: position 769,235 of record JAIUPT010000042.1, read on the forward strand.
TCAAGACCGAAGGTGATGGCGAGAAGAAGGATGAGGAAGAAACCAAGGAACCCGACAGGCCTGAAGGCTTGAAAAAGAAGATGGAAAAGGAAAAGGTCGGCTATGACCTCGAGAATATGTCGCGAGTATTACCGGCACAGCTCAAGTTCGTCAGCTTCCCAGATGAACGCTATGAGCCCGTGAAAGAGCCGACCGGTGGCGTGATACTGCTGAATGACATCAAGCCTTCAGAGCCAAAGACACTCTTGGAGATGAAAAAAGCTAAGAAGCCCGCTCAGCCGGCTGCCACACCAGGAACATTGCAAGATCAAGTGGATGCTGCGATGGCTCAAGGGGAGGCGACCAGGGAAGCAACCGGTGCAGCTGAGGCAGCTGGGGTTTTGACTGCGCTTGATGAGGGCGGTGAAGGGGACGAGGATGCGGAGGTGCCACATGAATTCGATTACCATTCTGACAATGAGTGAGCATGGCGAGAATTAGGAAGCCCTCCTGACCGCCATTTTCTTGTCTTATTACCTTATATCACCCAGGTGCCGATGGCTTAGGGCCTGACTAGATACACGGGTGTGTTGTACCATAGCAATAATCACAGAAGCATTAGCAATACCCCATACTATTGAATAATACCTTGGGTCTCTTGCCTCTTGGAATACAGACATTTGGCGTGAGATATTATCAGAAAAGGCGTTCACACATTCATCATACTTTCATAAAGCCTCAGACTTTCCCACGCCAGTCCTCTGTGCTGACTTGGCCATCTTACTTCATCTGCATCTGCAGCTTTTCCAATGTTTCTTCAGTACGTACTACCTCGAGCCCCTGCTTCCATCAACAAGCTACCCGAAGATGAGGACGCCTGCGCTTTAATAAATGGCCGAAGAGTCGGTGAGAAAAGATGCGTAGTTTAAATCTAAGGTAGATAGGAAGTTCACCTCAAGACCCACTACGGAAGCTTTGTTCTATAATTGACCTCAGACTTGAGACCGTCCTCTGTCCATGCTAGAGTTTTTTTGCACATATGGACAGGTCCACTCCCGCTACCTCCGTTGCCCCTGGGCTGGCTAGTCGGACATCAAGAGAGACTCTTGCGAAAAACGGCCGCACTAGTAGGCGAATGAGATGCTCTGTTCTCCTCTGGAAACATCACCACGGATCCCATGTCCCTCTGGCTCATCATCGACTTTTATTTGCGGTATGATGGGGGTTGATCTTCGAACGCAACCATCTTAGCGAGGGTCTTCACAACCGCATGTTCCACGAAAACCCTAACGGACCGTTTGTTCGTTGAGGGCTGATCGAACCGGAAATTGAGCTCACCAACAAGCGCCAAAGATGGGTATAGATATTGAAGGTATCTAGACTCATAGAAAACAAGACAGACTGATACATAACGCAAGCTCGACAACAGCCATCATGTGGGGGTTGAAGCATCTGCTTCCTTCTCCGGCAAAGCCAAGGATACCAGTCGTGGCATTGGAAGAATTTCCTGGTATTGTACTGATCCCATTGCCGGTTATGCTCTCCTTGGATGCTGTGTCCGCAGGGCCAAACCCAAACATGATGACTGAGCCCAGACCTCCGATATCACTGCTACCACCGATGGCCAGCTGCCCTTCTGCATCTAGAGAGGTTACTTCTCCAGCCGTCATTGGTACCGAAAAAGTTGAAGCGCCGGAGCCATGGACGGCGACATAGAGCCCTGAGCTGCCGAATACCAGACTAAGGGTCGTACCGGAGATAGTCACCGCCAGGCCTCCAGCAGTTAGTGTGTTCCCATCTATGACGACAGCGTTGGGCACGGCGCTTGGCGCAGATGTAGGAAATGCAAAGGTCTGACTGCCAATTACCAAACTCGATGATGCTAGTGACACAACGGTACCGGAAAAGCTGGCAGCAGGCCCATTGGCTACGAGGGTCATCCCGTCAAAAGCAACAGCACCGCTCTCAAGCCGCGTAAACGTTTGGCCCGCGAATGTGATAATTTCAGTGGCCATGAAATTTGGTGGAGATGTTGGAAATGCAATTGTCTGGCTGTCTACGATAAGGCCAGACGAGGCCAAAGACATAACAGTGCCGGACGCTGTAGTTGGAGGCCCGTTTACCGAAATTATGTTTCCGTTCACAAGGATAGTGCCATGACTTAGTGGTGTGAATGTCTGACCTGCAGCGGTGAGAACACCGTTTGCGCTTCCAGTGGGAAGAAGTACGGTCTCAGATCCCACTATTATTTGAGAGCTATCGAGAGATACAGAGACGCCTTGTACTGTGACTGCGGGACCGTTGGCCCGGAAAGTGGTGCCTGCTACGGCGAAGCCACCGCTTGGAAGAGCGGTAAGTGTCTGGCGACCAATCTCAAGAATCGAAGGATTTGGTACTGGTTGAATAAAGTCATTACTACCTGAATTTTCAAGGTTTGGCCCGGCTGAAGAGTCAGGACTATTCTGCTCGGTGTCAGGCTGAAGAGGTGGATCCGCAACCGAAGTCTCTGGTTCTGGTGCATTGTCTTGTTTGCCATCCGTCGCGGGTCCACTATTTTTGGGCGGATCCACCGTACCAGGAAGGTCAGGTGGAACATTACCACTGTTAGATGGGTCTACTGCTATCGGACCTTTTCCGAGCTGAGTTTGCGCTGGGGGAGCTTCTGTCGATGGACTTGGCATTGCCGGCGTCAGCACTGGTCCAGCCTGATTCGCCGGAGTCGGCGAAGGTACAAGAGCGGAAGCCGGCACAAGACTTCGAGGAGGGTCGAAGGCAAATTGACTATGGCAGTTTTTCCACGAAGGTTCGAGGTTCTGAAGTGCGGGTGGTGGTGCGATGATGGGAGCGTATCCGGGACGAGCTGGAAGACTGAAGCCGACCTGGTTTGCCGACTCCTGTGCGTCGAGCACTGACTGTGGTGGACACGGAAGATTGCTCAAATTAAAGGGCTTGGGCTGTTCGCCGAAAGGACCAGCAAATATACCAGGCGCATAGTCCGAAGTGGAGAGACTTCCAGGTGCAAAAGATAACGTGATAGAGGTGTGTTTAGGCTGTACTCTGATTCAGCTAGGGGATTCGTCACATAATGGTATCAAGGAGACGAACTCCAATCTGACCACAGCGATTTGAAGCGCTGATATCATGATAGGCGACATAGATCGAGGGAGAGGTGCTTCATTTGGATCAGCTATGTATTTCATTGAAAGTAGGGAAGGGAGTTAAATTACACATACTAAGTGAAGCCGTCCGGGCCTACGGTAGTCGAAATAGTATCGTTACGAGAAGAGACTACAGCTGGAGATGAAATTGCAACTGAGTCCGAACTTGTGGAATTGATCAAGCAAGCTGTGTTGGCTCCTGGTACTGGCCAATACCACACATCAACCAACGAGAAATACACTGTACACATCCCACAACACGGGGCACTATTTCCCAAGTAAGGGTTCAGTTGGGGAACTTGCTGCCTAGTCCAGGTAGTGTATACGGTTGTGGCAGCAGTGTAAGTGGAAGTCGTCCAGAACCAGGAATTGGAGATATCAGTGTTCAGAACCGCTTCCGTGGTGGGCCCATCTATGGCAGACAGCTTCTCTACTACCGTCTCGAAAGGAAAGGTCAGCCCCGGTGGAGGCGTCGGCCCAGCGCATGGCACCAAGTCGCCAAGGTCGTCAGAGCCGTAGTAGGTAGTGGCATTGCTGCTCGTCGTATTTAAAGGAAATGCGCTGTCTGAGGATAGAAGCCTTGACGGTAAGGCGTCTCTGGAAAGCAGCTGTGTCGTGCGCGAACTTTGGTTGACCAGTGATGATCTGAACGTAGTAGTGGTGAGCGTTTGATACGGCCAGTCAAAAAAAAATGGATGAGAGCAAGCCAAGGAGCAACGAAAATCCCAACGAAACACACTAGGAGAACGCTCACCACGGACCGCTTGTATAGATAAATAGATTAGTAGGAAAATGGAGTAATCGAGTAGTAAGAACATGTTCGAAAAGGGTTGCTCACGACAATGCAGGCTTCGACTGTCCTTGAAGACTGTATGTAATTCACATTAACGATAGAGAATCGTTAGAAGAAATTCATCGAATGTTGCGACGGAGCTTTAGCTGATAAGAAGCCCAGACGTAGAGGCTTGAGGTGCAAAGTATTTTACGGAGCTGAACTCATCAAGAAAGAGATTGGCTGCAACGCCCCTAACTCCTGAAGAACCTTATGGAATACGGTCTATGGAGCACCTATCACACCCATTTGATCCAAATTTGTGCAGGTGGCTGTGTGGGTAGAATACCGAGGGTTGCTAAAATATCTACCAAGCCCCGAGAGTGCCATAAAATGACTGGCGCGCAAGGAGTAGGCCGTCTCACACGGAGATACGCCAACCGGACGTAGTATTCAGATTCGAGTCGCCGGTTTGAACCCAAGAATAAAGCCCTGCTTGACCGCATAGTCTTGTTAAGGTCACAATGGCCGTAGTGCAAGGCCGGAACGTTTAATAGATGGCCTTGCGAATGATCCATTATCATTGACTGAAGTCATTTCTTTTGTTTTCTCCATAATCTGGGGCCCAAATTTTGTCGATCGAGGGGGCTTTGTTGTCGGGCTGGGGATGAGATGTGCAGTGTCTTCTCGCATAGTCCACAGCCCAACCGTAGCTTGAAATCTGTACACCTTATACCAGTATGCAGAGAAAGATCAATGAGTCAGATGCCTCAGCTCAGCTTCGTGAAGCAGACGCACTCTTCCCTGATACTGTACCCTCTGAGGGGCTTTCATGCATCGTAGCCCATTTCCTTTTCAGATTCGGACGGCGACTTCCCACAACCAGGTTATATGAACAAGCGTTCGGCATAGAGAGCTACTGAACGGTAGACAGTGCACTATTTCCAATGTGATGTCCGTAGCAAGCAATTTCAAGTTCGGAAGCTGGGACGACGGGTCGAGAATGCTTCAACAAGCGCTTAATGAAGTTCGATGGCCGCCCTTACAAACTCCACTTGTGACCAGCGTGGATTGCCATCCTTGAACTCCTACCTCGAATTTTCCGTGAAATGTATGTGCCCTGGTTTTAGCCAGCTCTTACAATTCAAGAGTCTCGTAACTAATTTTCTTTTCACAAAGCGCTCAACTTTCTTGATGTTGCTGGCGTTGAGAATTCTCATTGGGTTAGATCCTTTGAGGCTGTTAGGGTTAGGGTTACAATTTGTAAATTATCCCCATGTTGACAGCGGCCCTCGGGCCTCTGTTCATGATTTTGCTATTGGAAAGAAATACGTGTATTCGGATGAACTTGGCTCAAGGAATACAATGCTTGCAGGTGGAAGCAAGACATTCTCCACATTGTCCGTATCGAGCCCGCCGGAGACGTCTCCGCCAATGTAATCATTCAGCTTTCGTCCATGACACACCCCAATGCATCAAATTTGCTTCTGATGAACAAAAGGTAGATCAACAACCGACATAAATTCACTCTCTCCCCATCCTATCATCTACACCAAACCATAGAGTTAGCAACCCAATTTCGCGGAAATGGCAACGCTTTCACCTCAAGACATCAGAACACTGGAACACACCCGGCAGCGCCTTGCCCAGTTAACAAGCTCCCTTGCCTCTTTGCAACAACAGATCCACACCATAGAACCTCTCCCACCATGGTAAGCGGGTAGTCCTCACGATGACCTATAACCCTGTTGTTTTCGCTTTCGTCCCTTTATGAAGCTATGGAACATAATAATAGCTAACAGTATCCAGGTCCTCTCTTCACTCGCTCTCCCACATAATAGCCCAGAACCTCGCCTCTGTCTCCGCCCACCTCACCACCCACGCCCCGCTCCTCTCTTCCCTGGTCGCTTACCCTTTGCCATTGTATCCCGGCCGAGAACAGGAGCCCGTTCTAAATCAACTACTACGCAAGAAACTCGAGCCACATGTTGAAGATTGGGTTGAAGAAGGCCGTCTAGCTGGAGAGGAGGTGGTTAAAGAGGATGGTGGTAGGGGAAGGGACGAGATCACAGAATTATGGGAATGGGCGGGTATAGCGGCGAATGAGCAAGCGAGGAAGCATGAGTGGGGTGGAGATTATACTGCTGAGGAGATTGAAGGTGGAATTGAGAATGTAATTACGGGGTTGAGGGACGAGGAGAGTGACGAGGAAGAGGGTGAGAAGGCAGACCAGGAAGACGCTCGGTCGGCGGAGGTGGAGGGTCACGAAAACAAGGAGCCTGAAGATGGAGATGCAAAACCACTGTCAATGAACGATATTCTGCGGTTTTTGGTGAAAGGGGAAGAGCCAAAGAAGTGATGCCAAGGAGACGCTTTACCACTCCACTATCATACTAACAACTTTCGATCTTGGGAGTCAAGACGGCGACTGGCACCTTTTTGACGGCATGGCTGCATAGAAATGGATATACACAAGGCGTTAGAGAGAGACATGAGACTTCTGAGGAACCTCGACGACATTGCATGTGGACGAGATATGATCATTATTGAAATATGGAACCTTTGACGGAGGAAAATGAGACGATCAGGGCTATTTTCGAGGAAAATACTCTATTGACTACTCCCGTTACAATCGCTATCGAGTTTCTTTCTGTTACTTTCAAGACCCCCTCCCCCCCCGGCTTTGCCTGGCTTCCACATCTTCTGCTCGAAACTGTTGCCCATTTTTCCCATGTGTCAACATCCTTCTTGTCTCTACCGACACAGCTGAGAATCGCCACCTCTTCTCCGACCAGATTAACCTCTCCCTTCTACTCGTCTCCCGCCAAATACACCACGAAGCGCGGCTGCTTCCCTTCCAAAGCAACACCTTCATCTTCACAAAGACCTACGGCAGCTCCGTTATCTCCGCTATCAAATTACTACAGAAACTGTTGGATTGGCAACGTGAAGCGCTGAGGAGTGTGGAGATCGCTGTCATGGGCAGGGAGATAGCAGAAGGCTGGAGAAGAGAAGTGGGGTGGGAAGCCGTTGTGCACTTACTATGTTCGAGCAAGGTTGAAGTCAGAGTCAGGATTCAAGGAGATGTATGGATCGGAGGTGGGGCAGGGGGTACTGCTGACTGGTTGCCCTATGGAGGGAATTTGGGACCGGTTGCGGGCATTGGATGGGTAGCATTAAGGGGGATAGCGGTACCGGCGAATTCGGAGTGGGGAGACGTGAGGCCTGTTGTTGAAGCTGGGAGAGGGGGATGGATGCATAAGCTGTTGTTGCAGGCGGGGGTGCCGGAAAGTGTGAGATTGGACTTCTGCTGGAGCTGAGCAATTGAAGATGAGCATGTCCAGGGCAATGGTGGGTGGGGGTCATGTAGGATGAGATGAAACTTTTGATTATGACAGCGGCTGGCTAGCTATCCTCTGCGGCGCGTCGTGGGTCCCTTCCCTTTCGTCGAGGCTCCGGTGCTGGAGCCCATGGCGATATCCGCTGGTTTCTGGCCAATCTCTCCTGCATGCGACGCTGTTGCTGGACTATTCCAATAGTATACCTGTGTGTTGTTAAAATTTTCTTCCTCGCACGCATCCCTTTAGGTCGGAGACCACTGTCATGGAAACCTACCATCTGAGCAGCCAAAACTACATTGAGCACGAAGCCTCCAACGAACCCATAAAGAATCAACCTATCATCCACTTCCTGCAACGTCGTATAAATCCTCGTCAAACTTCCAAAGAGGTAGTTGAAAACCTGCATCACAAACGCATGTTAGCTCCCACCCCCAATAAACCCATAAACACCAGCCCTCTCAACCATGACTCACCATAAAAGCGCTCAACTGCCCGGTGCCCCCTTCACTGTAGATCGTCCAGACCTGCGGCAACTTCGACATTACCCCCAACAACCCCGCTCCCATTTGTACATATGTCAATGTCTGCATATCGATCACGCCCTCATTAAACAGCGAATAACCCGCCGAAGCCAGAGCAGCTACAAAGACCGCCGCCAACGCCGTTTTGCCCGTGTAGCGCAGCACCAACAGACTGATGACGACGTTTTGCGCAGCGATCATCGCCGATTCCCCGTACGTATTGAACGGGAATCCATTGCGCGCGCTATAGGCCAAGGTGGTCAAGAGCGCGGAAGTCTCGAGGGCGTAGGAGAGGAATGAGATTCCCGCCCCGGATTGCGAGGAAAGGAGTTTGATGATCTGAGGGACCTTGACGACGGAGGAGCCGGCGACCGTAGCGATCCCGAGGGCTTTGGAGACTGCGAGCTTCAGGCATTGTGTGGAAGTGAGGTCGATGTCGAGGACGAGGTTTTTGTAGCAGTCGGGGCCGATGAGGGAGATACCGAAGTCGCGGATGGGGGCGGGGATGGAGTGAGTGAGGGGTTGGAGGGTGCTGCGGAGGGCGTCCATTGTTGTGAGATGCGTGGGAGGCTGGCAAGCGGTATGAGCTTGGGTACTCGTATCGAACCTCAAAGGTCGGAGAAAATGGATAGGGTCCGTCAGCCCTACGGCGCAAAGACAGGTATCACCACATGTACGTAGGCCGCCTCGGCCCTTTTTCAAGAGGCAAGAAAAGCCACAGGCTAAGGCGGCTTGCTTCACGCTCAATATAAGACGCCTTGTTGGAAGTTTGAATAAACATCTTCGGTTTTTCAAATCACTCCTTCTTGTATCCTAAACGGGGGTCTCCATACACATATCGTATCTCCTTTACAGTTTCATTCCTAAAGCCTTGTGCACCCTCAATGCCTGTCTGATGCTAAGATCCAGCATAATCTCCTCGCTGCCACCAGGGATTGCGTAAGCTCGGACGTCACGGTATAATCTCTCGACCTTAGCACCTTGTCCACCACGGCTGTAGCTGAGCCCACCAAATATCTGACTGGCCTCCCTAGCACAGAACTCAAAGGTCACCGTGGCCTGGGCTTTCAAACCCGCAATAGCACCACCAAGCTTCAACATGGCCTCGGTATCTTGCATGACGTTACACTGGTAAATCAGGTTCTCCATCCAATTGTAAGAGGCTTCGATCTGGCGAGCCATGTGTGCAAGCTTGAGGCGGATGACGGGGTGGTCGATGAGCTTCTTGCCGAAAGTGCGGCGCTTGTGAGCGTACTTGACGGACTCTTCGTAGCAGACGCGGGAGAAACGAATGCATTGAATAATTATGCCTATCCGCTCGTGGTTGAAGTTTGTCATGATGACTAGAAAAGAGCGTCAACATTGTCAATGTAGAAATGAGACAATACGATCCTACCTTTAAATCCTTGGTTCTCTTTGCTTAGCAGATTCTCCACAGGTACTTTTACGTCCTCGAAGGTCACATATGTGGTTCCACTAGCCCATACACCTTGGCAGTCCATCTTTCTTGTGCTGACACCACCGTGCTCGCGTTCAATAAGCAGTGCTGAGACACCGTTCATACCTTCACCACCAGTTCGGACAGCAGTTGTGAAGTAATCGCACCATACACCGTTGGTAATCCACTTTTTCTCGCCATTGACGATGTAGTGCTTGCCATCTTCAGTAAGCTTAGCTTCGCAAGTCAGGTTTGCAACATCACTTCCAGCATCTGGCTCGGTAATAGCCAGACATATTCTCTTGTCCCCGTTCAAGATACCGGGTAATATCCGATCGACCAGAGGCTTCTTGCCGAACTTGACCAATGGAGGGCATCCGATGCCAAAACCCCCGATCAAGTTCCATACGAGACCACCGCTGCCTGCTCTCGATATCTCGTCCGTCAAAATCATTTCGTGGAAGAGGTCCCAGTCTTCAGGCTTCACGCTCTTTACTCGGTGATCGGTGAATTGAGTAGGATACTTGTGTAGGCCCATTAGACCGGCCAGGTAGCCACGTTCGCCCATCTGCTTGTAGATCTTGTCTGGCACTTTCTTGGCTTCATCCCATTCCGTGACATAAGGTTCAATCTCGTTGTCAACCCATTCGCGTATTTCAGCGCGGAGAGTAGCGTGGGTCTCGTTGAAGTATGGAGAGTGATACTAGAATTACGAATTAGCCATGGAGACGCTTTCATACACAGGATCATTCATACACTTTGATACCACGATGGATCCGCATAGGGTATCATAGCCCCATACTGATCCATTGACTCTTTTACCTCCTCCGCATCTTTCCCTGGGACTGGAGCCACAGCTCCGGACTCCGCTTGTGGTTTCACCTTCTCCTTGGCCTCGATCTTCTTCTCGGCAGGTGGCGGGGTTGCAGGTGGAGTCGGAGGGGCGGCTTCTTTCTTCTTGCTGTCTAAGGAACCGACCAGTAATTGGCCTTTATATTTTTTGAGTATGCTCTCGTTATGATATTTCCAGAATTGCTTCGAGGCATCCTTGCCGGCTACCCGCTGGAGGACTGGGCCATGATGGGTCAACGACAGCCCACTCTGCGGGCAATCGCTAGAGATGCTTACTTTTCTGGCCTCCCGGATGTTCTTCTTGGAACTTAGTCAAGTCGTACGCGTCATCGTCAACAATGACCCTATAAAGAGCAATGTCAGAATGCGAGCGAAAGAAACAATGTGTTCAATGCTAACCAGAGGTCGTCTTTGGTTTTGTGGCTAGCAACCTCATCTTTAGAAAAGGTCTTGGACATTGTGAGGGGTGAAGGAAAGGAGTGTATAGTGAGTGTATGTAGGCGATTGAGGGTAGGGAGAGAGGAAGAGAAGGAATGCCTCTCAGTAAGATGCGGATAGTGATGGTGGAGACAAAGACGACGAGGAGATGCCTCGGCCGGAAGTAATCACAGATTCACCGAAGCCAAAAGGCAATAATCTCCGCCATGTGGATCCGGTTGACTTGTTTTGAGTCCTTCTGCATCGGAAAGTTTGGAATTGAGGATGACCTGATTGGTGAGAATAAGTATGAGAAGTAGTGAGATTGCCCCTCGTGACTTGCGAAGTTGCGCCGCAGACTGTGAATTGTGCCTCGGCTCAGATTAACTTAATTAATACCCTACTGCGGGCTGGGGTTCATGTCGTCAATCATTCGCGTCATCTATCATTCTCTACCAAGGTCTAGAGTGCACGTGAACGTAATAACATTTTCCATTTCCTTGCATCTATTTCCAGCCTGGAGACCAAATTGCTTCCAACATCATCCAACATGGCCGCTCCTGTCCAAATCACCAAAGCCTCGGAGCTGCATACCAACACCGGACAGACGGAAGGAATGATCAGACAGGGTGCAATCATTGACAAGTCGGACAACCTCAGCGCATCTGGTCAATCCCCTTGCAAAGCCCTCATCACGAGAACGTAGGCTCAGACTTGCAGTCATGATCGCCAAACCCCATTCCTTCTCCGCCATCCATCATCATGGGCCTCAAGATACAGTTGTTTACTGCGTGCGTGGGCGAGGGGCAGTGGTTTCAGAAGGAGGGAAGAAGAAACAAGTGTTGGAAAAGGGGGACTTCGCCTTGATACCGGCTCATGCCGAGCATCAGGAAATCAACGACGGAGATGAAGAAGTAGAATGGATCATAACAAGGAGTGGGCGAGTTCCTGTCGTTGAGAATCTGGAGGGTTGGGGTAAGAGTTAAGAGCGGGCACATGGTTTTATACATCCTAAGGCATGTGTCTCGTTGCCTCTAGAGTAGCTTTGTCTACCAAATGCCTTGATGTTGATTGAGACAAGCTTTCGCCCATTGCTGTCTCCATACCAAATCCCAAGGTTTGTCTAGCCGTGTGAAAAATGAGAGGATGAGGCTGATTTACAAAAAGTGCGTTTTTATACGGGAAATTTGAGGAATGAATCCCGGAACTAGCTTGAATGTTCTGGACAGTAACCACCGATGACCCATTTCTCCCACATCTTCCTTTGGGGATAAGTCACAAAGTGGCCGTTGTCCCCCAAATCGTCTGCGCTGAGCGCATATGAACCGTTTGAACATGTGCAGAAAGGTAGTGAAGCTGGTGTGTCGGGCGATAAAGCAAGCTCATTCGCGTCAGGACCGTGGTCGGTGTCAGCATTACTGCTCTCGTCTGAATCATCGTCACTATCAGCATCGAAGTCGGCATCGCTCAGATGGGCAGGGAAATCGTCTTCCTCGTCACTATCGCTTGATCCGAAGGCTATATCATCAGGAACCTCCATACTGTCCTTCCATGAATCATCGAAATGATTTGAGTAGTCAATTCGACGGAGACTGACCCAGTCCAGCTGTTCCATCTCCGTACGAAGCACTTGTAGAACGTCTTTCCACATGCTGTCCTCCTTGAGGAGTACATCGCGTAGACGCAAGCCCCTAAGCGTTTTGCTATGTCGTCTAGCGAGCCAAATAATCTCCCTTGCTTCCAGACGACAAGCTTGAATGCCAAAGGCACGAAGCTTGTCCCATTTGATATCGTGGAAGATGTCTTCGAGATTCAGATCGAGCGGCGTACGGGAAGGAAACCCGATATGCACAGCCTGTAGGTTCTTCGCCGCCGAAAATACGGCGCGGAAAAGGCCGGAGAGCTCTTGAACCCGGGTATTTAGATCTGCGCCATCCTCAAAATGTAGTTCAAGACAAGTGAGACCAGACGCAAGTAGAGAGAACGTTTGGGGAATGTTCCTCTGGATAGCTAACATGCTCTGTGGGCTCATCATGGGCCCTGAGAATTTACTGAAGGATGATTGTGTCGACGTTAGAGCTTCAGCGACAGTTTTCGTGGCATGATAGCATGCTGGCGACCATCTCAAGTCTACCACGGGTTGTCCAGAAGGAGCGGCATCTGACCCATCACGCTCCAACAATTTGAGCAAACGCTGATCGGCTTCGTCCGTCAAGCGAAGGATTTGTACATGCTGAAGTGTTGTGAATGCCGTCATTGCTTTCTTTAGGATGCGGACGTCTTCACCGGATCGTAGTATTTTTGTTTGATCTTTCTCTCTCGCTCGTAGGCTCGCAGCATGCAAGGGGTCGAAAGAGTCGGCGGGCCTTGTGGAACGTATAAATTCACCAACCGGCAATCTGCCTTCGGTATTTGTCAGCTCACTCACCATTTGATTGGCTGAGTGACTTACTGTTGCCGTAAAAGAGAGGAACCATATAGCTAAACTTCCGTGTGTGCTGTGTAAGATGACCATTGCTGCAAATGTCGTCCAATCTTCGAAATCCCCGTGAGGAGAACCGAAGAGTGACCCTAGCGAATTGATAGGGGATCCCCAGCTCTGCAAACCTTTGACACGTAAGTCTGACGTTTGCAATGTCTTGCGCTTGAGAGGGCGAAGGCGGGCTTGGGAGTCGGAAGCTTTCCACGGAGAGATATTCTCTCCGATCAACGCCGACGCATCTTTGAGACTCTGACTCGATGTTGTCAAGGATTGCACTAAGAACTTCATTCGAGAGCTTTTGAATGTTCGCCATTGAAAGAACCATAAGATCGGGGTTATAAAGGAGTAATAGAAACAGAGCAGACGTCAACCATTTTCTGCAGATGGTACTGTGGAGGCGGGGACGGAGTCTGAGAAAAAGCGTCTCGAAGATCAAAGCAAAGGGACAGTAATAGGATGTCAGACGACATCATGCCAACACACGGAGCAGAAGGAAGACGCAAAGTGGAGGAACAGCGCTACATGATGAATAGGTCGAAATGCGGAATGAGCGAATCATGGCTGTTCTTCCCCTCAAAATCAAGTCACATGATCAAAATCCGACCACCGGAACTACCCTTCCCGCTGCAACTATTGGCATGACGCCTGTCAGGCGCTGTTCGTACGGGAGACGGTCTGGATCGGACAGCTTGTAGGTCGTGCAGGCCCTGCAGATTAAGCCCGGAAATTGCATGGCGCTTCCGCATGTACGCAACTACAAATGGAGAGCGTTCCTCCAACATTATTTTTGGTGCAACAGGGCGACTTCGCCAGCAGCCTCCAAGCAGAATTGAAGGCTATATATAGCTGAACACGGAGAGAACCAAGTATGTTGAGGTGTGCTCTTGAAGAAAGATCATTGGCAGTTGTGATACAATGCGTCTAGCCATAATTGATCTAGCGGATAACTCTGGCGCTTTCAGCAAGGATTTTTGTAGCATTCCCCAGGGCATCAAGTTTAGACAAGCTTGCGACTTCTGAGCAAGTCCGAAGAGTTGGACTTGAATGGCTCGCTGCACTTGTTCATTGATTGGACAACCTGCGGTCTCACTGCAGCATCCCCACATTACTGCAGAATGCAGGGGGGCCAGCTAGCCTAGGTTGCGGCATTAGACTGTTACTGCTTGCAAATGCTTTCAATTTGATCGGATTTGCTTGCTGTTGCCGCCAGGTCTGTCAAAAGTTGTGGCAGATTTTTCGTGTATTCTGCGTCTGATATCTGTACTGCTGATCTTGCCTTGGAACTTTTCGTTTGCCTGATCCCGGCTGTCACCATCGGCCTCCCCAGCATCGAGCACATCAACCTCAAAAACTTCTAAAGCAGGCCAACCCTTTTCTCCCCTTTTATTGTTTACCACTTGTCCTCCGCCCCTGGTTTCCGCGGAGAGGACAAGCGCCGTAATCGTTTTGTCGGTGATTGTGGGTCCACAAGCATCAAAAATCTCCACGTATTTGATGGTCAGTCCGGATTTGAGCGTATTGTGGACTTCTCTGCCGTGGGGGGATGTGCTCTCGACACGCTGGGTTTTGTCCAATACATGGCTCAGTGAGACAAGTCCCAAGACTCCAAGCAGGAACTCCTGGACGGCGAGCTGACGCTCTCGGAAGTCTTCTAATTCCTCTTTAAAAGTTTTGTTCTTAAGAAGTTCATCGCCAGTGATTCCAATTGTCAAACACGCTCCCTGAATGGATATCGGATCAAGGAGAAGGGCTGTCATTGTAAGGAGCAGCTTGTGACCAGCATGAAGATGGTCAAAGGTACCTCCTACCGCAATGGAACGATGATAACATGGACTCTCCTGTAAAGCGTTTCGCAGCGAGCTCTGGCGAATGGTAAGGCCCCCTGGCAGCCTCTCAATCTCAATGTTACTGCGCATAGCCTCGTCTGGGGATCCTCTCCTCATTCCAAGGAAGTCCTGAAGCAGATCTTCCGCCGGCTCGCTCTCCAAGGAGCATAAGCGCTGCCATGCTCGGTCACTTCGTGCCAAAGTCTGCAAATCACCGAATGAATGATGGCGTTGAGAAGCCTCGGCACAGGCGGTTTGGTGCTGGTCGACTACGCCTCTATAAAAGATGATCAGACGGGCATCAACATCATTGTCGTATTGTAGATCAATGGAATTCTCCGTGCAGATTATGCAGATCAGTCTATACATTAGTCCCAAAAGTTTTTGTACTTTTGCGTATTGAAGGATCGGCTCATCTTCGTAAGCAATGGCAACATCCAAAACTACATTGGATGATTCGGCAGAGGCACTTGATGCTGTCTGCAGTAATTGACTCAGACCTGGTCCATATGCCACCCTTAATGTGTTGAGCGATATCTCGGATGGTGGACGAGGAAGTAATAGTATCCACAGTGGGCTGGACTTATGACCGTCAGCCATGTCAAGATAGGGCTATAGACAATGGTAGTTCAATGGAAACTGCAACTTCAGGCAGAAGCCGGAAAAAATTTCTTGCATTAGAAGTGGTTCAAGTTGATGATATGGAAACAGACGAGGCAAGATCTCGTCTTTCGCGCTAAACGCGCTTGCACTTCATCGATCTTGAAGTGAAGATGAGGAGCGAAGCAAAGCTTTTCTCTGATCATCCGTAGTTGAAGCAAAGCCATACTCATCGGATGGAATTTCAATTGAGCCGGTTCCTGCAGTAGCAGCGTAATGTCACTCCCCTGCCAGGAGTATTCCACGTCTGCGCAACCTGATAACATGACAGGGCTGGCTGGTGGATCATATCAAAGTAGGAACCTTTCGTCCCATAAGACACAAAAGATACTTACAAGGTAATAGCAAATCAAGGCTCCAGTATGGCAGCCAATGATAGCGCGTCTGTTTCGTCGCCTAGCACGCTGACCTCAGAGAGTGCAGGTTCATCAGGTCAGTCGAAGATAGCTTATGCGGTCAAAAATCAGCAGCATTGACCGTTTCTCTAGGCTTCGATACTCCTCGTCGAGCACAACCATATGGCCGACAACTAGAAGAGCTTCATATACCACCAAACACAGCCTCGTCACAGTCAACACCAAAAGATTTGCCGAGGCAGCATTCATATCACTCGTCACATGAATTTGCGGGGGGTCCAGCTCCTGGGATCAATGTTCAACAAGCCACGCCTCAAGGATCTCACTACGCGAACTCTCCAGGTGGTGCATCACTCCCAGGCTCTCTTCAACCAGGCCGTCCAGGTGCCTCAGCGTCCATTACTGCGCCTTCTACTGTACCAACATTACCTCAACTCCAGAATCCCGCCCAAAAGCAACCTCACTCCTCACGACCTTCAACGACCAGCCAATCACACAGCTATTCTCGGTCCAGTCCAGCTGGTATGGATCAGACAAAATACGCCCCTTTTGTCAATATCCCTGAGAGTTCCAAATACGCATCACCGCCTAGCCACAGATACACGTCATCTCAGACAAGCCAAGGCGACACTGGATATTCACCGCTCGGCTTGGCTGATATACGACCGTTAGCTGACTCAGTAGTAAATGACGGGCCTCAAAGCGGAAACCCATACTCAAACGACGGGTATCCTGCGTTCCCTACGAACAGCAACTATTTAGCTCCGTGGGCAGTCTATGCCTTTGATTGGTGCAAATGGCCAGTCCAGCAGCAGAATTCTGGCGATTCAGCCGGCAAGATGGCGATTGGAAGTTACGTTGAGGATGGGCATAACTTCGTAAGTAGCCAATTATGTTGCAATTACATAATTGAAAAGCTGGGCCATGTCTTTCTAATTCATGTTCTAGATTCAAATTCTCGAAACTCAGGTTGCCCCAGAGCCAGAAATCGACCACTCCATAGACGCGCCCCAGTTTGGTCTTGAGTTCATTAAGACCGCAGAAGCAACTCATTCCTATCCAGTCACAAGGATACTATGGGAACCGGCGTCCTCCCAAAAGCAGTCTACTGACCTCCTGGCTACATCCGGCGACCATTTACGCTTGTGGTCTCTGCCATCACAGTCGTCCCATAATTCAAGAAATTCTATATCTCGCTCGTCTAATAATTCACAGCAGCCGCCTCAAAAGCTGACACCTCTTGCTCTTCTCTCGAACTCCAAATCGCCCGAACACACTGCACCACTCACTTCATTGGATTGGAACACACTTTCTCCAAGTCTCATTATTACTTCCAGCATCGACACCACTTGTACAATATGGGATATACCCACGCTTACGGCTAAGACGCAACTGATAGCGCACGATAAAGAAGTCTTCGATGTGCGTTTCTGCGCTAACAGCGTCGACGTGTTCGTGAGCTGTGGCGCCGATGGTAGTGTACGGATGTTCGACCTCAGGAGCCTAGAACACAGTACAATCATTTATGAGCCTTCGGAGAAAAACAATGAAAAGTGTTGGTCTCCTTGATCCGATGCAACACATCTTGGCTGACAAACTGGCTTCTAGCTTCAAGTCCTGGGAACATGAGTCCAACAACTGCGCAGCAAACAATGTCATACGCACCACCACTACTCAGACTAGCAGGTGGGTCAACCCCATTCTCACATTTACTCAACCTCTCTTTTGACTTAGCGTGACGTCTTGTAGCTTCTCCCCATGATGCGCATCTTTTGGCAACATTTTCACAAGATTCAAACAGCATACGAATTCTCGATGTTCGGCAACCAGGCCAGGCATTACTCGAACTACGAGGACACGCAGCTGCTATTAATTGCATAGAATGGTCGCCTTCTCGAAGAGGCACGCTGGCATCTGGTGGAGACGATTCGCTAGTACTAATATGGGATCTTCTGAACCAAGGCAATGCCACGCTGGCTCCAGGCTCGAACAGCAATTCGCAGGCATCAGGAAACTCAACCCCCGCCAATACACAAGGACCGACCGCAAGTTGGCAATGCGATTATGAAGTTGGGAACATTAGTTGGGCGCCGCAGAGCGGCTTGACCAGTCAAGGGAGCGACTGGTTGGGCGTTAGCGGTGGTAGAGGCGTTTGGGGTGTTTCATTATGATAGAACCTCATCAGGGATCTGATGCGCTGTTTTTTTTTGGCATTTACTCTAGCAATGCATCACAAGCGAGGAGTCGGGAGTCGCTAAGAGCCATGATCTAGATAGAACCAGGGGCATGTATGACTGATGTTGTTCACATAGTCTCGAAAGTACGCAGTTGACCGCATTAACAATCCGGCAAGAACATTTTCGGCTTTCAGTGATCTAGTAATCTGTCGTGGTCGCGAACTCCTTCAGTACTGAACGGTAAGATTCTGCTAGCGCCTATTGGTTAGCCAGTGACTCGTATATTTGTAGCAGCAGCGAGGTCACACGAACACCCGTGAATATGTCGCGTTATGCTAATAATCCCATATAGCCTAGTTATTTAGTGTGTTGCCTAATAGTCTTTCTTACACGATGACTTTTTGTACGTTTGTATGTTCCCGAGGTTTCAGCACCGATTGTTCTGTTGATTCTCCCGTTCCCACCTGCGAACCTAACTATGTCACTTAGATCCCTCTTCAACCTCCCTTCTTCTGACAAAGACATTCCTCTCCTTCCAATACATTCATCCCGAAACTCAACGCCCTCTCAAACCTACCAGACCGCGCCAGCAAGCCCTGACCCACGACCTCCCTCAAAAATGACTTCTGTTCAGATCCCGCTCTCCGATGCCCTTATCACCATCTCACGCCAGGAAGCCCACCTGCAAAGTACCCTTCAGCATCTTCTCGATGCCCAAGGTGAAGGTCTTCTTGCTGGTCTGACTGGCGGCCCACCTCAAGGCGAAACATCATCTACAGGTAGCAGGACACCAACGACTGCATACTCCAGCCCTGGCGGGCCCAGTAAGCCAAGGGCTGTTGTGCCCGTGCGGCAACCCGCGAAGAGGAAACTAGGTCTGAAAGGCGCGCGCAGAGGCATCGCGCGCGCCATATCGGATCTGGCGAACCTGAAGATCGAGGAGGGCCGGATATTAGAAGGGGAACTCCTGCAGCGAGCAGAGATACTAAGCACCGTGCAGCGGTTTGAAGCAAAGACGGTCGGATTGCAAGAACGCATCGGTAACATTGAATCAGAAGACACGACCCGCCGAGTGGAGGATCTTAAAAGCGAGGAAAAGGCTTTAGATCACGAGATCCGGGAATTGGAAACTAGATTGTGGGAAATGAAGGCCAAGCACCGCCACCTGCTACGAGAGATTGAAGGTTTGGATAATAGTGTGCAGAGCAAACTTAGCTCTTATAAGTCCGCGTTGACGTTGGCGGAGAAGGAGTCGAGGAGATTCCTTCAGAGACCGCCAATTCGGGGTAATAGGACTGCTACGACTACAGGGCTATGGGCTTTACCGGCTGAGCGACGGACACTGCAAATGGCGAGCGAGCAATACGCTGAGGAGCAAGATGTATTAACAAAGCGGGTTGACGAGGTGGAGACGGAAAGGTCCGCGCTGGAAGATGGCTCTGGGGTCTGGAACGAAGTCGTTGAGGAAGTTAATGGTGTCGAAAAGCTACTACAGGAAGAGATGCAGAAAATGCGAGCGCCTTTGGCCCAAGATAACGGAAATGGCAATGCTAGTGGGGGAATGAGGAAGATTTTGGAGCACATGTCAAAAGCAAGAACAAAAATTGAAAGGAAACTTGAGGTTTCAGAAGCACGGGATTGGAAGCTCCTGGTATGCTGCATTGGGGCCGAGCTGGAAGCCATGACTGAAGGGCAGACTGTGCTGCAGGGTGCATTTGAGGCTGCTCAACGATCTCTGTGAGTGAAGATGGCCAGGTTCCTGTTACTGACACCAGTTTGGTCTCCCCAGTTGACCTCTCAGCACGTCTGGAAGCATTGGAGCAAGACCGCCCAGCAGAGCCTCGTGATATCTTGGATAGGTCAGAGGATGAGGACGACGGACCTGGCCCAGATTTGCTTATCTCGAACGATGATATATAGACAGATATCAGGGCGTACCAGGGTACCCAAGCCAATGAATATTACAGTCTTTCTGTCGTAGATAGCTTCGAGCTTCCGTGTCCTCCTTCTGTGCTCGCAACCCTAAGTTGGCTGTATTGGGTTTAGTGCAATAAAAATTGGCCAATCCTGAAGCTTGGTTGGAACTAATGCTTTTTGTTGTTTGTGAGCTCTGTCATATTTCTGTAACAGCAAAGACTGCTCACAATGACTTCAACATACAGTGGCCCAGCCCAAACGTACCTGATCGTTGCGAAGCCGCTAATAGCGCCGAGCCATAACGATGCTCCCCGAGCCCACTTTCTCATTCACCATTCCTTCGATATACGATGACACAACTCTTGATTGTCGAATATGTGAGTTATGTTTTTGGAGATTTTTCTGCCCTAATAAGAATGCTTTATGGGTCGTAAGACACGTTGCGGGAGCAAGCCGCTCCTACTTAGGACTGGTCGCACGACTCAAGCTGTATCCTAACAGAGATATGCTGACTCGGAAATCGTTAAGATAGCCCCCCACATTCAGTCTTGAATCCTATGAATGCCGATCCCGCATGGAGCCCACGAGGAGCCATTTTTGCACATCCGTATGCACCGTTTGGTGGATGCTACGATGATTGTGTTGTATTAGCAGTTGCTGCTGAGATCTTGAAGCAAGGCTTTGTGGTCGGGACATTCAACTTTCGGTAGGATTTCAAAGACCGCCGGGACTTGTGCCATTGACTAATGTCTTCACAGAGGTGCAGGATCCTCCAAAGGTAGAACCAGCTGGCAAGGCAAGCCCGAGACTGAGGACTACTTCTCCTTCGTTGGATTCTTTGTACATTATATCGAGGGCCTTAGAAAGCACAGACTTCACACGCGCTTGCATATGACCCCAGATACAATGCTGTTCCCAATACCATCGGCGTATGAGCTGTCGCTACCACCTTCGACCAAACCTGGCGGCATGAAATTTATAATCGGTGGCTACTCCTACGGCGCTCTTATAACAACCCTACTACCCCCGACAGAGGAAATATTACGACGCTTTGCAAAAGTCAATAAAGGTACTCCAGAGGCAGAGGTTAGGCTTCGGGCTACCAGTTTGGCAGCGCAATGGAACAAGGACGCCTTACTATACGGCGAAGCACAACAAGCTCGAAATACGAGGTCTCATGAGAAGCTCAGGACATCAGCGCATGCAATGGCGGTGACTGTTGGAGGAGAAGAATCCGAGTCGGGTAGTCGGCGTGCAAGCCATGAAGGCAGGAGGAGTTTGGACGCTGTACGGAGGAGCATGGAAAGGTCGACAAAGAAGTTGCTACGACAGCATAATAGCGAAGTGTCTGAGCATACACTTGTGGTCGAGAGCCTCGTACCTGTGGAAATTCCTACACCGCAGACGCATTATCTCCTGATATCTCCTCTGCAGCCACCAATTTCGATGTTTGCAACGATGTTCTCAAATCTGCGCTCAGGATATCTCGCTCAAAGAGAAGCAAAGTTGCTGGATCATCCCACGCTGGTTATCTACGGCGACAAGGATTTTTTTACGTCGCAGAGTAAATTAGGAAGATGGGCCGAGAATCTGAAGGTTAAATCAAATTCGCTGTTCCAATTCCACGAGGTTTTTGGTGCAGGTCATTTTTGGCGCGAAGAAGGGGTAGAGATCCAGATGAGAGGCTTTGTCAAAGAGTGGATACGGGATATTGCTCGGAGCCATCCACTCACTGAGTAAAGAATTGGGTTCCCACATGGCACATTCCCGGAACTTTCCTGCTGTACTTGAGCCAGGCCTTCAAAGACCGAGGTGCTACTACGGTTCAGACTCCGCCATCTTGACGACATCATCGCAATTTGGGGTAAATATAAATCTTGTTCCATGGTTGGCAGCCCAAAATGTTGAACAAATGAAAGGGAGATCCAACTGTTAATTGTCCGAAAACGAATTCCCAGCAGAGCCTTCAATTGAAATCCTCGATGAATTCTCCGAACGAAGCCCATGCTAAGAATGTCTCTGAGTTGAACTCGCTGACGACAGTCAGATGTCTCTGGATAATGCCCGCCGTACATACAATTGTGAGCTTTGTCAGTATGTAAGTGTCGAAGGGATCCTGGCCCCGTTCATTTGCGGAGACAACACCAAGTCCCAGAGAGCTATCGTTGGAAATTAAAGGCTCTGCGGAAACACCCTGGATGTTGGCATGACTTCGATCTAGACAAGCTGGCGGTGAGTCGGAACTGGTCCGCTTGTCAATCTTGTGGCGCCTTGTTCCTTGGGTCGAGGATGTGCTTGAGCTTGGTTTGCTGCCAGACCGGTGGTCGTCCTACTGCCTCTATTCCATTGTTTTGTGCGTGCAGAACAAGTGCCAAATTGAGAAGAAAAGCTGGCAACTTGTTTGTAATCGTGGCCGCACTCCTCGCTTCGTTCAGTGCAGTTGAGCCTCGTTCGGTGGTTAGTACGGTCTTCTCACTGTATACCAAGTAGTGACTGAAGATTAATACACCTCTCACAATGCTTATACGTATCACACGGCCTTTCTCTCGTCCAGCTTGGTATATTCCTCCAAGTTGAAGAGCGTAATTGGTGGTGTAATAGAGTACGGGTGTCAAATGACTCGTGTGTCCAGCCCTAACCGTTATTTTCTGCAGGGACCGAGGGGATGCCATCATCCCATGACGTTGTCAAGCTTCTAAGACTGGTGTGGGAAAGTTGAGCATGTACTCTACTTGAGGCGGCGTTGATGGGTTGATGTTCAACTTGATGCGTTGATGCGTTGATGCGTTGATGCGTTGTTGCTTTGCTGTGCTGTGCTGTTGTGCTGTTTAATCATGCTTGGACTTGGTCTTGGAGTACGCTCCAGCACTATTTACCCGCAAAGTGTTTCTTTCTTTACTACTGTACACAATACTCGTAATAATAATAATGTTGTGCATGTAGAGAGTAGTTAGGTACATATCAATAAGGTAGCTGAAGTCAAAATCAGTTGCCGAAAGAACTCTAAGTAATTAATTACTCCATGCACCAATGCCTACTATTCGAGTCTAATAAATAAAGCATGAGACCAACCTCGTGACAACTGATACAATATTTATTCCATATTAATTGCACCTTATACCAATACCTTAACCAATACCCCCAACCCACATTGAAAATATTATTGTCCTTCCCAAAAGCAATGACCTCTCACTATGGCTTATATTCCAAGCATTCCATTCCTACATAGTCTGACCCTCAACCATGCTGATGACGAGCCTCAAGCTCCAACCGGTGGAAAGCAGAATCAAAAGATACGTCGGTCCTCGAGCTCACTTGCCAGTCTGCTACACTTTGCGCGAAACCCAATCGAAAGCGTAGGAGAAGCGGTCGAGAATTGGTATGATGGCACCACCAAGGAGGAACGTGCGAGACGACAAAGCCTTGCGGACAGGAAACAGCTCTTGTATTTGAAGATGCGATTGGTAAGCTGACCAGCCGTACCAATGTAGCCCATTGCTACAAATGCTGACTGAGGGCGCCAAGGCTACAAATCATGCCGATTGGAAAGCGGCAGCTACAGAGCTCGACGACCTGCAAGGGAACAATGAGTGGAAGTCTATCTTCGAATCACCAGACTACGATGCCCCCCTCGTGGAAGCGCGGTCAAAGCAGCTTGACGAAGCACGCATAAGCTGTGACATTGGACGCATGCTTTTCCTCATCCGGACTTCTTTGAGCCGAGATCTGGGGGACATGGGTAATCTGCGGATGTACAAACATACCCACATTGGCACCAAGGACCTGATAGAGCGATACCTCTCATCGGCATTGGAAACTCTGAAGGCATTACTCGACGTTTCCGCGAGGGCAAAGTGCGATGGAATGGAATCCAAATACATACTCGAACAAGTGCTATCTGCAAGGCAAGCATTCGGCAGGAGTGCCCTTCTGCTGTCTGGTGGGGCAACATTTGGGATGAATCATATTGGGGTCCTCAAAGCACTCTGGGAAGCCAAGCTTCTACCTCGCATCATATCCGGCGCCTCAGCAGGCAGCATCGTATGTGCAGTTCTGTGTGTTCACACCGAAGAAGAAATACCCGAAGTCCTTGATACGTTCTGCAATGGAGATCTTGCGGTGTTTGAAGAGGAAGATAATGAGGATGGGCTGCTACGTAAAGCAGTGCGGTTCCTCAAACACGGTGCGGTATATGACATTGGCCATTTGACGAGGGTGATGAAAGATATGTTGGGTGATATAACGTTTCAAGAGGCCTACAATCGGACCAGGAAGATTCTGAATATCTGTGTCTCGAGTGCGAGTCTGTATGAGCTTCCGAGACTGCTCAACTACATTACCGCGCCCAATGTGCTTATATGGTCTGCTGTGTAAGTACTGCTCATTGCTCGAATTGTATGAGAAGCTAACAATACGCAGAGCTGCATCTTGCTCGGTCCCATGTATCTATACAGCTGCTTCGCTCCTTGCTAAGGATCCCAAGACTGGCGAAGCCGTACCTTGGAATCCTTCTCCGCAGCGATGGATTGATGGCTCAGTCGATAATGATATACCCATGACTCGACTAGCTGAAATGTTTAACGTCAATCACTTCATTGTATCCCAAGTCAATCCTCACGTCGTCCCTTTTCTCATCAAAGACGAGGACGCCATAGAAGAAGAAGCCAAAAGGTCCAGCGGCACAATATCGCCCGGGCCAATATGGTTCAACAACATGTCTCACCTTGCCAAAAGCGAGGCACTACATCGGATGCACACATTGGCAGATTTGGGTATCTTTCCCAACATTTTGACCAAGACAGTATCTGTGCTCAGTCAGAAATACTCTGGCGACATCACCATCTTCCCGGAGATCTCATACGCGGACTTCCCCCGGATGCTATCCAATCCAACCCCAGATTTTATGCGTCGAGCTATGCTGGGCGGCGAGCGAGCTACCTGGCCTAAAATGAGCATCATCAAGAATCACTGCGCTATAGAATTAGCATTGGACGACGCAGTGCAGAAACTACGCGCAAGGGTAGCCTTTAGTCCAAGCGAAATCGAGTCGAGGATGCGTCCACCACAAGTCTCTGACCCTAGGAAAGGAACCCGAAGACGAACACGATTAAGGCGGCCTCTCTCGCAGACCAGCGCTCCTGAAGCGGCTGTTGCCTCTATAAGCACACCTTCCGTTAACACTCACAGAACACCAAACCTTCGTCATAGGAAGTCTTTGAGCATAAACACCCTCTTCTACGGTCGATCAGGAGAAGACCAGCGGCTCCTAACGTCCGACACCCCCCTCCACGACGTCACATCTTCCGGCGCCGATGAAACTTCAAATCTAACATCCTCATCATCTTCCACCTCTTTCTCATCCCCTACAGAATCCCCATCCTCTCCCATTGGAGAAAAGAAGTGGAACTGGTCCCTTTTCGGTTCTGCATCGCAGCCTGCCACTCCATCAAATCATGGTGGTGAGATATTCGCGCCAGCGGCCCACAGCGCTAAGCCTACCGTCCCTGCGTTTGCCATGACGCCAAGCACGAGTTCCCCGAACATGTCAGCCAATTCGTCCGAATCCCGGTACAAACGGATATTCCATCACAGTCCAACGGGTCAAACGGCCTCCCAACTTCTTGGAAGGAACCACGAGAGCAAGAATTCGACTGGGCAACCGACGGTAGGTGGTCGTGAGCCGAAGATCATGAAGAGGGATTGGGCGCTCGAGATCGACATACCTACAGGTACCAAAACGAGGGGAAAGAGGAAAGAATTAAGCGACTGTTGAGACTGCGTGACCAGCATGACGACCGGAGTATGACCGTGATGGGATTTTATTGGGGATGTTATTGCTAGGGCAAACGGGTGTGCATTCATTTAGCGGGCATTGCATTGCATTTTGATACCCAGACCATATATGGCATACATGGAATTTGAATATGGAGTATGTCGGTCAATGGGATGGGGCTAGGTTTGGCTGTATCCTAGAGTGTAAGGGTATGATGCTGCTGTGTTGACTGGAATACGTCGAATACAGAGAAAGCAGAACACCCCAAACAGATGAAAATGATTTTTGTAACCCCCATGGATTGATACCATTGCGTGCAGCATTTCATTGAATCCTGATAGCCAAAGGTAGAATGTAGGCCTCAGACAATCTCTCAGTGCTACTATGATCGCTACCACGTCCCCTTGCGCCCGAAAAATGCACGTGCTGCCTCTATCACAGCACCTCCACCCTTCTCCTTAAGGACTAGGCGTCCCCTCTTCATACCTGGGCTCATCGTCCGTTTCACCCCTCCACCCCGGTGTCTCCGGCTGCCCACTAAACGGCGTCGGCGCATCCCCACTGAACTTTGGGGTCGGCGCCCCTCCTATCGCCGCAGGCGTACTGCCAGCATACCCATTACTCGGATGTGCCGCCGGCGTCGGCGCTGTCGTAAAATCCTTCCCGGGTGTAGGCGCATCGTAGGGTCTTGAGTCTTGAGGAGTGGGGTAGGATGGAGCAGGTGAGCGGCCATAAGAGGGTTCGTGAGCGGGTGTGCGGGAGGAGAAGGGGTCCTGTGAGTAGGAAGAAGATGTGGCGGTAGGGTTCCAGGCTGGGGTGCGGCTACCTCCTCCTGAAGCACCGCCATAGGATGTGGAGCCGCCATAGGGGTTGATGGTGCGGCTGCCATCGGCGTAGGGGTTGACTGTTCGAGAGCCATCGCCGCCGGTGTTGTAGGCGGGCGTGCGACCACCGCCGTTGGAGCTCACGGCGTCTTGGCGCCACATGGGGGTTCGGGCCGTTGAGGCGTTAGCGGACCAAGCTGGTGCTGGGAGATGTTAGTCGGGGAAGAGAAAATGGGGGTGTGGGACATACTTCGAGCTGATGAAGCACCTGCTCCCCACGCTGGCGTACGGCCGCCTGTTGCCATTGGCACAGGAGTGCGGCCACCTTGCCAATGGGGCTCTCTTCCTGGAGTGGCACCGCCCATATTGCCTGCATATCCACCACGACCACCGCCGCCTCTTCCCCGTGCTCCAGCGAAGCGTGTGTAGTCGATGCTCTGTCCAGTCAAAGGGCTGCGGAATGTCAGTTATATTCATCAGGTCGGAAAGTAACACATACTCTTTGAATCCAAGAGTATCCTTGGGCACAGTAATGGTCTTGCCTTTGGTGTGCAACTCCACTCGTGCTTCGAGATCCGTGGTATCCTTGACAATGCCAAGTAAACCTTTGTACGGTCCTTTTCGAATAGTGACAGTTTGATCCAAAGCACGATCTCGTCCAAAATTCTTGGGAGGTGCCATTGCTCCATTGCCGTTCGCGCCGTTCCTCATCAATGCAGGATTCATCTTGTTGAGATCCGGTCCGGCAGTACCACCCTGGGCAACTCGGCCACCCTTAGCTGCCACAGTAGCGACATTGCTAGCTCTGACCACAGAGATACCAGAGTTCTCGGTCTGCTCCCGGTTATGCAGGAAGAGAAACGACCGATAAATGTGTAGAATGACACCCTGTTTCGACTCACCACCAATCTCACGGACAGTATCATCAGTTCGTATTTCGGATCCGTTTCGGTCTGTAGCAACTGCGTGTCGTCTTTTCTCGATTTTGTTAGAGATCTGCGAAGGCATGATGGATCTCGTAGACCCGTTTTGATCTAAGACGCGCAACGACTCTCGATCCACCTTTGTCACGCAGCCCACTGTTGCAGGATCAAGCTGTACTAGGTCGTGTATGTCATACCTTCCTAGACCCCCTGCAACACCAGTGTCACTTGCCTCCCTCAAGTCTTTACTAAAGACTGTTATTTCTTGCATGCTTAGATCACTCAAAAGTGTGACAGTATCGTTCTTGATGGTGACTACCATGCCAACCTCATCTCGATAGCGACTGCCACCGATGACCTTGACATGATCACCCTCGTTGAAACGTTTGCGAAGACCTTTGACAGGCACCTCTATGCTCTGACCACGAAGTTCTCCATCTGTCACAGCGATGGTCACAATGTCACCACGCACTGCAACAGCTTTCCCACTAACGCCTTGTTGTTCGCCTTCGTAGACCTCGACCACGTCGCCCGGGAGGTAGTTCTCATTAGAGGTGCCTTTTTTCAATGTTGCAGCCAAAGCTGAAAGATCCAGATTCTC
The DNA here is from genome assembly GCA_022315425.1 of Pseudevernia furfuracea. NCBI lineage: Eukaryota > Fungi > Ascomycota > Lecanoromycetes > Lecanorales > Parmeliaceae > Pseudevernia > Pseudevernia furfuracea. Next base: position 797,252 of record JAIUPT010000042.1, read on the forward strand.
TGTACCGTCCTCCGCGCCTGCTGTGAATCTAGTGACTTCCTCGAGGGTAGGATTGACATTTTCTGTGGTCAGATGTTGAATCCTGAAATCTTTGATTAAGAAACCACTGATGTACGTCTCACTCAGATATTGCCAGTGTTTCTTGTCGAAGGTAGACATTTGTTGGAGAAACTTCAAATGCTTTTTCTTCGCCTCAACATCACTGAAAAGCCGAGGTGGAGGTCGGGTTGCCGGATTGTTAAGGCCCATAGCGTTCTGTCTCTTCCGTTTCTGTGCCTCTCCTTTTATACCACCATCAACCATAGGCGCGTTGTTATCCTCAGCCTGTCCGTAGTCAAGTCGAGGAACGATTCGTAGTGACGCCGTAAGCCCATTAGTCTCCACCTCGTCGATCTGTGCCAGGTCACCTGCATATTTTCCGCGCTTTATTCTAACATAGCCACCAGGAACCAGGGATTCGCTTTTGGTGACTCGTAGAAGGTCCGGCATTTCCTTGATGGGAACCATGACAATCGAGGTCCTGGGGTACACATTCATGATGCCCTCAAGAGCCGCATGTATATCGGCCTGCCTCCTGGCTTCAACGTAGATATAGCCAAGCATAGTTCCACCACGCTCGAATGCAGAGATGATTGGCATTGGGTTTTTAGTGCCAGCCCTTTCCTCTATTCTCTTTGTGAGGGCAAAGACGATCTCACGTTCTTTTGACGGCTTGCATTTCACGCCCCATATGCTCGGATCATCCACGCTTGGTAGTAGAAGGCGCTTCGGAACCGTGACTGCGTCTGCATTAGTAGCCGTTCTTCGCCCGTATTTTTCTCTCAGTAGCTGGGCCTGTTTCTCTGCATCCATCTGCTGGGCCCTCTCCCGCTGCCGGTCAAGCTCTCTGTGCCGCCTATCATCGGTTTCTGCACCGTCTGGGAGATCAGCGACGTCGTCTGGATGTGTCTCGGCAATGAAGGGATCCGCCTGATCCCCCTCGTCTTCCTCGTCCCCTTCATCTTCCTCATCGACCTCGGCCTCGACATCAAGGAATTGGTTGCGAGGGTCCCGACGTGCTCGCTTTCGTGGCCGGCCCTGGACGAAATGTGAGCTAAACCCAGCCCCATATGAGAGAATGAAAGCCTACGGAAATAGCTTCCTCTTCGTCCTCTTCCTCTTCCTCTTCTTCTTCCTCCTCTTCGTCCTCGTCGTCACCGCCTTGTTCTGCAGCATTCAGCCTACCAGCACCGCTTCCTTTCTTGCCTTCTTCTTCTTCGTCTGCAGACCCTCTTGAACCGTGTCCGTTGCTCTGTCGGCCGTTCACTGGTGAGCCCTCCGCATCATCATCCTCGTCCTCATCAGCTTGTTGTTCCGAAAGGCGCCGCCGTTGCTCAGCACCATTGCCGTTCGTCTTCAGATTGACTTCTTCATCAGAGTCACCAGCAGCATCGTTGTCCGAGTCCTCGGCGGGTGCTGGGTTAAAGTTGTCATCTTCGGATTCTGAGCCGAAGTCCTCTTCTAGTAGTGCAGCTGATGACATGTCGACTTTCTGACAGATGATAGTATAGAGGATTGATGATCTCTGTGACACTGCGAGTGTGTTAAAATTTTTTCAGTTTGCTTGTATTTACTGAGTTTGAATGCATTCTTGTGAAGCTCCAGTTGATTGGTCGACACGAAGAGTTCCGCTCATGGACTAGCTTCCAAATGTCTTAGCATACTCTATCAGCCCTACAAAAATTGACACTTCGTTTGATTCTGTTTCCGTTCCCACCTACCACCTCATCTGCAGCCACCACAGCTGCGCATATCGAATGACTACTTCAAGATGCTCTGGATCGGTCCGGCATCTGAAACACAGTGACTGACTGAACAGGCAACGAGCAAAATGTTCGACTCCGGTTCTCACGCTGTGCCTCTGGGGCAGTGCTCTTCTTCAGCCATGATTTATCACTCGCCCAACGCCCTCTCAGCCCACCAGCAATGGGCTTTGTAAGTTAGTACTGCCTTAGCGATCCGCAAAATCAATTCCTTCCTCGATGCGGTGCATGATGCATGTTGCCGTTCACTGTAGCAACAGGTTCGTGGCTTGGTAAGAGACGTAGCTGCGGCCAATCGAAGGATCGAATGTGGTTTGGGTTCGCTGGCTAAACTGCGCGGTATGGTCTAACTCATAGTTGAAGAATATCTAAAGGCTTCGCTTTTCCCCACTCCTGCGGCCCCTGGCATTTGCGGAGGATGCGAACTTTGTGCCTTGCTATATTACACTTTCGAACTTTGGCAGTGCTGCTCCCAATGAGGCTTTGCTAACATCCTTCTCTCTGCTTACATATAGAAGTATCGACTGTCTGCCTAATGCCTCTATCTCCTCCGATCTATCTATCATCTTGTCACTATATTAATATGTCATCGGCTACCATCCCTCTGTGCGCTTGCGAGGCAACGGTGCCACAAAGCCACAGCCGATCGTCCAATTTTTTGAAAAGCCTAGTGCATAGACCTCGTGTCAAATCACTGTCACCCACACGTCCCGAGAATGTCGGGAGTGCTCTTGATGCCTTCCACAAACCAGGTTCAAACGGTCAAGCCTGCACAGTTTGTGCCAAATGTTCGCCTCGACCACACTCTTGGGACGTGTCAACACCGTGGAAGCGTCGAGGTCAAACGCCTGGAATGGACGATTACTTGACCTTGGCCCAACTGGAAGAGTGCCTAGATCGTCAAAACTATTACATAGGCTGCATCGAGGTACCACAGCAAGTTACACAATACTCTTTCAGCGAGACTGCAGAGGCTCCGTTGATAGCAAAACACTCTACGGACACCCGACCCTCTCAAATAACCCAAGAAGAATCAGAGCCCATAATACGACTATCGCACCTAGCCAACCAAACCAACCCTGCGATAATAGACGGCGTGACCCACCCCGCTTTCCGAGAGTCTGCTTTGCGGGCTATTCCATCCATCATCGTCGATAAGGAGTTACCGCCCATAGAGCCACATTTCGAACCAGACCGACTTGGTGTACCTGTACCTAGTACCAACTGGACATGTGGGAGATAACGAACGCGGTGATCGGGTCAACCATAGCACCACGAAAGGTCTTTGGGCAGTCATTATGTTGATCAATCAGCGAGACCGGTTGGACACTGGCAAATAATCACCACTCCCTTTTTTGCGACTATCGATCGCTTAGGAACCCGAGCAAGCTATCGAGAAGGCTCGCTAATATGCGCTTGATTACCTGACGGTCGTGCATGACATGCGAGCCAAGCAATCACACTGCGCTTGGAGAATTGAGGCGCCTTCAAATCTCCGAGCACGTGGGAAGGCGCGAGTTATCATGCGAGGTTGAGAGCCTCAGAGGAGGGTCTTCTGAAGTTCTGATGGGACGTACATACCCGTGTGTTGAGAGAGGTTGGAGACATTTCTCTGAAGCAATATTTGGCTCAGGGTCTTGTAGTAGATAGGGGGGTTACATATATATAAAATCATCCAAAGACCATTACTTTGTAAACCTCCGCAAATTACGGTCTTTTATCTATTCCGTCACATATAAGGCTACCTTTTAGTGTGGACCACAACGGATCGTGTGGCGTGGTTGCTCAGTTTACTAATATAGGTAGATTTTTGAATCAACGCCCACCAAACAACTTCCACATCATGATGAGTCTGCCTGCTCTTATGAGTGCAGGAAGTACCTAAGCGCATGCAACGTTATGTTGGCTGGAAACACAACCCGGTCCATTGGAGCCAACCGGCGTCAAGAAGAGCTCGAAGGAGCATCTGTCCAGTTCGAATAGTAATACTACCAGACGCGACTATCCGGCTCATATACATTTCGCATACGATAAGTAAACTCGTACGGCTCGCCGCATCTCATTTCCCTCGCACGCCCGTTTCTGAGTGTTGAGCAGGCCAATGGCAATTGAGTGTTTTGATGATGAGACGAAGCGCTATGCGCCAGGCGTCATTAAGCAGAACTCTGTAATAGATGTACTTCCGAAATCTTACTGCATTATTTCCATATTCCATGTATGCAGATGAGAGGCTCTTTTGGCGTACCTACCGCAGACGCTTGTTCTGCAGTGCATCATTAATTACATGGTGATGGTGAACCCCATCCTGCAAGCATCTGCATTCTGCAGGTCCTAACGGCGATTTACAGATCGGAGATGCACCACCATAGCACGCCCGAGCCCATCAACCTTGCTCCCTAAACTTCCTTCTGATTTGATAAGCTTTCTATACCATATCCACACGCGCATAGGATCGAGGGGATGCGAAAGTGGGATCATGCGTGTCACCCACCGCCTTTTGTCGGATTGCTTCGCTTCAGTCATTATTTTTCACTTGCGCTCATCAAAAGCTCCATGACAGATTGGCCTATTTCCCGGTCCACGCTTTTGCTTCACGGAATTTTCATCATCCAGCATCGGCCTTATCCATTGCTTTTTCCCTCCGTTTCCTTGCTGGACACGGCATCTATGGCGTTTACGTCCGCTTTCCATTCAGCCTTTGATGTAAACGGCAAGGATATCGTTTCATGCTACTCTCCACCACCAGGGTGCAATGAGGCCCTCAAGATGCTTTGTTTGCAATGATACTTTGTATCAGCTCACTCTCGCCCTTCTCCTTCTTTCCTTTGCTATCCCAGACACCTTGGCTCTGTTGGTGGTTGGAGGCTCTAATTGCACGTCAGCGTGCTTCAGTCCCCTAACTGTCTACAATACGAATGGAAGTGATATTGCCTGTCATGACACCGATTACAATAGCACTTCCGTCGGCGTGGACTTTCAGGCATGCGTGTCATGCGAGATTCAAAGCCAGGCAATCCCATTAACAGGAGAACAGAGTGATTTGGGATGGGCACTCTGTGAGCTAATCTCCTCCTTTTTATGGACATCTCGATGGAGGACTGATCTTCTTGCTAAATACTAGACAATATGAGATATGCCTTGGATTGGTGTCTGCTGGACTTTCCTAAGGGTGACAACGAAACAGCGTCAGATCAGTGTGCCACAGCTTGCGGAAGGATATCCAATGCCCTCGAACTCAATATACTCAATGCCACAGCCTCGTCTACTTACGACTACTGCCAAGACCCAGAGTTCCTTCCGAACGTTGGAAGCTGTGCGTCGTGTTACAAGGAAGTCCCCAACCAACTCTATCTATCAAACTGTAAGCATTCTTCCCTCGCAAGATGAAATCGTTGCCCTGATAAGGCGTACCTAGTTCTCAGCACTCTCGAGTATGCATGCCAAAACCAGCCTTCGCCCGTGCTACCCTTCCTCGTAAAACCTTCTGACATCTTCACCTACCAACCCCCATCTAATTTCTCCGACCTCGGTGCCACCAGCACTTCTCCCCATGGTATCTCCCACGACGCCCGGGTCGCCATTGCAATCAGCGTTCCCGTTGGCGTATTTCTCATCTTTTCCTTGCTCCTCGTTTACTTCTATGTCCACAGGAACGCTCCCTCGGAATGTCCCCGCCACGGCAACCGCAACTCGAACCGCCAAGCCAACTACAACGAAAAGCACGTATCCAAGTCCACCTCTGGTTGGAGTAAAACCCCGCCACGGAGAGGCGTCCACTCTCGGAATCATTCGTCCAACACGGCCTCGCACCAAGTTCCCTATCCGGCTCCCTTGAAACCAGCAAAAGTCGCCGTGCCAGCTCCTCTTCGCACTCGGAATTCCCCAATCCCCTTCTCGAGGAATTACTACCAACCGACCAACTACGGCCTCGAACAACCGTCCAAGCCTCCACCGCCAGAGACCTATACCCCCGAAATGTTACCCGCGACCAGATACTCGCCCCCACATCCGAACCCCCCCTCGTTGGAACCTCAAAACCCCCGACCCGGCCCGTCCAAATCCGGTCTCGTCTCTTGGGAGCGCATCGCCATCCAAAACGCCCAGATCCGAGCCGAGCAAGGCCCCAGCCCCAGCCCGATCAGCCCCCTGACACGCGTCCAGGTGGTGCCCCGGCCACGGAGCCCCAGCCTGCGGAGCACGGGCCCGCGGGCCCGGGAAAGGTTCCCCGTGGCGCCCCGCCCGCCGCAAGGCGGCGGCGCGTCGGGCGAGGAAAGCCGGAGGCGGCGGGCTTGGGCTCCGCGGAGTCCGGCGCCGGGCGAGCAGAGGCACTCGGCCTTGAGCAGTCCCATCTCGCGCGAGGAAACGCACCCGGCGCTGCGGAGCCCGACGTGGAGCGAGGAGATGCGCGCGACGGTGGGGGGGAGCCCCGTCTCCACGGACTACCACCACCACCGCGCGCGGGACACCCCCCCGCCGCCTCTCATCCGACACGGCGGCAGCCCGTTCCCGCTCCCGCTCCGCCCGGGCAGCATCTCCCGGCAGAGCACGCCGTTCCGGCAGGAACGCCAGGAAGCGCAGGACATGGTCGACGGGCAGGAACGGCAGCGGATGGGGGAGATGGCGGAAGCGGAAGCGGGAGGGGGCGGGGAGGGGGCGGAGGGTCCGGGCAGCTGGCACGAGGGACCGAGCGCGAGAGCTGATACGCCGCGGCCTGATGACGGGAGGCCGTTGGGGAATCAGAGGGGCGGCTCCGAGGGGTTCGTGAGGAGTGGGAGTGGGAAAAGCATGGAGCGGGCGGCAAGGAAGGAGGTTAGGTGGAGTAAGGATGTCGATTATGAGGGATGAAGTTGGAGTTGGTCTCGTGTGTAGATATGGTGTTTGACATGGAACGGAACGATGGCTGGATCATAGATTTGGAGTTGTCCGTTTAGATTTTTAGAGCTGCAAAGCACTTCGACTGCCTCGTACCCTTCCTAGGCGACACAGCCCAACCATACCGCATAAAGAATGGGGATATGGGTGCGTGTATACATTATCATGACATCTACAAACATCGCTGATCCACTGATTGGCCGTGTCTTCGGCTCAGTAATTACAATTCAAGGTACCTCCCGCGGTATCCAGCCCTCCCAACCCACGGCTACGCTATGCCTAACCCGACGTCGTTGCCATTCACAGCTCCGTTGCTTCCCAACGCACCGCCCTTACTGACGGTATGTCCCCTCTCCCTCGCCCTCCTGCCTTCCATCAGACCCCTCAGACCTCGCTTCTGAAGGCCAACAACACAGCTGATTTCGCCTGCCCACACTTCTTCTGTCCCGACCGCCACTCTCCTTCCATGGGTATTTCCCCCTACATCACTCTCACTCTCGCTCGCGGCACTGCTACTTATTTCGCTCCCACTGATCTCACTACCAGTATCGTCGCTCTCGCTTTGCTCATTCAACCGGGTTCTTGTCCGGCGGCTGCCCGGAAGACGCGTTATGGTCAGGCCTCCTTGCGCAATTTCGTCACTCTCTGCTTCGCCCTCCTTGCTGAAGGCCACGCCAGTGCCGCGACCACCTCCTGCGGCCATGGCTGCCGCATTGAAGACAGCGGCTGCATTGCGGCCATCGAGCACCTGGTGGAGGCGCTCAACTGTAGCTTCAAGGAGGCCATCAACGCGATACGGTCGTGCTAGCTGTAGTAAGGAGCAGAGAATTTGAGGAGTACACAAGGGATGATTTGGCCCAGGAAGGGTTGAGGTGTAGAGATAGTGGACAAGAGCACGGAGAGTGAGGGGGGTATGTGGCAAGTAAAGTTGCCGAGGCCGAGAAGAGGGTGGAAGGGCTTCTGGTTTCGGTGGGTCGAAAGATCTATTGTTGGTGGATGAACTTGAATTGGCAGTGAGGCTCGAAGGCGCAGCAGAGGCTGTAGTTGTTATGCTAGGAGTTATAGTAATGGATGAGTGACGAGAGGTGACCGATGCGGGATTGAGAGTGCCTGGACGCAGAGTGCCACCGTCAGAGGAGGAGGACGCGTCGTTTTGGGATGATGAAGATGTCATGCCTGAACTTTCACGTAGGAGATGAACAAAAAACGGGCCCCATCGGTGTGCAAGGAGGTAAGAATTTACGGGTATACGCTCCTGTCCGATGGCAATCAGATCCATGTCAGCCAGGTCTCGAAGGTTCATGGCCATAAGGCCAAGGTCCACCGCAGCGCTGGGAAGTGGACGGCCAGCGGGTGTTTGGTTCTTCAAGACGACGGATGGAGGGAGCACGGGGGCGCTGATGGATGGAAAATTTGAAGTTGGCCATGCTCGCCGAGGGTTATCATAGAGGCCAAACGCTTCAAGCTCAACCATGCAAAGATTCGAGAAATTGATCCGACGGTGGTTGTAGTCTTCTACCAGGCTGCGTTTCCGATTGCCTAGAATCACAAACGTATTCCGCCGTGGCCAGAGGACGCCTCTGTTCCAGCTTCCTTGACTGAAAACGCCCCCACCGGCGTCGATACGGCTCCATGTCAAGGTCTTCAGATCAAGAGCCCAAAGAGCATACTCTTGCTTGGACGAAGTTAGGTACGTTCCACTAACGACGAAATGGTTATCCAAGACCCCGCCGTTAGGAAATCTCAGTCCTGGTGGGGAGAACTGTCCAGTCATGGGCTTCTCAACAAGTGAGCCGTCTGCCAGTCGAACTTGCAATTCCAACTTGACGTCCAAAAAGTTGTAATTCGAGTAAATCAACATCGATGAGTCGGACTCTGCTCTATCTGACTTCCTCGCAGCTCCATCTACATCCGCTTCCTGGTCTAGGCCTTTTCCAATCATCGAGGCTGGCATGCTGATGAGAGGAGCAACCACGCTGCGGTATGCACCACAACTTCTTCCAAGAGAAGATGTCGCAGTCCATTTGAGACTCCGCAGGTTGAAGACACTAATTTGTTCAATGTAAGTATTGGCGCTATCTTGACCTCCAACGACGACCATCTCCGCTCCTCCTGTCCCATCTAATGCTACACCTAAGCTCCCTTGGTTCGGCGTTGCAGATGGCGGATTGTGATGTATGGCAGAGAGAGGGGCGTTTGCGGAAGTGAAAGTGGCCGACGATGGTAGTACAGCAGCACAGTGTGCGTATCGTCCTTGCGGTGTGTTTGCCGTGGCTATAGACATCCACCTTCGTGTAGGGGCGTCAAACACGTGGATGTCTGACATGACAATCATCTCAGGTTTCGGATCTATGCCGTTGGCTTGCCCTTGGGAGGCATTGCCTTGCGATTGAGAAGAGACTGGATTTGCTGGGGACATGCCACCGTAGCAGATGAGCTTCGTGTCGCCCAAGGCACACATGCTATGGAAGTATCTTGGTGGCGGGGTATCTCCAAAGGTCTCGAGTTTGGTCCAATGGCGGCGTACAAGGTCCAGTTCGTAGAGATCTGAGGTCAGCTGGGGATGCCGTCGAGAGAGCACACGTCCTCCAAAAACATATAGCTTGTCGCCTAGCACTGTCGTTGTAGCACCAACTAACGCCCGTGGCTCTTTTCCCGTACACTTGCGTACATTGCAGACTAGACCGGACAAGTTCGTCGTGCCATTTGTTTGTGGTGGTGAGTGATTCCCAGCAGGAGAAGGAGCTATCGATTGGGGTGTTGCGTCGGCGGGTTGTGGGAGTCTTAGCAGCGCAGAGTCCACCATGGATTGTGCAGCCTGCGGTTGTGCCATTTGGTCCTGGTTCAAGCTGGACTCGCTGCTGCTATTCATATCTGCCAGGTATGTACTCGAGGAGGGCTTGAACCGTCCAGCATTCAACGAATTTGGCGAACGACCTGGGGCATTGGAGTCTATGGTACTCGTCCGGCTGCCACTGGTGGTGGGTCGTGACATATCAGTGAAGAATTGTTCACATGAATGTGGTTTTTGGACCGAAGCTCGTGGAGTGCTATCGGCGCTGTCGGGAGGTGTAGGCGGGAAGAGGCCCTGAGGCTGAGCGAAAGCGGGTATGACAATTGGGATATGTCGTGGTCTTCGGTATCTCGTTGTCAGCAGTGGTTCCTCCTTTTGCAGGTCGTATGTGAGTCTGGGACTCTTGCGCGTAATCGTCTGAGGATATGGTATGATGGGCTCTTTCAATATTGGGTTTTCTTTCAAGACGGAGCCAATGACACCCGGAGGGATGATAATGGGTACATGTCGGGGTTTGGGTTTGCTGAAGCCTGCATCGGAGGGGAAAGCATAAACAAGCGGTTTGTGTTCTATTGGAGGTGACGGTAAACCTGGACGAGGATCTGGACCATTCAGCGGCGAAAATGGGATGAAGCGTTTAGCAATGGAGTGAATCTGGTTTTGTGGCGACGTCTTGTCCACAGGACTTCCAAAAGGATGGTGATGGTTGAGTGTGAGCTCTCCCTCAGGCTTCAGCGTCGAGTTAGCCCGCCGGCCATCTGCTAACATGGTTGTAAGCTCCACGCTCGTATGGAGAGATGAATTGAGGGAGACGGAGCATGCGGGATGGATATATAAAGAGTGGGATGGGGGGGGAATCTGGGGTACAGAGTAATGCAGGTTTGACAGGAACGCGAACAAGGTGTATATGCAGTAATGTATTGCCGCTTACCCCTGTGGAAGAAGAAGAAGAAGCAGAAGAAGAAGAAGAAGAAGAAGAAGGAGAGGACCGGACCAGCCTCCCTTGCTCTTGCCCTTGCCCTTGATGAGGGACGTTTCAAAAGATGTCACCCAAATGCCAAATGAGGCAGGTTGGATCCTTCCAGAGCAGGAAATTTGCGCTCGGTGCTCTTGAGGGTTGAAAAGTTTCGGCAACGTGCTTCTTGTCTAAGACCGTTGCGCACCAAGCGGGATGCAGCTCTTGCAGCTCTTGCACCGCTTTTAGCAGATATGAACTCAGTGGCGTAATTTTGGCGTGGGTTTCATGGAGTTGTGAAATACTACTGAGAAAGGGAAATGAATCCTTAGGGGTGGTGCAGCAGTCGTATTGGCAAGTAAGGAAGGACTGAAGAGTAGGTAAGGTAGGTAGAGTACGGTGAGGTCGGTAGAGGGTGCGCAGGGCTAACTCTAAGGGCAGCCTGGCCATGGGGTTTAGGTACAGTAGGATATGGCCAATTCACCAATTAACTAAGAAGCCGTTCGAACAGACGGAAGCTTATTATTACTTTACTTTACTTTTGTTTCATGCCAATAATCGAAAGTCAATCCAACACTACCGTACAATCATCGATCGTCATCTTGTACAAAAATCCCTGCTTCTCTCTCCGCACCCTGATCACATCTGCTTCGAATCACTCCAACATAACACCGCGGGACAAAGGACTATCATTCGCGAGATCCCATGGAGACGATTTTTGGGCGCATGGTATATACTAATACGCCCGCTCCTAAATCAATCTCCGCCAATGACAATGCCCGGGGCCCCTTTTCAAACGGCCGCGCTTGTCTGCTCCTTTGGTAAAGGAGTAAACCGAAGGTAAGGCTTCACGATCTTCAGATGGGGGTATTGTTCCTTGGCCTGCTCCGTTTTGACGCTTGGATGCACGATGACGTCGTCTCCTGCAAAGGCCGGTCAGTCGCCCAAGTGGCCGAGCTGCATCCGAAAGTCGCTTGCTTACCTGGTACCCAGTTGATTGGCGTGGTCACCTTGTTCTTGTCACCCGTCTGCAAAGAATCCACCACGCGCAACACTTCGGCCGTATTGCGACCAGTCGAAGCTGGGTATGAAAGAATGAGACGAATGGTCTTTTTGGGATCGATGATGAAGACGCTTCGAATGGTGAAGGCAATCCCCTTCTGATCGACATTGGTCATGTCCTGGTGGTCCAACATGTCATATGCATATGCTACCTTCCGCTCTTTATCACCAATGATTGGGAACCTCAGCTTGCTCCCGGAGATCTCGTCAATGTCCTTGATCCATCCTCCATGTGAGTCCACGGTGTTCGCGGAGAGGCCGATCAGCTTCACCCCGCGCTTGGTGAACTCAGGTTCGAGTTTAGCGAAGGCACCCAACTCCGTGGTACAGACTGGTGTGTAGTCCTCAGGGTGCGAGAACAGAACCACCCATTTGTCGCCAATGAACCTGGCCTTGGGTTAGAGGAATACTACAGCGGTTATGGGCAGAGAATCTCACTCATGGAAGTCGATAGGTCCGTTTGTGGTCTCGGCTTGGAAGTTGGGTGCTATCGAGCCAAGGCGCAGACTGGCTTATAAATCAGCAAGGCGTCTGCAGAAGTTGAGTGTTAGGAATGGCATACGGCGCGGGACGGTCTTCCGCGGTAGAAGCCATTGTCTGTGTAAAAGGGTAAGATGAGCTGGAAAAAAAGGTCTTTTCGTCGGTCTGAATCAAGTTGAATGGTCCGAGTGAGCTGGGGAAAGATATACAAGTAAGGTAGATAGATATTAAAAGAGAAAAAGTGTGTGTGCCCTTTCTGTTGATGATTAATAAAGGCTAAGGCAAGGATGACCAAACGGCAATCACGCAATTGCATCCCGCGCCACTGTACAACATGGGGCAAACGTCATTTCTGGGTGGCAAAGCGTATAAATCACAAATCAACCACAGAGCCTCAGAGCCTCAGAGCCTCAGAGCCCTAAGCAATTGCCAAGCCTTGCTTTTAGAACATGATGAATGATGATAACCATATGAATACAAAGATCTTAGAGATGACATTACTGTATTGGCTGCGAAGTACATGATAGCTCTCCGGGAATAAACTGGGTGATTTTTTTTACTTTGTTAGCCTAGCTCCGAACCGGTCCACCTTTCACTTTGCCAACAGTCCTAGTGCAAGCAATTTACTTGTCCTCATTCATGAGTCATTGAGTCTTCTTATACTTCTTATACTTATTATATTTCTTCCTCTTCCTCTTCCTCTTCCTCGTTCTTGATTTGCTTCTCTCTTCCTGTCATTGTTCATTTCAATATAGCGCTGTTTTCCAAAAATCAGTGCTCATCACTGAATACTCCATGATTCATGGGAGGTATTCCATTGTACTTGAGTCAGTGTTTGTGCGGGTGAATTGACCCCACCATGGCTACACCGGAGCCATTCGGAATCGATCCAAGAAGCGAGGACTCGACGGTGGGTGTCAAAGATGGAGATAGAGGAGTCGAAGGAAAGGACTTGTCCATCTCTTCGCCTCAACTCGGAGACGTCCCCATCCTCTACCACTATCTTACCTTTGAGACTGAGCTTCCCTCACCAACAAGCCTGGGACCCGCTCAGAATGGTTGGGCTGCACCGGAGCAGCCAGATCTAAGAAATCACGTTTCTCCATTCACCTGGTCCACTTCCCGCAAGACCTTCACCACATGTCTCTCGTGCGCTGTTACCGTTGTAACTGCTTACACTGCCGGCTCCTATAGCCCACCTTCTCAGCAGATGTCAGAATATTTCGGCGTCAGTCAAATAGCCATTTATGTGGGCATTACGACCTTCACCACTGGCTTTGCAGCCGCGCCAATGGTGCTAGCTCCTTTTTCTGAGATCAACGGCCGGAAGCCTGTCTTCGTTGCTACCGGCATACTATTTGTTATCTGTCAACTCTGCTGTGCCGTTACTCGTTCCTACCCAGGAATGCTTCTTGCTCGCTTCTTTGCCGGTGTTGGTGGGAGCACTTTCTCGACGATGGTGGGTGGTGTAGTCAGCGATATCTACCACACAGAAGGTATTTCGCAGAGTCAGAAAAATAGCCGTAGGTCTCGTCTGACATCAATCTAGACAGGAACACGCCTATGGCGCTGTTTTCAGGAGCTGCGTTGTTTGGCACGGGCTTGGGCCCTCTGTGTTCTGCCTTTATTGCTCAGCATATATCATGGCGATGGGTCTTTTATTTACAGGTCATAGACTGTGGTCTTCTGATTTTGGCTGTGACGATCTTTTTCAAAGAAACTCGCGGCAGTGTGCTTTTGAGTCGAAGGGCGAATCTATTGAATTCATGGTACGAGGCCAGAGAAAAGGTTGGCCTTGTAGGCTTAGAGATGGTCCTTGATACTGAAGGTAAGAAGCAGAGCCAGAGGATTAGGTGGAAAGTCAAATCAGATGAAGAACGAGAGAGCTTGGCCAAGATGATTGGGATCTCTGTCTACAGACCATTTCGTAGGCTGTACCCCTTCCTATTATTGAGGACATGGAGCTGACACCCTGCAGATCTACTCTTGACTGAGCCAGTGGTCTTTTTCTTTTCACTATGGGTTGCATTCAGCTGGGCCGTATTATACCTCACCTTTTCGGCAATACCGCTCGTGTTCACCAAGAATCACAATTTCAACGTTCAGGAGAATGGCGCTGTCTTTGCTGGTAAGCAGGATTCTGGCTCTTGTGGCGATCACCACTAATCAGAACAGCTATGTGTGTTGGCTCGATGCTATCAACTATCCTCAGCATCTACCAGGAAAAGGTCGCCAGACACTACGGCAAACTATCATCAACCCCAGAAGGACGACTCTATTTCGCTTGCATCGAAAGTGCCCTTCTCCCAATCGGGTTGTTCTGGTTTGGATGGACGTCTTTCCCTTCAATCCATTGGATCGTTCCCACCATTGCCATTGCCTGTGCCACGATAGGGATCTTCTCTATTTATCTTGCCGTCTTCAATTACCTTGCGGACACCTATCATCGCTACGCAAGCTCGGCTTTGGCAGCACAGTCGTTCTGTCGGAACATGCTCGGAGGGATCTTTCCATTGGTGACGGCAGCGATGTTCAATCATATGACGTTTGCTGGGGCTTCGAGCTTCCTTGGAGGCGTGGGAGCATTGCTTACTGTCGTGCCGTGGGTTCTGGTCTTCTACGGACCTAAGATCCGTGCTAGAAGCAAATTTGCCAGTGTAAGTCTTGAATTGTCCCATTCGTTGGGACTTGAGAAGAAGCATCTGACAATTAGTTAGGAAATCATAGATTGATCGGCCGGAGATTATCCTTTGACTTTGCAAAAACTCCTTGTCCGTTGTCACTGTGCGTACTTATGAAATCCGTAAGCTATGACCGAATAGGAATTCGTATCCCACTACCTCATCATATCGAACTACAGGGTTCCTCCCGCGTCATGCCTCAAACCCCTCTGCGGGGCACTTGTTCTCTGATTCTTCTTCTCGCACTACCTAAACATCTTCCTTTTTTTTTCCTTTTCCATCATTACTCTACAGCTGAAAGATTGCCCACCTTTAAAACAAAATGAGCTCTGAGCTGTTTATTAATCTCAAAGCTCCCAATGCACGGGAATACAAACAGCCCATTGGACTCTTCATAAACAATGAATTTGTCAAATCCAAGTCCGGAGGAAAGATTACAAGCATTAACCCAACGTGAGTCCTTTCCGATGCAATGTCATAGTACAATCTCCCTTCTGACATCTTAATAGTGACGAAAGCGAGATAGCTTCCGTCTACGCTGCCTCCGCCGACGACGTAGACATCGCCGTCTCCGCGGCCCGCAAAGCCTTTAAAGATAGTTCATGGCGAGATTTACCTCCTACAGATCGTGGCGGTCTCATGTTCAAACTTGCTTCCCTCGTTGAAGAGCACGCTGAAACACTCGCCACTATTGAAACTTGGGATAACGGAAAACCATACAGCGTCGCCCTGAATGAAGACGTTGGAGAAGTCGTCAACACCCTTCGGTATTACGGTGGCTACGCCGACAAAGTGCACGGCCAGGTCATTAACACCGGCCCTGATAAGTTCGCATACACGTTGCGCGAGCCGCTGGGCGTGTGCGGGCAGATTATACCATGGAATTACCCGCTTGCCATGGGGGCATGGAAGCTTGGACCAGCGCTGGCATGTGGAAATACTGTTGTCCTCAAGGCCGCCGAGCAGACGCCGTTGAGTATACTCTACTTTGCGCAGCTCATTAAGGAGGCAGGCTTCCCGCCTGGTGTGGTCAACATCCTCAATGGACACGGCAAAGAAGCAGGTGCGGCAATCGCAAGCCATCTCGACATCGATAAGATCGCCTTCACCGGGAGTACGGCTACAGGACGGCACATTATGAAAATGGCCAGTATCAACCTTAAGAACATAACACTCGAGACTGGCGGAAAGAGCCCGCTGATCGTCTTCGCCGACGCGGATCTGGATCAGGCCGTCAAATGGAGCCATGCTGGCATAATGTCGAACATGGGGCAAATCTGTACGGCGACCTCTCGAGTCCTCGTCGAGGAAAGCATCTACGATGAATTCGTCAGGCTTTTCAAAGAGCAAGTCAGAGAAGTCAGTAAAGTCGGCGACCCGTTTAGCGATGACACCTTTCAAGGCCCCCAAGTCACAAAAGCGCAATACGAGAAAGTGCTCGGTTACATCGAGTCCGGCAAGTCTGAGGGAGCGACGTTGGTGACGGGAGGCGAAGCCCACAAAGATGTCAACGGCAAAGGCTTCTTCATCGCCCCTACCGTCTTCACCCACGTGACCGACCACATGAAGATCTATCGGGAAGAGATATTCGGACCTTTTGTCGTCATCTCGAGCTTCAAAACGGAGGAAGAGGCAATCAACCGGGCGAATGATACCACATACGGGCTCGGCAGCGCCGTTTTCACGGAGAACCTGACCAAGGCGCATAGAGTAGCGAGGAGGATTGAGGCGGGTATGGTCTGGGTCAATAGTAGCAACGATTCGGACTTTAGGATCCCGTTCGGAGGAGTGAAGCAGAGCGGGATTGGAAGAGAGTTGGGGGAGGAAGGGTTGAGGGCTTATACGAATGCAAAGGCTGTGCATGTCAACATGGGGTCGCGGCTGTGAATGGGGTTACTTTCGGTTCCGGCAGCAAGATGCACAACCAGAAGAGCTAGCTGAGGTGCCGGCGTTATCTGGGAGTTGGCTTCGAAGCTAAATGTTGACAGGGAACATGACATGACATCGCCAATAGATCAATCCAAATCCTCGATGTCGTGTCCCGAGCACCATACTACTGATATTGATCTTGTTCGCAGGAATTATTCCTTTCATGAAGCCATGGGTTCCAGCGTTTTGCCTGACTCTTGCTGTCTTATCGCTTGATTGGCATGTTCGCCTCAATCGCTGGGCAAAAATGCTAGGAAGTCGCAGTTGTCTATGATTACGCGCAGACATGCAAGACTGTTCGACGCATTGCATAGCTCCCGCGGCCTCCCGTGTATTATATCGTTTTTTCTGCTACCATTAGCTATGTCGTGAAGCAATCTCTTGCACGAAGCCTAGTGCCAAAAGAAGTAGCCACTTATAACCGAAAGTCCAGTTGTCCACAAGTCACTAGACCTCAGAGACTTGGCTCCCTTCTTTTAAATTGTCCTGATTGAGCGGAGACTTTGAAGCCAAATCAGTCAAAGACGGATATTCAGTATTGCCGTTGAGCTCGAGGTACAAGGACGCCTTCTCGTCGTATTGAGTCGTTGTTCTACCAAGGTCGGCATCACTTTTGACCGTCATGATCTCCTCGTCGAGCAAACATCGGAGACGTGCGACATCCAATGACATGACTGGAGCGATCCTCTGAATTGCAGATCGCCACAAACAGGATGGGCCTATAAGGTTCACTCCATTGGCTTCCAAACGCTTCAATTGCGTGCTGTGCCGTTGCATGAAAGCCACCAGCACTTCTTCGTTGAATGAACAAGATCCGATCTTCAAATATGAAAGTCTTTCGAATGAGATTTGTTGAAAGATATCGGAAATGTCTAGGAAGGGCACGCCGGCTCTCTGTGGCAGCCCTGGAATGGGACGCTCTCGGAGTGTCGAGAAATGGAATGTCAGTTTTAGGTGCTCGACATCTTTCAGGCCTTTCATGAACTCGGTCATTTGATTCGTTAAAGGACTGGGATCTTGAGAAGGTCCGTCGAAGCGACCGATACAGAAGCGAATTTCCAGACTCCGCAAACGAGACAAAACTGTCAAAACAGCCTCGGAATCCCTGGCCCACAACGAATTAAACCCATGCATCCAGAAAGACCATGGCAATGCGTCGATGATGAGGTCGAACTTCGGCATGCCTAAACTAGAAGACCGGTGCCCGAGCAGCGGACAAAGCG
This sequence comes from Pseudevernia furfuracea, assembly GCA_022315425.1. Classification (NCBI taxonomy): domain Eukaryota; kingdom Fungi; phylum Ascomycota; class Lecanoromycetes; order Lecanorales; family Parmeliaceae; genus Pseudevernia; species Pseudevernia furfuracea. Next base: position 815,050 of record JAIUPT010000042.1, read on the forward strand.
CCTTCAAGAGGACCATGGTTGGCTGCGACGCGACAGTAGGATTGCGAATATAGTGGGAAATCCTAGGATCTTGAAAAGGGTCCTTGAGGAGGGTCTCGCGCTGCAGGCGTGAAATGAAAGATCGTGGCGCGCCCTCGGAGGCCCAGGCCGTCCCGTGAGTATGCTCTATTTGCCTTGCCTCCTCGAAAGTCTCGACGGCGCGTAGGTTAACCAATCTTTTGACTGCATGAGAAATGTAATCAAGGGCACGGCGATGACGGGCTTTCGGTATGATTCCATGCTCGGCATTTGGAACCATCTCGTTCAGATCAATTTCATTTCCCGGGAACAGGTAGAGCTGCTCTAGACAAAGCTCCATATATCTGAGGTGACTATTCACAAGCTCCTCCTCAGAGACCCTGACAGTTTGACCAGACCCTAGATCAACACTGGCTACGACACAGTCTGAAAACGGCACGTCTGGGTCGCGTAATATTTTCCGGGTCTGGTTGTCCATCTTCAACGAAGAGTCAGAGGGAGCCCGCAGGTCAATGGTCTCCAGCCAGATATCATAATCGCAGTATCGATTGGTCAAGACGTGGTCTAGAAACATGATCTTGTGCACATAGAAGCGTAGAACAGGATGGGTAGCAATTCGACTCAGGTTCCGAAGGGAATATTTGAACACCGCGACATAGACCGTCTGAAACAGCACACGTGCTGCAAGGTCATTAAAAATGGGATGAACGAGGCGGAGGATCTTTAAGGTCTCCGTGTTGGAATGAAAGCAGATGTGCTGCCATAGCTCATTTGGTAGACGCTCCATGTTCATACAGTGGAGTATGGTCAGGACACGGGACCTGATAAGGATGTAATGGCCTCAACCGATGGTGGAATTGGTGTTAAGCTTGAACCCTCAGTGTTGAGCGCTAAATCAGAGCTTTGTCCTTGAAGTAGACGGTTTACTATGTGCTGGATATTCTGTCTGAAGATTCTTAAAGTTTCAAAAGAACGTTTTGAGAGGTGTTTGATGAAAGCCTCTTAATCCAAAGAATGAATTATATGAGATGGGTATTTCTGAGGTACTAAGCAAGATAAGCGTGAAGTCAGCAAGTATCTCGTTGTGAGAGCATGCAAGTAGTCCGGGTGGTTGTATCAAGTTGCTTGCCGTGCTTGCAAGCGAAAGTACCTTACGCTAGTAACTTTGCTCTCCGGTATCACACTAGATGCGTGCGGGGCGACTTGCGACTTTCCGACCTCTGTGTCTTAAAGTACTAGATTCCTCAGCCCAGAAAAATCGAAACGATTTGCATCCTATGATTATGATCTAGCGCATACATCTAATAGATTCGATTCAGTACCTTAAGTATCACATTAGGGGAACATGTAAATCTGTGTGAACCCGGCCTGAAGGGAGCCACTGCTGATGACTGGGAGGACTTGCAGTGCAGGGACCCACCAACATTGAGATTTTCGCTTCTGTGAATCCCTCTTTGCCTGAAAAAGCTCCGACTTTGCATCGGTCTTCCTGCGCAAGATCGTCATCTCTTTCCCGGAGCCTACGGACCAAGGGTTGTGGAGCACCCGGTATGTTTCTGGGTGGAAAAGGATATCGTGCAGAGAAGTTTCATTGGTTGGGCCCAACTCTGCCCTTGAGGCTTCAATGTCTAAAACACAGCAGAGTCCTCGACTACTTCAATGGCTCCATCCACAAACCCAGCCCCAGATGCCAACATCTCCACTTCGGACTCACTCAGATACTGGAACTCGATATCTACGACTGTCGACGGAATGCTGGGGGGCTACCCGGAAATATCACGAACAGACCTCAAAGGGTCTGCTAATTTCTTCGCGAAGCTGCGCCGCGAGCAACCTTCCCAGTCTACGAACAGCCTAATCCAAAGAGGCGTTGATTGCGGCGCTGGAATTGGCAGAATCACAGCTGGTTTTCTAAGCACTGTTTGTGAAGTCGTTGATGTTGTTGAACCGGTGGAGAAGTTCGCCCAGGAAGTTAAAGGTCAGAAGATGGTAGGCAGCGGTTCCTTAGGTAGTGTCTACGTGACTGGGCTGGAAGATTGGGCGCCCGGAGCGCAGTATGATCTCATTTGGAATCAATGGTGCCTAGGACATTTGACAGATAAGCAGCTAGTGTCTTATCTCGAAAGATGCAAGCAAGCCGTGACAATAGACGGCTGGATCATTGTCAAAGAGAACATGAGCACAAACGTGGATGGAAAAGACGTCTTTGACCAACAGGACAGCAGTGTCACGCGGACGGATCAGAAATTCAGACAGTTATTCAAGGAAGCAGATATAAGACTCATCAAGACGGAAGTGCAGAGAGGGTTTCCGAAGGGGCTGTATCCTGTCAGATTTTATGCTCTCAAGCCCTGAATGGCTCAAGAATGTGCAATGTCGCTGGCTAGAAATATCGATGGATGTGGAGTGCGCAGGATACTAGTTTTGACGATGGGTGATGTGCGTTATGAGAATTCCAACGAGCACGCGAGACAGAGACTTTCGCGCCACTCGGTGATTTCCAACCTTGAGATCCTCCTTTCGCGTCCAAGGCTGCTACTCAGACTGTGGTCTGCGGCTGGTGTGCAGCCGACACGGCTGCAACATCCTCCACATCGATCAGGTCCATAATGAAGTCCCTGTGGAGACTTTAGGGTCAGCATGATCTCTTTCCAGAGCAGACTCAAGATCATCAATTAGAATTGTAAGCCGCATTTTGGGGGAGAACCCTCGGTTCTGCTCCCGCGACCTTAATCGCGGCGTCGAGTAGGAAATACGTACCACTCCTTCTTGGCCACCTTCGAAACGCTCAAGCGAGTTTGCTTGAGGACTTGCATGTTTTCCAAAACACCACCATCCTTTGCGTACTTCTGGAGCTCCTTGAGCTTGATCATCTTACTAAACTTTTGGGCGAATTTGACATGTACAAGACACCACTTCGGTTTTTCACGGTCCGATTTCTCGTCGAAGTAGGGATGCTCGGGGTCAAAGGCGGTTTCTGAAAGAAGATTAGCCAGCTGAAAGGACCATCTAAAAGGAGAAAAGGCTCTCTCACCGTCAACTGAGTGCTCCTGGATGATCTCCATTGTACCTACGATGCCTGGTACTTTGCAGTTGGAGTGATAGAAGAATGCCATGTCTCCCTTCATCATAAGTCTCATGTTGTTACGTGCTGGCAGGCTGATCAGTGACTCGTGCAGTATTCGACTGACCAGTTTCACTCACCAACGGCATTGCGGACACCTGCAAATATGTTGTTAGCGGTTATTGCCCGATGTAAATTCAATACCAATGCATACCGTCCCATCCCTCGGGCTTACTTGCAGCTTTGAGATCGTCGATCGAGAATTTGACGTCCTTACCCTTTTCGATACGTGATTCCGGCTCGGCTTTCATGAGCCAGTAAGCAGGGCCTCCGCTGTTAGTCTCAGCTTCCTCCTCAGCTTCACCGTTTACGGCAGGCTTCTCTCTGAGTGGAACGTCGACGACAATGGTGGACGTTCCTTCGGGTGCGGCGAAATCTTCCTTTTGAGTGGTCGTTTTGGCTGGTCTTCCTCGCTTTCGACTGTCAGTGGCTTTGACCTTTGTTGCAGTCTTAGTTGCAGATTTTTCGGCTGTTCCGTTGACTGAGTCCTTGGCTAAATCTTTAGCTGGTTTGACGGGAGTAGACTTTGCACTGATCGAGCTTCTTGTTGAGCGTGGAGCTGCAGCTGCAGCTACAGCAAGTGAGGTCCTGCTTGGCCTCGATGACGACGCGGTTGGTTGTTCTACGACTCTCTTCTGTCTCTTGGTTGTACCAGTGCTTGTGACATCAGCTGCCGTATTAACCTTACGCTTAGCTGGAGCCATGATAGCAAATGCGTTCGGTGGTATTGTGAGCAAATGTGGTACAAGGAGGATTGATTCCGATCAGATTCACAGATGCGACTTACCGCGCGCATGGCACTAGCGGATAGACTAGCTGCTTTGGGGAATTTCCCTTCCTCTTCACCTACATATGTTGCTCTTTCTCTTCGAGACACTGCTTGGAGTTGCTGTAACTGCTCACAGTCTGACTACCAATGAGATTTGCTCCGTATAGATCTTTTTAGAGCTAGTAAACGTCGGGTCAGGGTATGAAATGGCAAAAGCTGACGGAGCCTTACATCTGTCGAGGCATTTCAGTCGCTGCCTCCAATACATCCGCCAGGGGTCCAGCATTGAAAGATCTTTCATTCCAAGAATTCTTACCCCTGTTTTTTTGACCATGTCGTCTCACGTGTGTATAAGCTAACCCAACAATATATGTAGCAAGTGACAGGCCCAAGGCGATCTGCACCTCACTACAAAACAGCCTTCAGTAGCGCTGCCCTTCCTATAGACTTGCCAATACTCCCCGCTAGATCTCCTCTAACGCCGTACCTAACCCCCTAACAATCTCCTGTAATCTTTCCCCCTTAATCTTGCAGCAACCGCGCCGTCTGCCTCACCGTACAGCCATCCAAATACTGCCCGCCTCCGTGCTCCTTGCCGACAAAGACTTGAATATGATTCGATTACACTCAAAATTTTCTTATCAAGCTCTGAGTAGCAAATTCCAGGATTATAGTAACAGGCATATCGTCGGCAGGACGCTGTGCAGTCCAGCCAGTTCATGCGAGGTGAAAACTTCGAGAATTTGACTATGCTGCATCGGTGTTTCGTATTCGCTTCCTCCCTTTCGTCAGAATTGTCGAATATTTCTCCCTCTGCAGCAGTCCGCTCTGGAAAGTCAGGGAAGCAGTGCATTGTACTGCTCACCGTGACCAGGACAGGACAGGCATTGTAGCGTTTGAAAGTCTTCTTGGAATCTCGGCAAGAGCAGACGAGCGAGCAAGCAAAAAAGTGCTGATAACATTCGTATTGATAGTCAAATCAGGTCCCTCGGTCAGGCGAAAAGTTTGGGGAGCAACGCCCGCATTCAGGACGATGCATCAATGCGATGAAGTTACAGCGGTACTGGTGCGGGAGGCGAAGGCCTTGACGCTTGCATGATGATGAGAGGTCGAGGTGCCAGACGAGGATGGGGGAGCAGTTGGTTGAAGATTGGACGGAGACGTTGGCTGTAAGACCTTTGAAGAGGTCGCGGATGGCAAGGATGGCAGTCGAGGTGCCGAGGCGAGCTCAATGGCGAGCGGCTTCGAGGCCGAGACCTGTGTCTGGTCGGGTGACGATGACGGTTTTACCCTTGATACAGATTAGAAAGAGCGGTAGCAGTAATGATGCGGGTTATTCCAGCGTTAAGACGCAAGGAGAGGATTTTAACAATATACGATTCCGAATGATATGGTATTCTCATGAGCAGTTGGCTGTAGAGGGTTTGGCTGGATGAAGACATGCCATTTCGAAAGGTAACGTCTTTTGCAGAATGCAGATGTACTTTATGAAATTAACATTGATAGGAAGCTAGCTAAAATCGTATATATGCGGTTCAATAGATGAAGATGAGAGCAAGGAACACCAAGCCAGAGAACACACTCGTTCGTAAGGTATTATCTCGTGAACTTGTCCTTTACAGGTCTCTGGGCGCCGTCTTTTTTGCAAACACAGTTGAGAACGCGATCAAGAGAACATTTTCTGTACAGACTTATGGGCAAGTCGAATACTTGATGGCCGATGTTTGGGTCCAGAGATTATTTTAGGCATTCGGTGTTCTAGTGACGACGTCATCACTTTTTCCTGGACCCGGCGAACGCGGTCTCTCAGAATTTTCCAATTTCCATCACATTCTCTACAGAAGGTGAATAAGGTACTTGATTGCAGAGACATGGCTGAGATACAACGATGGAAGGTGACCGAGGTGTGTGGCATCAATGGGCAAGACTTCTACGTCCTCCGCGCTAAAGCTTTCCTAGCCTTATATCAAAATGAGTTGCGGGTTGGGAGAAGCACCATACTACGAGAGCAGTCGCCATACTCTGCGCTTTGTAGATATTGTCAAGGAGAAATTACACATAGTTGATCTCAACAAAGGTCCATCTTCGTTGGAGTCATTTGATCTCGGTACTCCTGTCAGGTCAGCTTGACTACTACTGAAGCTTGCTTTTGCCTCTCTGACGTTGCAATAGCACAACGGCGGATATCGAAGGCTCTGATGATGAGATCATTGTTGGCGCCAAACATGGCTACGCCATCATGAACAGAAATACGAAGAAGCTTGAGTACATAAAAAAGGTCTGGGAAGAACGAGATGGACCTGGTAAAGACGAAAGGTACGTCAATGTCCTAAAAAAGACCGATCTGCTTGGGACCTTGCGTAGCACTAAGCGAATGAATTTCAGAATGCGTTTCAATGACGGTGTCGTTGACCACGAAGGAAGATATTGGGCCAGTACAATGAACGACCCCAAAGTGAAAGCTCCTCCAACAGACGAAGGAGTACTGTTCCGTTTAGATCCGGACATGACCCTTCATCGAATGATCGAAAAGGTGTCGATCCCCAACGGCATTTGCTTTAGTCCCGACGAAAAGATAATGTATTTTATCGACTCTCCTACGAAAAATGTCTTTCGGTTCAAGTACGACAAAAAGACGGGTGACATCTCCGATTGCGAGGTCTTCTACCATATTGAAGAAGACGCTGTGCCTGATGGCATGACTATTGATGTAAATGGGTGTTTATGGATCGCGATCTGTGGCGGTGGCAAGATTCTAAAGGTCTCGCCAGAGGCAAAGGTCGTGGGGGAAATATCGTTACCTTACGCGAGAATGATCACGTGTCCGGCATTTGCTGATGAGGAATTGTTCATCACGTCCGCAGAAGAAGAAGAACCTGAGAAGTATCCAGATTCGGTCAAGTATGGAGGCAGCCTGTTCAAGGTACATGTGGGGGTCAAAGGAATGGCAGTGCACAGATTCATACGGCGTTGAAGGAACATGGACCCCCACTCAGTTTTTGCTGTTCCAATTGGCCAATGTTGATATTACTCACAGTTTTTCATGGGTCGTAGCAGATTGATCGGGTTGTTCGCTACTGCAGAACAACTTGACCGCATTTCCCAATCTCTGATCTCGTGTCTCGATGAGTAATGTGAAGAGGCTTTCAGCAAGTATTCGTATTGTGAATCCCCGTGATAATTGCGCCTCTGCCAGACGTCTTAAACCGAACCGTGGTGGCGTCACAGGGTCCAGTTTTTGCGAGGGTAGACCACCAGATTTTCAGCCTCACCTCGTGACCGTTAATCCCGGGCTCGGGCCTGACGCGACCTTGGACTGGTGGTCCGGCTTTGACAGGAAGACTTGTCTGCATATGAAGAAAGAAGCTGACGATCCGAAGGGGAAGTATGTTAGCACGGAGCAGATACAGGCGAGATTACAAGCGATAAGGCAGGGCCCTAATAGGGTCTTCTTTCCAACGGCTAGGAAGCTTGTTCAGCTATAATTCTCCTCAACGGGAATTGTGGCTGAATCGGATTCAGCATGTGTGTTGTGTAGACGTGACCATGTACTGAAGGACATGATGTGCGGCTGCCCAATATGTCGGTGACATGTTGAAGATTGCCCCAAGGATTGTGCCAACTAATTAAAATTCCTAGGTGTTAATGAATAATAATAATAGTTGTGATTGTAGAATAATCAGAATAATACCTAATGCTCATAATAATAATAATAATAGAAATATTAAACATGCAGGGTTGGGCAGCCCAGCCGCTGGATGCCTGCAAGCCCCACGAATGTTCCCGGGAAGCCATGTGCGTTGACGGGAATTTTTACGCTTTCAGATCACCCGCAAAAAAGTGGGTTTCAAGTTCCAGACAAGTACGAGAGTACCTGAGTACCTGAGTACCTGCGTACTGCGTACTGTACCTCAGACGACACCAAGCCTGAAGGAGATTCCGACATGTTTTGACCTCGCTCGGACCTCTCAAAAGTTGGCTATTGGTCGTTGCGCAAGCAGCTGAAAGAGGTACCTCCCGTTCCAAAGGGGATGCAAAGGATCGTATCACACCTCGCACTCCCCTGTCTCTGCGATCTGGTATGACGAAGAGGCTCGATTGGCGCGCCAAATCCGTACAGGTGGGTCCATGTCGGTAAATCTCTGGCATCATTGCCGTGGAAAATGGAGCAATCTTTTCATGTCACACTCACCACAACAGTGATCGGAAAGAAGAATGAAGACCCCCAAAGAAGGTAAATGGAAGCATCAGATCTGCTCGAACATCACCCTTCTGACCCTTCCCTAATTTCGGAATGAGGCCCGACACTCCCAAGATTTTAGGCTTGCCTTTAGGGTCGCTTGGGGGTACACGAGTGCCGAAGCTAGGTTTCTTCCCGGCGTGCTCACTGCTTACCACTCTACTTCACAAGGCTGCTGTTGGACCTGTCCAACTTACATCAGTCGCACTGTCCAAAAGCTTAAGACGTCAATAGTTTATATCAGGTACGGTATTCTTATTGAGTGTTCTCATCCTGCGAGGGTTCAAGGAAGTCAAAGGTCAAAGTGAAATAGTAACAGCCAAGAAATCAAGCATTGCCACTGCAACCAAGGTTCCAAGCCAACGCAAGATTTGCTGGTGGCACTTCTTAGGAGCTGGAGGCTCAAAGGCTTTCTCTCGAGTCTATAGCACGTCACCTTTGTACATACGTGTACCTCGGATGAACGTGGCCTGATATGACAGGAACGAGTGCAAAGGCAATTACAAAGATGAATTATTATTGATCAAGAATGTCGAGTAATCTTTTCACTTATCAGCATTATTATGCAATGCAATCAAAGTGTATTACTCCGGCGGCCCGTCCAAGCTGAGCATGCAGCCTGCAGGGCTATCACCTCGGAGAAGTAATCCTACCAAGGCGACTAAACGCAAAGCAGCTAAGGTAAAGATCTGCAGCACTTCTGCATACCACAAAAACGTGGCCTGGTAGGCTTGCAGAATAGACTTGCCTAGTGGATAGGGGAATTGGTTCCGGCAAAGCCTATTCATACAAGAACCGAACTTATCCTCAAGGCGTTCGGTCGTTTGGGTGCCACACCAGAAGCCACAGCCATCGTTTGGAATTGGTGGGTTAGGGTTAGGGGGGGGGGGAAGTCCAATGTCATTTGTCGCCCCACGTCATTTACCTAGGGAATAAGGAATAAGGAAGCCCTTTCAATGCTTGCGCTTCGAGTGTACGGTATACGTAATACGTATTCTACTTTCTACTTTCTACTTTTTACTTTCGATATATTATTCTATTCTATTCTATTTTCCGAGACATGACACCATTTTCAATGCCTTTCTCACTCACATGTCTTGTTCGCGTATACGAGTAGATGAGGATGATCAGCGGGGATCTGTAACAGGGTTGAATCGATAATTCGTGCTTGATCGCCTTACCCCTGATCTCTATGGAAATCTGTTGGCGAGATGCATATGAGTGGCTAGCGTGAGCCGAGTGAGCGGATTGTGGAAATCAAAATACGCCATCCGTCAAATGTCAGCAACGGAGCCGGTGGTGGACTGGTGGTTGAGCTATCTTCCGGCAGTTCCCAAAACGAATAACTATTTCCCTTACTTTTCTTCTTTGATAATTGACAGGCGTTGAATGAAATGATAATCATGGGATTATGAGAAGGCGTTGGTGTCCACTACTCTTTCTTTAGTATACCCTTAGTACCTTAGTACCTTATTCTACCACGACTAAGCCAGATTCCGCCGCCTGACCCACCTGGATCCTTTGGCACATGGCTTTTCCATCTAGAGTTGTCCACTACACTCTCCTTCCCGATGGCCCTAAGCCAGCTCTAACATCCATCTAAGCTTCCAAGGACCAATGTTCCCGTGCTCCCCGTGCCCGCCGCCCGACCCAAGGAAAAATAAAAATAACAAGCCTGTTACAACTTACCCTAGCTGTCTTCGACGCTTCAAGCTTGAACTTGGCCGGGATTGTTTAGTTTCATGTCCCTGGATCTCATAAGGGATAAGGTAGTCCAGGGTAAGGGTGACACGCAGTTTACGGGCCATGATGACACTGGTGACACCTCATAGCTTCACCGCTTCCTGCAAAACCCCAAGCTAAATAAATAAATACTTGAACGAACGGCCGCCCCATATTCCCATATTCCCATAATCCTTTCAAACTTTCAACCTTTCAACCTTTCAACTTTTCAACCTGACATTCTTATTAGTACCTACCTTTTTCCCATCATTTTCCATGCTACAACAACCCATGCTGTCGATATACCATTGACTGACTCACTACCTTACCTTACACTACCAATCTTAACTTAGCCTTGCGCTTACATACTTTTCATCACCTTCTAATCTGTACTTGTTCTCCACTGCATTACCAAATCCAGCCAAGTTCTCCTTCTTTATTTATATACCGGGACATCATTCGTCCCTCTAGCCGCCAACGTGGAGGTCCTACCATCTCACCTCCTCCCCACCTCACCTTTTCGGGGAATTCCTTTGTCGATTCCCGAAATCGAACAAAACTGTCCGGACATTGTGTCGAGGTGGTACAACAGTCAGTCCAGGCAGCAATTACCATATAGAGATACCAACAACAACTCGAAAGACAACCACCCATTTCAATGCCACGGGCATTCAGAGAACCCTCAATTCCAGGAGGAGGTACACATGTCGCTGCGGCCTGCCACGTCACGCCCTTCCAACAACTCTCCGCATGACAGAAGTAAATGTCTTCCTTCCCTGGTATCCAGAACGCTACCTCCCATCCACAATACAAGCACACCCGCAGTTTCACAAAATGCTGCTTCAAACATCTCCGCCACGCAAAATGTCTCAGCACGACCAACGCCACCGCCATCATCTACCCCTCCGGACCAGCGATCTTCGCGTCCTATCGGTTTCCAGAACCTGCTAAATCCGACGACAAGCGGAGAGACGAGCTTTGCCCAGAACCGACGTCGAAATGCCGACCATATGGACTCCCCTCCGAGAGCAAGCCCTCTCACAGCAATGCCTCGCGCGCCAACACCATCTTTGCCTCCGACTTCCGTGACCAATCGGTCCCCGATCAGCGTGACGTTGCCTAGTATTACGCCACCTCCGGTCAGCGTGTATCCTCAGTCTTTGGGTCGGGCGTTGACTCCTCTTGTGTCGCCCTCTAGCTACGGCCCTAACCCTGTCATCATGAACAATCCGAGCGGGACGATGGATGTGAAACAGTCACCCTTCGTCCTGCCTCGGGATCATAACGGTAGCGGAGCACGGGGGGGTCTTCCGGACATTGCCACTGCGACCTCTTTTCCTGGCGAACCTTACGGTGCTCCTTTGCCGCCTGCGAGATCACCCCCTGGTCGCAGGAGTAGCCAAGACTCCACTCGCTACACTCACATGCAGAATCTACTCGAGAGAAAAAGTGGCACGACAACCGGACCTCATTCGGTAGCCTCTCAAGGTGACAGCCCCAGCACGCAATGTTCGTCCTACAGCCACGTCAGTCACACGCCTCCTCCTGCTCCCCCCCCATCCACCGGTCAGCCGCAGTCATTTTTCACCGCACCATTTACAGCGCCGGGTCCAGCCTCATCGATAGCGAAGTTGGGCTTTGACGCGTCATCGGGCAGCACGGCGGGAGGGAGTACCTATCAAATGATGACTCTCGACACGGAACAAGGTCCCATTCAGGTACCTGTTGACGTGCAAGCTGCGTCGAAAGTCGCTGACGAGAAACGCAAGCGCAATGCCACGGCCTCCCATCGGTTTCGTCAACGTCGGAAGGAAAAGGAGCGTGAGAACTCTCAGAACATTGCAAAATTAGAAGACCAAATTCGACAGATGGAGGAAGAAAAGGAACATTATAGGAGGGAGAGGGATCACTTCCGTGAAGTAGCAATTCGCCAACCTGGCCAAACACAGGTCCTGCCAAGACCGCTGTCGCCAAGGCAGAGGCGACACATCTCAATCGGTGGAAATATGGGGTATCCCAATGTGCAGTTTGAAGGACCGGAGACTGGTAACCGCAATGGAGGCCGAAATACTAGGCGAAGAACGAGTGCCTATGTGCCCCCTAATGGACCTCCTCCACAGTCCGCTGAGCCAGCACGGCCCATGTTTCAGTACGAGCGGATGGCAGGCAACCCAGCCGAACATATTCAGGGAGGCGACCAGAGTCGCCTCTCTCTCAAGACCGGTCCTTTCGACCCATCTATAACACGGTAATAGTCAAAGCAGGGGATAACAGTACCCTTAAAGCCATACATATATTGCTTCCTACTCCCCTTATTTTATCACTCATTGAGCGCTTTAGCGAGTCATTCTACTATTGAATTTGTCTATATTTCTGAGCAAAAGATACCCCCATGGTCTGATCAGCATTATCAGCGTTCTGAGCGAGCAGCGTCCTTGTATCTCCAAAACCCGTCTTGGCTAGGTGCGGGCAATTGGGTCAGACTACAGTACTATCTTGGTGGGCGGTTTTCTGGCAGCAAGATTATACCCCGGGGTTCCTGTCCTTCGTTTGTGTTAATGTTTCAATCGGATTGAGTATATACGTCTCGACACGGCTACAGGAGGGAGCAACTAGAATGGGATCTGTATTTAACGGGAGTGTTTATATATAGAGTTTACTATACCCTCGCTGCGCGAGTGGATACTTTTGGTATTGGAGGAAGATCCAAAGAGAGAAGAGAGAGAGAGAGAGAGAGAGAGAGAGAGAGAGAAGGATAGGACCTCTACTTGGTTCCGCAAGCATGAATATTGTCAATGCATGCAGCAACGCACCTCGTTCTCGAAGCATCGTGCTAGAGACAAGGCGAGTATAGCGGCATGCAAACATAATGTCGCAAAATCTTCCTGAAAGGGCATCGGAAAAGACAAGAGAGGAAGAGGAAGTATCTAATTGAAAAGTTGGCAGCACGAATTGAGAGTAACAGTGACGAAAGCATGCATGCCCAAGGACGCTAATCCTATGTCGTGCATGTAGCATAGCAGAATAATCTCGAAACACCGGACCCATCGTCACGTCCGATCCGTTGTTTCTGCAAGCTGCAAGCACGGATCCCACTGCATCATCATCATCATTCATCTCAGCAAACTAGCATCCTATGTAACCCTACCTGATTGGAGTAAAAGGTAAAACAAAGCGCAATAACTAGTAACAACATCCACCAACATTCGCCTATTAATCGCGATACCCTCTCATTGCTCAGATTGATTTTTGTTCGTCTGTAGAAAAATGTGCCGACTCATGATAAAGAGGAAGATAGACACGCCACAATCATACGAGTGTCAAGCGGTGGTCATCATTATTACTACTACCATTATCACCAACATTCCATTGGCTACAACCACGCACGTTTCTCTCCTCACCGCTTCGATAGGAGTGATGATGAAGTCTTACCAACAATAGGCGAGAGAAGTGATCGGGAATAAAGAAAAAAGAAGGAAATGCACCAATTTTGACGATTTTTTTCTTTCCCTCGGCGTCGAATGGGAGTAGGTCGTCGCGTTCCCACCACACTGGATCGGGTTGCAATTCGATCGAGATCGAGACATGGGGTGAGATGAGAAAAAGCAAAGAAGAAAAAAAAGAGAAAAAAAAACGCCGTGACATGCAGCAGCTGCACACCCTCCCCCCCCCCCCTCGCCATCTTTCATGCGAGTCAAAGTCCGTCCACACAGAAAATTTCCTCATGCAACCCTCCCATCGGCCCTCCCGAAAATTCCCAACCAGCAGGTTGGGGCAGCGAAGACCGACGCCGACCTGCATGTCGTTTTGCTGCGGGCTTTAAAATAGTCGCTGCTTACGCGGCTTGGGAAAAGAAAGGAAAAAAGTGGAGGAGGAGAGGGAGGGAGAGGAGGAGGAGAAGGGGACAAAAACACCCAACGACAATTTGAGGCATTGTGGCTTTTGCTGCACGCATGGCGCAATCTGGCACATGCATTTGCATTCTGCATGATGGCTAAAAAAGTTTCGTTCTAAGGATTTGTTTGGGATTCGGGCCCAATGCCGTGGCGTACGATGGATTCGAGAAAGGGGGGGGGGGAAATGGGTATTGGGTACCGAGTGACAATGATACATGATGCGACGGGGGCATGTATGAGTACCGGCGAGGATTTTCCCTGGTGGGCGGCTCGGGTGGGGGCGAGATGGCGACTGGACCCTTGCTCTTTCCAACCCCCCCCCCCCTCTCCTTCGGCTTCGGGGCAGGCCTTTTCGGGCATGCGGCGGACCTGGTGAGAAAGCGAGACCTGGACGCTGGGTGGTTTTTTCGGGGGGGGAGGGGGGAGGGGTGGTCCGTGGGGGTTTGCAAGCCCGTGGGGGTTCTTGGGGGGCAGAGTACGGTACTTGGGTACCGATCACGATGTGACTGGGAATTCCGTTTGGTAATTGGTTACCGAAAAAGGAAAAAAGAAATAAACCAGAGGGTCGTGCACCGGGTGAATCGGGTGGAATTCTTCTCCACCCGATGAAACTTGTTTGTGCAATAATCACTTTCCTGCGATCCCATCTTGGGTTTGCAAGCCACCTCAATAAGTTATTGGGTCCGGAAGGACGAAAAGACGACGGGCGAGCACCCGTTGTCGTTTTAAGCGAGCTGTGTGATCATCTTACATCTGTTGCACTTTCATATTATTACTTCCATTCGTTTTGAGAAGAAAATTAAATATAGGAGCAAAACAGCAACAGCACACATGTCATTAACATCAAACGATCCACTTCCGAAACCGATCCAATCCTTTTTTTCCGCTTGAGCAAAATCTGCTTTTCCGGGCAAAGAACGGCTATGTAGTTGAAATCCTTCTCGTATATCCCTATAATAACAATAATAAAACTCCCATTTCTCAGAGAGTATGTATGTACTTCCTTCACCCCGAGCCATCCCAAAAAACAACAACATCAAACTGATGCCCAACCGTGTGTTTGCACTAACTAACTAACAAATAAACCCCATATGAAAAGATCCTTTCTTCACAAAGACGGTTCCACCACTCGAGCGAAAAGAGAAGAGGACTAGGGAGAGAGAGAGAGAGGGGACGTGCGTCAGGGTGAAACTAAGGGGGAGTGAAGGTTTCGCGTAAATAATCTCCGGGAGGTGTAAAAAGTAAACTGGGGCCGCGGGTTGACTAGCACATTACATACTGACTCGCTGCGTTTTGGGGGCGTGGGGGTGTGTTGAAAAAACCCAAACCTCGACTTGAGTGCTAAGGGGAAAAAAAGTGGGCAGGCGGTTGTTTGGTGAGTTTATTGGGGAAAGCATTCGAGGGCCCCCTGTCCCCTGCCCTGTCCCTGTCAGACGTGCAGCTTTTTGGGGGGGGGGAGTTCTGGCATTATTATTGTTTCGAGATGAACGTTGAATCGGTTCGGTGTGTGAGTACGCAGGACATTGGTGCGTGTGAGCTAGAGTAGCTAGCTAGCCCCCGGTCGGTGAGAAAACATCCAGGCTTGAGTCACGTGGGCGCGTGACGTGAGAGATGGCAGTGTGTTTTTGGAATCTGTTTCAGCATGCTTCGTATTTACAAAACATATGCACGCAAGAAAGAGGGACAACGTGTCAAAGCAAAAGAACGCCTCCATGTGTGCAAGCGGTAAATCAAGTCGGAACCAGAAGCATGGATGTCCCCTTGCGCTGGCTGTGGGCCGAGCAGAGTGGACAGGAAGTCATATCTCTCCAATCTGGTATCTAAATCTTCAGTCGTTTCCGCATGCCAATCGCTGCAAATGCCACTCTCATTTCAACTTCCGCATGCATACTAATCGTACCAAACCGGCCTTGTTACAAGACCGTCACCAATACCGCCATTGCGGAAATAGCGGCGAAGCTGCAAGAGACACCTTCTCGTGTTGCGGCGCTCTTCTTCGCTGGAGCGATCTTGTATGCCGGCACGTAATCCGACGGGTTCGTACTGTTGACCGTGCCGTCCCAACAGAAGTCTGCGAAGCACTGTGTGCAAACTTGAGGCATGGTAGTCTGTGTTCTTTCCAAGCTCCTCTGCAAGATGGCACATCCTACACATGTGGGCCATGTCGAGTTCACTGTTCCGTTACCCATAGTAGCTACGTTGTGCCCATTTTCCACAATAGAGTCGCGCTGGCTCGTATTGTAGCTCGGGTCGAAGGTCGAGACATTGCTTTGATAGGTGTATGGGGAGTTGGGTATGTAGACGACCAGAGGTGTGGGATTGGAAGTGTTTGAGGAGTTGCAACCGAAGAATGTAGGTCGCGTGTTCAGGCCCAGGTTGACGAAAGTGTTTTGGTCGGGAATTGCAGGGAATGATGTGCCATTTGCAAGATTCCCGCCTTCCGCAGAAGTTCCGTTCAAGCTGCGCTGGTAGGTTGCCACAAGGGACGTGCCATTCGGCCAATAGTTGTTCGTGTCAGCTGAAGAATCCACAGCGAAGATAACGTCCACATGGCGGAATGGTTGAATGAGTGGGCTGAGAGGCAGATTTTGCAGGTCTTCACCTCCGTCGACGAGACTGAGTGCTCGTTCCTGATAGACTCTAGAGGTCTCCGTGTTGTAGCCGTAGAAGGGATTTGGCTGATATTGTGCAATGTCGTTGTCAGAGTCGCTGAAATGGCCCAAGATGTCGCTTACGAAACCTTTGGCAAGTTGCGGTATCGACGTTTGGTTCACGTCTAGAATGAATTGATTGAAAAGTGAGGATGAAGTTCCCATCACATAACCGACATTGTCGAAACCACGGACGCATTGTTCACTTTTAGCCAAAACACCACCTGAGAAATTTGACCCAAGGAACTCCAGAGGCACAAAGCCATAGGTAGTCGGGTCCCACGTTCCGAATTCGAAGGGATTGAATTCCTGGATTACAATTTCGGAGTTAGTGATGTCCATTAGACGGGGATTAATGAGCCTTGGAACATGTCTACAGAGTAGACACTCCCAAGACATGTCTCAAGGCTCAAGATTTGATTCCAAAGAGGAAAAAAGAACTCCGAAAATACGTACGTAATTCGTCGTGTTTCCTGGGATCAAGGTTTCTCCCGGAGCACGGCCATCCGCAACCAGGATGGGCATGGGAGAGTCGGCATTTGCAAAGCTTTCCTGCAATTGGATAGATGACCAGGTGTAGCTTGCGCCGCCGTCACTCGCATTCACAAGTTGAAAAGATAAGGCTGTTTTTTTTCCGGAGTCAGCACTTCCTATTCAAGAAAGGGATCTCAAGTCTTGGGCTACGTCTTCAGAAAATGATCTCCCCAGACGTGTCTCAGGACTCAAAATTTGGGCCAAGAAAAGTAATGAGGATTCGGAATACACGTACCGCGCCCCCAGAAATCTGTGACTGAGGTATTGAATCCAGCGTTCCCTTTGGCGCTGACTTCCTGCTCGATACCGGTGTAGTACTCAGCGGAGTCTAGCACCTGAATTTGGCCAGTAGCAGGGCCCTCGAAGATTGAATTACCGAATTCCCAGACGGAACTATCATTATTATCGAGAAGACCTGTGATCGTGGTGAAGTTGTTGACGAAAATGCTGCCCACGAGCCATCCACCACCTGATAGACCAGCCAGATAGGTCGCGGATTGCAGTAATCCTCCAAGATGCCCAGCAGCGGTGGAATTGGTTTCACGGCTGTCGAAGGCCTGGATGGCACCTCCACCATTCAAACAAGCTCTGTAACCACCCCCGCTGACAGCAATAGCGATGTTGGGTAGGGCTGAGACATTATTGGCATATTTGGTGATGTATGACTCGGCGTCAAAGCCAGAAATGTTCAGTCTCCCAAGTAAGTCCCGCATAGGATCGACTGTGTTATTCCTTCTCATCTCCAACCACGATGTTTCATTGTCGGATAGAGCAGATGCGCTTCGAACGGTGGGTCGATTTGAAGGACAGGTGGTATTTTGAGGGGTGTAGCCATCCGGAGCATTTGGGAAGGCTCGGATTTCCAATTCTGTTATAGCGACAGTGGAGTCGACCTTTGGCGAAGCCTTTCTTGGAACAAAGGATGCTGGGTAAGGGATTAGCGCCATTCCTCATCTCTGTCGGTCTCCTAGAATGTTTACCATGGACAGATGCAGCCAATGCGAAAAGGAGCGCAAAGGCGCGTGATGTAGCACGCATCTTCTTATCTGTGTTCCCAACTTCGATGAACAGAGTGAATAGGGACAGATGTTACAGCTTCATTGAAGGTAAGGAGAGTTGATTTTTGGAGTTGCGGAGGTTGAGGCGCAAGCGTGAAGTCTGATGGTTCCGGGTCTTGCAGCGATCAGAGTTGGGTATCCAAGGATTTTAAAGCAAAATCTTGAGCGTCTTTCAGAGTTAATGAGCCAGAGAAATGTTAGAGAAATGACTGTCAGGCTGCCAGCAGCTGGATCTGTAACCATTGATGATACTATTAATGTGTGAGCGTGACTGCGCCTTGGGGCCAAGTTTTCCGAGGTAACTTTGGCACCTGAGACGTCCCGAGAACGACGTCATTCCCGCTTTGACGCGTTTGAGGCTCGGCGGCTTCACGGCAGATCTTGGTCAATTGTGGGAGGCTTTCCTCCTTGTGCTTGTGCGCGCAGCATCTCTACCTGGGATGAAGTCTCTTTGCCAATAACAAAACATCTGAAGCCTGTACCACGCTGTATCTATACGAGCACCGAAGGTATCGATCGAAATATGATCCAGAAGAAACTTGGCCCCACGGCATATCCAAGCGTCCCGGCCAAAACATCCCGTGATACATAGTCCGGCAAACACTTTGCCCCAGCGTTGTCCCAATCTACCTCCAACTTCTTCGCCGTTTTGGGGAGGTCTGCTCATCGCGTTTGCCTGCCATTCTTCCTGTAACCGACCGAAATCTACCTCCATATATAAGTAGGCGATCCACGTGGGATCCGCAATACTCCCTGCGGATTTGGCAATACGTCGGGACACTTTCGCCCAAAAAGTAGTGGTTTCATCATCCGACTCGGAGAGGTAAAAGATAATCCTAGTCTTGCACGGTGCACAGTTGACTTCGACGCCACACACACCTTGTGGTCCGCGAGAATCACGTTGAATACAATTTCCCGGGGACCAGGGGCCCTCCAATCGAGGGCAGCCGGGGTGAAAGGCATCAAGCACGTTGGGATCTCCGAATCTCAGATGAGGGCAAATATTCACGCCAAGTGCTACCAGGGCCTTTTTTTAACGATGCTGTATGAAGTACGGATCCTTGGGGCATAGCGAGGACAGGGTAGTAGATGGATAAAGAGTATGTTGCCGTTGGTGGAGAGTTCATCGATTGATGATTGAAGAAGACTTCGCGATTTGGACATTCACATTGTCTCGCTTTCCCGCCCTGCCTCTGGACCTCTCGGAGTTGTGCATGATCCCAAATTTTGTGAAGACATATCCATAGTCTTCCCTCACGACCCAAGCAAAGTCGCTGGTGAGGCCTCTTTTGAAGAGCTGCGTAGGAGAAGAGTGAGTTGTCTTGCATCCACCACATGCAGCTTTTGACGCGGACAACCGCCCATCTCGTTCCAACAGGCAGAGGAAAGCTAGCCTCTCCAAAACTACCTTTCTTTGGCCCTGTGACTCTTTGGGGTCTTTCAAGAAGCTTTGCATGTCAATCAAGTAGTCCAGGTCCTCCACCTTAGCTTCAACTGTCTGTCGGAACCTCTTGCATGTATAACTCAAGGAGAGTGCGCTGCTCAGTGAAAGGTATCTCGTTATTTCCAAAATGAGCTCTGGCGGAAGACGTTCGGATTGGAATAGAGCGGGTGCAATTTTCGGTTGCCAGCGTTTGCTTACAAGGAGGGAGCTTTTGACGCTAGTATTGCAGATTTTTGCAGGCCTTGACTTTTGGAAACCTTGAGGTGTGCCGGGGATATCCCAATATTTTGCTGTATGAAAGAAGGCATGCCACCGTGAGACCCAGCTAGTTTTTCTGCCCTGAAAAGTAGACATTGCATAACCTATCTCGATTGGAGAGACAATCAGACACTCAACTATCGATAGAGCATGAAAAAGAGGAGACGAGAAGAATCTGTCACAGAACCTCAATCGTGTTGATGGGGTTTTTTTTGGTTAGGTCATAACCTTAAGTGATAAGTTACTCGAACTTTGGACAATTGCATGTGAGCTTTCTCAAATGGACTCACTTTCCCTTGGCGCAGCCCAACGGGTGCAGCGGGCAGAAACACATCAAAATACTGCTCGCAGACCATCACCATGAAGGCCTAGGAAATTTGCATTTCTTGTCTGCTAATGTGAGCACCTACTACGTACTGTCCCTCAGCAGCGCGCTCATACTCCGAAAATCTAGGCATCCTTCTTCGCCTTCATTCTTGCCAACGTCATAATACTATCCATCACATCCTTGAACGTCTGCTTGTTCTCCTCGGTCGGATTAGTAGGAGCCTCGGCACCCTCAACTTCCTCTCCATTATCCCATTGAACCTCGAATGTTGACAAGATAATACGGGTGTCGAAGCCGTAGACGTCCTCGTTTGGGTTTGTAGGCAAGCCTTCCAATGGGCGGACTACTGCGAGAAGCTCATTAACGTCGTCGCTGGGTAGATGTTAGCGAATGTACGGTCCGCAAGTAAGCGTCGTGCTGAACGGTTATCGAGCTGACGTGGTGCCCCTTCCGGAGCTTGTTCCATAAGCCAGGTTTGAATCCCCAGGAAACACACATGGAAAGCTCGCCCGCTTTCAAAATGGAAAAAGTAGAGCAGCAATGGGATCTCGGTTGGATGCTTGGCTTGATGATACGTACTGTGAGATATCACCCGTCTTCTTTTGGATATTTTGGCTATCCTTTCCGGTATGGTCCGTGACCTTGATGTTTGCAGAACGGTTGGGTTCGCCAATGATTTCGATTTTCTTGGTTGGTGACTTGTCTACAGGGGATGTCAGTATTACGAATTGAATACATGTAATAATGATGGTTGAGGGAAAGCGGACTGAAACTCTGTGTCAAGCGGATTGAGAACTCGCCAGATGGCGGAGGTGCCATTGCTCGAGGCATGTTGACTTCAGCTGCTGATTTTATTTTTTGACGAGGGTATGATGTTTGGATAGTGTTGGCGGTAATTATGAACTAGGAGTGTGATTGATGGTCGACTGAGTGGCTGCTCCGATAAAACGAAAGTGGATAGAGTAGGGTTGTGGAAAGTTGATTCATGACATCATCAGGTGAATGAGGTAACCAAATTTGTTTCAGGGTCAATTTACTAAGATACTAAAAGCTCAATTGAAGACGGTTCTTAAGATATCACTTCGGTGCTACTGTATCAATAGTGCAGGACAACAGCTTCTGTAGAACAAAATCCGTCCAACAGCTCTCCAATAATGCCTTCCAATCCAATGGAGATATGAGTATGACTCGTCCTTCACGTGAAATCAGCAAATGGAAGACCAGTATTCTCCTTGATAAAGTCCATAGCCTCAATCACCTAAAGCCATTAGCGACCCGTTACGCCTACGCGTAATTCGAAGGGGCACCTTATCATACCTTCTCATCCTCATATCTTCTTCCAACTAGTTGCAATGATACTGGGGCACCTTTGTACTTCTCAGGCCCAGATTTCCACAGCTGGTGGTTGTACTCATCCTTCTCGTTCATTGGCCTATATTCCTGGTCTACCACATCCACTATCGGGTCTACCTTTGTCACAGGAAAAACTAGCGCTGGGTAGTCGAGCACGTTCCACTGGGCCGTATAGCCCCAATATCTTGAACAGTCCAGAAGAGGAGCCGCCCCTGGGCCAACCGGGCAGAGGATTACATCAACCGCGCCTTCGAGCTCACCGGTATCGCTGGTTCCAGTCGCGGTGTCGTTCCAAACTTTGGCGTACTCTGTCCTGTAACTTTCTCTCTTCATAGTCCAGGACCAGACTTCTTCGACGGTGAGCTTCTTCACCCATGGGTTCTCCTTCAGGATAAACTTAGATAACGGTCGCCACGGCTCGCCCGACGCTTCTATGGCAGCATTTTCTTCTTCACCTCCATCACAGAAGTACAGACTGGAGATAATGCTCCAAGCTTCGTCATGCTTGTAAGGCTTCCAGTCAACAATCTCGACCGATTGCACACTTTTGAGCTTGTCCACCACTTCTTGCAATGCCCGCATGACAGGTGGATGTGGCTTGACAACGCCATCGTGCCATATGACTCCAATCTTGAGCTTCTTCCCAGAAGATCTCGTGAGGTAGCTTTCTTGGTCTTTCCAAGGAATTGGGACCAATGATGGCTCGTTCAGCCACTAGCACATTTCGGAGTCAGCATTCTCGTTCCTATATAACAATAGGGAACAAGACAAATCTGTGGGGCAAAAGGAGTGCTTGATCGGGCAATCTGCTATCGCAACATGTTTCGCGACTCAGAAGGCAGTTTTGAGCAGGAAGAGGTAATCCAGAAATATGCCTTACGGGTCTCGCATTAATGACAGTCTTCATGAACAGCTTCACTCCTCCAAGTGAAGTACTCAGAGGTCCAAGGACCGCAACAACTTGCTCCTGGCCACCCATTGTAGCCGACCACCCGCTCACTGGTATTCTATAGCTTGATGGCCGTAACCCGTATAATCCACAATTTGCTGCAGGACTTCTGATGCTGCCTCCGATGTCTGTCCCAAGACCTAGACAGCTTCCTCGCATTGCAATCAAGGCTCCTTCGCCCCCTGAACTACCACCAGAAGTCAGCTGACTATTGAAAGGGTTCACAGTAACTCCATAGAGGTTGTTGGACGTCTCGAGGTGCATCAAGGTCTGTGGTTGTGTCGTGCGAGCGTAGAATACACAGCCAGCGTTCCATAAAATCTTCAAGACAAGAGCATCTTCCTCCCCCTTGTGGTCCCACCAGCTAACGAATCCTGCGTTCAGGCCCAGATTTTTCATTCCAATATGCTCTTTGACACTGATTGGCAGACCATGCAAAGGGCCAATGGGCTTTCCGTGCTTAGAGAGGTGTTCATCAAGAAATTTAGCTCGGTCTATTGCTCGTTCTGGGAGGAGCTCGGTGATGCAATTAGCCAAAGCCTGAGCAAGGCCAGCCCGTCGCAGGAATGCAATTGTCACAGCAGTGCTGGTGTATTTCTCTGAAGCAAGAGAGGCAACGAGATCCTCAGGTGCTGTCTGAGTAATGACAGCTTCTTCAGTTGAGAGCAGGTACTTTGGGACATCTGTACGATTGAGAGGTAGCTGATCAGGTTCTGGAATCTTAGGGATTGGTGGCTCGACGCGTCGAATGCTATCATCACGGTGGTTTTGTGCTATCTTTGCAACCTCCTGCCAGGTTGGCTTGCTCATGGTGGCTGTCGAGTCTTCCACTTTGTCGAGGAGTGAAGCCGGCTGACAGTGTCAATTTGAGGATAGGATCCCATGGTGAAGCGATATCTACGAGCAAGTCCCCCAGGATTTTACTCAAGCTGCAGCTACTGTCCGTCCAAGTCTCCGATAAGAGGCCCGCGACCCCGCAGAAATGGCAGGTTTGCCGGGACAACGTCTCAACCCCCTCTCAACCCCCGAGCCCCCGAGCCCCGGAGCGCCTTGGAAACTGAAATATGGTTGTGTCCTGTTACCCCGTGGAATACCAGCGTCTTTGATATCTACCTTGTCAGTTGACGACTTCGCCCCCAATTGTCTCAGAGTCTCGTCTATTGTGTTGACAGTTGCTATTATTAACGTATGGGATTCTGGTCTCATATTCCGTGCCGTCTCTTTACCCCGCTGCCTCGGGCAGAGTTGTACATACAACCAGAAAGTCTTCTTCAGCTGTGTTTTTGTCATTTTACTTTCAATCACAAAACATCTATCTTGCAAACCTTCTTTTTTTTCTTTTCTTTGGTCACTTTGAAGGCGTGCTTGCTTCTTCTGGTCAATGGTTCTTGACTGCAATAGTTTGTCTTCAACAAGCCCATAGAAATTGGCTGATGCGACATCAACTAGAGAGTCCCAATATTATTTCCCCTCAGTATGACTGCTGTTGCACGCCGACTGCCTTGTGCGTTAAGGCATGCCAAAGTAGTCCCTTCAATCTCACGAGCTTTATCAACAAGCCATGCATTTAGGAAATCCTCCACCTTAGAAGACCCACCTCGCGGCATTGAGCCCAGGACGCCTGGCCGCGAACCTCCAGCTCCTCCAGCCCAAGAAGGCGAGAATCTGCAAAAAGACACGGCCTCGGCAAGCTTTCTAGGGACGACCAAACGACTACCCGAGTTCAATCTTACAGATAGAGTGGTTCTAGTGTCAGGTGCTGCTCGTGGACTTGGCCTGACCCAAGCAGAAGCATTGCTCGAAGCTGGTGCTACAGTCTACGCCCTCGATCGGCTCCCAGAACCTTCCCCGGACTTCTACCGCGTGCAGAAAAGAGCAGCAGAGGAGTTGGGGACAACTTTTTATTACCGGCAAATTGATGTCCGCGATGTCGACGGCTTGAACAAAATCGTTGCCAGCATCGGCGACAAGTATGGAAGGATGGATGGGCTGATCGCGGCAGCAGGAATCCAGCAAGAAACAACAGCTCTGGACTATACAGCCAAGGACGCAAACATGATGTTTGAGATCAACATCACCGGCGTATTCATGACGGCGCAAGCTGTAGCGAAACAGATGATAAGATTTGGCAACGGAGGTAGTATCGCCATGATTGCATCTATGAGTGCACATATTGCCAACCGAGTATGCCGGTCTTTCCGGAGACTTCGCTCTCATGCACTAGGCTGACTTCTCCAGGGTCTCATCTGCCCAGCCTACAACGCATCAAAAGCCGGTGTGCTCCAATTAGCCAAGAACTTGGCCTCGGAGTGGGGCCAGTATGGCATTCGAGTCAACACCATCTCTCCTGGATACATCGTCACCGCGATGGTCGAAGAGCTTTTTCGCCTTTACCCCGAGCGACGGACAGAATGGCCAGCGCAGAACATGCTCGGCAAGCTGAGCAAACCAGAAGACTTCAGAGGCGCCGCTGTGTTTCTCCTCAGCCCAGCAAGCCAATATATGACAGGCGCCGACCTAAGGATAGATGGTGGACACGCAAGTTGGTAACCTCTGGGGTCGCTGGTGAATGAAAGCACCGAATCCAAAGGCGAATGGTAGATTGCATCAACCATATATCCCAGCATCATCTTTGTCTACTTTTCCTATCCTGACATCTCCAACCACACCGCTCCGTCCCAGTCTCGCCACAACACCTTGTGCCAGCCCCAACCTCTTCTCAATCTCTTCTCCACCCAGCCCCCTTTCATCTCTCAGTACAAGTAGCTGCCGTATGGTAGAAACATCCAGAAAGCTTCTCCCTCCGTCGCCCCTCCCCGTTTTTGCAAATTCAACCTCGGCCTGCTGCTGGAGACGCTCTCGCGCCGTCAGCACCATCAGTGCAGGATTTTTGCTAGGGTCGGGAAATATTTGTGGATGTGACTGGTTTGGGGAGCTTTTAGAGCCTTGGGATGGGGGAGATGGTGAGGGATTGAAGGTTGATGAATTCGAGAGAGTTGAGCTGGGTTGGACTGGACCGAGAGAACGGAGGGATCGAGCGAAATCAGGATCAGAGGCATCGAGGTTGATGGCTAATGACCGGTGTCAGTGAAGCATGGAGTAGAGTAATGGGAAGTGAGAGCAGAGAGTCTACATTGATCACGTGTGCTGCTGGCCTGTGATTGTGGATGTGCGGTTGGACCTGGAGCTGTTGGCTGGCCCGTTGGAGGAGGGGGGGCGGAGGGAGAGTTGGACGTTGGTGGAGGTGGGACGCGCTGGGGATATTGACGTTTAGCCGCACCCGCCGCTGTTTTGGCTGCTTTGGAAGTAGACGAACCCATTGATGATGGCTCTGATGATCAGAGGGAGTTGAACTAAGGAGCGTTCATAGCTTGGAGGAAGATCTTGAGTTGCGGCATGAGGTCAGCCACTCCGCAGGCTTGGCGCTCTAATGCTCGCTAAGGCCGAGGGTGCGAGGGTGCCTCGGGTGCTAAGCTTCTAAGGTAGGTCAGCTCCTTCCAGGGCTTTGAGTGACTTCCGTCTTCCATTGATCAGTCAACATCATGTATTTGAATACACAACTTGCTCTCGAAAGCTCTTTGTCAGAATTTCCCAAGAGCCTACTCCTGTAATGGTAGAAATTCAAAGTTCCCAGCAATTGGCTACTTCACTGCGCAAGAAGACCCAAATCGAGCCAGGCAATACACGTCCAGGAGGAATCCTGGAGGATCAATTGACCCGTGTAAAACTTCTCCATCTTTTCCTTACTTAGCTGTGGAGATGAGCTATTTGATTGTGTTGGATCAATCCTGCCACTTCAACGAGAGTGCTTTTATTCTCTCTCACGTAATGCTGTTTCACCGCTCTATTCCTGACATGAAACGTAAAGCGGTACAAACCTGAGGCAGCTCAGCCTCGATGCTCTCTTACCTATATTCCCTCGTCTTGTCAGAGATATTCTGGCCCAAAATCCTCCTGCTTGACGAAGTTTTGATACTCTATGATCTCCATAAGTTGACTGGACTGAGTTGATTTCTCGCTCGTATCTATTGTTCTTCTGCTAAAATTCTCTCTTATCAACCTATCAAAATGCCATCTGTGGATGACGGTGAGATCTAAGGCCCAACCGATCGGCCTTGACCTAACAGGTTGCATAGGATACATCCAGACGTGGCGCGAACGTCGGCCTGGTCAAGGGTACTTAGATCCGAAGGATGCGCCAGCAGACATATTCGTTGAGCGTGAGAAGAGACAAGTTCACCGTAGCCCTGGCATTTTCCGCGAGCAACGAATTGTAGAGCTCGACAATTCACCAAGACAGCATCGAGATCTATCTCCGAGCCAGCCTCGTCGTTCAAGCAGATCTGCCAACCCGCAACGTCGTGAAATGGTGCTCGCCCGAAAGGGTATGCTTGGCTTCCACGATTTGATCTATGCCTCTATCTGACTCCTCCAGGTCGCCGTAGGGATAAATCTTCTGATTCTGACACTGACTATGACACCGATGGCTCGAGTCCGCGTCGGATCCGCAGCCGCAGACATTACAACAAAGATCTCCCAGTAGCCCCTGCTGGTCCCATCTACGCCAACCCTCTCAACCGCTCTCGCTCTATGGAAGCCCCAAGACCACGCTCTCAAGGCCCTCCTCGCCCTCCCGGACGTCGCGGACATTACCACAGCGACAGTGACTCCTCTTCAGACGAGAACGGCGAAAAGAAAGCGCAGCCAAAGCCAGCCCCCAAGCAAATCCTTTACACAGGTCTCGCCTGCGTCGCCACCCTCGCCGCCGCAAACAACATCTATCAATCCGCCAAAGCGCACCACACACGCCAGAAGGAGCTCGAGGAGGGTGAAATTACCAGTGCAGAAGCGCAGAAACTGAAGATGCAAGCTAGGAAGATGGATTTGATTAGTTTGGGGGTGGCGGCTGTGGGGGCGTATAATGTTAGGAATGGGTGGAAGAGGGCGGAGGGGCATGTAAGCACCCTTTCCGAGTTATACCTTCACCTTTTATATCCTTTTCCGAGTCTCAAGACATGTCCGAGCTCAGACCAAGAAATGTGCCCCGCTCCTGCAACATGTCTCCAAACTCAAGGATTTGTCTTCAATGAGAAATACTTACTCTGAAATGGTGTAGTGGAAGGCACATAAGGAATCGCAGGCTGAAGGGAGGAGGTAGCGCTGGTGCAAGAGCGCAGAGGGTGTTGATTACGACGCTTTTGGGATAGGCGATCTTCTCATGTGCCACGAGTCAAGTCAGTTTTGTTACGAAAGACGTATCAAGTCATGGCCGGATGGAAAATGTTCGATAACGGAGCGCTTGCAGGCAAGCCACCGTGACAAATTTAGAGGATTATCACACTAGCACAGAAGATGCCTGCACAGTAATTCCATCAACCTGAAAATCTCCTTTGCGGGCTTGCCGTATTTGTGTTGTCGGCGTTGTACAGGTATCACAACTAGGTGGCGAATGCCTCACGAACCGATGATTTTCTTCCGTCAAACTTGATACATGGTAGTGTACAAATCAAGCCAGGCGCTCCTCAGGCTCTTTCCCCCAGTGGCTGGCCAAATCTATCTCACCGCAGGCCGGCAATTCTCCGTCCTTGTACCTCGCGCAATGCCCTGCTTCCGCTGAGAAAGGTTACCAATCCTATTCCAAAGGCTGGTGGTAGTGTCTGGAATAGGTTCCAAGACGTGTAGTACATGAAGAACACGCCCTCCATAGCCAAGATCGAGCAGAAGAATAAAGCATGTGGAATTGGAGAGCTACTGAAAGCTTTAGAGAAATGGTTGAGGTTTGCGCCGAGTGAGATCCACTGTGCGAGACCTCATCAGTATGAATTACAGTCCTAGCAATGATTGAACTTACAGCACCCAGCAAGACGGGGAGAGCAGCTATCACAGCTGCAGCAAACACCAACGTTATGATCTTTGGAGGGCTCTTTGGATCTGATTTGAATATATGGTGGATCTCTGGAAGTTTTCCATAGCGTAATGGCTTCTCCGAGGCCGCTAAGGGAGAGCCAGAGTCGAGCTCGATGGCAAGATCGAAGGCTTTGCCGTTGTAGGGTTTCGTAGAGCCAAATGATGCTATGACTAAAGATGCATCGAGAGGTCCAGTCGAAGATAGTAATTGGGTCGGGAGGTCTTTCTGGGTCTATAGCAGCCTGTCAATGGCTGAAGGCTGCATGGACGATTGGGAGACATACGAGCTCGATCTTGCCCTTCCCATTCTCTTTCACCTGAAATGCGAATGATGTATCTAATTTGCTCTTGGGATCTTTCACAAGAAGGAATGCTTGATGCGGCCTTTTGGCTTTGTTGTCCTCTTTGGTTGTCAGGAGGATCTTGAGGGTGTCCGAAGCTCCTAGTGGGACAGGCTTCAACAAAGCTTTGTTGTCTCCGATGCTGGGTACAGTGATCAGTCCAATTGTCCAATGAAGCTTGCGGAGAAAAGAATCCATACTTTTCCTTGAAACCTCCCCCTACACCAGCTCCCTTCTTGTTCACGGACACCGTGGCATCCTCAAACCCCCATGTAGCTGCGACACCGAGAGAAACAGTACATAAGAGCAGAAGAAAAGACAGTAGTTGACTTGGTAGTCGCATGATGTGCTGTGTAATTTGTTGTATGTAGGATACAGACCTGGAACTTGGAAGGACAAAGCTGTCAATTCCAATTGCAAATCTGCCACGGCTCGACGGAGCCAACGGGTAAACTTCGGGCTCTTCGTACCTATCGAGCTACCCTCTTGTGTCCATTAGAGTGTTTATTCCCCTCGGAAAGTGCTTGATATACCAAAACAGCCTGAATTGTCTCTTTTCTGGTGATACCATAAGGTTTCGGTCCCATAAATCAAGTTGTTAAGACAAAGTAGAGCTACCAATAACCCAATGAAGCATAGAAAGGTTTGGGGAGGACAAGCCGGAGCTAAAATCCTAAGCGAGGCCCTTTCTTCTGTCAAAAGCACTCCGTCGTAACAATGTCTCTTTCACCCTCAAAGACCTACCTCCACAATACTTCTTTAAATGCGCCAGCCCTTCAAGCCGATTCCCGGCCCATAGGCGACCCTTCAGCAGCTTTCCTAAACTTAATTCTAACATCAAAACAGATCAGTCTCAATTCGCAGAAGCCCTAAGTCTCGGTAAGTATGAGCTTCAACTCAGTCCACGAATAATCTGCCCACTCTCCACACAACTTAAATGACACAGGTCTGACTGATGTCTATCTTCAATTAGCGAGGATATGTGACCTATCACAAGCTGAAGACGTCAGAACCATGGCGCCCCGACCGAAAACATATGGGACTCGGAGGTCCTATGCCAAGCCAGCTGGTGAACTGGTTAATGGGACTACAGCGGACGAGCCCAAGCCTAGATTCAGAAGGGTGGATGTAGTGTCTGAGAGTAGAAGGAGTGGTAAAGTGAAGATTCCAGGAACAGTACGAATAGAAGAAAGGGAGGACATACCGTCGCAGAATCTGGGGGAGGAAGATGGGCCGGCTTCTAGCACATCAGCTGGAGAGGGTGTCCTTCTATCACATACACCGAATTTCGAAGACACGTCTACGACTGTATCACCGATATCAGGGCCTCCGCAAAATAGAAGGATGTCGGCTCAAGACATGTTGCCCCTAGACGCATCAACAAAGGAGCGTCGTTCAAGTCGCAAGAGCACCAGAAGATCGGGTAATGGATCAGCAACATCAGAGGACCAGAGCCTTATAACCAAGACGGGCCTTGAATCCATCCCAATAGACCATACTTCTCTTTCGCATGACAAAGCATTTTTTCGCCCAAATGGCTTTACCCAGGAGCAACAGTCTTGTAACATTGACTTGAAAGATACACCAAGCGATCTAAATAATCTAGCCATTTGGGTCGCGCAATTAATCAGGAAATATTCAGACAAGACCCCTCTGTCAGCGATATCTGAGCCGAGGCAGGAAGATATTACTTCACAACCTGGACAGAATATTGAGACACGTGATGCGTTAGACAATGTAGAAGGTGTTCCCATGACAAGAGGCAAGGAAAGGAAGAGATTGCAACAATTGAAACGGATTGAGCCTGTCAATGGTATGAGCCTATGTCTCTCTTATTTTTAGATTGCTCCTCAAGCACAGGTGGCCTATAGCACCCAATATTCGATGGGTGTAGTGCTAACATATTATCATTCGCTGTAGACTTGAATGGCAAATTTGTTGATAGGGTGGGAGAATCATTGCGGCTAAGAGATGAAGCACTTATAGAGAGACGCCTAAAAAATAACTTGAACGACAAACTCAAACAGAAACTGTTTGGATCGACAGCTGCGACAGATATGTCAACGAATGTTATTGAGCGGAATGCTTGCGGAAAGCTTCTGTTTAATGCCCTGGTTGATACCGGCAACTCGGCAAACCACAACTCTGCTGCAGTCTTGAAGTTGGCTCTTGAGGAAAGAAAAAATGACCATCCATTTTTTTCTGCTTTGACAACTCTTGCATCATCATCAGAAATCATGGCTCTCATCAACTTAATGTTCAGCAAAGATAACGCCCCTCAGTGGGGAGCCTCAAATGCTGATGAGTCTCGTCCATCAACCGGAGTGGAAACCTCTGGGGAAACCTCTGGAGCTACAACTATCACCGAAACATCTGGTCTCACAAGTCGTGCAGGCACTTCTATATCTGACGCAGAAGGGTTGATCAAGGCCACAAATAGGGACATAGCTACAGGCAACAAAAATCCTGGTATGTTGATTGTATCGTTTCCTTGCTCCCTAGACTAACGTGTCTCATCTAGAGGAACAAAAGAAATCACGAGAAATCATCCAAGCGCTTGAAGCCGCAACAACGGTTTTACTTCAAATCCAACAAGGTGAAGCCGCCACTGGCTATATTACACCCTATGCCAGCGGCAGCATGATTTCAAATCCCACTGGCCAGCTCCACATGAATTCACATGGAACTGCCGTATATGGTCCTCCATATCCTAATCATTCAACCTATGGAATGGCCTACGGTCCTCCTGTGGGTGCGAATCTCAACAATTACACGTCGCCTTACGTCAATCCTTTAGCTGCACATCCGGGTAGTTATGCCTCCCCCTACTCCAATCCTGTGAAACAGCCTCCTGCAAGTTATGCCTCACCATACGCCAATCCTCTAGTTCCCGATCAAGCCAGTGGACCTGGTCTTGTCGGTAGCGGTCACAATCAAGCCAATAAGCATGGCGGGCATGAAATACATCAAAACGACACAGAAGCTCTTACAACACACCAGGATGCCATCGAAGCTGTGATCCAAGCCAAGAAAGGGAATGACGAAACTGTTGGCCGAGATATCAGCGATGGAGAGAAGGATGCAAGTAGGGAAGCTCATGACCAAGGCGTCAACAATGAGAAAGAGGGGACAAGCAAAGCAGGCGATGAAGCTACCGGCCGAGCCGTCAGCAATGAGAAGGAGGAGGCGAGTAATGTTGTTGACTTGGACGAAACCGGTCTCGATGATGCCAACAAGCAGGACAGCAGCAGTAAAGTGGATGAGCCAGACAGCAACGATGACTTGACAGGCGATGACTTGGTTACAGCAAAGACTGACAATCAAAGTATCGCTCCTCCAGCTAAGAACCATAAACTCTTTACAGGTGAACGCCTTGGGGATTTTACCTCTAGGGAGAACATTGATTGGTTACTTACGGTGGGCAATGGTGGCAAGATTCCAACACCAAGAAAGAAGACAAGATACTCCAGAAACTCATCGTTTCAAGCAGACGTCAAAGTCCAGACGGAAGTCAGCAGGATCATCAACCAAATTATGCTCTGCAAGGATTGGCGCGGTTACGCTGGTGCGACTCCCAAGCAGCTCTTCTATGCATCAGCAGAGGGGCAGCGACTGGCAGTGGAGTTGAAGCGTCTAATGGCTATTGCGGAGCCTATGGTCAACACGATCGTACCATCGGCAGAAAGCCAAGCTAGACTGAGGTTCTATCAACAGCTTGAGAGCCGTGCAATCAAGGAGAAGCGAGATTGTGAGATTCAAGAAGGCATGAACCGGTATTACGGGGCTCCTGTTCAGATGCAACAATGGGTCCCCCCTCCTGTTGAATCTTCTGTCGTTCAGTTCCCTGA
This sequence comes from Pseudevernia furfuracea, assembly GCA_022315425.1. Lineage (NCBI taxonomy): Eukaryota > Fungi > Ascomycota > Lecanoromycetes > Lecanorales > Parmeliaceae > Pseudevernia > Pseudevernia furfuracea. Next base: position 847,490 of record JAIUPT010000042.1, read on the forward strand.
CCCTCCAGCACTACCTTCTAATGTGCCAATGGAGGGACCAGTTGTCCGACGTGGCAACGTCATAGCAGCACCACCGGGCGGAAGAAACATCGAGGAGGAGAAAAAAGCTGAAACGTATGGCTATCCACCCTTGCCAGGGTCACGACCAGGGGATTCTCAACCAGGACAGAAGAGGAAGAGGGCGGCACGACACTGATTTTTCCGGCGATTGCGAGGGTAATGTGACGAAGCATAGCGAGGTGTATCTGGCGCATTTACATGCATTCAAGAGGTTTCCTGCGACAAGATACCCAATGCATGGACAGGATTCTACAACTACAGCGTTCCAACCTACCGCATAGCGAGGGAGGCGTTCCACTTCTTGGCCCCCATTTCAGGGTGCTGCGTTCATTCTGTTGGAGAGGTTTTACGGGCTGAATTTCAAAAAAAAACCCCATCGCAGCAAGGGGAGCTCCCTCCCCTTCTGTACACTTAAAACCCGGGTGCATACTTGTGTCATAGATAAATAGTGCTCATTCAGACGGGTCTCTGACCATCATCGTCCCCCAAACGGGGACATATCCAAATAGAACTTGACACATCAGACCACGGTATTCGGCTAATTATCCCACCAGAGGCCAAAGGCCAGACACCAGCAGGTGACGAAACGTAATCAGCTATTTATTCCAAGAAGGCAGTGCAACAGAACTTCGGATTGAATCCGGAGGGGAAATCCATACAATCTCCGACCCAGGCTTACTCCACAACCCCCCCCCAAATAGCCCTCACACTCCACGCCAGCCTCAACGTCACATCGAACACCCACCCATTGTCATGCCTGAACGTTCACACTCCCCAGCCCCGTGTACCCTGCCTCTCCTCGCCATCCCTTGCATATAAGCCGCAAACCAATACACACCACTCCAATCCAGACCACACGAGTGAGCGCTATCTACCACGAGGAAGTCACGCACCAAGGCCCCCATCAGCTACGTCGACGCCAACGGCCAGTGGGGCGGCATTGGCGAGCATCCGAGCCGCTGCGTGGGCCACAACTTGGCCGTAGAATGTGTTTAGGATTTCCGCGCCGTGCTGGACCGGCATGAGCATTTAGCCGGTCATGACGGTGAAGGTCCAGCCACCGGGCCAGATATAGACTGTGGGTGGTGACGTGCGAAGGCGAAGAGGAAGAGGGAGGGGCCTACGGAGGTAGAAGTGTTGGGGTTGTAGTCATCGGGGTAGAGCATTGCGCGTGGTGCAGTTTCTAGGTTTGCAGCCGCCCGCCAGTTGGCGACAGTGAAGAGGAGAATCGCTGGTATTAAGAACAGGTACAAGGGATCTTGGATACTCATAATCTTCGGTCAGAGTCATCCGGGTCCTTGAGGACCTCGAATGAGTGTTCTGTGCCATCCCGTACTCTATTCGAAGACCTCATGTAACCAGTGCAGGGTCCACGGTTGCGCTTGAGGGCAAAGCCATTGGCGATTCCAATTTCCAATGCCCTGGTGCCAAAAGGACTGCTTTGGCGATTGCAAAGAGCCCAGCATAAGGGGATGGCAAAATCTCCATGCGCAGGCAGAAGCGCATGCTTGAGGACTGGGCGTGAGAGAACTTTAAAAACTACCAGTCACTAGCGCTTGAGGTCGACTCTCCACTCATAAGGTAAACATAAGAGAATGTAGCAAGAATCATGCATAGAGGGCAAGAATTCTAAATTAAACTATCAAAGTCCTACAGTTCAGGCGCGTTGCCAGAAAAGAGTGACAATTGCAACGGACTTGCCCTCAATGATCGTAATTCAACTGGGAGAGAGGATGGAAAGAGCCAACTTGTTCTGGTCGATGTCCACAAACATGTGCGAAAACGAAAGCTGTCTCCTGATAGAAGTTGGAGAATTTGAAGCTTTCTTCATGCATGACTCCCGCTAAGTTCTCTTACAGCGAGTGATTTTGGCCAAGTAACAATTGGCAGGCGCGGTGCGCTACAAAGTGGCAACCGTGAGGGTGTAGTGCCCATGAGATCGCGAATCCTGGCTGATAGGAGTGTCCATTTCAAATATCGTTTGCTACTCCGCCTTCTATTCTCGCCTTGTTTTCGAAATCGTGCCCACGATCATACAGGAACTGGAAGGAGACCAAGGATGAAGACAGTGATATCTGCTTGCATCCTGCAGCTGGATGGCTCAGGCGGTCGACCGGTGCTGTTGACTATTGGCTATGATAGAATTTGCAGCAATTTGACATCGTGTGGACAGCTGGTGCTCCTTCGCTGCGCCACAAATAGTCACTCGAGCTTTGGGAGCACTCTGAACGGCCTGCTTGACTAGGGCACCGAGTAAGTCGAATTCCTTTTGGTCAACATCACGGCCATAGACCATGCCTGGGATAATTCCTGCATTCTCAAACCAGCCATTATAAGCGGGAAAAACTCGGAAGTGCAGGTGTTGCAAGCTAGACGGCAGACGTGCCATGGAGCCCAACCATACTCCCGTAAAGGTGGTCAGGCAAACGGACAATCCGATTGCAATAGAACGAAGCCGGCTCAATTGGTAGTCCGTCAATTGATTGACAAATGCATCCAAGCTCTCGGGACGGTTGAACCGAAATGTGCGCAAAGACAGGAAGACGTCTTCAAATTCGGCCCTGACGGATGAAGATACCAATCGAAGTCCTTTGGTACTGCCTTGATGAAATCGGCGTTTGCCAAAGCCGAAGTAGTAAGCGGATAAATTTGTTGGTGCGCCATGCAAATGTTCGTATTCCCAGAGCCCATCAGCGCTCAAGGTATCATCACATTGGAGCACAATCTCCCAAATGCGGCGCCGGATTTCAGGGGGAAGGTAGCTGAGAGTCCCGAGCGTTGGATCGATCTTCAGAGCTTTGTCTAACCACACCCATCTTTCAACTGTACGCTGGAGCACTTCCTCTGTCCTATGGCGTTGGACGTAATACGGGTCAAATGGGAGAGTTGAGACGATAGCTGGATCTCTGATGGAAATGTGCGCGGGTGGAGGTAGGGTATAGCTGTCAGTCGGTTTGAACCAGCTTGATCGATGTATGATAGACATGCCGGATAGAATTCGAACAGTTTAGGACTTTGCTGATTTTCCATCCAACTAAACAAGTCGATGCTAGATAGAGAGGGAAAGCCCTCGGTGTTCTGAAGAATACAGAGAACGGCTCAGTCTCATCACAAGATATTTGGTATGATGAGGAGATTGAGAGTCGGGTCGTAGCCTTACGGTTACTTCCTTCCCAAAACAGGACAGCGAGGTTGCTAAGGTGACCTTGGTCCGAGGAGCATGAGAAAGATTAGTATTTGGCCGGGGCAAAAAAATTCGATACCAGCATGATAGACTGACTACTCGTAGCTCAATCAATAATGCCTGTGGGCTAGTGAAGATCACAGAGACGAGTAAGAAGGTGTTAACGCCATTGGCCGCACCGAGAACTAGTCCAGCCTTATGAGGCGACCAATAAGGTAGGCATGGATATAAACTGTTCAAGATTGAAGGGTTGGAACCTCCAACGTTCCGACATTCTCTACTTCCCAACCTCAAACACTTCATTAAGAGGAGAGTCCAGGGATCCCAAACCTGTCAACCAAAAAGTCGACAGGAAAGTATGGGGTCAATCCCAAACCTTTCGACAATCCATACTCCTCGATTTCAAGCAGTCGCAGAAGCAATATGGCAGGATCCCCAGGAAGTCCGACCAGATTTATACCACTGAGGCTTACGCCGCTGCGACATGGGCCCACTTTGCAAACCTCGCTGCATATCTTCAATCGACCAAGTCTCTCCTCAACCAAACGGATCAAGGATTCAAGCTTATGAATGTGCACAGCAATGTTTACCCATGATCAATTGAATTTAACAATCTAATATGCCCTTCAGGAGATGCTATCATTACAGACCCACCCTCCTAAATAGAAGGTCGTGGCTCCAATATTCATGACACTCAGTAGTCCTTGTATTGTCGCAGAACGCCAATCACGGGGTCTGTTTCTTGCAAGTTTATTGGCATAAGGACGGTGAGATTCCGCCCTGGGATTGCATTCGCAGTAGCGACAGACTAGGCGTACAACCAACTCCATCTTGTTTCCAATATCATTGCAGTCTCAATCTCACCTTTTGCGCCCCTTTCAAAGCCCTACATATTACTTCTTTCGCAAGCAGAACACCACAATAGACATGCGCTAAGTCCTCATTTCCCATAGCTGACTGTCCTTCCCAACGGACTTCTAATTCTTGATGCCCATTGCATACTCTTCCTTCTCGCTTCTAGGAGCCTCCTTCGAACCGTCTCATCCGGCTGATCATCAATTTCTCCGCTGACAGGAAATCCCATCTGCTTCGGCGGGCATGTGCGCTGAACCAACTCTGCGCCCTTGGATAGGTAGTATGGTGTGGTAGGCGAGCCCCAAGCAGAGCCATCTTCGAGCATATCATCGTGCGCCGAAGCCACGATGGGAGTTGCGGGTGGTGCCGTTTGCTCCTGTTCTTGCGGTGTTTGCCGTTCGATGATGAATGTATCTCTGCGAGAAGCAGGAGTATCGAAGGTGAGGAACTCTTTCGTAGGTGACATCTCATTTTCTGGGGAGACTTTGGCCGGTGTTTCAATGCTAGCAGGAATCAGATTGCCATTCATATTGGCAAGCGCTCGCGGTTCCATTGATTTGCGGCGGCGAGAGCCACCACGAGGAATAATGGATGTGTCGATGGCATAGTCTGCTTCGTCGAGCCATTTGTCCTCACGCTCGCAACTAGCAGTATCAGAAAGAGGATGCTACTCGTTGGTGAATCGTTCGACTTACTCTAAGACCCAGCCAACGCCAACGCACAAGACTACCCCGTTGCTGCTCCGAACCTTTTCTAAGGTGCGCTTCCCACCGTCCTTGTAGACAACGTGAGTAATACCAACTTTGGTGGTATCTGAGGAAGCTGCCTGTGGATTGCTGCTGGTGAGAGAGCTGCCCGTGCTTGCTCTAGGATTCCATGACCACTGCTTGACGCAGCGAGCACCCATTTGGGCCAACAGGTCGACGAAGATCCCACTGGCGTCTGCACCTTCAGATGTGTGCACGTCAACAAAGACGACCGCGCCTTGAAGAACGTCTGATACGACAGCTTTCCCCGCAGTTCGCCCGGGAGTCTCAGCATCCAGCCTCATAGCATTGCCGGGCATTTTGGGAACCGTAGTCGCTGCCAGCATCGGCGTAGCTGGTTGATCAAGGGTCACATTCTCGTTCTCAGTGTCTTCGGGTATCTCGGATTGCCTAGCGTTGTCCTGATGAGCCTCGTGGACTACAGACAAGGGCCCTCCAAAGGATCGACTTCGTTGGCGAGTCATCATAAGAGGAGAATCCTCAGCTGAAGCGCGTAGAGGCACCTTTGAGATTGTGTGGATCTCTCGAGGCTGTTGAGAGGTCTTTTGGGCAGGTGTGAACACTTTCGCTGGTGTGCAAGTAAGAGTGTGATCCTGCTCTGCCCGCAGTATTTCAGCATGCGATGGCATAGCATTTTCGTCTCCGTACTCTTCTGAAGCTTGCGACTCTTGGCTGACCTGTAAAGCCGCAAGGTCGTGTTCGTTGCCCACGTCCATCTCCACAAATGAAGCGTCTTCAACGTCATCTTCACCATCACGCATTGCCATCTCATCTTCAAAGAAAGAAGACTTGGCGGGAGGTCCCGTTGAAATATCACTAATGATTTGCTCCGGAGTCACGGTCTTACCAACGCCTCCAAGTGAGAACATTCCGCGGGCTTGACGAGGACGATTTGTCCCGTTCTGTTTATTGGGGCTAGATGCAGCCCACGAACTCAATTGATCCGCCAACGGGGTAAAGGATAGTTGGTCTTCAGAGATGTCTGAGTCCTGGCCATCAATGACTGCAGGAGTGCCAAAGTCCTGTGCGGAGACTCCATGTTTACGCAACGGCGTGAATCCATATCCCTTGTCTGGAGACGCAAGCTCGTCTTCGGAACCAGACTCGATGGAGACTCTCCTTAATGCGGCGGAAGCAAGCGAGAAGGCTGGACCCTTAAATACTGTGGGGGTCTCCGTGGGCTTTGAGCTCTCTAAATTTTCATCGCTGCGAGTGGCAGGTTCAGGTCTGTCGATGATGATGGTATCGTCAAAAGATACTGGTTCCTCAAAGGTGGCCGCTGGAGTTCGCAAGGGTGACTCAACTTCAGCGGCACCGTCCATGGTGTGACTTTCAGGGTCAAATGCTGAACTATCGTCATCTTTTGCGTATACCTCGCGTTCTTCATCTGTGATAGTGTGAACCTTTACAGTCTGCTCCGGAGACCTGGTGGCTCGGAAGAAACTGCTGGCGGCCTTCTCCGGCGAAAAGAATGGAGTCTTTGAGGGACTGCTTTGTCCGGAGGTAATGGCGTTGTGAAACGCCGATGCTTTTATATTAGACTTTATAGGTGAAGCTGCTGGGCGGCGCGCAGGAGATTGCAGCAACGAAGCTTTGAGCGGCGACTTGGAAGGAACAAGTGTGGGCTGGATTGTTCTGTCGTCGATTCTCACTCTCTTTGGGGACTCTTGCAGAAATGACGTTTTGAATAGTGACTTGGAAGGGAGGAGTATTGGCTGTGTCATATTGTCTCCAAGATTCCCTTTTCTTGGCGATTCTTGCAGCAATGAAGCTTTCTTGGGAGTACGCGAAGACAAAAGCACAGGCTGAGCTATGCTGTCCCCAAACTGTACTTTCTTAGGAGAACTTTTGAGAGCGTCCTTGAAAGGAGATGGTGGCCGTCGCCGAGCTGGGCTTGCAAGTATGCTCGAAGACACAGGCTTCGAAGGTGATGATGGCGCAGTGACCTGGTCAAATTTCAATTTGGAGACGCTGCCAAAGTCTTTGACTGGACTCATAACTCGTTTCGCAGGAGACTTGCTAAGAGCTCTGACGGGGGTCTTCTCGCCGGCAAGCTCATCCTCAGAAATTATTGGGTCACTCTTGGCAACCTGATTGACCTTTTTTGGCGACAAGGGCAGTACTCCCTTTTCCTCGAACTCCTGACTTTCCTGCGCAGTTGGTATGGCAGCCTTCCTACCACGGGTAGTAACTCGTGTTGCCGCTGGCTTGCGAACTGGCTTCGCTTTTAGCCATGCCGGCTTCATGGCAGACTTCTTCGGTCCTTCAGTCTCGATGAGAATGTTCTCCTTGTCTGGTTCTTGTTGAAATTTGACCCTCTTTTGCGCAGCTGCCGTTGGTCTTGTGGCTGGCGCAATTGATGGTACGTTCAAGGCACTGGTGGCTGCACGTCCGCGAGTCGTCTTCTTCACCTGTTTCGACTTCTCTATTTCCTCTTCAGTCTTTGGGACCGCTGCCGCTCTTTCCAATGTTTTCTTGGGGCGGCCTCTTGTTTTCGGAGCCTCCGGCTTGGTGACTTCGGCTACAGGCGCCCTTGTTGGACGAGCTCTAGTCTTCGGCGCGTCAGACATCTGAACCTCCTCTTTCTCGAACGTGACATCTTTCTTCGCTCGTCCCTTTGCTTTCGTGGGCTCGGGCATCGCTTCTTGTTCAAACACAGCTTCTTCATTCGCTTTACCATTCTCGTCGTCGGCTCGAGTCTTGCGTTTGATTGGTTGAGTCGGAATTGCAGGCTTCTTCTTCATGGCTGCAGCTTTAGCGGAGGCTGTAGTAATCTTTGTTGCCTTGGGCTTCGAGGCCGCATCGTCCGTATCTGTATTCTTCGCGCGAGCGCGCGTCACACGTTTGGGAGGAGAGTCGGTCATATCCGCGGTTTTCTTCCGCTTCGCAGGTTGCGTTACTGGCATTGAGGTAGTAGAATAAGTGCTCTTAATAGATGGACGAGGTGTGGTCGAATGCTGCAAGAAAACGAGCGTTTGCCGGTCTTAATATTTGGAGTTGTTGTTTGTTGATATTTTCCCCGCGTTGGTCGGATAGCAACGACAGGCGCTAGCGTCTAACACTAACCGGTACCGATATAGCGCAAAACTCCACAAAGACTGTGGGCTTCAGTGGTGGTGTGGGTTTGGTGTATCCAAAAACAAAACCAGTCTCATCAATTGCTGCCATGTCAAGACTTCCAGAAGGCACGCAGCAAGGTTGGCTCCAGATTTGACGCCTCCACGCCAACACTCCGGCGCTCCCATCATCTCATGGTCATTTACCTAATGCTCTTACTCATCCTCTGCCTCGAGTCTTTTATCTCAGTCCGTTTTGTGTCTGGAATATCAGATGTGTCACGTGATGAACCCGGTTCCTGGGAATCGAGATCCGCCTAAGTCAAAATTAACCCGGCGAACACCTTGAGTCGACATGAATAGTCAGATCATTTGGGTTGTTGACACCTAACGAAAGTATACGAAAATGAGAAGATGGGAGCTCCTTGAATTGCCACTTTGTCTGACAAGTTGTCTCTGCGGACTTGGAATCTTGAGCTTCTCTTTGTGCATGACTTTTTGATACTGTTACAATCAGTTGAGTACCGGAACTTTTTCAAGCCCCCTCCTTCACGACCATTGCAATGACAATATCCAGGTATCATATCCAATACCCCAACTCGTTAGGGACTCTTCTCATCCCTGTAGTGTCCGGCAACCAAAAATGCCAGTTCAAGCGCCTGTTTCTCATTGAGTCTCGGATCACAGTACGTTGTATAATTGACACTCAAATCCCCCTCTGTCAACCCTTCACTTCCACCCACACATTCTGTCACAGCCTCCCCCGTAAGTTCCAAATGCACACCCCCTAGAAAACTGGCCTGCTCCCTATGAATCTTCAGTGCACTGCTGACTTCGCTCAAGATACTAGAAAATTGCCTCGTCTTGACCCCACTAGGCGTACTTTTCGTGTTCCCATGCATCGGATCACACTGCCAGACTACCACATGACCACTACCTCTCACGGCTTCGATGTGGCTGGGGAGTAAGGAATTGATCTTATGCTCGCCGTAGCGAGTTATGAGGGTGACTTTCCCAATGTCTTTCGAAGGGTTGACCACATCGAGGAGAGCGATGAGTTCCGGAGATGTCATTGTAGGCCCGACTTTGATGCCGATGGGATTCTCAAGACCGCGGAAGAATTCGACGTGTGCGCCAGTCAGTTGGCGTGTGCGGTCGCCGATCCAGAGGAAGTGGGCGGATGTATTGTACCAGCCTTTGCCGTTGCTGGCAAACTCTTGGTGACCGTTCACCTGCTGATCGGATGATACTCGGGCTGGTAAGAAGGATGGATGAGAGGGTGGGTGTTTTAGTCTCCTTGTTAAACTCTGCTCGTATTCTAGTAGCAGACCCTCGTGACTGGTATAGAGATCAACAGTCTCTAGGCCACTCGCACTGCTATCTGCGCCAACTGTCCGCATGAATCGTAGGCTCTCCGTGATACTATCGACGATTCTGGTGTACTGAGCTCTGATCTTTTCGTCTTTCACGTGCCCCAGCTCCCAGTCTAACGGGGAGTGTAGATCCGCGATCCCTGACGCAAGCGACCCTCTGATGAAGTTGAGTGTGGCGGCTGAGTGATGATAGGCAGATACTAAGCGCGCTGGATCTGGGGTTCTATCTTCTACCGCATATCCATTTAGGATGTCCCCACGGAAGGAGGGTATTTCTTTTCCTTCATGCATCTCTGTGGGACTTGATCTGGGCTTTGCGTACTGGCCAGCCATCCTCGCAATACGCACGACAGGCTTGTTAGCACCCCAGATCAGAACCAAACTCATCTGTAGCAGAAGTTTAATCTTCGATTCGATGGCGTTTTCTTCACAGTAGTCGAATAATTCCGCACAGTCGCCACCCTGGAGTAGGAACGCTTTGCCAAGAGCAACGTCCCGCAGAGACTTTCGGAGTTTGACAATTTCCGTAGGTGTAACAATAGGAGGTAGACGCTCGAGTTTTGCAAGAGCTTTCTTGACAGCAGCAAGGTCATTGTAGACAACCTCTTGCTTTATGGGTTTAGTGGTCCAGGACGATGGCGTCCATTCCGAAGTACTATTCTTTCGCCGCTTCGTAGTGACCTTGACTTCTGCTGCGGCTTCTCCACTCTCGCTGAGCTTTGGAGGCTCAACTTGCTCTTCTAGAGATCTTTTCGACATGACTAGAGAATTATTACAGAAAGAGACCAGACGAGATACTCCAAAAGATGGCTCGATGAAATGCACACACAAGCAAACTTTTTGGACGAGTAAATGAGGTACAGACACCAAAAGGCCTACGCTGATAAAATACCAATATACACCCGAGTCGTAAAGAACGATATGTTCTAATGATTTAATGAATAAGGTACCAAATGTTGAGTGGTTCTGCGGCAATATTTCCCCACTAGTCCTAGTTCGGTCCTCCGCAATTCTTTTGACCCCCTTCTACCTCCAACGTTCTGACCAGCACTCTGATACTACCTCGCAAGCCGCTTTTCTGCTACTCCTCACGCCCAATTGACCGCAAAAATGGCAGAGCCACAACCGTCCAGCGTTCATGAAGGCATGGACCGCGAAGACCCCGCCCCTCTCCCCACCTCCGCCGAAGACCGCAAAGCGGCCGCCGCCATGTCCTCCCTTGAGAGACGTGGGGCCGATGACGACGATGCCGCTGCCAAACCAAACAAAGAAATCGACCAAGAAGCGCTTGGGAAGGCTATAAGTAGGCTGGAGTTAGCAGATAAATCCGGCACGGTTGCTGCAGGGGAGCAGAAGACGAAGGAGAAGGAGGAAGTTGAGAAGAGGGCGAAGATCAAGGTGGATCAGGCTGATGTGACATTGCTGGTTGAAGAGTTGGACCTGAGCAAGGGGAAGGCTACGGAACTGTTGAAAGCGAACGAGGGGGACGCGGTCAAGGCTATGAGGGGGTTTGTGAGGGCTGCGGCGTGAAGGAGCGGAAGCTCGGTAGGCATTAGGCTTACAGTGCACGACTTCAGGGACGTGAAAGGCTTAGTAGAGTCTGTTGCGGGCTACGAAGGAATACTACCACGCACCACACCAGGTTCTGGCGGAGAGAAGGCAAAACGCCAGAGAGATCAGTGTGACGGGCACAGATTGGGGAACTCAAGTTTGAGAACGGTGGTGGATTAATTTCCATAGCGATTCGGCTTGACAGGGTTCACTGCCATAAATGAAACAGATACCCGTAGTCTCTTGCCTTCCTTTCGGCCCGATCCCCAGTCGTTTCAATTACCAATTGATCATACGCCTGACAAGGAACTTCATTGAAGGCGGGCTCGACCTTATGTGGGTCGTAGTGGAATATCTGCTTCAGTTGGTTTAAGGCCTGCTGGGCAACCTCTGTTGGATCAAGATCGAGGCAGCACCGTGGCTTCATATCCCAGGTGTAGAGGCTCACCAACGCTGCGTCCCAGGCTTACGCTTGGCCACTTAGCCAGTGTAATTGGTGTTTGCCCCTGCTGCTAACCTTACGCAAAATGCAGCGCAAGGGTTTTGTACCCAAAAACACCGACGTATTTATGGATGCAATCTCGTTGTAGCTACCATTGTTGCCACCTGCATAAAAGTAACCGCCTTCAACCATGTTTAGCAGCAAGAGGCCCCTCTGGTGGAGTCGTCAGAGGCTTCTGCTCTTGTCCGAGGACCACTGTGGCTTTATTAGCAAAAGTCAGATGAACTGAGGCATAGGGCCCATACGTCTCTGGTACAGTACGTAGCTTGTCACCACTACGAAGGGAATACCAACAATAATAGCAGTCCACCTGGAAGCCATGAATGAATGAAGAGCCATGATCAGTGGGCTCATACCTTCTAGCAATCGTATTGTAGCTGCCAATTGCAGCGAAGCCCGTGGGAGGAGCGGTATGGCTCTTCTTCGAAGAGGGTTCTGTTTGCTTGTAGGCTAAAGGTGTTGCTTTTGTCGAAGCGTGGCGTCTCAAGGCGGCGAGCCTTTCGAAAGGATGTTGGCAGGAAAATGTGGCGATCAAGGAGGGTTGTCCATTTGAAGGAAAAGGTAGGGGCATTGCACCTATACAAGCAGCTAGCTACTGTATGTGACGCAATTTGGACATCTAAAACCAAAGCTGGCTAAGATGACAGTTGGGAGTTTGCACTTTGCAGGAACAATCAAGGAGACTAAAAAGACGAGGGCCGAGGTTGGAAATCTGGCGGCACAGCCGGTCCAATGGCTTGAGTGAATGGACCCACATCCATGCCCCCGGCGCCCTCGGCCTCCTTGCTTCCCACATTGCTCTACAATCAGAATAGTCTCCGATGACCTCCAACAGGGACGACACGCACAATGTGCTGGTGCATGTCTCTATCCTCGCTTCCGCCACACCATCGCAGTACACCATAAACGAGTATTTGGTCGAGAATAAGGAAGTTCCAGCGCGGAAAACTGCAATGCAACGCCTATGTGATAAGGTGCAAGCGCTGTTGGGGAATTGCGTGAGATTGTTCTACGAGGCGGACGACCTACTGAAGAGAAGTGAGAGTGATATATCCAGGTGGGATCCTGAAGGGCTGAGGAGACGCATCATATATGTTATGAATAGACACGAGGTAGCGGAGAAGATGTCGAGGCTGGAGGAGAAGAAGCAGAAGCTTGGGGACGTTAGAATGAGCCTGTTCTTGAGGAAGAGCGCTACTCTATGCAGGATGCTCTGCTCAAGCAAATTATTATAAACCACTCAACGCTTCGCAACCCCGGTATGCACTTTTCGGACCAGTTCCTTCCCTTTCCTTCGTTGTCATCATTCTACAATGCGACGTTGTGACATGAAAAGGGCTTTCCCCTCGATTATTGCTGAGGACATGTCCTGCCCCTCTAGTTTGTAGTTTGACAAGGACTTCTTTCTTCCCATCGTTCTGCTCTCTACACGTGGCTGACCTTCTCAAGCAGTGCTATGGAAAGGCCATGCTGAGTTCCTACCCTCCCACTAGTGCGAGTACTCGACTACGACAGCACTTGGATTGAAGTAGATCCGGCGACCTGGTATAGCAAACGCGATAACGCCTTGCAGTCCTTCCAAATGTTCGTGGGACAGGAAAATTTTGGCATACGAGCTACAAAGTTGGAGCTACAAAGTTGGCGGACCATGGCTTCCCTAATCTCGATCAGTGACTTTTTGAGCAATGATCAACCGCAGGGCACGACGACTATGATGAAGCGTTGGCCCTTTTATTCGGGATTGAAGTAGCGACTGATGTGGTCAGGTCTTTAGTGCTAGGCTTTCATGTAAGTTCTGTCCAAACATCTTTCGCTAAAAGTCATTTCAATTGATTGGAGAGGGATTTTTCTTCGCGTGCTTTTTCATTGGCAGAGTTTCACACCGGCAGTATTATTCAGGTGGATAAACAATACCTAGTTACATAGTGGTAATGATTTATGGGAAAGTGTGAATCGAAACTTTAAGACATTTTATGAATCGAATTTGCCCAAGGTAGCTTAGCCGAGCGGAATTTGTCTCGGTTGTGTCATCGATTTCTGCCCACTCAAACGAAAAGTGCCTCACCGCAAAATTATTCCCGCACCAACAAGCTGGACACAAACCCATCATAAAATTCCACAACCAACCAGACTTATCTTCTTCAACACTCTCACATTAGCTGCTCATGCACACAGCCTGACTCACGTAATTTCGAACCAGCAAACCTACCTCTGGTGATTTCAGAGGCACTGATAACCACGGCTTCCCCAGCCTTAACCTCCTTCAGTCTTCAACATCCTGCCTCACGCCCCCACCGAGACAGTACGTATAGAGTATCTCGCATGCCACAGCACCTTCTTTTGGGAACACTTGAAAAGCTCTTTTGAACCCGAAAGCTGACTCTGCATCCTTCATTCAGTCCTCAACGACCTACCGCCCCCTGCTGTACGTCATTTCAGAGCCTGAGATCTCCTTGCTGGAGTGCATTCCAAACATCCCACCGTCGTCATTACAGTCCCAGCTGCCGCATAGGACGTCCCTAGAGGTTCTTCCTCTTCCCGAGGAAGAGTCGAGGAGGATTAGCCGCATCAGTCCCGGGACTGATATCTTCAAGCCTCCTTAACGCGGCTTCTTCTCAATTAGAATACAAATACTTGTTAGAGCCTGGATGCGAATGGCACCTTCGGCAACAACAACTTCACAACAATATGCATCAATTGACATCAATGAAAAATCATTGAGGGTTAATAGTACTACTCACGATAATGGAAAAGAATATGGGAAAATCCTGACGAGGGATGTGTTGAAGCGGCGGGTTGAAGCCATTGATACAGATACATGTGCCGCTGGGGATGAAGATGCCTTTTTCGTGGCTGATATGGGTGAAGTCTATCGACAGCATTTACGCTGGAAGATGAGTTTGAAGAGGGTCAAGCCTCACTACGGTGCGTTCTTATTTATCGATTGCCCCGGAATATGACAGTGGGCTGACATTCATTAGCTGTCAAATGCAACCCAGATCCGGAGGTCCTTCGTCTACTTGCGGGGTTAGGCACCGGTTTTGACTGTGCATCCAAGTCAGAAATTGAACAGGTCCTCAACCTCGGTGTCGATCCATCCAGGATCATCTACGCTCAGCCATGCAAGACCAAGTCATACGTACGCTTTGCAGCTGAACAGGGCGTAAAGCAGATGACATTTGACAACTCAGACGAACTCTACAAGATCAAGAGATTCTTCCCAGATGCAGAGCTGTTTCTACGCATCTTGACCGATGACTCGACAAGCTTGTGTCGTCTCAGTGACAAATTTGGGGCCTCCCTGGACACAACCATAGACCTTCTTACGTTGGCTAAGGATCTAGAATTGAATGTCACCGGTGTCAGCTTTCACGTCGGTTCTGGAGCGTCCGATCCTCAATCCTTCGGCAAAGCTGTTCGAGACGCTCGTATTGTGTTTGATCAAGCTGCGGACGTTGGCTATAATCTCAAGACGCTGGATGTAGGCGGAGGCTTTTCTGGAGACCTCTTTGAGTCCATGGCCGATGTCCTAGGCAAAGCCCTCGATGAGAACTTTCCATCGAGCGTGCGCATCATTGGGGAACCTGGTCGCTACTACGTTGCGTCTGCATTCACCTTGGCCTGTAATGTCATCGCTCGCCGCGATTTTCAGGATCCCGCTACAATGGAAACCAATTACATGCTATACCTCAATGACGGTGTGTACGGCAATTTCTCAAGCCTCATATTCGACCATCAGATAGTGTCTCCTCGCATCTTGAGCAAACGTGATAGGTCCACTCGCAGCACTGAGTATTCGCTCTGGGGCCCATCTTGTGATGGAATTGACCGAGTCACGGAGACCTGCACCCTCCATGGATTGCTAGATGTGGGTGACTGGCTGTATTTTGAGGAAATGGGTGCCTACACGAAGTGCAGCGCTACCAAATTCAATGGGTTCACAGACAATCACGATGTTCTCTACGTCTCGAGCGAGCCTGGTGCTTCAGCTTTGCTCAACTACTAAGTGCATGCTTTGTTTGCATAGAATAGTGGAATGTGGCCCAGTAGATGAATGAGTGTGGGATTCATCAAGCACAGCAGCGGAATAGTAAGAGGTTGAGGGGTGCTTCGTTTCGGTTCAGACCAATGGATTTATAGACTGCGTGGCTCTTCTCTTTTTAGATACACAAGACGAGCTTGCCATTCCAAGCTGGTCTAGGCCAGTCTCTCCTCCTGTCTCCTCTGGTGTTCCACCCCTATGCCGCGGCTTCTCATCATCCCCCATGCATCTGACTTCGCGCGAGCCGGAGAATCTGCTTCGCTTTCCACCAATCCCTGGTCCTCGAGCTCCCACCACCTCCTTCTTCGCTGCCGTGCCCTGAGCTTCTCTCTTCCAGTCCCTTCATCTCACGTCGAGCACCCTCGTGATCCCCTCAGTAACCGTGGCCTCATCGAAACGCGTCATCCGAGCTCATGCTAGGTCGACACCACATCAAACCTTATGCTCAAGTAGACGAACTTTCCTCTTGAGACTTCAGATGGTCTGCAAAGCATGACGTCGTCGGCGTCGTAAAGGTCATCATGGGGTGGCTTTGGCTGCTCAAAGTATCGGGTGAAGAACGAGAGGCACTGCTTGTCGAACTTTGTCCAAATCGTAAGGACCTCGGAACCAGAGGCGTAACTGGTAAGGGGTGCCGACCTGTGAACGAGGCAGAAAGGAGCTCCTCGGCATCTGGCTTAGGGGGTTTTCCGTCGGTCATCTCTGTTGAAGTGACCTGGAATCTTTGGCCGCGTCTCCAGGCTGATGCAGACCGAGCGAGCACTCTGGTCATTAGTCTCACACGCCGCTGGAACAGCGCGGTGGCAGATCCTTCCATTTTCGGGGAACTCGGCTGCCCGATGGATCTTGAAGTCAGCGACCATCCAGTCACCTTCGATGTAGTCGCCTAGACACCATCCGGTCTGGCCCGCACTGCGGCCCTATTATTCCAAAGGAGAAAGAACTTCATGGCCCTAGTGGGAATCCGCCGATGTCCTGCTTCGAAAGTGAGGTCGAAAGCCCAGCCTGTCGTGTCTTTGGCGAAGCTGCCTATCAACGAGGAATTGTTAGCTTGGACGACGCAGAGGAAAGGCTTTCTGGGATTTCGCATGTCGGCCCAGCTCACTATGAGAAGGAGCTGCAATTACAACGGTGAATCCAAGTCTTAAGAATAGCAGTCTCAAAGTGAATGCTGAACCTTTTGTTTGATTCTACGGGTCTTGAAAGAAAGCATCACGTGTCTCACTGCCACCCGGCCGGTTCTTTTCCTCTTAATCTCGAACCCAGCTGGTCGTTTTACCCCTTTGATGTCTCAATGAATTTAGCAGGCTCTCAATCCGTGGCAGTTCTCGGGTCTGCCGGAATGCTTACAAGATGCATCAGGGCCTGTTGCCCTGACCCTCTGACCAGCACGATTGCCTGACCAGAATTTCCAGGCGCATCATAAGATTTTGGCCTGGGTGACCGTGAGGAAAGTTGGTCCCTGATGCGGAGAGTCTTGGAAGACTTACGGAAGAGGTGGATTACGGCTCAGGTCAGGGGGCGGCCTCCCCTAGCGACTCTCCTGTGTGACTGGTCCACCCTGGTCATATGGACGATAGTCCATGCCCCACACATTGTAGCGCCTTGGCCTGAGTTGTGGTTAGGAAATTCGATATTTGTATTGAAGGTTTGGACGACTTGCGGAGGAGGTGGAGGGCCGAAGCCTGTAATCTGACCTTGCTGTGGAACCTGCGGTCCGATTTTTCCACTTTGCTGTGCAACTGGCCGGCTCAGGTCATACGGACTATAGTCCATGCCCCAAACGTTATATCTCTTGGGCCTGACTTGTCATCAGGAAAAGGATTTCTCATATGAAATGAATTGGAGAGATTACGGAGGAGGTGGGGGACCAAAGTCAGATTTCTGATTGCGCTGTGGAACCTGCGGTACAACTGTTCCGCTTCTCTCTGCAACTGGTCCACGCTGGTCATATGGACTATAGTCCATGCCCCAAACGTTATATCGCTTTGGCCTAAAATGTCGTCAGGAAAAGAACTTCTCAATTGAAGAGAATCGGAGAGCTTACGGAGGAGGCGGAGGACCGAAGTCAGCACTCTGACGGAGACCCTGCGCTGCAGCGTTTCCATCTTGCTGTCTGACCCCTGGACCTCGCTGTTCAGCTCCTCCACCATGCTGCTCCAAACCAGTGTTATCACGAGCAGCCGAACGGGAAATTCCTAGTCTGAATATTCGTCGGAAGGGGTTGTTGCTATCTGAAGGATCTCGAAAACTTACGAAGGGGCTCGTGGGGTGTTCATGGTTTCGAGTACGAATCAAGGCAAATGGAGTAGGCCGACTCGAGGTGTGAAAACTGGAGGTAGAATGACTTCGCGTACGGAGTAAGATCTGAATCGTAGAGGTAAAGGGTTAGTACAGTTCGTACATCCACATTCTCTTGGGCGAGCTTTAAGTACTTACCTCTGATAATAGAACTTGGGTGTATGACTAGTCTGTCTAATATGTCAAGGAAGATGTTGAAGTGCTAGAAGAGGAGTTTGAAGAGATAAGTAGATTCAAAAGAGAGAATCGCTCCTTACGTACGTGAGCATATACTGCCCCCAATGTCTGTATGTTGTCTCTCTATTGAAGAAAGGCGTGCACTTTTGCAGAAAGAAATAATCATTTGGGTTGCTCCATAACACAGGCAGTGATGTCGCCTCGAACTCAGTTTGTGTTAATCCGGAGTGGGGTGAAGCTTCCGATTGGATCCAAAGCCGGCACGAGGTCAGAAAGTTGCCAGTCGGAGAATTTATAACCCTCTGATATGGGCTCCACTCTCCCAGCTCCGAGTGTTTCGAACCCGCCTAGGCACTGTCTCCTGCGCTTTCCTGTTGGCTTAAAGCTAGACTTGCCAGCATTTGGGTCTCTGCGAAGGCCATATTCTGGGGTAGAACATGGGCATCCTTCAGATATCAACACTGCCTTCGTCGATTCCCCGACACTTGAGTCAGGATCTGGCAGATCATCTGCCAACACGTCTTCAAGGGTCTGACCTTTGGCAAGGCTAGGTACTCGCAAAGGATCCTGCCTTTGAATATCAGCCCATACACGTTTTCCTCTGTTGTAGAACTACCTGGAACGCTCGATTTTTGCTGAAGGGACAAAATTGGGTGTTCGCTGGATCCCAAAACAGCCGCCAACATTCGCATGTCTAACTCGATGAACTACGAAGTAGGTAGTAAGAAAATGCCAAACGAAGGAGTCAGGCCGACTCTCAGCGCCGGAGAGAAGCCTCGTATGGACGCTAATGTAGTGAGCGATGGGAGCGAAGAGGGCGAGATCAAAGACGATTAGCCTGAATGCAGCCTTTTCACCACCGCAGGAACCTCGAGGGTATATTCCAAAACGTTTAAACTGATGAACACAGAAGCAGGCAGCAAGGAAACGCGAAGCGAAGGCGTCAGACAGAATGATCAGCCTGTGAGCACAAAGCGAAAACGCTCGCCGTCGAATGAAGAGCAGCGACCTTCGAAGAGAACCCAAGATCCCCAGCGAGGAATCAAGTCATACAAAGAAAAGCAGTACCCGTCGCAGCAAAAGCCCTGTGTAATCAACATCAACGAAGAAAAGGCCTTTGGGCTCACTCTATCCGGCAAATGACGGCTTCGCAATCTTGTTGTTCATGGATCCCGGGCATTACGGGCCTCCGCTGGTAGCACTGAATTTCAAAAACCGGCATAGACAAGGCCAGCAGCATTTGGGTTCATGGATCCAAACAATATGGGGGGAATGAGCAATCGATCAATCGTACACGGTCATGCCGCACCAGATGGGACCGATGTCAGGATGTCCAATAAAACCGTGCTCGCCGACTACCGTGCAAATGGCACAAGCAGTCTAATGTACATGAGGTTTAAGTCTTGGTCTCAACTAAACGGGTTTCGTGACAAGAACACCTTCAAAGGTGGAGACAGAGGTCTGGTTTCTCCTTCGGCTTCGATAGACCCACATCGATGTCATCACGCATCAGCGGTCCGGCTTCGAAATTTGTGCCTACATCCATGGTAGGTGATATCGACAACGACTCCAAATCCGAGTCCGACACAGACACTGAGAGCAATGGAGATATGAAAAGGCAGCACGAGGGCCAAGGAAAGGGTGACTGCAGGACTGCATAGAGATTTTTGAGACCTCATCTGGGATCAGCATGCTAAATATGCCGTGTGATACTGTGGCTGCTGTAAATTTCAGGTAGAACTTGCATGGAGATATGATCGCTATACTTTAAGGGAATCTACAAGTAGCTCATCCAAATTCTTTGCACTTTCCGCTCCACGAAGAAGTGCAAGCTACGGTTCCAGCACAAGTTATTTAATCATTAAGATGCTGTATCAATTAGTGTACCTTTTATCAAGAACAAGATGGGAAACCTGATTTGAAACCCACGGTTCCCCAATCTGAAGAGCGAAGCCATGAGGCTGAACTAGCCGCGCGATATCAACAGGGCCTCCTCACCCCGAGCGAATTTTCCAACACCACGTCCTTCATACCCATTTTTGATGACCAGCGTCATATCTGATTATCTCCTGACCTGATCCACCAGGTTAATTCGCAACCTTTGCCTTCTCTTGCCCAGCGCAAGACCCGAACTTTTCACTTTAGTGAAACCATTTTACCCGCGCAGAATACTCGCTCGGTATAGTAACTAACATGTCGCTTAATGCTGACACGCAGGCCCTCCTCCTGGAGAAAACAGCCCGGCTGGAAGCCCAATTTGAGGTAGCTCAATAGGAAAAGGAACAGCAGAAGTCTGCCTCCAGGATCAAGGAGCTGGAGCAGGAAGTCGACAAAACCAAAGCGGACAAGCGACTGTCTGCCGGGGAACGTGGAGTCCACAAGCTCTTCGGATGCCGTTCCGCGAGCCGAGCTTGCGCAGCTGCAGAAACAGATCGCGGCAAAAGATACAGTAATTGCGCAACAAGGGGTAGAAAACTCCGCCTTGCTCGGAAGTTTGACACAGTATTCTGAGAGCGTGACTGCATTCTGCCCCAGAAAGTGGCCCAGGGCATAGCCGCTGCCGAGCAGCGTGAGGCCCCAAAAAGGGCCAACGTCCTGGATATCAGTCACTGATACTGACAAATCTGCGGAGCAATGTTTCCGGAAAGGACCGAAATGTCCAAGGTGTCAGTTACTGATACTGACAAATCTGCTGAGCCCACTCTAACCTCGCCACTCGAGGAGTTTCAAGGCGACACTCGAACTCGGCCTCACACACCCTCGCCAGGGCCAACACCGGCGAAGTTTCCAGCAGATAGCGCTTCTAAGCCAACGGCACCTTCCCAGTTGAGCTGCGCCCAGGTGATAGTAACACCGCGCGAGAAGCCAACTCGAAGGGCGAGAAGAGATTTCACGCTAATGCCGTAAACGCTTACACACACCGAGTCCGCCAAAAGGAAAGCAGAACAACAAGCTCCCTTTGAGCCACAGAAACATCAAAAATTTCTTCCCGAAGGGCCGAGCGTACCCTGGATGTTGCGCCAGTACGTAGTCCCGGGTGATTGAACAGCATGTTTTCGAAGCTGAAGCACATCGAATTTGCTCTCTGAGCATGATCGGAGCAACCTTTGGATTCCATCGCTGTCATTGTCTGGTATAAATAATTGCTTGAGATAGAGTGCCTATTTAGAGAAAGGGTCAATGATGAGGGAACCTGTGAAGAGAGGCCTTCAACCACACTGGAGACAGATTCGAGCAGCAGGAGATTGACTCCTTCAAAGAGATCTGTGAACCTACAAGCGAGAGAGCAGGTCCTTGCAACTGCGGCGAAGTATTCGATGTTTCTGTCCCAAATCGGTGTCAGCTCTGGGCAGTGTGGGTGAAGAAGAGTAGAGGTCAATCGACTTAAAAGATCGGGGATATGCTCGCGCAGCTCCACTACTTCTTGAAGACAAGCGTTGAGCGAGCCGGTATTCCCCCGGACACAGAAAGTGACACTGGGTAAAGTTGAAGCGCTTCAAAAGAGAGACTGCGTGGTTCGATGGGCAAATTGTTCGAAGAAGTGACAGCTTTGGAGGTTCAGGTCCCCAAAGCGAGGGCAAAGGACATCAAGGTCTGCAGAGTACTCCACCTGACCCCTCTTGACACAGAATTTGCCAAGTTGCTTGGCTCATGGTCTTTATGCGTTGAAGTAGGGATTTGTTGAGTGTGGTCTGGGAAAAGGCCCAGAACAGACCTTCTGATTTCCCATCTGCTCTGGTCATCTGCCATGGATATGTTGCTACAAGTAGTGCTGCTCCAAGAAACCTTTTGATCCTGCTAAGCTATGACTGCAACCGCAGAATCGTGGAGTTTATGAACGAAATCCCAGTCATGTTTCCACTAGAAAGCAGCCCCGTTTGATCATCCTGCACTAAGAACGGTGGGGCAAATGGATCCGGCATCTGTGTGCATTCCTGATTGACGACTGCTTCCAATCAGCGTCCCGATCCCCATCGTGTGCAGAAGGCAATACCCACAAGCAGCATAGTAAACCAAATTGAACGGATTCTTGGCGGCGGGCCCCCCCTCGGACGGGGCCCATCCCAGAGCGACGCAGCTATTCCAATCCATCACCTCCTTTGGTTGGGTCTCACTGGTCAAACCCTCATCCTGCAGGTAAAGATGCGCCAGCTGATGCACCAAATCATAAGCCTGATACTTGACCAACGGATCTGACTGGCCCAAAAAGACGTTGTTTTGCACTAGCGGACAATATATATCCCGAGGCCCACCGGGCGTAAAGACCGGCTGAAATGACAAGGTCGTAAAGCTCGGACAGAGGAACACAAGAACCGTATCCTTCGCCCAGAAACTCGTAACCCCAGTCTCAGTACAACGATCGAGCGGTTCGTATCCGATATCGTACTTTTGCCTTATATTCCGCTTCGCACAAACAAAGGTGGGTTCTTGATCACGCCCTGCAGCCTGGGTGATGGGTAGGTGCAGGATGTTGGTCATGAGACGCTGGAGGAAAGACCTGAAGATATTGGATTTATACATAGCGGTATAGCCATTGATGCTCAAGACGCCGCGCTGGATGTCGAGTAAAGGACGAATCATGGCTGATTGTGCGAGGGTGATGGCATATTCGATAGCTGGCTTGCTGTTTTCGCAGCTCTCAATTGTGTAGGCGAAGGCGATAGGCAGGAAGAGAGCGAGAAGATAGTGGACTTTGGGAAGTTTCATTGTCCGGTTTGGTCAAGAAATAGATCTGGAGAGTTCGAAGGTGAGGAGAAGTCAAGGCAGTCAAAACCTGAGATTGGTCATCTTTTAAAGCAGGATATCAGAGCGGGAGTGCGGGCACCGTCTAAAGGAGATCGCTTTGATGCGCGTAAACGGTGAGAGTGGATTTGCTCGACCAACTGCGCACGTTCGAAGGTGGGATACCGTCTATGCGACGGCGCGTCCCTTTGGGGCCGATCAGTGTGGGGTCGATTCTTAGATCATGACATTGTAGAGATCGAAAGGACAAGCGCAGTGAAGCGGTTGAAACCCATGAACGATTAAGGTTTCAAATTGGACAAGTAGACACGCATCAATTTGGGCAGAATGACGAACAATGGCACGAGTATAGATGCAAAACATGAGAGATCTGCAAGCTGTTTTCATTTGATGCAAAAAGAACGCTCAATGCTACTGAGATGCAAAGGGAAAAAAGCGCTTAATCAGGTACTATGCATGCCAAAAGTTACATTCATCCGCCTCCTAACCCTCTGCTCCTCGGATCCACCCGACCTGGGCTTCCGAGATAAGGTTTCGTAGGATCCCATCCGACTTCGTTTAGCATATCAGCCAACTGTGTCCCCGGCCTTCCGAGACCTCCTCCAGGTGGGCTGTATATCTTGATACTCTCCATACTCGGCTCGTGTTTCATCCGTGGTGATGGTGACCGCTGATTGACCGGTGTCTGCGGTGCGTTTAGTATGCTCCTGCCAATGCCATCGACGGGCGCGCTGCGACGTATCATTGTAGATGATCTTGAGAACATGGAGCGCAAAGATTTACGGGACTTGGATTCTTTTCGTAAGAAATCAGCACGTACAGCGCCCATACCCTCAGACTTGTAGATAGGGTCGGATATCGAAGCTCTAACATTGGAAAATTCGGGCGAGGTTGGGGAGGAAGGTTCTTTATGGCGCCGATGGCCAAAGCAACAAAGGAAGGCGACGGTCAGAAGGATGCCAAAGGCTAAGCCGGAGAAGAATCCCACAAGGGTACCTGCAGGGGTAAACTGGGGACAGTGCGCCTGTGGTACGGAGCCGTTCGCGGTTGCATGATCCGAGGGTATTAGAGTGGGGGTAGCGGACGTGGAGGTCTGTGATGTTGTTGCTGATGCGGATGAGCTCGAGCTCGTGGTTTTTTGGGAAGAGGTTGAGGAAGAGGATGAGGAGGAGGAAGTAGCTGTGGTCGAAGAGGTCGATGTTGTGGTTGAGGATGTGGCGACAGCACACTGGCCGTTTTGGCAGCTGTAGCCGTGGGGGCAACACATGTTTCCATTGCAAGATTCCAAAGTGCCGCTCAGCTCGGTGCTAAACAGCTGGCTTTCAGGATGTAGAGTCGCATTCTGCTGGGTGATATCGCAACTGATGGCTGTTATGACGGAGCAGGTCTGGCCCGTAGGACAGCAGATCGCAGACTTTTTGTTGTTAAAGGGGATGCAGGTGCTTGTTGTTGGGCAGCAGAAATTGTCAGGTAGTCCGTCCTGGTTGCAAGGTGTGAAGCCAGCCAGGGAACATGTGTCGGCTCTTGGAAGGAGCCCCAATGCTTGTGCTGCTTGTTCTACTGCTGAGAGTGCTATTACTGAGGGAAAGGTGGTGGAAAGAAGGCATACTGCCGCTGGCTTGAGAAATGTCATTCGTCCCATGGTGATTCTGTATGGTGAGTAGGATATGAAGAAGATTGAAGAGTTAGTGGCAAGCTCGGCGTGCCAGAATTACTGGGAGTATAATGAGATCAAAGGGAACAGTGTAAGGAAGAGAAGGGTCAAGGCACCAAGGAGGGAGATAAAGCGAGAACAATGCAGGTCCTATTTAGCACATGTCGAACAAAGATAGAGGCCAGCTTTGAACATGAAGAGGAACAAAGAGAGACAGAGAGAAGGGGGGCTTTTTGATGGGGATGCAGAGGAGCATTGATTCGGGGCATCACTACCAAGCGTTGAGCCTTACCATCACCACCATGCTCGCGCAAAGCAGGAATAGACCAAGCCCACGCGCCGAGACACCCGGACCAGAGCACGGGGTAAATGTACTGACCAGTGACTGCATCAGATATGTGAGTCAAGACTCGTATCGAGAGGCTGTCGTGGTGGGCAACATGAAACAAGTACCAATTGCCTCGGGCGCCTCTGTGTGAAAGATGAGAGGTTTCCGAGCCGGGAGGCACCTTTGACTGGTGGCGATAAAACCACGCTACTCATACTCTAGTTGTAAAAAGAATAGCGTCAAAATCTTACCTTAGGATTTCAATCGTACAAGTAAATTTAGCTCTCTCTGCAATAGTACCACTCGATTTCTTATG
This sequence comes from Pseudevernia furfuracea, assembly GCA_022315425.1. NCBI lineage: Eukaryota > Fungi > Ascomycota > Lecanoromycetes > Lecanorales > Parmeliaceae > Pseudevernia > Pseudevernia furfuracea. Next base: position 872,399 of record JAIUPT010000042.1, read on the forward strand.
ATATTGTCACCTCTTTCGCGGCAGCAGACCGCTCTGCGAATATCCGGGCCTCTCATCCAAGTAAGCTTACCATTCCCTTTGCAGCCCCATCGCAATCTTGACCCAATACTAGACCCAATGCCTTTACAATCCCAAAACGCAACGACGGCGTATACACAAAGTGCCCCAGCTCAACCATGGTAAAGCTTTCCAGGAAGATGGCGTACCTGGCATGCTATCATCTGCTGGGTTCGACTTGGCCTGGCATCAATATCAAGGCCACGTCGTCGATCGTCTCAACAAGCTAACAGCCGGTATACCCTCTTTTGCCTCGATCTGCTCGTCCGGGACCTCGAATCACTAAACCCCTGCTCACCTTATCACTCAGATACTCCGTACTCCGCGTCTTCCACAAAAGACCTCATCCTCACCCACGCCCGTAAACCACAAGCCGCCTCTCTCTTCAACCACGCCAGCATGGCCTGGGCAAACCATCATTTCTTCTCCACCCTCTCCCCCGACCCTCCCAAAATGTCCGCCCTCTTCACGTCCAAAATCAGCGACTCCTTCTCCTCCCCCGAATCACTCAGGGCCACCTTCATCGCAACAGCCAACGCCATGTTCGGCCCCGGCTTCGTCTGGCTCGTCCAACACAAAAGCAAAAACGTTCACTTGCAGGAAAATGAACTTTCAATCCTGACAACCTACCTCGCTGGCTCACCTCTACCGGGAGCGCATTATAGGAGGCAGGAGCAGGATCACAACACCATGATGGGCGCTGGCTCGTTCGGTAGCACTTCACTCTTTCCCAAATTGGAAAGTAAAATCGCGTACGGTGGAGCGGATATCGACATACTGTTGGGGGTGAATACGTGGCAGCATGTTTGGTTAATGGATTGGGGTGTCGGAGGGAAGAAGGAGTTTCTGGAAGGGTGGTGGAGGGCTATAGATTGGGATAAGGTGGAGTCGAATTGGCACAATACGGAGAGCAAGGGGGCAGAGAGGAAAAGGAGTATTGCTCTGAGTAGGGTGGGAGATGTGGGTAGACAGAGGCAAAGGCCTGCCGAAAGTGTATATTAGGAAGAAGCGCGCTGGTCCTTGTACAAAGATTCTGCACAGGCTATGTAGTGATATTCTGGCAAAACCTTCCAATACCGTCGCAATCACTCGGTACTATGAAGGATTCTCGCCTCTGAAAGAGCATATACGATCGATACAAAAGAATAGAGACCGTTTGCGGAAAGAGCACCGCACAGCTCGCATTTTACACACAAATCACCACTCAAAACATCCCGTGCAAGGACAGACGGTTCGCCTCTGCACCAGAAAACCCCTCTGCTGCAGGCTCTACTGGAAAAAAGCAACCGACCCAACCTCGCCCCCACGACAACCAGCAACCCGTCGCCCCCCGGTCTGGACTGGCGTTCAGCGCGGCGCTCCCTCTAATAAACTGCTTTCGTTCAACCTGGGTCTGCCGGGGGAGACAATTAAAATTGCAAGCTCGTTTGTTTGCGGGGAGCAAAGAGTCGGGATGTAGTTTCCAAACGAGGAAACCTACCTACCTTATCAGACAGAACCCCAGAAGTAAGAGTCTGAGACGACCGCCCCTTCCCCCGCCATCCATCCGCAGAGAGTTGCTCTTCATCGTCGATTTCGGCAGCCACCGGAGGCGATCCGATTCGACTTCCACTGTTCGATTACAGTATTACTTAACCTGCTTGGGGGTTGGCCCTTGAGACTGGTTTGATACGTGAGCAGTGGGGGAAGTGCAGCACTCTAACAACAAGGAATGTGCATAGACAACTACGGAATGAATCTTACAACTGCTATTGCCTGATGGAAATGCTTTTCCGCACGTCTTTGCGGATACAAATATAGGGGAGTAACGACATCACCAGGGCGCGCCAGCATGAGAATCACTAGGGAACAGAATTTTTCTTGCTGAACGGTACTGATCTACAGCCCATGCACAAATATATCAATGTCCATGCATGCCTTACCATATAGCATACTCTCTGGCGGAGGTAGATAAGAGACGTCGGTAATCGTTAAACCTTGAGCGCCCTGCTCAGAGACCCTATATCTGGTATCAAAAAAAAGAAAGATATCATACCCCCGATCGCTTTCCTGCCTTATGTTATCCCATTACCCTCAATCCACCTCACCACTCACTGGGTGGTTGGAAATCCGTGAACCCGTGCACCAATGCCCTCCTTCTCCTCGCAGCCTCTGCAGCACTCTCAGTACTATGCTCTCCACTTCCGTCGCTTTTCACGGTACTTCTAACTTCGTCCATGTTATTCGCATTCGTCTCACTGCCAACATCCCCCATTCCCACCTCTGGGCCACCATTAGTCGCAACCCACTCCTCAGCTCTTTTCCTCCCAAGGCTAGCATCGTGTGGTTTGGGGCCAGGAGGGTCTAACGTAGGATCAGACGCTGAACTGCCTCCCCGCGTCCTACCATCGCCGTATTGGCCCCATAGGATGGGTTTGTGCGCGTTGGGACGAGCTTTGGGAAGAACGGGACCCCAAGTCTCGGGTATAACCCAGCAGTGACTACGCTTATGCTCGGCTTCCGCTTCGGGCGGGGAGCCTCGCTCGGCCCAGGGTACTACCCCTTTCAATTGTGGGCAAAGGTGATATTGCGCGCCTTCTTTAAACCGGAGATTTGGACTGTCGACGGAAATGGTAGCAAGGACCTGTAGAACACCATATACAAGGATCCAACGGCCGCGGCGTGCCTCGAATGGGTCAAGAGTCTCTACCTGGTCGCTCTGCTCAAAACGGATGAAATTGGTGACAAGGTCGGTGTGCATGTATTGGTCACGGAGAGTGTAGACATTGCTAGCTTCTGCGTAGGACAGTGCTTTGCGCCGGGACTGAGCAAGTAGATCTGCGGGCGAGCCTGGCTTCTTGACAATCCATGTGGATCTAGGCTTGGACTGGGTGGGGACCGAGGGGGGCGTGATTGGATAAGGATGAGGGATATGAGGGAAGCCGTTGCGGTTGTCGAAGCCAAGAAGAATATCGGTGAAAGGAAGCTCGAAAGTATCTGCACGGAAGTTCTGGCCAGACTGGCTGGTGATTGCCCATTTCTGTCCTGGGCGATACTCTATCCCATCGAACATCACGTCACGGTCGACCAGGTAGTCGTACAAACCCTCGAAATCATTCTTGAGACGCATGACCATGTCGCGAGTCAGCCAAGTCTGGTCATTGGTCGGTGGCCAATGCAGGAACGCATTCTCGTAGTATTTGCAGAACCACTTCCTTAATCTGTCAAAGCAGCCATGAGCAACGGAAGCCGGGAGAACAGTGTGAGGCCACATGTCGCCGAAGTCGAAAGAAAGCAGCCAACCTTGAGCCCGGGTAATTCGCTCTTCAATCTCCATGCTCGCATTTTGTAGGAACATCTTAGTATGAGGTGTAACGTGACGCCATTCCGGAATTGTTTGAAGCCCCATGTCCAGCATGCCTACACAGTGCACAAAAGCTTCAATGTAGCCCTCTCTCCAATGTACTCCAGGCGCCTCGCTAAAGGCCAGCAATGACGCCGCATAGGACGGATTGTTTCTGACATCGTCAAACTTGTGACGGACAATGTAGTCTGTGATCCAATCTACTTTGTTGATGCTATTATCCAAATAGTCCGGATACATAACGATACGCTCAAACAGCTTAGTCATTGCCTCATGTAGTGTCGTACCAACCAAGGCGCTAGCATCGTACATGACGGCGAAGAAGTTTCGAGTGGTAATATGCCATATTGTCGAGTGGATTCCAGTCTCTGCTCCTGGCCACGGTATGTAAATATCATGCTGAATACCACTCGGCGCCCTTTGAATGTGAGGTTTAGAATCGCCAATAGGACGTATGGCGTCAACGTCGCCATCTTCATCTTGAGGTCCATACGCGTTGTACATGTCGGCATCTTCTGGTGACTCCTCCCTCAGAGCGTGCTGGTCGTTAGGATAGAACTTAGGCCAGCCTTCAGGCTCCGAGACATTGTACAGCTGGTCTATGAACGCCTTGGACCCGGATTGCTTGATGACGCGAGAATTGATGCGGAAGGAAGGAGGTGGCTTTGTCCGTGAACCTTGCATATACATGTAAACAAATGTATCTCCTTTCTCATCCCACAATTCAGGATTCTAATTCTTGTCAGCGTCAGGTTTACTAATCGCGCTTTGGTAATGCTTGCATTAGAGAGAGACTTCCACCCCAACTGAGGCAGCTTCCCACCACCTTCAAATCGCCTAATTTTATGTATAACGGACTCTTGTTGCTGTCTCTGACGCGGTGCTGGGGTGTGGTGGCCACTCGAAGAGAAAGTTGCCTGACCCTCAGAAGGGGAAGTGCTGGATGTCAAGGATGGTACAGCATCCACAGAAGGTGTGTAGTTCAAGCTCCGGTTAGGGATATCAGAGTTTATGGTAGTTTTAAATGGTCGCAGCCTTGGCTTCTCTGCATTGTCCTTCTTGCCCTTGATCAGTCCACCTAGCTTGCCTCGCAGACTCGAGCTCATGCCATCGAGGTGTGTTCGAAAGTCACTCTTTTCAATTGCTGAAGCAACGATGATTGGGCGGGGCTTCCGCATATGTGAAGGCATGTGAGGAAGAGGGTATCCATATGTGCTGCTTGTAGAAGAAGCTGATCGGCGGCGCGGATTGGAGTGGTGGGACGATTGGTAAGAAGGGGTCGCGGAGAAGTTTGGCCTGGACGCTGGCAATGGTCCGCCAGGGTAGCCATAGAAGTAGGGATCATCGTGTCCATATTCAGAGTATTCCTTCAAGGCTCGTTTATCTGCTTGTTCGAGGTTCTGCTTGCGCACGTAGGCACTCCTCCCTGACATGGTGGGCGGTAAAGGTAGTTGGGATGTGGGTTCGCGAGGAAGGTGGGAGGATTCTCAGCGAAGAGCAAACGGCATGAGATTGAGGGTGAATTTTTGACCCTTTGGGCAATTGAACTTGCAGTGGATTTAGTTTGATTTATTGGGTGATTGTGATGATGATGATAATGATGATGTAGTAGGAATGCAGGAGGATTGAGAGCTGAAGTCAGACCTGCAGGCGGATCCCTGTGCCTGGATTTCGACACCAAAGAGATCCCGTAGGGGCATCAGAGTTCGGTGCGACCTCGGCTTGGTGGAGATTGGGTAGCAAACACTTGATTATTCAATTTGGAAGAAAAAAGACCCTTCAAACACGTCTAGTCTCGATTGCTGACTTCACAAGTTGGAAGTGGAAGTCTATAAAAGCCAGCGGCGCTGAATGGAAAAGTAAGAAAGTCAGGAAGTCAGAAAGAAGAATTGATTGAGCGGTGTGGCGGCGGTATCATTGTTGAAGGATGGGATTCTATGACAATTCCTGTGAATAAAATGGTAAATAATGGATTACTTATGAGTATGACTACGGAGTAGATACGAGTATGTATGATATTTATGACGGCCAGAGTCAGAGCTTTATCCATGCAATTATGTAAGAACGAATGATTTTGAGTTGAGATATCCTGCATCAATGCGATATGCGATCTCGGGGCCGGCTTGATCGGAGTTCTGCATGGGCATGCGCCTTGCACTGTCCTGTGCCTGAGATGCTGAGATGAAATGACAGCGCATCTCGACGACCCTGGCATCACAATTCCATCATGATTGGCTCGCTGCCCACGTTTTCGTCCGTTTCACGGTACGGGAAGGATACTAGAATAATCTTCTAGAAAGATTGACAATTTGAGGGCGACGACATGATGTTTGAGACCTTTTTCGGGCAAGCGCTCCAACAGATTCCTTCCTGTCTCCCTTTGTTTGTCATGATATCCGTAGTGATATTTGCGATAGGTATGATCATTGAAATGTGAATAGTCATCGCGTTAAGGCTCAACGGCGTCATTGGTGCCATCTCAAAGCTTGTCAAACAATCTTCCGAGTGGCACGCATATGGAATATCCGGGGGAAGACTATTATGAATTTATGGGTCCTAATCCCGCCCCAAATCATCAAGTACCGGCCCCCCCCCACCGGATCTGCCCACGATGGACAACTGGACAATAATAAGGAGATCCATGTGTAGGGGAGATTGATTTCATGCTCATGCAAATGCATGAAACTCGATCTGTGAGCTTTATCATTACAAGCCTGGTTGTGTAAAAGATATTTGTCCTGCTGCAAGCCTGCATCCAGCCGACGCCAAAGGCTTGGTTACCGAGAATTCTATCAAGCCAGAAATCTGCAAGCCAAGGCGTGGAACTTCCCACGCAGGCTAGCTTACAATATCCAGGCGCCCAACTTTGGGAGTGTCGCCGGTCAATGTTAACTGATTTGGTTACCACATAATCTCGATCCCCTTTTACTGGCAGCTCTCCAATTTCTGTCCCACAAAACAATAAGCGCCAACAATCACCGGCTCTAGCTTCCCGTCTATCGAGGCAGGCATCGCAAAGACCCCCAGCGCAAAAAGGAGGAACCTTTTATTCAACTGTGCAGGATCTCGGAGATGGGAATCAGACATACGTACGGCGGCCATACTTCGTTAGCATGAATAGTTATACGAGTAGGCACTGAAACAGAACAAGACGACAAACATTCGTTGAAGGGGGCAAACTTGGCGGAGACAGCGAGCAGCGTAGAGTAAGACGAGAAGAGTTCAAGGTCGATTGCAGGCGATACCATAGGTATATATCACACTCGAGGTGACCAATATCGCCAGGAAACCTGAACAAGCGAAATCGCTGAGATCTCTTAGTTGTTATCAAATGGCTTTGTTGAATAGAAAAGTTTGTGGCATATTGATATTTATTAATCCATGAACTATATCACGTGTTCAAAGCCGAAACACCCTCAGAGTGTATCTATCGAAAGTGGCTAGCTCTAGCGTCAAGCCTTCACCCTTCATTGTTCATGGAGGGTTGGAACCAAGCAAATGGAAATGGTTGATCCCTTGCAATTTCACGTGGTTAAAAAGTGTGGGTCCCGTGAGGATGCCACAGACTTGTCTCCCAGTCGGCCAGTCCAATTTCCTAAGCGATCAACGACCACTGGTGTTTGATTGTGTAAAATCATTGAGCAATTGTGTGCTGAACGATCAATAATCGCTTATGGAGCAAGTCAATGGCTCCGAGGCCTGCGATTGGAATTTCTCAAAGGTCAACAACCAATCTCCCCAGGCCGATGAAGCAGTCTTGCACTCCACAGTCCGGCATACTGAGCGGCCAACAAGCATACATACTACGCCAAAGTGGGGGCGCTGTTCCTCGTAACCTGTTATTTTGAGTGGTCAATGGCGTGGCTTCTGCACGATATGCAACTGATTCATATTCCAGAATCTGTCAAAGTGCAGGGATTCAGCCCGGCTGCCCTGCTTTTCTTGAGGTCCATAGTCTTCTCAACTCCTTTAAAGCGCTCATAAACAGTGGCACACCTACAGGCCCCAGTAATGGCAAGTAGACAGCGACCTTGTGCTCGTCTGGGAAGTAAACTTGGCCAACCATACTCTTTTCGAAGAAACCCTTCTCGGCTTGGATCTCAGCGATTCGAGCATTGTCCAGAGCGTCCCTGAATCTGCCTTCCTTCAAAGCATCGCACGTGGTCCGTAGATGCATCAGCGTAGTGTCAACTGCTGATGATACCGTCGTGGGAATGGCAATCGAAGGCAAGGCCACTGTAAGACGAGCTAAAGACCCCATAGTTGATGATGCTGACAGAAGAAGCGATGCGGCACGTATGCGAGTGAGAGTTTGTAGCTGTAGCGGTAGAGATGGTGGAGTTTGAGGTGCTCCCAAGAATGATAGTAGCTGATGGGAGAAGGTCAGAAGCGCTGGCTGGATCGATTCTTTAGACAGAGCCGCTTCATTGGAGGTAGCGTTAGCATCTTGAGGGTTCAGGATCACCACACCACCCCATTGAGGGATCAGCCAGCTCGAAGCTTGGCTTCCCTTGACCACCAGTGGTGACGTCGAGCGATCAGGCACGTAGAGCACAAAGTTGAGCGTCGGTCCAGCACCTATACTTGGGCTCAAAGGCCATTCAGCCGCGTTGATGAAGCCACTCAGGTCTTCTTCTCGCAGGGTCCATATCTGTTGCTCTGTGTCGTATTCTGCTGAATGGACCGATGGAGAGAATGTCGCATACAATTGCACCTGAGTATCAACGGTGAAATTGCTGACACCAGATATGGAATCGAGCAGCGGGGTGAAGTAGTCCGCAAGGGCCGACTCAATCTCCCACGACGACGGTGCGGCAGAAGGCGTGAAGAGGGATACGGTTATGTGATATGTTGGAGCGTATTTGAGAGATCGAGTCATGCGGCTATCCAGTCTCGCCGCAAGTTCTGGATTGAGGGATCTAAAGGATCTTGATCTGAGCTCTCTCGATGCAGAAGAAGCCGATGAGGATACCTGAGGTGCCTGACCCATATTTTGAGGCGACTGGAGGATATGGGCGATGATAGCTTGCTCCTCGGCGAACAATTCCTGCAGCTTGGTGGCGATGAAAGTAGCCAAGGTCGAAGAGCTCGAGGAGATAGAAGGCGCCTGATTAGATGCATAGAACACGTCAAGTCTAGTGGAATGAAATTGCAGCTCTGCTCGGGCTGCTTGAGCGCCGTTATTTGGCTGAAGTCTGACAGTCAAAGCTTCCTCACCCACCCCGTCCGTGCTCCCGTATTGTGTCAAAAATCCAGCGTCATATGCACCGTGTATTACCGCCATTGACGCGTTTTGAGGATCTGGAGAGAGGAAAGACTTTGCCAATCGTAAACGCAGATGGTGGGCGGAGAACTCATTGAGGTCGTCAAGTGCATGCTGGGTCATACGAACGAGGTGTGTTGCTTCAGGTTCTTGCAGAAATGGTGCTTCGATGATGATCTGAAGAGGAAATGTGGGTTTGCAGGCCTGCGATATGTTCAGCGACTGATGGGCAGCATGAAAATAGGACAAGTACCTTGCCATCGGCCCAGTCTAACATGCCTTGGAGCGGCAACCTCGCCCGATATATGGATGTAGTCCACAGCCATACTGGTAAACCAAGTAAGATAACCAGAGCCCAGAAGGATAGAATAACAAGACCCCGAGTCCTTATGCTCTTGGAGCTTTCTGGTGGAGGCTGTTTTGGAACAGTCACTGGGCTTGATGCCATCTTGAAATTCGCATCGTCGGGTCCAGTCCCGATATCCTGCGACATAGTGAGGCTATACTACCCAGGCAATTTTGTGGTGGAAAGAGCCAATGGCTCGAGATGAGGGTGTTTATCGAAAAAGAACCTCAGCACTTACTCAGCCCTACGGAGTACTCTACAAGGGTTTACGGCCATTGGCAAAACTTTTGGCCGACTCGTGCCAATCAAGTCATCCGATCTCACCGTCTCGACTACCTGTTATCTTTACCTCCACTCGAATAAGGTATTTCACCCAAATGGTGGCATTGGTCTCTGCATGATGAGCATCTGTGTATCTGTTTATGCCATTTGGATGGGTCAATACCTTCAGTCTGTCTACGATAACAGTTACCATGACTGTTCGTGAAATCACAAACTTTCTCTGTTTAGAATTTAATTCCTTTAGAAAGTTGTGTACCTAAGCTTAGGTCATCGAGCTTCCTCTTTGGGAACATCTTGGGAGTCCATAGCCTTATCTTACCACTAGCAACTGGGCAAGCTGACACTGAAGTCATCTCTTCTTCAGCGGTAACGCTGTGATGACGTTCCCACGGGCTTCTGAACTTCCCAACATGGACAAGGTGGAGAAGCTCCTAGGAAAATACCAGCATTGCCGGATCTTCGTTATCCAGACGGACAATTATATACAAAAGCCGGTGCCGATCTTTTTCTGTCCTCGCATTTCTGTCTCCTTAGCCCTATAGAATCGTGCTCTGTTTGAAGAAATAGCAACATGTCTCTACGCTTGTCTCTCACCTCTTTGCTCTGCTATTTGTTTTTGACTCTAGTGTACGGACAGACATGTCCCAATTCGACTTGTGAGGCGTCTCGTCTCCCCTTAATTGGACACGGTCCACGCTAAAATTTCCTTCTCCTTCAGCGTTAGGAGGATTCCCAGCATTGATAGAGGTCACCCTAGAAGAGCTTGAGACCGGACTTGAAGCTGGCGAGTTCACGAGCGTTGACCTCGTCAATGTATGCACATGGTTTTGCCATACAACAGTATGTGACAATTGACAGCGTGTAGGCATACATTGCAAGGATCAACGAGGTTAACGGAACCCTCAATTGCGTTACCGAGATCAACCCGGACGCTGTCAGCATTGCTGCAGAATTGGATGCAGAGCGAGCAAATGGCACTACCAGAGGACCCTTGCACGGGGTACCGATCATTATCAAAAACAACATTGCAACAGATGATAAGATGAACAACACCGCGGGCTCCTTTGCTCTATATGGAGCGAAAGTGCCAAGAGATTCGACATTAGCTTCCAAATTGAGAGCTGCAGGCGTCGTCATCCTAGGAAAAGCGAATCTCAGTCAATGGGCAAACTTCAGATCTGACAACAGCACAAACGGGTGGAGTGCTTATGGCGGTCAGTGTTACGGCGTCTATTACCCAGGCCAAGATCCCAGTGGAAGTTCCAGCGGCAGCGCCGTTTCTTCAGCAATCGGTCTTGCATTCGCAACTCTCGGATCAGAAACAGACGGCAGCATTTTGAGTCCCAGCGAGGTGAACAATCTCGTAGGTATCAAACCCACCGTAGGACTTACCTCCCGATCCCTGGTCATCCCCATCAGCCAACGCCAAGACACTGTAGGTCCAATAGCACGGACGGTAAAAGATGCAGCTTACGTCCTCCAAGCCATCGCGGGTAAGGATCCGCACGACAACTACACGTTTGATCAACCATGGGACACACCTCCTGATTACGTCGCCGCCTGCAACTTCTCCAGCTTGCGAGGGAAGCGTATCGGTATTCCACGCAATGTGATTGACCCAACCGAAGAGCCAGATGACACGGTCATTGTCGCCTTTAACGCTGCTGTCGAGACTATCAAAAAAGCAGGGGCAACAATCGTCGACAATACCAATATTACAGCGTATGCACTCGCCCAGTACAACAACGGCTCAAACGAAAACATCGTCCTCGACGCCGACTTCGTCTCTGATCTTCCTGGCGAGTATCTCTCAATGCTAAGCTACAATCCGCAAAACGTACACGACCTCGCCGACGTAGAAAACTTCACCCACAACTTCGCCCAAGAAGACTACCCTGACCGCGACACCGCAGTTTGGGACCAGTCATTAGCACTTGGTTTCAACAACACCAGTCCCCTGTTTTGGGCCGCTTATCAGAATAATTTAGAAGTAGCTGGTCCCCAAGGTATTCTCGGCTTGCTGGCGAATTACAGCCTTGACGCATTGATTTTGCCAACGGATTTCTCACCGGGGCTGCCGGCTATGATTGGGACGCCGGTCGTGACGGTGCCATTGGGGTTTTATCCTGCCAACGAGACCGTGGTGAGGAATATGAGGGGCACCTTGGTTGAGACGGGGCCGAACATTCCGTGAGTACCGTTCAGGAAGAAGATACGGCATCAGGTCTCGGTGAATTGACGTGAGCAAAATAGATTTGGACTCAGCTTCATCGGCGCTGCCTGGAGCGAAGCCAGTCTCATCGGGTATGCGTATGCGTACGAACAAAGAACGCGGACGCGCAACAAAGTTCAGCCGTACATTGTGCCATCGACGGAGCTGGTCGATGTTGTGGGCAAAGGCAATGGGAACCTCTCCATGCCCATGGGCAAAAGGAGCCTCAAGAGCTTAAGGAACTATGAGAGTGTGAGGAGCTATGAGATGAAGAGGAGCATAGACAGTAAGAGGGATTTCCCGAGAAAGATGTCGTCGAGGCATGAGAGGTAGAAAGGTAGATCAAATATGTGAGTAGTTTGGCGTCATACCTCCCGGACCAAGATCTCTAGAATTACACATGGACAGAGTCAAGTGTCTAGCCAAATCCCGAAGACATCTAGTAGTGTGTCAATGAAACGCCGGTCAATATTGGTATCTTGTAAAAGCCAACGCCCTCGGAAGAGACTTTCTTCCCAACGCCAGCCCAATTCCTTTACAGCCTGACCCTCCCCTGATTCAACTCCTCCCATTCTCTCTGCCCAAAGCGCTCATATCTCCCACTCCTCAACCAATATACCCTATCAACCCCAGTCTTCTCCGGCGATATTCCCTCGCCTCTAAGCACAGTCTTCAACTGCTTGTTGTTCCCTGTCGTTTGATGCCCGTGGACTATCCTCAGAAAAGGCGGCACCGCATATTTGGGCAAGCTGCTCTGCGCATGCTTAGCCACACTGTCCAACAACCCCTCACTCACATCATCGGTATCAAATAGAACCGCAGCACAGCCCGCTCTCCCGTCATGGCTGGGTATCTCGACACCGTAAACATTGGCCTCGTGGATATGCGGGTGCGTACCGAGTACGGAGCTGACTTCGGCCGTGGAGACATTCTCGGATTTCCAGCGGAACGTGTCGCCGATACGGTCGCAGAACCACCATCTTCCTTCGCTATCCCACCGTACAACGTCTCCAGAGCGACAGTATGCATCTCCTTTCACAAGAACGTCACGGAAGATCTTACTCTCTGTTGCGGACGGGTTGTTGAAGTACCCTTGGAACTTGGAGTGAATATCTGCGGGGTCGACTTTGAACATCAATTCACCCGGTTCAGCCGTGTTGACTTTTCGGCAGAAGTTGTAGTTTAGGGGATCGCGGAGAGGAAGCTCAGTCGTCCAGTCTACCTCCACGATGATAAGTTGTTGTTTCACTACCGCCGACGAAAGAAAGCCATTCCGGCCAATGGCCCCACTAGAGAACTTGTTGGAGCTGAGATTCCACGTCGCGCTTACACCCTCCGTGGCTCCGTAGAACTCACCAATGGTGTCGATACCGAAGCGCTCCTTGAATTTTTCCCATACGTCCGGCCTGAGACCGTTTCCGAAGGCTTTAGTGACGTTGTTTACACGGTCGAGGTTCTCGCCTGTGATGGGATCATATTGCGGTTGGGCCGCGAGGAGATAGCGGCATGTCTCGCCTACATATTGAATAGCAGTAGCATCATGCTGGCGAACTTCATTCCAGAAGGTGCCGGTAGAGAAGCGATGGCCGAGGACCAGTGTGCTGCCATTGACCATTGAGGTGCAGAATCCAAGGAGAGCGGCTGAGGAATGGTATAGGGGGCTGCAGGTATAGTATCGATCGCTCTTCCTTAGGCCGAACCAAGACGGCATGAAGCCTGTCAAAACTCTGATCTTTTGCCAGGTAATGGTCGCCGGTTTTGGTAGACCTGTGGTGCCGCTGGTGAAGATGAGCAGTGCCATGTCCAGACGCACGGCGCTTCTCGATGAGTTTGGCTCTCGAATCGCCCGTGTACCCATAATCTGCTCTTCCAATGTCGCATCAAAGAAGACTGTCTGTACAGGCGCTTTTCCATCCCGCGCCATAGCTGATTCAAGCGTGTCCGTGACGTCTTTCGTAAACCGTGGTTTGATCTTCTGATCCACAAACAGTATCCGTGCTGTGGATGTTTTGACAGAATGTAGCAAAGGATCTCCAGTCAAATTGTAGTTGATGAACGCAGGTGTAGCCCCTAGACTCCAAATGCCCAGCCATAGAAAGATGAATACGGGCGAGTTCATGAAGTCCATTGCAACCACCTCCCTTGGCACTATCCCATGTTTCGTCTTAAGCCATGTTCCATATTTGAGCACGATATCATAAGCTTCTTTATACGTCCACGTCTTCCCCTGATACATAAGGCACGCATGATCCGCGGTGCTCCTGGTCATTGCATGTTGCTCAAGACTGTAGAAAGGGCTGACACGATCACGTCGTTCCTCTAGGGCGAGCTGAACGTGCGCATTCGCGAGAGCTCTGATTAAGCTGAAGTCGTAGGACAATTGGGTCTTCGCGTTCAGCCAAGCTGCGCCCGCCAGCACAGCTGGCCCGACGATAGCGAGAGGTACTGGTCCGATTAGCGCGTTCCGTGGGCCTAAATAAATACAACCTACTCGCCATTGTGCCTGTCGACACCGTGTATTGCTGGGCGTTACATGGGTGAGCTCAGCTCATCGACGAACGAGATAAACGCTCGGGGGTGGTGGGGGCGAAGATGAGCTCCCACGCCTCCCACGCCAAGTTTTTTTTTAGGCGAGTTTTAGGGTCCAGATTCCGCGCGGACTGTTCCCTAGGTGCCGTGGGTGCCTATCTATTACCACCTACCTTATACGATACCTTAGGAGATCTACTTATTATTATAGAGAGCGGCGTCTTGCTAATTGTCCTCTTTCACTGGTGACTGGCCGTTATCCCTGCTGCCGCGCTGCTTGCCGAACGCAATACCTTACTATCCATTTGCGGACCTAACTCCGAGCATGCAGAACAGTAGGTCTAGCCGATCAAGTACCTTATGCGACATGGATGCTTTTCAATTGTAGTGTCGACCACTCAAACGATGCAGTCGGCGCTGTCTCTTTGTAGAACGGTATCCAGCTTCTCCACCCCCTGCGTCTCCCTTACTTCCAATACATTTGGACTCCCGCTACCTCGGCTTTTGCAAGAAACTTGATCGCTTGACTAGTTATCAAATTTGTTGTTTCCATGCGGCAAATTTCAGTTGTCGGAGATCAATCGAGTCCAATACGGCCAATGCTTGAAATTGGTTTGCTAGGTACTGACTACTGAGAATGGCCGGGAGACCTCCTTATCACGCCCAACTTTCTGCAATAGCCACTCGTCTCCATTTACCGACTTGTCGGTAAATATCGGTAAATAGGTATATATTCACCACTTTGTGATAATTTGACGCTTTGGTGAGATTAATGTCACACGAGCACAACTCGCAGATCTCTTGGCGCCACTCAAACCCCGCAAACCCCTAGAAGTCAAAGTGTGGGGAAAGCTCGAGTCCACGCGCTTGCGATTCATCCTACCGTATTACTGCCTCTTCAATTGTGACGCAGGAGTAGACATTTCACCTATTCCTGAACGAGCCCAAAGCCGGCCCCAAGCGTAGGCCACTCTGCTCCTATTCGCCTGCTCTTTCTCTCCTCCCGTTGCTGGAGACCTCGCCTATCACGTCACCCCGGATCTATTGCTGCTTCAATGTTTATGCCTTTTATGAGGCTTTTGATATTTCCGCCCTTTGGTCGAATAGTTTGAGTTGATCTCGCCATGGCAAAAGCGGGGCCATGCACGGGCTGCCAGAAGCTCGCCCCTATTCTCTCAAATCATAAGGGGAGCCATGCATCCACCATGGCCTGCGGTCAAGGTCTCCAAACCTCAGACCTCCCTTCATCAACATCTTCTCTGCTTCTCTGAAATCCAGTCTCTATAAGCGCCGCAGGCAAGCTCTTCCAACATGAAGGCCTTCTTCTTCTATCTAACCATACTGGCATCAACCATCCGCGCCATCCCGGTCAACGTGGCCCATGCCCGAGACTTCGAGAAGACAGGCACCGCCAGCGCAACCGTCAGTAAACGTCAAGACGACTGGAACGTCGAGCGCAACGAGCTCACGAATGTCGCCGGCGTTGGATGTAAACCTATCACGGTCATCTACGCGAGAGGTACGATCGAGCTTGGCAACGTCGGCGACTTGGTTGGCCCGCCCTTCTTCAACGATCTCTACGACTTGATCGGGGCAGATAATATCGCCGTGCAAGGAGTAGATTATTCTGCTACCATTGCGGGCTATCTGATTGGCGGTGATCCCGGAGGAGCGCAAACAACTGCAGATCTGCTGAACCAAGCAGCAAGAAACTGTCCGGATACGCAAATCGTATTGAGCGGGTATAGCCAAGGGGCTATGGAGGTTCATCTGGGAGAAGCGATGGTGGGCGCGGGAGTAGCGGCACAAATTGCGGCTGTGGTAAGTCGAAATGTGGCTAATGTCTATGGATGCGATATTGATCTGCGGCAATAGGTGGTATTTGGAGACCCATTCAAAGGACGTCCCTTTCCGAATGTGGATTCAAGCAAGGTCATGACTTACTGCTTCAACGATGATTTCATCTGCGACGATCTTCCTGTTGTCGACACTTATCACCTTGAGTACGTTGTCGACACTCCTGCAGCGGCGAGGTTCGTGCAGGGTCTTGTCAGCTGATGAAGCCGAAGCAAGATATCCACTCTTCCTGTACATACTTGCCTCGGCGTATTCTCTTTCGATCTTTGGGTTCGGAGACGGAAGCGCTCCTTGCTGTGCGAAGCATGGGAAAATGATTGTACATAGTAACTTTTCTTTTCCAATGCAGTCTGACTATCCTTAATTTTGGGTCGGACCATAAGGCTTCTTGAAATGGCCTTGCATCCAACATCGATACATCTTCAGCTGCTTCTGGCGATTGACAAGCATCCTTCTGTCCACACCCAAACTCACAATCTCAAATGCGTTCTCTGGGATTGATGAAAGGGAATTTTCGGTATCAAGCACTCCGCTGTCCGGAACCGCTTCATCACTAGTACAGACCTCGTCTGTATCTTTTGGCTGCTCGTCTCTTGCCGTATCACTGCTGGTTTCTCCATCTCGGCCATTCGCTCCCAGTTTTCGGTTTGCAGTTCCCGTACCTCCCCATATCCTCTTCAACTCATCTTCTTCAAAGAAATACACCCTCGTCCCGTCGCCCCTGATGTAGAAATTATCCTCCAACAACCTCCCCTTCTTAAATCTCACCTGCGTGAGATCTCCCTTCCCGTAGTCTCTAAAGCAAATTTCTCCACCGGGCTTCAGTGCCCTCCATAGATTCCTCACGGCTGCATCCCACTGTTTGGGACTCAGCGCACTGAAAATGAACACCAGCAATACCACATCCACGCTGCCTTCCCGGACACCAGGTGGTAAACCCGCACTCGAAATGTCCCACACAGAAGCTTGCATATGCTCAGCATCATAAGCTTCGTTGGCCCTAATCAGCTCAACGGCCTTTTTGGAGAAATCGCAGGCATGAATCATAAGTCCCGCATTCCCGTTCGCTTTGAGAAGAGGAAACGCCGTATTCCCCGCCCCAGCTCCCACCTCGAGGATGGTGCTTGGTCCCGCACCTTTCGCAGTCAGCTTCGAGAGGATGGGAAACTCCTGACGGAGCCATTTCCGATCCTTGAAGAAATTCGAAGTGTTGTTCGAGTAGAATTGGTTCCACCATTTCTCCGGGTCGTTGTTGAAGCGGGCCTTGTCGAAGTCTGAGACCGGAGAGGCGCGTTGAGAAGTGTACTGGGCTTCGCAGTAGGCATGGTAGGCAGAGTCAGGCACTACGTGGTCCCAGGCGTTGAATTCGAAGACGTCGTCTGTAGGCTCGAGGTAGCGGGAGCCGAACTTGAAAGGGTCACTGCGTTTGAGATCGTCGGTTGGGTTGTGAGAGCGGTGCGGAGGAAGCTCGGTAAGAGGTGGTAAGGGTATGCTTTGATGTGATAATTCCGTGGGAGAGCTTATTGAAAGAGAGGAGATATCCGGAGGGGGATCCTGACTGGAGGCCGCCATTGTCTGATTCTGCGTCCCAGGCATTATTGCTTCACGGCGCTTGTGGATAAGTAATCCCGTTATTTTTCCTTTACCGGGCTATCATATACGACTGGAATGACATGAAGTACATTCAATCAAGCGTCACAAAGTTTACATTGAGTGTGGAAGCCTGGACATTTCTTCGGAAGCTGGTTCAAAGGACACTGGAGCTGAGTCTACTTGATAGTCCTCCTTCTCGCCTGGTTTTACTGTAGAAATTCTTTGGATGGAGTTGAGAGTGAGTGCGAGAGCGAATATAGAGATTTTGATTTGCAGGCAGCCCTACGAGGCTTGACGGAGGCTTGCCGTTTTAGCGAGCAAGCCGAATTTAGCGTATTCAAAATCTATTTCGT
The DNA here is from genome assembly GCA_022315425.1 of Pseudevernia furfuracea. Classification (NCBI taxonomy): domain Eukaryota; kingdom Fungi; phylum Ascomycota; class Lecanoromycetes; order Lecanorales; family Parmeliaceae; genus Pseudevernia; species Pseudevernia furfuracea. The sequence continues at coordinate 890,234 of JAIUPT010000042.1, forward strand.
TTCTTGGCATTATTGGAGGTCCGACGCAACGTCGCACATATTTTTGTACTGTACCTAGCATGAGCATCTACTTCATAATTGTCAGATATCTACATTAAATATCGCAAATAGTCAAATTTGAAGCTATACACATCTCAGCTCTGTCAGCCATGCCTTTTTTACACACGTCAATGATTCATTAATCATCTCGCCGCCTCTCTCTCGATCTCGTACTCATAACGTAAATAACCGCTTTATCTCTACTAATCTAATCGCTACGAAGAAGATTGAAAGATAGACGCTGAAATAGAAGCAGCGTAAGAAGAAAGTAACTCAAACTTAGATTCAGAAGTAACGCGAAAAAAACGATACTTATGCTACAGTACGAAAATATATGCGACGTTGCGTCGGACCTCCAATGCCAAGAAACGAAATGGATTTTGAATACACTAAATCTACAAAAAAAGAGGCGGCCGATCCGCATCCACAGCCGCTATGTATGATCCTCGTTTGCTGACCCCTCCATTCAGCCTTGCCACATCCCGGCACCGCCGGTGTTAGGTGTCAAGTGATGCTGACCGCAGCTTGAAGGAAAGAGAGAGGCTACTGTAGAATGTGATGTCAGGTGACAGAGTAAAGTGATCAACCAACATCCTGCCACATCAAATTCAAGGGTCTCAATTGCGGAATGCGGGTGAACGATAAACCCCTTCAGTAAAGTCTTAACCTTCGGGTATTGATGCTAATGAGAAGCCGTGACATTATTGAACCTTCTATCTCGCCCTCTATCTCTTTGACGGGATGGAGCTTTCTCATCCCGCTGAAAACCATGGTGAATTCTACCTATTCTCAGACCCTTTCAGGTCCACCTACGTCTGCTTCATCCTGACTCTCCTCGCGCTCTCTTTCATAAAATTCTTTGGTGCTACAAGAGGGAAAGCTTTGCCAGGCGTGCCTATTGTTGGGTCAAAGTGGTGGTTTGAGCCGGTGTTCATTACAAAGTGTCGGTTTGCTACAAGTGGCTGGTCCATTGTCTATGAAGGATACACGAAGGTACGTCGTCTTGTGATCCCGATAGATGGTGCTGTACCTAGAGCGCTAACTGTGCATTATACAGTTTAAAGACTCTCCATTTGCCATTGTACGACCAGAATCCATAGTCACAGTATTGCCGAAAAGATACGTCAATGAGCTCCACAACATTCCGGACACAAAGCTTAATCCAATCCAAGCTATTGTCGGCGTAGGTCCCCCCCAATTTGAGCTGAATCATTCTTCGGATATTCTAATCTCTCGATCCAGGATCTGATGGGCGAATACACAAACATTGACATCCTACTCGGAAGCCACTTAAGCCCTCGTGCTGTCCAGACTAAGTTGACGCCTAGACTGGGCTCATTTGTGGGAGTAATTGAAGAGGAGCTGAACTTAGCCATGGATAGTGATTTTCCCTCTTGTAAAGGTGCGTCTCCAACGCGTCCCCGACGCTCAGCGCTTCTTGTATCTCAAAGAAGTTCCTGAAAATACCTTCGCAGATCAATGGGTGACAGTGGACCTGAATGATGTGATCCTGCGCATCGTATCTCGTATCACGGCTCGGATCTTCGTTGGGTTCCCTCTGTGTCAGAACGAGGAATGGCTGTCTCTCAACACACTAATTGTAGAGGAGATATTTCGCACTGTGGTAGTAATGAGGCTTTTCCCGCCGTCCTTGCATCGCATCATCAGCATTTGTCTACCGTCGCGATGGAGGCTGCAAAAATGCATGCGACGTATTCATACTCTTCTTATTCCAGTAATCAACGAACGGCGGGAGGAGGAGGCAACAAAAGGCGAATCGTACGAAAAGCCAGCAGACGTGATCCAATGGATGATGGACCTTGCGAATGAAAAGGAATCGCCACCTGAAAATCTTGCCACGAGATACGTCTACACTATCATTGGATCAATGCATACAGTGACGAGCGCGATCAAAGATACACTTTACGATATCTGCGCACGACCAGAGTACTTGAAACCTTTGAGAGAAGAGCTTGAGCATGTTCTCAAGGAGGACGAAGGTTGGCAAAAAGCAACGGCTACAAAAATGCGGAGACTGGACAGTTTTATGAAAGAGGTTCAGCGCCTCAATCCTCCAAGTGCTTGTGAGTGTGAATCAAAGTATTGGATGGAAAGATACACTAAAAACATTTACTCTTAGTGGGTCTGAAGAGGGTTGTCCGAGAGCCTATCGTTCTATCAGATGGTCTGGAGCTTCCAAAGGATACATATATTTGCGTGGTTACAATTTCTCATTTGCAAGACGAGATCTCCCCTCCTGGCGACTTTGACGGATTTCGTTATTACAACAAACCCCAGGCCTCTGGTAACGATCATTATCAATACTCTTCCACAGACAGCGAGCACATCCATTTCGGTCATGGTAGATATGCTTGTCCGGGCAGATTTGTTGCTTCAACCGAGATGAAGATCATTCTATCCCGAATACTACTCAATTACGATATGGAGTTCCCGAGTGGGCAGGGTCGACCAGGCAACATGACCGTACTTGAACTTAGCTTCCAGGATCCGGCTGGGAGGATCATGCTCAAACAGAGGAGAAAGTAGCAACGAGAAATAGCGGAAACGTCCGGATGACTAAATGATTTCTCCGGGCAGAGGATTAGGACAGATTAAAGATCACACAAGCTCTAGGATCATCATGGGTAAGCGGACTTGGCTTCCCCGAAGTACCAATCGGAAAGTGATACTGCGCTGCCACACCAAGTGTTCTTGAAAAAAAAAGGGGGGGGGGACTGCACTAGGCCGTTGGGAGAGCTGGCGAACTTCGTATCTTACCACTCATTGAGAACGTTTTTCCATACCGTATTTTACCAATAATAGGATTTAAAGTCTGTTTGCGGACTTCGTGTATTTCATCTGTGCCTTTACTTCCAATTTATTGGCTCTGACCTTGCATAATGCAAAGCAAAAGGGTTGCACTCTATGCACAGCCAGCCCAACCCGCGTACCAAAAACGAAAGTCTCACATGTTGAACTATCTATCAGGATTGCCCAAAACTCCGCAAGCACTTAATTGGTCAACCGAATGAGTTAGTCTCGGACCTGGCACCCCCACTTGAAGCATACTACTTGACAATGCAGTATCAAAATGGAGCTCGAAAGAGTATGCGCCTTGTCGCTCCTCCCGGCATCTGGGTAAAAACAGGCCCAGCATTTCTAGGTCCCTGGCTACCTCTAAATATTCCTAAGGACTTTTCCGTCTACCGATCGGACTCATCGCTCCGGTAACAGTATTAGTATAGTACTTCGTATCCAGTTTCCTGTCTACCGTGGACAAGATATGATCTCAAACATGCCTTCAGACAGCTCGGAAATCCTGGACAGGAAGGCCAATGAGCTGCTATGTTGGATTGTCGAACGTCATGATCAATACCATGGTTTTGGAAGCATGGCCTGCGCGATTTACGACACTGCCTGGGTCTCAATGGTATCTAAGAGGGTCGAAGGGGAATTGCAGTGGTTGTTTCCTGAGACCTTCCAGTATGTGCTTCGTTCGCAGGACGCTTCTGGTGGGTGGAATTTAGGCACATCCGGATCGAAAATAGACAGCATTCTTACTTCCATGGCCGCCTTGCTTGCATTACGGAAACATGCCTCGGCTCCTTGCCAGAATGATGGCGGTGGAGAAGATCTCCTAACGACGATGTATCGTGGAGCTGCTTTTGTCCAAACCCAGCTGCAAAGTTGGGACGTGGAGTCGACCGCTCACGTCGGCTTCGAGCTCCTAGTCCCCGCTCTCTTGGATAATCTCGAACAGGAAGGGCTCGTCTTCAATTTTGCGGGCCGAGAGATGTTGCTCGAGATCAAAGACAAGAAGATGGCAAGGTTTCAAACCGAGATGCTCTATAATGACAGCAATGTTACCACGGCACTGGTACACTCGCTTGAGGCGTTTGCCGGGAAAATCGATTTCGATAAAGTTGCTCATCACAAAGTTCACGGCAGTATGATGGGGTCACCAGCCTCGACAGCAGCATCTTTGATCTACTCATCTTCGTGGGACGATGAAGCCGAAGGATACCTTCGTAACGTGATCTCCGCAGGTCCTGGTAAAGGCAATGGTAGTGTTCCTAGCGCATTTCCATCTTCTTTGTTTGAAATATCATGGGTTGGTCGCCGTTAAGACCCTCTACCTTTGGCAGTAAAAGTAATAAGACATTCTAGGTGATTAATACACTCTCTACCGGAAATTTTGACCTTGAAAAGCTGGGAAGGAAGCCCTTGCACGTTTTGAGAGGTATTCTACATACTGCCTTTGAAAATGGCTCAGGGTTGATCGGTTTTGGTAAACCCCCTCCAAGGAAGGAGGAGAGGCTACCGCTTACACAATTCGAATCTAGCACCCTTTGTCGGAGCCGATGCAGATGATACTGCCAAAGGAATCATGGCTCTGGAACTGCTGGGAACGTTTGTTAGTGCTGAAGGGATGGTGAAAGAATACGAGGGAGACAAGTATTTCAAGACCTATCCCAATGAAAGACACTCGAGCTTTAGCACCAACTGCAACGTATTGATGGCTCTGCTAAATTCACCAAGACCAATGGAATTCAAAGCCCAGATCGAGAAGATTGTCCAATATCTTTGCAAGTCCTGGGAGGAGAGGGGTAAAGGGCTTCGAGACAAATGGGTACAAGCATCAGCACCCTATCTTTCATTACACAAGTCTTTGGTTAGCTTACTGAACTATAGAATGTCTCTTCGCTCTATCCAATGATGCTCATGACTCAAGTCCTAACTCAGGTCCTCATCTACAAAGGCAATAGCAGAATTCATGCCAATGCTCAGGAACTCACAGAAGAGAGTATCATCAGAACACTTTGGGAAGCGTTGATCTGCACACTGCAGACCCAAAACGAAAACGGCTCTTGGGACAATGCTCGAGAGGTTACTGCGTATGCAGTATTGACCATCAATACCCTCATCCCACTCCCTATAGCTGCTCCCTTCAGATGTCAGATAGACTCAGCAATAGCAGGTGCCCGACAATATCTTTGGCCACAGCTTGACAACAATAATCCCGAGTATCTGTGGATCGAAAAAGTTACGTATGGAGCGTATACGTTGTCGCAAGCATACGTTCTAGCGGCACTGCACTGTTCTGCCGCAACTCACGACTTGACACATTTTCCCAGAAACGTCGGTGAAAACACAAAGCACGTCAGAATGGCGAAGCTTTACAGCAAAATGCCGCTGTTCTCGGAGACGGCAGAATGGCGTATCCAGGCATGGCAAGCCCAGGCCAACTTTTTCTCATCGCGCATGAGACAGACTGGCATCACTGACTTTCCTCGCAAGGCAGCGGGTGACAACAAATACGTTGGCTTCATTCCTTTCTCCTAGGTAGCAGGAAACAATCCGATTCAATCAGCCCCTCTTGGTTCGGGTATTCTACTGAACATGATGAAGCTGTCTTTGCTCATCTACCAAGTAGATGAGATCATGGAAGGTTCACTTGCATTGCAGCCCGAAAGCTACCTGGCTGAGCTGAAAGACGACATTAACAGACTTTTTGATGTGATCGAAACAGAACGCGCAGAAAAACCAGACTCGTACGCAAATGGATCTGCTGTCCCATCAAGTAGTACAACAGAATCGGACGATAGCATGACCATGATCCCCAAAGGTACCGAAGAGAACGACATTCGTGCCAATCGCCACCTCCAGTCAAAGGATCTGAGCGAGAATACCGCTGAAATCAATTCAATGTGTCCTGCAGAGATAACCGAAAGCCTAAGCCGCTTTGTCCGATTCGTCTTATTGCACCAAAAGGTTCAGAAAGCAAGCCAATATGAGAGGAGACAGCTTCGAATAAACCTTCAAGAATTTCTTCTGACGCATCTGATTCAAACCAAAGACAACCATCAGCTCTATGCAAAGCAAGACGACCCATCAAAGATAGACGCCTATGCATTAATGCGAGGCCCGTATTTCACCTGGGTTCGTAACACCGCTGCGAACCACACCGACGACCCCTTCGCTTTCTCTTTCCTTCTTTGTCTTCTTGAAAGAAGTGCAGACTGCTTCCCGACGTGCGAGACAAAGTTCATAGCCGATGACGTCTCCAGACATATGTCCACAATATACAGAATGTACAACGACTTCGACTCTATTGTACGAGATCGAACAGAGAGAAACCTCAATAGCGTCGACTTTGCAGAGTTTCAAAAGAGACAACAAATCACCGATCAAGCTTTAAAGGACGTGCTCTCGCGAATAGCTGGGTACGAGAGGAAATGTCTCAACATGACTTTGACGAAGTTGAAGAATGTTTATGATGATCGGGTGTACGAAGCGGTCAAGATCTTATGTAACGTGACGGATATGTATGGGCAGATGTATGTTCTGAAAGATCTTACGCCTTATCTTGGGGAAGAAGTCAAAGCCCAACGGGGATAGCCTTCCCGTAAACAGCGCAGTCCTGATCGCCAAGGACATGGAGAACGTATACATGATGAGTCTGTTGATAGAACATAGAACAGAATCCACATGTCTTTTGTGTCTGCGGGCGGGATACTTCTGAGACATCGGAGACAGTACCAAGTAATGCTCGAGGAGCCAACTTCAAATGGCATTCATTGCAGCATTGCTGTTTATGGTAAAAAAAAGTTGGAAAAGGAGGGGTACTCGTAGAGGTGCGTAAAATGGCTACGGCCGATCCGTTTCTAGCTGCCTTTCCACGTACCTACGAGTAGAGTATCCTCTACTGGAACTCCATGAGGTCGAAAGTCGCTCGGGAAGGTGAATCAGCTTGACGCATACTTTATGGCTAAGCATGCTGCATATATTGGGTGCTAATCATCACGAAGCCTCGTATTTTTCAGTGGGTATTTTGCTGTATACAGTCTATGCACAACATAATGCACTTCTGACCTCGGCCGAACCTTTTCCGAACCCGGCCGAGCTGGGACCCGAGGATGGAGGATATAAGATGGTCCCATCCCAAGAACTGCACAGCTTCTATTACTCACTTCCAGCCGCTTACTGACATCTGTGCGTATGTACTATTTATTACTCTATTACTTTAGTACTCTATTACTCACATTATTAGATTTGGTCTACTGTAGCCTCGGAATTAAAAGAATTTTGCTGATTCGCTGAGTCGCTCTCACTCGCTTCTACTTTGTACCGAAACACCGAGCCCCCCCTGTATTAGAGATCCGTCTTCCAAATTCCAACCTTTTCAAGCGTACAACGCCCTACATTACAAGTATATAACCTTCTCTGACTTCAGCTCGGCCAGGGTTAGACGTCTCATCTACAAAACATATAATACCTAGCGCCTTCACTCTCTACTCGCACCTTACCCTTTACTTCCATCAGATACATTGAACTATCTTCGGAATACTGCAATCTCCTCCTTACCACAATGCCCGAATCCCTTACCGACACTGGCCATGATTCGGAAACGTCTGTAGAAGCCTTGGAAAAGAACCTTGACCAGCAGTTGAAGGATGTTTCTGACGCAGGGTTTGAAGATGCAGAGAAGGCCGAAAAGCCACCACCAAGTCCCTGGATGGATCCCAAGTCTTTCCCAGAAGGTGGTACAAAAGCATGGCTCACCATTGCTGGCTCCTCTGCTTGCCTCTTCGTATCCTTTGGCTGGGTCAATTGTGTCGGGGTCTTCCAGCAATACTATCAGACACATCAGCTCAAAGACTACACTGCATCTGACATCTCCTGGATTCCCGCCTTACAAAGTAAGTCATCCTCGTCATATCATCCATCTGTCTGACCGCCATAGTTTTCTTCATGCTGTTTGGCGGAACATTCGTCGGCAGAATCTTCGATGATTACGGGCCCCGTTACCTCTTACTTGTCGGCAGCTTTCTTCATGTCTTCGGCTTGATGATGACGAGCATTTCAACAAAGTACTATCAGATCCTACTCAGCCAAGCCATCTGCTCCCCTATCGGAGCATCGATGGTCTTCTATCCCGCATTTACATGTGTGAGTTCCAACTGTGATTGATCGATTCGTTTGTCGCTCAAATTCTCTAGTCATCAACGTGGTTCTTTGAGAAGCGAGGCGCTGCTCTTGGCCTAGTGGTAGCTGGATCTTCACTAGGCGGCGTCATCTTCCCCATAATGATCATTCATCTAATTCCAGAGGTCGGCTTCGGGTGGGCGATGCGTATCTGTGCGTTCCTGATACTAGCACTGCTCATCTTCGCAAATCTAACCGTGCGCTCTCGAATTCCCCCGACAAAACGCCCATTCAGCCTAATGGCTTTCATCCGTCCTCTGAAGGTGCCGAGTTTCGCGCTTTTGACCACGGCTGTCTTCTTCTTCTATTGTCAGTTAAGCTTGCTTGAACTCCTTACAGCAGCTAATAATCATAGGGGGTATGTTCATACCCTTCACGTTCATCGTTGTGGAAGCGCAATCGCACGGCATGTCCCTGCGCCTTGCCAACTATCTCGTCCCGATTCTGAATGGCGCAAGGTCAGTGCTCCCCCATTCAGTGAGCATGCGCTGTCAGCTAATTGTACCCCAGTATAATTGGACGTACTGTTCCTAATGCTATTGCCGATAAGGTCGGCCGGTTCAATGTCATGATTGTTATGAGCATTTTCACGACCGTTCTCATTCTTGCATTATGGCTGCCTGCAACTGGTAACGCCGCACTTATCGTCTTTGCCGCACTTATCGGTATCGCTACAGGTGCAGGTATTGGCCTCACTCCGGCGCTCTGCGCACAAGTTTCGCCCATTCAGGAAATCGGCGTCCGTTCGGGCACGGTCTACTCGATTGCAGCTTTTGCAGCATTGACTGGCTCACCAATTGGAGGTCAGATTATCGGTGATACCCACGGCTCGTTCCGATACGCTATAGTCTTCGGGGGCGTAAGCTGTGCCATTGGCTCGGCCCTTTTTATTGTAACGAGGATTACACTTGCTGGCGTTAAAATGACGAAGATTTGAGCCGACTCTCTACGAAGAGATTCATCCGATAACGGGACGTGTTCACGAAAGAAGTTGAAGGAGCCCCAATATGCGTTGGCTTGCTTAAACGGCTACGGCTACAATTACATGGAGAGAAGGGACTGCATGAGAGGGGCAAGGAGCTATCTTATCAGGACCAGGAAGGCGAGAGTATGGGCACATGACGTTCATACAGCAGCGACAGGGTGTATGATAGGGATGCATGGTAGGGCTGATCGATCAAAGGCTGAGTTGACAGATTGTAATACAATTTCTTCGGTGCGTTTTCTGGATCATGTACACCAGGAGAGAGAGGTACGCTTCAAAATCATGTTGCTGTAATAGTACTCAACTCAATAAGACATGCATCTATGATCCCTTCACACCGTACTTGATCATGCATCACAATCTAGTACTCTGCACAATTATTAGCATGTGTAAGTATTACGTTTAATAGCTGATATTTTGTTCTTAGCATCAGCCAAGAGGCCTCAGTGTTAAAGCAGCGTTAATAGTCAATACGCAACCTTGCACGGGAGGATTCTAAATTAATGTACGGAGTTAGATTTAGATTTATATGCAGGGACCAGCCCTACAGGGCGAGAACTTTTTAGGCCTTGGCAACAATTGACTTCCTTCAATGGAAACGTCATGATGGGAGATTTGGGGAGTTCACGGAGTTATTGGGTGCATCGTCTGTCAACCCAATACATAATCGACAACTCCGACTGATATACGCACCCACTTGACAGCTACCAAACAACCCTGCCAAATATGAAAGCCCCGCCCAGACTTCTGCTCCTCCGCCAATCCCCCGCCCTCCACCCGCAACCGGCATCCCTCCTCTCCAAGACACACCCAGCCCCCACCGCCCCGGCCAAACCCTCAAGGCCAGCCCGAACATTCGTCTCCAACCCCCTCACGCCCCTCCAGACCCTCACCGCCTCCCGCATCCTCCCCTACCACGCCCGGCCCCTGTACAACCTCATCGCGGACATCGCCGCCTACCCCGACTTCATCCCCTACTGCACCGCGAGCAGCATCACCTCCCTCTCCGGCCCGGACCCCACCCACGGGCAGGTCTGGCCCCGCACCGCCGACCTCCGCATCGGCTACGGGCCCTACGACGAACTCTTCCGCAGCGCCGTCTACTGCCTGCCCCACACCGTCCTGGAAGCCGTGGCCGGGGACGCGGCGCCGACGATCCCGCCGAGCCAACTGGCCCACTACCACCGCGACGGGGACCCGGGAGGATCCGTCGACGCGGAGAAGTCGGCGGGGAACCGGGCCATCTTCACAAGCTTGCTGACGCGGTGGACGTTCCGGGAGTTCCCGTTCAAGCCGGCGCCGCCGGACGGCCGGACGCCGCAGGAAGGGAGCGTTGCGAGCGCGCCGAGCAGCCCGCGGACGGAGGTCGGGTTGGTGCTCGAGGTGCGCTTCGCCAGCGCCGTGTACAGCGCGTTGAGTCAGGCGGCGGCGCCCAAGGTGGCCGGGTTGATGATCGAGGCGTTTGAGAAGAGGGCCGCTGCGGTGCTGGGGCGGGGCCATGGGCCGGAGAGCCGGGCCGAGGCGGATGCTTCGAAGAGGAGCGCTATGGAGGGGGTTACGAGGGGGAAGAGTCACATCATGTAAGAGGGATGAAAGGGATGTGGGAAAGCGGCATTGCCTCGGCGAACTTGGAAACTGAGAAGGTATCAAGTGTCTACAGTCATGGGAGTCTTGGGGAAAGGCGTGGACATTGAAAAGACCTGCGTCCAGCATTCGTGAATCAAGTACAGATCTGTTACCCTCTGATGGCGCGGCCTCGGGACGAAAATATGAACTCCTTTCAAAACCATGCATTCCATTCGATCGAAGGGATATACTGTTGAAGGCAAATCATGAACGCTCTAAAAATGCGGCAGCAGCTGCGACCACTGTACGACCTCGAAGCAACCAGGGGGAAGAAGACGTAGACTGATCACAATTTCGACAAGGACGATGAGACGCGCAGACATATATAGAAATCCTGGTATGAAGAATAAGAGGTTACTAGGCCACCGTAGCTTATACCCGCCGAGGGTTGTGAGAGCCGATGTGGTGTAGCCGTCCACAACGATACTAACGGCCTCGGCCAAACATCCGATCCCCAGAATGATACCCATAGAGATGCACGTCCACCGCCACATCATTTGCTCTTGTCTAGTGGGGAAATCGAAGTTCCACCCAATCAGGTGGAGGAGAGAAAAACTCGCGGTTGGAAGAGCGACGATGAGAATGATTCGCAGGTTATGCAGTCGGGAGTCGCGGTCGTTTGGGATCCGTGGAAGCGGACGTTCTTGGACACCCCAAAAGCTAGCAAAGGGCAGCTGGCTTGAAGTGTAGAGGTTCGGTTCAATGAAATCGAAGGGTGTGTCCTGGAATGGAGCTCCGGCCATGTCTCCTGCCCGCACAAGGATTTCGGCGATGCTGAATTCAATCTTTACATTCGTGGGTGTCTCGACGTTGAGGGGCTTGTTGAACCAAAATAATAGCGCCGCTCCAGTACAGGTAATGAGAGCTACCGTAGACAGTTCCAGGAGTGTGACCGAGAGGTGCTGGATCCCCCGAGCTATGACTTGTGCCACAAGCCAGGCGGCCTGGAAGCCTGCGACTGTTTTCGCGAACATGTCTGCTTTGCTCTTGTCCCAGATCTCTTTCTTGGTGATTTCTGGCACTGATAGATAGCGTTGCTGGACAAGGTAATGGACCTGCTTTGCAGTGATGGGGAACGACGTGCAGTCTGGCGAATGGAGCAAAAAGCCTCCCATGTCGGCATAGAATGCGTGTATCATCGTCCAGTTTTGGTAGCCCAAGGAATGCATATCGGCAACGGACCTTTGGGCTGAAGCCCATTGGCCACACGCGAAAAGCATGACGAGCTCGGGCGACAGGAGTGCGAACATGAGCCACCTTGCCCGTCGAAGGAACAAAGTCCAGAAATTATCAGTCTTGGCCGGAACATTGAGGTGCAACATAACCCAACAACATATAGCCAGAGTTGTGATGCAGCCCCAGATTATATCGATGGTCCCACGCTGATTCGGCGAATCCACCCAGCCTCGCATAATTCGGTCGCCGTTCCTCGAGGGGTTGTAAATGTACAGAAAGTAAACAATGTACGTATATAAGTAAAATTGGCTATACTGCCAGTGTCATATACATAAGGCCAACGAAGACAATAAAGTATTCGTGAGCATAGCTCATTTGAAAACATTGGAGCATTTGCCGACGTCGATGGCAGATATATACAAAGACCTTCGTGAGGCTGAGCGATCGCTATTCCGGATGGGAGACGTGGGACGCTCATTGATAGGACGGAACCTGCAGGCCGCTAGCCTAAAGTGGATTGCAAGCGCTAACACGAAACGAGGAGTGCATACTTGCATAGTGTTCTACCCACTAACAAAATGTTCTCCTCGTGCTGCAGATGAAGTTCATGGCTAGAGCGTTTGCAACTCCACTGCTATCCTGCTGCAACGCATTCTGCCTCATGTAAGAGCATTAACCGGTTGTAGCAGCTCGTGCTGTCTGCTTTTCTCAATGGGCAACTACCCAAACCGACAGCATTCATCGGAAGAAGACAGGTCAGAGTAAGCATTATTTATAGAACATCTAAGGACCAGAAGGTCCTCGGTAATGCTGCTTGCCCAAGCATTGCGGTCCTTAGCCCAAGGCAAATGGGCAGCCACCCCGGTTTCGGGAAAATAGTCGTCTACGATCCTCATCCATGTTTTTAATGCCTTTCCCCCTCAAAGCACTCGGCCCTATCTCAGTATGTGTCCAGCCCTCTGAAAGATATTTGTTTCCATCATCGCCTGGTAATTTGCGACCCACAAAGCGAGTCATCCAGGACCTTGGGCCCCACCGCCTTAAAAAGGTTGGCTTCACGTACCACGGATAGGAGAGATACTCGACAGCATTGTAACGACCAGTTGATGGATCTGGGCTGGACGGAATGTATTGCTTCCTCATCATTTCAGGGCGAGGAAGGGCGAGGTAACGGAACAGCAGCTTTCGGACCCGCAGCACACCATTGATCATGGTGTGATACACCCGAGGGCACTCAGAATACCTGTAATGCAATCAGCTTTGCGGAGATTTGCTATTTTGCCAAACCCACATCAAGGCTTTCCGTAGTCTTTCCCCCAACATTACAGAGATCATTTTCTTGCAAGGGCCTAGCAATCTAGCTGGAACATTGATGCACATGATCTCAAATTGAGAGTCAGCCAGTTGTCTGTTAGTGACAGCAGGGATCATGTGGGTCTCCTCATATTTCAAGCTCCAAGCTTCTACTTCGTCCAGCCATTGTAGCCCGTCCTTCCACCCAGATATTGACGAAGGTAGATTTGAGTCTGATATTTTCATAGCATCGCCCATGCTCTTCCAGTAGGTACCGCAAGCACAAAGCTCCAGCTCTGTCAACTCTCTCCACTCGTACCTTTTGACCCATCTCGCCGGCTCCAAAGCGAGTAAGCTCAGAGCGTACAGCATATGATCGTTCGTGATCTTTCCGGCCCTTTGGTAACCTGCGTGCAGGAAGTTCATGCGAGCTATGGCTTGGATGGCTCTCTCAGATGTTGGCTCGTTGAGTGCGAACTCTAGCAGCAGGACGCCAGTGTCTGCGATTCGTTTGGATGCTGTCTCGACATTTGCAAGCTGCCCCGTAGCAACGAGAAGAGAGGATACGCTCGGTATTCCGTATGTCTGTGGCTTGACAATAAGCAGATGTTGCCCTTATCTGTGGACCTTGTTTCACAAGGGCATCAGGGCATCAGGGCATCAGGGCATCTTGCCTTGAAAAGCGCAAAAATGATGGAAAACCCGAAGAACTTTGGGAATTCTAATTCGGTCAAGTCTTTCAATATAGCCTGGGCATCATTTGTAGTCATGCGGCAGAAGGATGCTCTGCCGGCAGGACTGAACCTCCTCTCTAGACTCTTCGCCCTTCGATTTCGGAGTAGATAAACAAGTAGCATGTAGACTAGCAAGGCCGGTACGAGAAGAGACTTCCATTGCTGCGACAAAGTGAGGGCATACGAATTCAGTTGCATGGCAGCACACAGCTTAAGGTAGTAAAAGCCGCACAAAGAGCACTTGGGTTTCTAGTCTCTATTGCGGACCACAACCATTCTCCCCGCATGTCGCGCTATACCCTTTTCGTTGAGCTCGGCCTTAAACGCACCGTACCTTATGCAGCCTCTGGTGCCTCCATACATAATCTACCTCACGGTCGGCCCTAAGATACCTTAGCTTTGAGTTGTCAAACAACACCGATTTTCAACCTACGCTTGGTGCAGTGTCCAGTTCGGGATTGTCTGGACTACGACGGCCCATTGGTGGATTAGAAGAGAACTTGCCGGGATACGCGTCAGGAAGAATTATAAAGCCACTGAATGAAAGATGTGGTCCCTAAAGAAGCTGCCCGTTCCCAAGAGTCTAGAGTCTAGAGTCTAGAGTCTAGAGCGTCAAAAGCCTTCAGTCATAATTCAGATCCCCAAATATCTGCCCCATTGAGTGACTTTTCAACCCCAAAGGATGGCAATTGGCATAAATTCTTAAAGCACTCGCGAGAATCCATTCGGCTCAAGCTATAAAGGTTAATGATTATTCGGCTTGACTTACTTACCGAACACCATTCGTGTTATTCTTCAACTCATCTCTACACCGGAAATGCCAATCGACTGGACACAATCCCGGTGTTGGACGTCATTCGAAAGATTGATGAGTTTGTCAAGATGCTGCAAACCTATCAACAGATGCCTAATCCCCGAATTGAGCGTCATCAGTGAAGTCAAGAGCTTATCAATACGTCGCAGGACCTATATAATTTGGCTTGACCCCATGATTGAATACCATATCGGCAATTCTCTTGTCTGCGTCCATCCACAGGGACCGATCTATCGATTTTCCAAGTGCCATACGTGGCCAAGACTGTCATCGCCACAAGGCTCTGACACATTTCACATTACCACTGGCCTTTCTTTGTTCAATGGCTCTTGTCTCGGCCAGTGTCTCAAAACTCAGACGCTAAGTATTGGATCTAGGAAAGGTCGATGTACTCTTCAACTGAAGATTCTTGGGTACCGCCGGGCTCTGCAGTGGGACAGATGACCTTGCGAGCTTTTATGATTTTATCTCACTCCCAGCTGCCTACTAAGTGCGCTGATGTATGAGTGAGAAACCTTCAACATGGAGGATTTCTAAACTCTCAACGCACAGTATTCACAAGACAAACCGTGTCTCGTCTATGCCGTTGTATCCATTCCTCTAGTCCAATGTTTCTGCCTCTTTGTGTTTGTCATACATGTCTTTCTCGAAAGTATAACATGTCTTCTATTCAGGGCTATCTCCTCTTCATAAAGCCTCGTGCTGCTCGCAATTGTTCGTTCTTCTTCATTCTGCAGATAGAGATGAAGACTTGTGCATCCTTTCCTGAGGCTCACTGTATCAACCCACTCTGGATCGTTATCCCACTGGCTCTTATCCTCATTCTCGTTATCGTCTGCGACGACAACCAAGTTGAATAACTTTACGACTACAGTCTAGTCAATCCTCTACTAAACCAGAGAAGAAAGCATCCGATCCCAGCCTTAGGACTTTGAGGCAGATTCAGAGCACTCGACAATTGAATTTTAGAAGTGATGTCGGGATTTGAACACCAATGGTCAAGAGCGGCCATGCCAGATTTTTCACTCATAGATGATAGACCAGAGTATGACCCAAGATCATCTAAGGACGATAGATTAGAGTATCAGCCAAGCTCATCCGAGGAAGATGAATGGGAATATGAGCCTCGTCCACCCCACAAGACCAGGAACGATATCCAGAGCGACCAAGACTCCGTCACCTTAAAGCACCTTCATCTCAGTGACGACGCAGACCTCGACGTAGGGACAGTCTCCAGCATAGGAGACACGTTAGAGCTTCATGGTGGCAGTTTCTTGATGATCACGGAGCTCAAAAGATCCAAGAATGGTCGTACTGTGAACTTCGTCGGCTACCTCTTTAAACCTATTGAAGATTTTGAGGACTACTTGCCTGTGGAATTTGCTAGCAGCGAACTGGTCTGGATTTGCGAAGCAACCGAGCATGATCCCAAGCCAGAAGGCTACCGGAGATACGCCCACAACAAAGACGTGCTCCGAATCCGACATATAGCCTTTATCTACTCACCCGGGTCATTCTCCGAATTTCAAGCTACAAGGCTGTTCACTGATATAAGGCCTTTGGTTTGTCAATGGAGACTAGAGACTGAGCTCTCGAACTCGCATAATGCGGGTAAAGTGAGAAGTTTCGGATCACTTTTAAAACAAAGTCAAGGGCAGCCGAGAGCCTTCACAGCACTGTCTAACCAGGAGCTCTCTGTTGGAGGGACCATGGCCGCTGATCTTTCCTATTCTCAGCATCAGCTTGACAGGAATGCGCGGAAAGATAGCTCAGATAACGGACCATGTCAGTCCAAAGACCATGGGCACACATTGGGCGGGAACCTCGGAACAGGTAAAGAGCACCGCAGAGATACATGGGAGAGCTTGGTATTGGCTCCAATTACCAAGGGCAATAGGATCGCCAAACTCACGCGTAGCCTTGCTATACGCAAGTCTTTACTTCATCTTGAGACAGGTCTGGCTCGCGCACTCAAGGGTTCATCGGCTCAAAGAAGAGTATCGGAGCATGGCATTGAGCAGCGAACCTACACGTTTGCAGACGCATTTTGCGGTGCTGGGGGTATGTCCATTGGGGCAAGAGCCGCCGGACTCCGTATTGAATGGGCTTTCAACGAAAATGGAGACGCGATCACACATACTGTTTGAATCAGGGCGAAGATGTCTGTAAGCGAATTTCAGCTCATAGTTTTTCCGATCCTGGAAGCGCATACGGAACATCTCAAGTGGACATTCTCCACCTCTCGCCACCTTGCCAGAGCTTCTCACTAGCATGTAGGGGGTCTCCCAAGAGTGGAGAAAGAGACAACATATGCATGACTTACGTGGGCGAAAGTGTGAAAAAGGTGGAGGCAAGGATCGTGACCCTCGAGGAAGTGTCGCAAGTTCTCTCCAGACATGGGGAATACTTCGCAACAATGGTGCACGACTTGACCTCCATTGGCTACTACGTTAGGTGGAGAAAAATCGAATGCGCGGACTTCGGCGTCCCTCAGAAACGGAAACGCCTGTTCATGATAGCCTCTTGGTAAGTCGCATCAGGGTCCAGCCCAACTCACGCGAAAGACAAGTAACTTAACGTGGCTCACTTAGGCGAGGGGAACCACTCTCCGACTTCCCCAAGCCCACACATTCGCACCCCGCTCGTTGCGACGAATCACACTTGCAGCCTTGGGACACCTTCAGAGGTGCCATCGACAACCTCGAAGACAGCGCCCCAAACCATCTTGACCTGAACCCCGGAAGGGAACGCCGCGTCGAGATTTGGGCACGACCTCACCCGGAAGATCGGCCTTGTCGTGATACGGTCACAACCGGTCAGAACCGGCCAGACCCTTATAGCGGCGAAGTATGTGTGCACGGTAAGGGAGGCTGCCTGCCTGCAAGGATTCCCTACCGATTACGAGTTCCGCGGTAAGTTGCGTGTCTACCCAAAGGCAAGTGGCCAGTGCAGTACCACCACCCGTTGCCAAAGCCATCCTTGGAGGAGATCGAGAGATCGCTGATGAGAACGGATTGCGTCGCAGAGGTCCCGAGGTCGGAGTGGTTGGATCGCGTTGGATATATGGGTCAATAGACTGTCAGCTTGGTGTTTTCTGGGTTTCATGGCACTTTTTGGAATGCTTGCGTCTAATTCTGTCATCTCCATCGTGTATGCTTCGACCTAAATTTCGGTTGTCCCTGGAAGTTTGAGGAGTTCAACAACATGAATCTGCTGGACACTAGACCTAAAAGATTTGGAACGTGAGATTTGGCCAACGTTCCGTTCAATTGTCCACGATTCCCCTGATGGGGTGCAATGGCTGTGACAGACAGGAGGCATAAGGAGATATTCCAATGCACAGAGTCTAAGGTTATACTGTACATTATTCTCAGAAGTGACTAGTCAAAGGCGGGAACAACACCTCAGTCCCCTTGCCAATCTCATACTTGGGCTCTCCATAATCCTCGTCCTTTCCAAGGCTTGCATTTGCATACATCCGCGCATTATCAGCCACACCTAGCATGTCCAGAAGCTGCTTCATCTTCGCTGGCATATACGGTTGAAGCAAGATACCACAGATCCGAAGCGATTCCGCGCAAAGGTAGATGACGCGGTCTAATTTGTCTTGATTTTCAGGCTCGCTAAGATCCCACGGCGCGCAGGATTGCATGTATGCATTAGTCTGAGAGCGTCAGTCTGAAATAGGAGGCTCGGGGACAAAGCACATACTTGATAGACTACTCCCATGATCGTGTGCAGCGCCTCTCGAGGGTCTGGCACTTGCATGTACTGGAGGATCTTAGGTTTTAATCCCCTCAGCTCGGTGCTGAGCTGCTTGTCTGGGGCGGAGCTGAGCCGCCAAACCCGCCTATTCCGCATATTGAGCTTTTTGATCTGTTTGCAGCCATTCTTCACAGCTCGCCTTATATCCCAGCCTTTACCTCGAGTAACGCGACTGACGAGATTGCCAAGGCCACCTTGAAGTCCGCTCTTATACCGTTTTATTATGAACGAATTATCGTAGCTGGAATCGTCCCTGATGCCACCATCAAGGGCGAGATAGTAGCGGATGCAGTCAACGCCGAAGCGATTGATGGCAAAAAAGGGATTGACCACCATACCTGTGGATTTAGACATCTTCTCATTTCCGAGAGTCCAATGCGCGTGGGTGAAAATCTGCATAGGCAGAGGAAGGTCGAGAGCCATGAGGAAAGCTGGCCAGTATATGCAATGAAATCGAACAATGTCCTTGCCTATCACATGACAATCTGCGGGCCAACCAGCGGCCTTCTCTTGACCTGGGAGCTGGAAAGGGTAATTGGCCTTGGTGAGATAGTTTATCAAGGCATCAAGCCAGACATAGATGGTCTGAGTCGCGTCGTCCGGCACCGGGATGCCCCAACTCAGTCTTTCTGATGGGCGAGAGATGGAAAGATCTTGGAGACCATTGCTGATTTCCTTCTGAACGTCTTTCATCCTTGTCTCGGGGACGATGAATTCTTTCCTCTTCGAGGTATACTTCATAAACCTTGCCTGGGAAGCCATCGAGAAATGCCTTTGGAGCCTTTCCTGGAAAGCCGACAAGCGAAAATGGTAGTTATCTTCTGACGTCCATTCTACTTCTTTTCCAGTTTCTTTCGATGCCTGCAAGGGCTCAGCTATGATTGGTAAGATCGCAGAGTATGATCATACCATAAATTTTCGTCCAGTGGCCGGGTCGCGAGCAAGTTGCACAGCGGACTGTGGATAAAACGTCTCATCGCTGACCGAATACCATCCCTCATGTTTTTTGGCATAGATCCAACCTCGTTCTCTGAGCATGAGCTTCGCCATTGTCAGCTGGTGCATGTCGATTCTTGGCAATGGTACGGACCCAAAAATGTTGTACAGCAAACCTATGATCAGGCTCGGAGGTACGTATGAAGTGGTCATAATCGATATGTGCTTCGTTCGCTAGGGCCTACAGAACCTTCAATTGGCGTTCAAAGAACGGACCCAAAACAAACCGACCTGAAACGGCTTATAGGCCTCGTCGCAAAACGCTCGCACTTCTTGCCCTGCCTTTGCAGCTGCCCGTTGGACCTAGTTACAACATGAGCCATGGCCCCATTGACTACAAAGAGCCCTCTTAGCACACTTTCATTCCATGCTCGTCTGTCCCTGTGACGAGTATAGATTTTCTGCCTAACAAAACGTGCCACCTCTTCAGAATGTCCGTCAAGACGAGGGTGTAAAGGTGACCGATATGAGGTGCTGCAGGAAATATCAGTGCTCTTAGAATCTCTTTTCTGAGCTTGTGAAGCTTTACCCGCATTAACGTAGAATATGGGGCTTGTGATATAGTAGGGTTTGTTTTCGATTGCAGACGTCCTTTGCGTAGAGGTTTTGTTTTTGATTAATAATCTCCTTTGCGTAAAGAGTCTTTTGTTGATTGTAGACCTCCTCTGCGTAAAGAGTCTGTTGTTAATTGTAGACCTCGTGTGCCTAGAGGGCATCTTTTTGATGGTGAACTTCCTTTGCGTAGAGGGCTTGATTTTGATCGCAGACCTCCCTGGCGTAGAGGACTGCCATCGAACCTTGGCTTGTGGAGAGCATCTCTGGCAAACCCATCCTCGAGACTGTCCCAGTGGCTTAGCTACAAGAGCGTTGGCGAGGCTCGATAGCATAATACTTTTGTTATTTTGTCTCCAAAGCGCGAGGATCTCAAAGTCGCGCTTAGGCGCCAAATGCGCGTCTTTCCGCTTGGCACTGAAATGTTCTACTAATAGCTCTTGAGCCTCTTGAGAGCTCAAAGGTCCTCTTTGTCTCTTTGACTTCCCTATCAATGCAAATGATTTCTCCTATTTAAAAATCGCGGCGAGATCCTGTCATCCTAATCAAACGTTTCCTCCCATTACCGCAACCATGGCGACATTGACTGCCGATACAGCTACAAAGATCTCGACGGAAGGTTTGTCAGAATTTTCGGACCTTCGTGATGCCTTATTCCACCGACTAAATGTCATTTCAGCAGCTGGACTCTTTGTGGATACATACTACCCTGCCCTTAGCTCTTCGCGAGCTGACATAGCCTCGTTTTACATGCCCGCATCCGCCATGCCCGATGGAAAATCACTACCCGTAATAGTCTACAACGGGAATATCATACCAGACCCGACAGCGATGCAGGTGATGTTCGAAGACCAAATGCCAGAAAGCCGCTACGAGATTCAGGACTACGACTGTCAGGTATTGAACCCGCACTACGTTGCGGAAGGGACTCAAGGCAGCTCGCCAGCATCTGGGAAGAATATGACAATACTGGTGACTGTCAGTGGTCATGTCAGATTCGGGGAACCTCGTGCAGCAACTATGAGGGGATTTAGCGAGAACTTTGTGCTAATACCGAACCCGGCCGCGGCAACGAATACTCGAGGGAAGCATATCAAGAGATGGTTGATTCAGAGTCAGAATTTCAGGCTCGTGGTATGATTTGAGGCAGAAATGTGCGCGGGCTGGGACGGTCGAAGAGCCCGCATGGGTCCCTAAATGAACATTTGCTGGCAAACGTGTCCAGGGACCCAAGGTTGAATCCGTGGCCGCGAGATTAGAAGAAAGCATCAAGTGAGTGTCACAATAACATTTGGCCGAGAACGTTTCCTAAAATTTGACGCCGCCAGAATCAATGCGCCTAGTTGTACAGGGAATGATTCTCAGCGTCAAGATCATGGTGGAAGGCAACACGGACGCCAAGCAGCAATTTACTTCCAATTCAAGTGCGTGGTGGTGGTCTCATATTCGCCCTCACGCGCTCCAGAAGGTCCTCTCTGGTGGCTTTCTTATCAGGAAGCAGTCCTCTCTTCAAGACAACAACGATTAGCTTTTGCACAGTAAAGATAGCAAAGACAGACTAAATCCGAAGGAAAACTCTGACCACTTCCAACCATCGCTTGAGCTCTGAGTCTGCCCACTTTGATGGATCTAGCGATAGTGTCAATTTACGGCTACATACTCATCTATTATACCTAGCATGCTTACCTCCAGTGGGATCCTTCTCCCCAGGGAACATCTCACCACCCCAGATTGACCATGCTGATACTGCGGTGACTATACCTGCGAACGCTACTATGGTCAGTTCCGATAAGATGTGACTCCCCTTCTCAGAGACGTACCAAAAAAAGCGTTGCGCGACTGCATTGCTCTGTCGAGTGGCGTAGGCATCTTGATATTGTATCACTGAGTAGATTAGATAGGCGCTTTCAAGGGAAAGTTGTGCCTCTATGTATGATAGGACCGTTCAAGCAAACCGATATGCAGAAACGGAAAATGGACGACTTTGACTAAACATCAGTTCCTTGATGCCTTGGAAGCGCGGCTGAGCCACGTGGCGTTTAAGCTTCTGTCGGCTAAGGGCGATCCCTTCTCGCTTAACCTCCCACCAAAATCAATTCCACCTCAAATATCAAGACCACGACCCAGAACACGCGCCAACAAAGATACCACCAATTCCCGTCTTCTTCTTCCTCACGCTTCGCCCATCATGCCTCGCGAAGTGTCAGATATCAAGCAGTTCATCGAGATCTGCCGACGCAAGGATGCCAAGTGTAAGCCTCTTCCACACGAGAGCTTTTCAACATCAACTACGAGAGAGGGGGTGGGAAAGCTGACTCGCCGTGCACTTATAGCCGGACACATAAAGCGCAACGCCCACCAGATCAAGTTCAAGGTCCGATGTCACCGCTTTCTGTACACTCTGGTGTTGAAGGATTCGGAAAAGGCGGATAAATTGAAGCAGAGTTTACCTCCGGGTACGTGAACATCGCGCGAGATAAAAATGTGGATACTGGAGCAGTGGAAGATACTGGGCGCTCGACAGGACTGTGGAAACATCTACAGAAGGCTAATTAAGATGGATATTATAGCTCTTTCGATGACGGACGTGCCAAAGAAGAACAAGAAGGGGAAGAGGGTCGCATGAGAGGCTTATGGAGAAATGCGTGGACATGATCTTGCGGTAGGCTCGGCCTGCATTAGCTTGAGGGATAGCATTTAAAGGGCATAATGCGCAAGCATTGATAGCAATCAATGGACCCATGCAACCGAGTAAGGAGTATCGAGAGGTCTTGGTGCATAGAATAACAGCTCTTCCTTGCCGGGAAGAAACGTCTACTTGCATCAACATTCTTGACGGTTTGAGTCTCGATCTGCTTTTTTCCTTCTCCAATCTCCCTTTCTGCGGCAGGCATCGGGATCCTACGGCCATCAGCATCTCTTCGCACTCCTGACTTGGCATAGAATAACGTCCTTCGGTCCATTGTGACCTCTCGCTCGGATTGGTATGCTCTTCCTATGCATTTCGTATCTCCAATTTCCTTTCTGCGAAGGTAAGTCTCTGGAGGGGCGTGTAAAACTTCAAGCCCAAGCTTGTGAAGGAACAGACTGTTGTCATGTTGTCATGTTCAAGCTTGATGGTGCTAGTCCATTAATAGCGGGCTTTGAAGGGGCCGATTGACAGCAGGCTGTTAACGGATGATTTCGTCATGTTTCGTTGAACACCTCAAATTTGACAGACTCTACCTCCAGGGTATCCATATCGAGTAGAACCACCTCTCCAGTCTCTTTGAATTTTGGCACAGCGATCAGTCGTACTGACTGTCCCGCGGGGCCATCAATAATGGCCGTTTCGAAGGCTGGCTGGCTGCCCACGAAATAAACGTGCGGACACTCTTCGATGACGAATTGGTCCTTGTCTTGAAAAGGGTAGCACCCTGTTTTTCCACCCATCAGCATCGGCGTTTCTTGAGATTTATGGGAGCTTACATAGTGTATCTGGCGCAGTAGGAGCTCCACATCTCCATCTTAGGAGATTTTCCATCATCTCCAACCGCTCGTCTCCCTCCACGTATTTAAACACATCATCAATTGGTTGTCCTCCATTTCCCATCATTCTCCAGCCATCTACATCGCCTTCCCACGGGTTTGTGACGCTATCAAACCATCCTGGATCCTGCGATCCTGGCATTGGCGTATAGGCTCTGCTATGCGGAAACATGGCGGGATGTATTGGCTGCTGCGGTAGCGAAACGTTTGCTGGGTCGCTTTCCCCGGGCAGAAGCGTGATGGGTATTGAGGGTAACAGAGTGGCCAGGAACTCATCAAGACGCGCGGTCGGGGCGGGATTGTAGGCGGAAGAGTCGTAGCCATACTTCTTGCTTGACTTTTTGTCCGTAAGCTCATCTCTAGGATGTAATGGCGTGCCTTCAGTGATTGAGTTGCCGGCTATGATGAGTCGTGAAATCTTTCCAACCTCATGTTGAGTCGATTGGCCACATGCTTCGCCCAGTAGGTATTCCATCAGGAGATCTAGAGTCAAGGTATCGCCTTCTTCGCCATTGATCCCCAAACCGCTGACTATGGCCACCTTTCCCCCTACTTTACGCTCTTTCTGTTCTTTACTTTTCGACTTCCCTCCACCATTAGCCAAAATAGCTGAGCTGTCATCTCGTTCCCATCGTTGTGGTTGCCGAGGGAGATCCGGCACTTTCATGTCCACAATGTCAAAATCACCATTTGCATTTTCAGTCCCCATGACTGCTATGATACAACCTGTTACCAGCATAGAGGTTTGCAGGGGGAGTCCAATTAACCTTAGCCGCCCAGACTCATCTTCAAGCATGGTTTGGTCTTGGCCTGTGGGGGACACGTACTTCTCGCGTGGTGGAGGAGCCGAGATCCAGTGCTAGAAAAGTGTGAATACAGGGACGGATTTTCTGCCAACGAGGACGTACGTCTTTAGATATGTCATCGAGAATATTGGGTTTCAGTGGCATATCCATGTAGACTGTTCCAGCAACCCAGCAAAGCTCGCCCTGTCTTACATCCAGAACTCGGTCGACGCGCCTGACGCTTTCCCCAGCTATCTGAAAGGAAAAAGATCTCAGAGACTGTGTTTCTGATATTTGCTGGGAGAGACTGACCATCATATCACCCCATGCCTCTGCAGCAATCTCTTCCACGGCGGGCTTCAGCTTCGCTAACCGCAAAAAGTACATGTCCCCATATTGCTGTTGGTAGTGCTTTTGATCACCTTTGGCTAGGTGGAATGTTGAAAGGGGATTGTAGGAGGAGGGTTGCCGTTCAATAATAGGGTACTCCTCGTCCCTTCCGTGCTATTAGCGATTGAGAGATATGTATTCGCGTCCCGAAAGACTCACGAAGGAGGTCGCAATAGAGCATTCTCATCACCCTCTGCCATTTTGGCGTTTGAGAAGACGGAAATACGATTACAATAATCCCGAATCGTTTGTGAGAACCGAGGGTCGCAGACGCGACGTGCTTCGACTAATCGGGACTAGACGTAGGGTTAGGAGTTTACGTTTCGAATCCAGAGTCACTCTTCACCGCGGAGACCTTGTGCCAATTTTGTCTGAGCTAGATTGGATGTTGCATATAGATGCGTGCTATAATTAAATTGTCAAACCTCAACGCTTCATAAAAGATGTTGTTGTCAATAATACGCTTTTCTGTGTGGTCAAGATTATCTTGCTTCTAGCTACTGAGCTACCGAAAGAACCCTCTTGATCGTCCCAAAGGTACCGTGGAATTTAATTACAAGATATCCAAGTCCCCATATTCTTTGTGTTGCCTAACGAGTGCGTTGTAAGAGAGAGAGGCACTTTTTGTCCAGCAAGAACATGTGCCAATCGGAGAGGAAAGGTTTGAGCAAGGAGCGTAAGATGAGGCTAAAGAAGGACCTACAACCCTCGCGACTGGATCTTGAGCCACTCGGAAGAGATGCCAAGGTACCCTTATGGGCGGCTTTTCCCGCATTCTACCAACATGTGCTGGCTCCTTCGTTTTCCTCAAGGCGGTCGTTTCATGGCTGCAGCA
Organism: Pseudevernia furfuracea; assembly: GCA_022315425.1. Classification (NCBI taxonomy): domain Eukaryota; kingdom Fungi; phylum Ascomycota; class Lecanoromycetes; order Lecanorales; family Parmeliaceae; genus Pseudevernia; species Pseudevernia furfuracea. The sequence continues at coordinate 915,738 of JAIUPT010000042.1, forward strand.
CTTCGGGTCAAAATAGGCAGTAACAAACTGCGAAAATTTGCTGCAAATGTTCGGCATGTCGCGTCAAGGCCGGCGAGTCAACTGCAAACCCTACCTCTCCGTAGGTGCCGGATTACGGAGTAGTGAGAACACAAAGGACCGTTCAAGTAAACAGCAAGCCGGAACATTACTTGCACCCTACCACTAGTATATAGCTCTCCTAGAAGGCAAGGTCATGAAGCACACCGGGGAATATAAGTCGTAAAGGAAGAACCTCAAGATATCACCAAGCGCCTAACATAATCAAACTCCACATTTAGGCGACTGACGATTCTTACTGCTTCTTCCCCCGAGCCACCAATCGCTCTTCTAGTTCCCCTACGGCCTTCGCCCAAACACCCCTCTCCTTTATCCCCTTGCCCTTCCCAGCAATCTTCGACTCCAGGAACTCCCCCATCTTCTTCTCCTTTAAACCCTCTCCATAGCAGACCTTCGCGCTCGATTTCACGCCAACGCCTAAAGGCGCAATTCCATCTCCGCTGCGCACCTTGGCTTCGAAGACCACCTCCACTTTTGTCTTCATGGCATTTAAGAGAATGAAGGAGCGGATGGCCATGACCTCGTCTGACGTGATCGTAGGCTCCGTAATGTAGCTGACGCCTAAGACGCGTGCTTGTTCTGCGATGGTTGATGCGATCTCCCAGCTGCTGCTAACGAACGCTAGCAGGTCCTTCACTTTGGTTTGAGACTGCTGCAAGCATTGTAATTGTGCACGCATGATCTGGAGAAAGAAGCGTTTTTCTGTTGTCAAACGCTGCGGATGGTATTCGTGGGCATCGGCGATGTATGTGAGGCTGATAGGTGAATTCTCCGGTTTCGCTGGTGATTCGTTTGATTCGAATGAAGAGGGAGTGAAGAAGAGTTGGAGTGTTCGGTTGTAAGTCATGGTAAGGGCTGATTCGGCGGCCGAGACGATGGTCCACCCATGAGAATCTTCAAGAGCGGTGACGTTTGCTAAGAACAATGAGTGGCCGTGTCGTGGACAGGAAACTTGAAGGAAACATACCATGCAACGCTGAGACTTCTGTAGAGCTCCAACCTCGACATTCTGAACGAATTTTCTCTGCTTCCTTAATTTCATCTATACATTCTTGCTTGCGCTCGACAACATCCGCGAGACCATCTTCACGCTCCCGCAGCTGGCTTTGCAGGTCTTCGACCAGTTTCTGCTTCGCTTCAAGATCGCGTTCAATCGACACCAAGCTGTCTCTCGCTTCTTTGAGCTCATCTTGGTCGCAGTTGGCCAACTCATCCGCCTGCGCTTGAGCGGTCGACACTTGATTCTCCAACCGTTCATGCTCTTCAATCAGGGCCGGCAGCACTGGCTGGATTATCTGCTCCTGCTGGGTTAGGAGCCTATCATCCACGTCCATACCCTCGCCAATTTTCAGCAAGCCCTCCTTGAGGCCATCGAGTAACTTCATGCGCCACTCATACCACATAGCTTTACTGAGAAGTCTTGCATGTGTCTTGACGTTCTTGAATTGATTGTCCATAATGGGCTTGACATCAGGAGGCGCTGACATGTACTCGCGGAACAGTGGCGGATTTTCCTCGTAAGTGTCGGCTTCGATTTCTTTGACTATACTGCGACCTTCAGAGATGTAATTCTTCAGCTCTCTGCAAGACTATGAGGTATACATTAGCATGTAGAAGATCAATCGGAGAACGCTGCGATGACTTACGTGCTGGTAAAGCTCGAGCATGGGTACAGTGCAGGCTCCAGCTACAACGCAGCTTTCAAGCTCGTTACCGACATTGGCATATTCACCATCGTCGCCTCCAAGGCTTGCATTCTTAGAACTCTGCTCTAGCAGAGCGTTTGGAACAACAGTGTGCCTTCTCTTTGTCGTAGTCAGTTCCATGAAACGAATGCTGGTCATATTCAAGAAGTCCTGAAGATGGATGCGGTCCTCTTGCTCCGTTGGCTCCGCAGTATCTGTTGTGCTTGCGTCGAGCTTGTGTTCAAAAGATTGGACTTTGGCTGGGCTGCTTGATTCAACGTCCTTGAAGCGAGGCTGATCCTTGGGAGTAGTGTCCGTCTTCAGTGGAGAGAGACTTCCTGAAGGTGTGCTGGCCCGGGCATTACCCACAGTCTCTACCAGACTCAGCCTTGATGACCTAGTCATCCTGCCAGTGGTGGCTGTCTTTGAGGGCGGTCCAGGAAGCTTCACTTTCTTCACGGGACTGCCTTCTCGTCCCTTCAAGCGCTTTGGAGTACCGTCCTCGTCCTCGCCATCATCAAGCTCTGCAGGTCTTTTGCCAAGGAGACCTTTTGCCGCACCCACGTGCAGGCTTTTGCGGCCATTGAGTTTCTTCTTCTGTGGTGTAAGGCGCTCGATCATGTCTTTGAGGTTGGATGTGTGGTCTTTCTCTTCAAGGTCCTGGGTGTCAGTTTCCGCCTCCAGGATGCTGCGTCCGCTTTCTCTGCGCTCTTCTTCTGCGCGCTCTTGGTCGAGCTCCTGCTCCATCACCTGAGGATCTTCGAAACGAACACCAGCGTGACTGTGTCCCTGAGCAACGAAAGCCTTGGCATTGTCACCAATTGACCCTCTTCTGTCGAGCAAAGCAGTCACACGAGGAGAGCCGAGGCCTTCTCGATCAATTCCAAGGCCAGATGACCTCCGCCTTCGAGGTTTCAAGATAATGCTTGGAGTAGTAGCGCCAGTGGCCAAGTCCTTACGAAAAAGTGGATTTGGCCCATCTCGCCTGGGAGTCGAGTCTAGTGCGTTCTTAGCCTCCTTGATCTCAGCTTTGAAAAGCTTCTTTGGTGATGAAGTCCTCATTGATACATTCTTTGATGGCGGGGTTTTGCCAGGCGTTGTTGACCGCATCATCTGCGGCGTTGATTGTTTCGAAGGAGTACTGGGCTTTTTAACGGGCGAGGTTTGGTGGGATTTTGGGGTCACGGACTGTCTGCCTACACTTTTCCGGGGTTGACTTCGAGTCTGAGAGGATGCTAGGCTAGGACTGCCAGTTTCTGAAGCCATTGTCCTAGCATGGGCTGGTAAAGCTCGTTCGTCCGACAGGCCCACACCCACAGGCTTCTGTCGTGGTGTGCCAAAGCAAGATGATCCTGACAACTGGCCAACATCGGTCTCCTGCTCCATTAAGCTCTTAGCCTCGGTCTTGTTTTCAGTAATGAGCAACTCAGGTAGAGTAGCTCGAAGGGCTGGTAAGGCGCGCTCGTCAGACAAGCCCACACCTATAGGCTTTTGTCGCGGCGTGCCGACGAATGGTGATCCAGGCAATTGGCCGAGGTCAGTTTCTTGTTCCATCAAAATTTTGGCCTCCGCTTTGTTTTCAGTACTGAGCTGCTCAGGCAAAATCGCTCCAACAGCAGTGGTAATGTCCATCTCCATACCCTGCGTCTGGTCCTCGATCGGCTCTGTACGTTCCGCGATGGAAGGAAGAATGCCACCTGCTGCGAAGGTAATATCCATATCCTCTTCATTGTTTGACGACTCCATACTCTCGCGACGGTTTGCATCTTGAAACAGCTGACGGTTAACAAGATCATCATCCTTTGAACTCAAATGTTTGATGTTAGGCTGGACCACGCCCCCAATGACAGATGTAAACTCCATCGTGAGCTCTTCATCTTCGTCGCCAGACTGATCAAAATTTTCCTCGCCTTGAGCTGATGCCTGTTTTTGCTCAATCCCACCGATAGCTGTGGTGAAATCCATCGTTTCATCACCAAGGGCTGAGCCATCTCCCGACGATCTTCGTCGGCCCGCACTACTTCTTCGTCGGTTATTGCCAGTCACGGACGTTCGCTTTCGACGCTTCGGTGAAGCCTGAGCCCCTTCAGTGGTCGGCAGAATGCCTCCGACAGCTTGCGTCATCTCCATCGTTCTATCTTCCTCCTCGGGAACTCTCCTATTCACGGCTTTGAAAGCTGGCGAAAATGGGTTCAAGTTTTCCTGGTCCTGCAGAGCACTTGGGTCACCTACTACCTGGGGCACATACTTTCCCTTCTTCATCCATGGCTTGAAAGCAGCAGTGATTTCATCGTCAGCCATTTCCATCGTAATATCGCCGTGTTCGTCATAATCAATGCCTTGGGTACCAGCTTGGTTCGCCGCTTGTCGGAGAGCAGCTTCGAGCCTTCCACTTGATTCCGTACTGGAGCCGCTAGTAGAGTGGATTGTATTGTCATCCCCGTCAACTCCGGTTACGGTCTCATCTTGGACAAGGTCATTGTCATTAGAGCTTGAGGAGTCACTGTCCTCATCGGCAGTCACGAAATTCTGACTTCCTGTATCATCTGAAGCACCACTGTAAGGGCTTGAAGAAAACTCATCAGGATTATTGAAGTTCATAGGAGGAATTCCAGAACTTCTACGGCGTTTTTTCTGATGCAAGTCGCGTTGATGGGCAGGAGAAGCAGCCACCTGTAATTCCTCAGCCTGTTCTGGCGGAGTTGATGGTGGCTCAGAGGCATCAGAGGAAGGCATGGGGGATCTAGGAGCTGTATAAGGGGATCCTGCGTTGGCTGTCAAAGCAGATGCCCGTCGAGTCGAATTTGTGGATGCTGAAGATGTAGTCGAGTCTTCAGGTATTTCAACAACATTCCATGTATGCAAAGTAGCTTCTGGTGCGAATGACACTCTTCGATTTGCTGGTAGTCATGTCAGCTCGGCCTTTTACCCGGATCAAAGTCCACCTACCAAGCGACTTTCTCCTCGCATCCCTATTGGCGAGTATCTCTTGCCGCTCACGCTCTTTCGCTGCTGCTTGCTGCTCCTCCTCACTACGGACCGCTATACGCGTTGGCGATCGAGCTGGAGAACGGGGCTTGGAAGCTCCAGGCGTTGGAGAGGTCTCAAATGGGTTCGGCAGACCCTGGGTAGTATTGTCTGCTATTTTCTTCGCCGGCGACTTCCGTGGAGACTTCTCTTGCGTTTGCCGCCCATTTGCTTTGCCAGGCGAACCATTGCGAGCTCGGTTATGCGGCGGGATCACTTTCGGAGGTGATAAGGCTATGGTAGGCTTGAGGATTGACTTGACATAAGGTGGTAGAGCAGGCTGCGGTAGTTCAGCTTTTGATTCCCCAAAGGACTGTCTTAACCCCACCTCCTGCTTGTTGCCGGAACCCTCTTTGAGCGCGTCGAGACCACCAGGACCGATGCTTTTACTACGATTCTTCTTCGCTGCTTGTTTTCCCTGCGCGCTGAAGCTCGCAATTGCCCCCGTGTCTACCGTAGCATTCTCCTTGTTCCCGGCGATATCTGCCGAGGGCGTGTGCGCGATTGACTTGCGGGCTTGGCGCACTCGTGGTGGATTGGGACTCTGGGTACTCGACATACTGACCGCAGTTCAGATGCTGCTCCACTGTATTCGTTAACAGTTCATCGCATGTCAAGTGCTGCTCTGTTGTGAATGAGAACTTAGCGCGACGGATTCGAGGCGATCGTAAACAAATGATTTCTGCCAAGCCCGGACTAAGGAAGAATGTCGGCCCGAAAGCCTTAGCGAAGCTCTTGGCTTCCCACACAAATTCAACTCCACCACCGCAACTTGATCCAAGTAAACCGCAATCATGGCGACGGAGTTGACTGTACAATCGGAGCGCGCCTTTCAGAAACAACCGCACATCTTCGTTAACCAGAAGACAAAGCGAACGAAGAGCACCAGAGTCGGAAAGGGTGGTCGAAGATGGTACAAGGACGTTGGGCTGGGCTTCAGGACACCGAAGAATGCGATCGAGGGCACATACATTGGTACGGCTCCTAAGGCCACTGATCCAAGCTTTTGGACGAGGTGATTTGACTATAGTTCCTAGACAAGAAGTGCCCTTTCACTGGCGAAGTCTCCATCCGCGGCCGTATCCTCACTGGCACTGTCGTCTCCACCAAAATGCACCGAACTCTCGTCATCCGCCGCGAATACCTCCACTTCGTCCCCAAATACTCGCGATACGAGAAGCGCCACAAGAACCTTGCTGCGCATGTCTCGCCGGCGTTCCGTGTGGAGGAGGGTGATCAGGTTACAGTCGGGCAATGCAGGCCTTTGAGCAAGACCGTACGTAGTGAGAAAGACACATGGGCTGCTTGTGGTGGTCCAACCGTTGATATCTTTGTGCTGATGTTGGTACTGCAGGTTCGATTCAATGTTCTTCGTGTGCTACCCCGTACTGGAAAGGCTGTGAAAGGGTTCCAAAAGTTCTAGACGAGGCCGAGGGGGCGCGAAGGGTGCATAGTAGTTCAAGTGATCTGGTCCGAGGCACCTTGCAATAGCTCAAGGCAAAGTCAGAAAGAAATTCAATATTAAGAGCGTCCATTTGCGCCTACGTGACTGCCCAAGTCGAACAGCTTAAAGAACATAGAATAGGGAGTAAATCTGAATACGTGTCTATCTATTCAAGCAGCACTCCCAAGGAAATGAAGTCTTGAACGAATGCTTCGGTCTATCAAGACCACTCTCGCTATCCCACCCCGGACAAGAGACCATCTCATTGCATGCAAACCATCGCATGGAATGTTTTCTCTGATCTAAAAGTACATTTGAAAAGTCTCCTCCATTGGCAATGTTTGTCCTGCTCTTACAGTTTACGGCGCACCAATTACATTGGTTTTGTCGCCAAAAGGTAGACCTACATTCCTGTCCAGCAAAATTCGTAATTGATCATCATCTCTTTTGCTGCCAATACTGGATTGCTAGCTTCATCCCGATGCATATGGAGGACATCTGCACACAACTCATGGAGATCCTCGAACTCCTTGGGTGAGTCCCTCGAGCGTACAGCTAGGCCACTCCCAGTCATGACATCAGTGTCCATTTCTGCGCCGTTAGAGGGTAGGTTGCCGGATTCGTCTTGACGACGGGTCTGAGGTACAGCCATGCTATCTTCGTTCGTCTTGTCGCCGTCCATCTCGGGGCTTTTGATATTCACGTTGCAAGCCATATCTCTCAACTCTGCAAAGAAATCATCGCTCAGCTCTTCTCCTTGAGTTGTCCATTTGTTGCTTTCGAGATCAAAATACTGGAGGGATGCTTGGCTTGCTTGAGTACTCCGAATCCAGTCTTCAACTTCCACCGGGATTGGGTCATCTTCATCGTTAGAATCTGAGTCCGATCCAGAATCAATCTCTATAATTTCTTTCGCTGCGTTGATGTTGTCCTCGATTTCGACGCTTGCCATGGTGATAGCTTGATATCCATGCACTGCGCCATCCTTGAAAGCTTCATTGTGCGACCAATGCCCTCTTTTCCTGCCACCCTCGGCATTGTAGAGTTTGTAGTCTTGTACAAGACTCCACACGCCTGCACACACTCCGGAGTCAGCATTCATTATAAGACATGAAATTTGGTGCATACCACTCTCAAACTGCTTCGGAGGAATGCGTAAAATTCCCACCATTTCTCCTACAGCTTTACCCATAGAGTAGGTCATTGGAGGTGCTTCCTTTTTAATCGCGTGACGAGCATACGAAAGCTTCTCCTGGGCTTGAAGCACTTTGAAACAGAAAGGATCCTCGCTATCCGGCGTCGCTGGCATATCATCAACAAGCGTTGAAATTGATACATGCGAGATGATGGCCTTGTAGTAATTGTCAGCTAAGTCTAAAGATAGTGACAACGACGGGAGACCTACTCCAGGGTCTACTCCGCCGAATATTAAATACTCACCGGCTCCTGCATACCTGAATTCGGTTTTTAGCTTCAGGTGATGAGCCTTATTTACATTGCCTTTTTCATCAGCTTTTTTGAGATCGATGACTGCGACTGATGAGCTTTCACCGCCTCTAAGAGCCCTGCTTAGTAATAAGTGTAGTACTTTCGAAACATGTCTCGGGAATCAAAGTGGAGTACGTTCAGGATGGAATCCCTCGGATATCAGACGTACATGTGAAAAGCACGCATCGGGTTCTTAGTTGCAGAGACGAACATTGAAGGTCGGCTATGATCATGCTTTGTGACGTGATGCAGAGCTTCTTCCATGTACCTTGTGCTTTTGAGGTCTCGGGCGAGTGGCACCGTAGGGTGATGGACAAACGCTCCCGCTTTCCGAGTCAGCATTTTCTTTTCAAGAAGGGGTTTGGGGTCTTGGGGTCTTGGGATATGTCTACCAAGTATGAATTACCGAAGCGCGTCTCACGGCTCAAACTTTGAGGCGAATTAGATATAAGGACTTCGAATACACGTACCTCTGATTCCTAGGACTTCGCAGTACGTGCCTTGCGATTGAGCAGTAAAAGCTCGGAAGCCGAGTTGTGCTAGACTTTTGTCTGCGGTGAGACACTGTCTTTTGCGCTGTCTCGAATCAGGCGGGGTTGGATGACCGTTGTCCTGCTGTTTGTCCATTCTCGTAGGCGTCTTGGGAAGAATGGAGAGGCCATGTACTGTTTGTGGCTGAGAGGCTCTCTGATTCTCATTGTCTGATCGATCCGCCGGAAGGACTAGCACATGTCGGAGTCAGCATTTACATTTGTAGATATCTATCTGAATAATAAGCCAAGTTTGGGGAGTGAAACGAGTGGCAAGATGACTTTGCTCCCGAAATATTTCTCCCGACTCGAAAAGCATTCTTGAATAGGTAAAAAGAATCTATAAAATGCCTTACAGTCCGTCCTACCATCGTCGATGGGGTCAACAGGCTTCCTTTTGCTACCTCGAGCGTTATGCTTGTCAGGCATCCTGTTTCGAATCGAGCTATTCGTAGGCCCTTTTCTGATGAGCTGAATGCCTATATCAAGAGCCTTCTTCTCAAGTCCATGTTGTGATGCCAACTTTAACCTATCGTAGGGTGACAAGCTTGTTTGCAACTCCTTCAAAGCATTCGCTGCGTTGAACCAGGTTTGCATGTCGTTGAATTGAGCACTGACGACTGCGCTGCGAAGCCCTCCACGTCGAAGGTCGGACCTGTGAAAGTGATTGAAGACAGAAGTCTTCTCGTTCCAATTGTTACTGTAAGACTTAGCCAGCATCGCCAGTGTAAGTCGCTGCTCAATTGTCCAGCTATGCCGGTAGAAGGGACTTGGACTTTCATCACCTGAGCCATCGCTCAAGGCTTTTGAGGCAGGTTTCACAGTCGGAAGTTGGCCGTCTTCAGCGTTGAAATCATTGACCTCGACTTTGACCGGAACGTTCGATTCCATGTCCATCGGAAGGGATTTCGTAAGCAAAAGATTCGGTCGTAGTAATAACAAGCTACAAATGTTCGGGCGGAAGAGTCTAAAGAAATTGTGGTTGTATAAGCATCGGTTGGGGGGTTTATCAAGAAAAGATGAGGTGAGGTAAAGTCTGCGTGATGATGTAGAAAAGAGATTTAGGCAGTGATGCACCAGCGAGGAACTACTTGATCACTTTCATAGGTATTTGGGCCAAATTCAATCGGAGCATATGCATTCACATACTTTCGTTTCAAGAACAGACCAGAGGGTCCACAGTGGAAAAGCACGAAGCCGTACTCTCCTTCTGAGCATCGGAGCGGGACAAAGCCCAAATTTCTCTGAACCGGAACACAAGAATGAAAAAATTCCGAGGCAAAGTCTTACAACAACTTAGATACTGAAAGAGCCATTCAAGAAGCAGGCTTCGATCCGGGGAAAGCTAGGCACAACGTGAATCAGAATCAGACAGCTATGCTACGGCCGGCCAGCTGATCCTTGTGAACCAGCTCTTCCAAGAGGAAAACAATGATTCTTCACCGAGCTTTTTCGTTGAGCTGTTCTAGTTCTCTGACATTTCCACTTTCGATCGTAATTGGATAAGGTCAATGCGAGTATCACTGCAGGGGTCTTCTCGGCTTACCCATCCTGACAGAAACACCTACAATCATTATTTTTCCTTGAAAAAAAAGAAAATGCGGAGATCACAAGCCATACGCGCAATACGGGGTGGAAATCAACGTGTTTCTAGAGTCTACTTACCCCAAAGACCCATTCTTGGAATACAAGGCTACACAGCAAGAAGAAAAGCACCCAGACGGAGGGCAGGCTTCAGAACCCCTCAGAAACATACGGACTCACTGACAGAACCGCGGTACGAGAAGAGATGGAGCGAATCAAGATGCAGAGGTTGTTTGGTAATTGGTCGACGGAGAAGAAATTCGGATTTTAGACGAGGCGCTAGCGACCCATGTTGTCCTCGCCAGCCCGTTGCAGTCTTCCCTCGAGCAACATCAGCATACACAAAGTCTTCAAGAACTGCTCAGCATGAAGTAGCCATCCTCCTGAGATGCTTGGTCTCAGGAAGCTGCAGCCGCCACAATTAGCTTGATGCGCCTTCGACTCGAAACAACCCGCAGACCTCAATAAAAATCTCGAGAAACGCGACCAAGACATTAGGCACGCGCAGGTCATGGACAACAGAAAAGCTACCGAGTATCTACAGACTTTGCTGAACAAGAAGCTATGCGTCTATACCAATGATTCTCGAATGTTCTATGGGGACTTCAAGTGCACTGACAATGCGAGTCACCCTGTCTACAGGCCCCCAAAACCAGCAGCTAATGTGTCTCAGGAGTGCAACATCATCCTATCCCAATCCTACGAGTACCGCCAACCCACTCCAAACGCTGTAAAGGCTGCAGCCGAATCATCTTCTGGAACATCCTCTACAGGGACCTTAAAGGTGGACATGACAAGCCGCTTTCTTGGGCTCATTGTGGTTCCAGGCCAGCATATTACAAAGATTGAGGTGGATGGTCTCTGAGTAGATCAAGACTTTGGTTATTGAACCGAGACCTACTATCTCCAAATGCACTGGTCATTCAACCACCAGATTCCGAAGGTTCCTCCGGTGTCAGTAGGGTCATCAACAGAGATGGGTAGAAGTGCCGGATCAAGAGGGTGCGTGTTACACAAAGTTTCTCCTGGTCAGCGTGACTGTACTCGTACCAGTGAGGTTCCCAACAAGAACTCTAGACTTTTGCTTCACGCCGTTCAATTATTGATGTGTTGGCTGGTGACGAGATGGTAGCAAAAGAGTCGTGCCATCCAGATTTTTATTGGCTGTACTCAGGATCACTCCTGTCATGGCCTTAGACGCGTATTTTTGTATCATTCATCTATGGCTTTATCTCTTTGTCGCAAGCGTAGACGGAGAGCTGAATCTGTTCTTCCAACACCAATCCAAAACTACCTTTAAGTTACCTGAATTATCGTCTTGCCAGGCGTTGTAGTTTGATGCCTAATGCCTGATGCCTGATGCCTGATGCCATGACCCTTGTAAACAAAGAAAGAAAGAAAGAATACATTAGAAGGACCTAGACCCTGCTAACCGTTACTTATCATCCTTTCCAGCGGCATCTGTGGAGAAGTTTGCAACTTCCCAAAACTTTATTTTCCGGGCGATTATCAAACCACCCTCCTCCTTTCGGCCTCTACAACAACATCACCATCTGCAAGACTACACGAATGCGCTGTCGTCTCTTTGACCATCAATAGGCTTAACTTGCAAGTACTTTAGGTACGTACCCGATCTGACCTACTTCAGCCTGCAGGCACTGCCCTGCCTAGTGAGGGGCACCTCGAGCAACTACAAAACCTTTCATTGTTCCTGCAAAAAGCAAAAACGTCAGACATACCTCATCAAATGCCTTATATGTTTCGCACGTGATCTTTCAACTATCTCTTCTACACATAGCTGATTTATTCCGTGTATACAGCTTGTCCATTGCGTTCCGCATTGCGCGGCCACCGAGCTGGATTATCACAAGACGCTTCATCCATCCTCCAACGAGGCTGGCAGAATCGCGAAACACCACACAAAGGCCTTATGGTCTATTGCTGAACCTAGATCTCTGTGTCTTCTCTTCACCTTATTCAAGCCCCCATAACACCGCTGGAGCCCTGCCAACTATACCAATCGCATTGCGGAAGGAAAGCAAAAGATAAGCCCAGGGTTGGCCTACAAAGCGAAGAGATCGAGGTGTGAAAGCACGAAGTGAAGAAAAAGATTCTTGGTTGTTTCGTGAAGGACGACCGATTTCCAGAAGATATTTTCCAGCCCAGCCGCACGTGCTATCTGTCAATACTCATTTCGGGCAGAGCAAGCAGTCAAACCTGGAAAGAGGAAGATGGGCCAGCAGCCCTCGAAAGCAAGCGACGGCACAAGAACGCCTAAGAATGCTTCTTCAACATCTCTAGACAAATCTGGTGAAGGCCTTCAAGCTTATCCCTCGTTTAGCAAGTCGGACACCAAAGAATCTTCGCGATCATTTCGCGGACTGCGATCAAAGATTCCAGGAGTTCAGAAACCAGACAGTCCAAGGGGCTCGTTTTCTCAAGCAGATGCAACAAGCGGCAATCTAGAAAGAGCCGATACAAGAGGATCAACAAAATCTGGCGCCAGTGGGAAATCTGGAAGCTCGAAGCCTGAACCAGATCCAGTGCCTCCTGCAGTCGATGGCGACTCAGCAGCCCCAAGCCCGCGACCTGCGACACCCCAGCCGCCACCATCGCCAACCCTTTCGGCGTCCGTTGGCAAAGGACATAACGCTGTCAGTAGAGCACAACAGCAGGGCGAGGTGGACCATGTCTCGGACGCGCCGCCTTCAGGCACCTTGCATCCGTCCCATAACCAGCAGCCCAAAGAGTCGATACTGGTGAAGAAGAACTCCATCAATCCTATTTCAGGAAAGGCTCCAAAAGCCCCCTCGTCGCCATATCTTGGGGCTACAGATGATGGAGCCATCATCTCCACCTCTCCGCGGATGGGCATTGGGGCTCTGAAGTCGATTGATCTAGATGAGATGATTACTAGGTTGCTGGATGCGGGCTACTCTACAAAGGTCACTAAAGCCGTATGTCTCAAGAATGCTGAGATTACAGCAATTTGTAACGCTGTACGTGAAGTATTTTTATCACAGCCTGCCCTGGTTGAGCTTTCTGCGCCAGTCAAAATTGTAGGCGATGTGCATGGGCAGTACACCGATCTGATCAGGATGTTCGAGATGTGCGGATTCCCCCCAAACGCCAACTTCTTGTTTCTTGGAGACTACGTGGACCGAGGGAAACAGAGTCTGGAAACGATTCTTCTTCTGTTCTGCTATAAGTTGAAGTTCCCGGAGAACTTTTTCCTGCTCCGAGGCAACCATGAATGCGCCAACGTGACGAGAGTGTACGGCTTCTACGACGAGTGCAAGCGCAGATGCAACATCAAGATCTGGAAGACCTTTGTTGATACATTCAACTGTCTTCCAATTGCCGCTATTGTCGCAGGGAAGATCTTCTGCGTTCATGGAGGCCTTTCACCGAGCTTGACGCACATGGACGACATTCGGCAGATTGCCAGACCTACGGATGTGCCAGACTACGGCTTGCTCAATGATCTGCTTTGGAGTGATCCTGCTGACATGGAGTCTGATTGGGAAGCTAATGAGAGAGGTGTGAGCTATTGTTTCGGGAAGAAAGTAATTATGGAATTCTTGCAGCGGCATGACTTCGACCTGGTTTGCAGGGCGCATATGGTGGTGGAGGATGGCTATGAATTCTTCAACGATCGCATCTTGGTCACTGTGTTCTCGGCTCCCAACGTAAGTCTCCACTTGACCTGTAGATTTCTAAAACGCGACTGATGCCTATGAAGTACTGTGGCGAATTCGATAATTGGGGAGCGGTCATGTCGGTTTCTAGCGAGCTGCTGTGCAGCTTCGAACTTCTGAAGCCGCTCGACTCAAGTGCTTTGAAGAGCCATATCAAGAAAGGTCGGAATAAGAGACAGAATATGCTGAACAGTCCGGTAAGTGCCGTTGTCGTGCATGGTCAAGACGGCAGAAGTTCTAATGCCTTACAGCCTGCCACTGTGTCTGCCCAAAGCTTTTGATATGTTATTTTTGCAAAGTTTCGGATGAAAGCAAAAGGTCAATGTGCGAATCTCTTCTCTATGGATGGCGTTTGGTGATAAAGTAGCAATATTGGCAAGGCTGTGAGTCCCGGAAATTAATGCCGATACCCATGTTCGAAAACGATCAAAATGAAAGGAGAGAGTTGCAGCTTGCGAGCCTGAGTATCAAGCAAGTTACGCGGTTCTGTAGCATTGAGGCTTGCCGAACACACATACCACTTCACACCATGCTAAGATTGGATTGTAGGTTGCTCAATGGGGCGTGGGGTATTGATGTCTTTGAACAAGGATGTCTTCATTGAGAGACTGCTTACTATCTCGAAGCATTTTTCCTTCCACGTACCGCATATGACGTCTTCTCTCATTGCTGTTGCTTTAGTTATGGTTTAGTCTCGGCTTGGAACAAGTCAACTCTTTCTGAAATACTCTCGTGTCTTTGTAACAAAGCCTACAAGTACACGACCTCAACGAAAGGCCCGTCTGGTAGCGCGAAAGGCACATGCCTCGACTCCCTTTTTTCCTTGAATGAATTCCGCCACACCGCGAAAGCACAAAGCCAAGTCCTTTGTCTACATTGAGCAATCCATTCATTGTTTCTACTTCGCCGAACTGGCCGTATGACGAACAGTCATTAGATTGCCTTTGTTCCCCCGAAGACGACAAAAGTGCCACGCGCTCCCATGTTTTCCGTCAAGCCTCGTGCGCATTCCACGTTCTCCACAAATCACACACTCCAAACCTTTCAATATCACACTTTTCCAAATTCGGCCCGCAAAAAAACCCTTTCACCATGCAGCAAATGCAGAGCATTTTCAACATGCGCACCATGCAACCCATCCAAACCCACGAGGATTATCCCAAATACGCCCGTTCGGAAACGAAGCCCGTCGTCCGCGCCCGCCACATCATCGACCAAGGCGCCATCAGCGAGAACCCTTGCTCCGTGTGCGTGGAACTCCACCAGGACTGTTATCGTTGGGAGGGGACGTTTAGCAAATGCGCCTACTGCACGAGCAAGGATAAAAAACGGGAGCTTTGCCATTTGCCGGGGCAGGAGGCTTCGCCGCCGGCGGAGAGGACGAAGCGGAGGAAGATGTAAGTACCCCCCCCCCCTCCTCTTCTCTGTCACGTTTGAAACTGCGTTGGAAGGCTAACAGAGTGTGCAGAACGGGCAATATCTACGCGCCGGGTGGAGATGCCGCGAGCACTGCTGATACGATGGTGTCTGGTACACTCGTGTCTGGCACGCTCGCGTCCGGGACGACACCCTTGTCCGGGATCCCCATGTCCGGTGGTACAAGGAGCGTGCGCGAGAGAGCCGCCAGTCCTCAATCCGCCTCGGCCCCGGCGGGGATTATCGGCACGCGGGTCGCACCGCCGGCGGCTTTGGAAGCCGGGTCAGAGGCGACGCTTGAAAGGGTCACGGCTCTGGAGAACCAGGTCTCCGGCCTCGAGGCCAAGGTCATGGAACTGCTGGTGAAGCTGGAAGAAGTGAGCTCGTGCGTCAGCGCCAGCTCGACGCCCCGACAACAAGCGGCGGCCGGCGCTTCCCCGACGATTAGCACCATCACGTTTGAGGATCTGCAGGCTCAGCGTTTCTCGCGCACGCCGCCGCCCGTGGATGTGGAGGCTGCGGTACATCTCGCCACGAGAGAGTGGGTGGAGGGGCCGAAGACGCCGGAGCTCCCGGATGCATCGTCTCCCGTGCAGGTTGCTGTTAGGGAGAGGGTGGAAGAGCCGAAGAGGCCGTCGACGCCGGAACATACGGTTGAGCATCCGGAGGGGTATAAGCCGGTGAATTGCAGTTGCACGAGGGACTCGTCGATGGAGGCTAATGCGGTGATGCCGGTGCCGGAGGCGGATGCTGAAGCCCCAGCGAACCCTTTCTCGGTCGATGATATTGCAAGCCGGGGGAACGTGTTTTAGGTTGTTTGTTTTGTTGGCTTGTAATTATAGGCTTGTCTTTTTTTTCTCTTTCCTAGTCCTGCTGGCAAGGACCCGCACGTTATTAATATATTTTGGGACCTTTTTTCCCCATGCCAAATAAATTCCAACTAGATCTCAGCTCCACGGGTCTCTTGCCCTCTCTACACCCACCCGCATAAGTGGCGGATCCGAATTGTGAGGCGTGGCTAATTCGGCCATTTCTACCAGTCTCGCATACACGACAAGAGCATCTCCTTCCAGCTCTGCACTTACATCACTCCTTTCGATTTTGGTCCTTTGTCTTTCGATTGCTGTTGATAGCCTTTTATGCTTTTCGTTGGCGTGCCCCCAGATATAGTGCCAAGTCCAACTTCAAATCTCGGGAATATAATAATAATGAACATCGAAACTTCTCCCTCTTTTGTCTTTCCATTATTCTACATAGGAGGTTTTTTTGAAAAAAGAAAGTGAAAAAAAAAACGAATCGATGTATTTTCCCCGGTCTTTAATTCATTTTGTCAGCCTGCTGCTTTACTCTGCAATTCGGACTACAGGCCAATCTACAACCTCGCTGTTCGTCCCCGTGGAGTATCCTTTGAACACTTTTTCGGCATCCATCGTTGGCAATGTGAGCGGTCTTGCTTTATACATCATACTGTGGTTGGCCATATTCGGCTAACCCGACATGTTATTGGACAGGATGCATCAGCAACCACCTTTGTGTTCGACTGCGCCACTGACACATCCTGCGGGCCAGTAACAGTGATTCAAGGTCCTTCGACCGCCATCTTCACGGAAGCAGATCAGCCGTACGTTAGCGTTTTCCTGGGAATTTTCTCAAAGACTCAAACCTTGTAGGTTCAAGTCTTGAATTGATCGCTGATCGGAACGAAACTAGAATCACAACGGTGTGGGAGTGTGAATTCACTCCATCAATACCGACCGCGACGTGTCTCGTCACCTCGACATCTCCAGGATACAGCTTTCCTGGCACCAGTACCTCTTTCTACCCATCAGAGTCGCCAGACGCGTTTCCCACCTATCGGGTGGATATCACGGCAGGCTCTTTGACTGAAGCAGCAACTTCAGGAACTGCTTCACTGGGGAAGACTGTCACGGCTTTCTCGGGATCGATACCTGCGGTTACTTCTGAGCTACTTTCCTCTCCGTTTCGCGCATCAATGGGTGGCTCAGCGGGCGCTGCGAGCACTGCAGACTCGAGCAAATCAAGTTTGACTGCCACTGGAACCACAACATCGATGACTGGTCTTTCTAGCTCAAGCGCCGTTGTAACGAGCGCAGAATCGTCGGCAGCGAATTCGGAAACGTCTTCGAGTGGTGCAAGTGTTGGCGCACAGAGGACTGGCGCTGCAAGTTCTTCTAAAAGTATAGACCCAACATTGAAAGGATTAATCTTCATGATATCTGTACTCTTTGGTCTGTAGATAGGTCTCTTTTCAATATGTGTACATAATGAAAAGTTCAATAGATGAGGCCTGACCATGAAAGCGAGCGACGAAATTTCGGACACGTCACCAACGTCTGATCTAGAGAGGAAAAATCGCCATGGTTGTGATTATCCGTGAATCAGTCGCGGACATAGGACCAACAAAATGCACATTGTGGTTGCACTGTGTAAATCAAGATAGCAACACATTCAAGCATCAAGCTCCATCAGCTTCCGTTTACGCAACAATCATTGCAGATAGTAGACCTCTCGTCCAAGCTCCCAATAGGCAGGCAAGGTGCCATGACGAGGTGGCAGCCGGGATGCAACAAACCCCTAAAAGATCGATCAGAGCAGCATCAGACATAAGCCCCCCGTTATCTAATGCTCCTGGTGCTCTTCACCAAAAATTCTTAGTATTATAGCTCGATCCCTATAAAGAAAAAAGAGTATTTTTTTTTGAAGAAGATATAGCGCACACTCGCCGCAGAGTACTTAATCCTATAATATTTATTCTTGACATTCAGAACAGCGCGATACGAATAAAATTCATTAACACGACGAGAATTCCTTTGTTTTTGGTTTGTTTTTTTTTTTAAAAAAAGCGCGTACGTAGATAAACAGGTAGTCTTCTAAATAGATCACGTATAATAAAGAGTAATCACGTACTGTAGCCATTTGTTGAAAATTTTCAGAGGTGATTAAGTGTATTAAGAACTGAGGCAACTCGCCCCTCGGCTGACCATGACTCGGCAAAAGCTGCCGATTCCGGCAAAATCCGAGCATCAGCTCAACCAGCCTGACCACTGCAACGAAGAACCAAGCCCGTCAACTCAATACACAAAGATGTCAAGCAACCCCTGCGGAACCGATCGCATAAACCCCACCACCACATCGATGAACTAGCGCCGCCCACCGAGAGCCCACACCATGCGGCCCTCCGACCCCCGCATCCGCCAAACCCTCAACCAAATCTCCCAGAACATCGAGTCCGCCAACCTCACGACCCAAGCCTCCCTCTTCAACTTCTCCGAGCACTACATCTCCCCCTGCCTCGCCTCCCTGAGCACCTGCCTCGAAGCGTCCTGCCAGCCCTGCTTCGCCGTGCGCGACGACCTCCGCCAGAAGCGCCAGCGCCAGTCCCAGCACGGCCGGCGGGGCCGCGGGAGGGAGAACCTCGCGTTTGACTTCTACGACGATTGGGAGCAGGACGAGAGCGAGTGGGGGAATGACGAGTTGGATCGGTTGCTGAACGGGGACGAGACGGCGCAGCCCGGGAAGCACGGGGGGATGAGTTATGGGAGCCGGGGGGTCGGGAGGCGGAAAGGTGGGGAGGGGGACGATGATGTCAACATGGTGCCCAAGAGTAGCATGTTTGGCTTCTTGGAGAGATTGCCGTGGAAGATTGGGGGAAGGGGGGTTCGGTATAAACCCAATGTGGCGAATCTGCAGGACAATGTTGGGAGGAGAGGCGTGGAAGCGGAGCCGTTCATTGAGGAAGGGGGAGAGCGGGAAGGGAGGGGGCATACGAGAAGTAGGAGTGGGACGGTGGGGAGTAGGAGTACGACCAACTCGTTAAGCTCGAGGGGCGATCTGTTCCCGAGCGATGATGAAGATGACGCCGTGCCGTTGGATGACGAGTTTGCGATGGTGTTGGAGCGGCGGACTACGGGGACTACGTCTGATGATCATAGCAGTGGGAAAAACAAGGGAAAGAGACCGTCTGGCTCTAGGGCCTCGACGAAGACGGGATCGTCGAAGGACACGAAGAGTGTGAGAAAGGAGAGGAGGGGAACATCGACTTCCAGTGGGAGAAATCGTCATCTAATACAGACGGCAGAAGAAGATGTACCATCGATAATTGATTTGAAGCACGAAGAGGAGCATGTGCGGCGGCAGGAGGAGGCTGAAGTGGAGCAGAGACGGCAAGCAGCCCAGAGATTGGCGCTCGAACGTGGGTTGAGCAGTGCCGAAGATAAAGTAGAGGTCAGACCTCTGCTTAGTGACGGTGGGATTGCTTGACTGATCAAAAGCAGGATCTACCCCATGGCCACAATGTCAAAGGAGGTGCCATCATTAACGACAGGGAGCTGCCTTTACCCGATCATGAAAGTTTGCCACTCGCAAATCCGCCTCCAGACTTCCCGTCATCGAAGGCAGAACCCAGTCCTCCCGATCTGCCACAATCGCCAGTGAAAGATGGGGCTCCTGAGCCAAAGCCTCCAAATGAGCCAGATCACTGACTTGGAAATGCGTAATAGATGTATTGATTGTATGATACTGCGTTTTAGCGTTACGACAGCACGTAGTCCTGGGTTGAGTAGGGGTTTGGCGCTTTGCTGCACCATCCATGGTCATCGCAGATCACTTATAACTGAAAACGTCTGCATGTATGATTTGATATCGGATTATCATGAAACCTAGTGTTTCCGGAGACCCTGCCAATGTATACTAGAACGATATTGAACATCCTGATACCTGTTGATCGAAAATGAGTCTTTCAACACAAGCAAAGAAGACAAACAGTACCCAAATCTGAAGAACCGTGCTGGTTTTTACGGGACCTTGGAGTATTCTGATCTAACTGTTGGCAAGGGTTTCAGTCTCAACATTACTTTGGCGGACACGGACTATAAGTAGTACTGCTCACGAAGACAACCTAGTAATACTGTTATCTTGCGTCTCCTCAACGAATATCTCACACCCAGTCATCCCCCTGCGTCGAGGTGTTTAACCCCCTGCATACAACGAACGTCTCGGAACCGGTCGAACGGGGATGACGGAATGTTCTTTTGGGTCGGTAGACGGTGGAGGACAGAGATCCTAGCATAGCTGCTAGCTATTGAGTCCGAACGATTACCATTTGCCCCCAACACTGCCTAGAGTATCAAATTGGACGTGGTCATTTTGTGGTAGCTTATATATCATGACATGATTGATCTGCCAGGGGTAGACCACGATGTGGCTGCTGCCTTACTTACTTGCAGCAGCCTGCTGAAGTTTTGTTTAATCGCTGATAGTAAAGACAGTGTCGATGTCGCGTAACCGTAGGAGGTTCCGACGAAAGTATCCCGCTACTGTTAATGAATGCCGTCATTGCTGGTTTCAATTGACATCCCGCATGCCAAACACTCGCGCTAGCATCTCAAAGCAATTTATTTACCTTTTTAAATTCAAGAACCACTCCACAGCTGCTCTCTAGGATGCCTGAAACCACAATCTGAGGCCTACTTGTGGGGTATTCAAATCTTGCTGCGAGTTGTCATTATGTTATCGCGAAAGACCAACAAAAAACGCTTGGGACGTTTGACGTAGTAAGTACTTGCGCCTTCCCAACGAGCGAACCCGGTGAGCAACGCAATGTAGATGGGACAATCCCACTGTTTGAACCTCGTGGAGCTTTACCAGTAGAGCGGTCGGAGAAGGTTCCATGTATCTGGTAAGATGTTGCTTCATTTCATCTAACTACCTAGGTATAGAGCATGGTAGGAGGGGGTATCGTGAGGGGCGTATCAAGATCGAACCAATGACAAGACATTGGCAACCCGAAAAACATTTCATACAGACCTTTAGGTTCACGCTATGCCTCCCAAGAAATCAACCTTGCCTCCCAGTCAGTGACTCGCTATGCACAATGCCCACCCCGACCTAAGAAATGTGGTAAGAAACAAAGATGACCAGCCTTCGGGGCTGAGACCAAGGAGTGCAAAGCCTAGGGTAAGGGCTGGCTATATCATATTGCCATTGACATTGATCTCACACCCATCAGCCTTCTGCTGCCTCGCTTTAGCGAGCATAAGCTCACGCATCCAGTCAATACGCTCGTCGCGCGACTTGACGGCAAAATGGTGCGTCTTTCCAGTCGCGGCGCCAAGGATGCCCCTCTTCTCGGCTGCTGGCACAAGCTGGAAGCTAAAGGCTGAAGAATCATTGCCATCTTTCTTTTTGCTGCTGAGCTTCAGGGACTTAAAAGCAGCGTTGAGCTTGTTCGATGCAAGTGATGAACAAGCGACGGCATATTCGTCAACGTCAATGTACTCAAGAGCATCCTTGACCTTTTCATCTCGGTGCATAGCGAGACGAGTGCCATTGAGGCGGAAGTGGTTCTCGTGCCATTCGTGACGGAGCATTTTGGTCTTACGCTTCTTCATCCAACCCGCATAATTGACATCGTTGGCTATTGGGGTCAATTCGTCTGGACCATAGATCGGAGAAAGATGGGTTTCTCGCAAAGGTGCCATGGCAAAGCTTGCCTGAGGACGATGGGAAGTCGATCGCTCAATAGGATTGGCAGTTTGTGAGCGAGGAATAGGTGATAATGCCTGACGGCGATCGACTGGTGAAAACTGTTGGCGGAACTGTTGGCGATGGTCCGCTCGAGAATTTGAGCGTGAGATGGGTTCCCCGCCGAATCGCATGCCTGGTGGTACGGAGTGTGAAGCGTCGCGCTCAATTGGACCTAGTGGGATAGCTGTAACTGGGACGTCCATTGCGGAAGCTGGACTGCCAAGTCTGAAGATGTCAGAGCCATTGTTGTCGCTCTTCGTATACAGAGCTGTAACTGGAGTGTAGTTTTGTCGTGACGGGACAGCAGTGCGGTTAGGAGAAAGAGCGTCCTGTGGCTTGGTTGTTGGAATGGTCAGCTTGGGAAGCAGGCTGAGGTTTGTATGAGGTGCTTGTGTAGCCCCTGGTGGCGAAAGCGGAGGAAACATTTCGTACGGAGATGTTGAGGGCTCCTCGGCAGGCTCGTCTAGGTGCTGGAAGCTGAGGAACTGCCTGACATTCTCTTGTGGATCGCGGGTTTGAACAACGCGGAGGAGATCCTCATCAAGGCGAAGAGCAGGCAAGCGGCCTGGTCCTAGGAGGTCCGACGATGCAACGACAGAAGGTACTGCCTCAGACATTGGCCGCATGCTGACTTCGCTAGGGGCAGCATTGGCATCCTGGTACTGCTCCAATTCTATGGGGAATTCTTTCGCAAACCTTGCCATCTTGCGCTGGTACTTTTTGTACTTTGAACAATTATCCCCCTTCGAACAATGATGTGGCTCAGGGAGAAGTTGTTCAATGGCTACAATTGACGCCGATTCTCCAGGAGAAATGACATCGTCAGGTCGTACCGCCCTTCGAGCTCGCCTTCGTCCCACCGTTGGTGACTTGGCCTTGTCGTCGTCTGGGCTTGAAGGGTTCGAGCAGTCATCTCCACGACGTTGGCGGCTGGGCTGTTGCGGTGCTGCCGATAGATTGGGCGACATGGATGGATAATATGGGTCATCTACTGGAGTTGATGGCACGCTTAGACCACCCCTGAGGTTCCGTATAGCATCCCACAGTTGATGGCGTTGGCCAAAGGACACAATTCCAAGCTCTTTAAGATCTCCGAATTGAAGATCCTTGAGTATTGCGCCAGAGATATCATGCATGCGGAACTTTTGCACTAGCGATATTTCAAGCCCGGTAGCAGTCATCCAAAATGCAACCTGCTGGGGTGTCCATGCTTGCAGGGGCACACTGCTATCAGGAGCCTCTTCGACTTTCTGTTGCCGTTCTGCTGTCAATACGGGTTTGGGACCAGCCCTGAGGTCTTGTGGCGATACAGGAGACCAATCGAGGTAGATATCGTGTTCCTGTGTTCTGGCCGAGTCTTGCGAAATACGGAATAGATGTGGTCCAACAGGTCCCTCAACAGGCTTTGTCGGCCCTTGTTTCTCTTGCTGTAGCTGTAGCCGAAAATTGAATCCTTTGAAATCATTCAAAGCTGGCGTTTGTACCTCTTCAAAAGTAGACACTGTTGTGTTACTTCGGTTTCCAAACTACGAATGTATTAGACCGGCAGTGGCTGAGATAGCCTCGGGTACCCACCGATTCCTCGCTTCTGCGGCCAGAGTATTCCTCAAAATCACTTAGGTCCTCTTCGAATTCGGTATCGTACATCTCCGTAGCTTGAGAGAGTGGTCTAGGTGCCGATGGTTGGGCGAATACCGACTGCACATTGCCTTTTTGGAACATTTCAACTCCCCCCTGGTGCGCTATTGGCATGAACGCCTGATAAATTTAGAGAGCGCTCATTGAGCAACGATTGCTTTCATGACTTACCATCGCGCATACACTCAATCGACAGGAAATTTGGAAGTGGGGTTTATCGATGTTGCAGCACTAATGGAGTATGTCGATTTGTAGGTAATAGACATGGGATGGATCAAACATTCGCCCGCGGATTACTCTAACACGACAGCGAGAGTAAAGATATGACGAGAGAGGAAAGGGAAAGAAAATAGAAGTCCGCTGGACATGGGCGCTTGGACGTGGTTATAGGGAAGCTCAACCGGTGGCTGGAGTCCTCTGAGAAGGGTTTCCGTTTCACAGTTCTTCTCACATTCTACTAGCGGGCAACGTCGTCAAGCTATCACGTCGGATCAACGCCTTAAGGCGCTATTGAGCCTATTATTCGTTGCTATCTTGTGCGCCAACTGCACCCCTAGAGTCTGGAGAGGTGTGAAGAGGAACAGAGAGCTGCAGGAAGCTCAAAGCTTAAATCTCGAACCACATGTATTCCACCAATGAATGGCCATCTACTGCTAGCCCACATTACCAACCCCAACAAAGTCCTCATGTAACCGCCAGCAAGAAGGGTGGAAGGGCAAAAATGTGCTAATTCATGGCTGCATTTGCTGTAATCGAGCCAATCACGAGCAGACTTTACGCTCATCTACCTGCGAGCCTTTGGAGTTGGTAGAGTACAGGCTCGGCTCGCAACGGCCATTCTTCTACCTCTGCTTTCACCTTCAGAAAGGTCGTCACTCGTCGCAGAGTCAGACTATGGAGTCGCCATTTCCGCGCCACCAACTGGCTTCACTACAGACTCAATGTCTCGGCAGTAGGACATGAGGATGACTCTGGCGCAAGGGACAGTGTGGACAATCAAGGGACATTGCGCATTGTCCACATTATCCCCTCATTTGCAGGATGGTGATATCGATGGCGTGCATGATCCATCTCCATGCTCTCGGCACGATACGAAAACGAATCACGCACATCTTCCTCCGAATTTGGGTCCTCATCTCTACCAAGACTCTCATTGGGTTCCCTCTGCTCCAATACCTGCCCTCCATCCCGACTTATCTACTCACATGACCATAATTGCATGCGGGTGATCAACTTGGTTCCTCATACTCAGTCAATCAAAATTTGTCACCGCCACTTATACGGAGTCTCGATGCCGTTGATTCAGATTGTCAATACGAGTAAAGATGTTTCGTATGCGGCTTCCTCCTCTAAGTGGAGCGGAGATTGTCGGGATCTACCATAAATTTGCCTTATGGGAGGCCAAAGTCACCTGAGCTTCCTCATGTAACGTCTTTCCATGTTCCTACAGGTGGCTTGCGATTGATTAGATATACCACGAGCCATGATCAAAAGGCTCACTAAGAATCGCCCCCGGGATTCTCTTCCACAAGTAGTATTCAGTACATTGACAATGGCTTGAAGTGCTCGGAACTTGGCGAAGAGCCACATGACAGTATCAAGTATTGTCGCTGATACTCCGTATGTGACTCATTATTCAAGATTCGCCAAACAGTCTTTGGGTTGCCAGCGGAGCCAGCCAATTGACGCACTGACAACGGCCGCCGTTGCGCAGGACCGTTTTGCTAGCGTCGGAAATGAAGCAAAATGATCCCCGAAAGGATTGGTCTTTTTTTTGCAGATCCTGCCTACTGTTACTCGATGCAGCTGTTAAGTGTGATTTATTCTTAGCAAATACGACTCCTTTGATATGATTATCTGGGGAAAAGAAGCATCAAGTCAGCCTAATTAGTTGCTATCTCCAGCCTATCATGAAGCTCACTTCTCCCTCTCCCCTCCACACCCACTTTTTTCAAGCTTCCAAAGTTCCAACTTGACGCTGGAGCGGCACGTTTCTTAGTTTCGGCGCTAAAGTTCTCAACGTCTGCTGGCCTGTCATGCTGCCAAGAAGGAAGAATTGACGGTGCTTTACCTTCAAATCGAGTAGCGTCGCCAGTATCGTGCATGTGCATGATAGGTCTGGTAGGTCAGACGCCATCTCGTGATTTCGTTGTCATTTGGAAAACATGGCGCCCGCGCTCTGGTCAATTCAACCGATTCTTGCAGGGTCTTTTCTCTGCTGTCTGAAAATTCAAAAACTACTTAGTGAAAAGTTGCATCAAGCAAATATTTTGTCTGCAGGGTTTTGGACAAAAAGAGCAAATTGCTCCCAAATCCTCCAGGAGGCGCATACGGGGAAGCAACGGAAAAGTTGTGACGAGATTTGCATCACAATCATCACATGCAGTAGCCTCAGAACAAGCTTGGCGAGGCTTGCAGCGAATCGATGACTTTTTGATTCCTTGAAAAGCTTCCTCGACCCGCACCGTTGCGGGCAGGGAAGCTAGACATGGATATGCATAATTCTAAATAACCGAGCATGGATCTTTACCACAATTGATAACCAGGATCTGATGAGCTTTGAGCGCTTCGAATGGAGCAAAAATAGCAATATTGGGCTAAATTAGCAAAATTACCCCTCTTTTCCTGTGCAAGCTCTAAGCTCCTTGGCGTTTCTGTTCCAATTTCACTCGGTTATGCCAATCGCTGGGCAAGCTCCTCATCCTGCTAGCCTCACTCTCTGGGCCGGTATGCTGGCTACTAGCTATCGCGGGGCTTCATCCAGAAAAGAAGCTCATGTTCATTTTTAGAACACTACCTTTAGCCTTTCTACCCTGAAGCCTTTTCCTGAATTATGTCTACATATATTCCATCATGTCCGAGTCTTCACTTCAAGGACTCTTGCGCCAGACCGTGGAACTATTCTTCTCCCACCCTATCAACATCATACCACGGAGCCAGCTGGTCAGGCTCCTACCCTTTAATACTACTCACACCAATAGCATACCGGTCTTGCTCTGCGCCTGTTGATTCTTCGCCCACAGTTCTCATCTGCACCGATATTCATATCATCTCGACAGCTCACTACTACACAATATCTCTTGACGAGAAGATTGCCAATGTCACCAAAAGCAGCAGGGCAGACTGCCAAGTCTGCGCAGATGGTCGCGCCCAAGCAGCCACCGGCCAAGAGCAATGTAGCCAGCAAGATGCATCGAAGATCGCGCTCAGGTACGGACTTGCAGTTTCTGCCCTTCAGTGAACCAACTGACATCGGACGTAGGATGTTACACATGCCGTCTGCGAAGGAAGAAGTGCGACGAAGGCCAAAACTGTTGCAAAGCTTGCAGGAATTTAGGTCTCCAGTGCGAGTACAAGCGACCACTATGGTGGAATGACAACAATCTGCGGAAAAAGCAGAAGGAGCACATCAAGTCTGTCATCAAGCGGACCAAGGTGTCGGAAAAAGCGGCACATGGCTCCATGGGTGCGGATACTCCTCCAGGATTATCATACTCCTTGCCAACATCAGCGAGCTATTCAGGAAACCCACATACACGCGCCCCATCCGTCGACTCTCCGTACTCCCCCGGATACGATTTCAGCCAGCAGCCGATTCACGACCAGTTCGACATGTACAACAATGTCCTCTCCCCTCCTTACGACGCGAATTCACATTACCAGAGCTTCCTTCCACCGCCATACGAGGTTGACATCAAGACTGAGAGCCAAATGTACGTCAACGACGTTCCTACGCGGAAAGACTCCTCCACGTCGAGCTTCAGCACATATCATCCACCCCCAGTCACAGCCGGTATGACCCCTTTTTCGGAAGAGCATGCCTGGGTACATGATGAAATCTATGGGAATGAAAATATTTTTGGAGCTGAGGAGACGCTGGACTTTGACTTTGGGTATGATACGCCACATGTTTCGCAGTCGGTGCGCATCGATGTCGAGGATTGCGACAGACCTCTGCTGGACCACTTTATCGAAAATGTCCTGAGGCTCATTTTCCCGGTCCATGAGGTCAACCAGCATGGCTCAGCAAGATCAGATATCATATTGCGTGCTCTTGAGTCGAACAAGGCCTACCTGCATTGCGCTTTGAGCATTTCTGCAAGCCATCTCAAGTCCACTCAGCGAGTGCAAAACGAGCAACTTGAACTCGATATCATGAGGCACCGCGGTGCATCTATCTTCGAGATATGCGAGGCGTGCAAACGTAATACTGACACTGACCATGAGCAGATCCTGGAAGCAAGTTTGGGCATGATGTTTTTCCAATGCACTGTTGGTAGACCAGGGGATGACTTGGCGGATATACCGTGGCACCAGCATTTCCAGGCAGCTTCTGATTGTGTGAAAAGACTCCATTTGCAGAACGATATTGAACCGGTCACCGGTGGAATCCCCCGTCCGCCATTCAACATGACGCTCACCTCATGGATCGACATTCTCGGCGCCACTATGCTAGGACGATGCCCTCAATTTGCAGCCACATACCGCGAAAGGAATGAGGTAAACCTCACCTCCGGTTTATCTGAGCTTATGGGTTGCGAGGACAAGGTTATGTACATTATCTCAGAGATTGCCTGTCTGGACTCGCTCATACGCACCGGCCAACTTGATCACTACCAAATCTGCTCGCTCGTCGCCTCGCTTGGTACATATCTTGATACCATAGAAGAATCCGAATCAGGACGCGTGGAGTTTGAGCATGCTTCCACACAAACCGGTGCCATTCGCCCAAGGCAACTCTCGAAGAACATTACCGCAATGTACCTACTTGCCGCGCGCGTCTACGTAATGTCGTTGATACCCGATTCGTCAAGAAACAGTGATTCCGTGCAGGGTCTCGTGGCTCGATTAACAGGGGTACTCGAATACATCCCCGCTGGACCCGATGGGTTCGATCGCTCTCTTGTTTGGCCACTCTTGATCGGTGGATCCATGAGCACTCCCAACTCATCATTTCGCTATGCCTTTGCGGACCGGATCGCTAGCCTAGGTGAGCATGCGGAGTTTGGGAGCTTTGGCCGAATGGTGCGCCTGGTTCAGGAAGTATGGCGACAAGCGGACAATGCAGGAGAAAGACAGAACGTCCACTGGCGGGACGTGATGCAGCAGAAGGGCTGGGACTACCTGTTAATATGATAGAGTAACCTTGATGGTTGACTCTATCGGCAGGGCGTCATATTTCCCAATAATGAACTGCGTATCCTGGTCTGTCTTTCGATAGTTCCTGCAAGAGCGAGGATAAATGAAGATTGATGTACGAGACAATGCATGGGCTGGCTGGAGCAAGGATGCAGAGAGGATTCCATTGAGAGGGTGGCTGGTCAATTTCGAAACGATACCCCCAATTTTCTTATGTCAAAGCCCGGTGGCTGTAGTCATGCAAGGCGTTGGTGGACAGGGCCGGATAGATAGGATTGGGGATGCTGGGCAACCACGGAGGTTGAGATAGACTCCCTCTTGGTGGTATAGACCCTTGCTGCTCTGAAACAATGACCTAAGCATGGTAAGTTCTTTCGGTTGTCCGCGATGCGGAAACCTGTGGTCGGCCAAATCTTGTAAATGGAGGCTATGCACAGGTCTGTGGAAGTCTTGAATATTCCATAGGAAGCCCTTCGGGTCCAAAAACATCCAAAACTTATCGCCATTTACTAATACCGTGCAATGCCGTATTTTGTTGACGTACATTTGCAGCTTGAAGTCGGAAAGGCTGTGATATAGCTCGACGGTCAACTTCCTCGAGGGGCTCTTGGCACCCTGCTGTCAGATCGTTATCGGCCTTCTCCGATTTCCACTCTGTAACAATTTCAACGGCGTTTCCCCGCTGCAACCACTATAGTAGTGAGGCAAATACAGCCTGTGAGTATCTGTCCGTACAGATGCACGGGTACCGGCTACTATCTTCCTTCAAAGTGCGAGACAGGCCGCGATGGCCACCATGAAGCCAAGCGAGAAGCCTGAGGGCGAAGAACCAAGTTTGAAAGCTACGAGTATGACCGGCTACAACCGCAAGATCGATGCTATCAGAGATGAAGAGTTTCCTATGCTTCAAGGTAGGCTCGCAGAGGTACAAACGCTAGGGGCGAGAAGCTCATGTATCCTGCAGGAGCGACTTATCTCGACCACGCAGGCACAACTATATACCCCAAATCTCTCATGGATGAATTCTCCAAAGACATGATGTCTAACCTACTCGGAAACCCTCACTCCGCTTCATCATCCTCTCAGCTATCGACTCGTCGTGTAGAAGATGTACGACTACGGGTGCTACAGTTCTTCAATGCAGACCCAGATCTTTTCGACGTCATCTTTGTTGCAAATGCTACAGCGGGGATCAAGTTGGTAATGGAAGGGTTTCGAGAACAAGAGCATGGCTTTTGGTACGGATATCACAAGGATGCTCATACGAGCTTGGTTGGGGTTCGGGAAGCTGCGAAGGGTACCCACCGCTGCTTTGGGTCTGATAACGAGGTTGAGGAATGGCTTGATGAGGGTTGCAATGCACTGTCCGGAGGTAACAACCTAGGCCTATTCGCATACCCTGCTCAATCGAATATGAATGGGAGACGGTTGCCTCTATCGTGGACGGGCCGGCTCAGATCATCCAAGCTTGGAACGCACGTGTACAGCCTTCTCGACGCCGCTGCTATGGTCTCTACGTCTCCTCTCGACCTCAGTAATGACTCCAAGGCGCCTGACTTTACGGTTCTGAGCTTCTACAAGATCTTCGGCTTTCCAGATCTGGGAGCGCTGATCGTGCGAAATGAATCTGCCTCAGTGCTGCAACGACGAAGCTACTTTGGTGGTGGTACGGTGGAAATGGTATTATGCGGGAAAGAGACCTGGCATATACAGAAGCATGGCTGTCTTCATGAGCAATTGGAGGATGGTACCCTGCCAGTACACAGCATTGTTGCTCTCGACAGCGCTCTGAACGTTTATCAACGCCTGTTTGGCACTCCCGAGCGTGTTGCGTTGCACACTGGGTTCCTGGCCAAAAAATTATGCAACAAGCTCGCTGCTCTACGGCACAATAATGGCTCCGAGGTCTGCCAAATCTACCGAGATTCTTCATCGTCCTACAGCGACAGCAGAACTCAAGGGCCTATTATAGCTTTCAACCTTCGTGACAGGAAAGGCGAATGGATTAGCAATACGGAGGTCGAGAAACTTGCAAACATTCGCAATATTCAGCTCAGAAGCGGAGGTCTCTGTAATCCTGGAGGAATTGCTTCTGCCATAGATCTGGCACCTTGGGAGATGAAGCGCAATTTCTCTGCCGGCCATCGCTGCGGAAATGAGACCGATGTCATCGGTGGAAAGCCCACGGGGATGCTCAGGGTCAGTCTTGGTGCTATGAGCAACATGCAGGACGTGAAGATTTTTCTCGGGTTCGTCGAAGAGTTCTTCGTCGATCACACGGAAGTGCCACAGCGAGCCGAAGGTTCTCTGATTCTCGGCCGTGAACTATACGTTGAGACTCTTACCATCTATCCCATCAAGAGTTGCGGAGGCTGGGCAATACCATCGGGCATTCTGTGGGACATCAGGGCAGAAGGATTGGCTTGGGACAGGGAATGGTGTTTGGTCCATCAAGGCACTCGAACAGCGTTGAGCCAGAAGAGGTTCCCTAGGATGGCATTGCTCAGACCAAGTCTCGATCTAGAGAAGGGACTTCTACGTGTGCGTATTGAAGGACCAGTACCTCCCGCTACGCCCAACGAGATTTCGGTGCCTCTTTCTGCCAATCCTGGTGTGTTTCAAAACTGTGATGATAGCCTTCCGATGCCTACTTCGCAAGTCTGCGGCGAGAACATTCTCGCACACACCTATGCGTCGAAACAGATTGCCGAATTCTTCACCACCTTGATCGGAACACCTTGTACTTTGGCAAGATTCCCAGCTGCTGTGGCAGGCCTTTCGACAAGACACTCTAAAGCGCACCTGAACGCTTCTGGCAATGATAGATCTTCCTCTCAAGCGCCCAAAACCACGCAGGGACCAATCTTGCTGTCGAACGAGAGCCCTATCCTCACCATATTCCACTCCAGCCTTAATCGTCTCAACGAACAAATCAAGGTTAAAGGCGGCAAAGCTGCTCATGCCTCAGTCTTCCGTGCTAACATCATGGTTGCTGAAGATCCTGCCTCTAACCCTGGCTGTGAGAAACCGTACGTCGAGGATGATTGGCGCCGTCTACGCATTGGCTATGATGTCACCCTCGATGTGTTGGGAGGTTGTCGCAGATGCCAGATGGTGTGCGTAGATCAGCATAGTGCAGAAAAGAATGAAGAACCGTTTGTCACGCTGGCCAAGACGAGGAGGAAAGATGGGAAGGTTTTCTTTGGGGTGCATACTGCGCTGACTGTAACAAGGAGAGGACAGCTGGCAAGAATCAGGCTCGGTGACAGGGTTTGCCCGAACGGGTGACTATCTTCATTTGCCTGACTCGATGGTACATGGAACGCACGAAAATGAAATGCGCCATGCTCAGCTTGTCCGAAGATCAAGCCACAGGATGGACTTTTTAAAATGCTTCATTACAAGACAATGCCGTTGTAATATCGTGCGCCAGTCACACAAGATCAACGATGTTGACTTTAGAAATTTTCCGAGGGACGTCCGTGACCCTAATGCTCCCACTCTAACAAAAGATAAGCAATCTGTTTTTTGGCCTGTACAATCAGCGCGTATCGTATCTCCATTGGTGGCGTATACATCAACATAAATCCCCAAATGGTATGGAGTATTCGACCGACTTGCTCTCTGCTGAGCACGTCTGGGCTGCCGATCGTACAAACAAAATGCACCGCAACAGGCACGCCGCGTCCGCC
This sequence comes from Pseudevernia furfuracea, assembly GCA_022315425.1. Lineage (NCBI taxonomy): Eukaryota > Fungi > Ascomycota > Lecanoromycetes > Lecanorales > Parmeliaceae > Pseudevernia > Pseudevernia furfuracea. The sequence continues at coordinate 947,703 of JAIUPT010000042.1, forward strand.
AATATACGGACAAATGTTGTCGTCGGGACTACCATCCGAAGCGAAACTTCTTTCTATCCTACTAATGGCGCCCAATACCTCATTTGTATGGATTGAATCCATCGGACGACCATAGCGTTGTATGCTGAGGGTTAAATCCCAATTGACCGTGCGATTGAAGGGTAGGCCAGGCCAGACATCCTGGCCAAGATTTGTTGCAATAGAGGGGGGGAAAGCCGAGAGTGTATCATTGGATAAAGGTTCACGAATAGGAGCAGTGAGAGGTAGAGACTTGACAACACCTAGGCTGACTGCGGCGATGGCTGATAGCAAAAGCCCAATCATCTCGTACAACTCTATGATCAACAGGACAATTTTGGAGTCGCAATCACTCGGGTTTGCTTTAGGTGTATCTTTGAGACGTGAGCCACCACTTTGGTCCCTCGAGAGATTGTGGAGGCGCTGGGATTATGCAGATGCAGCTCACACAATACCGCCAATGAAGAAAGACAAATGTGGGGGCGATTGGGAAAAATAGTTGTAGGAGAGAGGTAAAACCGCTCAACGAGACAGTTACTCGAGGTAGGCGCGGATAAGCGAAGATGTATCTTGCACGTCGAGAAACAAGATGACGCTTGTAGGGTATTTGGCGTCCATAGGCGCAAAGACGAAGTTCAGAACTTCGCGACTCGTGACTGAGCTGGCTTTCTTTTCTTGAGCGGATATCTACTTTCCCTGACATGCTAGAGGTAGTATCATTCTCGACTTACAGACCATGTTCTTCTATCTCATACTATGGACCTTATACTCAGACGCCGTTCTTGCTGCAAGTCTGCCACGACGTTCCGAAATCATTGGCAGTCTGGCTGCACGTCCAATATCACCCTCGAACTTACTGTCACCTGCCAACATGCTCGCTTCATCAAGCAACACCTCCTCATCTGGAAATTTGCTGAAAATTGCATGCGATGGAACAAAATACGGCAAGAATCTGAAAGTGAACAGTTGCCGCAACGTATTCAATTTTATGATGAAGAACGAGACGCAGTTCACATTCGCCGAGCGTGATAGCGGGGTGCCGAGTGACATTTCGCTTCCTTTGAGAACACTCAGCAGTAAGACCTCAATAGATGCCTCTGCTTCTTGGATACATTGTCCCGCTACTCGGCCTGCAAATACTATCGATCTCACTCTGACGCATGAACAACAGACGACGGATTGTGCTTCGTTCAGCCAGTTTTACGCGCAGGGGCTATATCTGGGCACGCAAGCCCGACTGAAATCGGCCAAGCTGCGTTTACGTTGCTTCAAAAATGCGTTATTGAGAGAGGGACAGGAGGCATGGCATTTGACATAGGTAAGTATTCAAAGAACCATGGCACCAATGGTGCTTGCAACCCAAAGTCATACTCGTACCACTTGGAAGTCCGATGGAGTGCGAGTATGGAATGTGGATTTTGAGTCTATCCTTCTAAAATGTCAAAACATTTTCATCTAGGCGGCGACAACAGGATCAATGTTGCAATCGCTAACTACAAACCGAACGTCAAATGCGACTCGACTTCGACACCGGGACCCGCGTGGAACTCATGTGTGGCTATATTCGTGAACATGAGAGCTGCCAGGCCGGCTCGGATATTCGGATACTCTGAAGACCCGTTGGTAGAAGAGATACTGCCCATTACGCTGGAAGGATGTATGAAAGCACAACTTGTGTACCTCGGGTCAAGAAAGAGCACGACTAACATTCTCTTCTGATCTTTCAAATAGCCGATAGGAAGTGTCAAGCAAACATCGACATTGAGGGTCCAGCGACTGCTGGGAGCTGGTACCAGCTCTGGGAAGCGGTGACCGCGATTGCTAGTATGTGCACGAGACAAAAGGGCAAAGGAGGCAGAGCGAACGAACTTGGTATGTTCTACGTATAAAACCCCAACCCGATTGCTCGGAGGTGCTGACGAGTGCTCAAAAGGACTTAGTAAGAACATGCGTATTGAGCTGTCGGCCACGAAGTACGACCCTGGTGACATGGTTGGAAATGCGTCTACGGTCTCACTAGCAGCTGGTATTGTTCTGCAGGATTTTGATACCATGTCTTCGCCGGCTGCTTCTACGGGGTTCGATCGGGGCATTCCTTTCGAGCTATTGACGGGACTTTTGCAAGATAACAGCTCTTCGGTGACTGTCCGATGACTCTTGGACGAACAACTTAGTGATATAGCTAGTGCTTGAACCGTTAGGTTATAGATTTATGCACCGTACTCTACGTCGTATGGCGCTGGATGAACCACCTGACAAGAGCAGCCTGAGGGTGTAACGTGCATCCGATGATTGGAGCATAGGTAAGCTTGCATGCGTGCATCGACCACTGCATGCAACATATTCCTTCCTTTCTCCAATTCTCGTCCCTGTAGTCGCTTCTTCTCGTCCCCTCCCTCCCTCCCTCCCTGCCTTCATTCCTTTTGCACGCGTGCTACTCTCCCTCTTCCCAACCTGACGACGACTTTCCATCCACACCCCCGGGAAAAAGAAACATTCCCAGCGCCCTTCCCCTCCCCCACCCTCCAACCCTCTCTCTCTCTCTCAAAAGCACACGACTGGCCCCCCGCACAGCCGCTTGAAAAAGGAGAAGGGAGAAAAATCAAGCCATCCCCGTCTTTCGTCCGTTTGATTGATTGATTGATCGATCGAATATGTATGTACCCATCCGGCAAAACCGCCCCCCTCCCCCCCCACCCAACACCCAGTCTACCGGCCAGCTGATTGGGCCCCGAACGTCTCTAACCGCCCCGACCACGTAAGGTACTTTAGGTACTCTAGGTACATCAGAAGGCTAGGTACATGCGTCCGCATATGTCCTTTTCATGCAGCCGGAGCTTCCCCCCCTTCCCCCCTCTCCTCAATCAGTTCCACCACTAGGGGTTTCCTACGTCCGGTACTGACTCGGTAGGTACCTACATCGCTTAAGGTACTTTACCATAGCCTTAGCCTTAGCCTTAGCCTTAGCCCATCTGGGCTCACTGCTACACTGCTCCAACACCCCTACCTCCCTGCATACGGTACCTAAGGCATGGGGGCGCGAAAAGTGAAGCCACCTATGTACCCTCACCTCGGGCGGTTAACAGTGTATGTACGTAGGTAGGTGGTTTGGTTGGTTGTTTGTTTTGGAAAAAGTAAGGTGGGGACTATTATTATTGGTTGGAACACAACCACCTTTTTTTCAATTTATAGCGTGTTTGGGGCAATTTTTAATACCTTTTCCCATACGACATACCTTTAGATAGCGCCCCCTTTTTCCGCTAGCGTGGGCGGCTACAGCTAGCTCATCGGAGGAGGGAGAGGGGAGGAGCGTTTTTCGGTACCGAGGGGATGGGATGTCCCGCTTTTTGGCTTGCTGCTTTTACGGGGCTTTTGAAGGGTGGGGAAGGAGGGAGGAGGGGTGGGTGGGTCGATTGTAGGGTTGCATCATGCGAGATGCGAGATGCGTGATGCAGGATGAGGATTCGGGGGTGGGTTGTTATTGTTGTTGTTTGTGTAGAGAGAGAGAGAGAGAGAGAGAGAGGGCGGGTGCGATGGAGACTGGAGATGGAAGTGGTAGAGCATGAATTTGATTGATGTAAGCAAACAGTGGTATCTTGGCGCAGAACATTTGTGCCTCGCCCAGCTCCCCCCGCTTGTGTCCGTTGCAAGCTCCCAGACGCCAGTAAGGATAAAGGCAAATAAAAGCAAAGGTTGCTATGTAGAAACGCCTTTCTGCAGTGTCAAGTCCGACGCCCGGCTCCAAATTTTCGTCACGTCGTTTGCCTCCCAGGTCGCGTAGGTGGAGTGTTAGGTCATGCAATTGCTTTAAGCAGCGCGTAAGGGCGTCGCGGCGCAACAATAGGTCGTCAAGATATTTCGAGTTGAAGTAGGGTAATGATGGTGGATGAGCGTATTTGTTGCATGAAAAGGGTGTGGGTAAAATCCTAATAGCGAAATCGACCGCGTAGAGGTGGACGTGCGACTTCTACTCCAACCTCCTCTTCTTTCCCTTCGGCGCCGGATCAAGCGGCGTAATCGGCGTCCTCGTGTATGTCACCGTCTTCGTAATCACCTGCCTCACGCTGACTGGCTTGTGTGTGCACGACTTGGGCCCTTCAAAATATCTTGCTTTCCCATCGACGATCCAGTCCGCAGGTGAGTATGGAGAGCGGTGAGCGCTGCTGAACGCGCTGCTTTTTGGCGAGTCTGTAGCGGGAGACCAAGCTGGTGATTGCGGGATTCGCAGTTTTCGTAAGAGAGTGGGTGTGCGCGCAGAATTGGGAGGGCGCATGTATGGTGAGGGTGGAATCATGGGTGCAGAGCATGTTTTCGAGGTCTCATGACTGCTGCAGAGACAGCTGTTGGCGCTGGAGGGCTGAGTAATGGGTGTGGATTTACCGGAGAGGCGGTCGAAGATTGGAGATCGGCCTGTGGAAGGAGTGGAGACGGCAGGAGAGAGGGTTCTGAGGAATTCGGTGTAGGCTTGTGGTGGTGTGATGGGGGTCTTAATGTCCTCCTCTTCTTGCTTTATTATCTCTAGCCGGCCGGGCAGAGGGCTTCTTGGTAGCTCTGAGGGTAGGCTTGCAGTCTTGGGTGTCTTGAGAGCGGACAAGGTTGGCTTTGGGGATTTGGGTGTGTCGGCGGTGGGGGAGGTGGTGCTGATGGTGGGAGGAGCAGGCTTGGGCGAGGCAGGAGACATGATGGCCGTCGAGTTGAACAGACGGTCTTGTCAACTGAATGACTCGAGACACGATCAGACGGCGATGCCTGCGGCGGGCAGATGAGTGAGCCGTGATCGCAGCACAAGAAAAGAGAGGCTCCGGGGAGTGACAGGCTTATATGGAAGGAGAAGAGAAGAGAATGGCGAGAGTAGGGAAGTAAGCACATACCTGATTTGTTATTGGACTAGTAAACAAGGCCCACAGGAGGAGTGCGGTGAGGGATTGAGTGGTGAGAGATTGAGTGGTGAGTGGTGAGTGGTTGTGCTCAGCTGGTCGAAGCCGGGCGGTTACAGGAAAGATTCTCGCGCCAAGACTCTTTCTTTTTGCTTTTCTCAAACCAAATATTATTTTCCCATTTTCCTTCTCTCCAATTAATAATTTTTTTTAATTTTTTTCTCTTACAACAGCGTTGCAAACTGGCAGATGAAATGCAACCTGATGCAACTTGATGCAAGATTAGAAACGAACTAGCTTCTCTTGTCTTAGTGATTGGGGATCGCTCGTGGGGTTGGTCCCGAAAAAGAGTGAAAGCCACGAGGGAACTAGGACGATATAGGGGCGACAGGGGGTGGGAAAAGCCCGAGTGGTTGTTCGTTGGCCCTCGAAGCGCCCTGATGAACCTATGATTGGGCACAACACCCTGATAGTCTGACAATTGCTGTGATTCGTGCCCCGTCCGTGCAGCTGATTAAGAGCTACTGCGACCCGTGATTCGACCACAATTGACCTAGAGCACTGCCGTCAGTATCACAGTGATGATAGTGCCCATGGGGATCAACATCAAGTGAAACACTCTTCTTACTGATGCTGACGCTGCTGCTGAGAGATTGGATCAACGTAGGAGGACTTAGTAGTGTGAGAAGGGCCGAGAGAAAGGCGAAGGAACGGGTGTTCGCCGGATGAAGGGAGTGGCAGCGCTAAAGATGTGATGGCTAAGGTACCTCACGCAGCCTAGGAGATCCCAGCTACCAGGTAGAATCAAGATGTCACTCTACCCTCCCGGGATGAAAGCCGTCTTTATATAATGGAAATTTTTATAGCCAGCCGCCCAAGGGATCTCTGTCCTGCGAGCATGAAAGCGCGCGAGAACTGCTACCATTATTGTATCATGACTTTCCTTGACTCGCTACGAATAGGTGCATGCTCTCATCTGAGGCTCCCAGCTCGAGCGCCGAGGAGTCGGGCGTCAAAGGTCTGCGTAGAGTGACCTCAGCGGCTCTGCTGGAGAAGGACTTGAGTCAGGGTATTTGACTGGCTGAGAGGTCATTATATAATCGTACAACGATTGGTCAACTTGAGCCGCTTCACTGTTTACAACCAACATCCCGCATGTGGGCGTCGATCTCATTTGACTGTTGCCAGAGTCTAAATAACGCTCTCGTCCTGTCTACAGCCAATCCTGTCTTACTCCAGGACCCGACCGGATGGATCTCGACATTCCCAGGCTGGTGAGATTGACATGTAGCAACATGAGAGGTTCAGAGTCGTAGCTCTCCCGAATTAGTGCTCCTGAAGCCGCTGGCTGGGATTCTCAAGCCACGTGTCTGTCAGAACCTTATGCCCTCCATCATCCTATGAATGCTTGTCGCCATGAAGGATCCACGGCCTAAAACTTCTCCTAGACTCCGCAGATGATTGGTGCATGCGTTTTTACAAAAAGTTGGTGAGGAAAGACTGGTAGGAGCAAATTATGACAGGACAGGACCAGGCGCTTTGCCGACCATCTCGATTGCAAAGGAGATAGCGAACGATTTTACTCTTGTTCAGCCTATCGATGCTTGCCGCCACGAACCAGGCAAGATTTTATCGCTCTTTTGATGCATTGCAGGAAATTCCTGCATCGATTCAGAGCAGAAATTGTAGATTGTAGGAGAAGATCGTGGGAACCGATCCTCTTGACGTTGTCACTGAACATAAGATAAATCACCTGCAGGTAGTGAAACGAAGATGCCTATGTCTAGACATAAAGGACTGGTCCAAAATCAGTTACCTGAATTGATGGTTCACGTTCTTTCCTTCAAAGATCGTGTGAGTAGCATCAGTGAGATGGCTGGTCACTGGTGTGGTGTGTTGATGACTGTCCAACAGGCGTTTGGTGTGTGTCTCATGGTCATTGGTCACCTGGGACTGGGAGATATTTGGAATTGAAGATGTGCACAGCTGCTTGCCGCCAAGTCAATATTCGATCTCATGAAGCTGGTAAACGAGCCAGTCTACAAGTTTCATTGCATTTGTTATCAAAATATTACTTCAAAGCATGCTGGACAAGTGATGGGAATGCCGAAAGGAGGAATAATAAAGCCCCTCCAAGCGCCTAGAGCCCAATTGGTCCGGGAGCCCTTGGACAGAAGCTTGGAGAGAATACCAAAGTGAAAGCCGGATTCCTGTACTGCAAAGAAATTATCAAATTGCACCGCTCATGGAATTAAACCAGTGGTCCAAAGGTAATATTATCCGAAGTGGCATAGCAAAGCCTGAGTGGATCCCGTAATTCGTAGTGGCTCTGCTATTCTTGTGCACGCGGTCCTAGAGAAGCAAAAACATAAGAAACGCTAGCAAGGCTGAACCCTTGCTGGCTCCGTACTTTCAATGGGGTGAAAGTCATCCAAATCCAAATACCGATCCTTGTTGCATTATCTGCAAAATTGGGGGCTGGTCTCTCCGATTTCTATCACGCCTTAGGTCTTCTTGAGGCTGAGTGGAGCTTTCGCCAGCAGCCTATGGTCCTTCGTAATTCTCCTTGTAGGCTTTGGTCATCTTGAGTACCTGGGCATGCTTTTCCGCTCCTGGATGAGCGCCTCTGTGTCCTTGTAGAGTCTATCCAGATAGTCCATTGTAGTAGCATCCTTGAGCATTCTTCCAACTTGGATACCAGCGGAGATCAATTGGAGCACATGACGGTCATCCTTTAATGGTCTCGACTGAGGCTTGGTAGAGTGACGCATCTCCACGGAATTGTCCAGCAATGTTGTTAGCTCTTTGATCTGGCCATCGTAGATTGCCTTCGAAGGTATACGACGCTTGGTAGCCAGCCTCTTTAACAGATACACCCACTCAGTCCAAGCCCTATCAGTGGCAACTCGTACCATGGGCTTTCCAGCTTCCAGTGGTATCGGAAATTGGTACATGGCAATGAAATCAAAAGCGCATTGGGAAAGACGTCTGTTCACGCGAGACAGGATGTCGTTCTGTTCTTGATGGTCTAGGCTGATTGGCTCGTAATCCAAGTCTCGTTCCCGGGCCTGTTGGACTTGAATCTTGGGCAAATGCTGAACCTGGCCTTCAGCAAACTCATCTCGGCCTCCACGGAATCTCCTTGGTGGTCTCTCATATCCTTTGGGCTCAGGTAATATGGCTGCTTCCCTCGAAGCAACTCGTTCATCCAGGTACTCAGCACGATCCTGTGGAATTGTATACTCCGTTTCCCATGGATGGTTGCCTGCCGAGGAGGGTGGTCTTTGGTTAACATCCTGGTAACTCATGCGACGCGTCAACCCTGGGGGATGCCTCACTGAGCCGAACCCCATCCCGGTTTCTGAGTGCGAATAGGGATGCTGAAATGAGGTTGGAATCCTTGAAAGTTGTGGCGCTGCTTGGCTCAAATGTTCAAGCCGATCTGGAGGCTCATATGACACAGGCCTTCTCGTGGGAGGAGGCATAACCAAAACGCGATTCTTATCCATAGCCTCATCTCGGTATGCAGGATTGATTTGTTGCAAAGGTCCGATGGCTCTGAGGTCAAGACTTGCACGCTCCTCAGAGAATCCGTAGAGTGAGCTTGGAGGGGCCGTGCTATATGCATCTGCGTACACAGGGCGAGAGGCGAATGGCTCGATGCCATGGTCATCGGGATACGATGAGTTAGGACTAGAAACTGTTAGCTAACCCCATAGAATCATTCCATTGACTTGACGGCCCTTCACCTTCGGGAAGAGGCTTCGTGTGGGTGGCGAGAAGGGGCGAGGTCTTCTCTATCATGTCCTGGTTTCGCCCATTGATCCGAGTAATAGCATTCCCGGTGTGACATGTTTGAGAGACTGAAGTATCAGTATAGAACCAATACTAAGCACCGACAAGATAACAATGTTGCAAAGGGTCGAAAGCATATACAAAGGCGCAAGGAGACCTCCGTCGAAGACATACTGTTTACGCTAGGACTGGACCAGACTGGACGTCAGCTAGAAGGCTACAGCTGGGGAAGTGTCATCTTTTCGGCACGCCGAGGTCGCTCATGGCGACTGCAGATCTTGACGCCCGAAGGAGCAGATAGCAGGTGATCCTTATGGGAAAGTTATCAAGAATTCCAGGAATTAAGCTCAAAGATGCAACCCTTGCTGAGGACGATCTGTTGAGGCACTGCTTCCGGTACGATGAGTTGGCGCCCAAGACGTCGTCCGGTGATGCCAGCCCACGGTCAAATGGCGGTATGCATCTTCGCGGTGTGGTCCAGTCGGCTGGCTGGACACTCGAAAAAAGTTAAAGCCTAACAAATGACGGGCATTTTCTCATCCAATGCGGTGAATCCACTCAATGGGGACCCCGAAAGGGTGGCGAGAGCACGGTGAAACAGGCAAAAAGGACGTTTGAGAACCAAACCGCCAAGACTCTTAGATTGAGTGAGACAGAAATATCGCTTTGCACTTCGGTGAGTGTCTCAAAAGAAAGCACGGGAATAACGGCATCCGGGGATTGGGTATCCATGAGGCGTAAATGATGGACGAATAGCGAGGTCTTGTGGAGACTAAAAACTGAAAAGACAATCTCTCGATCCTCGCGATTGCGTACCAAACCTGCTTCCCTGCTCGTCAATCGACGAATACTGGTGGAGAACGTCAAGATGCCACCTTGAGAAAGCATATGCGTTGTGGGTTTGAGCACGAGAACATTAGTGGATCATTCGCGTCGCCTCGATGGCGTGCGCGTTCGTTGTCAATGCAGAAACCAGTCCTGGATTTGGACACCGTAGGCAACACCAGGCGGCATGTGCATCGATCTTGAGACGCCGGACCGCTTAAGCAGAAGGATCCATGCATCCTGATCACTGGCTAGAACGTCTGTTGAGTTCGAGAGTTTCGGTGGAGGAGGTCCACGGTACAAGGCGGAGGTGCGAAGGGTCAGCGCCTTACGCCCCAAGAGAGCAAGATGGTGGAGCTGACTTTCGTAAAGTCGTCTGTGTGCCCAATGACCTATGAGTCTAGAAGAGATCATCGTCGTTGAGAGTAGAGGCTCCGGGTCGTGCCCTTGCATGAATGAAGGTTTGATGAAGGATTGTGCAGCAGTTGCTGCCCAAAAATTGCAGATCTTTATTTTTCGCCTAGGCCAAGAACTACGAATCATCCTCTCGCCTCTCCCTTGAAGCGAGCTTATCAACTCAAAGGCGAGCCCATATGTTCATAGATTTATCGATATGTACTTTATAGCAACAGCCACCAGTCAGCTCTTGAACTAGTAGTCTCCTCCCCGCTAATTCACCGCGTCAAAATGTCATATCCGCATTCTTCTTGCCCCCGTTCAAAGGCTACAGAGAAAAACCTCTGCATCGCCATATAATGAAATAGAATGCCGCCTAAAACTGCCAAGTGCCATATGTTGTGACTACCTCCAACATAGTCAAACCAGCCATGCAACCACCGCTCCGGCACCTAGCCAAGGATCAGTTCAGGTACCATTCTGGGGATTCAAAGTACTTACCTGACCGGCGTAAATGAGGGCACCGACAAAGTACACGGTGATGGATTTTCCAATAGGCGCATAAAACGCCCACGCCCATCCTGGGCTTCTAGTCCAACTCAATTGAAATATCGGGGCAAAGCCGGTGGCGGCGAGGGAAACATAGAACAGGACCCGAAACCAGTTCATATCTGCGCGATTGAAGGTTGGATGCCAGGGTAGAATAACGCCACCTACACCTAGAGTGGCGGTGGTGGTAATATAGATCCAGCGACTCACGGGTTCGCAGTAGAAAGCAGTGTGTTCAGTTGTCATGATGGAAGCAGCGATTAGCAGTGAAATGCCGGTGTAGTCGACGCAAGCAAAACGTTCCATGAGGGTCTGCTCTGAAATGCTACTCATTGTATGCCACATACATGAGCAGACCAGACATTTGCAAGCGGCGAAAAAAAAGGCCGCGGCGAAGAAGACATCGGTCTTGGAGGAATGAGAGAAATTGACAGAGGAAGGATAGAAGTAGAACGCGATAGCCAGGACAATGATCAAGCCAATGGCATGAGACCAGATGTTCACCGTCTCGTTGGAGAAGTTGAAAGCCGACTTGATGCAGTCGATCTTGTTTTCGGAGAATCGATAGCCCTTGGTGATGTGAGGATTGACTTGCCATGGGTGTGGTAGGTCCTCATAAGTGATGAGGCGGTGCTCTTTTGCCCTCTTGACAGCATGCTCGATGTTCTCTTTTAGCGTCTCTTTTGCCCGGCGTGCCTTGTCTAGTCCTTCATCTACAACTTCTTTTGCCTTCTCAAAGCCCTCTCCTGCCATGCGCCAGCCTCCGTCTATGATCTCTGAAAGTCCCGTGTCTTTGACAGCAAGGGCACGGGCCTCCAAATCCGAAAGAAAGTTGTCCATGAGCCGCATGCCAGCTTGTGCTTTTGCCTCGAGCGTTTCTCGAGTCGGTAACGCATCGTTATACCTGCTCTCCACGGTCTCAACGAGTATCCTTGCCCGTCGCCGACCAGCGCCAATCAGCTCGCCTGAGACATGTGAAGATGATTCTCGTATGGCATCCAAAGTGAAGTATGCGCGGTTGACTGTTGCATCGAGCTTCAAGTTGCCGTAGTTCTCTATCCAGTCCAACCGTCGCCCCAGCTCGGAGATGAAGAGGTCAACCTGACTAGTTGATTAGCGTATTAAAGATGGTGCAATCAAAAGTGTAGAGATGAACCTTCATGAATATGGCATCCGAGTCCAAGTCATGAGAGTTCCTCCGCCATGGTTGGTGGGATGAGTGCCGGCGGCGTTGAGAGAGTGGCGACGCAGGTGGAGGTGTTGCCGTGGTGTGAGCGTCTGATGCTCCATCATGAGACGCAAAGGTCAGTGAAGGGGCAGAACAGGCCATAAGGAGGGATGTTGAAGAAAGAGAACGCATCTGGGGGGGTGTGGATTGGATTGTTTAGGTTTGGGGACTTGTTGGGGAGGCGGGGACTCTTAGTTCGGTCAGCTGGTGGGGTGAAAAGTGAGATGGGAAGAATGCCATAAACTCAATGGATAGGTATATAGAGTAGACTCAAGTTTCTTCACATGGAAGGAAAGAATAGAGAGTGAAGTATATACAGGGAGAGGAGAGGAGAGTCGCACGTGGGGCTTGTAAGCGTTGTAGTAGCATGGAGGACGCGCATTCTTTCATCATCAGCTACGGAGAGTGGCACATAAAGTCCCGCACATGCGCTAGCGATAGCCCTAGCCCTAATATCGGAAAGCGGCCCTAAATTTCCATGTGGGGCGTTATCCGAGGTCCAAGCGTAAAGTCTTGGCGGGTGCGGGACTTTACGTGTCAACCTCCGTACATTATTACATACCAGCCTACCTGGGGGCGCAGGGTCCAGCCATTTGTATTTAAACTAGCACGAATTTAAGCTAACCACTTTCGTACAACCAAATGCCAAGAAATGCCAAGAAATGCCAAGATGGGCTCTGAGAGTTTGAATCTCAATCAACAGTAACCTCAACTAGAACACTTCATCATGCCAGCATCCACCGCTGATAATAACACTGGAGACATAGTAACTGACTTCTATCTCCAGTCAGTCCTAGCCACATCCCTCCACACACGCGAGCAATGCATGAATCTCATCAACCTAGTCCAAGCCAACGCCATCGTGGCCTCACAGACACCCTCAGTCGAAGTCCAGCTTGAAGTATCGAAACAGCAACGGCTACTTTACTCCCATCTCGGGCAGTTGCGGGAGTTGAATCGTAATGCTATTCTTAAAGTCAGGAATACAAAGCAGACAACGGCAGAGGCGCGGCAGGAAATTGATAGGCTACATCTGCAGCTACAGAATCTGTACTACGAAGAGAGGCATCTCCGAGGCGAGATTGCTGCGTGCGAATCTTACGAGTAGGTCTGACCTAGGATTTTCAACTGCAGATACTAACGGCTTTCGCTCAGTCACAAATATCAACAGCTCCCCCTGATACCTGTTGGAGAATTCCTTGAAATGCATCCTGAGCACACAGAAGACGATGAGAAGACACTGATGTTTGCACGCATCAGTCATGAGCTCTCGGAGCGTGAGTTGTTGGAGCAGGAACGGCAAGGCCTACTCAAGAAGAAGCAAAGCTTGATTGCAGACAACAAGAAGAGGAAGGATGACCTCGCGAGCTTAGACAAAGATTTGGAGACATTCATCGATGTACGCCGTCTTCACACTTAGGCTACTGCACGCGAACGCGTGATGCTGACTCATACTAGGCTGCCAAACCTATACAAAAGATCTTCGAGAAGCAATACTGAGCTTTACGAGCAATGGTTCTTTCATCGAGGAACGACAGCTTTCCTTCCAGCCGGATTACGGGGTTTCCACCTGAGTGGCGGCGTTTCAGTGTACTTGGGGAAGTGTGAATTGAGATACCCATTCCGCGATAGCAATTCATTGCGTGCGCTCACAACCATCGACGGAGCTTCATGTCATTTGCATATAAATCAATAGGTTTGACGATAACCAAGATCTCCTATCGGCGTCCAAGAGGAATCTCTCAGCTTCCCCTACTAAATGTCTCCTTCTCCTCTACATGATCTTAGCGCTTGCCTCTCTCCTGAGTCCCAGTCTTCCTGGCTACACATTTCTGGATCTCTCGCACAACAAGGCGTTTGGTTGGGCCAACTTTTGTTACAAGTGCTACGTGCTTGTTCACTGGATTGAAAGTGCTTTGCTTCGGAATTGATACGGTGGAATTGACTCTGGTTCCGGGCGTGGTCCTCTTGGTCCGCCTTTAACTTTTCTAATCATATTCGCCCATCTGCTGCCGGCCGCAGAACAACTGGCACACAAAGGTGCGATGTCTCCGGTGCTCAAGATTGTATCAGGTTCCGGGTGTCGTCACCGCGGTGCTAGCTTCCCATTGGCCCCGGACAACTTCAAGTGCTGTGCATAGTCCTTTTTCTGGTTAGCGAGAGTCGACTACGGGATGTTCGGGGTAAAGTTTCTTTGGATGCTTACTCTGCAACTAATGCGGATACCCTCTTCAATCCCAAGGCGAGGCTTGTACCCGAGTACTTTGCGCGCTTTTTCTCCACTACAATATCTCGTGCCGCATGCATCAAGGACGCTTCCGCGGTTCAACGTAGTCGGGGTCCCAGTAACCCAAGTTGCTACCTCTGCAACGTACCCAACCAAAAATGCAAGAGACACGGGTATATGCACCTCATATGATGGGTAATGACCAAAATTTTTCCATACTTCCAAGCAGAAATCTCGAAATGGAATGGGTTCCTCGTTGGAGATGAAGATTGCCTCTCCGGCGGCAGTCCTTGTCGATAGCAGATTCTCCACCGCCAGTACGTGAGCGTCTGCGACATTGCCCACATAAGTCACATCCCATATATTCTCCCCATCACCCACCACAAAAGGCGTTTCTCCTTTGGCGATGCAGGCATGGACCGATGGGATCAGCTGGTAATCTCTTGGGCCGAACAATACAGAAGGTCTAAGAGCACAAGTCGCAAGCTCTTCATCGCATGCACCGAGGACTAGTACCTCTGCGGCAGCCTTTCGAGAGAGTCAGTGAAAGTGAATTCATCCGATTCTAAGAACAGCGACTCGCCTTCGATTCTCCGTATATCAATGAATGACTTGATGTTGGCCACCGCTCATCTATATTTCGATACTGGTATCTCATATCGTCTGTGATGGCAGTGCAGGACCCAGTCCATACGAATGCTTTAACACGCGAGCTCTTGGCTGCCGCAAGCATATTCCGAGTCCCATTGACATTGACGTTGAACACACGGTCTCGATGTTCCCTTCTATATCGAACAGTAAGCCCTGGAACCCATCCGGCCGAATGTATGATCACGTCTGGCTTGATGCTATCTACTAGAGTATTGACAGCGGTAGCATTGGTGATATCGCCACTCTTGTATGTGACGTTTGGCCTCGATACGCTTGGAAAGTTCAGATCCAAGACAGTGACTATCCATTCCGGATGTTTTTCTTGTACAGCACCGACAATGGCCGAGCCCAAGAAACCAGTTCCACCAGTGATAAGTACAGAAGTCATCATGATTGGTTGATATTACTAGAGACAATGCCTATATAGAAGGGTCCTCGTGGCGGAAGACTCTCACAATTCCCGGAGACGGTCATGCAGTTATGGGGGACGCGTTCGGGGTTGTAAAATGCCGAAGATTTGACGTTACGGAAGACCTGACATCATCAATGGATTTGTAATGGTCAGCCTTGCGCTTCAAAGGAGGACTTCCGGAGAGGACTCCGCCAGCAGTGATGCATGTCATCTTTCAAGTGGTGAAGGAGAAAAATGTCTCGAGCATCGTCGGCCCCCTCGGCTGAATTCTGTAGCGGGGGCGGGAGATCTACAGCGGATTTCTGAATACCATCCTGGATTCCTGGTGCAGCATCGAGCATGCCATTTCACGAAGAAGTGCACTTGAGCTTCTCCCATCAAAGTTATTCCTTTGCGTACTACGGAGTATGTGTCTATCTTTGTTACTTTTCCTATGCCGCCCTCTCAGCCCCCTCTCAGCCTCTGGTTCCGAGCGGATGTTTTGGATTGTCGGCTCTACTGTTGCACTCCACTACTCCGTATTCCGGAACAATATACGCGCACTACACGCCTTGGTACGCATAACAGGATTAAACCCTTGGCCCAAGTGAATCTTGCGGTGACGCTGTACGCCTAGGATAACTAATCGTTGGGTGGTTTCACCAACCACATTTCAACGCGCATCCTCTCTTGGTAACATGGCTTTTGTCGACGTCGCTTCTGCGTTGAGCCGGTTGCGATCTGGTGATCCCACAACTCTTATGTAATGGGAAAACCTGTGGCCCTGTTTTATTCTTTTAAGAAACCCCTTCCAGCACTTCGAGTTGTGCAACTGTGCTATCTCCACATAGAGCTCCTATACAGCAGCTTAGCCATGATGGCATCTTCATTGATCGTTGCCGCTTCGGCGTTATTGTCCGTTGCTGCTGCTGCACCTGTTCAGGGTGGTATTTTCCCAGGATCGCTGGAAGCCAGACAAGCTCCGAGTTGCAACACAGGCACTCAAGTCAGCAATCTCGCTACTTATGACAGTTCCTGCTGGAATACACTCAACATTATGACATATTTGACAAATTGGAAGGCGACAACTCCTATCTGTACCGACGCAGAAAATAGCGCAGGGCAAACATTGAGCTGCTGCGGGGCTTCCGAGCCCTGGTCAACCTGCTTTCTACGATTGGCTACCAAGCAAATGAATGCTTACGACTGTACGCAACTTGGCCCTACTGGGAGCGGACCAACCTGTTCCCTTGAAGGAGAGAATGGAGCGTTTGCTTTGGATTCAGGCCTAGATCCGACTATTGCTTCACAGGTTAATTATGTGGCACTCACCACCATAATGATCAACAACTTCTTTGCTGCCTATTATACAGGTCAGTTGCTTTTCACTTGTCCGACATGATGTTCAAGCGTTGATCATCGACATAGCTCTCCAAAGCGTTACATTCAACGAAGAACATACCTTGAATTCTATGCTTTCAAGTACCGTTTCGACCAAGCTGAATATGAATGTGGGCGTGGATTTACAGAATGTGATGGCGGCATTGACCCTAGGTCTAGCATTCCCTGAGGTACGTACTTCCCAGCTCTCATTTTCACCATCCACCGCATTGACCCTTCCAAGTTCGGAACCCCTCGAGCCAATATCATCTCCTCCGACGGCACAACCACCACAAGCACAAACCCGACCAAGCGTGACCCACAAACTTCAGACATGGGCACATCATCGAGTTCTGCTCCCGCAAGCAGCGTATCCATCGTTGCCGGTGGCTGCGATAAAAGCTGGCTAGCCGCTTATTACCAAAACGGTCGACACACTCGCAGACAACAGGCAGTCACCTGTACGAATGTAACACACACCGAGTCCTTCAGTCCCTCAACTGCCGCCTTAGACTCCACTTCCCCACCCGTCGTCATCTTCAACAAAGCCCTCCAGCAAAGCCCCAATGTCGCGTCAGCAATGTGGCCCTCCACTCTCAACCCCGCCACCGATACCCTCACGAACCTCTCCAGCTTCAGCCTCCACAACAGCGCAAGCTACGCCCCCATCCTAACCGCCGGTCTTCAGCTCATCATGAACGACGTCGGCACCTTCATCGCCTTCGCCGGCAATGGCATTTTTTCTACCCCCTTTCCCTCTACCAGCGAACCCACCGCCTACACCACAGGCTACACCGGTGCCCTAGACACCTACATTCTCTCCGTGATCCTAGCCAAAAACTCCATTTCCGCAACCCCGGGTTCGATCGTCACGGCAAACCCTTGCACCAGCGGTCCAGTGTGCACTTCATCTTACTGGTCGCCCGTCACAGGGCGTCAGTACTCGTTTACGGGATCGAACACATACACGTTATTCAGTCAGGCCTTGGCAACGATGACGGTGGATCTACCGGTGCTGTTTGACGGTGCCTACAACTGCACCTTTGCGGGTCAGGCTGGCGGGTCGGTGGTGAGACTCAACGCTGATAGTTCGTTGAACATGGCGTGTTTGAGCGTGCTGCCGATGTATGTGGGACACGGCGGGTGTCCTAATGGTGCCGTTTGGGTGAATAATAAATGTCCGTTTGGTCAGGGTTGAGAACCTGGCGGATCAAGGGAGGGTGGGACAGCGCCTTTCGTTTTTGAAGCAGTGGAGAGAGATGGATGTGGGGTGATGAATGTGGGTGGATGAATGTGGGTGGATAAGTAGACGGGGAACCTCGGGCGGCTTCCATCCAATTTTCACCGACTCTAGATAGCTTACGTTCCTTTCGCAGTAAAGTAATGGGAACGACTGTCTCCATCACTCATCCCATCCAGGACGTTACGCTTTTGTTTGAGCAAAACCTCATGGTAACCAACTCCATTGACTTATAAGGGTTCAAAGGCAAGGCAAGGTAAGTCTCGTCTTATACAGTAGAGTATGGTGTCGAAAGTCTTTTTCCAACATCGGAACCGTATTTTTACATGAGACCCATAAGTAGTAGTACGTACAGAGAGAGACCTGTTTCTCAGGCATTATGTCCCGTAGATATCTTAGAGAGTGTATGGACTACGAGAAAGATGGCTATAGGAGCGGTAGAAGATTGGCAACCGGAGAGGGTACTTTATTGGCATACCATGTGTCAGCAATGCCTGCTTTGTACGACCAAACCCCCCGTAGTCACTAAATGGGTTTAAAAAACCCACATGCTGGATATGCGACACAGTCTTTCAGCGTACTACGGCTCTGTTCGTCAACTGATACGGGACTTCAGGCAAACTCGAAGACACGGATCCCCGCGCCAAGTGCGCAGGCCAGGTGGGGCAGACGTCATTGCAAAATCAATGCTCGACCAACGACTCCACCATCATGCTCAATTACTTCAACTCTATCCTTCCTCCTACAATCTCAATCTGAGCAAGTGAAAACATAAATACAATGTCTGAAAACGTAGGAATGAGCGACTGTTGCCTGAGTGGCAAGGTGCATCAAGGCCAACCCGCCGGCAGAGAGGATGAAATCGGCGGCCTCCCGACTTACATTTCGGAGCCAAAGGACCAATCCAAGGCCAAGACGATAATCTTCATTAGCGACAGTGTCTCTCACTGTGATCATCATCGTTTACACCGCTGACTTCCAAACGTTTAGTCTTCGGCTACAAGTTCCCCAACGTCCGCCTCCTTGCCGACGAATATGCCAAGGCGGGCTTCTACGCATACGTGCCGGACTTTCATCAAGGCGACTCCTTGCCAGTGTCCTTTCTGGAAGTTGTCGAGCCCCCTCTCAAGACGAAAGAAACACTCAGCCTAGTCGACAAGGCCAAGAATGCCGCCATGGTGCCTGCCACTTTGGGCCCATGGCTCGCCAAGCACCGCGAAGGTGTCTCCCGGCCCTTGATCGATGGCTTCGTCAATTCCGTGCGCATGACGCCTGGCACGAACAAGATCGGCGCAGTCGGGTTCTGCTGGGGAGGGCGGTATGCGATTCTGCAAGCCCACGGGCAGGGCAAGAGCGGAAAGGGCAGTGACATTGGGGGTGTGGATGCGGCGTATGCTGTAAGACACTTTTCGGAGTCGCATCTTCCTGTTTGATCCTGAGGTCCCAAGTCACAAGACCTGTGACTGGAGCAGACTACTCGTTCTGTCACGCCTTAGGCACTCTCAACATATCTGGTGGCGCGAAAATCTATCTCGAGATTGGAATACTGACTCCGAAATGTACTAGTGTCATCCTAGCTTGGTCGCTGTGCCGGCGGACTTTGATCCCGTGGAGAAGCCGCTGAGTCTGGCGATGGGGACAAAGGATACTCTTTTAGATCAGGGAACTGTAGGCAAGATTCAAGATTTAATGGCAAAGAAGACGGAGGTGCCGCACGAGATTAGAGTGAGCTGGCCCATGCTTTGTATTCGAGGTTCGTTCTGGTGGTTTGGGGCTGATATATTGCAATAGCTGTATGAGGACCAGGTCCACGGATTTGCACTTCGGAGTGATTGGAGTAGCGATAGGGATAAGAAGGCTATGGACGAGGCGGCACAGCAGGGCATTAAGTGGTTCTCGAAGTACCTGTCATAGGTTTATTGTTCATTCGCGACATGCTGACGCACCACCTTGCTGCACAATTGAGACGCATGAAGCTGTTTTAGGATAGATAGTTGATCAGTCCTAATACATCGACGCCTTTTCATGCATGCTGTAGAGTATATCTATAGTATTTCCCTTTTGATTTGCGCATGGGTTCAGGCTATCGTTCCTAGCTGCATAGCCAGCCGTTCAACTATTGCAGACCTCATGCAGGTACTATAGCGGCTCCCCGCGAAGAAGACATGGCTTTGGACTAAATCGATATGAGTACTTGGTCGGTTGAGATCGGTAGCCGTTGGGGTATTCGCACAGGGCTGATTGAAATATGCACCATGCAGCACCTCATCTTGGGATTTTTCAATTTTCGCACTATTGTTTGGTGTCTGACTTGGACAGGGTGTGATAGTGTGATAGTGTGATAGATGATAGATGATAGATAACTAAGTACGAGTCGCGAAGTTGAAAAGATGGAAGAGGCAAACCCGATTGAGCAGACCTTATCTTAGTTACACAGTCTAACGGGAAGCATGACGCGCTACCAAGATCCACTAGCCGCGCCTTCCAAATTGAGATGCTCAACGGTATGGTATTTCCCCTTCCAATTGACGCCCATTTTTCCTTTTACTCTCTTTTACACGACTTTACACGACCTATCCATCTCAAGGCTAAGCCACTCCTTCACATTGCTTCTTTAATCCCTCCAAGAGAGCGAGTCTGAATGCTCTTTTATACTCTGGCTCACTCGTAGCGTCACGAGTGAAACCCTCTTGGACCTCTTGGTGCAAAGAGGCTGCCTCCAACATTCCCTTTCAACATTTATCTACCCTCATTTTTCTTAGCTTATCCACCGCCTTCCATCTCTCGAATCATCCTGCATCACGCGACCCATGAAAGGAAATCAATTGAAAACAGCCCTCAAAGTGGAGACTCACCCTTCTTCCTCCTCAAATTTCACAGCAATCTGACCGACTGAGCCCAATTTTGCCCACATTTACCACAATCAATCGTCAAAGAGCATAATTCACCCTGCATGCTCCACTGCAGTCATGTCCTACAATGAGAAACATATCGTCGGTGCCCAAGTCGTTCACCTAGAACCACCGCCAAAACCGTCTTACAACAATACCCTCACCAAAACCGAGAGCATCTCCAATTCAACCTTATATCCTTCCTCCGAGTACGATGCTGCCTCAAGAGATGACTACCCACCATCCTCAGATCATCCCTTCTCCCCTTTCTACTCTCACCCTACAACCCGCACTTCCCTCGAACAAAAGAGATCCGAGTCCAAAGTTCGCTTCCAAATCTACGAAAATGACCTCGAAGCCGGCTCACGAGTCACTCAATTCACACAACCTGAGCCAGCCCAGCACTCTCATACAGATGATGCAGTATGGCCATCCAGTAAAGTGCGAAAGCAGCACGAGGCGATGATCAAGAGCAAGGAGCACAATTCATACAGTCCTTTGAAACGTTTGAGCAAGAAGCAGAAATTCTGTGTAAAGCTCTTGATTGCTATCGTTATCATCGGGGCGATAACGGGTTTGGGAGTCGGGATAACGAAGGCGGTTGGGGGTGGTGTCTTCAGGACATCCAGCAATTCAAGCGCTCCAATTGGGAACAACCATAATCGTTGAGAGGCCGAAGATGACGTTGGTACGACGCGGTATGCACAACTTCTATCCACCTTCTACAAGCGGGTCACCGAGACTAACGTTACGAAGGTTACGCTTAAGTGCTCTGTCTCCCTTTGAATCGATTCCAATCTCCGGGCGGCTGCGTTCACATTTTTGCTCTATCGATTCCGCGCAGCGAGCCCTTTTACCGGTCTCCGATGCGCCTCAGCACGTCACTGTGGTGCTGCTGCCGCAACGTTTTTCTCTCTTGTCACGAGGAACTCCAGCGCCCTCCATGATGCTTTCTCCACAGACCTGAGGAAGCTATAACGGCTCTCATGGTTCGCCGTATATATGTTATGACTTGTAAAGAGCGGCTCATTGCGCCGTACATACATGCGCATCTATTGGGTCGATGCGCGTTCACGTGAGAACATCAGGTTTGGCGAGGATGCTATTGGCTATCTGCACATGTCAGAATTGGTCGCGGAAAGTGTGGTCACATTCGAAGCGTGGTACGTGTCGATATGGGGGCCTGGAGCTCCAAGACAAGAGGACAGCTTAAACCAATGGCGGGTGGTCTCTGCACCGCTTGCTAATCCACCTCATTGAAGCAATCGTTCGTCTTCCAATCAATGAATACTTTGACGCTTGTGCAAAGCCTTAATATCACCTTCTCCTCTCCCTGTTTCCTTATGTCATTCGCCATCTTCCCTTCGACCGCCCTGAATCTTGCTGCCAGCTATGCTACCCTAATGGCTACCCCTTTTGCTCGCTGGAGTCCCATGAATTCCCCCATCGAATTTCTGACCTGCTTCCTCTGCATCACAGATAAATGATCATCTGACCGCACCAACAGTCATAAGCCTTGATCCACCTCTTCCCCGACAGGGTCTCAATTATTGGATACAGACAGACTCTGACCCGAACCGCCAGGACCGACGGTCGTCTTGATGAAGCATCAAGGTTTCCATCGCCATTCTTCCTTACCAGTAGCCTAGCGGAGATGGGGGATTCCGGGTATCTAATCTATTCCATTCTCATCTAATCTATTCTATTCTAATCTATCCTACCCAGAGCTTCCCTCGTTCCCGGATTGGCTGAAAATTCGGTGATGGAGCGGCGAGTTGAGTTGAGTTGAGTTGAGTCGAGTTGAGTTGAGTGAAGTGAGTGAAGTGAGTGAAGTGAGTGAAGTGAGTGAGGTGGAGTGAGTGAGTGAAGTGAGTTGAAGTGAGTTGAAGTGAGTGAGGTGAGTTGAAGTGAGTGAAGTGAGTGAAGTGAAGTGAGTGAAGTGAGCTGGTGAGTGAGTTGGTTCTACTATAGTACAGACGTTGCTGGCAGACGGACGGACGAGACAAGACAAGACAAGACAAGACAAGACTGCGCGCGCCTCGCAGTTGTGCTCTCTTTCTCTCTCTCTTTCTCTCTTCTTTCTCTCTCTCTCTTTCTCTCTCTCTCTCTCTCTCTCTTCTCTCTCTCTCTCGATCTCGATACTTACGTGGTTTTTATCGAAAAACAAGAAAAGGGGAGAGCCCACTTCGCCCGCTATAAAGGGGGATGGATTGTTTGTGAGTGAGCGAGGGATTGTTGGAAAGCCCCCCCGACCGACCAGGCGGATTGTGGGTGTGGGATTGATTGATTGATCCCTTTCGCTTGGGGGGTCTTGGGGTCTTGGTAGGGTGGGTGTTTTGTTTTTGTTTTTTCACCGCAGCGTCTGTCACGTTGAGTTGTGGAGGGGTGGCTTGAGCGAGCTTTTGGCTCGGTTGGGGTGGGGGGGGGGTTTTTTTTGTGGGGTTTTTTTGGGATATGGATACATACGTCTTTGGGTTGACATAGCTAGTCATGAAGGGAGGGGGGGGGGGGGCTTTGGATGTCTGCGTTTTATGGCTGGGCTGAGCTTGTGTGCGGAATATGATGGGCTTCTGATGGAGGGATGTGGTTGTTGTCGTTGTTCCGGGAAGGAAGGAAGGAATGAATGAATGGGGATGTCTTGCGCTCTCGGCTTGCTGTCTTTGGACTTTTCACGTCTTCTTCTTCTTCTTCTCCTTCTTCTTCTTCCTCCTCCTCCTTTCTCTGTCCTTCACGTAAGTGCTTTACAGCTGCTCTTGCCGCGTTTTCAATTTTCCTCCTCGTATCATCCTGTTTTTGTCCGTCAGTCAGTCAGTCAGTATATTGCACCGGAGAGAAGTGGCGGCAATGAAATGAGGAATCAAAACCCCTTCTTGGGAACTGCGTGTTATTGTGCGGTAGAACATAACACGGGCGATTTGACATGGCGGAAGCAACCTTGCCCTCGGCTCCAAGTATATGTACAAGAAAGGTACAATCCCGAGGGGAGACCACACGGGTAAGAATATATACAACGTCCAAAATCCCAATCGACAATGTCCAGCCACTCGTCCACCTCAGTCCACCACGTCGATGCTCCCATGCACAGACCTTCACGAGGAAGGAAACGGAAACTTCTTGACCGTCTCCTCCATATCCTGCGCCACGAGCTGATGCACATGGCTCGTCGGGTCCAAATACTGCATCCAGTACCACTCATCCTGATGCTTCAACGTGACGCAGTAGTCCCAATTGTCCGTAATCTTGACCCCGTCCACCACGGTCCCGTTGATCGAAAGCACGTACGCCGTCTCCTCCGCGTCCCCGTCGCAGAACGAAGGCCACCCGTTCGTGTCTTTGATGTTGGGGAATTGACTGCCGGGGTTCGCGTAGAGGTTCGACATGAAGGTGAAGGCGTCGTAGTAGATGACTTTGTCCGCGTTGTTGTTGGGGAGGGCTTTGAGGGCGGCTTCGAGGGCGGTGTTGGCGGTGTTGATGACGGCGCCGAGGGCGTCCCATTGCGAGGTGGTGTTGATGCCGAGCCAGTTGGGCCAGAGTGGTGCGAGGTGCTTTGGATAGAGGTTGGCCACGAGGACATAGGGGGCTCCGGCGTCGAGCAATGTGGAGACCAGGTCTGGGATCTTGGTGGAGATGTTGCCGGCGAATTCGTCGTTGAGGGTTGGGGCGTCGATGCCGAGGGTTCCGTGGTACGCTGCGTCCATGTCGTTGGCACCGATCCACAGGAAATGGAGGGCGTCTTTATTCACGCCGCCCTGAATGTAGTCGTTGATCTGGACTTTGGCACTCGGGGCACCCCAACAAGTTTCACTGAATTCGCCATGATCGAACCACGGCCCGGCTACGAGACTTGCGCTGAAGTTGGATTGTTGCATTGTGTCGTCGATGGTTGCGCCGAAGTGGCTTCCTCCCCAAGCGTGCCCGAAAGCGAAGTTTTGGTCCATAGGCACGCCGAGGAGGTCGGTAAGATAGGAAACCGCGACAGGTCCGTTGGTCCAAGTTTTGGCGCCGTAGATCTTGTTTCCGTCAACTACATCTGTCGGATTATTGGCTGCGACATTGTGGGCGTAACTGCCGTTCCCGTTATCTGACAGATTGTCTCCAAAAGCAACGAGGGCGCTGAATGGATACGACCCGCTGTGAGATGGGGCCGCTGCAGAGGAGGCTGCGGTAGATGCCGGGGAGTCTTTGGCTGAAACCACTGAGGAGGCTGGGGTAGTTGTCGTTGCCGGAGAATCGGCGGCTGTTGAAGGTGACACTGTGGACATTAGCACCAGTGAGGCAGGATCTTCGGAGTTGGGAGTCTTGAGAGAGGCGAGAGAACTGGCGGAAAGGGTCGCGGATGTAGGACTAGCACCACCTCCGCTAGGAAGGTCGGAACCTGAATTATAACCCGAGTCGCCGGCGGTAGAGCTGGTCGTAGTGGGGTTCGACGGAGGTGCCTCGCCAGCGCCTGATTCGACCCCAGTTGTCTCAGGATTGGAAGGGAGTTGGTGAAACCTCCCGACGCCAGCGCCGTGCCCAAATCCTGAATAGGTCGGCTTTGGCCCAGAGACAGCCGTTACGGATCCATCGGGAAGTGTATAAGTAGTCAGTGAGTATTCCTTATCCTGATCCTTATCCTCAGGATGTTGCTCATAGCCCTCAGGCGGGGGCCCTGGAAGACGAATCGTCACATCAATATTCTCCACAATGGTGTCTTCTTCGAGCACGAGGGCCTCGGTGCGTTTTTCCTTGTCGTGGCGATGCCTATGAAGAGGATGGTGAGCGGCCAGCGCGAAAGAAGCCAGGCAAGAAAGCACATAGCAAAGAGCCGATCCACGCATGGCTAGGAACTTCCCCCCCAAAACAGGCAGATAATGCAGATGTAAGGAATGTATTGTATATAGCGCCAGCTGCGAAATTGGTAGAGACCGGCTATCACAAAGCAAGCAAGAAAGGATTGGACGTGATCAGATAGACCACCCAAGAAAAAGACGACAGCGACGGTGAGAAGAAAGCAAAGCAATGAGACTGAGAGACAGATATCTACATGAGATATGAAGCAAGGAAATTACGCCCTTGGCGGAGAGGCGGAGCTATCATAGGGGGGAGGGGGGACAATGAAACATCTAGGATGCCTTGAGCACTGCTAGGGTCGTTGCCGCCGGGTTGGGCTGACCGCGAATACTTACTCGTACGAGGTCTTGGGTGTTGGATGTTAGCGATGGATGGTAAGATGCACCCCATGAACAAACTACCTGTACGGAGTAAGTAAGAAAGAGCACAACATGTCTTGAAAAAGCTTCTTGGAAATGTGGAATACTACAATGACCGCAGCCACCGAGTCCAGGCATGATGATTAATAAGGTCCAACAGCCACGCGGCCTTTTAAGCCCACCATCTGCAAGACCGTCTGATAGTCCAATCACAAGTCTGAAGTCATATACACAGGTTGGTTGAGGGAGAGAAAAGTCAGGGCGTACAGTAGTAGTATGTACCTAGTAAGTAGTAAGGTAGTCGTGCAACGGTTGCAAAGTTGGGACTTGTCACTTGGGAGGGAGATTTAAGGGGTCGGTCCATCCCGCATTATTACTTATGGTTGGGGTTTGAACGTGAACTTAGCTTCTGACACTAAAGAATTATGTCTGCCATCTTAAGAATCTTTCCCTCGGTCCTCAAGGCCATGGTTGGAGAATTCTCATGGGGTTAAAAACCACCCGTGAAGTATGTTCGTCCAAGAAATCTGCGTAAGCGTGGGAAGAAGACGGCAAATTTCTGTGAAAGGAAGCGAATTTTTATTATATACGGATTTCAATAGCCTTGTAGTTTTACTATCTGTCAAGACCCAGAAGATGCTGACCAACTCCGAGACGCTGTGCCCAACATGCCTGTCATGTCATCATCATCATCATCATCATCATCATAGTCGTAGACTTTGCACTCCGCCATCTTGGAAACTACTCTTTCTCATAGCTCTCAAAATCCTCTCTCCGAATACCACTTCGATCACACATTCCTCGGAATATACCTCCCTCTTCCCATAATTGAATTGGTGTATCTAATTCTGCTATCCTTCCCTGGTCCATCACGCAGATCCGATCATAGTTGATAATCGTCTTGAGCCTATGAGCAATGCAAAGCAGCGTCTTGCCCTTGAAGCCCGTCTGAATTGTCCGCTGGATCTTCTGATCAGTGTCCATATCCACTGATGAGGTAGCTTCGTCGCAGACGATGATTTGGGAGCCACGGACCAGGGCTCGAGCGAGAGCCATGAGTTGCCGCTGTCCAAGGGAGAAGTTCAAGCCCTCCTCTTCAACGATACCGTCGAGATGGATACGACCGTGGGCCTTGTCGTCGAGGTTGGCGTCCGCTTCTACTAGATCGGATTGCCGTAATGCCGACCAGAGCTCGAGATCGGTATGTTCGTTGAAGGGATCAAGATTGGAGCGAATCGTACCGCGGAAAAGTGTAGGGTCTTGCGGGATAATCGCAAGGCGTGTGCGGAGGTCCTTTAGGCCGACTTGAGCGATATTAATGCCGTCAATGCTGATGGATCCGCCAGAGAGCTCGACAAGTCTAAAGAGAGTTGACATGATGCTCGATTTGCCGGCTCCGGTGCGGCCGACAATGCCGATACGCTCACCCCCTGCTACGGTCATGTTGAGGCCTTGAAGGACTAGAGGAAGACGATCTCGATAGCGCATTTGGACTTCGTCGAAGATGATCTCGCCTTTCACAGGCCAGTTGTCTGGTATGTCTTTCATATGTAGAGGAGGCTCCTCATCAAGCTCAGTGCCGTAGTAGTGAAGGCGCTCCGTGGATACCATTGCATTCTCCACTTCTGCAAGTTGTCGGATGGTGAATTGGATCATCTGCACAATCGACAAAATGTAGGACAAAACCAAGCCACCAATGCTTGGGGAGACATTGAAGCGTGAGGTCACCACCAGAATGCCCGTCGTGAAGACTAACAGGTTTCCAATCGCGTCAAGTCTTACGCTCAACCATCTTTGATTGGAGAAGGTGAGGTAGTAAGCTGAGTTCATTTGATCAACAGAGTTATGAATCCTTTCGACAAAGTAATCTTGTAGACCATACGCTCGAATACTAGCGGTACCGGAAACTGCTTCGCTGAAGCGTGCAAACACGTCAGATCGAAGCACTGATTCATGGCGCTTGATCTCTCGCGCGGATGATCGGTAGTAACTTGCAGAAAATAAGAACATCAGGAACAAAGGTCCGAGGGCTATAGCGAAGTAATGGAAGTAAACAATGATCAAGATAAATACCGAGGTGATCATTGCCAGGGTAAAAAAGTACATTCGCATGGC
This sequence comes from Pseudevernia furfuracea, assembly GCA_022315425.1. Taxonomy (NCBI): domain Eukaryota; kingdom Fungi; phylum Ascomycota; class Lecanoromycetes; order Lecanorales; family Parmeliaceae; genus Pseudevernia; species Pseudevernia furfuracea. The sequence continues at coordinate 975,478 of JAIUPT010000042.1, forward strand.
GTCTGTCAGATTGTTATCCATTATGTCAACATCCTTAGCGAATCTATTGGTGATCCGTCCAAGTGGAGTAGTGTCGAAAAAGCTCATTGGTGCTCTCAAAACCCGAGTCATGGCTTTCTGCAGCATCACTCTTGACGCTCGTGTACCTAATGTTGTAAGGGAGACAGAAAAGGTAAACATCAACAATGCCTGCACTACTCCGAGAGCAGCGTAGGCACCAATATACTGTCCCTGCGTGAAGCCAAACTTGTTTGACGTCCACCATGATAGCCAGAGACTTGTCGCAATATTCGCGCCCTGAGAGATGATGAGGATCAGGAAGACCACCGGCGCAAATAGTAGCGAGCCTGAGGCCCGAACATAAGCAATATATACACTCCAGCTCACACTCTTTACCGCTCGTTCCTCCTGCTGCATGAGTGCGGCTCCGCGCTTATTGGTCTTCCTTTTCTTTGCATCCTTCTTCTCATCCTCAACATTGTCCTCGTTGACAGTCTTTTCTTTCTCGACTTTCTCTTCTTGAGCCGTGCTTGCCATCAACTTCTGAAAGGCCTCGTTGTTATTGATCAGGTTTGCAAAAGTATCCACTATCTCAATTTGGCCCTCCTGCATCCATATGATGCGGTCACAACGACTGAGAACGTGAAGCTGATGAGTCGCCAGGATTCGGCATTTGTCTTTGAGCAAGCCGCAAATCGCGTTATCAAAGATATGGCGCCCAACATGAGCGTCAACCGCTGAAAGAGGATCATCCATGAGGACGATATCGCTGTTGAAGTAGATAGCACGGGCAACGTTCAAACGCTGCTTCTGCCCTCCCGAAACAGTAATACCTCTTTCACCAATTTCAGTCATGTCACCGTTGGGAAGCATCTCAAGATCTGGTCGTAGAGCGCAGGCGTCGATAACGGCCTCATACCATTTCCTATCGTACGGCTTTCCGAAGAGAATGTTCTCTTTCACAGAAGCATTTTGAATCCAGGCATACTGTGGACAGAAAGCTCGTGTAGCGCCCATGGTTACGCTGCCGCTGGTCCTGCGCATATCACCAGCCAAGGCAGCGAGCAGTGAACTTTTGCCAGAGCCAACACCACCAATGACTGCAATGAGCTCATTACGTCCGACAGAGAACTCCATATCGTGTAGTTTAAATGGCTCGACTTGAGTCAGGGTGCTGGAGCTGTCCTCTGCGCTCTTGGAACTGGTGGGTTTTGGTCCCATGGCTGCCGCTTTCTCTGCATCTTTGACCTCCTTGATCTGCTTCTTATTGCGTTGCGGGCTAGTCTTCTTGTCGGGATCTTGGGTGATAGTCCGCTCCCATGTGAAGTCGGCATGCTTCATGGAGACGGCGTGCTTTCCCTCCATGTCCCATATGAAGTCGTCATTCTGCTCTTCTGCAATCAGAAAGTCCTGTATCCGTCCAAGCGAGGACCAAGCATCCACAACCTGACCAATGACCAGTGGCAGTAGATTCAGCGGCATCCGAAGCGAATTGAACAGCGCCAAGGAAGAGAAGATGGGAGCTGCCACCAAATCGTGGTCAGAGAGCGAGTACGTTATGAAAGAGAGCATGGAGGCGAAGATAGGCAACGACATGGAGACTGCGTTTATCCCGTTTCTGATCGTTAGCAAAAGTTGGATCGCACGAATCTCGCGCCTCCTGATCTGACCAATGCGCTCAAGGAAGGAACTTTCCCATCCAAAGTACTTTACAAAGCGGACTGCTTGAAGGATTTCCTGGGTAAGAGACACCCTCTGGTCTGTGATCTTGTTTATCGCTCGCCTTCGCGAGAAAAGCATCTTGATTGCCCTGGTCAATACTGGAATGCCGATAACTAAGAGTGCGAATCCTGCTAGTGCCGAGTAGGTCAGATTGATAAGCAAAACAATCAAAGTGATCATGATGGTCACCGGTGATGTCCACACCATGTGAAACATGCCCGAAGCTTGGTCAACACGATAGGTGTCGGTAGACATAAGGTTGACCACTCTTCCATTGCCCCAACCCGCTCCATCACCAGATATTCCTTGTGCCTTGTCAGGTGTGACTTGCGGACCTCCCGTTGGATTGAGCTTTCTATCAACCATGCGCTTGAAGAGGTTTTGCCTTTTCGTCTCCTTTTCGACATCCCCGTCTTGCTTCACTATATCCTCAATAGCCTTCCCACCTGCCTTAGCCCGCCCCGAGATCTTCATAGCTTTTTCAAAGATGACCGTTATCAATGTGCCTCTCGTCTGCGCTCCAACCATCTGGCCTCGGTATATGAAGTGGTTTGTTCCCAAGCTCTGACACATCTGCATTGCCGTAATGCCAATGACCAATCCTATGCCTTTAGAGATATGAGGCGCGGGTGTATGGTAGGCTTGCGCTTCGTATGCTTGAGTGGCGAAAGCGATCAAGTATCGCAGCGTGAAAGGTGACATGACCGCGAAGATGCTGGCGAACAATTGGCAAATCCCTCCAAGCCAGAATTCGAATTTGAAGGTCTCGTGCATGGCCCAAACAAGCGGATACTTGTCGCCGCGAGCCACTCGCCTCTGAAACGAAGCGCTGAGCTTTTCTGAGAGGACGGGAGATGCGCGATTCGGATTGACCAGCCAAATATCGTTGAGCTCCAGTGGCCGTTGATACCCCACACTCATGAGTGGCGCCATCCATTGAAAGGTCAACAGACTGAGGAAGGTAGCCCCATGTTCCCTTGAGACCGTCCTCTCTTTCGGTATTGAAGGTTTGATCGATTTCTTTAATGGATTCAGACGTTTGTACCATGGTTTCTTCTCCTTCGCTTGCGGCTCAACGGAAAATGTTGAGGTGGTTGTAGTCGCAGTGATAGTCCTGTTGATATCTGGTTGACCCTCCTTCTTCTGCTCTTGATCCGAAGACGAGAGATCGCTCTCTGATCCCACATATTGTAGAGGTTCTGTGGCAACAGGCTCGGAGGAAGTTGTCTCATTGGCAGCTCCAACAGGATCTGTCGAAGAGTACTCCTTCTCTTGCTTGCCTGATTCCGCCATTTCTCTATCAAAGGGTTATTGCTGGCTTCTGAGGAAATCCATTCTGCACCAGCAACGTTTTAAAGTCGGTGAAGCGTGTAGGATGATGATATGATTGATCATCATTGGACTAACAAGTTCCCACCAAAATGCTGATCAAATTATAATAAGAGGTAACGCTTTCTGGAACAGTTCTCGGCCTTCGCTTTCGGAAATACCGATATTCGCAAGTGCTTTAATACTCGTAGATCGCCTAGATAGAATGGCTCGGTCACTCGGATCACAGATTTTCCTTTGCGTCTCCGTTGTTGCCTCGGATTCACTGCAGTCTGCAGTAGCGTAAGCCTTTGTTGTTGATGCCTACATCTTCATCCCGTTGGAAACCGTTGACGCTCCGCACCCTGGCAACTAGCGCCCCCGGCAGAGCGAGAATACGAACCGTAGCATCTGAACATCAACAGCTGTAAGATCAATACGCAAAAGAGTTCCGTCCAAGGCCACATGGACTTTCATGAACTCGTACTCGACGGCGGGCTCTGAGCATGATGCCGTCATCGCGGGTCCCAGGCTATTGTAGGAAGGTGCCTCGGAGCGGAGCCAAGTGCTAGGGTAATTTGCCAAGCATAAGGTGCTCCGTTGTAATTGAGCTTCTGTCACTTAAAAAGGAGTCTAATAACAGCAGGAAGTCTGAGCTGTTGCGTGATGAAGATTTATATTAAGACGTTGTCGAGCTTGGGGCTGAGTCCCCGCCGCGGGGTCAAGCTTTCAGCTGGCAATCCAATTTCAGCCACCCAAGTCAGCAATCTGCGCAGTAAGAGGAATGGACCAATTGCCTTGTAAGTAGTAGTTTATATATGGTACAGTATTGGTATCTCGTGAGCCGAAGCCATGATTCTCGTACAAGTCACATCTCATAGCCTTACCAAAGCAGGCCTTTCCTCTTCTCCTTATCCCCTTGTTTCCTCAAACACCACACCAACATATCACCTTTCCTCCTCCAGTCATCATGCCCCCAGCTATTCCAGCCCCGCCAGCAGTCTCTATATGCACTTCCCATCAAAAATTCCTTCATCGTCGGCTCCATCTGTTCGAAGAAAACCACGTACTCAGGCCAGCTCTTTCGACCTTCCCTGCCATCCCATGCGTCTGCTTTAGTCATGTCTTCTCTGCCCAATTCATTCTTCTGGCGCTTGCGCGTCCCGAACCAACTGAACCATGAGGCTTGTGCTTTCTTGAGGGTGGGAGGGGTTCCTAATGTAGTAGCAAGAAATTGCTTGGGGTTAGCATAGAATCGATCAGCTTCGTCTAGGTAGCTGGCTCGGGCGGAGGCATTCATGTTGACAGGTGGCTCGCATGTAAGAGCCCAGGCTTTCATGGAAGAATAGACAAGGTGAGACCGCCAGGGCGTGCTATGACAAGGCATCAAAAAACCAACAGTCATCGTAGATGGTGCAGGCGCGAGAAACTTTGAAGGTGGCTGGTTGAGATAATGCTTCGTGTGTTGGTCGCGGAGATAGGTCATCACTGTCAGTGGGGCAGTTTGGTGTGATGTTGTCGTTACAATCGCGATACTGATATTGACGATTAAGAGAAAGGCGAGGAGAAAACGCTTGGCTGTGAACTGTGAAGACCGCGGAATAGCGAGGGAAACACCTGGGAGGAAGAAATCCGTGAAGGGTACCGCGGCGAGTGTGTGGAGGATTGGGAGGAGAGGGTAGACGAATCTGACTTCCTTGTGAGAAATGAATGACAGTACACAAGGGACTATTACGGCTGTGGTGGCGAGTTGATATTTGATGCTCTTCGTAGAGGTTGAGTTGTTTAGGTACTGGGGAGGATGCTCGGGAGGGAAGAGAGATTGCCAGACGCCGATCAAGCCAAACGGAAGGAAAGTCGTCAAAAGTAGTGGGTATCCTTGCGACAGGTAATAATGCCAGTCGTTTCTGCCGTAGAATACTGCGAGGGATTGTGCGATATTGAAATAGAGGAATTGAAAGGGGGGAAAAGTCCATTGTTCGTAGTAGAGACGGTCAACGAGAGTGGAAAGCATTAATATCAAAGATCTGGAGACTCGGTCAGCCATGTTAGGTTGACTGCGACGAGCAACGTACCCGCAGAGAAAGGCCTCTGTCAGTAAGACCTTCCTCTCTTGCTTAGTAGCAGGGAGAAAAGACAGAGAGGAGATGTGGACCCATATCTGCATACCCTCCCAAGGTAATGATAGCATTTTACCATGCGTCCTGATACGCAATAGAGCGAAGGTAGCGAAGCATATCCAGATCAGTATGTTAGTTGGTCGTAGTATACAAGCCAAAGCAGCAAGGAACAGACAGCGACGAAGTCTGTTTTTCGAGTCAGGGTTCTGCTCACTGCAATCTCAGAAGCTAATCACCTACTTTGCCGTTTCATCAACATATCTCTGCTCCTCATTTGTGCGCAGACCATCTTTATCAATCTCATCGTCCTCTTCCGGATCCATCGACCACTGCCAAGGCCAGAAATTCAGCGCGACTACTGTCAAGGTGGTTTCGAGGCAATTGGAAAGAGTGCGCGTCGAGCAGAACCATTGCCAGGGACTGCAGACCGTGAGGGCGAGCTATAGAATCAGAGAACCTAGCAATTAGCTAACGCCCCGACTCGTCCAGAGGGAAAATCTTTGGCAATACATACAGCCGCCCATGCTTCATTGCTGCCTGATCCGTAGACACGTTCCCCAAGCTTCCATGTGTAAAAATCCCCCAATGCAGCGAAGATGGCCTGGGCTACTTTTGGCGCCGCGACTAGAAGGTCGGCGCGGTATGTAGGAGACAGGTGCAGGACCCAGGAGAGGCCTAACGACAGTCTGTATACGGCGGCAAAGATTGTAGGATGTATCGCAGAACGAAGGTGATTTCTCCACTCCTGCGCCGGCCCTTAGCAATCGTCGTTCACAGCAGGCTTGTTTGTTTGCTTACCCAGGTGATCCATGCCCCGCTGTCATCTCCAAACGCTATCTCCCATGCCGGCTCGAGGGATTGAAAAAACTCATCAGGTTGAAAGAATGTCTTGATAGTCAATGCATTGAGGATCCTAAATGCAAGCAAAAAAAAGAATATGTCTTGCGAAACAGGCACCTCTTTGACTCGTTCTATGGCACGTCTTCGGAAACCCTTGTTGTCATCGAGGTAGATGGAACTGTCGAGGCCAAACTTGGTTGAGGCCTGCGACATGGGTGTCGTCGGGGGCGACGACATTGCCTCGCATTGGCCTTGTACGAATGCTCAAATGCTCATGCCTAGGAAAGTAGTCGAGTTTGGGCGCCGGACAACCAAGGTACCCAGAGTACTTGCCAAGCCAACAGGGCTGACGGGTTGGGAGACTAACCTTATGCCCCACGAGCCCCACACGACGCCCCACCAAAGGGCCGAGAGGCCGTGGCCTACATGCAGCCTCTCTCCCTCTCTACTCCCACCACTCCTCTAAAAGCAGGTACAGGCGAGTTCCTTGGCTTCTGCTAAAGATAATCTACGATTACCGTACGTCCTATGACCCATTCAAAGGCAATCACCTGCACTTGAGTGACCTATTACACCATAAAGACTTCTCTTCCAACCCACTCTACGACAAAGTTAATCTTTCGCCTCTTGGTACTCTTCTCTGCTTCTCCCCCCCAGACATATGAGCATTCCTTGAAAAAAAAAATCGAAATCAGTCTTTTGTCCTCTGAAAACCCAACGAGAGCTAAGGAAAATCCAAACACGACCAACATGGCACCAGCAGCTTCCCTTCAGACAAACAACCACGCAGATGGAACCACCAATGGAACCACGTTGAAAGCAACCGCGCCCTCATTCCACCCAACAGGAACCCCAGATCCCTCCAAATATCACGCTGCCTCAACGGACGAAGCCATACACAGTGAACACACTCACGCTGCCCACAATTACCATCCTCTTCCCATCGTGTTCTCCAGAGCTGCAGGCTGTTCTGTTTGGGATCCTGAGGGTAAAGAGTATGTTTGGTCTTACAAGCCAAATTCCCTATCCGATACCAGGTTTCGACTGGCGAGGCACTTGCTAAAGGCAAAAGCCCATCTAACTTCCATGATCTGTCATCTGAACCAAACGATTGGCCTAAAGAAATATGCTGACTATGAGATGCGTAGGTATCTCGACTTTCTCGCGGCTTATGGTGCTGTCAATCAAGGCCACTGCCATCCAGAATTGGTCAAGGCTTTGATCGAACAAGCATCAAGGCTGACGCTGAGCTCGCGAGCCTTCTATAATGATGTTTTCCCTAAGTTTGCCGAATTTGTTACCAACTTCTTCGGGTTCGAGATGGTCCTGCCAATGAACACTGGGGCCGAAGCAGTCGAGGCAGCCATAAAGATCGCAAGGAAATGGGGATATAAGACGAAAGGCATCCCACAAAATGAAGCACTGGTCTTGAGTGTAACGGAGAACTTCCATGGCAGGACAGTAAGCGATTATTTTAATCCTTTGAATCGATTCTATGTGCTCATAGACCTCTTTTAGTTCTCCGCAATCTCTATGTCCACTGATTCTGAATCTCGAGACAACTATGGCCCTTTCTTGCCGAACCTTGGCCCTCGTTGTCCTAAGACCGGGAAGGATCTCCAATATAACGACATTGATGGACTCAAGTCTGCATTCTCGGCACATGGGGATAAAATCGCAGCGTTCCTGGTCGAGCCTATTCAAGGCGAAGCAGGAATCGTTGTGCCTGCTGATAATTATCTCAAGGAGGTTCGAGACCTATGTGACAAATACAACGTACTCATGATCTGCGATGAGATTCAGAGTGGTATTGCAAGGACTGGCAGGCTCTTGTGCTATGAGTGGAGCGGTATCAAGCCTGACCTGGTGCTTCTGGGTAAGGCAATCTCCGGGGGCATGTACCCTGTGTCGTGTGTCCTGGGCTCGAAAGATGTTTTACTGACGATCGAGCCTGGCACTCATGGGTCGACGTACGGCGGAAATCCGCTTGGGTGTGCTGTCGCTATTCGAGCTCTGGAAATAGTTAGAGACGAGAACATGGTCAGCCGCGCTCAAGAATTGGGTGAACTATTCCGCAAGGGAATCGAGAAACTCAACAACCCAATGATAAAGACAGTCCGTGGCAAAGGTCTTTTCAATGCTATAGTCATCGACGAGACGAAGACAGGAGGCCATAGCGCCTGGGATCTGTGTATGCTGATGAAGGACAAGGGATTATTGGTGGGCAGAGCTGTCAAGATTGCCCATGTAAGGAATAGTGGAGATGCTGATGGTTTGAAGGCGAAACCGACACATCAGAATATCATTCGTCTCACGCCTCCCCTTATCATCACCAAAGAGGAGATTCAGAAAGCATTGAAGATTATAGATGACGCAATGAAGGAGCTTCCATCTCTGAAGGGAATGAAGGAGGACGAGGTGATTCCTGAGCCAGAGAAGAATGTCAAGATTACAATCGAGAATTGATGATATGGGGCTGGAATCGATAGAGAATGTTTCATTCATGGGACTGCCGTGCACTTCAACCTCGTGTTCTTGATGAACATCCATTGAGGGTAGACGGTGACTTTACCTGAGTTCATTGGAAACGGAGCAGCATTCTGTCTTGATGATACCAGGTAATTAGAGCGCAAAAGTATGTAATATGTAAGTAGCGAAAGTCATGAATCAAGGCATTTTGTTGAAGTTACTTAGAATAACTACCTAGGCCCGGCGTCCCAGTTAGTCCCAGTTAGTCCGCAGTTTCCTAGCCGCTCCAATAAGATCTTGAATGAAATCGATAAAATCGATAATACCAGCGATATTTCAAGTGCCCCCGAGCAGGACTCGAGACTTTCCAACTGCAGTCTGCATCAGAGCAAATGTCGCAATGTAGAGCCGAGAGGTTCTACCCTTCCTCATCTTCTACTAAGCTATACTCATACATGTTTGCTTCGGGGCAACGCCGGAAGCCTGCTGTGAGACCCTGAACCGTGACCGATACGTGTCTACTACTACTACCCAATAAAAGAAAAAGCTTCAGCTAGTCATCTCTCTATATGAACATTCGGAATCATCCTACTCGCTCTTGAGCAGAAGCAATGCGCACCCGACTCCCACCACTAGCTCTTCTTTGCCCAAAAACCTCCCTCAAATCCTTTGCCGTCCTCAAAAGTATGTCGTTCTCTGCGCCAATCAGTCTTGGATGTGCCTGCCTCCACCTGGTCACCGGACTCGCAGTCCCATACATACAGTTTCATCAGCCTATCCAGTGTCATCCAGTAGTTCCCCAAGGAAGAACTCGTCGTCGGAAGATATTTTGCCGTCGCGGTCCCACGAGAATTTGGTGAAGCCGTGTTTGCCAAACCCTCGACCGGGAGGAGATATGCTCCACGGTAAGAAGATTTCGTTGTAATGTGCGCGCGACAATCTATTGCCGGACTTGTCGTACGGAGCGAGCCACTCGCGTTTAAGATGAAACATGATTTCCTGCACGCGGAGAGCGTTGGGCGTGGAGGGATCTGGTAGTCCCGTTGTCAGCGTCTGATCGGCCGAGGGGCCATCCGTGGCGGGTACACCTACGACAGAAAAGGGGTTCAAGGTCCGTCCATAATGCCACTGTTCCGCCCGATTTCACCCCTTTCGCTGCAGATACCCAGAATCGCGTCATATCAAACCAATGCGCCTGTGCACAGTCAATTTCAACACCATTGCTAGGTCAAATCATACTTACCGCCGGGCCAGCTGTTAAAAGGTCCAATTTACCTTCAACACCACCCGCGGAGTACAGCATATCCTCTGCTCTTCCGACGGAAAAACCAATTTTCTTTACTAGACTAGCTTCTATGTTCTGGGCTTCTTTTGCCGTCCTGACCATCTCCTCGCTTGGATCAGTAGCATAGACTACGTTGAAGCGTTTTGCCAGCGGTAGAGTCGAGTGGCCAGGCCCACATCCGACATCAAATAGCGTGCCGAAGGATCCGCCGGTCGAGGCGTGGTGATTGATGATAAGATCGTATAGTTTGGGAAAACTCCAATTGCGTACTTCGATGTAAGCTTTGGCTTGCGCTGAGGTGTATCCCTTGAAAGTCCGCTCCTCTGATGGTGTCTCGGTGTAATTTGATGACTCGCCAATGCACATCTCTAGAATTGCCAACATCTGCTCTTTTCGCGTCAAACGAAGTGGATGAGCCTTGCACCATCGATCGTTCAAACTTCCTACCGCCAATCTTTCGAACTGGTCTCTCGCGACACCCACTTCGTACAGCTTCCTGGGCATTCCCAAGGCCTTGAAAAGCGTATCAAGCACATCTCCCAAGTCCGAAGTCTGCCTCTCAACACCCGCTCTCCTCAGTACACTTACCACTGCCTCCTCGCTCCAAAGAATCTCCAAAACCCGCTGCTGCTGCTCGGTATTGACTCGCTTATTATACTTACCTACGGCAGGCACAATTGGAAACCTTTTCCCTGCATGAGCGTCGTATATAATCCCTATTTAGGATCTGAAAGGACAGTCGGCGCACCGAGCTGTCCTTTCTTCGCTAGAACGGCGAGATGAACGGCGCGCATACAAGCGTCGCCTGCGGCCCGGCCTTTACGGGGGCCGGTATTTGGGGATTGGCGGTACATGCGAAGGGGCCCGGCGTCGATGAAAGCATGGGAGAGGGCAGAGAGGGTTTGCTGTTCGGTGCAGTCGAGGAGAGATTAACCTACTGCTGTAGGAGCGATACGGACTAGAACTGTGTGATCGGGGCCGACTTTGTTGAAGGCGTTGCGGATATGGAAACAGCCTTGGATTTCGTAAGCTTTGATTAAAGCTGAGAGTACGGCACGCATGGTCAGTGCTGACGACGAGGTGATACGGGCACAGGGCAACCCGGTTGACACAGTCTGCGACCGCCAGGATGGCGCCAGTATTGTCTATGCCATCAAGTCAGCATGCTACTTGCCAAATTTGCGTAACCCCAAACTTGCTAACCGGAAGGATGTCCCCATCCAGCGCTTGGAAACGCATCATGGTGATCCAGATACCGTATCAGACTTCCCAAATCAAAAGCACCTTTCACTGGATCTAGTTCATATAGTGTCCCTGGTAATTTGAATCCATTAGGCACTTCAGTTCCTGGCACAACAGGTCCGATGACTAGACGAGCCTGAGGGCTCTGTTTCAAGGTTTCAATAGCACACCCTAAGGCGTCAAGGAGCGCTAGCTTTGCCCGCTCGAATGCTTTGGGGCTAGAGATTTCATAGTTGAACACGTATGAGGTTATATCGACGAGGATCGGGTGGTATTACCCTCAGCCCTCTTTCGGTTCTGGGAGCTCTGATCTCCTTGAACTTGATAGCCTCAATAGCGTTATGGTGAATCGGTATCTTATAATAACGATGTGTACGGGAATCGGTGATGGTGAGATGTTCAGAAGGCTGAGGTCTTTAGAGCAAGAATGAAGGCAACATCGATGCTAGAAGCATCTTCATCCGCAAAAGAGTGTGCATCATAGTGGGAGAAAGCCTTTTTTGTAAACAGTGAAGGGTAAAGTCTTCAACCGAAGAGAAATTGAAGAAGCTGAATGAAAGCAAAGCAACAAGTAGAAAATGTACTTGCCAACAGTACTGTCGCTGACAGCTTATGATATAGTAATTGGAGATATAGCTTCGTATCAAAACACGGGATTGAAAGACCATAGCAAAAGCTCTCTCGTAAAGAAGGCGTTTTCTTCTAAATCATCTCGCCCGGGAAGATCCAGAGCAAGTCAAGCTCTGACTCATCTAGTGGTGATTAGCATGTTGAACCGGGCCTAGTTGCTGGTGGCTTATCTTGTGTTGTACCCTCTATGCAGAGCATGAGAAAATGATTCTTGTCGTCACAAACCTCAAATGAATAATTGATGCAAGTTTGCGCTTGCTGCGTGCCGTGACTTGGGAGGCTAGAGGCACAGAGGCTAGAGCGGATTATTGTTGTTGCCCATCGTAACGAGATACCTTACCAGATGACTAGGCGAGCGGTGCTTGCCAGGCAGGCCCATGGGTAATAGGCTGGAGAGTAAGGAGAAAGGAGCGGCGGGGAAATTGATCAGGGGAAAGGAGAGGGATGATGGAGTGGAGGGAAAAAGAATGGAGAGCCGGCGGGCAAAATGAACGGGGAGGTTGGAAACGAGCATAGGAAGGTGACACAGGAGGATAGGACGGAGATGAAGACGGAGGCTTGATCTGATACATTGGAGTTCACCGCCGCTCATGATTTTTATGACTTATTTCCTCAGACAAACTGCTACGTCGCCAACGATTGCTCTCCTTCCAATCTTCAATTCAGAACCTAGTTATTTATTCGTATAGATTGTCAGCAATCCATTCCAGCTGACAGCAACAGCTTACTCCAAGCTACTTTCGTTACATATATCGCATCTTGTTGAAAGTAAGACTTATAAGATTTGCTACCTACATACATCTTTAGAAGACTGGACTGGTACACGATACCAAGATCACTTTAGACGCGTCGAATTTTGCCGCTAGCTCAAACGTATTTAGCGCAATATTAGCGCGAACTTAGCGCCTGGAAAATAAAATCATAATTTTTTTTCCCTTCCTTCGTTCCTCATCAAAAAGCAACGGAACCAGCCACGACCATTGTTTAGCCAAATTGGACTCTACAGCAATGTGTTGCCATGTGACATCGCGTTACAGTGGTTCTGGAGATCAAGTCAAAGCCCGGATAAATAGGAAGTTTCCTTCTCGATGAGTCTTTTTGAATAAGGGCGATGGGAGGGGAATGTCGATAGATGGGCTACATGCTTTCATTCTGGATATTTCATACGTACTTTGACTTATTGAGTATTGCGAGTATGTCTATTCGATGCGTTCAGAGTATTTAAAAGAAACGCGCGTTCGTGCTTTCGACATACTGCTTGCGGACTTTGTCCGGTCCGTGAAAAGGCCAGCCGTTCTCGGGAATGAGTACAATTTCATCTCTGTCCCATTCCTGATGACTAGCCCGGACAGTATTGTTTTTGTTTTGATGTTTTCGTGCCTGGCATTCCTCGCTTGAGAAATCTAAAATATGCAGCACGTCTCCCAGCCATCACTTATAACTCGACTGCCGTTTCGAGTCTGCCAGCCATCAGCTTTGCTCTCACACGCTCTTTACATCTGTCCTTCTTTGCTGCAAAACTACTTAATTTTCTTACAGTCATTGCTTTTTCACGCCCAACAATCCATAAATCCAAGAATCGCCATGAAGCAGACATCCATCGCCGCCGCCTTTTTGGTAGTCGGCGCCACGGCGCAGAACTCGACGTCAACAAGGACTGTTTATTATAGCACTTGCTCGGCCACCGCTGGGGGAATCGTGACCGCTACTGACATTCAAACCTACTGCCCGCCATGCGAGGCGGCGGGTATGACAACTTTCCCAGGTGGATCCCTCACGACGTACACGACTACTTACTCCCAGGTTTGCCCCACCGGTCTGGCGGAGGCAACCTACACCGTCACCGAACCCTGCCCAAGCACTGGTCTTGCACGGGGATCTAGCTATATCCCACAAGGGTTCACTGTAACGACTGTGCCATGCTCTGTTTGCGAAGCAGGCAAGTCACAATATGCGCAGACAACGCCTGGCCCAGCTCTGGCTTCTGCTCTCGCCGCTCCACCAGCAGCTCCCGCCATCCCAACTTCTGGAGCCGGAGCTGGAAATGCCGCACCACCGTCTGTATCTGCTCCCGCTGCCGCCCCTGGCGCCCCTGGTGCTGGTGCCTCCGGTGCCCCAGCGGCTGCCGGTGCCGCATCGCCCGCCAACGCTGAAAATGCTGCCGCAGCTCCCGCAGCTTCTGCCGAGAACGGCGCTACAGCTCCCTCCGAGAACGGCGCCGCATCTCCTGCAGAGAACGGCGCCGCATCTCCTGCAGAGAATGGCGCCGCATCTCCCGCCGAGAATGGCGCTACATCTCCCGCCGAGAATGGCGCCGGAGCCCCTGCACCTTACCCGCTGCCATCTCAGGCTGGCCAGGTCGGCGCTGCGAGCGGCGCCCCGGCCTCCAACGGCAACAGCACTGTTCCCTTCCAGGGTGCTGCGAACAAAATTTCAGCCGTCGACATCTCATCATTCATAACTGCATTGGCAACTCTCATTACCGGGTTCGCTTTTGTACTATGATCAACACCAAGAAGGATCAATAGTCACTATTTCATTTTGGTTCGGGTATGCTCCTCAAAGCGTTCTTGTTACCTGAATTATGCTGATCTCTTTACCGTAGGCGTTTATTGGATGCGTCACTGTTGTATTCGATTCAGGTATTTGTTACCATCGTGGAAGCTGGACCGAGGGACTTCATTTACATGGGATAATACTCTGATGTTATCATAATTATCAATACTATTATCTTCACCCCTTCTCATCTTAATCGATCTATGATCTATACTCATCGAACCTTATTTCTAACAAACAGCGCTTTGTTGTTCCTACATAATGACTCAACAAAGACCGTGTGAACTCATGTTGAAACTTTGTTTCTTATCCAGCAAGTCTTTGTTCATCTATTGTTGGTAACAACACCTCTTTATTGCTACCCAAGCCACATCGCTCTTCCTCTTTCACCCTTACAACCTTTTAACTACCCAACTACCCTGCGCTGCAATCCTATCATCGTTGATTTACTCACACAGGAAGTATCGATACATCAGCACATAATCATGGCGCCCGGCGCGTCCTCCTCCAACGACGGATATAGAGAATTCTATGCTCCACGTACTACAGAACCTCCTAAAAAATCTCAACGACAGTCGATGCCGCGGTTCGAGCATCAAACACACCCAACGCCGGTCGAACTGCACACCTCACACGGTTCTGTGAATCGTACCAAACCTGAGGACGACGACCAAATAGAGGCAGGCTGTTGGGGCGAGGTCAAAAATTACAAAGCCGGAGATGAGTTCGTTCTGCTATGGAAGTGGGTAGATGACCTCATGGACAAACGGCGAGCTAAGAATGACTCCAGCAAGTCACATAACGTCAACAAGTCAACTTCGGGACAACCCAGACCAACTCCCTCTTCATCACGTGAGGCCCGCCATGTTCCCAGGCCAGTCGTCACCTCATCACCGGAAGCAGTGAGGAAACGGGCTACAGACAGGGAAGACATGCGTGAGTACAAGGCTCAACGTCATACGCCGTGGGGCGAGCTGTTTTACTTGTACCAAACTTGGAAGGACCAGCGAGCTAAGAAGAAAGCAGATCAAGTTAGACAGAGAAGGGCCGAAGAGATCGCCAGGAACCAGGCCACCGAGAGCAGGGACGAGTCAACTCGCGGTCGCTCAAAAAACCGACGCGAGCCTCCTCGAACCACCCCGTCGCCACCAGATCAAGATCATGCAGCAGACTCCCAGCCAGGCACAGCAAGGAAACCAGTTCCTGTTTACAACAAGAAGAGAGGTGAGGTAAAAAGGCACGCCGTCAAGATCTCTCAGCTGCCTCCAGTACATCATAGCGTTCACCTAGAGCACACCCCTTCAAACAACTATCGCACCAAACCTTCGCCTGCTCGTGGCCAGAAGGACAAGGCAAATCGCGACACACGCTTTTCCGATTTCCTCCACCAGGACCGTAATGCGCCGCCGTCGCAGAAGCCCGCTCCCACACGCTACACACAAAGGACCAACGCCGTACCAGGTGAAAACGACGAGCTCGTGCGCAACAGTCGCTACTCATCCGTTCTCGATCCTGCGAAGGCGATTAAGAAAGCCAAAGAAGCCGAGAAGGCGAAAGGTCCGTCGTGCTACATTTGTAATTCTTCTGACTGCTTCGGTGGCTATCGCGACAAGATAACTGACCTCTTCGTCTGTGAAGCCTGCCAGAAAGAAGAGAGAATTCGGCCCGTCGAACGCGCATGCACTTTTTGCGGCCAACAGAATGATAAGGGATATGCCGGTAATGGGTTGTGGATGTGCAGAGCATGCCGAAGCCCAGCTACGCCGAAGGAGCTGCCGCCGTCACCAAAGCTTTCTCGCAAAGCCACATCAAAGCCGAAGTGTGCGTGTGATACCCCTTGTCCTCCCATCGAGACTTTCGATGATAAGAGGATATCCGTTTGTCCAAATTGTAATAAGCAGCTAACCCCGTTCCCAGTCATTCAGTCGAACCCGGAGTCAAGGCTCAACCAAAGCAACTCTCATGCTTCCCTAGCTAGCGAGGGCGTGCCTATCTCAGAGTACAACAGCGATCATCTCTACTCCGACGACTCGTACGAGACACGAGCCACCACGCCCCCGCCACGGAGGCCAATTGGACTCGGTATCACATTGCAAGAGGAGGAGGAGGAGGAGGAGGAGGAATTCCGGCCCACACCTCCGCTCAAAGACAGCAAATACTACCAAGACTCCCCGACCTTCCCGGCCATGGACTACAACCATTCCTATCTCCGCAAACCCGGCGCCAAGCACCCATACGCGCCCTCATCCGCATCAACAACAAGAACGGCCTCGGTCTCCTTCGCCCACGACCTCCCTAAACCCAGACCATCTTCCCAATCCTCCAAGGGACCGCGCCATCAGCAAGATCAGCCCTTCAACAACAACCCAACCACCTACCCATACCCGCCTCCGCCCGGCATCCCGGCAGCACTTCACAAGCCCAGACCGGCCAGCAGCGTCTACCCAACCGACGAGCCAGCCATGGATTTCCCGTATCCGCCTCCCCCGATCCCTCAGGAGTACGCGAACAGGCCGAGGAGGTCCAGCGCTGTCGCTCCCGGTACGCTTTCCAAAGCCGCTTTGGCTCGGACAGAGCCGGTGAGTCCGGAATCGCTCTCCTCGCCCACGAGCACGGAGAGTGGAAGGACGGCGTTCAAAAGACGCTCGTCGTGGTATGATTTCTGGAAGCCGGTTTTTGAGAAGACGGGAGGGAGGAGCCCATGAGAGGGTTGGGGGGGGGGGGGGGGGGGGGGGGGGGGGGGGGGTGAGTGAGGTTTTAAGGAGTCAGTTGGAATCAATGGGAAGTTGTATGAATTGCGAGATATATATATGAAAACGTTCTGGTGGGTGGGTAGGGACACTGTTGTTGCACGCGTCAAGAATACCGACTGGATCCTTTTTTGAGACTCATCAAATAGTCTGCACTCGTATTCAAGTCATTTGGTCACTTTAACAACTTTCGTTCGTCCAATGGATTCTAATACATTCATGATGTTTCGTTCGAGTATGATGGGATCATGAAGCCGTAGTAGGAAGATGCTCAAAGTGTTCAATGTAAGAGATGGTAGCAAAAAATCTCGACGCTCGGCTAAAAAAAAGTGTGACCATATTGTTGACCAAGTTATCCTGAAATAATTGCCATCTCACGGGACCATGTTCAATATTCTCTATTCGGCATGTTTGAATAGAAAGAGCCGACTTCTCCTGGTCCATTGCTCACAAAAGTCTGTATGAATGAAACAAAGGGAGCTCTTACATGCCACTGTTATACGCCAAACTTTTCTGGAGTTTAGGAAAACCATTGTGACGGTTGTCACTCTGTTCTGGCAGCGCGCCTGAATCGTAGGACGGACTCTATTCATTGGTTCTCGCCCTCTATGCACGCATAGAAAATAGAAGCAACTTTCCAATTCTTCAGTTCCAGCGGGAGAAAACTCACTTCCTTTGGCACGCAATTTCCATGGCCAGTCACGTTCGCATAGTAATATAACTCCTGTGGAGAGTGAATCTCGGCCCTAATCAGGATTACCTGATCCTCAGTGGTCACCTTTTGGTGTAGTCGTAACGGTTAGCAAACCCGTCCCTTCTCTCGATGACCAGGTATTTATGTTTGTCTGCTTTGATAGAAGGTTTAACATACGAGCTGATCCATGTTCTGGGCTGGTCTATATCACCTGA
Source organism: Pseudevernia furfuracea (assembly GCA_022315425.1). Lineage (NCBI taxonomy): Eukaryota > Fungi > Ascomycota > Lecanoromycetes > Lecanorales > Parmeliaceae > Pseudevernia > Pseudevernia furfuracea. The sequence continues at coordinate 993,309 of JAIUPT010000042.1, forward strand.
TTACCAAAGATGGGGCCCACCAGATGTTGCAGGAGAATCTTCTGGTATACCTGAATTGCTGATTATCGCTGTCTATCAGGATTCAATTTCCCTATCACCGACCCGGCTAGCCATAGTCAAGGCCTTCTGGTAACGTTGGGTTATGGTCGCGCCAAAAACTCGTAACGGCTTTTGGAAAAACATGAAGGGAACCCATTCAAATGGGGCGAGGCGGCAGATAAATTTATGTCTAACAACACAAACCCCCAAACATTTAGTGCACGCCATATTCTTGTCACGGATCACGTCCCATTCCAACCAAATCTTCGTCTTGATTGATTGATTGATTGATTACTTCATACTACCCTGGAGTCAGCCTCTAGTGACCGACTATGCGAGTTGTCGGATATTTCGCGTCCTGGCATTCAGCCATGCTGTAGTAAATTGCTCGAGTGAGTGAAAATTTCATTTGCATGGATTTGAGACGCTTGGGAGAAAGAGATTTTCGTCCAACGCGACTTGGCTACTATGGGCCCATGGGGCTTCAGGCCCTAGCCTCAGCTTCTTAGGGACCGATTTTCGGAAACCGACACTATGTCTGGGGCGTAATGGAAAGCCGACGAATATCAGGTCTACCGCAGGAATCCACGGACTCTTCGGTGCAGAAGGACTGAGGCTTTGTGGGTCTCACTATCACCTTTTACATACCGGGTCCTAGGCATCCATGAATCCATTGATCAATGGGTTCGGTAGACGTGTCAACTGCCAGGATATGTGTCGTTCGGAAGCTCCATATATATACCTGTCTTACACCAGCATATGATTCTTCGTTCGAATCTATCATCTCTTTTAGAGTCGTAGCATTCTTTCGTCCCCCCCGCCCCCCTTCCCTTACCACCCACGCCTGCATTCACGTAAGTCTTTATTTTCTTTCCAGGTCTATGCTACTGCAAGCATGGGGGTTTCTTGGAGCTAAGTAGGGGGTACGAGAATATGCTTTATTCAGGCCTCTACTTGCAACATGCCCTGGCGTTGGGACGGCCTAATCGACATGTCCGGCTGTTTCCAGTCCATCCGTGAAGAGAAGAGAACACCCAGCTTACGCAGGCGAGTGAGATGCCGACGAGTAAAGGGGCCCGGGGAGTTGAAATTGGATCGAGAAAAGCAAATGACTATATTCGAGGAGAAACGGAGCGAGGTACATGGATATTGATAAGGAAAGAGTGGGTCGAAGTGAAGTTTTAAGGGGACTGGCGAATCGAGAACAGATAAAAAACTTGCATATTTGCCATGGAGAAATGAGGTCACTTATATTCAGAGATCGTATGGGTGACTTGCTGTTGTTGATTTTTCATAGCTTTACTTAGACTTCGTGAGGGGCCCTTTGGATACTTCATCTTCGCTGTAGAATGCAGGGACAACATTACATGATTGTTGCATTCATCAAACATGAAGAGCGTGAGGCTGCCGACATGACTATCCCATTTGCGCCTCCTGCATGAGCCTAGGCAATCATATTTCTCTCTATTAGCTGAACCCATGCACGTGCTCCGCCTGACTTGCGATCCTTCAGCCTTGCTGTTCGTAAGACTTTGGTCCATGATCCCCTCTTTTCTCTCCTGCAAGAAGAACCCTCAGTACAACACTGGCTACAAAGCGGTGTTGCCGTCTCATTGCCACTTCTTTGCTTTGAAAGTCTCATCACACCCCCAAAGCCTTTCACTACCTCAGCCTTCTATCACTCCCATCAAAACAAACAACATCAAAACCATCACCATGCGTCTCACCAAGCTCATCCCGCTCACCACTATGATCACCACCACCCTCGCCGGCCCCGCCGCCTACGGCATCTGTCAAGCAGGATGTGCGGGCGTCGCCGTGGCTTGCTATGCAGCTGCCGGAGCAGTCATGGGCGTGACGGCTGGAGCTGCGGCCCCTCCTGCTGTCCTGGCTTGCAATGCAGCTTACGGGTCTTGTCAAGCCGCCTGTTGGGCTGCTTTGGTTGTACCTATTCCTTGAGTGCAGTACCAAATGATGGCAAGGTAACGTGTTTCAATCTTAAGGAGAAGCCTTGTCTGACCGATTTATAAGATCCGGCAGACTGTGGAGGACGATGCAATTTGTTCAAAGGATGGGGAAGCCTCTCATGACCAACATAGCCGTATATGAGAGCTTTAGCTGGCTAGGAGGATTCGCGAAAGCTGCATTCGGCATCTCTGGAGCAGAGCAATTCAATCCATGCCTTTGAAGGCTATTACGTGCTGCTGTCCACCGCTCTGATTTTTGCCCTTATTCCGCTTCCTTTTCTTCTTCTTCCTCTTCCGTTGCTCTTCCTCGCTGCTCTCATTCCCACCGTCCTCACTCCCATCCTCATCACTGCCAGAACCATTGACCCTCTTGCCATTCGTAGCCCCCGACCCCTCGTCTTCATCCTCATCGTACTCTCCACCACCCACCCCGTAACTGTCCTCCCAAACTTTGACAATCTGCCCACCTCCACTAATCATCCTTCCCCCAACCTCAAATCCCAACCCCAACACACCCTCCACCTCATCATGTCTCACCTCTGCCTCGTGTCGCACCTTCGGCCTCTTCCTGCCCATATCCACAAATCTAACGCACCCATCATCCATTCCTACCGCCACCATTGGGTTCTCCCCAACAGCAGCCAGCACATCGGCACTAGCCCCCTTTCCCACCACAGCAACAGTCTGCTCATTATCATCCCACGACCCCACCTGCCATATCCTTAAAAGCCCTTTCTCACTCCCGACCACCAGCTTTCCATCCACAACGCAAGAGCTCAGTAGTTCCTCTCCCTGATCCTCGCTCTGAATCAGCACGCCTTTGCGTATATCCGTTATCACTACGGTACCGCCGCCTGTGGTAGCCCATTGCTTGCTGAGTCCGCTTTTTGAATGTTCAGTTGGCGGTAGTGGTGTTATAGAAGAAACATAGTCATCATGCGGACGATGCGTTTGTTGCGGCTGAGAGGACGCCAAGGTAGAATGGGCGCGGAGGTCGTAGAGGTAGAGGGCGGAGGAGTCGGTGGAGAGCAGGAGGGTTTGGGGCGTTTGGGCGTGGAGGACGGAGGTGGGATCAATTGAGTCACTATCGATAGCCCCACCAACATATTCAGCAAACCAAACTCCCATTGAGGAGCGCCTTTAACCCAAAGTAGGGAGTGCAGATATACTCATGTAGCGGTACTGCGATTTTCCGCGCAACTTGCCCCGTCTCCGTCGCCGCAATCTTCACGATCCCATCCGTCCCCGCCGAAATCAGTTGCTTCCCATCATGATCGAAGCATAAGCTGCGACAGCTTCCTCTGTGACGACGAGTGCGCCATGCGGTCTCGATTGTGCTGTTGCGCGCTTCCTTGGGTTCTGAGGAGGGCAGGCGCTGGAGCTGAACATGGCCTGAGGAGAGGCCTAGAGCGAGGAGAGGAGAGCTGGGGTGAATGGCTTGAGCGAATAGGTCGGAGCTAATGGGGTAGGTGCAAATTGAGTTGAACATTGAAGGAAGGTGGGGAGCTGTAGTTGTTCACTTAGTGGCACATGGTTTCTTTAACTTTAGAGTAGGCAAGGCCGATTTATATGTGGATCATGGTCATAGTGATATCAAACACTCCGAATACTAATCATTCAGAGCTACCATACTACTATCTTAATGCTAAATACATAGGAAGGGCATCCCGATCCTCACATGTTTAATGTTCATCATCGATTGGCCAGGTTGACAGCTATTCCTGTGACTTCGTTTTCTTCGAAACGGTAGTCACAGCAGCCTCCCTCTTTTTCCTCTTGCCTCCGTTTGCTGATGAGCTAGGCTTGTCGTCTGCTTCCTCGCCATTCTTGTCCTCATCCTCTTCTTTCTCAGGTGGTTCATAACTGTTTTTGCCCCTAGTAGACCTTCTCGTAGGCGCGGTCCCTTTTGCATCGGCTGTGGCTGCCTTCGCCTTGAGCTTAGGCTTCTTCTTGGGCGATTCGAGTTCTTCATCTGACTCATCTTCTCTGAGAGGCTTGAAATTGTCGAGTTTACGCTTTCGTGTTTTACGACCTGTCGCCTCGCCGGGCCCTGGCTGTTGAACTGTGTTCGCATCTTCTACTTCCTCTTGCTGGCTCTCCGAGGGAGCAGCCTTAACTGAAGCTTTTTGTTTCTTCTTTTTTCGCGTTTGAGGCGCCTCTGCCTCCTCCTCCGTTCTCTCTTGTACTTGTGGCCTGACGACGTCGCGACTGGTGTTTCGCTTCTCCCTTTCGGCTTTTGCTTCTGCTGGGGTTAGGAGCAAATATTCCGATACACTGGTCTCGCATTTGTCTGCATGCTTAGTCTTAGCCTGTAGCACAGATTAGCACAGACTTCGAATCACAACATAGATGGATAGAGTTTCACATTAGCACTCATTTTGTCCACGCTCTTCAAGCAGACATCGCAGTATCGTAATTTCTTGGGAGCTTCGAGTTGGCTTGGCTGTTTGGGATCCTCACCCACCTCTGTCTCTGGCTCGGGTCCATTCGTAAGTATGGTTTTATCGAGACGTGAAGCAGCATTTAACTGCCTTTCAAGTTCCACAACCCGGTCTTGCAACGAATCGCGCTTCTGGGTGATATCGAAGTTCTCGAGCATGTCGTCCTGGAGGTGTCCTCCTAATTCCCTTGCCGCGTCTTCAAGAGACCTGACATTTTCTTGCAACTGGTCCCGCTCCTTTACGAGGTCTTCGAGACTCTTGATATTCTTTTCCAGCCGATCACGCCCGTCTTTGGTTTCTTGATTGTGGAGATGAATAGACTCATGCTCCTCTTGTTGCTATCCATTGTCAGTCGCTGTACTAACGGCAGGAACATTGTCCCTTACCTCGGCGGTCATGGCATACATATTCGCGTGGCAATATTGATGCTCACAGATGCCATCTTCAGCGTGTTCTTCATCAATGTGGGCTCGCAGGTGTTCGAAAATGGCCTACTTTCCATCAGTAGATGGCTTGTAATTTGTGACTCTAGAGCTTACCTCATAGGTTGATTCATTCTGATGTTCGCCCAACCAACTCGTACAATTTGGTTGTGGGCATTTTTGTGGGGCTGGCTGATGGACAATGTCCTTTCGATGTAGCTTAAGGTGGTCTTGCTGTTGCTACCCGGAGTCAGCATAATGAAACTTTTAACGTCTAGTGCATTTTTACCTGTTTCGTCGTCCCTGCCCAGTCCTGTGAACAGAATGGACAAGAAGATTTCAGCCTCGCCCTGTTTTCTGAAGTCCTTAGCCGCTCTTGTAAGCCACTCATCTCAGCAAGCTTCTCTTCTGCCTTCCCCAGCCGCTCTTGTAGGTCGTCGGTGTCAATAACGCTCGCCTCTAGAATTTTCAGCCGCTCTTGTAGCGTTTTAATTTCGGAATTAGTGAGCAACCGCGGATAGATCAAAGGGAGATCTGAACCTCCGCGAACAGCTGTTGCTTGAAGCCCGTCGGGTACTTCTCCGAGACCTGTCTTGTGCTTGGCATTCCCATGCCTAGGGGAGATGGTACCTAGGAAATCAGACCCGTCTGTTTCAACCTCGACAACATCGCGAATAGTGACCTCTGCGGGATGAGAATTCGAATTCAATTGGGTATCAGAGAGCTCAGCAAAGATTTTTTGGATCTTGGCGTCCACAACCACGTCTGAGTTACGATTGAGGTCGAAGGAGCCGTGACCGGGTATATCGAGACTCAAATGGTCCGATTTCGGGTACGCAGACAACTCCCAATCGAATAGGAATTTGAGCGCCTTTTCAAAAAGCTGACTGTTCGAGCGCAAAGATCCAGTGATTTGCCAATGTGCCGAACAGTAGCAGTAGCCAACGTTTGGACGCACCAGCTTCAGGTCATACATTAGGTCGCCCACACCAGCTGAGTCAAAGTTTGCTGCCATGTTCCACGAAGACGAATACCTCGTGGAGCGAATCCGAAAATAAGTGTCTGGCTGGCCAAAGATTGGTCTAATGTTTTCTTGAAAATTCCGATTTGAGGCCCGAGATACAGACACAATTTTTTCTTTGCGAAGGTCTTTTCCAGGTCCCAGGATATCAAGGTACATGTCTCTAATTTCGGTTAAACCATTTTTCGCTTCATTTTCCTCTTTCCCTTCCTCTCCCTCTCCCTCTTCCTCTTCCTCGTTCTCGACCAGCCAGCAAGCCATGGCATAGAGAGCTTTGTGGGTAAACTCTCTGAGATACATGCCTCCTCTGTTAAATTGGAGTAGGACTTCGGCCTCAAGTGGGGGCTGTGCGAGAACTGTTCCTGCGCTTGTTTGGGGAACGGGGTCGATGTCATCAGCGGGTTGCCCTTGAGTTGGCTCTCTTCCCAAAGCTGGCAGATTGTTGTCATTGTAACGATCTAGGAATCCAAGCGGCTGATTGTTTTGCGTATTTTGCTGCTCCTCGGCTCCACGCTGTGCTTTCTCTTTGCGATCGTTCTCTAGCATCGCAATCTTGGCTGTAGTCGCTGGCGTGGGCGGATTTTCGTCGAAATATTTGCCCCAGTCGATGGGTTTTCCAGAGGTCACAGGATCCAAATCGCCTGGCTTCGTCCAGAAATGGAAGGAAGGTAATTCATCGTCAGCCAAGGTAATGAAAAACAGATTTCGAAGCTCTTTTTCATCGTCGGTTTCTTTGTCGGCTACTCTTTTAAAGAGGACCCTGGAGCTCAGGGGAGGCCGAGAGATTGGCTGGTCGTCTATAGCAGCAAGACACCGCGTTTCGAAGTCGTAGATGTCGTGCAGGGTGATGATTGCTGTCCTGGGATTGACAATTCCCACGAAGTCCGAAGCACAAAAGATATTGCCCGAACGAAGGAATCCCGATAAAATACCTTTACGAGCATCCTTGATCATTTCGTAACTGGGCTTCTTGGGATCCTTCTCCCGAGGCACGCGTCGCTGCCCCACAGGCGTATCGAAAGATTCAGGTGGAGCGGTGGCAGCATCTTGACCATTCTTCAAACGAGGCTCTATAGGCGAAGTGAGGGTGGTGGCAGAATCGCCGAAATTGGACTTTAAGAGATTCGAGAAGCCCAACATGGCGGCGACTTCAGTACTTTACGATCATTGAACAGCGTGACGCTGGATTACTCAATGTGGCACTTCTTGATTCTGTAGTGATGCGCAGTTTTCGGCATACTTATAATGACAGAGACAAGATATGAAGGGGGAGCGCTGTCTGCAGGCAAGCTTCTGACAAAGCCAGGTTGGAGCCATGAATAATGAATCAAAGCTAAACAACTACGAAATGTATCGTGCAACACCATGCTTGCGGGGGGATGCAAGCTTAGAGACCTAAAACAAAGCCCAGAGCATCAAGATGTTTCGCATTAGGAGATTGGGGAATGGAATAACCCAAACAAGAGTAGCCGCATCTGGCATTGAGACAGGAGAAGAATGTAAGGTATTGAGCCAAAACGTCAAAGGAACCAATGATTGCTTCCCACTTCGATTTACCTGAGGCCACTCAGCATTTCGTCAAGAACTACGCGTTGTCGACGCAGTATCGACCTGTCACCATACTTGACCTATATATACGCCCAGGAGTTGTAGCACGAGCAATGAATCTGGAGAGTGGGGGGTCACATGATCTTGGATTCTTGTAGTGGGTCCTCAACAAACGGGGCGGTCCTACATCAAATACAAGTAAAGTCAAAAGTTTACCGTAAAGATGGGCGCCTCAACACTACTAGGTATAACAGTGAGGCACCAAGATCACTGAACAGCCTAAAGGTGCTTACCTGGATCTTCAAGCATGGAGCAATGGGCTCGCCGCAATCCATTGAACCTTCCCGTCACTCTGCTCGGTCTTCAATTCGCAATCACTGTCGGTCTCAAGCTCTACAAGATCAAGACTGGCGGACCCCAAGATAAGCAAGTCGTGCCTTCTCCCATCAAGAGCTTGTCGCCAAAGCTCTCACCTGAAGAGGGTGCAAGCTGCCCATATCCACCGGACGCCTATCCAGGTACAAGGGATGTCGAGTCACCCTATGGAAACTTGAGGGTTTACGAGTGGGGACCAGAAAATGGGAGAAAAGTGCTGCTCGTTCATGGGATATCGAATCCGTGCATTGCATTGGGAGCCGTCGCGCATGGGCTGGCTGACAAGGGGTGTCGAGTGATGATGTTCGATCTTCCAGGTCGCGGATACTCTGATACACCCGTTCCTACACCCCATTCAAATCGCCTCTACACCACTACGATCCTCTTAGCTCTGACATCATCTCCTCTATCATGGACAGGCAATGGCGAGACGTTCTCTTTACTTGGCTATTCACTTGGTGGCGGTATCGTTGCCAATTTCACTTCTTACTTTCCTTCCCTTGTCTCTTCCTTGGTCCTCCTCGCTCCGGCAGGCCTCGTCCGCCAAAGCCGTATTACTTTGATGAACAAAATACTTTACAATACAGGGTTGATCAATGAGACAATATTGGAAAGAATGATCTTGGGACTAATAAGACGTGGGGAAGAGCAGAAGAGATCTCATAATCCAAAGGAGAAGCCATCGATAGAAACCGCGGTTGGAGGAGAGATGCCAAAAGAGAAGGAGGAGAATGTACCCGCCTCGCCAGCGTTGTCGCGCAACAGACCTGAGATCACGATGTCGGGAGTCATAGTACGCTTGCATCTTACAAGTCCCAATGATCGTTTAATCGTCTGATTTCTTCTAGCCATGGCAGCTTGACAATCATCCCGGTTTTGTCAAATCCTTCATGTCTAGTATTCGATATGGGCCAATTACTGGACAACACGCTGACTGGCAACGGATTGCCGAACGACTGTCTGCACAAAATGCCTCTAGTGAGGAGAGATACGAGAAAGAAGGCTTGCAAAACGGCAAGGTGCTGATCATAGCTGGACACAAAGATGTACTAATCGTCGAAGACGAGCTAGTCGAAGATGCTACTGAAATTTTAGGGGAGAACAATGTCAGATTTGAATTCGTTGATGCCGGTCACGAGCTGCCTGTCTCTAAGAGCGAAGAGATAGTTGGATTCATATCAGCATTCTGGGAGGGAAGATTCTCGACCCCAATGTCATGAACGAACAAATGTTTCAGGCGTTGGTCTTCTCTTTTATATTCTTACTCAAGGACAAAACCTATATAGAACAGTTCGCCCTTCACAGCCAATGACTCGATCCTCTCTACTTATCAATTTCAGATTGCATCTCTTTGCGCTCGTGCACCCTTTAAATTCGTCATGATTTTTGAGGGCCATTTCTTGCTGCCTGTTTCTTTGAATTTGGTGCAAATCGGTCTCTCCGCTCCATTCCGAATGAGGCGTTCAACGAGTCAAGGTATTAATATGCCCAGTTGCCAAACTGTGCTGTTTGCTACACTATATTTTTACGCTTCCTATCATCGTTCTCTTACAATCTCCTGTACTTTGAGAAGCTTGGTGAAATAGGTGTTGTCTGGATTGACTACTTTCACAGCCGCTCTGCACCGTCAGTACATTCTCATCTCGCGGCTGGTGTAGTATACCAGTAAGACACGATGACGCGTACCTCTATTACACAAACAAGTGTGGAGGACTTGGCAGATGCAAGTAGCCTTTAGTGACTCAAGCCCGAAGTCAGACAAAGCCCAAAACACGCACTCGGGCTTGAACCCACAAAACTCTACCGGTACGACCAACATATAATAACCACGCAAAACCCTCGCTCCACGATTCCCTTTACCGCCCCCGCAAGCGAACGCAAATGGATCTTGTCCACTTTCCCTTGACTCACGCCCACACTCTCGCCCTCGCCCTCCCTCTCACCAAGCCTGCAATGTCCCACCCAACCCCCTCCCCGACCCGCCTCACCCCAGACACCCCCTTATCCCCAACGCGACTCACCCCGGACACCCCCTCGTCCTCCGCCTTCCCCCCCATCCCAGCCCGCAACCCCAGCCGTAACAACAGCAACAGCGTGTCCCACCGTCCATCCCAAAACGAAGTCACGCTACAAGAAGTACTGCAGCAAGGGCCGGTTACCCTGCCAAAGAACCCGAGACGCTTGTCGGAATGCGAGGCAAATCTTAGTAGACGGGAGAGGAGGAAGTCGAAGGCGTGGTCGGGGGAGAGCCAGGGTGTTGCGGAAGGCTATAGGGAGGGCGAGGGGGAGGGCGGGAGACGGAAGTCGGGTCCATTGGATGCCGAGGAGTTGAAAGTGTTGGTTTTTGGGAAGCTGAGGCGGGTGAGTCTGTTCACGTACGGTCCAGGTGTTGTCGTGGATGGGATGCTGATGGTTACGCTTTCTTAGATGTCAAGACTCTGGTCCAATCGCTCGTAATGGAAGATGCTGGGCCGGTCATGGAAATTCTTGCAATCTCAGCCGGGAAGCAACAGCTTGAGTGGTCCTGTTGCGGTTTCCTTGATCCAGTCCACATAGGCCGCGCCGTTGGGAGTCTTGCAGGCTTGAATCGTGTGTCAATGAGCAATACTGGTCCCGCTTACTTTAGGAAATGGCAATTTTTCGAAAATAAAATTGAAATTGACGACGCCATAGAGAGTATCCAGGATGATCACAGCAGTAAATCAACAATCGAAACGCGAATCCGAAAATGGATGTTGAGATAATCACCCCTTGCCTTCGATTCAAGTCAAATTCTATCAAAAATTGAAATGTCCTCACATCAATAGTCCGCCAGGACTGACTCTGTCACAGGCAGGTCTGAAGGATGGAGATGCCTCGCAGTCACTAACGCACAAAGCCCCTTGTCTCGCTCAAAGCAAGGCAGGTTCCTAGGTGCTGAAATACAAGGCACTGGTTTTGATATTGCGCTTAGCTTGTGATCAGCCAACAATGGAGAGCATGTTGGAGACGTTGTGTGTTCTGTTCAGTAGCGCTTGGGTTGTTAAATCAGAAGAAAGCATTGAGAAGTAAGCAAGACAGAAAGGGTATATTCGGATTGTATTTCGCGCCAACGCTATGCCAAGTCCCACCTGAACGCTGGAGTAGAATACTGTACACTGCTTTTGAACAAGGTCAAGCGTGGCCTAGATCACCAGGACTTAAGTCACTGGCTCCTACTGATTCAGAGACTTTGCTCAACTCCATGCTTTTGATCGACCAGCCCGCTTCCTCTTTGACCCAATCCTTCTTCTCGCCCAAGACTACGATCTTAGCATCTTTCATACCTTCTACTAGGTACCGCTGAGCGACCTCACGTATATCTTCTTTTTTGACATCCAGCAGCTGCTCGCGCTTAATCTGCTCCATGGCCTCATCCACACCACTAAGGAACCTGGTCATGCCCTCCTGGCTTACGCTTTCGGGGGCGTCGACGCCTTGAAAGACGCTCAACTTCGCTTCCTCGAGGTTCTGCTCTGTCCACTCTTTGTCTCGAGCCCACCGACCTGCGTCTCGCATAATCTTCAAAGTGTTCTGTGGATTGGGATCTCGATAACTGTAGTAGCCAAACAAGCCACTCAGACCTCGGGAGTAAGCCCCACCGCCATAAGCACCGCCCTTCTCGCGGATCTCGTGATGCAGATGCTTGTGAGTGAGGAGTTGAGAGAGAATCTGCAACGGCCCACTAAAAGCGTGAGTGTAGGATACGGTAGGAATGGCGAGGGCCGAGTAGTAGACTTGATATGGTAAAGGGAAGAAGGTCATCGGTCTAAAAGTGTCAACGGGTATAGATGTTTCATCTTTGGGAATGCTGGTAGACTGAGGGAATTCCGAGAGGAATTTGTGTAATGCTGCTTCATTAGAAGAGACAGATTCTTGTCCGCACGTCAGTGCGGCTCGGAAGTTTGACGAGTCGGAAATAGCGAAATGTTGAATAGCCTTCAACTTGGCAATGACATTGTCCAGACCCTCGACGGGAGATTTGTTCGCTAGGTCTCCGGTGTGTTGGATCTGTGTCAGACCTGCAGTGTGTTCGTTCAGTAGACCATGCCGGGAGAGCCCTGCTTCCGCATATCTACGAGCATACGAATGCCCGGAGCCTGAGACAGCATCCAACGCACCATTCGCGTCAGCTTGAAGTAGCTGCCTGATTTTGCTTTCGGCTTCCGGACCATCAAAGTTCGTCTCTTGGAGAATAGTCCGGAGCAACTCGTACATGGCAGGCACATTACTGTCCAGGGCGAATCCAGAGAGAGAGAGCCCTTCCACCGATTCCCTCATATCTGTCGGCGAAGGTGAGGCGTGGTAAGACGTACTGATCCCGCCAGTCTTCAGTTTGATGAGGTCTTCAAGCTGCTCCATGGTCTTGTCTTTTGTACCGAGCCGCATGATAGAATCATTGAAAAGCGGAATGAGCATGCGTAGCTCTGACGGGAGGCCAGCAAACGTGCTGATCGCCCGAAAATAGGTCAGTCCGTTGGTGCTGGCTTCTCGCCACTGGATCTTGACATCCCCTAGGATTGAGTCTCGAATCGGCTTCTTCTCCATTCGACGTGGGATATCCTTAACATGGACACTGGGCAGACAGCTCACATCTTGATCACTTGCTTTCTCTTGAACCTCAAGTAGCTCGAGCTCGCGTGCTGTAAGCTGCTTTTGAGCTTCAGACTCTCCACCTGCCTGCCTAGTCACCTCGGAAAGTTTTGACGTCAAGCGCGTAGCTTCCTCAACGGCCAATTCTTCGCCGTAGGTTTCTGAAGGCTCCATGGTGAAAGTCAATGTACGATCATTGAGAAGGTACCTTTCGAGTAAGTTCTCCAGGTAAGCCTCCTTGGAAAATCGTTGCTTGAATGCTGTCACAATATCATCCCACGCTAGGGCGTCGAATGGATCGACCCCATTGAACCAGCCTGGCTGTACTCGTTGCATGAGACCCATGCCAAAGCTGGCTGTTTTGTGCTTCAGAGCCAGCTCGAGCTGGTGCAAATAGCCGTCCACTTTGGCCTTATCGAAGCGCTTCTGATGGACTTCACGCAGCTTAGTTTGAATAGCCTTTTTGACCTTCGGAAGATCTGCCTCTCCTACACCGTTGAGGCCAATCGAGAAGATTCCTATCTTGCCAGCGCTATCGTAGCCGGTGTTTGGGCTCCAATCTGGGCCTAGCCCAGTTTCTATAAGAGCCTGGTATAGTGGGGAACCGTAGCCATCAAGGAGCAATGATGACATGATGCCTAGCGAGAATGTCTCCAGTATATCCGAAGTATCACCCATTAGCCAAGAAGTAGATGTCTTATATTGCATGTCTTTGTCGACCAACGGATCAGCAGGTCCCTTGACGGTGTGGTATAGAGGCCCGTTATCTAGACTCATCGGTGTCTTGATGGCTGTGTCTGCTTGTATCCTTTCAAATCGATCCAACTGCTGGCCCATTTTCTGAAGATGATCCGCAAGAGGCATATCGCCGTAAGTGAATATTTTAGCATTGCTTGGGTGATAATTCTTCGAATGGAAATCTTTCAGATTCTGGTAGGTGAGATCAGTCATCTTCTGGGGATCGCCGCCTGAATAGTTGATATCTGGGAAAATCCGATTTTGAAATTTGATGTAATACAGATAGCTTGCGTCTGAGATCATGCCCTTCATTTCATTATAAACCACGCCCTTGAAGACCAACTTGTCATCCGTGCCCCTTTCGGCATGACCACTCGCAATGGCTTTGGGATTCTCGGGCCCGATCCGCCAACCCTCCTGAGTAAAGTCGTTCTCTTTTAGTAAGGGATGAAAGGTCGCATCCAGATAGACAGACAATAAATTTTTGAAGTCCTGCTGGTTCGTAGTAGCGAAAGGATAAGACGTATGATCCGAGGAGGTGAAGGCGTTCATGAAATTAGAGAGAGATCTGGGTAGCATCTTGAAGAAAGGATCGCGAACGGGATACCTATGCCAATATCAGCTCATCGCCTCGAAGTATGCTTGGGAGGACATACTTCTGACTTCCGCAGAGCGTGGTATGCTCAAGTATATGGGGAACACCTGTGTGATCTGGGGGGTTAGTCTTGAATCCGATGGAGAAGACATTGTTCTTGTCGTCTCTAGCAACATGCAGATACTCCGCTCCAGTCTTCTCATGCTCGAGCTGGAAGGCTGTAAGCTGTAATTCAGGCACGTGCTTCTTGCGCTTGAGCATGAACCCATGCAGATTTTGTCCGAGCTCTGGAGACTGGCTAAGACTGGTCACTGATGCAAACCCACGTCGGCTCCTTGGCGGTGCAGGATAGGTGCATGGTTGCCATGGTGGATTCAAGCTCTGCTTCCACCTTACACACTTAGAAGACACGCGCAACATCTCAAGATCTGTTACCAATCCAAAAGTGTCACAAGATCTGAGAGGCAACAATTTGGAGCTTACCTAGTATTCTTTCGGACTAGCGGCGGGTGACTTGAAGAACGACTCGAAACAGTTTATGACATGATCTATTCTTCCTATCCTAGATAGTCATACACTACATCATTGTACAGATAGGTATAGAGGTCTATTGCCCCTCGAGTATCCATATCTACATACTGGCTGTCGCTATACTCCACCCGTTTAAGAACCTCTAGGCCCTTGCCTCCTCCACGTAACCGACATTCTCGCCTCTGGCCTAAACTCTGACATTTACAGAAAGGAAAGCATACTTGCAAGAAGTCAATCGCTATCCGTCTTCAAACCTGATACATAAAAGACTCTGGTACAAAAGTGAGCACTGAAGAACAGGCCAACATCAAGCGCAGGGTACCAGGCAGATTGCCGAGACAGGGGCACAAAGAACAAGCAAAGACACCCGGGCGTCCGCATTATAGCTCATTTTGCCCAATACAAGCCAAATGACAGATGAGCGACAAATGTACCTGACGACCAGGTCAATCAGAAAGTGATCCTTTTGGACACATCCAATCTTCTCTATCAAGTCGACCATGGCGGGACATGCGTCTCAAGCCCCTACAGCTCCAGCGAGCTCACGCCCTTCTCCAGCCGCAAACAATCATCCATCGTCTGATTACATCAACGGCCATGGGACTCTACCAGACGCACCGGCGCCAAATGCAGCTCCCGCAGCTTCGACCGGGAAGAAAGGCAAGAGCAAGAAAACAACGGATCCCAACGAAACAGGGAAACTACTTGCGGCAAAGATAAACCAACTTGAGCTGGATGCTGCAGGAGAAAAGGATCAAGAGGCCGAGATTGGTGGGTACACTTTTACTCAAGAGTCAAAAGATACTGTACTTGCTTCAATGAAAGAGCATGATCTACCACAAGACATGATTGCTGAGGTGGCGAGGGCCCTCGACGCGGGGCCTGAAGCCACACGGAGTGGACAAGGACTCCCAAGCCTCAAGACTATCGAGACGCTCGTGGCCAAATTCTCCCTCCATATCCCAAATCTCAATCTAGCCCGCGCACATGAGAACTTGTTTGCCAGACCTCTGCCCATGAATTCTATGGATCGACAGAAGCTGACAGAGATGCCTCTTGGCCTTATTGCCGATATAGAACGAGAAGTCAAAAAGGCAACCCGAGACTTATCGAATCTCTTGACTGGCATGGAGACACCACTTTCCAGACTGGAAGAAGTGCAAAAGAGATACACGGGACTGCTGGCTGACATGAAGCGCATGGAACGGGACAACACCAAGAATAAGAAGCGTGCCGACCTTCTGCAGAAAGAGAAGGACCAAGGGCGGTCGGAGCTCAGCAAGACCAACAGCATGAAAGAAAAGCTCGAGAAGCTGTGTCGGGAACTTCAGCGAGACAACAAGAAACTCAAGGTTAGTGCCAAGATACTCGCGCTCCTTTTGGTTTCAACTCTGTAATTAACACATCTTGAAGGACGAACAAAAAAAAATAGAAGACAGCGAGAGAAGGAGCCGAGACGAGCTCAGTGACCGAGCCAGCCACCTGTATTGGGTAATGGACGATACTATGGAACAAGCAGAAAATCCAGAAGGACAAAAGATAAATGTCGAGCAGGATGAATTGTATGCACCTCAGCCTAACTTTGCCTTAATGGAATTGCCTCCTGTTATTTTAGATACTGACACCCAAATCTGCCTTAGGTTCCGGCAGAAGTTCAAATCATTCACCGAGCAGTATGAGCTTCGCGAGCTTCATTTTCATGCTCTGATGCGGACCAAAGAGTGCGAAGTCCAACTGAGCCTGGCCCGTGCCGAAGAGCAACGAAAACGCGCTGAGGATGAGACAAAAAAATCACGAACACTCAACTCCCAAGTCTCCACCTTCTCTCAGACTGAGACTGAGCTAAGGAGTCAGTTGAACATATATGTTGAGAAATTTAAGCAGGCAGGTCTATCTTTGCCCAGTTTATTGGCCTCTATTTTCTCGTGTCTGCCTTTACTTTCCACTTCAGATTCTAAGATGCCGCCAGCAAACATGTCGGTGTTCCCAGACCATCATGCATCATGATGGCGGCTGGCGGACAGATGGTCTTCCTTACTATAAATTTGCAGCCAAGCGCTCTTTGTTATCCTCTGTCTAACGTTTGCACCTTAGGTGGAGGAAACACTCAACAACTCCAACGAGCTCTTCCTGACCTTCCGCAAGGAAATGGAGGAGATGTCCAAGAAGACCAAGCGTCTCGAGAAGGACAATTCCAACCTGGGTCGCAAACATGACCTCACCAATCGCAACATCCTCGAAATGGCGGAAGAACGCACCAAGAACCACAAGGAGATGGAAACCCTCCGTAAGAAGAACAACACTCTCGAGAGCGTGATTCGTCGTATGCAAGATCAAGGACGCGCACCAGCGGGCGCGGGAGCACTCGAAGGCGATGAGGAGGGCACCGAGAGTGACTATGAGGAGGACGACTACGATGAAGAGGAGGGCAGCGAGGAGGGTGAGTATGACGACGATACTGAGGAGGAGGCTCTGCAAGCGCAGGTTGGAGCTCTTCCTACTTTTGGACCCGTACCGCCACCGCCTTCGTCGCAGGCTCAAGTCAACGGCAAGGTCAATGGAGAGATCAATGGAGCCACTACCGCTAAGTCTATTGTTGTTTAAGCTCCTTTATCATGGTGGGGTTCAGCCACTGAGCATGCTTACATAGCTGGCAGCCCGGATAGAGGTAAGTTCACAATGCAGACAGACCATTATCACAATCAGTCCAATTGCTATCCACATCTCATAATTTACTTTTCTCTACATATCCGCCACCCACTCTCAAGCGCTCAACTGCCTCCCTAACCATATCATCAACGATATTCTTTGCAGGCTTGATGTCATTTATCGACGCTGCCACAACTCCCATCAAATACGGGAAATCCACATCTCTATCCTCCTCCATATCATGTTCCATCGGCACCACCCCTTTCTCCACTAATTCCCTAACCACCTCCCCCCTCCCCTCCCAACCCTCTATATATTCATTCCTTCTCACCCTCAACGGCCTCCCGCTGACCACCAATGTCCTAACCGTATCCCCCCACCCCGCACCCACCACTGCCTCTTTATGCCCCTGACTACAGCCCGCCTCGCCACTCGCCACAAACCTCGTTCCTACCCATACACCCACTGCCCCCATCATCAAAGCCGCAGCTAAACCCCTACCATCATGAATCCCGCCGGCCGCAACGACCATGCCCGCTTTCCCGCCCAACATAGGCGGATGGTACCGCTTCGCGATATCCACACAGGCGGGAACGAGTAAATTCGCACT
This sequence comes from Pseudevernia furfuracea, assembly GCA_022315425.1. Classification (NCBI taxonomy): domain Eukaryota; kingdom Fungi; phylum Ascomycota; class Lecanoromycetes; order Lecanorales; family Parmeliaceae; genus Pseudevernia; species Pseudevernia furfuracea. Next base: position 1,010,856 of record JAIUPT010000042.1, read on the forward strand.
GATATCCCCCGTATGTCCGCCCCCTTCGCCACCCTGCGCGCACACGATGTCCACGCCGGCCCCGAACGCCTTCTCCGCATGCCTCGGATGCCCCACCATGTTCATCACCGTCACGCCCCCCCGGTGCAACCTCCGCACCACGCCCTCGGGCGGGACACCGACGGCCGAGACGAACAACCTCGCCCCTTCTTCGATGACCACGTCCACGAGTTCGTTCAGCAGCCCTTTGGTGTAGTCGTGGTTGGTTTTCCGGGCGGTGCCGCCGACGGCGGGGAGGGCGAGGTCGACGCCGAAGGGGAGGGAGGGGCGGGCGAGGAGGGATTTCAGCTCGTGGATCATGGCGCGGAGGCGGGGAGGGGTGTAGCCCAGGCCACCTATCACGCCGAGGCCGCCGCTGTTGGAGACGGCGGAGGCGAGGGGGGCGGTGGAGGTGTGGGCCATGCCGGCTAGGAGGATGGGATGGGTTATGGAGAGGGTGGTTGTCAGGGGGGTTGTGAGAGTGGGGGTTGGGGAGGACATTTTGGGAAGGTGCTTTATGTATGTGCAGTGGAAGGAGGAAGGGAGGTGGACTGGAGAAGGCAGGCGGCTGTTTGTTGTTCGTGAATGAGCTGGAGAGCTCAATGCTGGTGGTGTTGCAGTGAGATCGTGAAACGTTCAAGTCGCGAAGCAAAAAAAGTGGGGAGCCGAGGTCCAACGCTACGTGGTCCAACACTTGGAAGAGAACATAAGGCAGCGCGAAAAAGTGAGAGAAGACAGTACAATCCCGACAATATAAATATAAATTTAAAGCCCCCGCAGTCTTCATCATCGTACAAAACGCGCACTCAAACTCGCAAAAGCATCAGGACTATGCCGCCCATTCACGCTTTCCTGACTGACATGCCTTGCACCTCCTGGCTCCAGCCCATTCGTAGCATTTACATTGCCCGTAGCCGACTGGAATGGATTTCTACTCCCTGATGAGAGTTGCACCGGCATGGTCACGCTCCGCTGTCCTTGCTTGGTGCTTGGAGGCAGATTCGCCATAGATGGTTCTGGTGATGGGGCAGCATTGGGGTCTTTCGGGAGAGGTGGCGGTGCGAGCTGAGGATAGTTATATAGGGCCAAAATACTTGTCTTGTCGATTCGTCCGGTTGGCTGAGGCTGGAGAGGTTGAGCCTGATATGGGTTAAACTGCTGTGGTTGCTGTGGTTGGGGCTGCGTAGAGTACTGTGAAGGGTCGGTCATCGCGTGCTGCGGCGCGTAAGGGTTGGAGACTTGCTGCTGCTGAAATTGTGGTTGTTGAACCTGCTGCTGCGGGAGGTTTTGCTGAAAAAATGAGTCTTGCTGGACCTGCGGGGAAAAGGGCCCTGGCGACTCGGTGGAGTACCCATTCATAAGTTGCTGAGGTATAGGAGATGGCTGATATTGCCGAAATGGATTATATGACTGCTGGGTTTCTGGTGCCTGAGGAGTTGATGCGTATGGATTCCTAGATTGCGGTAAGGCCTGCTGTGTCGTCTGATAGAATGGATTATAGCTCTGATTGGAAACGCCGTTTTGTTGTACATATGGATTAGATTGTACGTATTGCTGAGGCATCTGTGGTACTGGAGGCGTCATGGTCTGGAATCGTGTATCCTGCGCTGGTGGTGGTTGGCTCGGATAGCCTCCTGTGGCATTGGGAAACAGTGGTTGCTGCTGCTGCGGAGAAATCTGCATGCCGGAAAATGCTCTTTCTAGAGGTAAATTTGCGGGCTGCTCGTCGGGAATACCGAACGGGTTGTATGATTGTGCTTGAGGCTGGTATGGATTTGAAGGACTAAAGCTCCTATTCGCTTGGGCTTGTGGTTGGTCCATGCTCGGATATGATTGTTGTCCTTGCGACTCGGTGCTCATCGCAGATGTGGCACTATTGGCTGCAAATGATATGCCGTTCACGGCACCAGTATTCTGGGCGCTCGATGGTAAAGAGGGCAAAGGCTGACTGACAGCAATGTTCCTGGCCTGATTTGGCGTCCTTGACCTCGACGTAGGCGCGCTGCCTTCTCCAAGTCTAACAAGGGTCTCAATCGCCCGCTCCAGATTCCCGTTCATGCCCTTCAATATGCTTGCATTCCGTTTTTCATCCCCAAAACCCATGTCTTGTAGCTGGGCCAGCTTCGCCTCCATCTCGCCTCCACCGCCTCCCACGCTTGCTCCAAATACCCTTGACTGTTTGTTGACCCGAATTGGTTCTGCACTGAAGCCATTGACCCCATCATGAGGTGAGCGAGGAGGAGACGTCGGCGCGTTTCTGGACAGAGGAAGCATAGAAGATGCGCTGCGTAGGCCAAAGCCAAATCGCTTGCCTGGCTTTGGTGGTAATGGAGGTGGTTGGTCTTCTGAGCTGCGGGTGCTGCCCGTATCATTGCGGGTTGCTGGTCGTCGGGAATGGCCACCAGAGAACAGCTGTTGATCGTACTTTTGTTTTACAAATTTCTCCAGTACTGCGTCAACCTCATCGACGTCCAAGGGCATCGGTGGCTTCGTATTCTGGGGGTTGAAGGTTCGATTGGTACTGACATTGCCATTGCGCTTCATGCTCTGTGACCACCGTCAATGTAGGGACACGATGCGCCTGACAATACTTACATCAACTTGATCGTTAGACCAGCTGTCCATGCTCAAAGATTTGACCTTGGAGATGTGGGTACCGAGCTTCCGATGGAGTGAGGCGCATCGCATGCATAGAAAAATACCCAACTAAAGTCCAGCGTCCCGTGTCAGCCATGCTTCCTCCGACCTGTTTCTGGTGTTCCTGTCCACTCACACTCCAACTGGCCCACCCTATTGAGGCTACAGTCAGCATGGGAAAAGCTGTGGCCTCTTCGCAGCAGGAAGGGCGTACCGGGATTCCTAGCTCCACAATCTGCACATCGGTCATTGCCTGGAACGGTCTTGATCAACTCTTGAAGAGCTCTCTCGTTGCGCGCCTGGTGACGCTTGCTCAATGCGGTGGTCATATTGTGACTATGTACGTCGTAGATGGTAGGATATTGGGCTTTCTGTGTACAAAATGCTCAGCGTCGGCCGTGTAGTATAATCCGCGCAATGGGCGGGAGAAAGGATGGAAGGAATGTGATTTACCAAATTTCTTAAATCAACCAGAAAAGGAGAATTTCGTTGGTGCGGCGTTGTACTGTATATAGTTCTGTAGATATGACGATCTTGGCCCCTGGAAACTTTAGAGTAGATCGCTGAAGAAGCAAATGCTGCATCGGTTGATCTTTGTTCAAATATCACCATATAGGATAAATCAATCAAATCAAGTTCTACCTCGGTCCAGTGGGTCTTTTGGGTAGGATCTCCCTCCGTCCGCCCAGATTACACCTTCACAGTAGCACAGTATGGCGAAACCGAAGCTCGTCCTCTATCTTGATGTTGTCAGTCCATTCGCGTACCTTGCATTCCACATTTTGAACGTGAGTCCCATTTCTTCCAGAACATCGGGAGTGTTGCTTTCGGGCAAGCTCATTGTACTGTGCTTCATTGGATCTTCAGACGATAAGTCCGAATCATCAGTTATTGCGATCCTCTGTCAATAATTCGAGGGTCCCAATGGCGATCCTCTGTCAATAATTCGAGGATCCCAATGACTGTTCGATGTGTGAACAAAATCATCACACGCAAGTGTTTGGCTCGATCTACTCTTATATACTGATTCTACTCTTCGGAAAAGACTTCTCCCGTATTCAAAGGATGCGATGTCACCTACGTCCCTGTGTTCTTGGGTGGGATCATGAAAGCAACGGGGAATAGGCCACCCCTTCAGATCAAAAGTGCGTTTCGCTCTTATGCTCTAGTTCCCTTTTAAATCTAAATGTTTCATAATAGACAAGGGTGAGTGGATTGGCAAAGAGCGGCTGCGCTGGGCCAAGTCATTCAATATACCCATGGCTGAGGGCGTGCCCCCTGGATTCCCTGCCAATACGATCAAGGTAAGAATTCAAAGAAACCCTGTCAAGCTCAAGCTCATCCTCCGGCAGGTCCAGAGGGTTTTGGCTGTTGTGGCGATGATGCATCCACAGAAATTGGCAGACACCCATGCTGCTATCTATCATGCATCATTTGCGGAGCAGAAAGAAGTTCATACCCCGGAGAGTCTCATGCCCATTTTGGAAAACATATTTGGGGACGAGGGAACCAAAGAAATACTGATAAAGGTAGGCATTCAAGTGGTCCGAATACCTGTATCCAAGCTAATCTAACATCGTTGCAGTCGACAAGTGACGAGGCCAAGAAATTTCTGACAGCCAAGACCGACGAAGCGCTTGCAGAAGGTTGCTTTGGATTGCCATGGTATGTTGGTGAGTATCTTCATTCCGGCAAAGTGTGGCAATAAGCTGATTAAAGAAAGCTACGAATGCGAAAGGGGAAAAGGAGTGCTATTGGGGATTTGATCATATTGCTCAAGTCGCAGATCATTTGGGTCTCGAGAGGCCAAGACCCGATAGTGCCAGCGAAAGAGGTTGGCGAGCCATGTTGTAGTTATGTACGAGAAGAGTATGCTTCGGGATTTTTCCGGTCATAAGGTAAATCTCGGGCCTATTAAAAGGACTCCTAGCCTCAAACTCGTCGAGGGGTGCTCGCACTCATGGTGTCTCTGACCGCTTCCTCGGATCCCTCAAACAGGCTTCAATCAAGCCCATGTTATCATTTCCCCTCCTCCGTCATGCTTCTATTTTGATCACGGAGGAACTCGGAGATCTTCTCAGGATGGGCTTCATCCACAGCCGCATGGTGGCTCGTGTCTCCTTGTGCGCTTGTATCATTGGTCTGACCACTTTGTCCAGTTACAGACTGCTGTAGGTAACTTATACCTGTGAATTGGGCAATCATTAGCATGTAGGGAGACTGAGCCCAAAGACTCAACTACTTACCTTTTTCGAGATAGCTCTGGCCGTCCCCGCTGCCTTCTGTGCCTCCGCCAGCAACTGAGCTGAGCTTGTCACCTATGCCACCCAGGCCACCGGCAGAACTCTGCTCGCCGGCTTGCGGAGTCTGGCTTTTTGGATTGTTCATAGTGTAATCTGTCTTGGGTTTAAAGGCCTGGCTCTGTTGATTGTCCATGACTTGGGATGTCTGGGTTCTCAGATTTCGTAGAACAGATGCTTGTCGTAGAACTGGAGGCTTGCTGCTGGGAGTGAGAGGCTTCAGACCGCGGAACAGGGCATATGCATTGGTGGGGAGTGTGAGCGTTGAACGGCTTCCTAATTCAGTCGCCGTCTTCTTTAGAAAAATCCCGTTTCATTGCAGATCTTATCACACCTTTTCTCAGCTGCGAGACGGTGTTGGTAGATAAGGTAAGTAGATGGTTTCTGACTATAGCCCCACCGTGATGTACCTTAGTCCCCTGTTAAACCCGGGGTTTTCGGAACTCGGTTTAATTGTCTGTGATTGGCTCGGTGAACCTTCCCGACCAGTCTATAGTGTCATCACCACCGACAATAGTCGGCACAGCATCGCCTACTTGCATGACAGAGACACACTCCTTTCAAACGGGCAAAAGCTGCTGGTGAGTGGTGAGGTAGGCATGGACTCTCATCTTTTCATTCTGTCACAGACAGCGTTATGAAATTGTCTATATTCCGTGAAAAGAAGTAAGCGCTCTTCCTGAGCGAACAGAGCCTGCCCGACACTGGTCAGGCCAATTGTTCTTAGCTACGCAGTTGTCGAGCAATGCCGCCCATCCCTATAACCATCGTGACGGGATTTCTAGGTACGCGCCATTCTTAGCTTCACCAAGGCACAGCCAACTCTAACTTGCTGACCACCAACTTAGGCTCTGGAAAAACGACGCTCATCCTCAATCTCATCCCACAACTACCAAAGACCTACAAGCTCGCCCTCTTGAAGAACGAGTTCGGCGACGTTGCTGTCGACTCTCAATTGGCCTCTTCTTCAGCGATTGGTGGTGTGCAAGAGCTCCTCAATGGCTGCATCTGCTGCAACCTGGTCGGACAACTTGGAGATGCATTGGATACATTACGTAAAGATGTCAATCCGGACCGGATCATTATCGAGACTAGCGGGTCCGCATTCCCAGCAACCCTTGCCATGGAGGTGAACAGATTGGGAAGAGAGACAGGGTACTATGCTCTTGATGGGGTAATTGTCGTCATTGACGTTGAAAATTGGAAAGGGTACGAAGATACATCATACACGGCCAAGATGCAGGCCCGCTACACGGATCTGATAGTGTTCAACAAATGGGAGCTCGTTAACGAAAGACGGTACGAAGACTGCTTGGACAGAGTGGGGGATCTTGAACTGCAAGTCGCCACAGCCAAATCCGACAGAGGCCGAGTCGACCAGTCTGTTCTGCTTGGGTTCGATAGTGCATTTGCAAAGGAGCTGGACCCTTTGTCCAATGCACATGATCACCACGACGGCCATCATGATCATTCGAAGGACCACCAAAGCGAGGTCGAAGTCCTCTCGATTACCCTATCATCTGAAGACATTATGACCCACGGCGTCAATCTTGACTCTCTCGAGACGTTTCTACTGTCCGCCCCTAAAGACGAGATATATCGCATCAAAGCAATAGTAAAGGCCTCCAGCCCACCTGCTTCTTCAGGGGGAGACGTTGAGCCAGCGGTCATACATCAAGGGCAAACAAGCGCCAAATACATCTTGAACTGGGCATTTGGCCGATGGACGTTCACCCCATTGAGCTCGGCGCTACCAACAAGTAGTGCACCTTCGTCTAGAACTTCGAGAAGTGGCTCGCTTGTTGGGATTCCAGAAGGCTTGGAGATTGACCCTCTTGTGCGGATGACCGTCATTCTGGCCCGTGGTGAAGCCGACAAGTGGAAGAAACGCATTGAGACGCAGAGTCACATTGAACCTGAGAACGAAGATAGCAAAGCAAAGCTGCAAGTCATGAAGATCATGTTATGAACTTCGTAGCAACCCGTAGCTGCGGCTATTCATTTCAAGCAATTGAGAGGGCCACCGCAGTGCCGAGGCCAAACCCTTCCCCATCAGACAACGCAACATGGTTACTTTGGCTATCGGAGTGGCTTTCTGGAAAATAGCCGCATACCATGAGTTCTGGAGGTGCCTTTGCACTTTTGTCGCATCATCTCCGTTGCTTTTTCTTAATTACTGATGCAAATGATCCGCATAGACTGCTCTCAGCCGCAGCTACATCGTGGGGTTTGGTCCTTCTGAGAACGTTCTAGGTGGGTGCCGCGAAGCGCGACGAGTGGTTCATTGAATTATTTGACCACAGCTAGCGTATTTAAGCATATGAGAAGAGCCCCTCGACAAGTTTTGAGCGGTGTGGCGGGTCTCTGCAGTGAGCCTTTCAACTCCGGCCTGCATCGTTAGGTGCTTACACAGCACCAAACCAGGTCTGCTCAATGCTCACTTGCGGATATCATCTAATCTTTTCCTTGCTTCCCTGTCCTGTCTGTCCTGCATGCGCAGGGAGTCTATTCTCGTCATCCTTCTTCATCTAGATCTCTCCCATTGTTTGCTGGACAATGTGGGAACTATTTCCAGTCACATATTGAGAACATATCTCATCGTAATGGTTTCCAAAGTCGTTTAAGCACTTTTTGCCGTAACGCTTTATACCCAAAATAAGTCTATTTACCTTCTATACTTTTCGCACTTTTCGCCCATTGCCAAATTTCTTGGCAGGAAACTGGCGGCATTGATCCTTTGCTATCAATTCTACTTTGACGTCGTCAAACGCGGTACTTATGTTTGGGAACTTAAAGAGATGCATGAAGAATACTGTTTTATTATAGCCATGCTCGTTGAAAGCGTGCGTAAAGTGAACTTAGGCCCCCTGACCTGATCGTCCTCATCAATCCGTACGGACTGTCCGTGGCAGATCCAATCTCATCGACAAGCGTTGCCCAACCCAGGCCAGGAATGTGGAGTGGTCTTAGGCTGCTGGCATATTTGGGAGCTGTGAGATAACTTTGGTGCTGTGAGCCAAAATCTTCACTAAACGCGGCGGGGAGCGATCAGCAATTTCTTTTCAAAGGCTTCTGTCCGGAAGCTTCAACCCATGATTCGAGGCCTTGTTGAAAAGCTATGCAACAAGCTCGAAACGACTGTGAATCCTGGTCTACGCGTGAACATGGTGTATGCGTACTCCGCTCTTGCATAGAGTGACATCACGGATTACTCTTACTCTGACTGTAGCAACGTGCTTGAGCTAGAAGAGTCTCCTCCCAAGCATTGTGGGTTCTAGCAACGGCCTTCGGAGCTTGTGCACTCGTGGCAGAAGGCATTTGAACACAAAGTCGAGTCTATGTTCTCGGGCATGGGCAGCCTTGGCTAAGACTGGCACATTACTCCCTGCGTGATAGACTTGATCTCCCGGCCTCGGAAAAGACCATATATCGATTATCAGCCGATGCGAAAAGTCTTGTTGGGGCGGGCACCTTGACTACGGCCCATATCCTCAGCATAACGACGTACCACATTCTCGCAAATACGCCGATTTCAAGTAGATTGCGCACTGAACTCGCAGCCGCGATTCCCAACACTGCCAGTGATCCATCACTCCAAACGCTCGAACAGCTACTGTACCTCACAGCGATTCTGAACGGAGGCCTCCGCGTATCATATGGCATGATCCATTGCATACAACGTGTTCACCCCGACAGAAACCTGACTCAACGAATAGATCATCCCATCCGGAACACCAGTCGGCATGGGTTTTATGTTCATGCACGAGGACACCAGCGTGTTCTCGAACCCGCGCCAGTTTGACCCAGAGCGCTGACTAAGCATCGCAAAAGAGAAAAAGCCGAAGTATCTGTTCAACTCTGGTAAGGGCCAGAGGATGTGCTTGGGCAAGGAACCGGCGCTGGCTGGGACGTGTATGGCGCTTACGATGGTGTTAAGGATTTTGGGCGGGAAGATGAGATTGTTCGATAGGGAGAGGGAAAGGCATTGGGAGGCCGGTTGTGTTGAGTGAATGGTTTCGCCTAAGGTGGTGCCAAGATGAGATTAAAAGACCTAGACTTGGCAGTTGGATGGCTGGCGAAAAGTAATCTGGACCCTGAAGAATCAAGGATTCGACGAATTCAACCCGAATAATTCTCTTGTACAAAAGAGCCCCGGGAATAAAGGGTGAGAAAATGCTCATCTCTGAAATTATGGTATTTTGGTTTCAGTTTTACTGCCTAAGGTCTAAGGTAGGTTTCCAAGTCCTAGTTCAAGACTCAGCGTCGAGCTCGGTTCTCAAGATTAGAAAGCCCGATTTGTTTTTTTCATTTTTCGAACACTTCGTGGGGACATTGATCCTATTTTCTTGCCGTTTCAACATTGTTTGGCCGCTAGCGTTGGTGCCGAGAAGGAATATGACTGCGGATATTCTATTCTGAGCCTCGCTGCTGAAAGGATCTAGGATCGATTAGGCTGTGAGACAGTCCAAGTATAAACATGTACTTTTTAACCCTGCTTCCCTATTCTCTAGACAGATCGACCATATCATTGAGGTGCGAGCTTTAACACTGTTCCCTCATTCTTTTTATCGACCCTTTTCACCTCGGCATTTACCCACAACATGGACCCAGAAACCAAGCACGGCGATGATTCTCGGGAAATTGGAGAGAGATCATTGGAGATATCACTACCTTCGACCCATGATGACGATAAACCTCAGGATATCCGAGAAATAATATCCAAAATCTCGCTCCCTTCACCCCAAGCAATGCACCCCAACAGAGCGAGCCAACCCCTCGTGCCCCCCAACAACCAACCGTTTTACACAGTAAAGCGCCAGAAAGACTTCCTCGACAAAGACATATACTTCGCCATCAAATGGGCATGCGGTATCCTGACCGTCGCGGCCTCCATCGTCTTCGGCATCTGGGCGCCCTTGTCCTACGAAGCCACGATCGCAGACAACGACACTCAGGATGCCATGGTCAGTGTCCTCTCCAGCGCCAAAGATCTAGCCTCGACGGCCAACATGATCGCGTCCAAAGCGCTGGACGGTGCGAGCGCACAGCGTGAAGCGATGGCATCACTGTACGGCACCATCGGGCTCATGGGACAGCTGGCCGTCATGGAGTTTTGCTATGCGCAACAGACGTTGAGCGTTTGCAGCTCCTACATCCAAGAAACGGACGATTCACTCGAAAGCCTGATCGATCAACTGGGACACGCAACGCTTGTGACCACGGGGACGGAGTCGGCGGTGCCACCTGGCGCGACGGTTGATCCGGAAAACAGGGGGGGTCGGAGCTGGTCCTAATGCAGCTCCTGCAGCTCCTGCAGCTCCTGCAGCTGCTGCTTCCGCCACCACGGCTGCTTCTGATCCCGGCGCGGCAGCTCCGTCGTCGGAACCATCGGGAGCTGGTTCGTCGGAAGCGCGGCCCTCGACGGGAGCGACTCCTGCTCGTGTACTACCTGTGCCCACCGCTACGAGTCCTCCAGCTTCTCAGCCGTCGAGAAAGGCACCGAGACTTCCTGTCGATGCGGTCCTGGGGATTGTATTCAGTTTGATCGGTATTGGGGGAGCTGTGTTGGGTTTCCTTGTCTGGAGGATGCGTAGGAGGAGGATGATGTCGCAAGCAGAATGAAGGAAGGAAGGCATCTGGGCAGGTGGCATACATGGAAAAAGGCGGTACACGTGATCGTCAAGTACACTTTTCTCGCTTTCTCAATGCTAGCTGTCATATGATAACAATCGTTTTTGGCAAGGCACTCACTTCCGCCTCTCCATCTGCTTGGCAATTTTGTTACTTCTATGCCTGCCATCCACCGGCCCGTACACCGCATCCTTCCATCTACCCAATCTGCTCCCCAAGCTTCTTTACGACTGTCAGCAGCAGCGCAGGCGGCGGCGCCTCCAACGTCTCGTACCCTTCGCTTTGCCAATGATGCCATTCCATGTCTTGTCCACGCGTGATCTGGACCATAGCACAGAACTTGAGTCCCGCCGGGCTCGCCTGGTACCGAGTATCGACCTCGGCGAGGTCTCCGTCAGCGTTGAGTAGCTGCTTTGCATACTCTAATCGATTGCATCACGTTAGCTCTATATGTTGCTCGAATTGCAGGACAGAGAGGCCAGCGCCAGTTTTTCGGAATGAACGGACCTGAGATCTGACGCATCATGAATTCATTGGCGCCGGCAGTCATCCGGCACTAGAGATATGGAGAATGAAGCAAGATATTGTCGCTGTTGGTTGGCTTTGGAGAACGCCAAGGTCAGGGCCTTAAATGAGCAACTCTCTCGTCTCTTGGGGAGAGATCATCAGGTGAAAGTAATCTTCTGTCTGGTCAGATCTCTAAAGACATCATCAAGAGCCTGTCTCTTCCTTTTCCTGCTTTCGTCCTCATCCCCGTCAGCCTGCTCGGCCTCATCCTTTTCGACCTGGATTTCCTCTTTTGTCCTGGGCTTCCATGCCCTAATGAGACCATCTGAATGCGCAGAATACATTTCCACATCGCCGTTTCTCCAACCGAGCGAAGTGACTCTGTTCCTGATGTTTCGCTGTCCAGCACTTCCACTAGCCTGAGCGACAGCCACACCAGGAGCCCGTAATTTTTTAAGTAGCGTGCCCTCGAAGAGATCGAACATCAATATCTCCTTCTCGTTCGGATAGAGCATGACCTGGGAGCCCGAAACATGCCTAGGTGGAAGTAATGGCAACAGGGTAGAAAGGTGGGTGTTCTTGATGATCGGACCGAAATGCGACAGAGCATTGGCGCCAGCTCCTACGTCCCAGACCCGCACACGTTCATCATGACCAGCAGTGACAAGACGTCTCCCATCTTCTGTCCAGACTACACCATTGCACGCCCCGATATGTGCTTTGCCGTGATTTCGGATGCGGGCGTTTTTGCCTCTCCCATCTTCACCGCCAACTCCAACAGAGTCGTCCATGTCCAGGACTCCCAAGCTTCCAGCACTTCTTCGAATATCCCATAGCCTGACTGTGCCGTCTGAGCCACCACTGGCCAGGACATATTCGTCATGCGGGCTCCACGCTACCGAGAGTACCGCGCCTTGATGACCGGCGAGCGAGTGCGCACTAGCACCTGATCTGAGATCCACCAGTCTGACAGCGGGATGCTGCGTCGCGCACGCCACTAGGAGATGATCTGCAATGGGTGACAAGGCATGGGAGTAGACGACTGAGTTGAGATCGAAGGACGCAGACAGAGTGAGTGTCTCTGTTGCATAAATCTTCAAGGTGTGGTCGTAGGAGGAGGAGAGAAAGGCCAGGGAATCGAATGGGTAGAAGGAGAGATGAGTAATGCCAAATTTATGAGCGGAAGACGCCTTGCTTGCTTTCGCGCCAGGTTTGTAAGTGCAGTGGTTGAGTGAAGTCTCAGCGCTCTCGAGGTCCCATAGAATAATTGAGGATTCGGCGCCTCCTGAGAGCATGCTTAAGCCCCCCAATTAGCCCTCTTCGTCGTATACATCTTCCTCGATCCTTGAGACTTACTACCGTCCCTCAAACCTGTCAATGGCAAGACAATTCACGCCAGCTTTGTGCGCCCACATTCCACCCAGCTCATCTTTGCCATCCCCGTTGTGTTGCGCTTTGGTCGGCGCAGCTCCATCGCTGCCGTCAAATCTTATACTGGGGGCCGCTTGTAGAGAGCTCAGGAGGCGCGAAGTCTCGGCTTTTTGCAGCGCATGAGGACTGATGGATCCCAGCGCACGACCGAAGAGGTTGGACGTCATGCATCACGCATCTGCAAACAAAACAGCCAAGTAAAAAGTAGCACGTTCATTGTTCAACCAAAAAAGACGCGCTCTTTGCAACGTTACCCTGGTCCCTAACCTACATTAGCGCCATAACTAGCGGCTCAATAAGGTAGCGTACTAGCGGCTACAAGGTTCGGCCATCCATGCTTTTGTAAAGTCTTCGCTGTCCAGTTGCTGCTTACATTGACCTCAGAAATCCATAAATGGGCCGTGTCCTGGCCCATCGCAGGGTAGGCATTCAAACAGACTCGGACACAAGTTATACATCCAGGGCTTATTAATCCCGGGAGGCTTGCTTTGGCTGCGAGGCTGCTGAAATCGGTGTACCGAATGGCGGCAAATTAGGCGAGAGCGATGTGTATCCCATGGACTTTACCATTTTCACTCCTAACACTACACGTGGTGTACTTGCAAAGGGCAGTGGTAGAACATCACGCAAGTATGTCAGCGTGCGGGGAGATCGTTCCCCCTCTTTCTCATAGGCGTCGATGCAATGCCATTGCCATCAACATGCATTCCGCTGACCAATCTTCCCTACCTTCACATCATCCGATCATCGCGACATCAGTTGACTAATGCATTCCTACAACCCAATGGGGTCTTCTTCTTCGGGTGGCTTTGCGGGGAGGCAGAGACCTTTGACTGCGGGGATCGTTATCATCCATACAGGTAACTCACGTGGATATTGTCGGGGTGTAAAGATGGCGAAAGGTATGCATGTCAGACGGCCGAGTCTTGGCGGGGTGTTCTCGGCGACGCCCATCTCGTAAAGATGATGCTGACGGTGAGTTGTACTACCGAAATACGGCTGAGTACGTGATACCTCAGGTTGTGGATGAGGGGAAGTATTGGCAGCCTTGTATCTCGTTCTTGGCCGTTCTTCGTATATAAAGAGTACTGTCATGCCAACTCAACCCCACTTTCTGCTCAGCATCCAGCCTTCTCATCAAAAAGCAAGAAGTTATCTCCATCCATCAGTCAAGCATCCACAATGAAAGCCTTCACCATCTCCACCTTCCTCTTCCTCTTTGCCACGGAACTCCACGCCGCCCCCAGCTCCAATGCCCGCCAGTTCCAAGCCCAGCTCACTTTTCAAGGCGCTCCTCCTGCAGCGGCATTCTACACGCTGTCGGTCCCCACTGACGGTTCTGTTTTCAAGATCTGTATGTAGCCAGCTCCATCTTCTAGCTACATCTCTTTTACCCCATTGTTGATGTGCTATCTCGTCTACTCGTACTTTTCCAAATGTCCAGTGAAATTCCCAAGTGTATGTGCATATCTGACTTGTACAATTGCAGCCAACGTATTGAGCATCTCCCATATCAATTCTGCAGGCGGTGCGAGCTGCACGTTGTTTGGTATCAATGGTAGCAAGACAACAGTTGTCGGTGCGAATACTGTGGATGTGGGACCACCGCAGACGCAGGTTTCAGGCTCCTGTCTTGCTTTGTGATGGGAGTGCACACTGACGGGGTGGGGAATGAAATCCGAGGGAGACAGAGAAATGGAGAAACCCGGTCGGGAAGGGAGGGGGGAGTGGATCAAAATGGAATGGCATTGGAGGCGGTGGCGTTGAAATAGTCATTTTAATAAAGAAGTAATTTTGTCTTTTTGCTCGAGTGGCCAACGTAGGCTGGGGTTCTCAATACGCATACTAGGGAGATTTATACTGCATCAGCATGATTTCTAGTATCGAAAATGATAGGGGGTGCCCCAAAACTTCGACTGAAGATGATGTCAATACCGGATATATGTAAGAAGATATCAGACTTGAATGCATCGAACAGTGACGAGACCGACCTTACTTTAAAGGGTTATCTGGAATCACAAGATATCAGCATTACCAGATCTTATCCGCTGACAAACATCAAGTGAGTCAAGTCGATGACGACGGCTACATTCCTCAACATCTCGTATGCGAATCTCCAAAATTCATACTGTTCGACCTTCCACAGATCAAATATAGCCGCTTGGATCAACACAGCATTGTCAGAGATTACGCAAGCTTCTTGAGGCGGTGCAGAGCATGAGGCCCGACCGTCGTCGATCGCACTCCAATTATCACAAAGGAGATCTCGATGATTTTGAAGAGAAATATCTCAGCAGCCTCAGCGACCTTCTGCTGGCTGCGGCCGCGTTTGAAACGAAAGGTGGTTTCACGTCGATGCACTGCGACGCAAACAGTATTTAACAAGACGTCGTAGAACCTTTCGTCGCCGCCGGTGCACATATGCATATGGGACGGGCATGCTCACCGGTTTGCTGGACTTACTCTACTGACTCCTCCCAAGACCGCGTGCGGGGCTTCCTAAAGGAGGAATTGGGACAGCAGGGTTGACAATGGGTAGTGCGTTCCGCAGGGCTTTTGGCAAGGATTAGAACTTCCATAAATAATCACTGAAAGGCTGAATCTAATAACAAATGACTTAACAAGTGAGGCTGCTATCCTAGCCGAGACCTACATTATCTACTCTATCCATAGATTTCGCTTCTTTCCTAACGGTCGATAGTCCCAAGTGCGAACGATGGAGATTGCTGATACGCTGGTCTTGGATGCTAAGTCCCTGCATCAGATTTAAAAGAGCGGCAATGGCCGTGAGCCTTTTAGATCAGTTTCACGGCCTGCTGTCTGAACCTTTCGCCGATCAGCCTGGCCAACGCCCTTTGAGAAGACCCACTGGGCCTGCGCGTCGACCCTTGCAGGCACCTGCCTGTCCATTATAACGTGAACATAAGCAGTGCTTGCAAAAACATGGAACTTTGACGTTGGGTATATTTGACTTTATTCGCCCAGTGTACTGGTAAGCTTTGCTTCTCGGATGATGATGAAGGGCGTTTGCGCGCCTCGTGCAACCAAGACATTATCTCAATCGATGCAGATGGCAGCTCTTTAGTAGCCAGTGAAGACTAACTCGTGCCTTCAATATTCATAAAGGACACTAACACACAGGTAAAGTAGCACGGCAAGTAGAGACTTACCGAAGAAGCACGGCAAGACAAGGGACTGCGGGTCGCAAGGTAAAGGACTATCGTAGGATAGATGGCTATCGTAGGTAAAGAAGCACCGCGCGGATGACTATCGGAGGATACAGAAATCTGGTAACATAGAGGTGCATTCTGGAGTTTGAATGTGGGCCTACTACTGAGCGACATGGAAGTGTCTAGCCCGAACAAGCGACACATCTTTCTAAAGTACTTCGTCCCCAAACTAGGCAGGGGTTCCTGGCAAGTACATATTGAGACATTGAGATGGCTTTTCTTGCCAGTCGGAAGATAGACAAAGTCAAAGTTTGACAATTCAAACCGATGAAAGAGGGAAATTTAGCATGTTGTAGGAAGAATTGTAGATACACTCGCACGCGCTAGTCTAAGCGTTGCAAAAAGGATGTCAAAGCTTGGCATCGCAGTTTACCTAAAATGCGCTAGGCCAAAGATATCAATTAGCGTGATATGTTTTGATTTTTTACACTAGGTAGGTACAGCTATGATTTAAAGATCAAGGCTACATAGCGTAGTTTTGACATAACGAAATCCTCTATATAACGGAACGACCAATCAGATTATGTCGTTCCGCTATGGGCAGGTAGGACTGTATATCGTAGGTGGCTCAGTGGGGCGGAGGACAGGATGCGACTCCAAGCTTTGACACCCCTTCACTCCGCACACCTAAATGACCTGCCTAGCCCGCGGGCGCAAACCGACGCTCTTCGATAAGTCACGTGGAAAAAAATCTCAAACGCGACGCGCGGTTTCTTGCAACACCGAGCGAGTTGTGATGTGAGGCTTGCTGAACCTTACTTGCTCGGAGAAATCTCTCAGAGCCATGCCTAGAAAACTGAATGAAGACTCGCAAAGCGAAGCCGACTGCTCGCACGCCAAAGCTTTGAGACAACGTGGCAACACATCTTACAGAGCCGGTCATGTCCTGAAAGCCGAGTACTAGACAGATTTACAAATCAAAATCGCTGACCTGCGCTAGCAGCAATTGAATGCTATGCAAATGCAGCCCACGAGGAGCCTGGGGCACCCTCCCCTTACTCCAATCTGTCGGCGGCCCACTATGAGATCGGGCATTATGCGCGATGCGTTGAGGATATAGATCAGGGCAGTAACGTTTGATGGCGATGATACAGCTCCTTTCAGGAAGAAGCTTGCTCCACGTTTGGTCAAGTCCAACATGCAGCTCAGAATTACGAGGCGGCTGAGAAGGCATTAGAGCAAATGCGTGATCGTGCAGAATGGGTAACCTTTATTCATCACGGAAATAAAGGCATTGTCCACGACCTCCCAATCCATCCTTCCTTTCTCCCTCTTCACCAATGCGCTTCCCGCGCCAAACAGTATCTCCTCAAACACGACGACAATCAAACCAGTGCCCCACGGCGCCGCCGACCTTCCAATTAACAACCTTCTTTTCTTCCACGAAAAGCGCATGAAGGCTGCTCTTGGAGAAGACTTTATTTTAAGAACGCCCGCTTTGCGCCGTGCGCTGCATCCTGAATTCGAAGGCCATTTTGGTGATAAGTATTGCGCTTTGCAACAAGAGGGGCTGAAGTTGATGAACGCGTTTGCTTTGGACGCCGAGAAGGGTGAGGCGACTTTTTGGATGGATCATAATGTTATGGATGAAGTGCAAAGGAATAAGGAGTGGCACGTTGGTATGTGGCGGACTGATATTTGGGATAACGTCTCTTGGCCGTGGCCGGTAGGGATGAAGGGGATCATCAGGAAGGGCAGTAGGTGGTTTGGATGAACTGCTCGCAAGCTCACTTACGATTGCCGACCGCCCGTGGGGGACTTTCCGCAGTCAAATCAAAGCTTTACGAGAGGGGTCATGGTAAGTAAAAGGCTTCGTTCCCCGCCTCCACAATGTCTCGACGCCGACGCAACTCAGGTAGGTCGATATATCGATTCGCAGCCAGCGCCCTCGAACTGGCGACTGCTTTGACGGCCACATCGCCGGCTACTTGTATCACACATCCATCTGTTAGGCAGTGCATTTGTGGCTGAGAAGCACGCCGCGGGAGTTGACAGACACGGTGGGCCCAAAAGTCCGATCAGGAGTTTCAATGACACTCTGGACGCCATAAGGCGCAAAGCTTATTTCGAACATTATTATGGTTCTCGACACCCTGGCGGCTGCAATACGACTTCTTAGAAGCACAAGCTACAAACTGCAGCACATATGGGCGGGAGCGAGACGCGGGAATGTGCCAGCAGCTTTCAGGATATTGACGCGGAAGGGAATGGGTGACACGTCGACATGACGTATCAGGGCTTGCCGGAGAGAATCCATGCAGTGATCGGTTGGTTTGGTTTGGCTTGATCGGGAACGAGGACTTGAATTGTCTATCTCAGTGTTCGAATCTGGGTTCTTATTGATTGATGATAGCCGTTCTCGAAGGTTCCTAAACGTCCGAACCGCTCGGGATGTAACGTCTTGCGCAGGTCGTTCAGGCTGTGGAGCTCATACCACCTATGAAGTTGCACACCACAATATGAAATATCGGCCAAAACAAGTTCGACGTCTCTCTGTGAGCATTAGAAGAGAGCAATATCCGATTCTCCTCTGCGAAGCTGTTCCTTGTCAATCCATAGCAGAGGTGCAGACATAGCATACGGCCGCACTAAGATTTAGCGTACTGAAAGACGCCTTAGCAAACTATCTTCAAAAACCCCTGCAACACAACTCATAGATTACCTATTCAAACACTCTTTGCCCACCATTCACAACAAGCGCGCAATCTAAGACCTTACTACTTCCAAAGAAAACTTTGACCAGCTTCAGAGTCACTAGCTCTGCTTCCTCCATTCAGTTTTCGTGATGCCCACAGCCATTTCTGCGAATTGAAAAAAGTAGCAAGAGAAAATTGTGGATCAACGCGGATCGCGTACTCGAGCGATCGCTACGGCATCCTTGCACCAGACAACGCTCGTGTCGATTTTAAGAAAGTCTAATGCCGTCCTGCTCAAAGTGAGTTAAAGCGCAAGGTAAGTTCTTTCCACCCAGTTTCCGTGTCTAGGAATTGTCTCTGACGTGGTCTACCTTCCGTTCACAGATCAAAAACTCTTGAAACCAAGACTCGAGACCACAATATGGCGTGTAACGTACATGATAAAACCCACGAGTTGCCTCTTCTAGCAATTGCTGGCAACATGTGCTAGGCGCGTAACTCTCAGCCCGATGACTCACACAAACTAAAGCAATGTTCCGGCTGCTTGAATGCCTCGTACGGCGGCTGCAAGCGCCAGGTGCAGCATTGGAAGATAGGACACAAGGGCCAATGCAAAGTCTTTGGCCTCGTGGGCGAGAATACGAAACAGCAACAAGGGATATCTTGGGAGAATACAATAAGTTGCTGGTAAAGCTGCTCCTACACTGCCTCTACGATAGCGTTTTGCATGCTCACACGTCTCCGTATGAAGACTGCGCGGAAGAAGGCAGATGTGTTGGAGATCGAGTCAAGCAATATTGAGGAAGCGATATAACGTCAGCCTTATTGCGACACATGTCATCTCACAGCTCTCGACCCCAACGGTGATGAAAAAATCACATTGTCTCCGTGCACGCAGTGCAAGGTGACGTTTTAGTGTTCCAACATATGTCAAAATCTAAGTTTACCCAAAGCATCAACTAGAGCACTGCGCAGATTTTCGCGAATGGGCCGAGTTCTTTATGATCCGATAGTCATGGCCTATGCGCAGGGCAAAATCTTCTGTTGAATCACCTACAAAGCATCCTCAAAGCACTCATGTCCCATTGAGCCCTCTTGAATCCTGGCGAGACTACCTCGAATTGTTCAAAACTCCCACGGCTGGTTGCATTTCCACTACCAAAAGCGCCGTCAGCAACGACAAAGAGACCATAACTCAATTCAGAATTCTCTAAAGAACTTCGATCGAAATCTGCTGTCTCCTTATCATCCTCGCCGGCTTGGAGGCCACTATCACCGACCTGAATACCAAGTCAGCGCTCATGATTCATCTCGTTGGGGCCGCTGAAGCGGAGGTGGACGTATTGATGCTCAGTGAAGAGCTACTCCACCTCTGTCCGCGTTTGAAGCAATTAACAATTGCATATGTCGGCCCACAATGGCCCTTGTTTGCGGTCAAAAATACAAAGCCTGAATGTTTGCACTGGATACCAAAGCAATGGGCGCTCTAGCCGCATGCTCTTCTACCGTGGCCCTTATCACGAGTTCATGGCTACAGACTTAGCCACCCATGATACACCGGATCTTATCATCGCATTCACTTCGGGTCACGCGGACTCGGACATTGATTTGTGGGCGCCAACCCTTGAGCGAATTCTGGCATCTGACAGACCAGCGGTCTCCATAACTTACAATAAAAAGGAGGCCGTCGAAGAAGAAGCAGCTCTTGATAAGCTGGGTGCAAGCTTTATGATGCGACCGCAGATCAACAAATGGCGTAGCCTGAATTGGAGTCCGGAGCTCTTTGGCAACAAATACGAAAAACATTAAAAGAACTGTTACTGGTACATTGTCAAAGGACGGAGATTTGCTTCGATGCCTTCCGTACAGGATAACAGAATACAGGTCGAGAATAAAAGACCACAGAAGACGCATAGACTTTAGAGGATAGAACGATAGCAACAGCTGCCGATAGAGGTTCACAATTTCAATACTTCTACCCGATGTGGGTAGACACTGGGACTAGTTGGAATTTTTTGATTATCATCAAACTGCTATTCGTCGAAGCTGCACTATGAGTCGTACAACACTCAATCTATCTTTCGACCGATCCGTCCACGTGCAAATTCTTATCTATCTTGTTCGTAGCTCAAGACTGTTCTCTTATTCGATATTGCGTATAAAGATTGTCTATAACTTCTGTAAAGATTCTAAAGCGCGTCGAAAAGGATATAAGTTTCGGGAAATGACCTCGCGAAGTTGTATAAGATTCCTATTACTCTGATTAAAAGAATTTTCAAACGGTCAATTCACTGAGAGTCTTAATAGCGAAGACTAAAGCTGTGCAACTACTAGTAGTCTCCCAAAACCAAGAACAACCATCTCGATTTAGCGTTCACTTGAAAGAAGTATAGACTATGGTATCTTAACAGAGTATTAAGAAACGGAGGCAATAAACGGCCCGCAGATCTCAGAATCTCAGCAGACCATAAAGATAGAGCCCGACAACCACATTGTGTTACCACATTGAATGCTAGCATCGAGGGGTCGAACATTTGGCAAAGGCGTCTACGCTAGTCCTTAAATGGGTAAGACTTGGAGAGTCTTAGCGGGAAATGCGCCTCTCACCAATTTTGAGAGCTTCCATCATCGTTATAGAGCCAAAACTTCCGTAGTACACTATGGTCGGTGGGACAGACTCTGGCTTCACCAGAAATGTCAGAGCGTTCAACAAAGACCACTCACTTAAGACAAGCCACGGCGAAGACCCAGAACCATAATAAGACAAAGCGCCAAGCAACCCTTTACGACGCTATAGCTGGCACGTATCCTCGCTATTTCCATCCTTCCAGAGCCGTTTCCTAACACGTCACCCCTAGGTCGCGTATCCTCAACCGGCTTTATTCCCCCAACCCCTCGTGTCTCCGCACATCGTGACACCCCGTCTTCCAGCACCGTCGCCGTCCCGCCCGAAGAAGTGCTCTTCCGCCGCAAAGGAGCTCCTATACGATACGAGGAAGATGACCTCTACTGGGCTGATAAAAATTTGACCGACAACCAAAAATTGCCGGAGTCGGACTTGCTGAAAGCTATACATGCATACGCATCTGACTTCTATGGGAGGGCGGTGAAAGGGAGGGGTGCGGTTGACTTTGAGAGTTTGGATGAAACGGCGCTCTTGGCGGTGGGAGTGTTGATGGAGGAGATGGCGGGCGAGCTTTTGGGAGAGACGGGGGATATGGCTTTCGTCGAAGGGGAAGATGATGGGGTCAAGAACGCCGGGGAAAAGGCCCTTCCAGAGGAGGCTACTTCCAGTGGAGAAGAAGGACACGAGTCTACAGCTGCAGCGTCGGAGGTCGCCTCAGAGGTAGCTACATCGTACAAGAAGATGAGGCGCAAGCGGAGAAAGATCGAGCGTGACGATGACAGCGATAGGTAATCTAGGCATGCCGGTAGTACTTCGTGGCTGGTTTTATCACCAACCTCACCTAAAACTCCTCGATCTACGCCCACTGCTCAAAGAAACGGCCTTGACTAAGCTCATTACGCCGAGTAACAATGTGGCAACACAGTTTGTGTTTTTACATCTTTGGGGAAATATGTTCCTTGGCCGTCGACAACGAAAGAGATCTCCGCCCTCTGGAAGCCGTTCTCGTAATACGAAGAGTCTGAGGCTCTAGACGTCATGAAACGTTTGCCTTGCAACCTACGAAATAGGCCGCTAAGCTGTTCGAGTCTTGTCACCAGGTATCTTACGCCTCGCTTTTGTTCCGCACACTCGAACAATCTAAGATGACGACAGACCTTAACAAAGAAGACCCAAATGACAAATACACAAGCTCTGAATGACCATGACAAGGGAATCTGCAAAGAATCTGCTTGTTTTGGTGAATCTTTATCATTCTTTGTTGTCCGCAATAAAGCAAACTTGGAACTCTGCTGCCAGCAAGTGATATGTTTCCTTGATTTCTTCGCTGTACTCATTCCTCTCTACGCATTATTACACTTCTACAATCACCATCCTCGCCCATCAACGAAAACCGCAAGCCAAACCACCATATAAGCTCCTCATTTCGACAGAACAACAACACAATACCATGCCTGCAGAAATCCTCAATAGACTTGAGTCCTTAGTTCCAGAGATGGAAACTTCCGTCGCCAACGGAAGTATCGAGTCTTCTATCAAGGCTATTCACGTCGACCCCCTTCAGTCCGAATTGAGGGCCATGAAATTCCTCTGGAGTCTGCCTATTGTTGACCTCGATTTCCTTCATGAAGATGAACATTTCTGTGGATTGTGTGATAGTAAATACGATGAGGTATTCAGAGTGTGCGGACGCGGTGAATCGCCTTGTTGTTTGCCATGCGGTCACATAGCTGGCCACTTATGCCTACGAAGTTATCTCTCGCCCTACGAGTGTGGATTCACAAAATGTCCATTCTGCAAAGTCGATTTTCCTCAGATGTTCACAGATCCAGTGGAGCCCGCACAGCCTACTAGCGACCTTGCGTGTGTGGATGTCGATGACCAAGAGATACCAGACGAGGAGCTGAGCAGACAGGTATCGCAATTGTCTAAAGATTCCGGAGCATCAACCGATGCAATCAAACGGTACCTCAGCATCGAGGATGTCCTTGAGCGCTCTCGAAGCCAAGCAGAACGATCAAAAATGGGCACAGATGTACAAGATTTCGCCACTCACGCTACCGATGCAACGGACATCGGAGGCGATGAGTTTCCAAAAGATCGCAAGAATGGAGCAATTCCGACTTTTGCACGTGCTGCGATGAAGGCTGTTGGTCTGATGTCGAAGAAGCTGTAAAGTCGGATCTCAAGGTGGACACGGAGAAGAAGTAGATTAGCAAGCAAGGGAGCCTGGAAGGTAGACAGTCATAGGTGGAAGTATTCGTGTTTAAAAGCGTTAAGGATACATTGCCATAACATCAATGTGAGCCAAGATGAAATCCATGCACATATTTCCCTTTCGCTCGCCGTCCATGTCGGAATGTTGGCTGACACTAGCTGACACTAGCTAGTCATCTCTGCGAGTCTGCTACCTAAGTCTACTTTGCGTTACCGTCTGAACGCACTGTACCCTTCTCTACAACCCAAGCCTCTAAGCTCCCACGAAACTCTCGCTTGAGCCACCAGCCCCTGTGACCGACAAGGCCTTCTTTGCTCGCCTACACGCCGCCATCAGAGTCTCCCCGAAGCTCGCATCTAGACTTTCATCAGCAGAAGGTTCAAGAACCTTCTCATCCTTACCTTCTTCCCCCGTCTGCTCGTCAGCGGTACTCTGTCTCTCAAGGCCGCACAGCCCTCCCTTTCTGTCTGCCGTATGCTTTTCCGCATCACGCAACGCGGCGCCACCGAAATCCGGTCCGCTTCCGGCATCTTTGCTAGCGAGCACAGCGGATTCGCAAATCGGGCACCGAGTAGCTTCGAAGATCGAAAGGTTCGAGAGGAGACTGATGCTGTTGCCCATTAGCCTAAATCTGGCACCCTTCACCTTGTTGTCATCTTTCTTGAACAAGATGTGACCGCATGCTAGCTCCACAGCGTCTTCGAATTCATCGTCCTCGACGCACGGTGCGACGAAGAGGGGCGCGGTGTCGTTGCTGCCGGTTAGCTTCTTGGTGATTGCCATGGGTAGATAGGCGATGGAGTTCGCGAAAGACGTGGGAGCTTTCTGCGAGCTCGTTGGATTTGTGCGGGACATGAGGGGTTCGAATTTTGGTGATCGGACGACTCTCGGCTCGACTTGGGAGAGGGACGAGGGAGAGGGAAGAAGGGGGAAGAGAAATAGGAATGAAAGCAACGTGTTGTTCAAAGTGTCAATCGCTCAACGCTGCATGCTAGGCTGCCGTCCCGTAGCACAAAGACACTCGAGCTCGACGCTCTTTGTGGCCTTGACACTCTATCACAACGCACCATAGCTTTGTTCGACTTTGAATAGGTGTCTCATAGATTCCTCTTTGTCTTGATTAGCAATCTCCTCATCACTTGTTCCCATACTTGACACATCCGTCTATATTCCAAGACTCTAGGTTTGTCCACCATAGCACCAGATATTTCACATTCTTTCGCACGCGGCACATCATCCCCTCATGGATTCAGCCATGATCATCACCAGCATGGACAGTCCCCTCCAACATCTCCGATCTGTCCGAGCAGAAGACCTTCCACCCAACCAGCAGGCTTGCCATGTTTGTGGGACTCCCTGGCGTTTCCCAAAAGACGTGAATGGTCCGATGGAATATCCCGTCGTTCTCACGTGTGGATGCATCGCTGGCTCCTTGTGTCTAGAGCGATCATTCGAGAACAGTCCGAGATGTCCTCTCTGCAACACTACCGTTCGTATCATTGCGGGAGTCAACGCGCCGCTCAATCCCAACACGGGCACCAACTTACGTCGGCTCGAGCTGCGAAGCGGCGTCAACGACTGGCCAATCCCATCGATTGAAAGCCGACGGGAGAGGCCGGACCGAGTCCCAACGGAGGAAGCAGAGCAGATGAAGTGTCTCCTGCAAGAAAAGCTGGGTGTCCTGAACGGCTGTCATGGTACTTGTCTTTCGATACGAGAGTTGGAGATATGCATCAGCCTCGTCGATTATCGCCTCGGCACCACCACCCCCATTGCCGATGTCCTCGATGCCTTCCTGAAACACCCGCTTTTCGATCCTTCCCGCTGGAAAAGGACCGCGGATATACGGGAGTATGTGGAAGGGAAATCGACGGACCCCTTCCACGGCAAGTCTGGCTTCGGGAACCTCACGGGCGGAGATTTGAGAGACGTGCTCATGCTGGTCAACATGCGCGCCGGCACCTCGTTTCTGTTGGACGAGCTGGAGCTGGTGGTGTCGTTGATGAATTTCATTCATGCCCGTGATGTGGGGCTCTCGGATGTTCTGGGATTGCGAGATCGACGTGTCTACGGACAGCCAGACTTGCCCGGGTTGCAAGCTGTCGATAAAGAGTTGGTTGGGGCCTTCCGGACCCTCGATATCCGCGTTGGTTCGAAGAACGCTGTGGAGGATTTGAGGGATGTGTTTTCCCAAACCACTTTATGAGGCGGTTCCCTGGGCGGCTGAATTTGGATTCCGTCTCTAGGTCTTCGACATGACAGATGAAGAAGGGAACGAGAAACATTGGATCGACCCTGCAGATCAACATTGTGTAAGGGATGCAATTCAGAGGATTCTGCGAAATTGATGAATGATGGCTCTGCCTTGAGTAATGACAAACGGGAATTCAATGTATGTTCGTCAAGTTTGCTCTGTGAAAAGTCAATTTTCTCGTCCTTATGGTCAAAGAATCACGCTCGAAGGAGTAAGACTGCGAGTTATTGGAACATTGAGCATATGTCTTGCAGCGAGTAGAAAAGACTTGAACAACTTAGGGCTCAAAATTCTTAACACATCGTCTTTGACCTTGTCGAGGAACCCTGTGTCGTCATACAATAGCTTTTCATTTGAGCGCTTTACTTTGAGCACTCCATATAATTCTCTCACTTGGATCTCATTTCACTGGTGTCAGCGTCGACCTCAAAATGTTTCTTCGGCTTATTAGGGAGGAACGTTTTTCGATATTAGCGCGGGCCAGTATTGCTGGACGAATGCTACTAGAGATGATAAGATCAAAAGGCGTCAGCCAAGGTTTACTTTTGTTCAAAGCGTTCATCATATATCATCTCTGGCAGCCCCTGAAAAAGACAGCTTGGAGGATCCCGGCTGAAGTTTAGCATTGTCTTAGGTTCATTAGCTCTTCATCTATTTGGCGACACATTCTACGGTTCCAACATACGTACTGACATGGGTGAAGGCCTAGGGAGCTTACATTCGGGTTTTCGATCAAAGCCAGCGGTATCTGCATTAGAAACAAGGTCTCGGGAAGGATCGGCTTCTTCGTGCCCTTCTTCTCAAACGAGATCGATAACTTAAAACACGTACTTCTACGTCGAATTGATCTCGATTCAACTCGATATCGAGAAAGCGAGCATATCGTATTTTCTCGGTGACGGATTCGGCGAAGAGTTTCGATAATGCCGTTGAATTGAGACTTGATGCTAGCTACTATCGAGACCTTTAACGATAAAGACGGGATCGTCGGAAAGCACGTAAGATTCGAAGTCAGCTTTGATAAGCATTCATTTCGGAGGGGAAGCGACATGGTTTATAAGACAAGTTTTGGGCAGGAAAGGGGTCTTTTGCTCCTGATAGACGTCTTGAGAGCCGGATTAAGATGAACCTTAGAAAAAGCTCTGGAGTCTACGTACGGAAGACGATATCTTCGCTATAACGCGAGTAAGCTTGTTCAGAGGGCTGCAGTTGGTACAGCTTGAGGACATCGTTGATAAGTTTCTGCTCGCTGACGGAGGGAGTGCGAGTTGGGTGAGAACCCTTGAATGAAGTAATAATCATTTTGTCAGAGGTGTTGGTGATTCGGAAAAGTGTATTGAGGGCTGTATGGAATGACAGTAAGATAGAATGATTCCTTAGAGGTTTTATAGTGAGGGAAAAGGGGTAAGATAGTTATGTTTACTTAAAAGGTCACGGTCGATGCTCACCAAAGAGTGACGTGACCTGACATCCCCATTCACTCTGCTGGGCCTACTCATTACAACATAAGGTAAGGTGCTCATCGCTTTCAGCTCCGCCCAACATTCTGACAAAGATGTACTGTGCAATGAATTATCGCTATTGAAATCTCAAATTTTATCAAAGTACTACTATGATGGGTCTCAAGAAGTGTATGATCGATACAGCGTCTCTTCTACAAAAATCACACTCAATAAGTGGCCGCAATATATCCTTCGATTAGGTTGTCTGGAACTTTGGTCTCGGACAAAGTTCAAAGTGTTACTTGCTATTCAAAGGTAAGTGAAAAGGTGTTCAAATATTGTCGACATTCTGGCAGGCATGACTTGAATGTCCAATGTCTTCGTTGTATACACCGGAAGTCTGCTTAATGCGCTCTTAGGTGTTTGCATTTGAAGGTCTCTATTGTGGAGCACGGGTTGTCACTCCATATATCTTCGTTGCTTGTTCAACTTGGCTGTCGAGGAGGCAATGATGGAGGCACCTCCTGGCTAGGCTTCCGAGGTGGTAGAGGCGGCGCCAACTCTCTTCCTGTAGGCCGCGGTGGCAGCGGTGGACTGCGGCTTTCACTCATTCGATCTTCGCCCGTGGGTCGATTATCTTCCAACCCTTTCGCAGTCCTGCCATCCTTATCTGTGATATTAGGATCCGCGCCCGCCTTCATCAAGATCTTCACAACCATGGTGTTCTTGGCTTCATAAGCGAGATGTAAAGCCGTCTTCTTTTTTGCGTGAGCTTGGACATTGAGGTCAACAACCCCCGTTGCAAGCAGTATCTGCATAATCTCCCAATCCGGACATTTTGCTGCAAAGTGTATTGGCCGGAAATCTTCGGTAACTATTCGGTTACGATCAGCCCCTGCGTTGAGGAGCAGCCTCACGCACTCCTTTTTGCTTTTCTGTATAGCAATGACCAGGGGCGTGAAGCCGTTGTACTGTGGACTGTCAGATTCGCATCCTTGCTCGATGAGGTAGGCCATCTCGTCGTCCGCGCCGAACTCAGCAATATTGTAGATTGGAGTGAAGCCGCTGGGATGCTTGGGCTTGACATTCGCCCCCCCTTCAATGAGCGTTTGTAGAGTTGGAAGACGCCACTGTCCGGACCCGCTAGCGAGCAGTAACGCCGATCCGCTAAAGCCAGCTTCGTCGTTTGGGTTGGCTCCACCACTGAGAAGCATGCTGACAGCCTTTGCATGGCGTTCATACGCGGCTACCATGATCGGCGTGTAACCGCAATGATTACGAGCATGGACGTTAGCGCCGAACTCCAAAAGAACTTC
Organism: Pseudevernia furfuracea; assembly: GCA_022315425.1. Lineage (NCBI taxonomy): Eukaryota > Fungi > Ascomycota > Lecanoromycetes > Lecanorales > Parmeliaceae > Pseudevernia > Pseudevernia furfuracea. Next base: position 1,039,102 of record JAIUPT010000042.1, read on the forward strand.
AATAGCATTGGCTTGGCCATTGAGTGCCGCATAGGACAACGGTGTATCTTTATTCATCTGTTTGCCGCATATCTCCAAGTTTGGATTTTGGCAAAGCAAGTGGGTGAGTATCTCGACATTATCCAAGGTAGCAGCAATGTGTAGCGGAGTCCACCCGTTAGCATCGAAGGACTCAATTTCTTCATTATTTTCCGTGAGCTCTACCACAGCAGCAAGGTTCCCGCTGCGAATAGCTGCATGAAGCTCGGTCTCGGCTTCTCGTTGCGTAGTCGTTTTTGACTGGTAACTGCTCTCCTGAGTATGCCAAAGATATTTGACTTGATTTTCCAAGTCGCCGTCTGCTGTTGGACTCCAATGACGGAGCAGAACGGATTGCTTTGATTCATTGTGCTGACTTCTTGTTGGGATCGTTACTGCGCAGAAGACCGCTGCTTCGAATCCATCGACCTCGTTGACTGTCGCCCGCTCGACCAAGAGACCTGTCCTTGCAAATTCTCCATTCAACGCATCTGAAGAAGGCTCCGCCGAGAGCACGTAGCAGTTGCCATGCTCGACAGCCGTTGAAAATGCCTGGCGCACCGACAAGATCTCGTTAGGAGCAAGAGCGCATTGCATGAAAGGGTTCCCTAAGCAGTCAATGACTAATTCGAAGACGAATCTACCTCCGTTGACGAAAGTCTTCTTGAAACTTCCCACTTTCACTGCATACCATTCGCCACGGATGCCTCGCTCCTCCCATTGCATTGGCTCGGTCACACAGCCTTCTAAGCCGTTGAATGACGAAGGTGCCCAGGCTGGACAGACACTCATTCGCGGCGCGCCATAAAAACAAGCAACTCTGCTAGCATGAAGTGCATAAGTTCTGTAGATCTTCTGCATTCCTTGCTCTCGCGTCATGCCAAGCTCCCATTTGAGATCAAGGACAGGAAAGAAGGCTCTGGCATAGTCGACATCCTGGCCGGACTGTCGTGTGCCACAAGACATGATGATATCTGGGATAGATATACCGACTTCAGCTTTCATCATGCAAGCAAGTCGCAACCACAAAGAGTGATATCGTGAGTCATTCGTGGCTTTGAGGGCATAGAGAGTGTCAACCACAGAATTGTACTCAAAGTAGCTAGTAGCCGTGAGTATCAAAGCTCGGTTGGCGAGCTTTATCTCTTGGTACGTCCAAACGCGCGTTGCCCACTTGCCGCAAGCTATCGCAATTGCCACGTCCACATGATTCTGAGGGTGTAGCTGTAGCACTAAAGCATCAATGATCAGAACAGCATCTGCACGAGAGTATATCTTGGGCATGGCATTGATAACGTCGATTGTCAGCATGTCGTCTTCCAGAGCACTTGTTTCTGGATCTCCACCTGACGGGATTGCCAATGCGTCCGTCCAGATCCATGCAGCATCAATTGCTCGGCTTTCTAGGAGGGCAAATATCGCGTCCACCTTTTGCTTACTCAAACCCTGGTGGACCTTGTCCCGCTGAAGACCTTCGATCCAGACATGAGAGAGGGCTGCGTATCCGGAAGTTCTTAGGGACCACTGGCCATACACGTTAATACACAAGGCGGTCTCTTCATGGGCAGATTGCTTCAGCAAGGCACGGGGAGGAGAAACCCATTTTGACGGCTCGTCCTGCGCAGGATTCTGCCACCACTTCTTCGAACCAGCCTTTTGGCCGGACTTGGCGATAGAAGTGTCGCGAAAGTAGCTGTAATCTCGTGACGGTCTTTGCACCCTCTGTAGGACAGTAGCTATTTCGTCAAGCTCCCAGTGTCGTAGATCATTCATAGAATTAGACTTGGCCAATCCGTTTTCGACACCATGGCGGGTCAATAACTCATAGATGGGCCAACAGGTTGAAGGCGGCATGGTGAAAATGGCACTAAAGAGTAAAGGATGAAGGAAGGCGTATCTCTATACGGGCATCGACACTTTGGGTCGGGAAACACGAATCTGGATAAGTCCAACAGATCTAGTATGGCTGACGGAAGATACGATGGTGCTGACTGCCGTAGGATTTCGATTCTCCTTTCGAGCGCTAGTTGGACTAGGCTATGACATGTATGAGCACCTTGGCCGATGGTCTCTGGAACGGCACACCAGCTTTTGCGATTTGACCATGGGCAGCTTCAAGAGTGTTGTCCCACCGCACGCGAGAGTCAGGCTGAGGAGTGATGTGGCATGATGAGAAGCGATGAGGCTGACTGGCATGCTGGCCAGGCGACTGCCGGGACAAGGCTGCATATCAGCCCGCGCTAACTTTGGGGCCAAATTTCAACTGATCCAAAGCAAAGTTTCCTGCCTACTCTCATTGGTTCTATGCGAGCTCAGTACTCACACAAAACGATCAGCAGATATATAGAGGACTGATGGCCCAGCCCAGTGAAACGGCCAAAGCCATTTCAGAGCTGATCCAAAGTCGCGAGGAAAACATCACCCGTCGCGCCAATCGTGTCTCAGCACTCGAACTCAGCAGCTGGTCCGTACCGGAAGTCGCCAGTCTACTTGATCAAATATCTCCAAGACCCAAAAAAGCGGGGAACGACGAGCCATGTGGACCGGATGTCAGCAGGCCCAGTGCGCTGGTGGACTGGATGTTCACATTCGTGAAGGCGCCTCTACCTCTAATCCAGCAGTCCATCAGGCAACAGGCAGCTCTATGTGCGAATCGACTTGGCAAGTTTCAGGTCAAAAGGGATGGGTACGCAGTCATGTCGCATGTGTGGGGCGAGACGTGCGGGTGGAACACGGCTACGGACTGGGGACCCATCGATCCTGAGCTGCGGAAAAAGGGCATTGTCCATCGGCATTTCCTGAAGTTTTTCGACAAGTGCGAGGCGGAATGGCTTTGGGTAGATATTCTCGCCATGCCAGAAGTCTTCGACGATATGACTGCTGGTGAGAAAGCCGAGACGGAAGAACTTCGCACCGGGGTGATCAATAGCCTGAAAGATGTTTATACGCGCGCTGATAAGGTTGTTTGCTTGGATGGGCTGCTGCTAAGGCTGCACTCTGGAGGTATGATTGATGTCGCAATAGTACTCTGTCTGGGCCGATGGATCGCGCGGTTGTGGCCATTCACAGAGACCAAACTTGCGAAACGAGTCGTCTTGAAAACCGAAGATTCCGCATTCGACCTTGATGAGATCCTAACATTTCTCTATGAGACCGTCAACGGCGAAGACCATCGTTACTTCAACCTCTTCACCCGACTCCACCCACTGCGTCCCACTCCAGCAGGACACCAGCATTGGCTTGGATCGCGTCTGCGGCCGAACTCGAGAGAGAGAAGTCTGTTTGTCGATATCCACCTTGGCTGCGAGAACAGAGATTGCGACGTCTCGATTGATCAGGCTCGAGCTTTATTCCCAGTGCTCGATCTCAAATGGCAGACAGGATGGACGCTGAATCAAGGTCTGAGCCACATCGCTAGCGCTTATCCCCACGACAAGGATATCTTGCAGGAATACTGCCGCTATCGAGACATCGGCTTCACAATCTGAGTTCTCAAGTCTATATGAGACATAGAAAATAAAAGACGAAGAAGTTCTGCAGGAAGGCTGTCATGGTGGAGTAATCGATCTTGACTCGACTTTCCCCCCCCCCCCTTACCCACCTGCGTCTTGTCAGATTTTACCATGCATATAAATTAAGACTTTTTGTATCAGCTTCTTCTTGAAAAATATTCCCCAGATTTACTTGAGTGTGACAAAGACCCCATCTCCAATGGAACACATCACTACACAACGGGCAATCAAGTTCCGATCATAGGCCACCGTAGCAATGCTCGTTCTATCGGGCTTCGAGCTTGGATAAATTCGATCCAGACAGCTGCAATTCCACGTGCCAGAGACAGGGGGCGCGCCCCACGTGCCCGTAATGGGATTCGTCATGCGATACCGGCTAGTGTAGAGACGACAAGAATCCGAAAAGCTGGTTTTGGGGATGGCAGGACTGCCGCCTTTTGAACCATAAGGGTGACACAATCTGGCGCGCTGATTGCCCTGTCTTATACGTTTATTATTATTATGAAGTCCGTATCAAGAAAAAAAGGCATTAACAATAGACACATAATACTCATTATAACAAACACTTGCAAGCTTATATAAAACACCAAATTGAGCATCAGCATTACTTGACAGACAGGCCGGTCGTTCAAAGCGTGTGATCGAGAGGGACAGGGGAAGTTGAGGGATAGGAAACGGTTCGTCGTAGATCATTGACGATGATCAATCCAGGATCAATCTTAATCGCAAAGTATGCTGTTTAAACATTCTGTGTTTGAACAAGGTATATATAGACAAAATAGTCGAGGCTCATCACGAAAAACAAAAAAAACTTCAGGCAATCGCAAAGTGTGGCCGTTGATCTTTACGAATAGTCAAAGAGAACATCACAAGCTCAAAATCCAGGTCCAGTCACGCTTTGAGGGATTTTCGGCTAGTCTTTGGTTTTGTCGGAGTGTCAGCCGTCGTCCGCCGTATGGTGGAGAATGAAGGAAGCGGCATACGCGCATATAGCCGCTAGTCCCATTTGACGTTTTCGAGCCTTAACACTCCAGGCTTGGGATCCCCGCGAAAGTAAACATGCTGAAAAAAAGCCGCATTAGTCTGCTGAGTGGTATCTGGCAGTGTCTGTCATCCTTTGATGCTCTTGCTGAAGATGATATTATCCGGAATGGGTGCTATTTCGGATTGATGCTCTAATTGACAAAAACATACGAGACTGTATGAGATTCTTACTCAAATCGGGATCATCGGATTAGCTTCATGTCCGTCAACGACATCATGTACCTACGGACAGACCCTGTAATGAGAATACCATCGCATGTGTAATAAGCAAAATGTTGCTGTCGCCAGGCGCAATCATGGACGCTCGAACAAACCCCGCGGCATTCAACTCTTCAAGAGCTGAATATCGACACCACAGGCTCTTCACACTGGACCGTGAGCTTCACCTCCACCTCACTCCTTTGCGTCTCGAAGTCTGACCTTCAAATCGCCCATCGTCTGCGCTGTGACGCGGTCTTTCCATTCCATATCCGCCTCGCTCGTCCCATGCACGGTCATCTCGAATTTGCGGAAGAGATGTCCCAGCGTGAGATACAACTCCGTGTATGCCAAGCTGTATCCGAACCGTCAGCCGTTGTGCTTAACCGGGAGTAATTGCAAGCGAGGAGCAGAACGCATTCGGATAGCGAGAACTCTGTACGCTCGACAGAGGGTAGATTTTTTTGAGATAAACGTACTTCATTCCTGGACACATCCTGGAACCCTTGGAAAACGGCATCATGTTTTTCTCCAATTCTTTGACTTCCTTGTCGCCAACCAGCCAACGCTCGGGACGAAAGGCCTGAGGGTCAGAGAAGACGTTTGAGTCGTTATGATATAGATGCGCGCTGCTGGAGACTATGGTCTGAGAGGGCGCAATCTGTTAACCTGAGGAGGACTTGAGGTGGAGTTGGACGGGCAGGCACTTACACCAGGTGCTATACGCTGTCCACAAAAGACAGCCCCTGCGGAGGGTACGACCCGTGGTAAGCGGCCCGGAGCCCCAGAGGAGGTGCGGAGGGTTTCTTTGATGACGCCGCGCAGATACGGCAGCTTTTCCAACTCGGCCCAGGTGAGCAGCACATCTTTGCTCGGCATAGCCTCGCGCAATTCCGCTTGCAGTTTCCTCTGGATAGTGGGGTCTATAAGGACTTGATATGTCGCGAGAGTGAGGACGTGAGCGGTACTGTCGGTGCCTGCCATCATCCAGACTAGTGAATCTGCTGAGAGTTCATCGACGGTAGGCCTGACTTGTCCTTTTTCCGCGTTGGGGTTGAGTGCAGTGTCGAAGATGGTAGGGGCATGGTCTGACGACGTGGTAGGTCGAGCTTCCAGTTCTATGATACGTTCTCGGGCCACCTTGTGTTTGGAAAGTCATTTACTTGGAATAAGATATATGGAACACAAGCCACTCACCTTCATGCACAGTTTAGTGAGCGCTAGCGACTCCATATAATTATCGATAAACCATAACGGAAGCATGTCTATCCACTGGAATAGTATACTGAACCAGCTAGGGAAATAAGCGGGCCATTGCCCGACTTCAATAGCCTCGTGCAAAGCCCTTGTCATCGGAAACTCAAAATCGGGCGATTCCAAGGCCCCCAGCGGCTTTTGGAACGTGAAATTCATGATCACTTCTGAAGTCAGGCACCGGAAACCCTTGCTCAGATTCAGAATTGTCCCCTCATCTTCCGACGCAGCTGCTTGTAAGACACCGAGGAATTTGGAAGCGGAGACCTGGATAAGGGGCTCTGCACGTCGTAAGGACTCTCGAGAGAAGTAGGAGCTGAAGAAGTTTTTGCGGGCCATTGCGTCTTTCGTTTCTAGCTTCTGAAAGAAAGAATTGTTCAGAGGTACGTAACTAGTGTAAAAGGAGGCTTCCTTGGAAAAAGTTGTGCCGGCTTTGAATATCCTGTCATCTCGGATTAGAGTCTAGTACCTATCACGGCCGGTCAGACTCAATGATTGTATGCGTCAATATCATGAACATGGAGCTGATTGGGCCAGGCCCGGATTATGGGTCCTATTTTCGGTTAGAAAAAGCAAAGGGTAACACAATGGTAGAAGGACCATATTTAGCATGAAGAGCTGGCAGCTTGTCGATATATGACGAACTGCTTGCGCTCAAGTCAAAGGACGCTCCGTAAAAATTAGTGATAGCCGCCAACTTGGGTCCAGGAAAGGCAGCAAGAGGGTGGAATGTGAGGCGGTACACGATCTTGGCAAGTAGAGAGACAATGAGTGCAGCAGCAATGTATAAGAGCGCCGAAGTAGAGAAGGCATTGAGCACTGCCATTCTTGCGGTTCAAAATCAATCTTTCTGTCAAGATACGAATTATTGAAGTAAGCTGAGGTGAGCAATGTTTACCAGTAGATGTAAGAAAAGGTCCGCATGGGAATGCAGTGGAAAGCTCGGTAATCATGAAGCAGAGGAGGTGAGGATCCGACCTGACAGTGGGGATGCTCAATAGTCCTCATGCATGTCCCGGATTCACCTTCTGCTTGCGGACGTTGCGTGCCGTTGTTGTGGCTCCTCTAATTTTCCGAATAGGGCCCTGAAACGTGTGGGTCTTGGTCTCATGACAAATACCACGGCCGTGATCCAAGGCGGAGGCCAGGCGGGGTCGAGAATTTCCAAGCCTTCCCCTAAAGAGTTCACAGCAAGAATCTAGTTCCTTTCTTTCTGACCCGGTACTCGTACGGCCGTGAATTACGAGCCAATCAGGTTTCAGTGGTTGGGAAACTATAGCACAAATCGCCTCGATGCTGAAGAGATTCATATGAACTTTTCGAGGGTCTCCACTTGTTATAATCCGGGAAGGAATTCAATTTGGTGATGCTTTGCACTGGACATTCTGAATCCTCTACAAGCGATCTTGTTGATAAGGATGCGATTGTTCCTTCAACCCGGGAACTCAACGACCAGAGGAATAAGCGGAATCTTGCATACAGGTCTTTACAACATCCTTCCATACTTGAGTGCCTTAGCAAAATACAGTTAGCTCGACGGGTCGCATCCGATCAACAATACCTTAACACTTTCCAATCTCAGAAAACCAAAAATGGCATCATCAAACTCGAAATACCTATGCCTGTGAACCCCCCATGCATCACCAAGTGGCTTTACAACAACGTTAATACCTGACCTATGTGCCCACATTCCTCTTCCCTCTAGAGCGTTACTCATATGTGCTGCACCGGAACATGGAGGATCAGGAGCTCAGCGACCATGAGTTCACAAGCGCGCAGACTGCCTGCACAGAAAGGAGTGCCAAGCTCTATCTTCGTCCCCCAGTTGTGGGATTGGAAAATGGTCTTCCGAAGGTTAGGGACCCTCCCAAGCTGGTCTTTTACCGTTGCTCCCAGCGAATTGGGTAACGGAGCAGAGCTTGCGCGTCTTTCAACAGACCCACTTCTTGCGATCATCTCTTTTTCCCGTGCATCTTTAGCACTGTGTTAGCGGCCTTGAATACACCCTCTTGGCATGCAAGTACCCACCAATGGAGGTCGGTCATGGTACTCTTAGCGAAAAATTCAATTGGCGGATATCCACGCCGGACTACGGAGTACTAGGAGACTCCTCGGCCGCACGAGTAGATCAGGTGTCGAGTCTGTATTGGCAAAATTGGTGTCTACTGTCGTCTTTTGATTACGATGTACTTTGTTTGGTGCGTGTCAGTTCTACCGAGCATTACCGGACACAGCCGCCCTCAGGATGGCTCATCTTAGCACTTCGCTCTTTTCGATGTGCGGAAGAAAGCCTCGTTGAGGGATTTTCTCGCCGCCAAAAGACGCTTGGAAATCACCTTCCCTTCTTGGAGCTGAAGTGCACGTGACCGTATGCATGTGAGAGTAGTAAATGTCTCGGACAGAGTTTTAATTAGCGCGCTATCAACGCATACTAATGTATATGACCATGTACTTGTCGGCATACCGGTAAGGTAACTTTTACTGTTAAGACTGACTCCTTCGTGCCTATGTTGTATCATCACCCCACAGTCACGAGTTATTGAATAGTGCGGGGACTGTGCGGGGGAAAGAGCCCTGCATGACTAGCAATAACCTCGCAGCCGGTGCAGCCGGTATTATCCTTCCATCAATTGGCCATCTCCGTGCCTTTGCCCCTTGGCACCAAGCATGTTGCCAGTCAATGGCATGGATAGAAGTATATATAGAGTCTCAAAGCCGCATCACCTCCTCCACATTCAAATTACTAGACTATTGCTTCACTGCTTTCCTGTTCTAAACTTGCAGCATGATGAACGTCAACTGGATCTGCGATTTCCACCAATGCTACCTCCAACGACCTGCCTCTAAAACTTTCGGTCAAGATTCCACTCGACTCTCAATCAGCAAACGTGCATATATCTAGGGTAGATAATTCTGCCTACCCGTACACGGTTTCATATGGCGGATGCCACTCTTCAACCAGCCAGCATGAGGCGCACCACACCATCTCCACAGTAATCGAACAAGACTCCGACCGTCTAGTCTGGATCCTTCCCGAAGACATCCCCCAAAACGGCTGCCTTTCCGCTTGGTCCGTACAGCACGAGCTTGTTGGACGCAGTGAGCCGTTGAAGATCAACAAGTACAGCAGACCCTGGATGAAGAAGCGAGAGTTGGATCAAGGAAACAGGTTGAGTAAGAGGGCGAGCATCCCTATGACCAATGCAAGTGGCATCGATGCGCAGGGTCCTTGGTTCGATGGGGTTGAGGTGCTAAAGGAGAAAGAGATCGGGACTGTCAGTGTCAAGGAGGCGAAGGCAAAGAGTATGGTCGATAGAAAGTACTAGCAATCTTTTAGTATGACACTGATCCAGCGCAGAAATTGCCATTGTAGGAGCTGGCATGGCTGGCTTAATGACATTTGTGGGTGAATCTTTGTCGAAGTAGCGGCTCTAACATGTCGCAGCTGTGTCTAAACATGAGCGGCTTCCACAATTTAGCAATAATAGAGGCCGGCCAGAGACTTGGAGGGTAAGCAGACGGAATGGCCAGCAAGGCAAATACGTGCGCTGACCGTTAGTACCGTCAATCTAAGGCGAGTCCACACAGCATATCTGGAAGGCGGTCCATTTGACTACCAATACCAGGAGATGGGCCCCATGCGCTTCCCGGAGAGTATCCAATATGCAGGAACAAACGAGACGCTAATAGTCAACGACATGAAGCTCACCTTTCAACTTGCTGATTTTATGAACGCGCTGAACAAAGGCCAGGCAAACTTCACCGTCAACTTCATCCCCTGGATTCAGAATAATCCGAACGGATTACAATATTTCCACGGAATCAAGAAGCCAAACGGCTTACCGCCAACCATCACTGAGGCGAAGAACAACAAGAATTTGACCGCGCAAATCCCCATCGACCCACTTGTCACCAAATTGACAAACACTTACAATAACCTGGTCTGCAATCCGACTATCATGGCGGCCGCTGCAAAAAATCAATTTACAGCCCACAAGGCATTTCTCGACACGGGCTTGGACGGTCTTGGAGGTGACGACTGGTCAGAGTTTGCTTACTTCCACAATGTTCTCAAATACTCGCTCAATGTTACCGATCAAGTAATTTCAACGTCAGCGGCAGGAGAAGGCGGAGATTCTTTTTGGGGGAATATGTATGATGCACTTTTCAATTGCGAAGCGTGACGTGCTGACGTAACACACCAGCTACGACTGCGAATACTTCTCAGCCACCAAGTGGAAGACCATTGACGGGGTAGATTTTGTCGAACGTTCAAGGCACGGCATCCGTCACTTAGCACCATTCAGGGACTCAATCGACTACCATACTCGTTCTATCCACATGTTGATGCTATCACGACCATGAATCGCATGATCGAGAGAGTGGAATTTCTGCCCAAGACCAACCAGGTCCAATTGTCATGGAAGAATAACTTCACCGACATTGCATTACAGAATGCGACTTATGACTATGCGATGATTGCTGTGCCGTTCTCCAAAGTCCGAAGTTGGCGGTTCCCGAACACCTGTATGTACTAGGTTACCAGTGGCAATAGCCTGTTTTTCTAACTGAGAACAGTATTTGATCCAACTCTCACGGACGCAATTACCGCTGTGCCATATACTACAGTCTGCAAGGTAGGACTCTGCTCCATATCTTCCTGCAAATGTCCAGTCCTCATCAGTCGCAGGTCGCGCTCCAGTTTCAAACACGTTTCTGGGAACATTTTGCGTTGCCAATCTTTGGCGGTTGCTCCACAACGACCGACATTCCAGGGATTGGGCAGATCTGCTACCCCAGCTATAAGCTCAATTCCACGGGCCCAGGCGTCATGTTGGCGAGCTATACAAATGACGACTTCGGTCTTCGCTTTGCTTCATTGACAGAAGAAGAGCATGTCCAGTATGTTTTGAATGCAATGATCGAGATCCATGGAGACGTGGCGCGGGATCAGTACACCGGCAAATATAACCGGAGGTGCTGGGTCCTCGATCCGCTCGAGAGCGCCAGCTGGGCATCGCCATCCATTGGCATGCACGAGCTGTATATTCCCGCTTACTTCAAAACCGAGAACAACGTAAGTAGATTCTTTCCAGGTTCTTATGGTGAGCCGGCTGACGTTGGGACAGATGATTTTTGTTGGGGAACATACCAGGTAAGTCATTCCGCTTCTCCAATAAAGTCCACCTCCGAGCTTCATTGAGAATCATCTTACTGACTCGCCTCGAGCTATACGCACGCGTGGAGTATGCTACAAGAAATGAGTCTTACTTGAGCAAGATTGAAATCGCTGACTGTTGTTTAGTTGCCTCGGCCTTGGAATCAGGAATTCGGGGAAGTGTCCAGCTCATGCTGGAGCTAGGCCTGGTAGACGAAGCCAAGGAGATAACGAAGACGTTCATGGCTCGCTGGATAAGCATCTGAGATTGTATAATTCCGTAGAATGAAGAGATCTGGCTCTTTATTGTCGACAAGATTAGGGGGCCCCACACAGTCTCCCCTCGCCATCCCGTGGTCTCCATCGTGAATATCTCATATTAGCCTCCCCCTCAATCGACCGCTCAACTGCACCAAGATCTTAGTACTTGATGACTCCCAAGCATGAAAAATATGAAGCTCCAACGCTCAATACATCGAATGCAGCAACAACGATATGTAATAAATCTACGTCAGTGGGCGCGAAGTACCTCAAACTACTGAACCTATACAAGAAGACGGCATTCAAGAACCATGATTGATCGGCATTGCATCGCTTGCGCATTAAGTATCGACGTTCGAAGCTTTATTCTTGTCGGTCGCTTTATTTCCTGCAGCCCTGCACAGCGGAATCGAATTGCAGACATCACAGGCGCGCACTCCTTCGGGGTGCGCACAGGTCCGAGATGCACAATTGAAAAAAGGCATCCGAATAAAATTTCCCCGTCGCAAGAGCAGATATACGTCCACTGGTGCATAATCTTCACACAAATCCCCTCGACCCGCTCCCCAACGATGCCCCAACCCAAACCTCCCAGTTCGCCGCCCAGCCTTTTTCAGGTCCCCACTCACGCCACAACCCCCCAACCTCACCCCGTCGAAGCACACCCCACCGTCGTCGTGACCGTCGTATGCCTCTCGCACCCAAAAGCAGGACAGCGTGATACCGTCGTCGTCGGGATCGACGCCGGGCATGAACAGGGTACCGTGGCGGTGGAAGTGATGGTGATGTCTAACTGCGCCTGTGGGCACACCTCTCTTTTTCTCTTATCGCTTACCGGACACGCAAACTCGGGCCGCACTGTCGAGATGTACCTGGGGCAGGTGGGCAGGCCTGATGCGGTGGCGGTACCGTTTGAGGTTGTCATTGTGGCGAAAGTCGAGCTCGAGAGGGTGTGTTTGCTGCGGTGTTTGGCGAGTGAGAGGGGGAGGGCGCTAGGCGGAGGAATGTTAGTCTTGGGTTTGGGTGACTGTGGGGGGTGATTGAAGGCCGGATATACGGGATGAAAAGACCAGAAAAAGATTATCGTTTAGAGAGCGCGTGCGGTATTCGAGTTGAGGGGTGCATACGCGCTGCAACGTGCTCGCCAAAGGAGAATTGTTGGACCTAAGTACCTCAGGATGAGCAATCCATGACTCAAAATCGACGGCTAAAGGCGCGGACGTGACCACAATCCAGCTGATACAAATTGAAGAGGGCGATTGAAAGATGCACTGGTGGCCGGAAAGGAGAGTATTTATTCAGCCACAATTTTTTCAAGTCTTTCATCGAAAGAGCAGAAGTCATTCAGCTTTTGTATCGTCATTGTATCGCTCGATTCATTTAACTTGCCTCGCGGCGTCCAGTTTCATGTGGGATGAGGAACGGAATCAGAGGAGGGGTTGGGGCGACGCCGCTGTGTCAGCTTTAGCGAACTCTGTTGTATCAATCTATTTGAGCTCCGCCGCTTTCGCACCTTCATCATCATTCAATTACTTGAATTACTTACAGTGATGACATTGGCTGCAACTGTGTTGAATTGGTCGACATTGTTGGCTTTAAACAAAGCTTTGAGGAATATACCTACTGAAAACGGGCTTCTCTTCCTGAGTCTTACTAAGCCGCAGAGGAAATTGACTGTTGCAAGAGATCGCAGTTTTGCCGTCATCTGTATATGGTGCAGCGAAGATTGTGCCAGCAAGTGAAAAAGGTATTGAAGCATCTCGAGTAATAATAGTTTGAAGGTCAGGGTAGAGCCAGTTTTGGTTACTTAGTTCTGCAAAACCGCTGCACAGCTTATTCGTACTTTCCAACTTAGCCGAGTCGTTTCCTTCTCACCCATCAGCCCAGACACCTTGTTCGCTTCTGAACATCTGAATCATCAGATCTCTCGACTCTTTCTCACCCACCAGTTCGCGCTCAAGCTGAGCGATGTAGCGGTCGACCGGTCCCTGAACGCGGCCCCTGATCTGCGTATCCGCCTGAGCCGCCTCATGTTCAGCTATTCTGCGTCTGAGCACCTCTGACCTGGCGTTATAGACAGCATCGATTTTAGCTTCCTCTTCGCGGAAGCACGAGACGCAGAGAGATGGAGAGTTGATTCGCTTAAAGTGGACGGGAATGTGTACGCACGTACCCTCTTCGGAGTTTTCGCAGAATTCGATAACTTCTACCTTCCTGTCGTGTTCACACTCATTGTGTGTGTGGTAGATAACATAACACATAGTTTTCGACTGTCTGAATTGTGTGGTTGTTTCCGTCCTGATTTTCTCAGGATGTTGTTGGGCCGATTGAAAACGTGGGGATGTCTGGGTGGTGGGTGCGGACTGAGAGGTGACTAGGAAGACTGCCATGGACTGACGTAGCAGATATATCAGTCAGTGATCATTGTTCTTGAAAATGACATAGAACAGCGTCCTACAAGATGAGAACAGCACACACAGATGCCATCAAAGGTGCATAAGAGCACAATACAAGAGGGTGCGTTGTTAATTGACAATGCCATTGCTATGCCACACGAAATTCTCCGTGGCGGATTCCATTGTTCTACCCGAGCACAATGGCCTTCTTTGATAACTTTGTGAAGTTTGAGGATGTGTCATGGCATGGGGCTGGCTAGATCATTCATAATCTTGGAACTCGCTTCTTTTCCCTTGTACAATCACACATCCATCCGAGACCTTTGGCCGAGCCAGAAATTCCGCCTAAAAGTCAACAGAAATCGCCTTCTCACTACCTAGCCAGATCAACCTCACACCAGAAGTTCAATTCATCTTTGTCTGAACGCGATGAACGCGACAATGCCGACAGTGCTTTCGAGGACTAGGGCGCTCAAGAATGTCCCTAGTATCAGGTCGATACTGATCAGTGCGGGTCCCGGTTCCGACGAATGTGGTCTCTGCGGCAATTCGTTCGAAACCGGCGGGTCTTCCAATTCGACTCGGATCAAACTTCCTTGCATCGATACTCAATGTGAGCCCTGTGCTAAGATGTGGCGTATCCTAAGCTCACCCATATGCAAAGGGTGCTATGCAGATTTTCACTGCCCGAAATTCGCCAAAGACCAAGCCCAGATACATCCTCCGCAGCTGAATCAGGATGGAAACGACACGGTTCAGCGGCAGCTGCCTTCGAATCAGCAAAAAAAGTCCCCTCTCAGCGTGCAAGACAGTAATGTTGCATTCTATAGTGCCCATGCCGATGCGGACGACGATACCATGCCAAATTCGGGAAGTCCTATGAGAGAAACAGACGATGATATCACAGCAGTGGGCGAGTTTACCGATGAAGAGCTACGAGAGACACTCTTCTTGGCGAACAACCGCGCCGGCACAAATTTCAACATCCAAGAGATCGAAGACGAAATCCCTCTAGCGGTTCTGCGCACTGGTACAAAAACCCAGCTTGCAGATACATTGACGCAACTCTGCATTCAGAAGGCGTCCGAGAGTGACGAGGACGATACAGGAGACGAAAACTCTCAGCAGCTTGACGAGGATGATCCCAGTGAAGCAATGTCCCAACATCATGAAGAAACAAGTCAGAAAAATTCATTCCGCTGTATCTACTGCCAAAAAGACCTCAGCAGCATAGGACATCTACGACGACACATGGCCAAACATGACATTGCCCGCCGTACGTGCTCAATATGCGGCCAAGTCCTTGGGAATCCAAACAGTCGCCGAACTCATGAGGGGAAACATCGGGAGACTGAAAGTCAGCGAATTGACAGACTTCGAAAGGTGAAAGTGGCGAGAGATCAGGTTCGGGGTGGTCAGAATGTGCCACGGCAGTACCGAGGTAGGAGGAGAGTACCCCAAGTCTTGGAATAGCTCAACAGCAGGATTTTCCACTGGAGTTAGTACTGTCAGGCGTCTTGCTTTTCGCTTCCTTTATTGCTCTGTGTGTGATCCTGGTCTGTTTCTTATTGGCTATTAATGAACGCTAGTGGAGCTGAGGTCCACTGAGATAATTAGACTGCATTTGTTTTGATAGAGCGAAGATAGACATAGAAACCCTAAACTTCCATTGTTTTGAGGCAAAAATACGCCTAGTATTTACATTAGCGCTAGCCTGGTGGTGCAAAGATCACTTCAGGGAGTAAAGGACAGTTCCGTAACCGTTCCAAATTAGCAGCTAAGATTAGTGGCGTTACATAGCGCTGTCGATCATACAGCAACCACTGCATGCTTGCAACGTCATTTTTTTGTATCAAGAATGACGAGCTTTCGCTCCGAAAGCTGGCGTAAAATCAAAATCATATAAGCAGAATGAACAAGATCAGAGAAGGCTTCCGTTCCAATGCCTCAAAAGCTGAAGTAAGAGCAAAACTACCAAAGCAGAACGAGAAACAAGATAATGATGACTGGGCGAAGTTTGAGGTATTGGACATTTCATCCATCATAAATAGGAGCTAAAACGAGACATAGACAGATTCAACGTACCTGTGGAAAACCCAGATTTCATTGGACATCAAAACCTCTTGGAGTAACTTACGAGCCGTCGACAAAGATGAGGCCTTGTTGGTCCTCGAGAAGCAGTGTGGAGGCGTGAACCCCGGTTGGGGAGACTTTAGGCGGCCTCTGATTGAGTGGAGATTGTACAATTTGCATCGAGCGGCGGTCAAAGCTGAAGGCCGTAGACAAGCTGGCGCCGGTACAACATATTCTCTGATAATATCAAGTCATTAACAAAACTTAACCTACGGGCTCAGCAGATATCGCGTCCGCCACCCCGAAGTCACCGACTGCTATATACGACCCAGTGAGAGAAGCATCACGAAATATGCAGCAGTAGGATTGGATTTGGTGGTAGACAGTAGGATGCCATTGGACTGTATCTGGGACTGCGAAAAAAAGACTTGCTGTTTCGCGAATTAATCTATTCGATCCATGTTCCTGAGAAGCCCATCACCCCCTGTAGATGAATGTGTACCGTAGTGCTCGATTTAGTTGATCAGGAGAGAGTGACGGCAGCAGTGTGATCGCGCATTGTTTGAATATGAATGCTTGGCGCCACCCGCGAAAATAGATTCCAGTTACCATTTCTTCAACCACACAAAGTGAATTTCCAATTTCGATTACTCACAGCTACCGCGAGTCATTTACAATCGGCTCATCAAACTCTCCACACCATGGTAAACCCCTCCGCCGCCGCCTCTCGCATCACACTAACATTTCCCCCCACCACAGGCACCCAAAACCCTCCCCCCCATCGCCAAACAAAACCTCATCCTAACATACTTGCACAATTCTCGCACCGCTCACTCGATCAAAGAGCTCGAGAAAGCTCTCCCGTCCGTCGCCTCCATTAACGGCATGCAAGTCAAAGACTACCTCCAAGCCCTGAGCGACGAAGGCAAGATCCGAGTCGAGAAGATCGGCAGCGGGAACTGGTACTGGAGCTTCCTGTCCGAGGAAAAACGGAGCCGCGACAATGCGTTGGGGAAGCTGAAAGAAGAATTGGCCAAGGTTGAGGGATCCCTGGGGGAGTTGGAAGAAAAGGTTAGGGAGGCGAGTGAGAAGAAAGGGGAGGATGGGAAGGATAGAGGGAAGTTGGTCAGTGCGAAATTGGAGTTTGACAGGGAGGTTGGAGTGTTGAGGAAGGAGTTGGAGGGGTATAAGGATGGGGATCCGGGAGAGGTGGAGAGGAGGCGCAAGGAGATTAAGGGGCTGCAGGCTAGGGCGGAGGTGTGGACTGATAACATTGGGATATTGGAGGGTTATATGTTGAATCTGATGGGTGGCGATAGGGAGAAGTTGGATGGGATAAAGAAAGAGCTTTATGGAGACGAGTATGTTGAAGGAGAGGGGCTGAAGGAATTGTAGGTGGGATTCGGACATGGAGATGGTGAGCAGGCTAGCCCTATGGCTTTTTTGTACCACAGACTGCATGATTACACTTAGCTTGGTGAGGTGGCGAAGAAAGGTAGTCGCGAAATATGAATGGGCTGTTGAGGGCGCTTTCTCCGATTGCCGCGGCGTCGCAATTTTGCTCAGCGGCAGCTTTGCCCAATATCTTTCTCCACCTCTCTGCATTTCCCTGACAATTGTACCAACAGCCTTAAGAATTGAAAGACGCATCACGGGATGTTCGGCTTGCCGGCTCGATCATCATTCCATGAGGGAATATGAAAGCTAGAACCCTCAATGACAGACTAATCGTTTGATCGTCTAAGAAGATTGAGCGGACCTGGCACTACAAAGGGCCTCATGTACAGTTTGCGGCCAAGGTAGTCGTGGAAGCCCATTGGGAGTGAGTATATCATAAATCATTGTGATGTCTTTGGCTTCTAGGTCTAATTCACGACTTACGAAAGCTCCTCCGACAGCTGTTACTTCCCCCTGAGCTAGAAAATGGTCGAGTTTTGTATTCTTTTTTGCTCCCCCTTTCGCTGTTGCTCAATGATTGAGTCTGCCCCCCTCTCTTTTTCTTGCCAAAAATATCTCTTCAAAAACGTCCTGGTTGAAATCGGCGTTCTCGCACATCAGCTAGGAGATCTCATGCATATGGTACGGCCAATGCTTGCCTGTCTGGCAGATCTTTGCAGGCCGCTGATTTGATGATCATGCCAAGGATCCCCGGTGGCCATAAACACCGCCTTGGGGTCTCTTCATGGTTTATCCTTATCTTTGCCCCTCTTATATGCATGTATGATGCACACCCGGTCTCAAACTTTCTCTGTCTACTGTGTTTGTTTTGAGGCAGAAACAGCAGCGGGACGCACGCAAGACGATGTGAGAAGCCCTGAAGTTCCTAAAAAACAGTGGCTATCCTCGACTACAAGAAACCTCATGAACATTTGCAACGTCGAGCATCCGCCTAGAGTCCGCATAAAGACCATGGAACCCGCTGCAACAACAAGTGAATGTTCTGCCCTTCATTCCGAATCCATTATACGGACCTTGATCTCAACTGCAGCTGCCTGATCTAGCCTCGCGAAGAACTAAGAGCTCAGCAGAGACTGCGGCGATCTTCCATCCGGGCCTTGATCGCAACGCGGATCGCTCGCCTGCGCCCTCAACATTTCCGCGTGCTCTTCCGTGCCCAATTCCTCGTCTCCGTGCATCAACGGCCTTGGATGACAAGTCAAACCCAGGACATAGCTTGGAGATTTTGCCCAAAATGTTCCCTTTGTTTGATCAAAGATGAAGATCAAATCGAGACATTCGCAAACTATAACTAGGCAAGGAGATTCATGCGCGAGAGGGGTGAAGAATATTCTAGTCAACAGGGTGGACGAGGACGGGTGCTGAATGGAAGAGCACGAGATCTGGAGCGGAGGGAAGATAAGTTGGATTGAACACGGAGAGACGGAATAGGCTTTTAGTAAGCAGCGCAGTAAGAGAGGCTGAAACTGTTGTTGATTGAGATGCATGCTTTACGTGACCAAGAGTAAGGGGTTGAATCACTGCAGGAGTCGATTGCTTGCGCCCGAGAGGATATGAAGCATACCCGCGGGCATGGAGCCTGACTAACAATGCAGAAGGATTGCAGGCTGGCATAGCGATATTCAAAGGTAGGTAAAACTAAACGCAGTATATGCTAGAAACGTGAAAATGGCAATCTCCTGCCCTTGCTCGATTCTCTACTACGCACCCTCCATCCTGAAGAGCAAAACCCATAATCTCCAGCGCCGACGGGGCTTACTTAAATCCCTCACTTCTGAAAATAAGCCACATACTTTATCATCGTCAAGCAGCACAAGAGCAGCCGTGTCAGCAATCTGACTAATGATATTCACTGTGACGGATACCAAGCCGGTAAAGGTCGCCGGGAAAGTCGTATTGCTGTAATGATCAACGGGTCCTCCGGAAGTGACCGCCGCGTCGTGGACGAGTTTGACGACGTACCTTTCGACCACTAGTGTTGTCTTCGGGCCAGCGATTCCAGCTAATTATTGTGACGAAGTAAAGTATGTTTGCTGGCTTGATTCAAAGATGGGCCGTCCCGAATGAACCCGAAGCTACCTAGACTGTTCTTGAGGTTACCATCCACACACCATTGCGCCCTTGTGGACATGTAGGATGTATTCGGAGGAACGGTGATATCATCTCAAGGCTATGCCCGCGCAGGTGCCCGCTTTTCAGGTTGTATCCCCGCGGTATGGTCTTCGAGGACTGGAGATCACGATGCTTATGACGGGAAACTGATGTAGCTAGCGCCTGAATGGCGTTCCTTCTCCATGCTTCATGGAGTTCTTTCAATTCGGAAGAGTTCGATTTGGCAATACCTTCGCTCGAAGGCCTCTTTTCCCGGTCGAGGCACCCATAGTCTTGTTGGTCGTGAATAACGTGGCGTAACCGTGAGAGAATGATCCTGCGCTCATGGGAGGCTGGAATGCGCTGGCGTTTTTTCCGATCGTAGTGAGCTTTATGAGTCGAAGACAATCTTGGAGAAGAAGATAAGGCAGTGATTGAGGACATTGTGGATGGATTTCACACATTCCAAGCCTACAAGGACAAAAGCTCCTGGCTTGATCACTTTCTTACTCTTTATCTTCCGTGAGCTTATGAAAGGATGGAATTCAAGCCCAAGACGTCCGCCGATACAAAAGTCATCGGTGTCTGTTGTCCAGATAAAATCCCTTCAAGGCAGCGATGCATTGAAACAGAACTCACAATTTCATCCCCAAGTGTCCAAAACCTATTATGGTTTCCGCAAACGGTTACAGATCAAAGGACTCTACATCGCAACTCTGGTGAGGGTATGAAAGCGGAGCGGTTTGACTTGTCATGCATTGGAATGTGAAGTGGACGCGCTAGCTTCTTTCAAAAACAACTGTAGTTTTTGCCTTTGTTCCGCTGCTTGCAGCCAAACAACGCCTTTGGAAGCTGCCAGAATGGACTCTCCCCATAAGACCAGCATGAAGCGCTTCCATATCAACTCTTGCATTTTAGCGAGATCGAATACCGGCGCCGTTCGCCTTTGGAAACGCACCATCTGCCTCAATGCCTGTCGAGACTCGTGCCATGAAGAGGGCGCGAGAGGCGCGAGAGGCGCAGGGAGGTAACCATGCAGCGGCGACAGCAGCAGCAGCGACGACGACCACTACTGCACCTCGGGCTCCACGAAAGAGACCAACAGGGTCGAAAGGCGAAAAAGGGACGAAGAGCAAGGGCAAATTAAAAGGCAAAAAGGGCGTGGATAAGGTGCAAAAAAGCACTAAGGCGAAGAAGGTTGGAGTTAAAGCGGTCCGGAAAGCGAAGCAGAAGACCAAGGGCAAGAAAGAGGCCGACAAGGATGAGGTGGAGGATCAAGATCTAGAACTCGATCCCGAACCCGAATCAGAACCAGTCAGCAAAGGGAAGGGAAAGGCTAACAAAGTGGCTGACGAGGATGAGGTGGAGAATCAAGAACCAAAACGAATCAGCAAGGGGAAGGCAAAGGGCAAGGAAGTGGTCGACAGGGTTCAAAAAGGCACCCAGACCAAGAAACGTGGAATCAAAGCGGTCTGGAAAGCGAAGCAGAAGGCCAAACTCAAGGAAGTGGCCGACAAGGCTGAGCTGAATGATCCAGAAACTAGTAGCAAAGGGAATGGAAAGGGAAAGGAAAAGGGAAAGGAAGTAGCAGCGGCCAAAGTCAATAAAGCTGAGGCCAGAGAGCTACAAGCGGCCGACAAAGTGAAAGGGAAAGGAAAAGAGAAGGCCATAGCTGCGGAAAAGGGAAAGGATGAAATCGTGAAGCGATTCACCCGCGCAGATCTTCAAAAATCAGGAGCGCTAGAGTCGGACCATCTGGAAATGCCGTCTCTAACTAACGACATCCATCCCATTTGGGCCCTCGAAAAGTTCCGCTTCTGCAGCGGCACCAACAGGACCGAACGTGCCAAATCCTACGCCGCCATTTCTCCCGCTCTGCGACTTGTGTCGCTTTGGATCGAGCAGCCGCAATATGAGGACTTTTGGGCCACCATGTGGCATGGACAGTATGCCAAACCCGGCACCAACGGCAGGCTGCTGCGCATCACTTCACTAAGCGAAGATCAAGCCAAGAGTATCAAAGAGAATAATTCGGGAAAGCACTTGACATGGAAGGAGTTCCGAGATTTTGCAAGTCTGAAGGAGTTCAAATGCGAGTGGCGGTTCGGGCAGCAAGCCTTGGAGACGTGGGCGGACACGGAAGAAGGGATTGATGGATTCTCAGGATGCGTGACCACCCTCCACGACGACTTTGAGTGGCTCGCCCGCTCTCCGCAATCCAGCACGACCACATCTGAGCGGCTGAGGTCGTATTTCTTTTTGGCAGTCAACCTGGGTCGCGAGCTTGTCCAGCAAGTCTGTCGATTCAAACACAGAGCTCAATTTGGCGTTACTGTCGGGCCACTGGATAGGTCTATGGTGTTTTTTCAGTCCCCCAACGGTGCAGGGTTTCAGCTCGACGTCGCATGGGAGAATTTCATGTTCAAAGGACCGATCCGCCAAATAAACTCGCCAAAGGGTCCGATGGCTCCGGATGGTCTAGCTGTCCATCATGTTAGACTAAAGGACGACTCCCAGAGGCTCTTTATGCCGGTGCGAGTAGACTGGATCAACGAACAGTTTTCCATGGGCTCTTGGTTTGCCGAAGATTTCGCGTTGCCCGGGCTGCCTGATCGGTCGAACTTTTATGCAAGGGAGTTGGCCATTAATTGAGACAACGGTCTTGGGAGGAAAGCCATGTAGAAGGCGTATATTGGTGATGTATTAGAGATGGTATTCTGTGCTTCATTGCTCTTAAGTCTTCAAGGTACACGGTGATTCCGGGCGTCTATTCAGTCTTTAGTGTTAATTGTCATAACTGTTTCCACACGCATGCTTTTCCACATCCTACGGAGTCTTCCTCGAGTAGATGAATGACGATTCTCATGGCCTATTCCCAAGGATCCGGTAAGCACGCCCGGAGGTGTTGTGAGACTATGGAAACGCACATTCTTTCTTCGAGCCTGGTGTTTTGGCTGACCCTGGATCTGACGAGCGCTCAATTCGAATAACACTGAATCAAGTCGGCAAAGAATTTCTGTAACACACTTGCCATTAACAACACTCCATTTGCGAAAGTCACTTCCATCGCGTTGAGTTCTCACAACACTAGAAAATCTGTTGTATAGTCATCACGTACAATAACATTCCTTCGATTGAACCAAATTTCAAATCCAACTCCAGTCACGAACTCCACTATTCAAAAACGCCAGACAGCTCGTCATCCAGTCTACCATCCGGCAGACAGGATGCCACCCACCATAGCCTTTCCAGATGACAAGTCAGAGACCTCGTCTTCGTCAGACAGCACAGTGTCTGATATAGCAGAGTCGTTAAGCTCAGTGGCTCTACTCGACCCAACCAAGGAGCCAAAGACCATCACAGATCTTCCACCAGAAGTCATTCTCCAGATCTACAGGCATCTCCATAGTCCTTCCGAAATCATAGCACTAAACAGTACCTCACGGATGTATAAATGGATCTGGCGGATGAACGCGGCCTCAATTTCCGGTGCAGTGCTCTCTCGAACCATCGAATGCTACAACAGCGCGCTCAAGCTCTTCGAGGTTGAAGAACGGGTGAAACAGATCCATTGCACCAGACTTCCCCAACCGGCAGCTCTAAAACGGATGCGCATAGCGCAGATTCAAGCGCGAGACGTCGTCCTGCAAGGCCGCCGCAATGATTGTTACGATCACATCTCAAGTGATACTGTTTATCGTGGAGTCCTCGACCGCAACAATGAACTGCTCTGCGCGGCCAGGAATGCGTCATATTTGCTCAAGCTGATTGAGAACAGAGTGGTACACAGTGGCGGAACATCACTGGATGACTTCAACGGCCAGATCGTCCCATCCAGTCAAGATATCGTTGTTGCGTATCATGAAGTGATAATCCTCATACGCTTGAGATTCCTTGAAGCGATGGAGGCTCGCTTGAGGACCATGGGGAAAGAGAAGATCCGAAAGATGTTGTATGTGGCGACATACCTTTTGTGTGATTGTCCCGACAAGGATAAGATTCGACTGGGCATCTCACGCGGCGTCGCTTTCCGCGTGCTTCCTTGGAGTTGGGCGGTTGACGAGTGGGATTTGGTTTTCAGACCGAGGTGCCATGTGATTGTTTATGCCAGGAGGGCTTTCTTCGCGATTGCGGATGCGGTCGGAGAAGCCCGCATTCCATCTTACCTACTCGACAACCGATCAGGATGTCATGGAGACTGCGAAGATTTTGGAAAAACGGAGGCGAAGTAATGGTTTCGCTGGCGGCCGATGGCCGCAACATCTGTCGTTTTTGAGAATTCAAAGAGCTCCTAGAGGCAGCGAGGGAAACGACCATATGGGTACACTATCTAGTCCTTGCGGTGTCGCGATTTGAATTGCTGCTGCATAGAATTAACTGTTTCAGATTGCATACAACCGGTTCGCCAATGACTCCAGGCTTTTTTTGACGCCAGTAAGCTACTGGCTCAGAGGGAGTGTATACACTTTTGAGCAACTAAATGTGTCACTTGTTCGTGTACGATATATGTAAGAGGGAAAGTGCAAACCGCCAAGGATTTGCACTTCGAGAAAATTAAGCTAGACCCAAACGGTTTATCAGATAAGATTGGCCGTCATTTGCTTGGCAATAATGTGGGAGCCATGCAAGCGATTCAAATTTGACGCCAACAGCTTTCCTCCTTAAGGAACAAAACATAAATTGCAACACCATGATTTCAGCGTCGTTGGTAATTCAACCTAATACATCATCTTATTAGTATTGCCCCAACACATCCTGGACTAAGGTTGTTCAACTTGCTTATTTGCGCGAGGCTCGAGGCCCCCCCATATCTTCACAGCTCCTCAACGAGATTCGAAGATTCTCCTATTCACAGATAGAAAGCGAGAGTTCTTAGTACGCAATAACTATTCTCAGCAACGGTCAGTTGCGCTTCAAGAAGATGAGGCCCATTACTGTGTCTTCGTGCAACTTGAACCAGTGGTCACTTGACTTCACCGGCAATAGGTAAACCCCCTTTGAAACCGATGTCCTCCCTTACTGTGTTTTCTTATTAGACTCAAGACATGTTGCGGGAGCCAATAATCAGTTACTCTGTTTTGAAGCTTCTCTGGCACATCTGTAACTCAAAACGCGCCTTGAAGTGCCATTACCACATACTGACTCAGAGATATTGAAGATCCCGAATCATCGAGGCTGTCCGAAGAGCGAAAAGCGATGGCTCCGCACTCCTAGTCACACCAGAATTGAGCATCACTGGGTATGCTTGCCTCGATGAGTTCCTCGCCAAAGACACTACCATGCACAGGTACGTAGAGTCCAGAACTCAGGCGTCAAGCCAATGATGGAGCCTTAAGATGACTTTGGGAGTGTTTGGTCTACGCACATGTTTCAAAGCTCTGGCTCAAGTGGTTAGATAATGCTGACTCCGACCTTTTCATCTAGCTGGGAGGTCCTAAAAGATTTGATTGAACATGAAGAATGTCAAGGGATAGTTGTGGATGGTATGTACCCCGTGATTCAATTTTTTCTCTAAGCGCGACCTTCGAGAGAGGCCTTTTCTACTCCTGACAGTTGTCCTATGATTCGGAGGTTTGGGTCTAAGGGACCAATGCTGACCGTGATTTGAAGTGGGGCTCCCGATATTGCATAGAAGCTGCTTATACAACTGCCGCCTGCTGTTCCGCGATGGAAAGATACTCTACGCCCGTCCGAAGATGGCCCTGGCCAACGATGGACTTTTCAGAGAGATGCGGCATTTCACGTGAGTATACATGTCTAAGTAACTCCTTCCCAATTCGTAGCCTCTTTGAATCGCGCAGCAAGCCTGATGAAAATTTGACTCGCCGAACCTTCTCGAGGCTCACTTCGAATTTTGAGCAGAAATGCTGACTTTGAAAACTTGAAGTCCATGGCAGAGACCAAAACAATACGATGAATTCTTGTTACCAACAGAATTGCAGGAACTGACCGGGCAGAGGCATATCAAGTTCGGCGATTGTGTGTTAGAAGCCAACGATACTTCCATCGCCTCAGAGATGTGCGAAGAACTATTCACACCTGATTGTCCGAGTGTCCACCTGGGCCTAGATGGTGTCGAAATTATTTGCAACAGCTCTGCTTCCCACTGGGAGCTCAGAAAATTGAGCAGACGACTGGAGCTGATACAAGAGAGTAGCAAGAAGGGAGGATCTGTTTACTTATACAGTAACCAACAGGGATGTGACGGGTCCGGGCGGGAGTACTATGATGGATGTGCCCTCATCATTGTCAACGGAGAGATCAAGGCTCAAGCCTCCCAATTCAGCTTGAATGATGTTGAGGTCATTTCGGCGACTGTGGATCTCGACGATGTTGGAAATGCGAGGGTTTATAAGGCGAGGAGTATGCAGGCTTCAAAAGAGCAAGCCTACCCGCGGGTAAAGTTGGACGCTTTGTTGACGGACCAAAATCCTTTGCCCGCGCGCCATATCTCACCGACCAGAGACGCAGTCATTGTCACGCCCCAAGAAGAAATCGCCTTTGGAGCTGGCTGTTGGCTGTGGGACTATCTTCGTCGCAGCAATCAGGCTGGCGCGTTTCTTCCATTATCGGGCGGTGTGGATTCGAGTGCTACCGCTGTGATTTTCTACTCTGCAGTCCGACTAGTCTTTGCGGCTTGCGAGGCTGAAAATCAACAAGTCATCAAGGATATGAGGCGAGTGTGTGGCGAGAAGGAGAATTCCACGTGGCTACCATCAGAGCCAAAAGAACTCTGCAATGTGATCTTCCACACTTGTTATATGGGTACGTACATTACGGAGTGACCTCCTTCCAGTTGGTGTTGATCAATGAATTGCAAGACCCGTCTGGGGAGCAAAAGACTCCTTATTACTCCGTTCATGTTTTCGCCTCTAGTAGGATATGCTGAATTTGAAACTCCTGCAGGAACCTCCAATTCGTCCAAGGAAACACGTGCTCGAGCTAAAGCCCTTGCCAACGACATCGGCTCCTATCACATCGATTTGAACATGGATACTATAGCCAGTGCGTTCACCTCGCTCTTCACCAGTCTGTTTCCACTCAAGAAACTTCATTTTAAGAGTGAAGGCGGCTCGAATCAGGAGAACTTGGCTCTTCAGAACATACAATCTCGGTCAAGGATGGTGCTGTCTTATTTGCTGGCTTCGACCCTGACCTGGGTACGGGACCGACGCAACGGAGGAAACCTGCTTGTACTTGGATCTGCCAATGTTGATGAATGCTTAAGAGGTATGTGCGTTTTGGCGCAGGTTATTCCTGTGCAATACCACGCTCTGTGTCGCAAAACAAGTTTCGAGGGCAGAAGAGTCCTTTTGTTCCCCGAAAGCTGTCTCACTACTCGATTACTTGGCCCAAAGAAGAGCTGCTGACTCTGAACGCCTCATAGGATACCTAGTACGTATATCCGGAGTTTGACTGTCGCCATTTGAAGAACCGAAATGAGTATTGAGACATGTCTCCGGGGTGTCCATCTCTTGAGGTTCAAATTCCAGCTTGAACAGGCAATACTAACCTCGGAACATTTATCTAGACTAAATATGACTGCTCCAGTGCTGACATAAATCCAAGTCAGTATCTTCTTTTCATGGTCTCTGTCTCCATAGAAAAATGGTCACAAGAACATTTTTCATGATCCAAAACCACTTTAAAGGCACTTGCTGACGCCAGAATCTGGAAGTTGGGGCAATTAGCAAAAAAGACCTGGCTGGGTTCTTGACGTATGCCAAGACCGAATTCGATTTGCCCATAATCGAATCGTTCCTCGAGGCTACCCCCACAGCAGAGTTGGAGCCCATAACGGACAACTACGTACAGAGCGATGAACAGGTACGTGCTCGTAGGGTGGACTCTGCTCAACAGCCACCGTTACTCGGGTCGAATGAAGAAGTCTCAAGGCCAAACATCTTCCTTTCTGGTCTTACATTTATGCAAGTGCTTCTAGGGAAATGCTGACACCGGAATTCTCCCTAGGACATGGGATGCACGTACGACGAATTAGGCAGTATGTTACATCTTGATCGGACGGTTAACACAACCGCTGACATGTTCAAGCATTTGGGACGCTCCGGAAGATTGATAAATTAGGCCCGTACTCCATGTGGCAAACACTGTGCACCCAGTGGACTCATCTGAGCCCCCGTGAGGTCTACAAGAGAACACGCTTCCTATGGCACTACTTGTAAGTACTCATCCCGAAGGAAACCGTTACCGCATCACGAGCCATCCCCTTCACCTCGTGCCTACTACTTACCAGACCTAACCCAAACAAAATAAATGCTGACATATCCCGCAGCGGCATCAATCGACACAAGCAGGAGATCCTCACACCAGCTCTACACGCATGCCAATACTCACCAGACTCGAATCGTTACGATTTGTTGCCATTCCTGAGACCGTACGTGAAACCTTCTTTCCCGCATCTGTACCCGTATCTCTCTGTCTGAGGGACGAGAAAACTTTTCGGAGAGCAAAAGCCTTCTCTCGCTCCCCATTCCTTCGTGTCTCAACATCCACAACTCATGCCACGAAACAGCGACGTGCTGACTTCTGGAATTCCCTAGACCACTTACATGGGCGTACAACAAGATTGAAAAAGCACTAGAAGAGCACGAAAAGAAGCCGTGATCCTCAGGCCGGATTGATCCAATCACGATCCGTGGCTTGCCCCTCAAAGTTCTAGCTGACTCCAGATCATGTCTTCAAATGTGTTGCTCATACAAAGCAAGCGCGACCACGAACCAAGAAATTACCTGTCTCTCAAAATCTTCGTTCCTCCTGAGCAGATGTGGATGCCAACCCGACAAGCACTGCTGTATCTATCTATCCATGCGAGAATCCACCATCACCACTTCTCCAGAATCTCCTCCAAGATCCCCGTAGCCACCACCTATCTTTCCCAAGCTCCACAAGCTTACTCCAGATGCTGGAATTTTTTTATAAAAAAAAAATCTTTTAGGTAGCCTCGACGACTCCTATCACAGAAGCAAGGAGCCAGTGCAGCTGAGTGGTTCAATACTGCGCGAACTATGCAAGTCGACCGTTGAAGGTAGATCTGCCCCGCGGGAATCAGAAAAGTACGTAGTGCTTAGGAACCATTGCCCGCACCACCCGGCAATTCCTGCCCTCCACATTAATTACAAAGTATAACATTATGTAACAGCGCACGCACCACCACAGTGGCACACACACAGTCCACAGCACAGCACAGACCCCGCTCGGCCGCAGTGGTGCGCCCCCGGCGGCCGGCCCAAACTCCGTTCTTTTGCTCCCTTCCTTCCTTACTTCCTTCCTTCCTTCCTTCTCCCTCCTTCTTTTCCATCGCAGCTACATACATACACACATATACACACACACACACATAAATATCACTCCCTCACACGGTACACCCACCGCGCGACGCTCACCAATGATCCAAATACCCATCAGTTTCCACGCCCCCGCCCCGAAAAAAATCTCAAACTAAAAACCAAACCCCCCGCTTTGCTTAGTTATTAGCCTTCCTTGTCGTAAATAATGCGTCTAGTACCTATGTAGATAGATAGATGGATAGATGGATGGATAGCCGGGCGGGGCTACATGCATGCATATGACGCGCTTTGACTCCATCGCGCATCGCATCGCATCGCATCGCATCGCATGTTGCATGTTGCATGTTGCATTATCAATGCGCCTTTACGATCCCACAAAAAAAGAAAAAGAAAAGGTGAAGTGCTTATCAGCGTGCAGGGTAAGGGCGAGGAGAGGAGGGGGGTGATCTGCTGCGACCGCAACGATAAAAACAATTTTTTTTTTTGGAGTTACCGGTTGAGGAGAAGGGGTAGGTTACAATCATTACATAATTATTGGTGTGGAGTAGTAAAAGTAGAGTCAAGGTGAATCTTCTGTGGAAATTACATGATGCGATTTTTCCCTTCGGTGACAGGGGGGATCAATCAATCTGTGTGAAACAGATCTCTGGATCCTGAAATCCTGGGTTACACAACTTACACTGGGTAGCCTTTTGGGGGCACGGCTCGGCACGGGCTGAGCTCGTTCCCCCTGCTTGCCAAGCCAGGCTTTCCTTCAGGGGCGGCCGAATGCTGCCCACCACTGCTGTGAGGTACAGTGGTAAAAGCGACAGTAGCAGTTTGAAAAGAAAAGGGCATGGTAAACTTGCATGAAAATCTGGGTGAGCTGGGTGTGTGTACATGGCCATGACTTTATCTGTGTCACCTATATGCGACCGTGATATCCGCACAAGCTGTGTCATGATCATGGCTTGCTCTATATATAAGAGGGTTCAGGTATGAAATATAGACGGTGAAATGAAAGTGTTGAAGTGAATATTCTGTGCACCGAAGCTCGCGGCGCCATGGTTTAGGAGCAGGAACCGGTTCCTCCGAGGAGACTATGGAGTGTAACATTAGCATGGTACTCTGATGTGAGGCATGGTCAAAGTGGACTTACGCAGAGCCCGAAGCGGTCAAGGAATCCCCGTTCAGAAGGGTACCCAAATGCTCATTGTAGGCGTAGTGTGTGACCTTGGAGTTCGAGGCGTTCTTCATGAAGGTACTTTCGAGCCATTGGATGAATTGGCACTGGAAGCCACAGATGTCAGCATCATTGAGCTGAACCATAGATATCTGGGATTTTGGTGGGTGCAAGGGCTAAGACTGACATCTTGGGTAGCTGTGCTGGCATCGTAACCACTTCCCATCTCCGTGATCCAGACTTCTGGAATATCATTGGCTTCCGCTAACTGGATCATAGCCCCAGCCTGCTCATTCAACAGAGCGCCATTTTCCTCTACCGTCAGTGAACTACTACCATACCAGTGCATGCTTATAGCTTGAAAGGTGTACTTTGGGCTGTTGGACGCGGCCAATGAGAGGAATTGGGACATCCACTCTTGTCCTCCCGGGTTGGCGACACCACCAATTGTGCCTAACGACACAACGGAATTGCTGACGGCTGGTGTGGAGATCAAGGCGTCTAGGGAGGATTGGTATTCGGCGAGGTAGTGCTATGCCGAGGTATTAGCTTATGGAAGTTCTCGACAAAGTCGGTGTGTATGAGACTTACCCAGCCTGATATCGCTGTGCTGGGCGTCATCCAAGACTGACCGGGCCTGTGTAGATATGAGATGGAAAGCTTCACTCGTTTATACGGCTGCCAGCTTACTGGTCTGGCTCGTTGAATGCGATCAGACTTATGCCCTTGGGCCATGAAGCTGCAGCAGCGGTCCAAGGATTGAGATCTGTGCCGGGAATGCTCAATCAGCACTGGCAAAGGTTTGATGATATGGCGACTCACGGTTGCTATCTTGGAAGGTCCATAGTTGAGGGAAGAATATGCCCAGATCGAGATTGTCCGAAGAGCTGAGCGGGATGGGCGACCAATCCACGGAGAAACCGACCTTACCACTGAAGGCACCCAACTCGCTAGTACCATCATAAAGGACTCCAACCTTGGGGCTGCTTGAGCCGGTGGTAGCACCCGAGGATGGGGATGGACTTGAGGTTGAAGAAGAGGTAGTGGCAGTAGTGGTGGAAAGGGCGGGATCAGCAATTGCGCCACTCGAGTGCTGATGCCAGTGAGCATTCGCATGTGGTTTGGCCTGAACAATGGTGCAAAGAAGAAAGAAGATAGAAAGAAAAGACTGCGATGTGGACAACATGATGAATGAATGAATGAGAGAAAGGTATCCGAAGATATATATAATATGATGAATATGTAAGGAGGGAAAGATGGTTATTGGATCAAGCAAATGGGAAGTGAATGAAGCGTGCTGCAAGAAGAGAAGCTCGATGAAAGCAAAGGGGCGGCGCCATGGAGACTTTATGTGGACAGGGGATGCAGCAGGATGAGCTGGCTCCTGGCACCTGCACAATTTTGGTGTGACAGGGAAGAGGAGTAGGGGGATGTTGGAGATGTTGGGGATGTTGGGATGTCAATTATTTCCCTATTTACTATTTGCACCTTATCTTGGTGACAGCCAATAATACTGGATAGATGATTAGATGATAGCGGGGCTGCTCGGTGCAGGAACCCGGGAAGCAGGAAGTATAAAGTATGGTGGATGGAAGACATGGATCATGCTTGTCATGTTGTGAACCTATCATTAAGGTATTCAATGATAATGGGGATGACCTTTACTTTTCCGCCACAGCCCCCCCCCCCCCTTCCAACAAGATTTGATTATATTAATTTAGCCTCTTTAATTAATTTATTAGATCCTCCTTCTTCATTAAGATTTAGGGGGGTGTTCCAGCGTTATGTTTCATGCAAAATGCAACCACACGTGGTGTGAAAGGTTAAATAAAAAGAGAGATGGAAATTTGTCATCTGATTCCTGGACATTTTGGGGAGATTATCTGTCGGGCTAAGAAAAGAAGCCTGAACTGTCTGACGGGCGCTAGCCGGGCCGCGTCAACTGTGCGCCGCCAAGACTTTCCCCCAATATTTAAGTGTGAGTGAGCCTTCATCTCATCTCCAATATCTTCAGCGCTCTTCCTCATCACTTCCAGAATGCATGGACTGTTACTGGCACTGTCACTATCGTCGCTTTCTGACCCTCATCCTGCTGAGATTCTTTCGAAGCTTGCTGATGGCCGGATTTCTGTTCCCGGCTCTGCTTCTTTCCTAAGCAGTCGTGACGTGTCCGAGAAGCGAGTATCGGTAGAAACGGTGCTACATACCTACCATGAGTGGAGGGAAGTGAAGGAGTTGATTATCATATTATCATGGGTGCGGAATAATTGGCGGGGCAAAGACTGTACATACAGTTTTGGAGGAAGACCGCAGTCCTGCGCTGCCTTACCCGTAGTCGCATATGTACTGCCAGCAAACATCAAGCAATGACGCATCGCATACATGCAGAGGTAAATGCAGATTATTGAAGAATTCTTTTTGCCGGACCTCGGTTAAGAATAGCGCATCAATCGTACAACATGAGCCAAGTATTCCTGGAGCCCTATTGCTGGTATCACGCTTGTGAGCGAGTAGAGACGTGGAATACACCCGTTGATTTCCTTTAGGCGTACACCCTACGAGTTGAAGACTAACCCAACTGTTATTTCGAACCTTCGGTGACACACAATTTGTACCTTTGATTGCTTCCGAGGTTTCAATTGGGCTCTGCTTATATGTTATGATCAAGGGATAAGGCTAAGGTAGTCTCCAGATTAGGAGGGTCAGGATATGAGACATATGCCCCAGCGGCACCATAGCTTGGAGACGAGGAAAAGGGATGTACACGGAGTCGTTCCCTATAACCGAAGGAAAAATGCTCATAGGGATAGAATGAATGGAGCGGCTAGACGAGCTATCAAGGTGAGAGTGAAGGCCATAAGTAGCTTTGCTTCTTCGGACTGGCTGCAGTGTGAGTCAAGCGCAAACACTTCGATATTAAACAGGAGCTCTCAACTTCAAGTGGTTTGTCTGTCTACCTCTAGGTGGAGATGTTCAGGGCCTTTCACATTGAATTTTGTGAAGTACGGCTTGCTTGACCCATAATACCTCCACCCGAGACGTCGGCGCCGATATATCCGCGATCTGCGCTCATCACCACGACGACGCGGTGAAGCGCTATACCAACTCGATGTTTCTGTCCTGGCTTCCGTCGGACCTCGTGTATTCAAATGCCCGGAAATATAATAGTTTTGAAGTCGCTAAAAGGACGCTAGTGCTTGTTGTTGATGAAGGCTAATGTCGCCAGTGTTTACAAGAATGCACGCTTGGAAGTGCTGAGCTGCGCCTGGTTTTCCGACACTGAGTCTCAACGCATATTATCTCTGAACATTTTCGATCGCTGTTGACCTACTCGAACATTAGATTTTTAAAATAAAACGGATCATCTGTCGCTGCTCTTCCCCTGTGATGTTACGACTCCCAGCAACCTGCAGCCTCTGCATTTCCAATCTTCCACAACAACCACACTAGGTCTCCAAGCTCCTCAGAAAGACAACGAGTGGCAAATAGGGCAATCCAAATCGTTTGCAGACCTGCTTCCAAAGCTTATCATCCAAATTTTCAAGGAAGTAGATAAATTTCCGACAGTCTGCACCCTTTGCAAAACGTGTCGCCAAGTTGACTCCATATTTACCCTCAACTCAGATGCGATACTCCGTGATGTTACATCGCGCTCCCCAGAAGCACAACAACTGGCCTCGAATCAAGAGGTTGGCAACTTCGCGTCAGCACTCCCTCTCCGCTCATCCAGCAACTGCACACCAAGGAAACGAAAGTACCCTATCTAGCGCCAGCGCTGCACTGAAAGCCCTCAGTCACTACGAAGCCTCCGTCTTCAAGCACTCTGAGCAGGAAGGTCGCAGGAAGGAGATAACCCCCCCAAGACACCCATCGCTGTAGCTCTAGCCAGATACAACGAATATAGGTAATCCAAGGAGATCGCTTAGATAACAATAATGTCCACTATAAGCGGCCTCGTCCAGCAACGACTCACGATCCACGACCGCATCGGTGGCTTCCAGATGACGATGTCTCATCTTATTGATCTCTATCCACTCATAATCCTTCGGGTCATATCGCCTGCACCAGACGCCCACCGCCTTGTGTGCCTTACGATGTGACATCCATATATGAGCGATAGAGAAAGCAGACGCGTGATGCTTTTCCATCGACAGAGACAACCAACCTCCCGACTTCAATGGAGAACGTCGCCGGGTGATGAAGTCGATAGATTCAAACGAAGCGGGTGCCTGCGGGGGGGGGGGGGGGGGGGGGGGGGGGGGCGCGCTTGGTGGTTAGCAGTCGGGCTTTTTCCGGACCGAGAGAGAGGCAATAATGGCCCGAAGTGCTGCTGCGATCATGTGACGGATCCCTGACTATGTTTGCGTCGAGCGTGCTAGGAGAGAGTGGTGTATACCTTGTAGGATAGCTGCTGATGACGGCGGAGGAGGGCCAGTTTTGCGAGATCTGGCGCCAGTGGTTCAGCTCGGGTGTCAAACAAAAAAAAGGTACGGAGAGGTCAATTCTAGGACTCATAAGGGTTATAGATCCGAGCATCTCTAATTCTTCTTGATATCTATACGGCTCTGACCAAATCCTAGCTTTGAGGGTGCTTGTTTCAAGCAAAGGTTTGATCCTCGGAGCTTTCTCATTCATCATTCGGGTTCACCTCTGCCCGTGCAGACAATGTGCATAGACTCGTCTAAAAAATATAATAACAATTTCTTTTGTCCGAAACGCTACGATCTTGACCAGAACCAACGTCCAAATCCGCCACATCTACGATGAAAACCCCATCAACAAGACGGGACCAGCGCCTTCACTCGCTACATCCACTCGCACCGCGCCCCGATTCCCTCGGCCGCCTCCTTACCACTCCTCACACACCCCTCCAGCAGCGCCAAACCCTGCCACGCCCATCCGCCCGCAATCCACACGCCGTCGTCGCCGTTCCTCCACTTTTTACTGTCCCCTCTACCCCCTTGTCCGCCACCGCCTCCACCCCTAGCTCCCAACGCCTCTTCGAGCGCGTAGCTCGAATCCACCGTGGCCGCGACACGGCAAAAGGTCACTTCGTGAACTTTGCCGGCCGTCGACTCCGCGGTCACTTTGGAAGAAGACCAATCGCCATCGACGTCGGCGTGTTTGGGCCAAACGGTGATCAGAGCGCCGGACGGGTGCGCGTGGGTGGCTTCCGTGATGTGGACTCGGCCGTCGTCGCACGCGCGGGTGCGGACGGTGAGGACCTCGGAGCCACCCATCCACTGCAGCTCCGCGGTCGGGTTCAACATCCATTTCTGTGAGCACCCAGGCTTGGTGACGGATGGGGTGGGGGATTTGAGATGTCCGACGGCGCGCTGGTCGGAATGGATGACGACGCCGACATCGGTGGATTTCAGCTGCGAAACAAGCCAACGGCTCGGCGCGTAAACTTGACCGATGGCCTTGGGGCTGATTGCCAGGACGATTTGGTCGAAATATTCCGTCCTGTCCGTGTCGGCGGCGCGGTCGAAGATGGTGACGGCGAGACCCTGCGTTTGACGCTCGACTCCCTTGACCATTGTGTTGAGTCTGATGCTCAGCCCAGCACTCAGCCTGCGCTCGACTTCTGCCATGTTTGGCACCGTACAGTGCGTAGCGCCTTGGGTGCGGCGCTTATAATCCGTAACGTAGAAAGCCGGGAATTTCCGAAATTGTTCGTGGGAGCAGGATGCGACGCTTGAGAAGAGAGGGAGGACATAGTCATCCAGGAAGAATTTAGGTAGGTGGATACGATCGGTATACTCCTCGAGCGTTTCGGTTTCAGTGATACCTTTGCGGCCTCGTACCTCTGTCGGAAAGAAATGGCAGGCGATGGTGAACCAAATGTAGCAGGCCAGTAGCGGTAACACATTCAGTACGGCGAGAAGGTTGGACAAAAGACTGCGAAAAGGTGTCCAGATAATAGGGAAGAGATGCAGGTTGGATGGATGGACGTAGTAAGGCCTATGGTCCTCCTTCGAGTACGCGAACAGAAACCGCCGCTTGTCTGCAACGATACCGAGATGACCGATCAATGCCCAAACAGACTGATAGAATTCACCTGAAAATACACGCATCGGTACGTCAATGCGTGGCGGCGTGCTACCATCAACATTGGTTTCGTTCTGGGGCTTGGAATAAGAGTAGCCGCTGAGGGCGAGACCATGATGCTATGTGTCATCAGTTCTGCGCTGGGTGGTTGTCAAGAGAGGACGATACGTACCGCTTCGATGACTTCGACCTGGAAGCACGACGACTTGTCTTTCTGCAAGGTGTATGCTGCCACCAGTCCAGCCATGCCTGATCCAACCACACAGATGCGCTGCTTTTTGGGGGGCTCCATTGCAGACTTTTCCGGTGGAATATTTCCTTGCAGAGTATGGAAACAAAATGGCCAACTGCGAAGATATGCAAGGCCAAAGGCAAATAGTCTAGGGAACTGACACGAGCAACCGAGCAGACAGTAAGGGGTATGGAAAGGTTATTGATGTGTACCTTAATTCGTATTGTTGGCATACAGACGTAATGCTTGTTGGTGGAGACACCCCCCTTTACGGCGCGCTGTGCCATTGTTTATCGGAAACTTCCTAGGCTATCTTGGGACCAAACACCGCTCAAGAGGTCAATAAGGAGGTAATAATTGCCTCGCTGGGTTTCTGATCACAATGGAGCGTCGGAAAGCGAGCATCTGGAAGTGACCATCGAATTCATCCGGAAAAGTAGGCATTTCCATGGGAATTCGGACGATGTTAGTATAATAAATACGGGGTGATCTTCAATCAACGTTGGTGGCGTGAAAGAGTTCGGGAGTGGAAGTTTGGAAACAGAATAATGACAGACGCGTGTAAAGATGAAATTTGAGCTGTGAAGACAACATAGACAATCAAAAGATGTGGAGAACTTGATTCCCCGGTAAAGCATATCTCCCAGACTTCCCACATCAGAAAACTCAGCACATGAGTGTCGGATCAAGAAGTGCTGCTCGATACCTACTCATTGCTCAATACTCAGCACCAAGACGACTAGATAATTCTACCTTTGAAAAGGGCCTTGAAGAGAGGCTTTCATCGCACGACAACGAGTCATATGAACTTCGATGACGATTACCCGAAAAGCTTGGTGCCTGAACACAAACCTGATAGCCATACGTGTTCCACAGTTCTGGTGGTTCAGTCATACAAGCCAGATCCATGAATGGGCGAACCTATTTCCATTGCCCCATGCTTTCCTCTCCAAAATCTCAGACAAGCTGAGAAGTTTGATGAAAAATTGGAAAAATGAGAAAGAGGCCATTCGCATCAACCTGCGGCAGTGTAAGGCCGGTGACACAGTGCCAGGAAGCATGAGCAAGCCCAGAGGCAACCCGGCGATTGTAAAAATTGATTTAATCAATAAAAGGTCCGTAGACCAATTTCAGAGATTAAACTGAAAAGAACAGATACTACACTTGATCTAAGCCATTAGGCAAAGAGAGCTGAGGAGAAAATTTGGGTCTGGGTTTCGGGGGGTTTAAGTAGTCCTTTGCTAGCGGGACGCTAACGTTCCCACCTGTGCTACCCGGATTTCAAAACTTGCGTCTGGGGTTTATTATTCGACTCCAAAATTCCACCTCAGTGCAGACTGATCCTAAGGGACCGATGGTTGTCTTCTAGCTTCTAGGCAGCCAAAAGCGAACGCCGCCAATAGCCGCACTGGGATTGCTTATTAAGCTCACTGTGGAGGGAGAATAGTGTTCATCCATTCACTAGGACACCACGATGAGAGCATTTGAGCGCTGGTATTCGCCTGTGCTCCGTCCGATACCAAGTAGATGATTCTCCTTCCCTCAGCATTTTCGACATCGACATTACCCTTGAGCAGCCGGCTGCTACTCGTCCCCATTTGACACCGTAGCACCTCCAGAAACGCTCACGAGTCTTCAATGATGGGAAGCCTACCGTCCCCCGACCTCCCCAAACCCTGGATCTCAACCCCGTTGATCGAATCCGCCGCTCTCTCCAAAGCTGCAGGATGGTACACAAATCTTCACCCCAGTCCACCATTCTCCGCAACGCTGACCCAAACCCCTCCCCCCCCCACAGCCGCATCTTCCTCAAACTCGAAAACCTCCAACCCGCCGCCTCCTTCAAGTCCCGCGGCATCGGCAACCTGATCCGCCGCGCCCTCCTCACGCACCCAACCCCCCACCTGACGCACTTCTACTCCTCCAGCGGCGGCAATGCCGGTCTCGCCTGCGTAACCGCCGCCCACACTCTCGGCCGTCCCGCCACGGTCGTCGTTCCCATGACGACAAAGCCGCTGATGGTAGCCAAGATAAGGAATGCTGGGGCGACCGATGTGATACAAACCGGGGCAAGCTGGGCTGAAGCTGATGCGTATTTGAGGGAAGAGTTGCTGGGAAAGGACGATAATGGGGTGTATGTGCCGCCGTTTGACCATGAGGATGTGTGGGATGGTGCTGCTACGATGGTGGAAGAGTTGGAAGATAAGCCGGACGCGGTGGTCTGCTCTGTTGGTGGTGGAGGGCTATTCTGCGGCGTGATGCGGGGACTCGAGAAGAGAGGTTGGGGAGATGTGACGGTCTTGGCTTTGGAGACGAAAGGGGCCGAGAGTTTGCATAAGAGTTTGGAAAAGGGAGAGCTGGTCAAGTTGGAGAAAATCACGAGTATTTGTAACAGCCTTGGAGCGAAGATGGTTGGAAAGAAGACGTTTGAGTACGGACAAAAGAAGAGTGTGAGGAGCGTGGTGCTTGAGGATCGAGAAGCTGTCATGGGATGTTGGCGACTGGCAGATGATGAGAGGTTGCTTGTTGAACCGGCTTGTGGGGTCAATGTGGCGCTGTGCTACGATGGCCAGTTGAAGAAGTTGTTGCCAGAGCTCACGGCCGAGAGTAAGATTGTGATTGTTGTGTGTGGGGGTGCTGCTGTCACGCTCGAGTTGCTGATGGAGTGGAGGGAGAAGTTTGGGCTCATGGAGAGGGAGACGACGAAGGACAAGGAGGTCCCGAGCACTGTGGCGACAAATGGCCATGTAAAAAATGAGCGATGGAGCAAAGGCTGCGAGACCGCTTGAGAAAAGAGAGAGCTATACAAGAAATGAATGCATAGAGAGAAGCTCAAGAATCCAAATCCGCACAGGAGTCGTCAGACGAAATGGCAATCCTAATAGCTCCCGTTTTCTCATCTCGCATACTTTTGTGTGTATCAATCGAAATGAACTGACTGGTCATATCAATGTTTGCCGGGGCCATTTCCCCCCTCGACAAATGACTGTCGCTCGATCCTCTTACCCCTCCAATTGAATGTAGGAGAAATTTAGAGAACCGTGCTCTAAAACAACATCTTCGGAGTACTTTGTTATTTGACATCTTTCTGAAACACTTTGCTTCATTAAAAATCTTACGTAGTAGTACGTCCTCGTGAAACGATGATAGGTTTTAGAACAAACAATAAAGCAAAAAAATGACCTTGCGTCAATAATTCGGGAGATGAAGGAGACAGCAACATCTCTTCTGGCAAGCATTGAGCAGAGGAAAGTGTGTCACGAGGGTGACAGGTTACCAGACCCTTACTGCTGTGGATTTGGAATCCCGCTCCTCTCTCGGTGCGACGACCCGACCGCACGACGAAAAGAAGGCAAACCACAGGAACAACGACGGGCATGACTTGCGTGGGTCGAGCGGACGCCCGTGCGTAAGACATGAGATGAAGTGATGGGGTGGGGACCTGACTTGACCGGGCGTAGGGATGCACAAGTCTGCTGGCTTCATCTTTGAGGATGCTGGTTGGATCCCTCCCTCCCCCTCTTGTCTTGTCACCAGGGATTCCTCGCGTTTCTTGAAACTTGTTATGAATGCTACCTCTCAGCACAATTCATTTCCGCATCCACGTCGGTGGTCGGATCGAAAGGATATGTCTGTCTTACCAGACGAGCCACACGAGTCTGCAGGTGACGCTGGATCGACGTTTGTCGGAGTCAGCAATTTGTGACAATGTGCAAATGCAAAATGGATTGAATCTCGCTCTATTTGATGGATTGACGGATGTTCGGGCGCAGATGATCCATCTGATAGTTTTGCGTGCAACCTCGCCTTCCGATTGATTTGGAATCTAGAATATAGGTGAGGAGTTCAATCGATACGCACTCATTAGCAAGCTACCTCCTTAATCACCACGCCATTAGACATCTTCAATCTGACTTCCCCTCCCTCTTGGTCCCCTACTTTCCGTGTCCCCTTCCCACTGGCCCAACCTGCCTAGACCGCAACTGGAAACAGCTCAACCTGCGCACAACTGCTAGGAATGCCGGTGGGGACGAAGAAAAACTCCCAGAAGAGCTGGGGGACGCCGTGCCACCAATCGCAAGCTGCCAACCGTCAGTCAGCCAAGCCATTCCACTCCAATTAATTACAGCCGTGTGCGGATGAGAAGCGGAATGATCACGTACCCAACCACCCTTTAAAAACTCCATCTCCCCGCCCTTCCCACTGCAAGCCTGACTCGTTGAAAAAGAACCCGTCCGTTGAGCCATACCCCGCGTCGAACACAAGCTCGTTGATCCGTACGAAGTTCCACGCTACGTAGGAGATGCTTGTCAGTCTACTGTCACTAATTCGTTTCAGGGAATTGGGAAGGGATGAACGAACCGACGTCCAGATTCTCCGAGGGTTCCATGATCATACCCCAGGGGACGGAGCTGTGCAGGTCGAATTGCTGAAGCGTGTCGTTGAGGAAACCGACCGTGTTTCCTAGGGTGGAGAATGGGAGGAGGGCGGCATCGCTCAGACCAGCTCCTGGGGTCGAGTCAGAGGGGGTGATGTGGGTGGTATCGGAATGAGTAGATTATAACAGAAGGGGGCCAGGGGGAGCGCACCGGTGTGATAGCTGCTAACGTAGAGATCATTTTTATCGGCGTTGTCATCGCCGATTACGCTGGTTTTGAGGTAGTAGCGGCTTGGTGGAGTGAAGGTTGTATT
This sequence comes from Pseudevernia furfuracea, assembly GCA_022315425.1. Taxonomy (NCBI): domain Eukaryota; kingdom Fungi; phylum Ascomycota; class Lecanoromycetes; order Lecanorales; family Parmeliaceae; genus Pseudevernia; species Pseudevernia furfuracea. The sequence continues at coordinate 1,080,010 of JAIUPT010000042.1, forward strand.
GGCGGTTGAGTTGGTGGGATTTGGAGAGGTGATAGCGAGGGTGAGAGATAGGTTAATAAGGGAGAGAAAGGCAGAGAGCATGAAATGCATTGTAGGTGTCTTTGTTCTTGTGTAGGTTCAATGATGGAGCAGTTTCACTTCAATATATATTTCTCAGCTTCCTGAGCGCATGATTATTCAGTGAATCGTTAAGTAAGTTCGTTCCTTCAAAATACGGTACTACATAGTGTTGACGCAGCACGCTCGTGATGTCCCTTGAAGCGGGTAAAGAGGTACTGTATCCGGCGCCTCGGTCCGTGCTCAATCTCCTCGTCCAATGGAAGATTTTTGAGAGGCGGGGATAATTGAGACATCTTGGCTCGGCATCGCGTCGATAACAATGTACTCGTACCCTGAACACGATGAATTCTAAGGCAGTAAACTGCATGGTCTCCGCTCCCACATCACAATACTTAAGTTTGTGGGAAAGCTGGCGTCGTTTACTGATTAGCTCTCCCTTTCCTTACCCTTTAGGTCTGCCGCTCTACTTTGTACGTGATACGCGTACCAACTTTTTTGATACGTGAACCCCCCACCCAGCTTTCGGGTATGATAGGTGTGAGACCCGACATAATCTACTTTGCAATTTGGGGCCACTTCCCAGGTCAACACGGATGTCTACTGTCCATAATCAAGTCTGTTAAGAATTCAGCGCACCGAAAGAGTGTAGAATTGAGTATATACAACATAGGGAGAGAAGGATACGCGAAGTTTGCTTCATCATGCTAAGTGCGGAGTGTCAATTATTCCGATTCAAAGTGTATTGGCTGAATTCGATTTATAAAAAGAGCCCGGCGGCTTCATCCAATGGGACGAGCATGACTTTGACACTCAGACATGCACAAAGGTAATGGCTATCGAGGACCTCGGATATACGGAGGTAAAGCCTAAGAGGCAGCTCGGTAGCGTGCTTCTTAGGCAGCTACTCGCTAGATTCAGTTCTAGAGGGCGGTCTGAGTAAGCCTACCGAAAAATTATGTCGTATGTGCTTGGATTGCTATTTGAAAGACATCAGGTGGGTACCTAAGATTTCCAAAGACTTGAGGAAAGCCGGGATACTTTTTGAAAAGGTTGATGGTAAAACCGGCAGTGCGGTGGATGCGTGGCTGTGGAGGTATGGAACTGGGCATAATCCAGGGCAAGATTGCACCCTGTTTAGACTGTGATAAAAAGCTCCAGAGGTGGTTAGAATCTAGCGTACCCATGGATCAAGAGAGAACTTGCTCGGATCAGGACACTCTGAGACATGTGGATGAGGTGAAGCGGCAAGTGCGGGCGGCAGGCAAAGACGTGGAGCTGGATTCCAAGTTCAACATGACGCTTCAGGTTGTTGTTGGCTGAAAGCCAGAATCGTCGAAAGGGAATATGGAATGCGTCCTGATAGTCTAGGGCGCAGCATGTACGAGAGTTGAAGTGCTTCTTGAGCGGTGGTTGTAGCTTCATGCCTTGTTCCTACCGAAAACTTTCATACCTCTCCAGTCGAAAACTGCGCCCTTCCACCCCCAAAGCTCCGATCATCCTTCTCATTTCTGGCGCAGCTGATGATCAGGTCTTCATTTCCAAGCCCAATCTCCTCGACCAACCGTTCCATTCAGCCTTGATAAGTAGCGTCTTTGCTGAAGGATCTGTATGAAGCTTATAGTGTTCCAGCAAAAGCAAAGTTGATGAGCGGATAGACTGACGTATAACACGTGCTATCACTGAGTAGAAAGGTGTAAGAGAGACACTCGCCATTGGTGAGGCAAGCTCGAGCGCAGCCTTCGAGAGTAATGAATTAATTTGCTCCAGTAGGCCGTCTTCTCCACATGTATCGTCCGTTGGAGGGATGGATTGGGAGTTGCGGTGGTGCAGCGTTTAGAGTCCGATGGGATAATGGCTGAGGATTCTGTAGATGATAACGATCTGGAGGTCTTAGGAGCTGCGCTTGATGGCGTTGGATGATTGCTTGAGGAATGGTGTGTAATCATCGAGGAAACCATTCTTGAAAACAATATAATTGGGTTCAGACTCGAAATCGGTTGCATTAAATGATAGGTGGTAGTAGTCGTGGGAACGCTGTATGAAGATGACGGAGCAGGGCTACAGGGCGCTTTGATTCCCGAGTATGCCGATACTGAGTCCTGTTAGCTGTGCAAGTCTTGTAGAGAACAAATACTTACAAGACGCAATTGTGAGGCAGCACCGGAGTGCAGGTTACTGATGGGAGAAAAGCAGTCCCAGAAGAAAGACCGAGCTTTATGCTGGTTAAGTAGCAGGATCAACAAGAAAGCTGGGACTTCAACTCTAAGCACGAGCTCAACTCATATGGACCGACTAAGCCTCTCGACACAGCAAAACACAGAGATGGACTTGGGATCCCTAGTCTTGTACGGCTTGCAAACATCGAATCCGAAATCCAACGTTTACACAGCCTCACGCACCAACATGCTCCAAACCCAGCAAGCTCCTCCTGTAATCCCAGTAGTTCTTCCGTATAGGATCATACCTCCTAGCCAATAACTCCAGGGCCTTTCCACTTCTCTCCTTGTGCTCCTCTTCAACGTAGACATCCGCCAAAAAGTCCAGAGCATGACTACTTCGCACCTCGTCCTCCTTCTCCAAATCCGCATATTGTTCCGCAAAAATTTTCAATTCCACAAGCCCCATTCCCTTCTTTCTCAGCACACCCCTCAGATAATTCCACGGGGACTGATTCTGCGGCGCCGTAGAGATTGCAGCCTTTGTGTACTCAATCTCCCGTTCTATTACCTCTAGTGGTACTTCTGAGTCTGCGTCACCCTTTTTAATGCTGTGCTTCTTGGGATCTGTATGTCGCGCGAACACGACAAACCAGCGGTGGTTCCAGGCGCTATTGTTGCGAACATCGGACTGGAGGAGTGATTCAATGTAGGGTAGTTCGGAATCCCAGAGGGAAAAATGCCGGACGAGCCATTGACGGTAGGACCAGACGTGGTAGTTTTTGGCGTCTTTGGTGAACATGAGGGCGAGAAATGCAGTTTCTGTGGGAAGTAGGGTGGGAATGTGTGACATGATTACTTGGCGGTGGTGCCTGCGTGGTCTGTAAGCCTCGGCCTTTGACCGTTTGCGGATTGTGGTAGGCATACCATATTTGGAAATTCTTGATGTGTTTGAGAGATATCGTATTCAGCCACTCCAGCTCTTGGAGAAGGTCTTTCTGCAACATAAATAGCATGTCTGCTCTATAAAGCCTGCCACGTACATGTAAGTAACCGGCCTCTCTAGCTTTCTGTCTCAATATACCAGACTGTGTAGTGGGCAGGGTTCATCCGGATGATGTCCTCTGTAAGTCTCAGAGCTCTGTCCGACTTCTCGTCCTTAGCCATCGCAGCTCGCAGGTAAGACATAACTTCGCTGTATTCCTCAGTATAGGCAATTGCAGCCAAAGGATTAGGGCCACCGTCATCTTGGGGGATGGGAATGATATCCTCCCATTCGGCTGAATCTGAGTATTTGCCCATATCCCCAGATGTCACGTCGAAGAGTCAGAACAAAGTACAAGTAATAGAGCAAGTCAGGAAACAAGGGCTTAAAAGAGAGAAACATCATTGGATTGAATCGATGACTAATGACCCCCAACATCTACCTAGCCTTTTCTTCTCTAAGGTAAGCCTTTCAATAAGGTTGCGCTAGCTCAAACTCTCGTCTTTCTCTCCGGCCCCTGGGTCTCCCTATATCGGCCTCGCAAAAAGCTTTAACCGGTCAATCAATCGGAAATAGCAACATACTCACTCAGTCACACAGCCTTCATTTGTCTCAACTTTTTGCTTGCTAAGATCATATCCAAGCTGAATATGGCACTGAGGGGGAGCACTCCCTACCGCTCTCCAAGTACGACGTGATGTGAGCCAGCCTCGAAGAGTTGGGTTACAACGATGTCGACGCAATCTTCCCTCCAGCCCCCAGCACGCAATTGTTCTACTTTGTCAGCCCATATGCTGTGAGGTTCATGATGCGTGTCGAGCGCTCCTGTTACCTCAGACCTGTGTTATAACCATTTCCTTTGCTAACCTAAGCTCCGCTTGAGGAACTCGTGCTGACTCTGAATTGCGCAGTTTAAAGTATCATATCGAAGCTTGAGAAGAAGGGTATCAAAACCATTCGTTGCTGCTCCAAGGATTTATGCGCTTCAGCTTCAAACTTCCTCTTCGGCACGGTTCATTTCTCCGTCCACTTTGGAAAATTTCATGTTCAATCCACTACTAAAGGGTTTCGTGAAGACATTTCATTACGACGCTCTGAATATTTCACAGAGGTGACAGAAGAAGACTACATCCGTCACCTTCCCGTGCAGCTGTACATGATGAGACGCCTCCTTGGGTTTTTGATATTCCAGATAAGCAATTGAACGGATTTGTAGAGGCAAGTCTGAAGGGAGAGGTAGAGTGGCATGAAGCAATCGCTAGATACAGACACTTCAAATCCATCCAACGAGGCTGCAGAGACTGGATGCAGCGGGCGAACTACGAAAATCGCTTCAAGAGGGGTCAGCATTCCGATCGATGGGAGCTCTACCTTTGACCATCGAAAGCCTTACCAAGAAAATCACTCTTCCAAAGCAAAATTCTGGGTCAATGTTAAAGCGCTCCTGGGACCCGTGCCGACTCTTCCCTTCCCGTACGCTCTACAATGGTGACTTCCTACAACATTAGGCTTCTGATTAGAGACAGAGGTGAAAAATGGAGAAGTTCGCGGCGCATTCAAGGCATACATCATCGACTGCGTGGGCAACGGATGCAAGGATGAGAAGTGTAGAAACCCTTGCCTTCATGAATCACATCGCTGATTCTTTTCGCATAGTTGAACCTCGCAGAGGATTAGCAGCCGAAGGACGCGGGATCCGATATTAGAGCCGGCCATCTATTCAAAGCCCTCATTGACGAACTCGGGACAATCAAGCGATACTGAAAGCCCATCGGATGAGAGGTTTCATAGACGAGATTCGAGCGGGGGGGGAAGAAAAGTATGCTGAATGATCGAGACTTGTGGCTATGGATTTGTTATGCCTGTTCATGTACTTACGTTTCTGAGTGATACCCCCTGCTGCAGCGGTCATCTCATGTAATAGAGAGAGATGATGTTTGTTCAAAGCGAACCATTACCATTTGGTTTGCCACATTCGAAGCCTTTGAATTGTCAGCCTCAACTCGCAGGACTGCCATACTCGGGACTTTTCGACTTCTTAGAGCATCCTGGAAAGTGTCGTCTAGAGAATGCGGGGAGCTGGGGGAGCGCCCCAAAGACTGTTGCCACGTGACGAGACGTGCTAAGCCTTGGCGGATTTGTGATATCTCGGCTATGTTGCCTGGTTTTAGCATTGGCTTGGCAGCGGACTCGTTCCGCTCTCGCTAAAAACTTCCTGTACTTAGATATATGCGACAGAGTAGTATATAGTCTCGATAGTCTAGCCCAATTCCTGAATGGAATGAGCAGCAAATTCTATGCCATTACAGATTCCACAGATCGCTCTTTCTTCCGTAGCACTCTTAAAACTCATGTTTTGACAAAGACGATGCGCAGGAAGGGGCTGTGCGGAAAGAGTATGCCTTCATAATGAGTCTAGCCTACTCAAGGCCTTCTCTGAGGCAGAGCCAAGCAATGGCCAGCAAAACAGACGCGCCCCAATATTACTACCACTTTGCCACGCTTTGTGTTCAGAAATGCGACCCGAGGTGATTTGCAAGACTATCATGCCTTGTAGCTTTACATCTCGAACGTGTCAATTTCTTCACGCTGATCGCTGGACTGGCCCAACCCAACGCGCTTATATATGGTACTTCAGCCGAGCAAAACGATAGATGCAATAGCTCTCTGATTGAATTTTACCGTCTTGGCTTTGGAAGTCGGAATAATCAATACTCTCCTCCCGTTATTGCCCTTCCGAGTTGATTCTCTGTGAGAGCTTACAATCTCACCGTTAGGTCTTAGTAATACCATATTGTGGGCTGGACGTCAGCGCATCACCTAATCACTGGTGGAGCCCTCGTCAACAAATACAGGGCGCCTTCCCATTTTTTCGTTTTCCAAATCGTTCTTCAGAAAGTACTGGAAAGATACTTTCCACACCATATTCTTCGATTCATCAGGATGACTCTCTCAAATTTTTTCAAGAGTTACGCCTTCTATGCCTTGACATTCGCCGGAAACACTGTCCCTCTATCTGACAGTATTCTCGGACCTCGGGTCACCGCGGGCTGTGGGATGCCTCATGTAGTCGACGGGATATCCAAGAACTTCCAAGTTTCAACCGACGGAGGCAACCGTACGTATAGAATACGTCTACCTAGCAACTACGATCCGAATATCCCGGCTCCTCTTATCATCTCCTACCACGGCCATGGGCAAGATATGGTGCAGCAAGAGACCCTCTCTCAGTTCTCTAATGATGCGATCAATCCGAATATGATTGCAGTATACCCACAAGGTCTCAAAGGCGCTGTGAGTAGAACCCTCCTGTGTATCCCCAAACATTTCTCATATCAAATTATCTATATCACTATCAACTCAGAGAAGTAAATGTCGAACGTCACTGATCGGACTTCAAGAGCGGCAAGCGATCTTGGGAAGGAGAGTTCGACCCAGCGCCCGGCGTTCAAGATAAGCTTTTCACAAGCGACCTCATAAATCATCTCGAAGCCAACTACTGCATCGACACCTCAAGAATCTACGCCAACGGCATGTCCGACGGCGGTGGCTTTGCCAACACCCTAGCATGCTCTCCGGACCATGGTGCACCCTTTGCAGCATTTGCTCCGGTATCCGGCGCTTTTTACACCGACACTAACTACAGCGACTGCAATCCCTCCCGATCGCCTCTTCCCATCCTCGAATTTCATGGCTATGTTGACAAGACCATCAAGTACAACGGTGGCTCTGGAAACGGCGGCCCTTTGCCCTCGATTCCAAATTGGCTTTCATGGTGGGCTCGGCACGATGGTTGTTCAGACCCAGCAGCAGATAAGGCATCTAAGAACGAAACTGGGTACGAGTACATCATGTATTCCTGCAATGGCATTACGGGCATAGTGCGTCATTATAAGATCTGGGACCTCGGTCACAGCTGGCCCAACACCAGCATCACTGTTTCACCAATTGATGCATCTCCCATTATCATGAGTTTCTTCAATGCTTATCACAAACCCTAGATCGTCGATCAACGCTGTGAAGATGTTAGATCGGCGCTGGAACAGTCGTCTGGGAGTGAAAGGATTTAATCAGTCAAGGTCTCTGGCTTTATTTCTCATCTCAAGGCTTTTTACTCTGTGATAGGGTTGGGTGTCTTCCTATGGCCATCCCTTGTCCAGTTCTGGGTTGGAGGGGGAGACGTTGCGGCACTAGGCTTGTTGTGGTTGATATTGTGATAGCGTTCTGTAATCGATCGCGTGAAACAACGCAGCTGCCAGGATTCGAGCTTTGCCTGTTCTGTTTAGCTGCATAGGTCCCCGCATACAAGGCTGCCGCTCAGCAACTCCTCCACTGATCTCTCTGTTTCCAGATCAGTGTCGTAAGGGCTGTGATTCTACAGATATAATTTTGTATCTGCTGGCGCTTTGTGTGGCAAGTAGATCAGACAGCATGACGCTCAAGGACCGCGTATTGGCTCTACTTCCAGGCCACAAGGCTGCAGCGACAGACGATGAGGCAGTGGACGACATCCAGAATAGCAATGCAGAAGATCAATTTGGCTTGCAGATGCTCTATGATGGTATCAAGAAACCTGCTGAGACGCCTTCAGCACAGGCAGACGATGACAACGTTTGTTTGGAGCCTGTGGAGTAAGCCTTTTTCCCCAACACTCAACCACTCCAGCTACTCATCTTTCACCCGCAGTATCGTTGCTGTTCACGGATTGGGAGGTGGTGCCATCTCGACCTGGCGCCATCCAGACTCGAAGGTTATCTGGCTTCGAGATCTACTTCCTTCTTCTATGCGAAACTGTCGAGTCATGTCCTACGGATATGATGCTAAGATCTACGAGAATCGAAGCACTCTTCACATGATGCATAATGCTGAGAATCTTCTATTTGACGTCCAGGCAGCGCGAAACTCCAAAGAGGTAATTTAGGGGAACAAGTATACATCTTTCGTGCCGCTAATACTTTACCCTAGCTTCGAGCTCGACGATTGATATTCATCGGTCACAGCATGGGTGGTATCCTTATAAAGAATGTAGTTGACTTTTCAAATGTCGCCTCTCACCGACTGACACGAGCACATTAGGCATTGTGCATGGCTCATGAGGAGGCAAAATACAAAGAGCTCTTACATTCAACATGCGGCATCATGTTCATGGGTACCCCTCACGACGGAGCTGACGCTGCCAAACTGGCCTCAACAATTGCCAATATTGCAAATTCGATAACCACGCTGAACACCATCAATTTGGAAATCCTTGAGCGTGATTCAGACCGATTGCAGGGGATATCAAAGTCGTTCGGCTTTCTCAAGGACCTGAGAATCGTAACTGTGATCGAATCGAATAAGACTCGCATCCCGTATACTAATGTATACATTTTGGTATGACAAACCATTACGGTCCAAATCTGTACAAACACTGACATCATGAGCAGATTGTACCGCAACCGTCGGCTCGTCTCAATCTTGGGGACCGTGAAACTTCTATCAGCGTCGCGGACGCTGACCATCACATGGTCTGCAAATTCCGCAGTGGAGAGGACAATCAATATAACAGAATCAAGACAGCTCTGCACGATTTGGCTACCTCGCAGGGTGGTATGTAAGACAAATTCGACGTAGAATACAGATCTACATCTAATTGTATGATTTACAGCCAGTAGTCTTTTGTTGACCGTGCACCAAATTCCCTACGCACCCGATCCAAACTTTGTAGGGCGTGCGTCCATCCTGGATGACCTTTCGAAAACATTCAAGACTCGGGGGGTTCATAATCGCATAGCACTTTATGGACTCGGAGGAATTGGGTGCGTGAAACCCTTGGTATTACGAACCTTGAGCTGATCTCCATCACCAGCAAGTCAGGGATTGCAATCGAGTTCGCTCACACTTTTCGTCAACTATATCCCGAGACACATATCTTCTGGGTTCGTGGTGCCAGCCCGCAGCGCTTCGAACAGTCATATCGTGCAATCGCGAAGGGGCTCCATCTTGAAGGACACGATAATCCACAATTCAACATCCTTGAAATGGTGAAGCACTGGTTGACAGCAAATCCTAAGCAATGGCTAATAATTCTCGACAACGCCGATGAAGAGGGGCTCTATTTTCCAACTCAAAGGTCAACAGCCGACGATGTTGATGGGTCAGCTCAAATCATAGAATCTGAAATCAGCACACTTTCTCAATTTTTACCACAAAACTCGAATGGCTGCATCTTAGTCACCTCAAGGGATAAGCGAACAGCTCTTCAACTAGTCGGAAATCTACCCAAAAACTTGATCGAGGTGAAGAAACTTGACTCCGAAGACTCCCTGGCCGTCATTCGATCTAGACTTTCCGTGGAGAAAGTTGAAAATGCAGACCTACGAGCATTTGCCACGATGTTAGGAGACATACCATTGGCTATTACACAGGCTTGCGTATACATCGAAGCAAACGAGATGATGAGCGTCAATGGGTACTGCGAGAAATTCCATGAAAGCAGCGATATGCAGCAACGTCTGTTAGACAAGGCTAGCTATGATCTTCGAAGGGATCCTGACATACCAAATGCGGTCATCACGACCTGGAGGATATCATTCGAGCACATCAGATCTCGAAATCCATTTGCAGCAGAAGTCCTGTCTTTGCTGGGCGTGCTAGACCGCCAGCACATCCCTAGATACATTCTGAATAGTTTGAAGCCCGACCAACTGGAAGTTGACGAAGCCTTGAGCCAGCTGATTGCACATTGTCTCGTCAAATCCGAGATAAACCGAGAGTTTCTCGAGATACATCCTCTGGTGGAAGCTGCCCTGCACGCCTGGATGAGCGGGTGTGAGAAGCTGGCGCATTGGCTTCGAGTTGCCACTATCATCTTTGATCAAGTCTTTCCAAAAGACCTACATGGAAATGTTGGGAATTGGTCCCGTTGCAATCTATTGGTTCCCCACGCACTAAAAGTAATCCAAACATCCACACAACTGCCGGAACTCCATACCCCTGCACTCGCCGCATTGTACACCTATGTTGCCGTATCCCTTGACACCCAGTTCCGGCTGGAGGAGGCAGCAATGCTTCATCAAAAAGCTGTCGAGCTTGTTACAAAAGAGCGGGGACCGCATGATAAAGTCACGCTCGCTTATAAATGCAATTTGGCAGACACGCTCCACAATCAAAAGAGGCTGAGCGAAGCCGAAGCCATTTATCGTGATATTTGGCATTACCTTCAAGAAAATGTGATACACACAAAGACCTGGGAGATGCTATGGTTTCATGTCCCCAATTCGCTAGCCCGTCTACTTACTGACATGGGTAAGACTGTCGAGGCTCGAAAGATGCAGCAAGGTTTACTGGAGGTGACTCTTGTGAACAAGGGAGAGGAAGACGAGAACACGCTGCGGATTATGAACAACTTCGCTTTGGCACTTTTCAAAGAAGGCAGATACGATGAAGCCGAAAGCATGGGCCGCAAGGCTTTGGAAACGCAATTGCGTGTTCTGAAACCTGACAGCCAGCTGATTTTGTATACCATGAAAAACCTGTCAGATTACTCGAGAGCGCGCGAAGATTTTTCACAAGCCAAAGAGTACATTGAAGCTGTTGTCATCATGGAAGAAAGGTTGCTCCCTGTCGGGCATCCCGATAGACTTGCTACATCCAAAACTTTGGCTTCTCTGTTCTACTTTCAAGATAATTATTCAGAGGCGGAGAGAATTCTCCGTCAAGCGCAGGCCGACGGCGATCTATTTCCGCAGAAGTCCTACGTTCTGCTGAATCTACGAGCGGAGCTTGCCACAGCGCTCGACGCCCAAGGGAAGTACTCTGAGGCAGAAACAATCGCGAGAGATGTGCTGAATTCAAAGCAAATATCTTCAGACTCCAGCGATGCTGACACTTGGACTGTCATGGGTATTCTGGCCTCAATACTTCATCATCTCCACAAAGACAATGAGGCCGAGGACTTGCATTGGCAGCTTCTGGAACACTATGCCGACAACGGCGCGCCCAATCAGGATGGACTCACCCGCGAAGCAAGTGCTGCGTTTGGTTCAATCATCGTGGTGCTTGGGCTAGACATGAACGCGGAATCGTTGTCATACTTTGATAAGATCCTAGAGAGACAGGATCCTCAACGAATAGGCGGTACCCAAGCATTCCAAAAGCGAGTTAAACTCCTAAGCCTTGTGCTAGCCAAATCAGGGAGGTACACAGTAGGACTGGAACTGGAAGTGACATGGCGTGATCAGAGCGACAGTAGCAGTTTATGGAAAGTCAACAACCTTGCAGAGCACTACCTAAAATCAGATCGCAGAGTCCCCGCCAAAACCCTGCTTGAGGGTTTGTATGGGGAAGCGCAAGAGCACTTTGGGCCTGCAGACAACCTGACACTCTCAACCGCGGGCCTGCTGGCCGTGGCTGTAGGTAGCGATACGGATGAGGGCGCAGGCCTCTTATTCAGCGTTGTCGAACATGCTCCGCCGGGTAACCAGCATGGTCTGGTGGCCCGCCAAAATCTGGCCGTGGGCTACGAGAGGCGAGGGATGTGCTTGCAAGCTTTTAATGCTCTCAAAATGGCGACTGATCTGGCGCAAGAGCATTTCAAAGAGGACGACCCAGTGGCGATTGGGATCCGTACAACCTTCGTAACGTTTTTAAATGACCACCTCAGTTCCGTTTCACCTTCGCATTTGACCATTCGACTGCGCGATGCTGGACCCTCCACCACCTCACCAGATGATGCCGGTAACGACGCGTCGAATTGAACTGAAAAGGTGCGGAGTTTCAAGACACCACAGGATCATCGCTCCAACAGGTGATTGATTGCGCATTGCTATAAGCCTATGAATAAGCCATCATCACCGATCATATATACACGATTCGACCTTCCACCCTCTTAAAACGCCTAGTTTTCCAAGGATGTCTACCACTAATAATCCTCTACGACGGGCCCGCAGCTTTACCTCCAAATTATCTGTCCGTTACGTTTGGATGAATTCCAAACGCATTAGCTACGACTTAGCGACATCAAAAATGGACCTCATCTATGCTGCATGCTCATCATTTGCGGGTTCAGGATCTCGAGCTGGTTGCGATATTGGATGGAGAATCTTCCACCTCACGTTATCTCTTGCAACAGCTTGCCCTCGGCAGACTCGGAGAGATATAATTCCGCTGTCTTATCCTCGTCCCCTCGGCACTTGAAGAACAATACCCTTTCATCCAACGGATCTCCCTAGCGAGCTCGTCTTGGCTATTTTGAAACCTCTCACACGTCCTGATCTCAAATCTGCGCGGCTGGTATCGAGGAATTGGTCTCTATGTGCTGCGGCATACCCTTTCGAAGTTATCTACATTTCTCCTTCGAAAGAGGATATTGATGTCTTCGAAGCGATAACACAACACCCAGTCTTGAGCAAATGTCCCCGCCACCTCGAATATGACGGAGTTGAGTTCTTGACCGACTATTCCAAGGACGACTTTGCCAAGGACATCTGGGGACAGTCATTTTCGGACTTAGATCAGAGGCTTGATGGTCCAGATGCAGACATCAGCGCCTGGATCAAAGAGAACGTACTGCCGGATACATATAAATATGTGGATATGGAAAGCTATGGAGACTGTAAACCAGTCAACGACGGGTATCGAAAATATCACGAACATGCCAATTACCAGCAGGATGTTCTTCAAAGTGGCCAGTTCGTCGAAATCTTGGTTAGAGGTTTGCAGCATCTAGTCTCCCTTACCTCGGTGACTCTTCAGCTTCGCTGGCAGTTGAATCTTGACTACATCAGGCGCGGATCTCCTTTGGGTCGCAGCTAGAGCACATTCTATGCCCACCCATACGCATGGAGTTCCATGTATGATAAGAACGAGCGGCAAGGTCCAGAGGCAGCGAGGCAATATCTAATCATCTCATCTGCTCTCGCCCGAGCACAAAAGCAAACTCGCAAATTCGGATTGGGCAACGTTGCGTCGTTTACTGGCGGTTTACCCCCAGATGTGTTTGAAAAATCCGACCATTCGAATACAGGACTGGACATCTCAGCTTTTTCAGGGCTTGGACATTTTGATATTACACTTGCCCACTATACGGACATCGTGACGCCTATGATTCTCAAGAACATGCATGACCTTCAGTTGCTGCTCAATTCCGTAGACCAATTGAAAGTTCTAAGGTTAAGGCTCTTGTGCGACTACGAACCAGACCCGACGCGTTACATTCACGAGAATGTTTTCTCAGCAACCAAAGTTTGGAGCAGGCTAACGACGCTCAAATTAGAGTTCATGATCACAACGGCCACCAATCTGTTGCTTTTGCTAGTCTTTCAAATGCCTGAAATGCGACACCTCGAGCTGGGGGGGCATCAACCTACTTGAAGGCACGTGGCACAGCGTTATCGAAGGTCTCAGGCAATCAGACCGCCTATCGTCCTTTCGCATTTCCTACAACAACGTGCTTTACCACCGCAGCGGGAAACGGTTCATGTACGACAATTCGCAGTTTCTAGAGCCTATTAGAGAATATATAATGCACGGCGGTCATCACCCGTGCATTCCCCCCAACCAGCCGAATCGTGCAGCCCAGACTTACATGATGGACATTGAGCCATCGGTACGAGACCGTCTCATGGGTTTGGACAGCACGCGCTGTGAAGAATTGGACTCTGCAGCTCGAAAAGCCTTGATGGATGCTAGGAAAATTGGTCCAGATGTAGACGGGTTCTGGTGGAAGAAGCTGGTCAAACGGGAAAGCATTCGCTTGCTCTCTGATTTCACTCTTTGAGTATGTTGCTGCATGCTTTACTCTAGGGAAGTCTCGGCGACCTATTCGGCACAAAGTGCAGTGTGCCTTATCTTCAATATACAACAATCGATGGCCTCGGAGCAAAGCGGGACGACATGGAGAGCAGGATCCGTGAACGGATTACTAAATAGCAGACGGTAGCGTGTCATTTGCAGTCAACAGGCTCTTTCTTATGGGGAATGGTCGGAACATTTCCGAATGGCGAGAAAGATTTGAAAGTCGTATTCCAGACTGTCACGAATTACGAGGAAGGATAGAAAAGGAAAATGACAGCCTCATGCAGCATAAAAGCAAATTCAGAAGCTTTGCAAGTATCAAAGCACTGAAAGTGAGCAAAAGCTCCCAGCAAGCTTGATCCGTGTGAATCTGATGGTGACTTTTCAACCGCTTTCGTAGACATAGTCGTAATAGCCTCGCAAGCCAGTCCACATCACCACAAAAGAATCAAAAAATTGTGACCGCGCAGTCATACAGACTGTACTAGTGCCAGCCCCCAGCATCCAACCAAATCCCCTATCCATGGTCGATGACATTCATAGCGCATACCTAGATTGAAAAGTGTATCACCGATGCTCCCCCCGTACCAGCCTTCATTCAGTACCCCACTCACACGAACAAGACTCATGCACACAACCAGACTAGGCGAAGACACACCGCAAAGTTCGATCTTCCCCCACACACAAAAGCAACCCGACAACAAAAGGCATCGACGGGAGAAATCCGAGCAAATAACCGTGCGAGCCTGGTTGCTTCATCTTTTATCTACGACATGGGAGACAGCCAGCCACCTCCCTCCGGTATGTATAAAGTGTATAATAAACAAGTGACCCCTCCCCACGTGACATGCAAAAGAGCGCCAGGCAAAACCTAGCCCTCCTCAAACCTCGCAACCGATCCCATCCTTGGCGAAAAGGCTTGGTCCGTTCTCGAGCTTCCTTCCGGGGGCACGGGTTGGGTGGGACGCACGTAAGCTACTCTGAGTCAGTCAATCAATCAATCAATCAATTAGTCAGTCATTGAGTCGGTCAGCTCAGATAGAGGGCAAGATAGACACAATGTCCATCTGAGAATGAGGCATTTGCGTGTATTTCATGATAGTCAGTGGATTCGGCGAGAGCGTCAAAGAGCGGAAAACTAAAGCCGTTTCTCGTTGAAGGTATGCTGCTCTTGTCGATTATGTGAAGGATGCAGTGGTCGCCACTGGTGCCAACAAGTTGACGCGTTCAATATTGACGATTGCAGGAGCAAACGCTTGGGGGGGTGGATAGGACAGGACCTAGCTACATACCTACTTACTCCGTAGATGCGGTTCAAGTATGTGAAGCGAAGCTGAAAGCAAATGACGTTGGGGGTTGGGGGCTATTTATAAGTTTGAATGAATGAATGAATGTGTGTAAAGATATACAGATTCAATTTTCCCAAAACTGCCGGCCCTCTTGTCAACCAATGAAGGATATCCTCCAGTTGACTCCCTTAACGCTTCGCTAGATCGCATGGATAGTGTTCTGATGCAGCAGTAAAATCAAGACCATAGTGCTATGAGACATTTGAGGAAACGATGGTGGTGTCAAGCCATAGATGTCCTCTCTCCCATGGCGCCCTTCGCAATTGCGATCTCGAGATGGTTTTCTTTTCCCTCTTAGACATAGTAGCGTCTGCTATCCCTCGAGCTCCTGCGATGCGTCGATCCGCCACCACCGCTGCCACCACCGCTGCGTGAATGTCCGCGCCTGTACATCAGAGTCAGTACAAGAACAAAAAGACAGCAGTTGGCAAAGTCATGGCATACCTCGAATCATGGCTCCTCCTCCTCCTGGTTACCTCCGTCTTGTACTGCACATTATCATCATCCCTGGTCCTGTGCATGAAGAGCAAGATCAAGAATGTGATAAAGAAGAATATGCAGTTCATGATGCCGAACGCGAAGCTCGCTTTCTGCATTGCGCAGTCTTTTTGGATATTGGCTGAAATTCCACTCGATCCTGAAACTCCATTGGTTCCCAGGCTCAGGTATGTTGGACCGCTGTCAGTGATGCTGGAGCAGTTGGCTTTGGCGATGCCGCGGAGTTCGTAGACGCCGGCTATGAAGGCGCCGATGAAGCAGAGGTCGACGAAGGCGACATAGAGGGTGGACCTTTGGGTTGATTTGCGGCGGAAGAGAGTGACGATGGCCCATACGGCTGCGAGGGTGGAGACAATGAAGAGGGTCCTGCACAATGGATGTGTCAGCATCACATACCAAGACTGCGGCTGTTTTAGGGTATGGAGCTCTTACAAGATAGAGGCTGGGGTGAGTCGATTTGCTTTCTGGTTGACATTGACAAAGTATGCCTTGATGTGGGTCAGTACAGGCGTCAAGTGAGGGATTGCACAATAGCATCTGAACTTACAAGCATGCCCAGTGTAGGAATGAGCGTGACAATCTCGAACAAGCGCCAGAAGGTGAAGAAGATGTAGCCAAGCATGGCGAGCTGCAGGAGTCGCAAGCTGAGTGTTGGTTTTGCGTAATGGGTTCTGATGAGCTCTGGAAGCTGGGCCTGGACGTCCTAATGTAATGAGAGCAAGGTCAAGATGGTCCAGGGTCGGGTAATGGTAGAGCAGCTTTGTACAGAATGCTCGATTGCTGTACAGTGTTGCATCCAAAGATAAGATGTGTATGTTTGAAGGGAAGCAAAAGGGTTAGAAGAAGGAAGAAGAAGAAGAAGAAAGAAGGAGAGAAAGGAATATGGATGTGAAGCAAGTTATTTGAGTTGGCAGCCCAGGGAGCCCTTAGAGTACAGCACACATGCGGGAGAAGGCTGGGCTTGTCATAGCGGGGCTGGAAATGCCCAGACTGCCAAGACTGCCAAGACTGCCAGAACCTGCCGACCCGCAACTGCATACCTAATATAAGATGGACGGCAGGGAAGTTGGATTTTCAAAACATGGTCCTAGCACGTGGAAACAGGATCAAGATCATCAATCTCATGCTTTCGTCAGCTTGCTTCCAAGGCAATAGTAATCGGCAATTCCTGCGTGGCAGCAGTGCATTTTATGAAGCTACCGAATCTTTGAACCTCGCAGGGCAGATAGAGAGATCGGCATCATGCATGTAATGCGCTTGTGCACCGAGGCACCATGGAGAAACGAACATGTCAAGACTCATGCGCTCATCTATCCGCTGCAGCATCATGACGGGTTGGTAAGAGCTTGCCCAAAAAATAGAAATAATTCTCGGCCAGACTCTTGTCATTCATTAAACCTGTCTCCGGCTGCTCGCCTGTAGTTCACTTAGCAAGAAGACTATGTGCTCAGCCATTGACTGGACCGCCAGAGGCAATGAATTCGATGACTACTCAATCATAGGTGCATGCAGTCAGTTATAAATCATACATTTATACTCTCTGTGTGCTGGGTATCTAAAAGACAAGTCTCAATTTTCTTGCCAGTAGTCCATGCCCGACATGCAAAAAACACCTGCCCAAGAGGCAGCCAGTAGAACAGCGACGTGTAAAATCACGAGTACCATTGACGTTCTAGAGCCCGATTTGTTGAAGATAAGATCAAGCGCAGCCAGACCCAGCAAAGGATACGCTACCATCGGGTTGGCAGCCATCGGCGCGCAAGATATGTTGACAGAAATGACCTTGAGCAGCAGGAGAAAAACCTTCAGGGTCCGCTGCGCAAGTTGACCATGCAAGTGAACCTTGGGGAAACGAGACCTTTGTGCTGGAGGTGCGGTAAGCTGTGGCATCTCATGCCTGGTTGGCGAAGGAAATTGCCGACTTAGTACCAGACTTCCTCCAGGACTCGTAGCTTCCTCACGATCGCTCTCTCCTTCTCCGGCGGCATTCGGTGTTGGGGAATGATTGCGTTCTTTGTGCGAAGATGCCAATCGAAGCTGGGCAGGGCCGCCCGGTCGAGAGAAGCCTGTAGACATCTTTCGAGCCGGCGTAGACGGTCTAGGGCTGTCCACAGGCGAGATCCTCGAATCATTCCTCAGGTCCTCGAACACGAGCCCTGCTGATCTGGACCTGGAGTCTGAAATCCTGTCAAGTCCGGAGTTGGTCTTTATCCCGAGTAATATAGCCTCTGCAGTAGGTCTTTCCTCGGGATCAAGGGAGAGCAATCGTCTGAGGAACGTATACAGCTGTTCAGGCAAATCAGGCCGAAGCTTTCTTTCCTCGTGAAGCCCTGACCAAGTGGTGATCTCGGCTCGCAACCGATCTAGGTCCTCATTTTCTTCATTGAGAATGTCCGCGTGGCTGTAAGGTAATCGTGCAAAGCAGAGAAAATAAAGGATCATGCCAAGAGAGAAGATGTCACTCTTTCTTGTAAAATTTCCGTAGACACCCGATGATTGACGGCGTAGTACCTCTGGAGCGCAGTAGGATATGGTACCCGTGGCGCCAGTAGATTTCCGTACCATATCCTCTATTTGGACCTCTCCAAAGTCGCTGACTAGTACCCTTGGTCTTTCTCCTGTACCATCATCATGTAGCAGGCAGTTGCTCGGTTTTAGATCACGGTGAATGTAGCCGTTGATGTGGAGATGGTTCAAACCTGAAGTTATGTCTTTGAAGAACGAGTAGATCTCCTCGAGTGGGAGCTTTCGACCCAGATCTTGAAGCGGTTCGGGCTTGTTCTTCGAGCGGCGTCTAGCGCGCTCCTTGAGATCATGAGGAGAGATGGATCTTTTTGCCGAATTCAGCACATAGCCGTGGAGGTCTCCAGCATTGCAGTATTGCTGTAGGATGAAAGCGCAGGGCACGCTTGGCCCGAAGTTCGACAGCTTCACTTCTTCCAGCCACACGTGATGGTATCGTACCAGATGCTTGTGCTCAAGCTGCTGAAGGAGCTGGACTTCGATGAGCACATTCTTAAGCCATTCCCGGTCATCTCCCACAGGCACCCTCTTGCAAGCGAAATGCCCTATTTCGTTTCCATCTAAGAGATGGGTGACCAGCAGCACGACTCCCTTCCCTCCCTTTCCAAGCTCTTTCTCCACCACGTAACATCTCTGGAAGTACCCTGGACTGAAGGCTGTTTCTGAGATACCTGGCGGAGCTGCTGGGGATTCCGGCGGGCTATCCACGTACGCGCGCTGTTCGGGGCGTCTTGGAGAAGTATCTTGAGGTCTGACCGGCTCTACTAGTCTTCTCCGTGGAGAAGGCGGGGCTGTAGAGTTTGGCGATCCGTAAAGGCTCTGATGTAATCGAAAGTAGTCCCGATGAACGAAGCCCCCAGCTGGACTTGACTCCGAACCACCATGATCTTGACTACCATTCCTTCGCTCTCCTCGTAGGGGCTGGTGGCATGTAGGGCATACAGTGAGGTCGAGCTGGCCTTGGGAGGCGTCGCGGAGAACTAGGCGTTCTGATTGGGGTTCATAGACAACTACCGCGTTGTTGTGACGGCTGAGAGAAAAATGAGTAGATTGCACAGCGACAGAACAAAGAGCAGACTTACAGGACGACTTCTCGGCTGGTTGGTTGCTGATACGGTACGACCGATAAAGTCCTCGAGTCCATTCGATTGATAGATGGCATGGTCAATGAGGCATTGCGGAGCAACGTCCGGCTTCATTTGTCACTGCTGTCATGGCGGAGTGTTGTATCTGTGGCTGTGCATATAAGCTTGCGCAATCGCTCGACACATCGCGAGGAGATACCTCCGCGATGGCGATGGCGAGTGTACGGCGATTTATGTTCCCGTAGAATGTGCAGAAGCTACATGAGTGGAGTTGAAGGATTCCCGCCTTAATCACGAATGTTGGCTACTAAATGTCAAGTCACGTGCGAATCTAAAAAGCTTTCCCTCTTCTAGATTCATAAGTGCGCCATTTGTGAGATTTTTGAGGCTCAATTTTAAAGATCCTTAAGACTGAATCAGGTCACTCCCTGATGATGAAAAATTTCCGACCAATGACTGCTGACCTCCTCTCCCTGCCTCCCTCAACCCTTGACACCACATCCTTGACCGATTTGGCGCCGTCACACACCCCTCAGCGACAGACTCCCCACTGATGAAGAAATCGAAAGTCATTTCCTGATAACGTTGGTTATTGACAGCGTGTCGTGCAATACTCTCCAGGATCGCTAGTAGTTGAAACCCTTGCAGTGGAGCACTTGACTCTGAATTATGCATAACAAAGATCATTACTGAATCAGTGGGAGTTGATTGGCTGATATTCTCGATTGGATCACCACTGTCTAGTTGCGCTAGTGTCATCATGAATTCCACAATTGCTGAGAATAAGCTGGTTTTTAAGAAATCGTTCCCACGAAAATCGAAATCGATCCGATAATCGACATCATTTGACCCTGGTATGGCAAGGAGAGTGGTGGTAGAGTTCGATGTGTCCAATGTTTGAATGC
Organism: Pseudevernia furfuracea; assembly: GCA_022315425.1. Classification (NCBI taxonomy): domain Eukaryota; kingdom Fungi; phylum Ascomycota; class Lecanoromycetes; order Lecanorales; family Parmeliaceae; genus Pseudevernia; species Pseudevernia furfuracea. The sequence goes on from JAIUPT010000042.1 coordinate 1,100,347, forward strand.
TCAACGCGCGCTTCTCTTCTGCAACTGGTTCGCTGGGGTCGGTCGACGAATTGCTGGATTGCGCTAGCGAAGGTGCATCGTTCTTGTTGTCGAAAACACCAATGTAAAGAAGCCGGCCGCGGTACGACACGGTAAACCTTGCTCCATAGAGACGCCGCACCTGGGCCATTAGATCGATCATAAGCGTCTTAATCCCATACATGTAGTTGCAACGAACAAGCTGCCCTTCAATGCCACCTGCCGCAGCATTGATTCGGATACGTATTGGGTCATTCTCATACTCCGTATCGGTGAAAGTATAGCTGGTTATGTACTCATTGCAGTTTTCGATCGCTTGCTTTTTGAGTGCGTTTATGAAACCAAGGGCAACTTGATTGACTGAGAAACTCCTTTGTATAATTGAGTAATGATTGACAGAAAAGCCTGCAAATCGATCGTTGAGAGTCGTTACGTTACTTGTAGACAGAACGGTTAGTCTATGGATTCTCACACAAGAAAGCAAAGAGCCTCTACCTCTTCACTGGCTGTCTACTTAGAGGGAGACTTACGTGATACCTAGTGCTACCGAAGCCCCAGCAGCGAGTTCTTTATAACGTTGTGGAACAATTTTCGCGTTGTCGGTGATCACAAACGCTAACAATACGAAAATACAGAGAAAATGGCCGTAATGAAAGAAGTGCATGGTTACAAAAGGAAGACGGTCAAAAAAAGAGGTTGAAAATCCACGAGGGGACTGTAGCTCTGACACAATGGCGGCATAGCGGCAGAGAGGTCTTTAATAGGGAGCAACACGAAATTTCAAATTGCGTTCCACAAACTAAAAAACATCCACACAATAGAGCACAAAGCACAACGTGTCGCGTGAGATTCAGCGCCGAGGACGCTTGTCGCTTACAAAAATTGAGACTCTTCCCCTTAAGTGCCTTGACTATCCGGCTCCGCATATTGGCGTGGAGAAGCTGAGACAATGATACAGTAATCGCAAATCATATGGTCAAAAATAGAGAAGTCTGTGCAAACTCTTGAAACAAACATTCATTGGCATATAAAGCTGCATATTTCCCCGGCGGAAGGGTCAGTCCACCTCTTCGAATCGGCCATCGTGCAAAGCTTGCTCCACTGGATTCACGACATTAACAATCCCAGTAGCTTTCAGCCTCTCAAACAGCACGAACAGCTTCTCTGCTTCTCTCTCCTTTTCCTCGTCAGTCATTTCTGGCCCCGGATCCTCGGGCTCCATGTCGCGCCTCTGGCCAGTGACAGGGTTAATCTCTTTACCATCTATTGTAGTCAATCTTCCCCCGAAATCTCCGCTTTCATCTTCACTCTTGAGTGCATTGTCTGGTACGGGCAGATTATGCGTCATCAAAAATCCGGCAGCGAAGCCGTAGCCCACATTTCGCACGAACAATGTTGCGTCTTTGTTAGATGTTTCAAAGAGGAGGCTTGAGATGCCTTCGCGAAGATTGGGGGCTACAGCAGAAGTGGACAGCCGAAGTAAGCATGACGCCAAGGTGTCTGATTTCCCTAAGGGCTGAGAGCGTTCTTCGTTTGAGGGGAGTAGAGTCGATTGCATATGCGTCTTGACAGATGTAGGTGCTAGATCGTATGTGCGGCGGAGGAGAGTGATGAGAGGGATGGCAGTGGTTTCTAGGAGTTCTTCTCTGTTGGTGCGGATGGCGGTGTAGAGGATTGTTACAAGCCGACTAACATTGGTATTTGGATCTGGATCGGGGAAGAATGAAAATCGTTTGCCATTCTGAGCGGTCTCAGGTTCCTTGCTTAGGAGTTCGAGATTTAGGAGGACGTTGACAATTTGGGTTACTGGCGATTGCAGGACAGGTGTCTGGAGTTGAATGTTTTGGAGGATTGCCAAGATTGGGCTAACTGTGCGGTTGAAGGCAGGGATTCGATGGGGATAGAAAGAGGTCAGATTGAATAAGAATTTAAGAGTCTCGGTCAATGGCGCCCAGCCGAGGGAAGACGGGGAATTGCTGGCTAGACTTCTGTCCACTTGTTCGGCCTCATGACTGATGTTCTGGGCGCCATAAGCGGCAATATTCCTCGTGACATAGGCGGAGAGCATGCAGCTTACCTCGTGTATTTTGTCGGCCAAAGGGAAGTTGTCGAAGAGTTCATCAAAATTGTAGATGGTGTCATAGGTCAGTAGGAAAAGGATCCGAGAACACAAGAGTTCGTGCTCTTGGCTATCCTAACGCTAGACTCAGCAAGAGGTGTTTGCTCATGATAGTTAGATATGTACGCTTAGTTTTCTCGCTACCTTGATAGCGTTTCCCTCTCGAACAAATGTCTGACGTGTCTTGCTCTCGAGTAAGAGAATGTTGGCAAGACACTTCAGTGCCACCCGAGATTTTGTATCTTTAGGATTCGAACTCTCGAAGGCGTAGTAGCACAACGTCTCGACTCCCTAATAAATGATCCGTCAGAGGGCGTTCCTCTCAAGTAGATCGAAAAATCAGTCACCTCTTGAGCGAAAAGCGCAGCATCTTCCACTGAAGTGATATTCGATTTAAGTAGCTCTAGGGTCTTGAGTTGTTCTTGAAGCGCAATCTCAGGCTATGATGCCACCATCTAATTACAAGGTACAACTTCTTACCTTTCTTTGGTAGACACTTTTCCTCGACGTCAACCTCGAGGATACTTAGGAGCCTTGCGATTTCGTCTCTCTTGGCTTCAAGGTTGCATGTTTAGTTAGCCCCTCCTCTTTACACCATCCAATTGTCGTATGCATACCTATACTGCTAAGTTGAAGTTGTGTTCCCATGTTGCTTCCAAAGCTGCTGGGTTCCAATCTACAGGATGAGATATTGAGTACTCTTAGCGAGAAGGGCTTGAATTTGACTCGAAAAGCGCCCGAGGTTTATCCGACATGACTCGTAAATTATTTCCGACGTGCACGCGTTCTTCGTGTTTGGCGTGGGTGAGGTACCGTCCATAAAGCACTCTTCATGCTATTCTTTGCAATGCAACAATTCAACAAGCTGTCACCTAGTATGAGTAAGATTCAATGGAAATTTGCATGAATCAGATCAACCATGGCGGGCTTTGCTCCAGGATTGACTCCAATAGCTGCATGCCCTCCTACACCACCCAAAGAAAACACTGCAAAAGCCTCGCCCAGTAATGGCTTCGGGCCCACTCTAACGGACCATGTACTTCTTGACACGCCTGATGAATCACCATCTTCCTCTGCAGAATACTTCAAAGACTCCACAGGGAAAGCGCAGAAAAGAGTAGGATTTACACTTTTAGGCACGCAGTATCACAGATTTTCTGTCGGCGGCCAGGATTCCGACTCAGACGGTCAGATACGACAACTCCCGCGGTCCAGGGACTGCAAGTCTTCCAAGTCAATTCTGAAAGCTTGGACGGACAAGGCCGGGGACCCTTCGAGCAATGAACTACTAGCTTTCGACAATACCAACCTACCAGCCATGCTTCGCTCTACCACCCAGCACTTGGCGTCTGCCTCGCGTTACTCTCGACTAGATGCCTATTCAACTCTACTGGCATGTTTGAGTGCCTACGACGAGGTTCCAGAGGCACAAGAATTGGCTGAAATGGTGGTTGAAATCACTGGATACATTCGGCGGGATGTCACGGCCAAGAACACAGGAGATGGAAATTTGGATACACAACTCGCTACTCAAGCTCTCAAATTGATCATCATCTTTCTCTGCACTCCCAGCACGGCAGCCATGTTTCCTGAGGACTTCTGCTCGTTCATCCTGGAACGATCGATCTCGAGCCTTGAAGATGAAGCGTCGCCGAAAATGCTAGTCTCTCACTACATGCAATTGCTCGAGAAGCAGAAATTCGCATCAAAGCATATGACCATTGACCGAGTAAATAGGCTTATGTCGGCTTTGGATGCTGTGACTGCTCGGGTAAAGGGCAATCGCGTTGTCGGACATCGACTGATGATCTACCAACGACTGCTTGGCCAGGCCAAACCACTGATGGTTTCTCGGGTGGGAAGCTGGATCGATCATCTCGTCTCTGGCATGCTGAGCACAATCAAAGATATTCGTACTCGAGCAATCGCTTTTGGGATGGACGCCAGTCTTCAGCTTGGAACAACAAGTTCAGTATCACAAGCCTACCTCGAGGTGTTCAACAGGGCGTCTGCGGATGGCACGAAGGTGGTGGACTTCCTCTCCTCCCGTCTAATTGAAATGGCAAATTCGAAGGAAGACGGTATTCATGTACCCCAGATCTGGAGCGTTGTGATCATGTTCCTTCGCAGTCGCCGACGCCAGCTCGAAGGCTGGGAACATCTCAAAGTTTGGCTGGTAGTTATACAACGGTGTTTCAATTCCACCGATGGACAGACCAAGTTACAGGCTAACAGTGGTTGGAATCGCCTCATCTTTGCCGTCAACCTAGACACATCTACTGCAACTTCCATGGCTAAGATGCTTCGGCAACCCATTGTCTCCCAACTGGAGCGAAAATCCAGCGACAAGAACTCCAAGCAGGCAAAGCAGATCGCTCGCTCATCCTACTGCACACTTCTATACTATGCTCTGCGACCGACAGCAACACATGCTCAGCTGGATCAATACTGGGATCTTTACGTCGATCAGATTTTGCCGAGCTGCTTTGCTACCAGCAAAAACGATATTAATCACGCTTGTGACATCTTGTCAGCGCTGTTCTCGGGGAATGGGAAGCCAAAGATCTGGGAAGAGAACAAGGCAATTAATGAACATGTTAGCCCAGACGATCTACCATGCCTTGATCCGAAATGGGTACGGCTGAGAACGGCCAGAATAGTCCAGATTTTTGACAAGTTGTTCGATTCTGCTGACTGGCAGCTGTCCAAGGATGGAGACGCACCTATAGTACTAGCTTGGCGGAGTTTCACATCGGCCTTGGGTAACGCCGGTGGGAAAGAAGTCAAAGTCTCAATTGATGCTATGAACGCTGTTGCACATATCATCAACGAAACCAAGCTTCTGTTGGTACGAAGCAACTCCAAGCTTGCTAGGGAGTGTATTGCTCTACCGATAGATGTTGCAAGCAGAACAGACCAGTCCGAGACATTCGAGAAAATCAAGATACTCATAAATGAAGCAGTAGCTAAGGTTGGAAATATACCTTTTCTGGAGCGGCGTTTGATCCGAACCTCGCAGGACTCTTTTGAAGCAGCGGAGACTCCTCCAAGCCGCTCCAGTACAGATTCTGGTTCTCTCAATTCACCGGTAGCGCACCTTATAAACTTGCTGCTCAGGAATGTGCAACATATGTCTATCGGAACAAGCTACATAGATGCTCTTAAGGCCGTGCTACATATCTCACTACGGTCAGCAACGTCTAGACGGACACAGCTTGGCATACTTCGCAATCTTGGTCGTCTGATAACATTAGACGGCGTTCATCAGAAAGAAGCCAGCACCATATTCTGGAGACTTCTCGCGGAAGGCACTTCCTCGGCGCTGAAGCAGCCCCAGCATAACGAAACCCACAATGATAGCCCTCAATACCCGGGTCACGAGTTCAGGGAGGCTGTCAAGATCTTAGAGCTCGGCATTCAGCTCCGTTCCAATCGTAACGAATCAACATGGCATGAATTACATACGCACATTATCGATGCGTTGCGAAGAGATGTTGGTGATGAGGCCATTGGCCTTGTTATAATTGAACCATTGGCCGGCTTCATCAGCAAAGACGACAAGATGTGTGACGATTTCGTCCTCGCCGCTGCTGCGTTGATACTAGAGGCAGTACGATGGCCACAGTCTCAACATTCGATAGAACGCGCACAACACCGGCTTTGGGGGGTGACCCGGGTGGCTCCCAAGGTCACCTCGCAAGATCCATTTGACAAGCTTTACTCTATGGTGGGTAGTTTACTCAGCAGTTCTTACGCCTTTCTTGAAATGCTGTCATCGGCGACAGTCGTCAAATTTATTTCAGCTACAACCACGATGATAGCTTCATGTCCGCCAGATTTAATATGCATGAGCCTTTTTCGCATGCAACAGGGACTGGCTCCCTGGATTGAGGATGCGAAAGGCATTTTAAGCCCGGGCCCGTTGTCTCCATTCAGGACCCTATATTCCGAAGTAAGTGTCGCCAGAGTTGCATTTTACATCGCTGACATGCTTCGCTCCAGGTCAACAAGTTGTGGATAAAGGTGGTGAACTCTATTGAGCATTCTGTCGTCTTCGATACTAGGTATTTGTTCAGCATCCAGGAGCTTATCGTCGCCGGCTTTAGGAGCCGACACAAGGCAGTCGTCAACGAAACTATAGTCATGTGGAACAGTACCTTTGGTGCTGAAGATACTTTGGAGTATCCCAAAGATCTGAAAACCATATTACAAAAGCTCAGGTCTATGACTGAGCTTAGACTGCCTAATTTTCCAGAGTCGAATGCTGAGGCTGTAAGTGGAATTCGCTTGGCTTATCTCAATGCGAGGGCTGACGTTCCCAGGTCATGTCTTCGCCTTTGAATTTCGTCGACTCCCAAGATGAAGAGGAGATACAACTGGAGCCTGTCGTGTCCCCTACGCGGCCTCCTCCGCTAATTGGCACATTACAACGCATTGCAGAATCTATCAAAGGCGTGCCGCTCAGTCCGGAATCAAAAAAAGCAGCTGTGTCGCAAGATTCATCATCTCCAGCACGACGGGGAGTCAAGACTACTCCAAAGGCACGCTTACGACACGATGATTCTCAAATCCAATTTGCTGCCATTGAGTCTTCACCCCTTCAACCTGAGCCGCTTAAGTCACAATATTTGACAGATCGCCAAAAAGAGGTCAAGGAGCGCCAAGGCCGTGAAGCAGCTGCAATGTTCCCAGAGATTAGATCGAGCCCCCGAAGCACTTCCCGACATACAGATTATATTCTACCAAAGCTCGTCTTCAAGTCTACTCAGAATCCAGCCCCAAAACCTGCCATAGATGAGGCCACCAGCCCAACCTACCTACCAGATGCCTTGATGAATGAATTCCTTGGATCTTCGCCTACACCCAGTTCAAAGAGGTCGAGCGATCGGCGCTCTGATGACGACCCACCGTCTTCGCCTCCTTTCATTTCGTCCCATGTGCAAACCAATCAATTGGCTGATGCGCCACTGGCACCTGAAGACCATGCGTCGGAGCAGGTAACTACAAATGGGGAGGAATATCCCGGAAATCGCTACACTAACGAAAGGCCGCCGGGTACGAAAGGTTACTCATCTAATGGTAAATCCATTAGCGCTGTTGTGCACAGTCCAAGACCAGTCAACGATCAAGAAGAAGCCTCAAAATTGAAGCCGCCGCAGGTACCTGTTGAAGCCGATCCCATGTCTGACTTTGACATTTATGTTGGTGCTCCTTCAGTGCCATCACTGAATGAGCCATTCACTGAGCACAATGATAACCAACCCAATGATGTTATGGGTTCAATCCAGAGCCAAGGTTCGTCGCATTTCTCTGTCGAGGACGACCAGGTCACTGCGCAGCTCATTACCGAGATGGAACGTGCTTCTTCACAACAATCAGCGAGGCAGGATGAGACAGCGCGGTCAGCACGGGGAGCAATCCAGAAGAGGAAACGTAGTGCCGACTCGCCCAAAGTAAATAAGAAGACAAAGCGTACTTCCTCGGATCCACAGGCAGCTCCTGAAGTTCCAAGCACGGGTGAGACGGTGGCTGCCTGCGTCATGATCGATGTGCGCGAAGCCGATCGTTTGTGTCCATTCGTCGTCGTTCCTCAAGAGATCAAGTCGGAGCAGCCCGCATCACCATCTATCTTTACGAGAACTCAAGCGGTACAGGAGACACCTGTAGCGCAAATGGGACCTGCCGAACGTCTCAGAAACTCGCAAGCAAGCCAGTCATCAGGCCAAGAAAAGGATACGCCGACGACGGCCAAAAAAGCTATCGGTCGCCCCCGAGGGTCTCGCGGCAGCCAAGTCAAATTGGAGGAGGCTGAAATGGAACAAGCCAGTGCCCTGCGCAAGAGTACGCGAGTGTTAGGTCGCCTGAGTGGATCCACTACGAGCAGTCCTCACATGTCTCCTGCAGCCTCACAAGAATCTGCGGACGGAGGGCAGTGGCTCGCCTTAGGGAAGACGCCGCGAAGGGGCATGTTCAGGTGGCTGCAACGCAGCAACGCCGAGTCAGAGGACCTCGGAACACGTCCAGCTCCGACGCCCGCGGCTTCTTCAGCCAATGAGGGCAATGCTGAGGGAGTCAACGAACAATCCAGGGTGCAGGATTGCCCACCTCATGACCGGTTACCAGTAGACCTTCACCCGGAGCATCATGTTCCAACGTACAACGGAGACGGTGAATGTGTGACCAACCAGCGTGGTGGCGAGGCGCAACCTGAGGCAAGTGGCGTCGCTGAAACAGAAGGAGACATGTCAACTGCACAGGGAATCCTGCAACATTTCCAAAGCATGCTGGACAAGATCAAACGTGTGACATTTGGACCAGAGGAAGAGAGAGCAATGGTTGGAGTTCTATTCGAGTCTGTGAAGGAAGTCCACGAGGCAGGTCGTCGCCACCTATCTATGTAACATGTCCTGTACTTTTGACACAGCGTGCACTCCTTGCCTTTGCATTGTCTCATCCTGGCTGTTTCCAAAGCATGCTTCAGCGAGGCGTTGGAAGATTTGGAAGATGACTTGATTCATTGGTCGCACTTGCTCTTCGCTATGGGCAGGCATTATCGAACTGTACCTAACTAGTATACAAATTAGTGCTTATTTACTTACTTGGGTTGTGATTGTGAATTCTTGAATGATGATATTGGAAGAAATGTGGTAGGTAGGGTAGTAAGTAATACTAAGATACCTAAGGTAAGGTATGTAAGTAAATAAAGTACCTAGGTCAAGTTGAGGCGAAGTGGCGAAGGGCTAATACAGCCCCTGCATAAGCGAGAGGGAGGGAGTGTTTCATGTTCTCGCGTACATCCCACTTGAAGATGTGATCATCTGAATGGCAGGTACTAAGGTAGTTACTACCTAGTTACTAGTACGGACTACGGAGTATTATTATTCTCTTCTTTCCGCCCTTTCACTTTCTTCAATTAGTGCCTTTCTCTTTCTACTCTACTCTACTCTACTCACATACATCATCCCTTCAATTTCTACCCTTCTCTTTTTCTCCCACTTACTCTAAAGCAAATTAAAACACCATCAACGACATGGAGCGTTCTAAGAAACCCTCCGCTATCCCGGTTTCTCCCACCATACCGACCCCGCAGGTTTCCATCTCAGAAGACAACTCTAGAGTCTCTGCAAGCCTGCCCACTGGCGAGTCTGTCCAAGTCCTCCTTTTTGGCGCTACTGTCCTCTCGTGGAAGACTGCAAAGGGCAAGGAGAATCTGTTTGTGAGCTCCAAAGCTCACCTTGATGGTTCAAAAGCTGTGAGAGGTGGTATCCCTCTGGTCTTTCCCGTAAGCCTACCGATGACTTCTTTTCCGCTCACGACTTGCGACTGGAAACCCATTGTGATATAGTCTCAGCGTGCATGATTTTCTGCTGACCGCCTCGTCCAGAACTTCGGTCCATCTTCCAATAAAGCAACGGAAGGTCTCCCTCAACATGGCTTTGCTCGCACAACCAAATGGGAATATCTTGGCAAATCTTCTTCTGAATCCTCAACACTTCCCAACAGCAGCGGAGACTCTTCAGTGAAACTGGACTTCGGGCTTTCGAACACCATGTTGGACAAGATCCCATCGGAGTGGAAAAACTACCAATTCGGTATCACCTATTCAGTAACGTTGGGCAGGGACGATCTGGAGACAAGCCTTGCGATAAGAAACACTGGAGAGAAAGATTTCGACTTTCAGACGCTATTACATAGCTATTGGGCGATTGATGTAAGTTTTTTTTGACTAAAGATGCGATAGGAGAGACGGCGAAATGAAGCTTTTGAATGGCAGGCTGACCGAAAGCATCACACAGAACATCTCGAATGTTTCAGTCTCCGGGCTCGAAAAGATCTCCTTCGCAGATAAAGTAGGAGGCGGAAAGAAGGAAGAATCGGGAGCTATCACTGTCTCCTCTGAGGTTGATCGCGTCTACCACGTGGACCCAACCCAAGAGATCGCCATCTATGAGAATGACAAGCCTCGATTCGAGTTCACCCGGGATATGTTGCCTGATGTGGTAGTATGGAACCCATGGATCGAGAAATCGAAGACCATGTCGGACTTGGCGCCGGAGGATGCGTACAAAAGATTCATATGTGTGGAGGCTGGAAGTGTCAACTGGAACACCCTGGAGGCAGGAGACACCTGGGAGGGCGGGCAGAGGATCAAGGCTCTCTGAAGGCGGCGCTTTTCCGACCAAAATGATGATTTGACGATTCAACGTGATGATGCATGGGAGGATTAGGGCAGCATAGAATGATGAAAAGACGGTATCGGTCAGGAAGAGTACGGATCTTTTGGACCACGGGCTGACCTCAGCTTTGACATTGATATGGCTTCAAAGGTCCAAAACATCCATCGAGATACAGACGAAGAATGTAGTTCTTCAAGATCATACTGTTGTTCTGATCCAATCTCTTTGGACTGACATGAACTGATGTGCGTTGGCCACTGCTAGACTAACGGCTACTAATGCTACTAATGGCTGCTAGATGTGTGGTACTTTAGTACAATATTAATGTTTTTTCTAGCAAAAGGCGCCGATAACGGCTATGACAGCCTACTGAAGCACTATAGAATCACGAGCGAAGAGAGACTGTCCGCCCAAAATTGACATGACTCCTCTCATACTGTCTATACACGCCATGCGAATCTGAGTACTTTACATTTTCACCTCCATCCAGCATGTTTCCTGGAAAAACCCCGCCCCCGCCAAGCATCTAGCGCCAAGACTTTCTCATAAGATAAGCCGCAACAATGTTTATGCGGTCGACATCCTTTGAGAATGAAACCTCGAATTTGGATGCCTCCATAAACGGGGACGATGAACTACCTGCAGATTCCAATGCATCAAATAGTATCGAGCTACAAGACTTTACCCACAACCCGACCACTCAGCAGCAATACATTATTCAACACCTCACGCACAATGTCGACGACGAACATTTCCCCATACCGCAAGAGGAGGAGAAACCTCGGCGCCCGTCCATACTCCCTTGTCCCTCGAGCATAATCCGCCATGCCTCCTTCCTCGACAAAGACGAAGCTCCACCCACTTTTCCCTCTCCATCCCATATACCCATCGAACAAGACAGACCCGGCCCCGTAGCCTGGCGCGACCTCCCCAAAAAGTCACAACTCGCAATCCTAACCCTCGCCCGCCTCTCCGAACCCCTGACCCAAACGTCTCTTACTGCATATATGTTCTACCAGCTCAAATCCTTCAACCCGTCCCTCCCTGCCTCCACAATCTCAGCCCAAGCGGGTATGCTGCAGGGCAGTTTTACCGCCGCGCAGTTCGTGACTGCTATACTGTGGGGAAGGATGGCGGATGCGGAGTGGGTTGGTAGGAAACGAGTACTGTTGATCGGATTGGCCGGGACAGGGGTCAGTTGTGTGGGGTTCGGGTTCAGCAGGACGTTCGCGCAGGCAATGGTTTGTAGGACGTTGGGGGGCGCGTTAAATGGGAATGTGGGCGTCATGAGGACGATGGTTAGCGAGATTATCAAGGAAAAGAGGTTTCAGTCGAGGGCTTTTTTGTTGCTGCCGATGTGTTTCAATATTGGTATGTTTGGTGGAACGCTGGCGAGGTTTTGTCGCTGACTATGGATCGGTATAGGCGTCATTATTGGACCAATATTGGGTGGACTACTTTCAGATCCTGTAAGAAGCTATCCCAGTGTCTTCGGGGAGGACTCACTGTTTGGAGGGGAAAACGGGGTTTACTGGCTAAAGCATTGGCCGTATGCTCTTCCGAATCTGATGAGTGCGGTATTTCTGTTCATCTCTGCTATAGGGGTCGTTTTCGGGCTTGAAGAGGTATGCTATTTAACAACAAGTGGTCACCAGCTCGAGACTTACAAATGTTGTAGACACTCGAAGCCATACGAGATCGACCAGACCTGGGTCTCCGCCTCGGCCACCTCATCGCCAACGCCTTCCATCACCTTTTCCGTCGCAATACTCACCACTACACCGCCGTCAACGCTGACGACGACCTAGACTCCCCAACAAACAGCTCCCGGCTTGACTCCCATGAACTCGAATCGCGCCTCCCCAAATCACCCACCCAAAACCCGAAACCGAGACGGAAATTGCCATTGTCCCGCATCTGGACCCGCAACGTCCTCTGCACCCTTCTCTGCCACTCGATTCTAGCTCTCCACATCGGCACCTTCAACAACTTATGGTTCATCCATCTCTCCGCGCCCCGATTCGATCCGGAGAACCCGTCCCCACCTTCTCACACACGACAATCTCTGCCTTTTAGCTTCACGGGCGGACTAGGGATGCCTCCTCGCAGCGTCGGATTCGCCATGGCTGTCCTTGGCGTCATTGGCATAAGTCTACAGCTTCTCGTCTACCCGGCCGTCAACGCAAGACTCGGAACCCTGAGAAGCTTTCGCTATAGCCTCTGCCTGTTCCCGCTCACCTACACTTTGACGCCGTACCTCTCCATCATCCACTCCTCCCTTGCTCCACCAAACCAGGCCTCTGGCATCCTGGTCTGGCTCGCATTAAGCGGCGTTTTGTTGGTCCAAGTCGTCGGCCGGACATTCGCCTTACCCGCTACCATCATCCTCATCAACAACTGCTCCCCACACCCGAGTGTACTGGGTACCATTCACGGTATCGCGCAGAGCGTCAGCAGTGCGAGCAGGACGATAGGGCCAGTGTTGGGAGGTTGGGGTTATGGGAAGGGGTTGCAGGTGGGAGCCGTCGGGGCCGTTTGGTGGGCGTTGGCCGTCGTCGCGGGGGTAGGATGGCTGTTGAGTGGACTGGTTAGGGAAGGGGATGGGCATGAGATTTGGCTAGAAGGGGAGAAGGAAGAAGAATAAGGGGTAAATGAAGTGGGTCGATGATACCATTTTGAACAGGCACCGCCGATACTGACGACGAGCTGCATAATCTCCGAGCGCAACATTTGAAGCCCACCTCTAACTAGTAATGGCATCTAGAAGTGGACATATCTCGCTATCCAGCCTCATTCGATTCTTCAGGATAGATAGATAGAAAAAGAATCGATTATCTATGAATGACTATGAATGAATGAACAGATTGTGGAGGGTGAAACGAATAGCCAAATCTTTTGAGTGAGTGTCCCGCGAAAGGGGAGGGACGTGGCATCAGAGAACCCTCCTGGAAGCAAAACTCTCTTCGATATTGGAACCCGTGCACGATAATGACATTGCAGGTTGAAATTTATCTCGCGCGAGAAAGTTCTGCCTGTCATGTTCTGCCCAAGGGGCGTGGGGTGCTTGATGTTCCCGTTATATTTGGTATGCTGAGAACAGAGGAGAAAAGAGGCGGGAAAGAGGAGCGACGAGAGTGCTTTGAGAACAACGAAACATCGCTGGCGGGGGTTTGGGGGAAGTGCTTCATCTTGTGTTTGTATGTATAAAAGGGTAGTTATTAGCGGCATTACTATAGAATGCTTACCCGAACAACTACTACGATCCGTAAGAATACCTTTCTTGAATTGGCATGTTCTCAAGACGAGCCTCTTCCCAACCTCGCAGCTTTGAACCTACTCATCTTCTTCGACCCTCCCTCGGCCTCTGTGAGCGGCACTTCGGGGCCATCCTCTTCGGGGGCCGTGAAGCCGCCTTGGCGCTGTATCATGCGGTTGCGCATCTTGTGGTATTCGATTTTGACTTCCTGTTGGAGCAAGGCCGGGTCGAACTCGTCAGGTTCGGCAGGGGTAGTGGACGTGCTTGAGTAGGGTCGCTCGATGATCGTGTTGGTGTGGATGGGTTTGGGCGGGGTGGGAGTCTGGGATGTTGCGGGTGGTGGACTATTAGCGGGTGGAGGCGGGCTGGATTGGATATGGAGCTCTTCGGCGAAGCGCACGCCTTTGGTGGGAGGAGGCTTTGGTGTTTTGTGGCCATCGTTGCTTATTGATTGAATCGGCGATTGCTCGCCTTTCTCGTGACCGCTTGCTGATGTTGAGGCCTCTAGTGGCGCATTTGGACCGACATTTTCTACGGCTTTCGCATTCAATCTTTGCTCCAATACGCGCATCTCGGCGAGATAGTCATCACTGAGCACGCGCCGCTTGGTCCTTCCGAACTTGTCTTCGTCTTGGTCAAGGCTGCTGTCGTCAGGAATTTCTTCGCTATCAGCGTCAGAATAAGATGCATCGCTGGCCTCATCATCAAGGTTCATCTCTGCTACTATGTTGTTGACTTCTGACATGTTGTATTGTATCATCTGCCGGCGGAGAGCTGCATCCTCTGGGGACTCGTTTGAAGGGATGACTGGTAGTTGGTGGAGCGCGTCCTCTTCCTGGGATCCATCGAATGAGGTGACTGGGTCGACGGGCTTCACGGTTGGGATCTTCGTCTTACTTTTGTGCTCAAGCAAGCTCTCTGTTTTGGTGTCTGCAGTGAAACTGACACTTTTCCTAGGTTTTCGGTTTTTTCTTCCTTCACTTGCTTTAGCCTCTGAGTTGGACTCTTCAGCTCTCGGGAAATTTGGGCCGAGTTTCTCGGAGTCTGCTTTGGTCTTACTGTCTGAAAGCGCTTGTTGGGTTTTTCCTGGAGCTTGTACGGGGTGGCCTTCATCCTCTGCGTTTGATGGAAGGTCCTTCAAACCGGCTTTGCGGAGGCTTTCTAGGAGTTGAGGTGCTGCCTGACCGGGTTCAGAAACAGTAGAAGCTAGGATAACCATCAATCAAAAGACAGATGACTAGCAATGGAGGTTTTACATATGACATTGCCTTCCTCATCTATTTCCTCTTGGATCTCCGTCAGAGGCAGACCTTCTTCATTCCGGGCTTCGGGTTGGCTTAGAATTTGTGCAGCTGCATACTTCTCTTTGGCTACGTTCAAAAGCGACGAGGTAGTTCTGATGTTTTGTTGTACATCTGACCCGAATGAGAATGCAACTTCGGAAGAAAAGGATGGCGGTCTATCTTACAGTCAATACGCCTGGAGAGTAGCCCAATGACTTGCTGGCGGTTTCGAACATTGCCTCTGTCATCAAGTAGAAGTAGTTTTCTTTCTGCTGCGCATCAGTCTGAGGAGCCTTGGTATTTGCGATGGATTTAGCCACCTTTTGGCGTTAATAGCTCATTCTGAGCATCACCAATGTTTTCCTACGTACTAGTGAGATACTCGTCTCACGCTCCAAGGAGAGTAACTCCATATACCAGATCAGAGCAAGAATGAACCTGGCCAAGCTCCAATATCTCTTCTTTCATACCTTCATACTCGATCTCCCATGTTTGCCAATGATGGAGAGAGGCCCGGAGCTTTGCAACGTTTTGCTCCAGTTGCAGGCGATACTTCTCTAAATCGGCTAAGCTATCTCTTACTTTTATAACACTTTCTGCCATATTCGCTGTCTGTACGGAGTAGAGTCAATGTAATTATCGATGAGATATTTAGAAGTCGAGGTGCGGAAGCAGTGCCGCTTTTTAATCACCCACCAAGATTTGTCAGCCCTACAGTCTGTGAGTCAATACTCCGGATCAAATCACTGAAACTGACTTGATTCTTTTCCATCCCAAACTAACTCACTCACAGACCATGTCACGAGCGCCTGCTCGCAACGGTGCTACTCCACGGCGCCCAGGAGATGAAGACGGTAAACAATCCTCCAACCGACACCTTCTAGTTCCCAATGCAATCGCTGACAAGAATCATTTACCCCCCAGACATCTGCCCCGTCTGCAAATCCTCCCGCTACCTCAACCCATCCATGCGCTTCCTCGTGAACCCGGAATGCTACCACAAAATGTGCGAATCCTGCGTCGACCGCATCTTTTCCCACGGCCCCGCCCCCTGCCCCGTCGCCGGCTGTGCCCGCACCTTACGCAAAGCCCGTTTCCGCCGTCAAACGTTTGAAGACCTCCATATTGAGCGCGAAGTCGATATAAGGAGAAGGGTGGCGGGGGTGTTCAATAGGCGCGAAGAGGAATTTGAGAGTCTGAGAGACTGGAACAATTATCTGGAGGAGGTGGAGAACCTGACGTGGAATCTGCTGCAGGGCGTCGACGTGAAGGAGACGGAGAAGAAGCTGGACGCGTACAAGAGGCAGAATGAAGCGGGAATCAAACAAAACGCCGCCATCGAGTCGCAGGAGACCGCGAACACGGAAGCCCAATTCGCCGCCCAGAAAGAACAAGCGCGTCTGCGGCGCGAAGCAGCTCGGAACGAGGAGCTGGACGAGCGCAGGGAGAAGGAAGAGGGTAGGAAGGAGATGATCGATATGATGACAAAGGGCGACGGGGATGCCGACGCCATTGCTCGCGAAACGCAAAAGGTCGTCCTCAAAAAGTCCACCGCACGTCGGACGGCCGCTGAGAAGTTACTCCAACAAGCCGCCGCCAAAGTCGAAAACGGCGCCGCAGTCCCTCTCTTCTCGATCCAAGGGCTCAAACGCACCGTCCAACCCCCGCCGGAGAAAGAATACGATCCATTTGGGGGGTATGTGATCAAGCCAGGGTATTATTATTTGAGGGACCATTACGAGCATTCGTGGTTGGATAACGCGAGGAGCGATGCGCAGATTACGGCTGGGGGTTATGACGTGGGGGAGTATTGTGCCAGAGCTATGATGGAGGCGTTTGGAGGTTTGGGGGTGTTCGTTGAAGATGAGATTGGGGGAAGGGAGAATCGGGCCGACAAGGGGGTGGGGACTGCAAGTGCGGCGGCGGCGGGCGGTGGTGGCGGCGAAGGGATTGATGGCGATCTGCTTTGAGAAAGGAGGAAATAGACTTTCACAGAGCATGGCGACGGCGTTGGACTCTAGGGAATACGTGATACCCATTTGAAGCATGAAGCACCGATTGATTTGGAAAACCTTTTAATTATTTGCTGAAGAGACCCTTATTATCCAGAACGCCTGTGCTTTGCAACAATAACTCAACCCCACGAGACGCTGAAATCCCTCCGTCTCTTGGCAAACAACAACCGCAAGCAATGCAGAACATGGCGGGATGAGTGATCAGACCGTGAAGCTCGTACAAACCCAATGCAAAGACCCCAGGTATTTCCTCGATGACAGATACTGTCAAAAGGAGCTCAATCCACAGACGTGAACACTCCGTGGAGTCAATCAATACGGAGATTTCTTTTCACATTACAGTTGCCGTAAGATTATCGTCTCTGTTCAGACCGCTCTCCAGACAGACAAAGCTCAACCAGTGGACATACACCGAAGTCAGTCAACACTAGGAACTCTGCTGCAATAGAGAGGCGTGATCGGATTTTGGTGAGTGTGAGGGCCCCAAAGGTACATGAATAGGCGAGTCTCCAGAGCGTGACTGTGGGAAGGCGAAACAAGAGGACTGCGTCATAAGAGCTGAAAATTGAAGGACATTCGTCGCATGCGAATCTGAATTGGTAAGAAGCTCGTGACTCAAGCATTTGAGCTCCTTCTTCGGCCAGCAATCCCGCTCTTCGCGGTCTCCACAGTCGTCTCAATGCCCTGCCAAGGTAAATCATCAACGCTCTCGCCATCGCTATCCAGATCCCATGGCTGGCGTTCAGATGGCTTGTCCTTCTCATCCTGCTGATCTTCGTCTGCGCCACCTCCTCTGAGATGCGGGCCAAAAGCGTTGATGCCGACTGACTGGAGAGTGATCTCGACTTCTTCTTCACTAATCTCATGGCCATCTTGTTTCTGACCCTCGAGCACATCATAAAGTGCGTAGACCTGGTCCGCCTTTACTTCAATGGCTTTAAGCAGGGTCTCAATCTTACGATAGACCGACTTGCGCTTGCGCTTGCTGAGCGCAGGGTCATGGCCGTTGTAAAGAGCTTGATACTGAGCCAGCTCAATCTTTAGATGGGCAAGTTCGTCGTCAAGGCCCTTCATGACAATTGCGAGAGCGACACCTGGCGCTTGAGCTGGGCGAATTGTGGGTTCTTCTTCGCAGGGACTAGACTTTGGCATGCGGTCCGAGACAGGTACGGGCTTGGGAATCTTGATTGCCTCTCTTGCCATCGCGCTATGCTCATGATGTTCATCGTGGCTGATCGCGCGTTTGCAGACTGTGCAGCTCTGGCCGTCGTGCTTCGCAAGCCCGTCGAGAACATCTTGAGCTTCCTTTGTCAATTCTGGCACAGGCTGAGAGTCGACTCCTGGGTTACGAATGGTGATATCGGGCACGATGAACGCGGAAGTCATATTCTCGGCACCCAAGCCACGGCGCCGACTACGTATACTTAAGATCGAAGTCTCGGAGTGCCGACGGTTATGTTCGGGTTGCGAGCCAGGCAGAACTGAAGGCTCGGTGGCATCATCCCGATTCCCGAATCTGGTTGTCGGGTCTTTCATTGACGATTTGCGAGGAAAGGTTCGCTTCGCCTGTGCTTCTTGTGGAGCTGTTCGTGTGATAGTGTCATTCTTGTTATCTGGTTGATGGTCTTTAATTCGGCGTTGCTTGCGCTGTATACGCTCTTGCTCAAGAGTCTTTCTTAGCTTGGCAATTTCATCGCTCTGTGATCCACAGAGTCAGCGGCGGTAATGAAAGCATGAGGGGACTTTTCACCTCAAGGAAGCTCAAGTACGTCAAATTCTGCGAAGTTTCGCCATTATTTGCGCTGCGAGTTGACCGGGCTTTGTCTTTGCCTTTTGCTTTGGGGGCCTCGTACACGGAGTCTTCACTGTCTTGAGAGTCGTCGATCGGAACAGTCCGCTGCCCACCTTTGGAAGATTCATATATGTCTCGTCGACTTGGAAGAAGATCAAACATATGATTTGCGTCTTCATGGGTTGAAGACTTTACATTCCGCGCGAGACCGTCCGTGTGACGAGCCTCGGGCAGATTCTTATCCTGCAGGTCAGGAGGTTGCACTCCGCTCTCTTCCATCATACTCTGGACTGTTCCTGTCATTCGATCGAGTTTTCGTTGTGGGGCGTCCTCCTTGGCTGTCCTTTTTTGAGTCTCGTTCTCATGATCATTGCTCAATTGGCCAAGACGAGTCTTCAGCTCGTTGTTCTCGCCTTTGAGACTTTCATTCTCAACCTTGAGCTGCTCAATCGTGAAGTACGCGACTCCTAATTGAGAAATGGCTGAGTCACGCTCTTGCGTTATGTTTTTGAGAATTGTCTCGGTGGTGGAGACTCTTCGGTTCGAATTATCGAATTGACTTTGAAGTGCACGGACAGAAGATTCCAAGCCTAGAGACTGTCAGCCAACATTGATCCCACCATACTGATTCCCACTTACGGCTTTTCTCGATCAACAGCTTACGTTGACTACCACCAATCTCATTGCCACCATCGCTATCCGTTGTACCTAAAGCACTATCGCGTCGCGGCGCTCTCCTCCTATCGATATCTCCACCCTCCAACACTCGGTTCTTCTGTTGCAGATGTTGTATAGCATTCTCAGCTTCGGCGTTGGTCTTCTCCAGGGTGGCAACTTTGTCCTGAAGAAGCTTCAGCGACAAGAAGATGGCTTGTTCATCAGCCGGCACGGGTATCTCATTAACTCCAACGTAGTCTTGGCATTTGCTGGTTTGTCCTGAAGCTGAGAAGAATCGAGAAGCACGTGATTTTCCCTGCCGTGAGAACACTGGAGTGCCATCTTCGTAAACGCCCGAGACCAGTTCAGATATATTGGGCAAGTCGGGCAGCATGAAAGATTGCTGAGTCCCTTGAGGGGTTGCAACAGCCTGCAAACTCTGTCTGTTCTTCGGAGCGAGAGCCTGTAGCAAGCCTTGCTTCGAGGTGAACTTGGTCGGCATCACACCATTCGAGGCAGTGTGCTGGCTCTTCATATTGCCAAATCGAGTATTCTTGGCTGTCAAGTCGAGCGTTGGCGGCCTTTCCTCGCTGAGTCTAGATCGCTCGTTCTCGTCTCTGACACGGGCATGCATTGAGGACAGTGTGCGACGTTTCTCTTCACTTCCTTTCCTACTTTCCCCAGATCCGTAATCCCTTGTCTTAGACGGTGGCGGTGATGGTCCACTAATTTCTTTCTGTAAGCCAGATGGCCTACGAACCTGTGTATCACGTCTCAAAGAGCCACGCGCAGCTTCGTCGGTCTTCTTAGATGACTGTCGTTGCGTGAGCGGCGGAGTACCTGTGACCTCATAGTTACCTACCATTGGCGCAGAGAAATCCATGCTATCTCCATCGAGGCTCAATTGCGCGTTGGAGGAGTATTCGTTCAACCGTCCTTCTTTGCTTTTTTTGAGACCTCGCCCAATCTCGATCGACTGACTATCATCATCCGAAGAGGTGCCGCCTTGAGAGAAATCAGGGAACGCTCGACCAATTGCCGAGGTGTTGATAGCGAAGTCTGGTTCGGGTCGCGTGAAGCGACTGTATTTCTGTGCACTTGCACGCAGTTCAGGAAGCTGCTGTGCATTGTTGTCAAGCTGACGGGTTGACATGATGGCTTCGTTCTCAGGATCGAAGTCGGAGACGGTGGGTTGCGGACTTGCGAGATCTAGCGATTGTCGAGAGGATCCCGATGAGTTGCGCGTCCTGTTCATATCTTTAGACATTTCGCGTATCAGTTGGGCGCGCTGCTTGGAGGTTGTGGTTCCTGTCATGGCTGTTGTTGATTGTTGGTGGGACTGTTTCGACGCGGTCGGTGCTCCTAAGCTCGGCGAAGAAAGGAGAGCGATTTTAGCGGATACGGTCAATTCGGTCAAAGCTCGACGATTCTCACTACGAAGTCATACTGCGGTGAATGCAATGTTAGTAATGAAGTACGAGTAAGTGTGATGTTCGAGGTTTGTTTACATTTTGAGCGGGCTAGCGCTTGTAGGGGTCCTGCTTAAATCCGGCGCTAGCCCAAAATCCCTGGTACACATCAGCTCGCAGACGTGAAGACCACCACACTCAACAAGAGCTCTCGAGGGACCGAGGAAGGTGAGAGGCATAAACAACTGAATACCATTCGATGTAACTTTGTTCAGCTACAAGTGTAGCTATCTTACCTTGATACTATGATACAATAACCTTCCCTGACCTCTATGGACGCGGCAGATACCATGATATCCTCAATATACAACTGAATTACAATGCAAATGCCGCTTAATGCTTCCTTTTCGTGACCATAATGTAGCAATGCTAGCCCCGAAACACCATGCTAAATTCAATCCCCTTTCCGCAAGAATTTCATGGTTGCAAGATCTGTCATTAACGGCCAGCATCTCCAATACTCTGCCTTGCCAGGTCCTCTTCACGCATCGTAGCTATCGCCGATTCACTTACCGTCGGCGTTGACTGTAAGATGTCCCACCCCCAAAACTCCTGGGCCAGCTCCGCCATGTCATTAGCCTCTTTCAGCTGACGCTCCCAATTCGCATGTTGCTCTTCCCCTATCCTAACTTTGCGCCTTACCTCCTCTTCTTCCTCAGCCTTCTTGCACAAATTTCTCGGCGTCTCGCAATTCGGACAGCTGTAGTGGTCCTTGCAATATGCGCAGTCGCAACACGAATTCTGCGCGAGGCAATCTGGGCACACGTGGACTTCACACAACGTGCATTGTTGAGCAGCGGCTGTACAGCGAGGTCGATGGTCGCCGATGGAGCGGTATTTGGGACAAAGAAATGAGCCACAGCCGAGCCAGGAGTCGCTGGGTTGGGGTTCCATACCCTCGTCGCCTGTGTTGGAGATGGGTTTAGAGATTATCAAATCGAGCATTTGCAGTAGTTCGCGCTCGTAAGACGTTTCTTTGAGTTCGCTTGCTGCATCACTGAGTATGTTTGGCCCCAATAGTGGGGGCGAAACTATCAAATGAGCATATTTATCCTTGAAGCGCTGTGGTAGTTCTGGTAGTTTCGAGAGAACGTTTAGGTACTCGCGGATGGTGCATTTGGTCTTTTCACGCGCGGTGTTCAGTGCAGCGGTAGATTTCTCCGAAGCTTCAAGCACTTCTCTGAAGTCTGACTTCTCTTCCAGGAAGGATTTTTCGGTGCTAAGGTCCTTGTAGCCACAGATCCGCATGCTCAAGCCGCGCAAATCATGTGCAAAACAGAAGGGTTCCTTACAGCTTTGACAGGCCGCCCTCCATCCTGGCGTCTGCCAACAATCATGACAAAGGCTTCGAGGGCATGGGTTTTGGTCCCTGCTCCCCATTCCATACAGAAGCCAATGTAGCACTTGGTAGTGTTTCAACCTTGGGGAACATGCCGGAAGAACCGGACAGTCAATGACTGACCCTGATGTCTTGTCGGATTGACGTAGGCGGCTCAATTCAGCGTCCTCGTAGCCATGGCCTGGTGGAAGTGGAGCCGTGTGGACGTGATTAATGGCCGAACCCGTCATTCCAGGTCCAACAAAAGTTATGCTACCGCCGTTCGAGAACATAGGCTTTAAGCAACACCACTGCATCTTCAGTGTTGGAGTGACAGTGCTGTTGGGCGTGTTGCTGTTTTCAGCACTTGTGCTGGGTACGACTTCTTGCATCATGAGATTTGGATTTCGCATCTGACCAGGGGCCCACCAGTAAAGCTCTTTGGCTGTATCATTCCCAGCGTCTGACCCCGATGTCGTGCTTCTCGGAGGTTTCGCCGGTGGTAGTGGGCGAGAAAAAGCACAATTCTCACAAAGAGTCTTCCTGCAGCCCATGCAGTGCATTCTTATGCTACAATGCTCGCATCTCTCAGGGATCTGAGCTTCACAGTCCTGACATGTAATATGCTCAATGAACTTTCGGTGGCTCTGACGAAGATGTGTGGTCCGGGTTTTTCCCTCGCCATGCCCTTGTTGTGGTTCGCAGCCTAATGGCTCGCCGTTGTAGCCGGACTCCGCGTCTTCCCACAGTTGCCCTCTAGTGCTCCTAGGCCTAGCAGCCTCGGAGTTTACAGCGGGCCCAAGTCGGTTTCCCGAGCGCCATAATCTATCGTAGACCACCCATACCTCCGTCCGAGCATCTGGGGTTCCTCTCCCTACTGAGTAGTCCTTCCTTTTCAAACATCTTCCTCCTACTGTAGGACACCAAGCCGTATCCGTCCAGATCCCCAAGTCGTGACATATCTTGATAAGTTCATGTGTGTGGACTGAATCAGAGTCTCTTCGGAGGAGTGAGGCTGGGGTGTAGGGTCGACGCCTGTGGTGTCTGCACCGGAAAGCATAGAGACTTCGTAATGCCAGGCCGGGTACCGGCCCTGAGTTGTGAAATTCACTGGTTGACTTTTGGAGGCTGAAAAGAGTGAGGAATGGCATAATGTTGTACTTCAGGGACACCTGCTTGCAACCACGGACAGACAAATGTTGTAAGGTCTCTCGCCGGCTGTGTAGGACAATCGACGTCAAGGTATCCCCTGCAACAGCAGTATGATCGAGGTCTAGGGATATGAGTCGAGTACCAAACGGAAGGACAATGGCCATGAGCAATTGGTCCAGGGCGTACGGCTTTGAATGAATTGCCGAGCTCTCACCAGAGCTGTCACTTGCGGGTGATGCCTGCCTGGACGCAAGTCTTCCAGGGCTGAAAGATCGGAAGGAGAGATGATTCCACGCTGTTGGATAGCCTTGCAGAAATGACCGGAGGTAGTTTGACGTATGGTATAAGTCTAGGATCGACGATGTTGGTAACTGCAGGAGAAGAGACTCAAGGACCGGTGGATGCGTGGAGATGATCTGCTCAAAGCTTGATAAGGAGGTGCATTGCCGTGGGCGTGAGGTGCTGGAGGAGCATCTTTCCCGAGAGGCTCGGGAGCGCGAGGAGTCGTCACCGGCCATGAGTCCATTCAGAAGGAGACGAATCCGGTGTCTGATTTTAATTCTTTGACGTTCTGACTGGAATGCCGAGCGTTAACTACAGATTAGACTTGGTGTATGAAGATAATTTTCCATGCTTTGAGGAAGCTGAGATGTGACTGTGACGAGCGAGTTTGTTCGGTATGGGACTACTCTTAAGGTAAGCTCGCTGTTCGCTAAGCTCTTCAGATAAGGTTCCCCTGCGCCGGTAGATCTTCCACTATCAAATCTTATCTCCAACCCTGTTAGCTGCTTTAGAGTACATACATTATGTTCCTCATTTGTAGAAACTTATCTCTCTTTTGTGTCCAACTTCAACATTTGATTTCACTGAAAATATTAGATCAAAGTTATCTTGTAGCTAGAAAATATATGACTGAAGTTTATCGGTTTTCAGCATGACATCTCCCGAGGCGCCTCCAGTTCTATCGACTCCCGCCACTCATGTCTTTGAGGAGCAGCCTGCGGTGTCCTTCAAAACTCCAAATTCAAGGCCCTCGGATGACCAGCTTTATGTTACATACGAAATAGAGCGCACCATTGCAGAGATCAGAAAAGAAAGATTCTCCCGAGTTGCTTTGCAGTTTCCGGACATCATGCTCCCAGATGCACCGAGAGTCTTTGAGGCATTGAGCGAAGGCCTGGATCCTTTTAGGTCGTCTTCAAATCAGCAGAGAGCTCAATCTACTGACTCGGATCGGTTTGTCAACGGTGTGGAGAAGCTGAGCATGACGTCCGAGAAGCTACCTGCGATGAGACTGTACATACTTGCTGATACTTCTTACGGAGCTTGCTGTGTCGACGAGATCGCGGCTGAGCACATTAATGCTGATGCTGTTGTACATTATGGCCGGGCTTGTTTATCACCTACTGCCAGGATACCAGTCATCCACATTTTTACCGTTCAGCAGCTGCAAGACCAGTCTAGCCTTCTCCAGGATTTCGAGGACTTCTACGTCGACCGCCAGGCTAAGGTCATTCTAATGGCAGATGTGGCGTATCAAAATCATCTGGAAAGAATAACAGGGCTCCTGCAATCTCGCGGATATGGCAATCTTTACATGACAAATATAATGCATGATCCTTCTTCGCCTTTACCGAATCGCACTATTCCAAACGAGGTAGAGGCTGATCCATCCAAGCTCAAAGATTGGCAGCTCTTTCACATCTCTGATCCACCAGAATCACTTTTGCTTACTCTAGCTTCTCGTTTGGCTAGCATCCGTATCTATCCTACCTCTACGAGAGACGATGAACGCTATCGCGAACCATTCTTGGCATCAACAAGTCGAGCGCTGAGTAGGAGATACGCTCTTTTGACATCTGTTAGCACAGCCTCTATTTTTGGAATCTTGATCAATACACTAAGCGTAAAGAACTACTTGCACATCATTGAGCACGTCAAGTCCCAAATACAGGCTGCTGGCAAGAAAAGCTACACCTTCGTCGTTGGTAAAGTGAATGCAGCAAAGGTAGCTAACTTCAGTGAGATCGGCGCGTGGGTTGTTATTGGGTGTTGGGAGAGCTCGTTGATTGACAGCAAAGATTTCTGGAAGCCCGTTCTGACACCATTCGAGCTCGAGCTGGCATTGAAAGGAGATAGTGAGAGAGTCTGGACCGGAGAGTGGAGCAGTGATTTTCAAAGTATACTGCAAGAGTCCACTCTACCTGGAGATAATACGGCATGGAGGAACGGAGATAAGGCAGGTGGCGCGATTGATAGCAAAGAAGATAGAGAGCTTGACCCAGAAGAAGAGTCGGCGCCACCAGACTATGATCTACGGACTGGGCGCTATGTTTCCCTTACAAGGCCGATGCAGGCGTCTCGTTTGAGTGCTTCTGCTGGCAAGAACCCGCCCAGCGATTCTCTCATCAGGCGGGCCAGAGATGACTTGGCTATTGTAGGCGGCGAGGCTTCGCCTGGGGCCGAGTATCTCAGATCGAAGAGGATGTGGAAGGGGCTTGGGAGTGACTTGGAAATTGCATATGAAGATGAAGGAGCGGCGATAGAGCAAGGCAGAAGTGGGATTGCAAGAGGTTATACGCACGATTGGGAAGGATCAAGAAGATGAAAAGTGGGATGGGTAGATGGAAGATGGTATCAATGTCAACTTTATAATCGTAAAAGTACTGATAGAAGCCGTGGGGCCGAACGGATGGCCTTTGCCCAATGGCGTTACTAAGCAGCGTGAAGTAGCCAATTGAGCGTGCCTTCTTCTTCTCTCCTCGCTTTTCTCCTCCTCCACCACCTTTCCAACATTATTTTCACAGTTCAATCCTCCATCTCGTGTATATCGGGAATACAATCACCCTTTGATTCAGAATTGATCGCTCACGAGAGTAAATCATTGACAGTCATCTGTTCCAACCCAGCTCTGCTAATATATTATCACGCCATGCAGCGATTTCAAGACTCGAAATAGCAAAATCAAGCCTTTTAGATCAGCCGCCTACGTGTTTGAGGAATCTTGGCTGCTTGGCTCTTGGCATCAGCCTATTACCTATTACCTACCTATTGTCGCGACGACATTTCATTCTCCATTCATGTATGTCTTTCCCATTGCAGAATACACTTCAGCACGCAGTACGGACTTTGACTGCCTCGCCGTCCACCCTTGACTTCTTGTACACGTCCACGTCCACGTCCAGAATCACGACGCCATGTGCCAGAGCCATGTCGCGATACGACGTCGCGAGCCCCAGCCTTGTCTCAATTTATATCAGTCTTCTGGAATATTCCCTGATTCTATTTACTACTTAAATAGACCGCTTGAATTGACCATGTTGCACCTGCAGACTTATTTCTGGAAGTCTAAGACACGTTTGAATCCGAAGCACCAGGCCGATAAGCAGCCGCATGGTCTCGGGACCCTGCTGAATCGAGGATGAACGCGTCCCAAAACATCGAGGGAGAGACAAGTCAGAAGCGCACAAAACACTCCTCCCTTCTGGCAAGATGTACTGCCCCATTCACCTCCAAGCAGCGCAACCCGTTAGAGCAAGACATCCGGCTCGACGAGCCGTTTCGACAGTATTCTTCTGGTGATACCGTCAAAGGAGCAATACATATGAATGTCGCAAAGTCTCAACGCATTACCCACCTCGTCATACGGCTACATGGCTTCGTCAAAGTAACGAATCGCCCAAGACCTCCAGGCGAGTCCATAAGCTACGATGAAGCGCTCATGGCCTTGGGAAAGGGGAGAGGTAGGCGGGGCATTGAGTACTTTGGAAATGGCTTCGCACGCCTGTTTGAAGACGAGGTCGTGCTATGTGGCGAAGGTCGAGTCCTCGGCCAATATGAGTTCCGCTTTGAGATGGTTCTCCCTTCAAAAGGCATGCCGTCCGGTATCGATGTGAGTATTAGCGCCTTGCCCAGTCTATAAATTCACAACATGATTAGTCTGACTAGCCGACGCCTAACAGTTCGAACACGGTACCATATCCTACCTCCTCACGTCGACAGTGACGCGCCCCACAACCATCGCACCAACCTCCTCGCAACATCTAAAGCTTGGCTTTCGGGAGATCATTGATATCTCGTTGATACCTAAGCCAAAGGCTGAGATGGTCTCGATGGACGTGGGGTACAAAAGAGAGAAACCGAAAGAGGGCAAGAAGGAGAAGAGGGTCAGATCAAGGGAACGAGAGAGCTCGGACCCGGCCAGCTCAGTGAGTGACAAGCACAACGAGCATTCCGACAATCACCAAATAGACTACGAGCGCCCGCGAAGCCCAGTGCCAAGCGAAATCAGCTCTGCTGCTACTACTAACAGCACATCGAGCAACATGACTGGCTCGATGGCCCCACCTACACGTACAGTCATCGAAGACGCCGAAGATGCTATCGTCAGCCCCTCCCCGAACACTATATCCGCAAAGATCGAAGTCTTACAAGGAGGTTGCTTGGCTGGCGACTCGTTTCCCGTGAGATTATCGATCAGACACAACACGGCCGTCAAGAGTATGCAAGGTATCATCATTACATTATACCGTCAAGGAAGGATTGATACCCATCCAGCCATACCGCTTGGCCCACAGCGACGAGGCGAGAAACCGAAGTATGAGGACTACTACCCCAAATCATTGACGGGGCTTGGCGGTCTGTCTTTGACCTCTGCTGGCTCAAGCAGATCTTTCAGGCAAGATCTTAACCAGATATTCGCACCCGTCATCGTCGATCCGCAATCTCTCACCGCAATCATCAGCACATCAATACAAGCTCCCGTGCACCTGTTCCCAACAATCACTTACGTACCTGGCGAAATGGTTAGCTTCAAATACTATGTTGAGGTGGTGGTGGATCTGCGCGCAAAGGTAGGAAGTCAGGACCGCATTCGTCCCCATTTGAATATGACAGGTGGCCTTCAGCATGGCTATGGCGACGCAAAGATGACTAGGATCGAGAGCCCGGACGGTGTCAGCTACGCGGCAAGTCCTGGATTCAATTACCTAGTTACGGATCAGCTTCGAAGGACGAAAGGCGTGGTCTTCACTCGGACTGAGATCATAGTAGGCACAAAGGACAGCTCACGGAAGCGTCGGAAGCAAAGAGAAGACCAGTCAGCTGCGGACGAGAACAGGTCATCGAGAGGGTCTGCAGTCCTTGGCGTTGAGATTACCCAGGACCAAGATGTTGAGCCCGAACGTCGCGAAAGCTATGTTGAAGTACATGACAACGCTTGCCAACTCGCCAGTGCCCTAGAGCAGCACACAACGGTCATCATACCGCCACCTGAAATCGAAGAAGACCTCGACGAGAAAGACAGACTGCGTAGAGCAGAAGAGCGACTTCTTCCCAGCGCACCACCACGAGACGATGAGTCTTCTTCAACAGCCCCAATACCTTCGGCTCCTATTGCTATTGATGAAGAAGATTTCGTCCGAAGGTACGGCCGGGATCATCCAGCACCAGCATATGACGGGCCTCAAGATGACAAACTGGAACTCGAGCGGCAACGATTGCTGGCACGGGTTAGTGCTCCTGACACAGAGGAAGACCGCGCAGAAGGTGCCCCTGCTGGAGGTATCACTCACGTTGCCCAGCCCAGTGCTCCTATCTTGTATGAGGATGAAGTGTTCGATATCTATGACCCTCGTGTACCTCAAATTCCTGTGAACGAACCTCAAACTCCTGAGCCGTCGGATCCAGAATCCACTGAAATAAATCCACCTCCTCTACACGACACCCACGAGTCAGCGCCATCGAATGTCCATGGCCTTGATAACAACGAGAACCTACCTTTATACAGACGATGAACAAATTTGGCGTCCATGTGGCTTTGGTGAATACCGTGCTGGTCTCCTTTCGGGCATTGCGGCAATGTTATACCCTGGGTACGAGGTCTATCGTTTCGTAATGATGTTCATGAATACGGCTGAGAAGTCATAATGATAATGTATATTCCACATTCAACAAGCTTGCATGTAGATTAGCTCAAATGATGTGGCTTCAATTGGTCATATAGGCTCTAAACCTGTTTGATTCTACACAGACGAAAGGCTATGCTCCCAATTTCCTCATTCCCATCCGGCATAGCTGTAGAAACTTCTAACTAGACTTGAGATGATCTCTCTAAAGATAGAATCTATCTGATAAATATCTTACAGTGGTTCCCTCAGCACAAAAGAAGATACGTAATTATGACATGACGAAGAAGTGTAAGATACATTTGTGAGCACACAAACGCAGCGAAGCAAGAAGTGTATGGAAGTGAGTAGATGTATCCGACAATAGCCAGAACATGGCTTTCTTGAAGCTGCATGCCTCTTCGAGTATCTCAATGGCCTGTCTGCCGTATGGGCGGGTCTCCGAGGCACGCGCGTCCGAGTGGCTATTCGTACTGTCCAGGCTATATCAGTATTCAAACACAGGGAAGAAGGCCGATAGTTGATTGGCAACGGAAGACGTGCTGACTAGCACACATTTGAATGGCACAGTCGTCTCTATTTTGAGTGAGGATGAGGTTGAGATAACGGGCGGGGTACTTTCAAAGAGGTAGATACCAGACTTCTTCCTTGCATGGAATTGCTCCCAGAACGGTACTAGGTAGAGCTGATGAGGCGGCAGTAGTTTGCAAAGGCGAAAGGTTGTATCGGGGGGCTCAAGTTGCGACGTGAGTGTGTGAGCTTTTCATCTTGACGAGGCGGTCTCGCAAGGAAGTATCGATTTTAAGGATGTAGGCCTCGGATGCAGATGCTGGCTGGTCATCTGAGAGGCAAGGGTGGCGACCACTGTGCAGGATGTACTCGGTTATATTGTCGTTGTCACACTCGAGGACTTCGTCTCCATTGTAGGACAATACAGAGTCGTAGTCAGTTTCGAAAGTCGTGAAGTGATTGAGTTGTTTGAAGCATTCAATGACGCTTTCACAATCGCCTTCCAGTAGCTGCGTTATGCCGAGTTCCAATTTTTTCAGGTTGGGCATTTGGATCAGAAGGAGACGAAGGAGGTTGGTAGGCACTGCTGGCGAAATTGTGCAAATTCATTGCTTCAAGATTTTGCCATGTCGTCACTTGCGTAAAGACTTGGTCACACCTGAACAGGCTTAGATGGTCTTCCTCAGTGTATGACAGTGACAGTTCGAGGTCAAGACGTCGTAATGAATGCATCGACCCAAGGCGCTTTAAGAGCCCTTCGATGTTGTCGCAGTTTTCTGGCGCCGATCTCTCGTGATGCGCAAGGCGAAGGTGCAGTCGCTTGAGCCCCGAGAAGGCTGCGATGTCTAATCCGAGGATGCTTGGCCGCATGGGATCATTCTTTCAAAGACCTCAGGAAATATTCCAGCTATGTAGTACCTGCTAATGGCACTAATGGCAAATTCGTCGATGTGTCTCTGCGCGCGGACTACAGCAGCAGTGATAATCCAATAATGGAGCATTCCATCGGGGAGCTCTTCAGAACGATTGATCCTTGGATCCCAATACCATGAATGTGGACAACAATGGAACCGGTTCCATTTACGTGCGAGGGGAGTGCTGATCCAAAGGCTTTTTCGCAAGGAATACAGCCATTGTCCTGCCAAGTCCACAGATTCCAGACAGACAAGTCTTGAAAGCCCTTGAACGAGGCTCTCCACAAAGTCTCCACTTTGGAGAGCTCTCTGCTGATAGACAGAGTGATTTTGGTACTCCTTATACCCGTCGTTAATAAGGGTTTGATCTTTCCGTTTAGCAACTGCTTCCTCCACCGAGAACCCCTGGCGTGAGACATCATAGGCCCAATCGTTGATCTGTGGGTCTGGACTGTACGGGCCAGGTTTGTTGACATGGATAATTCGTTTTGTCTGGATCCAAAGGTCCCTTACATAGCTTCTCTTCGAAAGATCAGGCAGGAATCCAGAGCCATCGTAGACGAGGTGGCGAACGCATTTGCTCAAGATTGGGTGCTACGTTACAGCATTGAAGACTTCGAGATCAACTCTGTTAGGGGCAACATAGGATTTTTGAAGAGGAACCCAGAAGCATATGAACACCATGTCTTGCACACTAGCCGTGCCGATTTGAGATCGTGTCGTCCTAAAGGTTCCAAGATGGCAAGAATGAGTTCATTCGGAAGATGCATCGTTTCTTTCGCCCGCGTACCAAGCTGCATCTGTACACTCAAGTCCGGCGGTCATCTTGTCGGAAGACAGCATAAGTGCGGTGCCCTGGATCTGCTGCACGGCTTCGCTTCGCTTCATCAAAGCCGCCCCCTGCGGTTGATAGTAGGCGTGAAGCTCATCGCCATCTCCGCCAGTTTTCCCGTCATTTCAGCAACCAATTGGCTGTCGAAGATGCCATGAGAGTCGCGGGTAGATGGGTAGGGCCTACAAAACGCTGCTGGACCATTTCAGCTCTCCCTGTCCGGCTGGTTGCGAGCATTTGGCAGATAGGGGACATGGAACAGCGAGTCAATCGATCATTTTGATGTGCGGGGGTTGAAAGGAGATCCTACAAATTGCTTCATTTTTTTCACAAAGGGAGTATGAAAGGAGGAATGAGGGGAGGAATGGGAATTTGATTGGAAGCTGGCCAGATAGATATCTTCTCCAGAATCAGAAGATCTCAAGCAATATCTAAGACAGAAAGATGGGGATACTCCCGGTCTATTGTCTCTACGCAAGACTTCTGCTCCATTCTCCTTACTTTGCAGGGAGGCCAGCCATCCTCATGGCGTAGCGGAATTCTTTTGATGGAACATGGTCGGGTAGCGTCGTCTCGAGTAGATGCCTCGAGCTTTGCTGTGACAGAAGAAGCTTCAAGGGCAAGACAGACGAGATCTGATGATAATCCTTGCGTCGATCCAATGTGTCCCTGCATAAGTGCACAGTACTTTCACCGGCTCGACGGGAACCATGCTAGGATGGTCTGTTGGTCATAAACTCATACTTTAATCAATCATCTGCATCATGCTATTAACCGCGGCAAATAATAATACTGGCAACTGCAACTGCAACTGCAACGAACACAAGCGATATTGTGAGAAGAGTATGAAAGCGTATGAAGCATGTGAGAAGGTGGTGACTGGTGAAGCTATCGCAATAACAAGACGATTGATTACCTTATACGAAATTGAAAATGCATGCTGACTCAGACCGGCAACTATGATTCATGATGCCGATGTCCACTCACCAAAAAAAGGGTCCGAGGGTCTCCAATCGGCCGCCGTACCAATCATTTCGAAGCGCCTCCAATCATTAATTCATTATCTAAGGTATACGGAGTACAGCCTTACAGCATTCATGTCTCTTCACTTCCAATACCGCATCTCTTTCCATTTTTCTCCCTCACCATACCGTTGAACACTACTGTGTAACCTTGTCAACTCCTGCTATCTCTCATCTATCATGGCAGCAACAGCCCGAACCTTCACTCGTCTGGCAGCACGCACTACGCCCATCAATTCAACCCTCCGACTCACCGCCGCTCACAATCCTCGCCTTCTCGCCCTCGAACGTCAGACATTCCAATCCTCCTCCCGCCGCGGCTATGCCTCCGGTAATGAATCCAAATCCTCACCAATCGGATACTATGCAACTTTTGCTGCCCTCGCCGCAGCTGGTGGCGCAGGCTACTTCTACCTCAACAATGGAGGCGTTACGGAAGTGAAAAAGGGTAGCTCGGGCGAGACAAGAGGCGTGTTCACACCGAGGAAGGAGGACTACCAGCAGGTGTATAACGAGATTGCCAAGCTGCTGGAGGAGAAGGATGATTATGATGATGGCAGTTACGGTCCGGTGATTGTTCGCTTGGCATGGCATTGCAGCGGGACGTAAGTCTCGAGTAGTTTTCCCCCTAGACCCAAAAGCTAACGAGCAACCTCAGCTACGACAAGCAAACCAACACCGGCGGCTCGAATGGCGCCACCATGCGCTTCGCACCCGAAGGTGACCATGGCGCAAACGCTGGGTTGAAAGCAGCCCGTGACTTCCTCGAACCAGTCAAAGGTACCCCACCTCAAACCTCTCCATGCCCTTCTTAACTCACTTCCCAGAAAAACACTCCTGGATAACCTACTCCGACCTCTGGACCCTCGCCGGTGTCTGCGCCATCCAAGAAATGCAAGGCCCCTCCATCCCATGGCGCCCAGGCCGCACAGACCGCGACGTGTCCATGTGCACACCCGACGGCCGCTTGCCCGACGGTGCCAAAGACCAAACCCACCTCCGCGCCATCTTCGGCCGCATGGGTTTCGATGACCGCGAAATTGTCGCCCTATCCGGTGCGCATGCGCTCGGTCGCTGCCACACGGACCGTTCTGGTTTCGAAGGACCGTGGTCATTCTCCCCAACTGTGGTTTCGAATGATTATTTCCGGCTGTTGCTGGGGGAGAAATGGGTTTGGAAGAAGTGGAACGGGCCAAAGCAGTATGAGGATACGGGGAGTAAGACGCTGATGATGCTGCCGACCGACATGGCACTTGTCAAGGACGCGAGCTTCAAGAAGCATGTGGAGAGGTACGCCAAGGACGATGGGGTGTTCTTCAAGGAATTCAGCGATGTTATTGTCAAGTTGTTGGAGCTAGGGGTGCCGTTTCAAAGTAAGGAAGAGGATCGCATGACGTTGAAGACGTTGGGTGGTTGAAACGATTTGGTGCTGGAGGTCGATCTGATGCTTGAAGGAGATGACGGTGCCGAAGCGGGTAATGGGGGGTGCAGATGCATCCTTAGCGATGGCGTACTTGCTGATGGCTTTAGACATGAAGCCATACCCTACCGATAGAGCTAGACATAGAAATTGTTATCTTGCAGGCTGTCTGTTCGCATGCCATCATGCATTGCCATAGGACTATTTACGTGGTACATATACTATTCCATTGATCAACATCTTCAAATCGACTGAAAAAATCCATCGTAAAGCTAGAAATAGACTACTTGATCTGGTAAACAGTCGATGATATTATTCTGACAACTTGAGATGACGTAAGAGCATGTGGAAGTAGTCGTGCATAGCAGTATGTTAACGTTGTCCAAATCCCAGCAGAAGCAAACTCGGATCAAACCAAATGGGCTCTTTCTAGGGATCAAAGGGGTTTTCAAGAAAAGAGGATCAAACGCATAAGAAACCGTTCCTTTGCAGATAAAATCACGATTGTTTGGAGAAAATCTGAACGACAGCTGTCACCTTTTTCTGGCAACGCGCGCCTAAACTACACTGTAGCAAACTTCCTTCCGAATCGGCCCTTTTTTCGCCACATGCTCTTGAAATACCATAATGCTGCACACGTGTTACTTCACAAGTATCTGAACCCGTCTTCATTAGTCGACAGAGGCAGAGTTCTCTTGGTAAAACGATCAATTCGATTGGGTATCTATCAAAGGATGCAAGCACGCGAGTTGAAAAGTGAGAAGTGACGCCAGCTATGATTGGGCACCGGTTCCAACCTTCGTCAATTCTCGGCCAGGTCTCATTCTTTCCTGTTTCGATGATTCTTGTTCCAGCGTAAATCATCGCTATTGCGGAGTAACAGACGGAATCGGCTCATCATTGGTTCGTTCAACACTCTTTGAGGCTTGTTTCCTCCTCTTGATATTGTCCCATGGAACTCTTCATCCTTTCCGCCTCCTGCTCCGCAAGTAACTTCTTTGCGGCCTCATATTCCGCCATGATTTTTGGCAGCAAGATCTTCCACGACTGCATGGACGCCGGCTTCGATATGGCGATCGCGGCTTTGTATGACTTGAAATGTTGAAGAACCTCTTTATTCCAACCGGCCAGGTCCGCTTGTTCCTCGTAGAAGGTTTCACGATTCTTCTTGAGATCCTTGCCAACCTTCTGGTTGTCACGCTTGAGGGACTCGCACCAATTTTCCACAGCCTGGAGCTCCGACACAAGAGCGTCATTGGCAGCGCGCTTCGCTTCGAACCAGGCATCAATGGCGTCCTGCGGAGGACAAGTTTTCCCAGACATAGGTGCTTTAGAAAAGAATCGACTATGCTCCACGTCATACTCATTGCCCACAAACACCGCGAGTTCTGAACTAAAGTTCGCGTAAGCTGCGGCGGGATAACCAGTGTATTGACCACTTCTATAGAACTGACCCCACGAGGGCTTAGGATCGTAGTTGCCGAGCCACTGGTAATTATCCCAGCGGTCAAACTTCATCCCCGGAAGAAACTCATCCATTCTCCGGTAGTATCGTGCGATTGAGATGTATTGGGGTATTTGGC
This sequence comes from Pseudevernia furfuracea, assembly GCA_022315425.1. NCBI lineage: Eukaryota > Fungi > Ascomycota > Lecanoromycetes > Lecanorales > Parmeliaceae > Pseudevernia > Pseudevernia furfuracea. Next base: position 1,135,790 of record JAIUPT010000042.1, read on the forward strand.
TCGTTTCGAGTTCTTTGAACACCCTACTAAGTGCTCTTGGCTAGATACAAATCAGCTCATTGAACAGAAAAAGACATGAACATCAATCCAAGATGCTTACCGGTAGAAAAGATTTTTCGAAGCAGGCTACGCACAATCGTTTCTGCAATGCCCAGTAGGTCTTCCTGGTTTTCTTGGACGTACAGCCACGTGCTTGGCAGCCGACGCCGGTGACAAGATCCGCGTATTGCGGTTCCGAGAGACCTAGAGGAGGGTTAGGCATATCAGGACCGAAGTGGTTGAGGCGAGCTCTCTCCCAGATAGGGCTGTTGTCTTTCAATAAAGATCTGAACGTTGAAGAAATTGAGCGAGCCTTTAGTAGAAAGTCAGGCGGACAGAACATGAGAATGTTCTCCCAGACGTAGACATCGACCTTGGTCTTGACGGGATGGTTCTTTTGAAACCTCGTTGGGCCTTTAGGTGTCTTGAGTGCGCGTGGCTTTCTGCCTGACCGAGGACGTCCTCCCTTATTACGAGGTGGGTCGAGTGAAGCATTTTGAGACGAGCTCGCAGGTCTGGTATCGTCTCTCGAGTCTGAATATAGGAATAAGGGAGCAATTTGAACTGAGCTTGCAGTTGCGATTCCATCTCGCATATCACGATGCGAGCCGACTTCAGCAGTTTGATCCGATCTCAAAGGTGTGGTATTATATCCCACGTTGGGATCGGAAAACGAGCAAACCGGTCTTGTGAGTGCTGAATTGATCGACGGTAACGATGTAGAGGTCTGATCGCCGGAAAGAGGACAGGCTTCGTTGTTTTTGCCGCCGAAGGCAACAGACGCTTCAAAATTAGTGCTCTGAACTGATGGGGGATGAGAGGTCTCATCCCCCGAACCTAGACTCCCTTTGCCGATGCCGATTGGGCCCTGGGCCGGTGAATGATGAATATAACCTTCGCCGGAGACATGACACACTTGAGCGGCTGTATCAGAAGCTAGTGGGTGATATGAGGGGTCACGGAGCTCCTGCTCAGGAGCACGAGGTGCGTCTAAATTTTGGCTTTCGGCCATCAAGTTCTCAGCGGATGAGTCATCTAAAGAATAGGCGTCAGGCTCTTGTGGTTCATAACCACCAGATGAAGTTTCCGAGCTTTGGTGAATCACGTATTTGTGGACATCGAAATTGGGTGACATCAACATCGTGTCTGGTAATTTTAATAAACTGTAATCGAATCCGTAGGACTTGCACCATCTTTCAAGTAGCCTTCGGTTGAACTCGGCTTGAGCACGAGCTCGATCTTCGCTGGAGGGCCAAACTCGAGCTGGAGGTAGGCTGGCATAGGAAAGCTTCTGTTTCTTGGCAGCGGGCCCAAGGTCTGTGACATCGTGAGCTGGTGCTAGTGCTGGTGGTGGAGGCAGAGAGCCGTGATCGAACTCCGACTTTTGCATAGCTAGCTCATAGTTCACCACATCGTGACCTCGAGCTGGAGCGATAGAGCGGTGATCGGCCTTCCGTTTCTTGGTACTGGGCCCAAGATTTATCAATTCATGGGCTTGAGGTTGAGCTTGAGCTTGAGCTGGGGGGAGAGAAGCATCAACGAGCTTCGGTCTCTCGTCTGTAGGCCTAAGATATGTCGAAGCATGGGCTTGAGATAGAGCTGGAGCTGTAGCTGGAGGCAGGGTGTTGTGAAAGAGTTTCTGATTCTTGGTAGAAGGCTCCACGTCTGAGCCATGAGTAGACTTGCGTTTTGATGCTTTTCTTGCTTCTTGCATTGCGATATAAGCTCCAACGCTTTGAGGTGTACTGTTCTGAAACCACATGATGGGCGCATTCAAGCTGAGTAGAAGATGCGAAAAGTCGTAAGCAAGGAGGTGGTAACCTTGGACGGATGGCCGAAGTCAAGGGAAATTGGCTGTATGGCCACAAGAGAATGTATACTCAATAAGAGACGATGCTGTCATCCTTGTACTTTCTGGCCAAAATTGAGTGCAGAGTATCCGAAGAATCATGATTGCAATGTATGAAAGGGGAGGTATTGATTATCCGTGAAGTGTTAAGCCTCGAACGTACGGACATAGGACATAGCAGTAGCTTCGTATATAGTAAGAATTACAGAGGTCTGCACCGAAAGTCCTGGACAGCCCTACACTTAGCCCTAGCCCTAAGTTGTCCAGGACTTTCGGTGCAGACCTCTGTAGTGGCGGGAGTAACCGGTTTGAAAAGTACCTTACCTTGGGTCGGCCCTGAACGCCAAGACTCATATCGGATGACGCCCTACGGAGTAGATGCCTTCCGAAAGTAGGGTTAGGGCTTTGTTTAGGACTTTACGTGCAGACCAAGGTATCACAGGATTCGACAACGTTGTTGCCCACAATCAGTGATAGAGTCAAGAAGGGCTCCCCTCGCTAGATTTTCACTTCCTCGTTGCATAAAATTGCGAGGTAAGTCAATGTCTTGTCCCACAACCAAAAATTAAGGATATTTTCGCAATACTATTGTAACAATGCCCAAAGTGATTATCTGCTTGTCCCGCCAAGGAGCCGGTCGAGGGGTCGAGTGTCTCCGCTGCCATCGTCTAGTAATCATTCATCTTTTTCCTGCTTATCAACCTACACATTATTCGGTGTTCACTCATCACCGGTCTCTATTCTTGTCCTGCTCCGAAACTTGCGCGTCGTGCCACTTCCTCAAAAGAAATATGGCGGTGACAATTTGATGCCTTCAAAAGCTTTTCTCAATCAGATGCCGGGAAAGTCAAGTCTTTATGTACAGGTATGCACTACGTACCTAGTATAGGTGGGGAACATCAGAACACAGTCTGAGTCAAAAGTCACCACCCCCGAGGTTTACCCGGCTGTTCCCGGCTTCCCACCAAATCACCCTGTAACCCTCAAGGAAATCAGGGCTAGAATTGCGGAGATGACATGACAATGTCGAATGCTACGGGAGGGAAATGCTTTTAAGCTTATCAAGTCGAATTTGTGGTAGAATTGTATATAACAATGTCATTATTTGGTGGGCCGGGTAAACCTCGAGGGTGGTGAATTTTGACTCAGACTGTGGAAGTGCATGCGAGCGAAAAAGAAGAGTTTCGGGGGTCAAAGTGCCCGGCTCCATCCAGCTCGCCCTAAGACGCCCTGACCTGCCGTACTGACATCCGACTGCGGGGTATCCAAAGAGGAATATAAGACTGCGGGTACAAAATCTACAGTCTCATGCGCACAGCATATTTGTTGTCGCTGCTACTTGGTGACGCACAATCTTGCAATACAACGAGGTCGCAACTTGGTATAAATACGGACAGGAAGCTTTATTTTGGAATTGCGTATAATGGGGGCACAAAATAGTAACAACCCCCGCCCCGCGATGGTAGACATTCCACTGACTCTTTCCAGAGACATCCGGATCATCCGATTCACCTGTGGAGGATAAGCAACAATATGGCAACAATGACTACGATGCCGACGTTGCCCATCCTGGAGTGGGGTATGACGATGATCTTGGCGTCCAATGCCCCTCGCATAGTATGTATATTTCTGCCCCATTCTTTCCCCATTTGGTACCAAATTCAGAGTTGCAAGAAAAATTGCGAGGGCAAAAGCCTCTATTTACTGCTAAGACCTGTTTCCCAACTCAGCTTTCTTGCCTTGGAGAAGCAATGCTGACTCTGGAATGTGCGTAGCCTCCCAGCGCAGACTTGTCTCCAGGATCGATCTTCGCGTGATACCAGTTCTCAGCCTCATGTACCTGCTGGCCTTTCTCGACCGGACCAACATCGCCAATGCGTCAGTATTCGGCCTCCAGAAAGATTTGAAACTTACTGGTTCTCAATATAATACCGCCTTGACCATGTTCTTCATACCATATATAGTCTTCGAGATACCATCGAATATCATTCTCAAAAGACTCAAGCCACACATATGGCTATCAGCGTGTATGTTCCTCTTCGGCCTCGTAACCATCTGCCAAGGTTTGGTGAAGAATTGGAGCGGGCTCCTTGCAACACGCTTTTTCCTCGGCCTTGCCGAGACGGGCATGTTCCCAGGTTCTTTCTATCTAATTGGTATGTGGTATAAGCGCTCCGAGGCTCAGAAGCGTTACTCTTTCTTCTTCGGTAGTACTAGCTTGGCTGGAGCATTTGGTGGCCTTCTTGCATCTGCGATTGGCAAGATGAATGGGATGCGTGGCTATGATGGCTGGAGATGGATCTTTATCCTTGGTATTGCTCTTCTGTGAGTTATCTTACCAAAGACATTCCACTGATTTGAAACAGAGGGCGTGCTTTCATGTGTCATCTCATTTGCGCTCTACTTCATGATACCAGGCTTTCCGGAAGAGGCGAAATGGTAAGCAACTGGTCCTCCATCCCTCCTACATACAAGTAAACGTGATATCTAACTGAACCTCTCCCAGGCTCGAAGAAGACGAACGGGCCTACATCAAAGCCCGGCTCGAGAAGGATCAAGGTCGCTCAGCCCGCGAGCGCCGCATCACCCCCAAAGATGTCCTCAATTGCTTCAAAGACTACAAATTTTTCCTCGGCGGACTCATGTATTTCGGACTCATCGTTCCCGGTAAGCTATGTTTTTGGAGTTTTCTTGCCGTATTGAGATTATATTTTGAGTCGTAAGATATGTTGCGGGAGCAAGCCACTCATAAGATTAGTCGCTGTATTCGAAAAGAGATATGCTGAATCAGAAATCATTAAGCCTACGGCTACGCCTTCTTTGCCCCTGGTATCATCAAAACATACGGCTATTCGCAGATTGGCACCCAATTGCACAGCGTTCCGCCGTGGGCATGTTCTTTTGTCTTCGCCCTCATTGTCGCCTTTTTCTCGGATCAGCTAAAGCATCGCTTCTTGTTCACGCTAATTCCGATCGCTATGGCCATCGCTGGCTTCGCTATTCTATTGACCGTGCATACGAGGCCGCATCTCGAATACGCAGCGCTGTTCCTTGTTACGATGGGCACTTACTCGGCCCTTCCAGTGACAGTCTGCTGGTTTAACCTCAACCTCGGTGGCCACCATCGTCGAGCGGTCGGAACAGCCTGGCAGATCGGCTTCGGCAATACTGGCGGAATCATCGCCACGTACGCTTTCCTGGCCAAAGATGCACCGCATTACAAACAAGGCTATAGCATCTGCATTGGCTTTGCATGCCTGAGCGCAGCAGCTTGCTGTGCTTACGCTGTCAGCGTGCTGGTGCAGAACAGGACTCGGGACAAGGCTGGTACAGATCTCGGGTTGACGGAGTTTGAAAAGACGGAGAAAGGGGATTTGAGTCCTGATTATCGATACTTGCTGTAAACTCAATAGGTCATAACAAAGAAAGAGTACACCTAGTGATAAAGGATATTATTGTTCACCCCTTTTTATCTATTCTATATTCATGCAAAGGCTATTATAAAGACGATCTCGCTCACCGGTGTAGTGTCTGGTTCGGTGACCGGCCTCGAGCGTGTGCAACTTGCACTTTCATTGGCAAGGGCCCTCCTTCGATCCCATGCTCCTCCTTGGTTACCGGAGTTCGAGAGAAGTGAGAATGTTCGTTTCTATAGCGTCGACAGCTCCAATGCCCAGCGACCAGGCTTGTTCAAAGCGCCTTTTCTGAATCTCAAATGCCTTGGCCCCTACGACGCTGCTCAGACGGATTCAACCAAAGACCCATTATCAGAGATACGGAACAATATCCTCTTCCGGCTTAGAATTGTCCTCCTAGAGCTGGGTTTTGAATCCCCATCATAAGAATTCCACAGTGCCGAGGGCGAAGAAAAAGGAACGGAACATGCTGATGCTTCAGCTATTAGGAGGTTGAAACCGACTGTAGGGACACCTCTTGACTCGAGGTACGGCAGAATCGGAAAGAGGTGTCTCGACTGCGAGTTGAAGACGCACGACCTACGAGACTCGAATTTGCAGGCGGCAATCTTCAAAGATACAGTTATAGAACTTCAAGCGCTGGAGAGCAAATTTGCGAAGCTTGATACAGGTCATCAAACTCAGTACGATACTTTCATAGCATTATATAATTGTCTGTCCGTTAAATAGTCCTACTGTCCCACGAAAGGCAGAGACGGTAGGGTGGAGAGGACACGGCTCTGCTAAAAACCTGTTCTATTCTTCCACTGGCTGAATAAAGTATGCCCCAAGACCATGATGAGAGGTACAGGAGGTAGGCAAAGCCGTGGTATTGCAATGTTAATGCATTGCATGGGCTAGCTGACAAACGAATGAAGACGAGTTGAGCAGCGGCGGATCGGGCTGGTAGCAATGCACATAGAGAAAGCCAACACCGTGATCATGGAACTGGGTGTGTGCGATGAAACTGCGGGAGATTAGCTCTCGGATTTTGAGCGTACTGAGAAATCTTCCGTGCGATGGAGGCCGGTGCGAGACAAGAAGTTCCTATCAGCTGACGCAAGCTTTTGCAGTGGTGATAGAGAGCAGAATGTGAACAGTACTGAAGCTTTCTTGACTACGCACTGCTCTACTTTGAAGCCAATCAACGGGTTCTAGACTGTCGAGTCCGTCATGTGTGAAAAAGAGTAGAATTGCAATTCAATTTTCTCCTACATAGTTACCACCATACCAAATTTTTTTTCATCTTAGCGCATCATGTGACCTACGCGTGAAAACTAAATTTAAAGTACTTAATGTTGGAGAAGGGTTAGGGTTTTAGCCGCTAGCGCCCGAGGCCCACCGCCAACTGGAAACTTGTCCAGACACAAGCCTCGCGTTTTCCTTCACACTTTAACGCACGCATAATCAACTGCCAAGTCTGCCAGCGTATCTCATGCTCGGCTTATAGGCTGGTCGGTCATATTGGCGGTCTAGATCGAAGAATAGATTGGCAACCATTGACAATTGCTGCTTCGCAAAGCACTCAATTGCGAAAGGAGTACTGGAATGCCCGACATCCCATAACCACGGGGCCTAGCCTATCATCACGACACCCAAATGTATCCAGCCGTCCAGATATGCGGCGGTTATCATCAAATCCTCCACTGACGCCCCCATGGGCACCACTGCTCCATGAAGCACAGCTTTCGCGTGGATCGGCGTCCTTCGACTAGGAAATAAAGTCGGCAACAACGCATGCAGAGCTGTGCCTAGTGTCTGTTGTTCTCGCGAGTTAGACAAGCTAGGCGTGATGAGCGACTGCACTACGCGTAAATGGCCAGATGTCGGCTCGGCGGCTGTAGGCGAGGAAGGTAGATAGATTTTCAGAGGTATATGGCGAAGCGGAGCGCCTTGAGCATAGAGGAGTCGCTTGGAGATTGGATTAAATGCGTCAAACTTGTCTGTTCGTTCTCTCGGTCAGTTTCAACCCAGATCTTGTACGGGATGCTTCTCGAACCATACGTTCTTGGACTGCGTCCCACAGCTTTGTCGAATCGTCTTTTGACAATGACATGATTCCCTTAGCGGTCCCGTTCCTGAGAAAGTCTGCCTCTTTCACACTATTGATGAACGCATCGTGCAACATCTTTCCTTCAGCATCAGGACGTACCAGTGACTGCTCCGGCCAATCTGTGAAGTGTAGCGTCAACCGCCATGGTAGCTGTACCTCTGTACCATCCGAGGGCGAACGGTCATGAATATCCATGCCAGATGCTTGTGATGGGGAAGCCCCAGAGAATAGGTCGTAGAGAAGCCCAAGCGGATACTGCCATTTCAGAGGTACTTCTTCAAAAGAGAACCAACCATCGTAGGGTATCACATCAGGATTTATAAGTGACGAGATGAAAAAAGCGTGGAGACGAGGGAGAAGAAAAGGAAGGTAAGAGAGTCGGGGATATTGGACGAGATAAGGATCGGCATGATCGTAGACTCGACATTCAGATGGTGATAGACGGATCTCTATGGGCAATGATCCATCCCATACTGAGCTGTGTAAGATTTGCGCTTCTCTAGTGGTAGTAGTCATGTTGGCGAAATTGACTTCCAAAAGTGCCGAAGCTTCATGAGCGCCAGGTGTCTTGAAGCCATTGTGCTAGCCGGCACATCTTCGTCTGATAACACGAACTGGTCAGAGTCACTACATCTTGTCAGGCCCAGAGCGGAATTCGTCTTCAGCTCAGCCCTACGACAGGCGCGGCGCCAGAACCAGTGGCAGTTGCAATGAAAAAAACCCTTCGAATGGTGACAATATGAGCACAAAGTAGGAGGTTCATAGTCCATGATAAGCTCAGTTCGGTCTGTTTCTGTACTTCGCCAGATCTTCTTGGCTTGATTACCTATGGGTGCAAAAGACGCTAATTGACAAGACTACCATCTTTTCTGGCAGCTTGCTTAAGGTACCTTTCCTACCAGTATGAACGGCTATTCAGCAAACGGTGAGAGAGAAACGGCTATACAAAACATGGTTCCTCCGCCTGACCGACTCCCATCGCCGCCTCCACCCCCTCCAGACCTTGCAGCTCCACCCCCTCCTCCAGACTCATCTGCTCCACCTCCACCTCCAGAAGATCTACCACCGCCGCCACCATCTAGTATCAACGGCGACGCACCTCCACCTCCGCCGGAAGTGAGGAAAAAGAAGGCAGGCTGGGGTGCTGCACCCAGCAGGCAGCCTTTAAGTGTAGAAGAGATACTACGCAAAAAGAAAGAAGCGGATGAGGCTGCTGCAAAGGTATGAACCCGAGTATACACAATTTATATTACTTCATATTCACCTTGTGCCTCAATCTAGTACCTTGACGAACCCTACTGATATTTGGTTTCCTTGTCTAGCCCAAGTTTCTATCAAAAGCGCAGCGCGAAAAGCTGGCTCTTGAAAAGCGAGAGAAAGAAGTCGAGGAGCAAAATAGGAAGACTATTTCTGCTGCGAATACTAGCAGGGCCACCCAGAACGGAGACAAACATGCCTCAGCTCACCCTATTAGGAATGGAGCAGGCCGACCTGCACCGCAGACGAACGGAGTGAATGGATCTGCTCGTCCTCCAATACCAACTGGTCCGAGAGCTTTGCGGAAAGCCGAGATACCGACAGGACCTGCTTCTATGCGTGCCTCGGAGCCAAACAAAGGCTACGATATGGCTCCACCACCTCCACCAAAGCCATCAGTGATCGGCACATCTGCAGCCAAAGGAGAAAAGCGACCCGCGATTGAAGAGGCTCAGCAGACTTTGATTAAACAACGATATATGGGCGCGGACCAAAATCAATCGACATTCTCGGCCAAGAAGAAGCGAAGGCGGACTACAGAAAAGAAGTTCAACTTTGAGTGGAACGCAGAGGAGGATACAAGCCCGGACTACAACCCACTGTATCAGGCACGAGCAGAGGCATCCTTTTATGGCAGAGGCCGCTTGGGAGGGTTTTCGGAAGACTTGGCTGACAGCGCAGCTCGTAATTACGCTAAAGCCTTACAAGATACGGATCGCGACTCAGGCAAGGCTAGAGCGAAGGAGATGATGGAGATGGAGAGGAGAAGGAAGGAAGAGGGTGGTAGAAGTTCGCTAGACAAACATTGGAGTGATAAAAAGCTAGAGCATATGCGCGAAAGAGACTGGAGAATCTTTAAAGAGGACTTTAATATCAGCACAAAAGGTGGAGCTATTCCGAACCCTATGCGCTCATGGGCAGAATCAGGATTGCCAAAGAAGTTGATGGACGTCGTGGACCTGGTCGGCTATACCGAGCCTTCTGCAGTACAGCGCGCCGCCATACCTATCGCCCTTCAATCTCGAGATCTTATCGGTGTTGCTGTGACAGGTTCGGGTAAAACAGCAGCTTTTCTACTACCCCTATTAGTCTACATATCTGAACTCCCAGCCCTCAACGAATTGACGAAGAACGATGGTCCATATGCTGTCATCTTGGCTCCTACTCGTGAATTAGCTCAACAGATCGAGATCGAAGCAAGAAAATTTGCGACTCCTCTTGGTTTCACGTGTGTCAGTATTGTCGGAGGTCACTCTCTCGAAGAACAGGCCTACAATCTACGGGATGGAGCCGAAATTATCATTGCCACACCTGGTCGTCTGGTTGACTGCATCGAGAGGCGAGTGCTCGTACTCGGACAATGCTGCTATGTCATCATGGATGAAGCAGACAGAATGATCGATCTTGGCTTCGAGGAGCCAGTCAACAAGATTCTCGATGCCCTACCAGTCGCTAACATGAAGCCAGACTCCGAAGAAGCAGAAGATGCTCTTGTTATGAGCCAACACCTGGGTGGGAAAGACCGCTATAGGCAGACGATGATGTACACAGCCACTATGCCTTCGGCCGTCGAACGTATAGCCCGGAAGTACCTCCGCAGACCAGCCATCGTCACCATCGGCAATGTCGGCGAAGCTGTCGAGACGGTCGAGCAGCGCGTCGAATTTGTGGCAGGCGAAGACAAGAGGAAGAAGCGATTGCTCGAAATCTTATCATCAAGAGAGTTCCAACCACCCGTCATCGTCTTCGTGAACATCAAGCGCAACTGCGACGCCGTTGCTCGGGATATAAAGCATAGCGGGTTCTCGTCCGTCACATTGCATGGGAGCAAGACCCAAGAGCAAAGAGAAGCAGCGTTGGCCTCCGTCCGGAGCGGCGGTACTGACGTGCTTGTTGCTACGGATCTGGCAGGTAGAGGTATCGATGTGCCTGATGTCAGTCTGGTGGTCAATTTCAATATGGCGACTAACATTGAGAGCTATACACATCGTATTGGTCGTACGGGTCGTGCTGGGAAAAGTGGTGTGGCTATCACCTTCCTTGGTAATGAGGACTCTGATGTCATGTATGTATACTCTCTACTCCCTTTCGAAAGCTCTGCTAATGGATGCCTAGGTACGATCTCAAACAAATGCTTTCAAAGTCTTCGATCTCCAGGATGCCTGAGGAACTTCGAAAGCACGAAGCAGCACAGCAAAAGTCGCAGAGAGGTAGCGGCCAGAAGAAGATAGAGGACAGTAGTGGTTTCGCCGGGAAGGGTGGCTGGCAATAGATTTACAGAAATAATCAGAAAGCTTCTCAACAATCAATAAAATCAGGCAGATTTACAGTCCCGTTGTGAGGCCGGCAATCATGACCTTTCGAAGAGATCAGACCCGGTCAGGCAAATTGTCAGGCAAAGCGGCATTCCCAATGACCCAAGAATGTGTCTTGCATCACTAACGTTATCTCATGGAGCAATAACAGGACAAAAAATAGGACTATGATTGACTTTCTTGTTGATGTTGTCTCTTACGATACCAACAAACTACATCTTCGCTTTCGGCCTCCACCTAACCCAATCATGCTCCTCACTACTCGGCACTAAAGAGTCCACATCCTTTGTATTCACCAGCCCTGGCCCCGCCTGTTCAATGTCCGTAATCCCAGCTAACCGCATACTCGTCTCCAACTCATCCTTCAATATCTGGCTCAGATGCTCCATTCCCTCTTGCCCGTAGCATAAACTGTACAGAAACGGCCTACCAATTCCTACAGCTGTTGCCCCAAGCGAGAGCGCCTTTAAGATGTCAGTACCCCGCGTTACTCCACCGTCCACGTAAACTTCACACCGTTGGAATATTTCGGGGCAAATGCGGTGCAACTCCAACAGCGTAAGCATAGACGGTTGTACCGTGTCGAGGGAGCGGCCGCCATGGTTCGAGAGCATGATACCCTGGACGCCGTACTCGACCGCTTTCTTCGCATCCGCGGCGCTTTGGATTCCCTTGATGACGACAGGCAGCCGTGACGTTTCCTGGATCCAGGGGATATCATCCCAGCTCAGCGTTCTATCGATATACTGCCCCATCAGCCTTCCCATGCCGCCGCCTTTCTTGTCGTTTGAAGCTACGGCGCCGCTGATGGCGGAGGATACGTTTTCGGCTGCTATACGTTCGTCTGCTTCGCGCTTCCCCGGCACGTGTGCGTCGACGGTGACGAAGATGGCTTTCACGCCCAGCTCGCGGGCTTTGTGCAGTAGTTGCGTGGTTTTGGGGCGGTCGGCGTTGACGTAGAGTTGGAAGAAGAAGGGTTGGTTGGTGCAGCCTGCTCCAAGGACGGATGCGAGTGGGTAGGATGCGTTGTTTGATATCTAGCATGTAAACAGACGTTATTCTAGTTAGAGATCTTTCTTCTGAAATTGCTCACCACTTGAATGAGGCCTTCACTTGCACAACCCCTTGCTAAGGCAAGTTCACCGTCAGGATAGGCAAGCCGAGCCATGGCTGCCGGACTGATGAAGAAAGGTGCTGAGCTGGGGCAGCCTAGAATTGAGCGCCGAGTTTCCACTTTTGCCACATTCCGCATTACTCGAGGGCGTAACATGATTCGTCTGTATATGTTCGAGTTCCAGTGATGCGTGACTAGATCTGTGGCTGCGGAAGAGTAGAATGCCCATGCTTTAGGCGTCAAAGTGTTGCGGGCTACATCCTCGAAGTCTTGTGTCGATATGAGTTTGAAAAGTTCGGGCTTTGTATAAGTTTCTGTGGAGGTAGATTGTCCAGTCGTCTTTTCGATGGTTTTGATTTCTTCCTTTTGTTTTGAAGGTAGATTCACTACCTCCGCCTGATCAAGGAGTCCTTTGTAACAATCGGGAGATAAAGCTTCCTCTATGATGCCTGGGGCATGGATCTCATTGTAAGCTGCTGTGGCGTCGCTTCCAGCGTATCTGAGTATGACTTCTATGGTGAGCAGCCTCCCTATCTAGTCTTTAGGGAGAAACAAACTCGAAGAGCCACCTGGATGAGAATTTAGGTAGTTGGTGACGTCGTATATCTTAGAGTGCACAGCGACCCAGCAATCACGGTCACTATTATGTCTTTTCAAATCATGGAAACTGAGGGTCTGGGAGGGATTTGAAGACATTCTATATGCAGAGAAAGTGTGTACGAGTACAAATCAGTGTAGGTAGGATGAAGAGAGCAAAAGATGGACTTTATGAATTTAGTGTATACATGCAAGATGAGAGGAAGCATGTTATCTGAATATTCCAGGTAATGTCTGTAGGTCGCAATGGCTCGAAACGTTCACCCGCTCCAGAGCCCCACAAGCGGGTTGCGTTCCGCGATGACGATGTGGGGAAAGCTTTCATTGGGTGGGGTATGAAGCAACAAGAAAGAACAATACCTATTCAGACAGTTCAAAGACTCCTGTTGCTCTGGCGGCTCTAGCAGAACCAACTTTTTGACAGAAGTAGTACCCTCAATCTCTTCAGCCTACAAGTCGCTGATCAAAATGGGTTCCCATGAGGAGTCGAAGTTCAACTGCATGATCACTGGAGCAGGCGGCTTCGTTGGCCAGGCTCTTGCGTCTGCACTCCTCGCAGACCCTCTGATCTCCAAACTCACATTGACAGATGTTTTCAAACCAGATGTTCCTCAGACGAAAACACAATCAGGGGTAGAAATTCGCTCTTTAGATGCCGATCTCACATCTCTCGAAACATGCCAATCTCTCTTCACCCCAGACATCAACCTGATATATCTCCTACATGGCATCATGTCTGGGGCTGCCGAGGCGAATCTTGAGTTGGGGTTGAAGGTCAACGTCGACTCCACGAGACAGATTCTGGACATACTTCGACACACTAATCCCGGCGTCAAAGTCATCTATCCATCTTCATTAGCGGTATACGGCCCACCTGCCACACCAACGACGAAGATAACAGAGCTGAATGCACCCGTGCCTGGTTCATCGTGTGAGTTATCTTTTCCGACCAAACTTTCCCCCTTTCATCATGTTTTGGGGGCCGGAGATCTTTTCCGCCTCCTGAGACATGTCTTCTGACTCTAGAACCATCCTAGAGGAGAAATACTGACTCCGAATTCATTCAGATGGGGCTCAGAAGCACATATGTGAGACATTACTTGACGATTATTCAAGGAGAGGGTTGCTGGATGGGCGCATATGCAGGCTACCAACGGTATAAATCTATTGCAGTGCTTTCCAGAAGCTTTGATCTTAATTCTGAATGATGTGACCAGGTTACTGTTAGGCCAGGCAAGCCTACGGGGGCCGCGTCGTCTTTCGCTTCCGGGATCTTTCGCGAGCCACTGAAAGGAGAGAAGAGCATTTTGCCGGTTTCGAAAGACCTTGAGATTTGGATCTGTTCGCCTAGGACGGTAGTCAAGAACCTGATACTAGCGCGGGATATTCCAAAGGAGAACTTTTCCGGGACCCGGATTGTGAATATCCCTGGTGTGACAGTGACTATTCGCGAGATGCTGGATGCTTTGAAAGCGGCCGGAGGCGATGAGGCATTGAAGCTTGTAGAGGAGAAGAGAGACGACGCAACCGAGAAAATAGTCTTGAGCTGGCCAACAAGACTTGAAATATCGAGGGCGAAAGCTCTGGGTTTCGCAGAAGATGGGACGCTCACCAACACGCTGAAAGAATACATCGACGATTATGGGACCAAGCGTACATAGAACACTTCGAGTTGGAAATTCGACAGAACATATCTGTTTAATTTGCAATCTCCGTCTTGATGGAGGCTCGAAAGCTCAGGCATATAGGTAACGACAATAGCTTATGTATATATCCAGAAGACAGGAACAGTAGAAAAAGGAAAGCACCACCGCAACACCATTGTACCAGGTGCAGCGCCAATAGGAACCCAACAACGACAGTACGCTGAGTAATCAGTGCCAAGATTTAAGGATTGCCGAGACCCTCGGACCCATGTCAGATGTGAAATCTCCGCAAAATCTTCCAACACTTGATTTCAGCATCAACAACACTCCAGCATACCAAGTCCATATTCAGTGCAAGATCAGATATCTGAATAACGGTCATATCCACTACGTCTTTGAATTTTGCGGGTTCTCACCGGTACGATGGCCGACTACAGCTTTGGTGGCAGCGATGAAGAGAACGCAGAATTGAAGAAGCTGAACGCAGAAGTGGTATGTCTTCCTCAAGGGTCATTTGCATCTTTTCTGGAACTCTGCTAACTCATCACACAGCTCGAAGAACCAGATAGCTTCGAAAACTGGGAAAAGCTCGTCCGCGCCGCAGAGTCTCTCGAAGGAGGTCTCAACCGCAACTCCAGTCCCCAATCGATCTCCGCTACTCGAGACATATACGATCGCTTCCTCGCCAAATTTCCCTTGCTATTTGGGTACTGGAAGAAATATGCAGATCTTGAGTTCTCCATCGCGGGAACTGAGGCTGCGGAGTTGGTAGGCAGTTCCTCTTCGAAGCCAACCCAGGAAAGACGCTGACATACGCAGGTATACGAACGAGGTGTAGCAAGCATCACCAATTCCGTTGACCTATGGACAAACTATTGCGCCTTTAAAGTCGAGACCAGCCATGACCCCGACGTGATCCGAGAGTAAGTAGAGACAGACAAGGTTTCCTTCCCATAACCACAAGAAACACAGCACGGCTTTCTGGCCAAGCACCATGGTGAAAAAGGGACTCCTTCAGCTCGGCTTTGAGACGGGTGAGAAAGTCATAACAGCTCCCAAATTGCTTCCTCTCACATAACAGTCAGGCGCTTTCATTTCGTTCGCTCACACGTTGCCCACCCTTCGATGCACTAGTTTGCGTACAAAGTTGAAGTTTGATGGACTTTTGCGGAGCTCAAGATCACTGAGCACATACACATGCCATGTTTGCTGCCCTCCGCCTCCTTCTTGTTTCTCCCTCCCCTGAACGCTGCCAAAAGCTAATAAATATGCTGCAGACTCTATGAGCGAGGTGCTAGTTCTGTAGGCCTTGACTTCCTAGCCCATCCCTTCTGGGATAAGTATTTAGAATTTGAGGAGCGTCTCGAAGCTCAGGACAAAATCTTCCCAATACTCGACCGCATAGTACACATACCAATGCATCAGTACGCCCGCTACTTTGAACGCTATCGACATCTCGCCCAGGTCAGGCCTTTACAAGAGCTCTTACCCGCAGACATGCTCGCCCAATTCCGCGGGGAGATTGAGAATGAAGGTCCAGCAGAGCGTGGGGAGCTTGAAATTGAGCGTGAGCTAAGGAGCCGTATCGACAACTTTCACCTTGAAATTTTCCACCGGACACAAACCGAGACAACTAAGCGGTGGACCTACGAGTCTGAAATTAAGCGACCATACTTCCACGTTACCGAGCTTGATGAAGGCCAATTGGTTAATTGGCGAAAGTATCTCGACTTTGAGGAGGTTGAAGGCGATTACATGAGAACACAGTTCCTTTACGAGAGATGCTTGGTTACCTGCGCCTATTACGACGAGTTCTGGCTTCGCTACGCTCGCTGGATGTTAGCACAAGACGGAAAGGAGGAGGAAGTCCGGAACATCTATCAACGTGCCAGCATGCTCTATGCACCTATCTCGAGACCAGCTGTCCGCCTACAGTACGCATATTTCGAAGAGTCGGTTGATAGAGTTGAGCTTGCGAAGGATATCCATCAAGCCATATTGGTCAATCTTCCCGGTCATATTGAGACCATTGTTTCTCTGGCAAATCTATCACGCCGCCACGGTGGACTGGACGCAGCAATTGAAGTCTATAAATCCCAAATCGACTCCATGCAATGCGATATCTACGCCAAAGCAGCATTGGTGGCGGAGTGGGCACGATTGCTCTGGAAGATCAAAGGCTCCGTGGACGAAGCACGCCAGGTCTTCCAGAAGAATCAACATTGGTACCTGGATAGTAGGCCGTTCTGGATCAATTACCTTTTCTTCGAGCTCGAGCAACCCACTAGCGCTGAGACCGAGCCAACACAGTACAAGAGGATCAAGCAAGTGCACGAGGACATCAGGAAAAAGAGTCATTTGCCACCTCTCACCATCAAGGATCTATCACACTACTACATGGTCTATTTACAAGAGAGAGGTTCGAAGGACGCAGGCAAGGAGTACATGACCTTGGATCGTGAAGTCAACGGGTGAGTCAACTGTTTGTAGTCCACGGGTCTTTTGCCTGCATCCTACTGACACATCGACCTTTAGGCCCTTTTCTGTCCAAAACACCATGAAGGCGAAGCTCTCCGAGGATGGCAGAGAAGCTTCAACGCAACGACGCATGATGATGGAGAACGGGCACCCTGGAGTCGAAGTGGATGATGCCGCTATTCGAAGAGGAGAAAATCCTTATACCAAATATTACCAACAGCAGGGAGAGCAGCAGCTTGCCAGTGACACTCAGGTATGCCAGCAATCCACCCTCCCGCAAGTATGTCTAATGACCGTTCATCTACTCCAGCCCCAGCCTTTACGATACCAGTGACCCTCAAATTCATCAAAATCATTGCAGAAACTCAACATTTGGCTGCCTTTGATCTCACCAAGCATAAAAGTCTCCATCGAATCTACAGTGGAAAGCAGAGCAACCATCTCGTTATACCATACACCAGCGTGGACCACAGAGGTAAACGGCGCTACTATATTGCATGTACCATTATCCAAATTCATTCTCGCGAATAGTGCTCTGGAAATATTGCTTTGTTGCTGGCGGCTTGTCAATATGGAAAATTTCCTCTTAGCAATAGAACGAAGGTTATTTAAAACCCACACCTGTGACTGAAGAGATAACAACCATTCATCAATCACCTCAATAGTGAGTATCGACTGGGGCACCTCCAAACATCATCAACAAAGACTGCAACCATTGGATACCATCAACACCATGGCGGCCAGTCCAATACATCCTATCATTCACACATCTCATTACTGCCCTATCTGCCGCCACACTGTCCAATCTCGACACTTTGATTGTTAGTACGGCCGAGAATGGGCATCCAGACGTGTAGGCTTCCAAACCATACAGCAGCTGCTGGCTTGTTTGAATGTATCTATACACAGTTTGGAGTGACTTCTCTGTTTAACTGGTACCAGGATCTAGGTAAAAGAATACAATACCAGTTATCAGGGCCCTAAGGAGATATCGTTGGGCTATTGGGAAACCGGAGAGTGCTCTGGCTTTGTGATGTTCAATCGGAGGGGATGTTGACAAGGCTTTTTAGGGGGGAGATGGCGCTGGAGACGAGAAGGACGAGCAGGATGTTGAAAGTCAGTCATCAATGTCGTACTATACCTACTCCCTTGCAGATGCTAAGATTCGTGGTCACACCTGAACTTTTCGTTTTCAAGACAGCGTTTTGAGGGCCGGAAAAAGAAGTGATGTTCTAACGGGCTTGAGCCTTTCCTTCCTTTCTAATATGCATGAACACAAGCAACTGTGCGTTCTGGAAGATGTCTTTCTAAACCCTCCAAAATTTCCATCCCTCTCTCTTCTCTCGTCCGCCTCCTACCCCAACCAGGCTTTCCACCCCAATTTCCCCCTCGGCCTCAAGGAATTTCTGCTGATCGATCTCCACCCCCCCCTCCTCTTCGCCCTCGTCCCTGAGAACGGCAGGCCATAGCACGCCCACTCCGTCGCCGCCAAGCGTCGTCTCAAACCTCTCAAAGTCCTCGGCATCCAGCTTCTCTTCTAACTCCTTAAGCGCTTTGGGCGACGCGTCTGGCTTAAGTAGTGTGATCGTGCTGCCACCCCCCCCTGCACCAGTCAACTTCGTCCAACCAACACCAAATAAATCCACCAGCTCTCTTATACGCTCGAGACGTGGGTGAGAAACGCCCAAGGAAACTAGCTGGCCATGGTTAATATTCATCAGTTTGCCAAGACTTTCGGTTGTACGCGAGTCATCGTTGTTGAAAGTACCGGATGTGATGAGTGTGTAAGCGGCCTCGGTGACAAAATCGATGGTGTTGAGGATTGCTTCTGTGATTACAGGTAAAGACTCCTTCAATGCTCCGACCTTGGCTACTTCTGTTGCGGTGGAGCGAGCCTGTTTGGTGTTGACCAGCAGCAAAGGCAGCTCCGGGAAATTGCGTAGTGGTGTCACTTCGGGTGCTCTGGTGTAGTCTTTGCGCTTGAAGAGAACTGCTTTTCCGCCTGAGGAGACTGTGTTGTCTACGCCGCTGGGGTTGCCGTGGATACACATTTCGGCGACGAAGGCCCAGCGGTTGATTCGCTCGATCTGCAATTCTGCTTCATCTGAAGGCTGGTCTGGGTGAGGTCCAGCTAGGGTGCGTATTTGTAAGAGCAAGGCTGAGCTGAGACAGACGCTTATGCTGGCGCTGCTGCCGAGTCCAGCGCCGATGGGTAGGGTGGAGCGGAGGGCATATATGCTTCCAGGGAAGGTCTGATTGCCGAGAGATAGAAAGAGATATAGGAAAGCTGATGCGGCGGCTTGATGTATTTTTTTGTGTTCACCTGTGGCTTTAGGGGAGACGTCTGAGAGATGAGGCTGCATGGCTTTGACGAGATCAGGATCCAGAGTAGTGACTAAGTCATAATACATCTTCTTCTTCGAAGGATGCGAGAATGTAGACCAGGGTAGAACGTCGATGTCCCATGTATGGCTGAGACCTATATCTGGGAATCTTAAGGATATCGTTCGCTGAGATTTGGAGAGTGTGGTGACGAGGAGGTATGACCGTAGAGAAATTGCTGCTGCAATTGCTGCCTTTCCATGTACTACCGCATGTTCTCCGTAGACTATGACCTTGCCAGGCGCAGAGGTCATGAAAGCTGGGTTCATGGGGGAGGAGATCTTCCTTCCCATCCTAGGCTTCGAGGATTTTGGTTTGCCATTGATATCCGAAGACGCCATCTTGTGTTCGAGTGACCCACTCATATCTGCCCAACCCTCTGTAGAATCGCGAGGTCTGTTTCTCCTTTGTGTGTTTGTCAAAGCCGGCTGTCACAGATCTTCCCATACTCCTGGTAGCCTTTCTCGAGGGTCTCTATGTTGTCAAGACATACCACAGTCGGATGATGCAGTCAGGTGTCCACGAAAGCAATTTGAATATGGGTTTGCCCCCCTCTCCAAATTGCACGAAGCTGCATCTTATGCTGTAAACCTCCTCTGTGCGATCTGGTATTGGCTGCGAAAAATAGTCGGTGTTAGGAGACACGGGGATAAGTAAGGCGAGCGTCGTGTTTTAAAAGGCTTGGCGTCATATGCCTAAGATGCAGTAGCTCTGAAGACACATTTCGCGCGCATATTTCATGAAGTCTGGACAATTATTTCTCACCAACTGACCAAACCTTTGAACTCGACTTTTCAAAGCCATGGATCTACTTCAGGTAATGTGTCGTGATCCATCGTTGCCATGTTCAGAGGCTAATGAGTACCACAGCGTTTAGGGCGCTTCCTCGACAGGCCTGGGTTTCCATGGAAGAAGCTCATAGTTGGCTTTTCCGTCGCGGAATACCTGTTTGAAAGTTTCCTCTCGGCGCGTCAGTATAGGGTCTTGCAGGAGAAGAAACCTCCGAAAGCACTTGAGGGAGAGGTCTCACAAGAGGTGTTCGACAAGAGCCAGGTACGTAACGGTATTGCGAGGTAAACACGATCTTAACTAACGACATCTCTTTGTAGGCATATGGTCGCGCAAAAGCAAAGTTCGGCTTTGTGGCCAATGTGTACAGCCAAATTCAGAACTATGGCATCATCTACTTCGATCTCCTACCCAAACTTTGGGACCTGACCGGCGTCTGGCTCACTCAATATGTGCCTGCCAAATACCAAGGCGAGATCGTGCATACCTTGATCTTCTTTTTTACGTACAACATCATCACTACGATCTTGAGCATACCCACATCCTACTACAGCACCTTTGTCTTGGAAGAGAAATATGGATTCAACAAGTCGACGGTGAAGCTTTGGGTTACTGACATGATCAAAGGTCAAGCTCTGATGGTGGTCTTTGGAGCACCTCTGCTTAGTGGCTTCTTGGCCATTGTGCAAAAGACGGGCAACAGCTTCTTCTACTACCTGTGGCTGTTCTCGGTCGTCGTGTCGCTCTTCGCCATTACCATATACCCAATCTTCATCCTGCCTCTCTTCAACAAGCTATCACCGCTCGAACAAGGTCCTCTAAAGACTGGCGTTGAAAACTTGGCCAAGAGATTGAAATTCCCTCTGAACTCGCTTTATGTGATCGACGGTAGCAAGCGAAGCGCTCACAGTAACGCGTACTTTTACGGTCTGCCATGGAAGAAGCATATTGTCATCTATGACACCCTGATTGAGAAGAGCGAGACGGAAGAAGTTGTTGGAGTGTTGGCACATGAGCTTGGGCATTGGAGTCTTGGGCACACAACCAAATTACTTGGAATCTCACAGGTCAGTGACTAGCCCATTTAACAGTAAACCAACTTTTGACATGTTCCAGTTCCACACATTCTACATCTTCGCCCTCTTCTCCGTCTTCATTAACAATCGATCCCTCTACCAATCTTTCGGCTTCCACAAGGAGTTTCCCATCATCATTGGCTTCATCCTCTTCTCTGACGCCCTCGCACCCATGGACACTGCGGTGAAGTTGTTGATGAACATTCTGAGCAGGAAATTCGAATTTCAAGCTGGTATGCATTCCGTTTCTCGAAGTGTCGATGAGCCACTAACATTGTTACCAGACGAATTTGCCGTGAAGCTCGGCTATTCCAAAGACCTTGCCAGCTCCCTTATCAAGCTCCAAATCCAGAACCTCAGCACAATGAACGCTGACTGGATGTACGCGAGCTACCACTTCTCGCATCCCATCCTACCGGAGAGGCTCGGAGCGCTTGGATATTATGGTGATGAGAAGAAGGCTGACGCAAAGAGGATGGATGTTGAGAAGCCAGTCAAAGCTTCAGATAGAGAGCTGTAGCGTCGAAAAAGTTTTGTCGTCCAAGTTATCGAGTCTAGGGTCTGAGGGTCTGAAATTTGAAATGAATAGTTTGGAAGAGCGTCTGGTCGAGGTCCAATTTTCTCCATTCAGCCCTGTTCAACATCCTTCTCCCTCTGCATTCGCGCAGCGTTCTCCTTTCGAAGTTTTTGGTTCCTCTTCTTTTTGGCCTTTTTCCTCGCTTCTTTGTCCTTGGAACCCCACGTAGCTTTCACGCGAGGTACAGTCCCTCCATCTTCTTCGAAGCCGCCATCAGCAGCATTATCCCTCTTCCCAATATCCCCTTGCACGACCTCCTGCTGCCTCTCAAACTCCGCTTTGTCCTGCCACCCACCTTCCATCGCCACACCAGCCTGCTCTTGATAAATGTGAACGCCTGCATCCTCAGCTACACCATTAGGCATCAACTCCGGCAATCCACCCCCCCCGTACTTCTGGAACGTGAGATCTTCCCCCAAATTCTCCCCTCGCAGCCCGGCTTCCACCCGTCGCAGATTGTGTAGTACGAGACCTGTATCAGGACCTGATGATGGCGCGACGGGCCCGTGCTCGGTGAGGTGGGCGCTAGGGTGGAGGGAGGGGTCGGTGGTTGTGGCTTCGAGGTAGGCGGAGAGGAGGGAGAGGGCTTCGGAGGTGGGGACGGGGATGCTGGAGTGGTGGACGGCGGGTGGGTAGGAGGTGGTCATTATTGTTGATTGTTTGTGGTAACGGGCTATATTAGGCTCCGCTGGCCATGACGGGGTAAATAAAAGGAAGAGAAAGTCGAGAGGTTCGGTTTTGATAACAATTTTTGAGGGGGAAGCGAGCTTGGCATCCGAAGAAGACAAAAAACCGCCCCCAGCTCAGTGTGGTGCTCACCCGAGGATGCCGCTTTTAGGGTGCGGGTTGGGTGACAGGGGGTGCTTTGGCTCGTGAACAAGAAAAAACAAAAGCAACGACATGGTGAAAAGGAGCTGGTTCAGTTCAATTCACCCATGCAGCGAGGGATCGAGTCTTGGCTTACTCTATCGTCTGGTGGGGATTGCCACTCCAACTGAGGCTCCGGAACAGACGACCGTAGGAGATGCACTAGATGAGAGCCTCATGGCCAGATTGGCAGCACTTTACATCTCTGGCAAGAACGTTGAGGGTGATATTTTGGAGAACACAATAGGTGGTACTGGTGAGGCGGCTGCGGGGTCATCAGTTTCAGCAGCATCAAGACAGAGGCCTTCAACTAAGGCTTATTGTCAATGCATCTGACGTAGACTCCAGCTGCCCTTGCAATTATTACCGCTATGTATTAATAAAATTAGAAGAGGAGTCTACTTAGAGAATTTTTCAAGAGAGTCGAGTATGTCGTTAATATTTTAGATTTCGCTCAAGTAGGCTCGAAAACCTGCGCTTTAGCAACAAACTTCTTCACGACCAGTCAAGCAGTAGCAATCACTCTTTCCCAAGCTTGTTCACTCCGACTCCAATGGTGTAGGAGTTTTGGGCGCGCGGATTTCGTCAAAATGCGTGCCCTCCAAGGGAAGTGGATACACAGGGCCGTGAAAAAGGCTGCGCTTGAGCTTCCCTAGAGCTTTCCTCAAAGGCTCGAATCCAGGTGAGACTATGACGCGCATGTTCTGACTTGAGTTTCTCCTGTTCCAGCGATGGACTGTCCTAATTCCTTCTAGTTTGGGCGGCCTTTTGTGTCCCCACAAAGCGTAGATCAGGAAAGACCATTAGTCTTAATTTGCTCATCTCATTATACCAGTCGTTCTCGCGAACACCGCGAATGACATCCAGCCTGAGACCCTCGCGACGAAGACCAATTCCATGTAGTAAATCTGTCAAATCCTTGGGAGCCAAATCTTGCAGTAATTCGCCTGGGCGAACATCAGGGAATCGTTCGCAGGGGTATTCGCTGGGCATTGTGCCCGGCCAAATGACCAGGAGGTCGAATTTTTGGTATCGTGGCAAAGTAAGGAAAGCGCTGGACGCGCTACAGGCAAGCAAGGGCACGATGATCCGTCTCGCGCGCTTCCCCTTGACTAAGTCGCTTGGGAAGGGGTGGCGAGCACGAAAGATTTTTCTGAGAGAAAAGCTTCCATAGCCAGAGCTCGAAAGCGACGAGACGAGTCGGTCGCAATAACCCAGTCTCTGAGGTGCTCCATTTGACGCTCTGCGTGCAGGGAACATGCATTGCAGGTCACCCAATAATTGAGGACGCTGGTACTGTGACCGCGGGGGTACCAGGGCCTTGGGTAAGCGCGCTGTCGGAGACGAGCCGCTACTTCTTGCTCCTTTGTGTCTATTAGGAACGAGAGATGGACAGGCAAGTCGCTGAACATAACCTGCTTGAGAATTTCTAGGAGAATCTCGTCGGGAAAATCCAAGAGAAAGCGAGACATGTCTGGAATTAGGTACGAGGTTGAAGAAAGTGAGGAGCTACAACACCGTCGACGAAGGATTGGAGGCAAAGGTAGCAAAGTAATGGGCGAAGTGATGTGTAGGTAGGTATTGGAATCTCATACAGTACCTTAGAGATGGGGGCTGTGTTACTTCAACACTCTCCCTCAGCAGGACCAGAAATCTCACGGACGACATTGCCGGCAGCACCAGGCGCCGATGGGTCTTTCTGATTCGTCAAGGTAACGCTAAAGGTCTCAGATGTTTTGTGCCCGTTGTGCTTGCGGTGTTGGCGCAAACCGAATCAACAACGCCAGGCAGCACAGGAAGTGACGAATTTGAACAATCCACCTGCAAAGTATCCTCATCTGACGAACAAGTCTACTTGCCTCGTGCAAGTCCTATGAAAAGACTCTGGCCTTTCGCCACCCAAAAATCATTGAGAGAGTCTAGAGATTCCCTACTTGATCACGTCGCCAAGACGAGCAGTCATCGTTGTCGCTATTACAGCAACTCTGGTCATCTTGTTCGTCTTCCTAAATTCTAGTGTCTAATCATCAAGCTGCGCCTTGCAAACGCCGTACATAGCTCGTACTTGATTAGACTCCTCATAAGCCTCCTGATTTACTTCATTGTTCACCTCCGGCACCTCATATCGTGCAATCAGCTCGACTTGATCGTCCAGGCATGGGGCAAACCCGGCTCATCGACCTACGACAAAAGCATCTAACCCACCAACTTTAGCCAGGGCATAGTACCCACACCATGTCATTCCCACAATGACTACTGGCACCCTGTGCCCCTCTATGATGCATTGGCAGCGGGCTGTACTGGCGTTGAGGCTGACATTTGGCTCACCGACTCAGGTCTACTGGTCGGACACACCGAGAGCTCGTTGACCACATCTCGAAGCCTGAATTCTTTGTATATCGAGCCTTTGGCTTCAATCCTCGCCCACCAAAATCCATCGACTTCGTTTTTAGGAAACCGGACTTCCGTTAACGGTGTTTTCGATATGAGCCCCAAGAACCCCCTCACACTGTTAATCGACATTAAATCTGACGGTGCGGCTACTTTCCCCGAAATACTGAAGAGTGTTGAACCCCTTCGCTCACGGGGCTGGTTGACCTATTTTGACGGCTCAGTCGTTGTGCCAGGTCCAGTCACCGTCATTGGCAGCGGCAACACCCCGTTTGATCTTATCCTCTCCAACCACGCACCGCGAGAGATCTTTTTTTACGCGCCGCTAGATTATTGAGGGGAAACGCACCAGCCAATGCCTCGACCTACAATGGCGCAAGTTCCCTTTACGCGAGCGTTTCGCTGCAGGTGACGTCAGGTAGGCCTTGGCTTGGTATGCTGTCTCCATCACAGGTGAACACGATTCGAGGCCAGATAGCAGGTGCCAAGGAGCATGAGATATTGGGATACTCCACCTTGGCCTATTGGGTTAAGGAATCATATATGGGACGTTTTGGAGAAGGAGGGAGTCGGCATGTTGAATGTAGATGACTTGGACTGTGTTTGACTTAAGTCATCAGAAATTAATGATCGATCTCAGAAAACGAATACTTTCAAATGAATGTGCGTACGTAGGCTTTTTGAAAGAACAGCAGTGCGCTTCTTGCGCACGGTTTAATATTTGGGACAAGGATGTGTGCTGGCAATTCTTCGAAACGAAGTTAGTAGATAATTTTATGTTAGAGTCCCTTTCAGACTCGCTGTGGGGTAGCGAGAGTGTTTCGCAATGGATCTTCTATTATCATTGTCGAAAGGTTTCCGTCTCTATATCCAAGTGGTACTTACTGAGCCCACACTGCCATAAACTTTAAGCCGCTACATTACGGCGGGGAATTATACTTCATCACGAGCACCAGAGGCAAGGTTATTAGCAAGAAGTAACTTTCTTATTTCATATAGCATGCTTCATCATCTCGGAACGCGACAACAGTCGATGAAGTCGATGAGCCACCAAGACTCCGCACACCCCCAGCCTTGCTCTCTATCTAGCCCGAAGAACACTCGCAAATCTCAGCTATGCCCTGCACCCCATAGACTTCAAGCTATCCACCGTTTCTTCCTCGCTATCGCAGTGCCCGTAAACGCGTTACCGTCGACTCCTGTACGCAAACTTGTCGGGGCGGAAGAGTTAGCGGGCACCATCGTTATCTCCCCCACGTAGACCGAGAAAATGAACAATTCGATCCTGGTAGCTCCTAGAAGCCACCACGGGCCTAAGTCTTTAACGTGGCGGATGGACCAAGCAGTCGCCCCCACTGCCCAGATGAGCTGGTCATATGTCATGACGTTAGGAGGCCTGGCGTCGATCACGGGACTTATGGAGGTCTTTACGCCGAAGACGGTATTCTCGGTATGACTTTGAACGCGTTCGTCCTCCGGGGGTTCTGCTATAGTCACTAGCGCATCCAAGAGGCTTATCAATAGATGCAATTGGTCCAACGGTCGAAAAGGCTCTATTGGGTAGGTCGTCATTGATATCCCGTCTATGGATCCCAAAGCGCTTGCGACTAATTGTGAAGAGCTATTGGTATTGTAAGCGTTGGGTGAGGGCGGAGGGGCGAGCTGGGTCACATGTGCGAAGCTGGGTAGAGTGTTCAATCCAGAAGATCCCGTAGTGAAGATGACTATGTCGCAAACAGAGTCTCCAGCGTATTGGATTTCGAAGACACCGGATCAGAAATCATTCTCGCTCTTCATCAACGAAAAGATAAAGTAGATTCCGGAAATAACAAAGGCCCGTTGCACTACGTTTCCCTGGCGCTCGTTCAGAGACACGCCCAGAACGATTCCCCACAAAGTCCACGCCTGAGCCGGTATGAATCCGTTCCAATCCTCCGGTGCTAGATAAGCCTGAAAAATCACAATACCCATCTCGAAGAGATCGACCGCTGGGAGCTCGGCACCGCGCTCCTTATCAATGACTATGAGTCCACCCGGAAGTCCATTGGAACTATTCAGATTTTGAGGTTGAAGCATGCGCATGGGGCTTGCAGGAGAGGTTAACACAGTGGCGCCATCCACCAGTGACCCGAACCAGAGCAGGCAGGGAAGGAAAGGCAACGGCCAAATGGATTTTTGCATGACTCTTGGATTTACCGGGACCGCTCTTGAAAGGGACAGAGAAACCGGCAGACATTGTTATACATATACCCCATTTACCTCTGCGCACGAGGCGGAAGCTGTAAGAAAGCATAGGCGACATGCGATGACGCGCTAGCTTTTCCATCGGCTCATATTGTACCCGTACACCCTGGCCAGATACCCGTGCCACCGAGAATGGAATCACGCAACAATAAAGCCTGCTGCCATCACGCGTACAGCCCCATGTTTGCTAGGCGTACAGGGCCCCTAAACAGGTTAGCACCACCCAGCCAGGTGGCTGGCGAGGCTGGGTGCAATATGTGTAGTCTTGCCGCCGCGGTCGCAGCGGATCTGATCCAAGCTTTCTTACGGATAGTGAGTTCATCCTTCTTGAGTACAACAGAGCGACTTCAGCATGTTCGTGAACGCGTAGGATCAACGCATTAAGCAAGAAATCTGTCCAGTCCTCAGAGGGTGGGGCTAAGACTATGACGATTGATGAGGGAGGGAGGGAGGTGACAGTGTAGTATGATTAGCGTATCACGTGATGAGGCCTAGCGGGAGAATTCTCTGCGCACATAGAATGGCCTTCTGCCTTAGTAGTAGATAGATCACCAACTACATACTCTACGGAATGCGTGTATACTCCTCCCTTGTGACACAGGGCAGCAGCTCATCCACGCGAGGGACGCAGTCACCCAGGATCACCCTCCATCGCGCGAGTCGGCGCGACAATCACCCCGGTCGCGCAACAATAGGGTGGCGCTCACCCGATGCCTGATTGGGGGTGAGGTCGGGGCAGATTTCTGTCCTGTTGGCGCGAGAAAAAGACATAGGGTGCTGGTTAGGTTGATCACCACGCTCACCTTTCCGCATCATGGGAATGTTTTCCTCATTTATACAAGTCTAATGGTTGTGGTCTACGTAAACCCCGGCGGAGTACACACATCCACAACTATCGTCATAAAGAATTGGTATATACGCTCGAGCGAAAGTGGCATTACTTCCTGGACGATGATGAGCTTCATACTTGACCAACGCTGCTTCTAGGCGTGAATGTAATGTTATCATGGCTTCAGATAGCCTATGATGCTGCATACTATCCTGCTCCCCCATAAGAATTTACCTTCGCAACATTTCATCAGCCACGTCCCAATAACTTCATCACCCTCGAATCCCTGCATTCCGCCATCTTCCATCTTCACCCAGGTGTAGTTTTGCTTCCATCCACTCTCATTCCTTTCCCTACCAGGTAGCCTCATCCAAGAGAAATGTTCCTGGACACCTTGATGTCAGCTCACAACCCCGAATCAGAAGACTGCAAGAGGCAGAGAAATTACCTATGCTATTGTCTAGATGGGCTTGAAAAGATCGCGGAGTCCAACTGCACACCCCTCAAGTTCTCTCCACAAACTCTCAGAACCCGACAGTGGTGAACAATAGGCTGACAGGCGCTAGAGAATGATGCTGTGCGCAGCATGGTAGAACGGAAGTCATACTGTGGCTGAATTGGCAGGAGCCTCGTGCCGGTCGTGCATTGTGCCAAAGCCCATTTCGCAAATCAGTGACTATGTCACCTCCAGAAGAGAATGCATACCTTTTGTAGCTGCCTCACTGCACCTCTGCGACCTCCTTCTTTGGCAACTTGGTCGACCGAGCTCTCCGCAGTGAAGTGGTTCATTCGGTGGGTAGCCCAGAATGTCGACATCATTTGGGAGAGCAAGTGCAGCGTGCAAGCTCTCCGGAAGGTTACTGCACACGTCTCCTAGATGATGCATTTGACCGAAGCAATGTCAAGGCTTATGAAAGTCCGTTGGCTTGAGAAGTGCGGGTGCTGTCTCCTTCGTGATGGAATTGAAAGGGTAATTGTCCCGCCTCGTGATGGTATGTTGGCTTGAGAGGAGCGGGTGCTGTCCCCCTGATGATAAAATCGTTCCGGCTCGTGGAAATTAGTTGGCTTGAGAGGAGCGGTCGCTGTCCCGAAGTTTTGGGTGGCGTGCTCAAATTGCCGCAATGCCAAGTCGCAGAAGCTAGGGAATAAATTTTTCTGTCAGCCGTGAAGACCGGCCAGAAGTCCCTGCTTTCCCCTCGCTTTGTGTGTTCTCATCATGTTGAAGTCAGAAAACCATGTGGGAGTGTGAATCCCGGAAGCGCACCGGGGTAGAGAGATACAACTGGCCTTTGAATCATCTGTCACGAAGCTTTCAGCCACTGGGTAATGAACAGACGGACAATGATGACAAGCCAGGACGGCATACCTGTTTCAGGTCCTTGCACCTTTCTCTGTCCGTTCTCGGCGGTGACTGTGACTTGGAAGCCGTCGACATGTTCTGAGTCCCAGATAGGAGCCCTCCGAGAAGCGATGACATGGGAGAGGATGAGTGATGGATAGGATGACGTTAGCATCCATTGCATAAGGGATCAAGTGGTGTGCTGTGATGTGGTGCGGTGTGGTGAGAGACTTACCACCATGGCAGGTGACTCTACTCCAGTGTCGACGGAGACGGCATTGAGGGAAAGACAGCGGACGACGACGAGAGACGTTGCAGAGTGCGCTGCAATGATGAGAACTGCATGACAGAGGAGTGCTTGAAGGAATGTGGTGGATGTAATGGAAGAATGAAGAGGAGAACAGGCAGAGAGTGGTGAGCGAGTGGTGGGGAAGAAAGAGAAAATAAACAAGTGGGGGGTGCCTTCTTATACATACGCAGGTAAAGTCTACAGACCCTCCCTTCCATTGTGCCAGTTCTCTCGGAATACACAGTCCTCGAAGGTAGCTGCCTGTGTTGGGATGGTTCTTGGGAGGAGCACGTAAACGCTCCTTCCAGAATTGAAACCGCAACCCCCTCTAAGGATTCTACTGACAGTGCTGTGTCCGACGGTCTCCATGGCCTACAGTCTATGTCTATTGAGCGAGTCACCTATGTTGGATCAAGAGCCAGCAGGGGCTGCCTCTACTATTCTTTATAAGGCCATCTTATGTTCTATTGCCACGAACCCGACTAAAATGAATTGTCTTTGCGAACAAAAATTATGAATCGGGTGCTATCTACGAATCTTATCTGCCATAAGGGCGTTTGCAAATCGCTCTTCTGCAAGTCTCAATGCGGGCGAGTGCTTCATCCTCATTCTCCGCGATCCTCCCCGCATGGCGTGCCCTCTGCACGCTTGTAATGTCACAGCGACTTGATACTCTTCTTTATAACCTCAGTTTCCGAGTCTGAGGGACCATTTATTGACTGCAGGATATCTATGAAACGTGATCATCTTTGAGATGTGTCTAAGAACGCTTCAAATCAGATCTATCATGCACGGAACGCCTTTACTAAGGGGAGTAGCAATACTTTTCTCCTTCAATACTCCCTCGTCAGTGCACTACGAACAGCCGTTGGCTGCTGCATCAGGACCAAAGGTGGTCAGATGGTATGTGTATGTTCTTGCGGGGGTTATGTGGATGGTAGGATAGATGGATGGGGAGAGAGAGAGAGGGATGGAAGGAGGAAGAGACTGGGCTTTTCTAAAGACTTGGATCGATCAATTCTTATACGTACAGCAGGATGGGTTTCTGGCTAAGGGTGCCGAGAAAGCCGACTTTTTGTAACCAGATCCAGGTCAAGCCAGAGGGGGTGATGGGAATAGTAAACGGTTTAATCTCTTCAAACTTAAGGTACACACCACGAACTGCCTGAGAGGGCGTAGCCGGCTCGGCTGGGCCGCTCGTTTTGAAATCTGCACAGTGCAATATTCCTTTGCTCTGCATACATAGACCATCAGCCTCAATGCAACGTTTTGCAGTATGGTAAGGGATGCTTCATCTTCTAGCCTCCGTTGAAAAAGCGAACGAATAGTATGCATTTTGCTACCACAGCCTGATAAGACGTCAAATCTCGACTCTTTGCCGATGTTTTGGAGGCGAAGAGGGTGTGTGTACTTCAAAAATCCGTGGCATACTTACTCGTGTGGCCAAGCAGTGTATCCTCTTGGCTGTCCGGCACGGAAATAGCCACCAATTGAGTTGTCTACTGAGGGTACCATAATCGGCATCCATTGGTGAGTTTGTCCGTGCCAAGAATATAGATTTCTCTGTCAAACATAAAATCTGGCCCTGGTCTTCTTGTCTCTCCCTTGCAACCCCTTCCCCAATTACGCCCTTCTCGGCCCTTTGCTTTGCTACTTTTCAATCCTCATTTCGAGTATGGCTCGGCCGCAATCCTCCATGGTTCAGCCCGCAAAGATCTGACGTTGGGAACCCCTTTTTCTTTAAACTCCATGAGACCTGGCATTATCATAGTGACCGAGATATTCAGCTGCGTTAATTTGCCATATAGAATACGTCCGGCGTCCTTTGTCGCCATGGATATTGGTAACATCAGCGCAAGGAAGAAGTCCTTATTACCTTGTAATTTGTCATAGGCTACAGGGGATCAAGAATAGAAAGCATCTGATAGCTATACAACATGCATTTTCCTCTAAATCTGAAATCTTAGCCAAGTACTATGAGCGGCAACACCATTCGTTTCAATAATAAATCAACTGGTCAAAACATCAAGACAAGAAACTTTCCAATCCTCATCACAGAAAGCCCGAACCCTGCACAATTGACCTCATCGCCATTCAATACATGTCCTTGACAGGTATCACTAACCCGGTTCTGTCCGTTGAGTTCCTCCCGTCAAATTCAATCAAGCCATGCATTGAACCAGACTGTTCCCACTAAACGGATTATTGCTTGCAGGGCCTTTCACAACCACGATTAAGATCCTTCTCACTACAATTTCTTCTTCCTAACTCTGCTGCTGGACGATGCCGACCTTACGGGTATCGCGGATTAATCTGGCTTATCACGTATCGACTCTGCCCTACCATCTTCGCTTACTTCCTCTTCGTGGGTGATCAGATGCGATGGGATGAATTGAGGACTCGAAAAATTGTAGGGTCAGAAAAGTATACAAAAACTGACCGAACCCTTTAAGTTCGAAACCGCCGGAAACTCTGAACTGTGTGCATCGAGTCTGATACGTCCGAGATTATATGCTAATGCAATAGGTTTTTCTCTACATGTTGCCAGTAGCTAATAGGAGATGCACCCAAGTTTCGACTCCTCCTGCCTTATTGTTATTTGAGGGATCCAGCTCGCTGTCATGTACGTCCTAGATATTGATGGCCTCATTCCAGGCCGATGAGCTGGCGGAGTTTCAGGAATTTGCTGCACGCGTGGTTCTCCTGGCGAGAGGTCAAACGTTGTGGTTCTGAGCCATTGGCGCGGAACCCGAATGACGTAATCAATCGCTCACTGAAAGCTTTACCTCCACCTCAACGCTTGGGCTGAGGGGCTCCACACACAACGATTGCTCGGATGGTAGCCTCAATGTTCGATGATCTGAGGCATGGCCCAAACAGTTGTCGATTATAGTCCCTATCAGCATCTACCTGAAACAGTATAACAATAGCAGTCATCATTGCACCTGAAGCAGTGATCCGGGAGCAGATGATAACAGAGCGCGGCACGGATCTGCCGTGGCATTGCATGGGTATTTGGCAGAGTAAGATTTGTAATGGACTTCAGCTAGAACATCTATATTTGCTTAAGGCAATTATTGCGACGTGATACGAGTTCAGACAATCACCTTCGATACCATGTTGCCGCGCACCTTTCGTCGTCTGGCCTCGACGGCCATCTCCGCCAGACACAAACAACTAGTTGACGATTTTCTCCAGACAGCGAAGAACGGTCCATCGATTTTCAGAAAGCAATCCCTCGACGCAAACCAGATTCAACGTCTCAGCTTAACTCTCAACAGACCGCGGCTCTACCGAGGCACCCAAGTTCTCGAGGACGAGACTCCACTAATTGGTACGCCTCTTGCACCTGGATACCACCTCGTCTACTTCACGCCGGCCGCATTGCCGGGCAACCTCGGGAAAGATGGCACAGATATCAGCTATAGTCCTGCGGAGCCGTTCACTCGACGAATGTGGGCTGGTGGTAGAATCAACTGGGAAAAGGACAATCCGCTTCGCATTGGTGATGAGGCAATAGAAACGACCAGGCTCGTTTCTGCAGAGCCCAAAGTCACTAGAGCCGGTGAGGTAATGGTCGTTGTCGGCGTCGAGAAGACGTTTGAGAATGCGAAAGGTCTGGCTCTGGTTGACAGGAGGGACTGGGTGTTCCGTACACAGCTTTCGGGACCTCCTCCATCGCAGGACTACTTAGAGTCTAATGGAAATGACGATACGCCCCTTCCTTTACCTGACACATCACAAAAGTCACGAGATTTTTTACAGACCGCAGTCTCACTTTTTAGATTTTCAGCGCTTACATTCAATGCGCACATGATACATTACTCGCAGCCCTGGTGTAGAGAGGTGGAAGGTCATAGGGACATTGTTGTGCATGGCCCATTGAACCTGATCAACATGCTAGACTTCTGGAGAGATGTGCAAGCAGACGACTTGATGATTCCAAAATCCATTAGGTACCGGGCTACGGCTCCTTTTTATGCTGGGGAGAAATACAGGGCGCTGATGGGAAGAGGTACGGACATGACATCGATCAAACTTTGGGGACACGATGGGAAAGGCGACGTCAAAGTGGGTATGTTAGGTGACGTGGTGGACTGAGCGTGGTTCAAAAAGTAATGCAGGTCACCTCTCGCTGCTTACCTGCTACAACTTTCTGCAAATAGTCTTCCAAAATGCCGCTATTAATCCACGCTACTACGGGACAAAACACCAAAATTTTCCCGGTCCCGGCCCCTTTCGCCGCAGCGACCGCGGTCCGGGGCTCCGGGTCCATCAAACAAGATGGCAATACTACAGCCCTGAGCCAGCATCAGTCCTGCTAAAGAGTGACCTGTCCATGTCGCGTCATGCTTTGTAACGCGTCTTCTCGTTTCTCCTCGTGTACGTCGACCCGTCAGATAGAAGTTGCTCTCTTATGTCATGCCAATGGCTCGCCCAAGCCTTCTAAACCACTCTAAATGCCTGACCAAGATATCAACCTCTTCTTGCACAGTACGATGTCCCCGTGCCTCGGGGCGGGCTGGCTACAACAGCCATCGAGGTTGCAAATTGCATCGATAATTTCGGAGGCCGAGGTGTGATCAAGTCTCGCTGGAGGGCGTGGAAAGGGATGTTTTGGAAATAGAATTAAAGGCGGCGTTCGCGTGGTCTCATCGTTAGTCAATCTACCTCAAGCGCTGTTGCACCTGCATCGATGCGAAGCCAATGCTGAAACATCACAGAGTAGACGAGGGCAGAGATGTGTCAGCGAAGATGCTCGGCCAGCACTTAATTACTCGTCAGACCCCGCCTGAAGGTCTGCCCGTCGACAAGGTATACGTCGTAGAGCATTTGAATATAGGGCACGAGTATTATCTCGCAGTCGCTAGACGGACAGGGCCAACGCCTGCCCAATGCCTATCATGTCCAAAGGCGGTGGTACTGGTATCGAGGAGCCAGCGGCCAAAAACCCAGGAGCTGTAGTCAAATTGCCATTGAAGTATACAGAAGGTGTGAGTGCGGAGACTGTATCACTCATATGTGAACGCTTTGCTTTACAGGAAGATCGTGACAAATTGACCGCCTTACTCCAACGCCTTTTCACTTTCTTCAAGGAACGCGATGCCACACTTGTAGAGATAAACCCCCTGATCCGTAATGGTACACCTTGTTCTGCTAGCTTTGAATGATTGATACACTGAGTTGAGCACGTCTTGATGTGTATGTGGTGCGATTTGTGTGTGAGCGATTCAGACCCAAATACATTTTCGCTAGGCAATGACCACGGCAGTCCATCAGGAGCGCGGGTTATTGCCTGTCTTTGCATGCATTGACGTAAGTAAGGCTGCTTGCCCCGCAATCCGTGAACCCGGGCGGTCCGGCTCAGAACGCGACTTCTTGCAAACGGTTATCAAAGAACAATAATCGCTTTTGATGCTCAGCCTAAGTAACAGCACTGAGAAATGTAATCACAAAGCTGATTAAAGCTTGGGATGTCTTCGATAGCTAAAGCTGGTCGGCTGGCCGGAAAGGTTGCCATTGTCACAGGTTGGACTTTCGTCTCATAATCCCCGATAAAAGAGCTAACAACATTTTACAGGTGGTGGCTCGGGCTATGGTGCAGGCATAGCCAAATTATTTGCAGAACAAGGGGCAAAAGTAGTGGTGGCCGACATCAATGAAGATGGCGGCAAGCGTACGGTCCAAGCTATGCCAGACAGCATGAGATTTCATAAAACAAATGTCGCCAAAAAGAGCGACTGGAAAAACCTCGTTGAAGCTACACAAGCGGCTTTCGGAACTATTCATTGTCTTATCAACAATGCCGGGACGACGTACCGCAATAAGGGGTGCCTCCATGTCTACCAGCGTACGCGTGTCACCTAGCTAATGCTCATTGTAGCCGACCCTAGAGGTAACCGAAGCCGACTTTGATAGATGCTTCGACGTCAATGTCAAAGGTGTCTTCTTTGGCACGTCTGCCATAATAACCCATCTTCTCCAACAGAAGAGCGGTGGGTCTATTATCAATATCGCCTCTGTAGGAGCGACTAGGCCGCGTCCAGGGCTGGTTTGGTACAACAGTTCGAAGGGAGCCGTGTGGAATGTAAGAGCCAGCCGTCTTCCCGCTCTATGGTCATTCCCACATTTTGGTATAATGTTCCCCCCGAATTGCTAACCGTTTCACCCAGGCGACCAAGGGTCTCGCAGCTGAATTCGGTCCTCAAGGCATACGAGTCAATTCAATATGTCCGCTTCTTGGTGGCACAGGTTTGTGAGTCGCAGACTAGGATCCGTTCGTTGTCTCCGAAAGGTCTTGACTCGTGGCTGCAGGTTTGAGGCCTTCTCGGGTGTGACTGACACCCCGGAGAACCGAGCGAAATTCTTGTCGAATGTTCCCCTTGGCCGACTCTGCGAGGCCTTAGACGTTGCATCAGCCTGTCTATTTTTTGCGTCCGATGAGTCGTCTTTCGTGACCGGTATCAACATGGAAGTGGACGGTGGTCGAGCGGTGTAGAATGAAAATGGAGTTTGAACAGAATTTCGGGTAGACCATGTCCTTCATTGAATAATCTTAGATATAGCGATCTTAGATGTAGGACTTAAATACTACGAGCACGGTTTGTGAACCGTGAAGATATTCGTATTCATTACCACCCTTCCTCGGTAATCTGTGGAGTGATATTGCGTCTGAACCTGTAGATACTAGATTTCCCAACGCGGAGCAGCCGGACCTGAGACCTTCGGCTCAAGCCGAAGTACCCATCTCGTGCTTTGTCTCTTCTCCCTAAACTTCCTCTACCCTACACTTACTGTCAGCTTTGCTTCATATAAAGATTTCCAGTTCTCCGCCAGGCCATTTCTACCTAGTCGCTTAACTCAACGGAGTGCTACTCATGTTGCGGATATACTCACGCATTGGTGGTGCAGTCGCTGGCCATCGCCAGTCAGCAGCTTCATGGAAGAGCGTGCGCTCTTCAGCTCAGACTTTGACTCAGTATCAAGATCGGGGCATCTCAGACACGATTATTAAATGGGTACCTGCTTCTGTAATTGAGCACTTTTTGACCACGTTGCGTGGCTGACATGACTTCCAGCTGGCTGCTAGACTGAAAGATCCGACTCTTTTCCGTGAGAAGGCGTATATCGATGGTCAATGGCTTGACGCAAAGTCAGGCTCAAGCTTTGATGTCGTCGGTGCGTCTATTCGCCTCCGAGTTTTGTATTTTCTTCTGATGATTGTAGATCCAGCGACAGATCGCGTGATCGGCTCATGTCCAGAAATGTCCGTCGGCCCTGCACAAGGTAGTACCCTAGGCTTACACAACGCTCCTTCAGGTCAATAGAGGATACGAACGGTGCCATTACGGTAGCCCAGCGAGCTTTCAGTACCTTTCAGCACACGACTCCAAATGAGAGAGCCAAAATTTTACAAAAATGGTCCGATCTGATGATTGAGCATCAGGAAACACTTGCAAAGATACTAATGTATGAGAATGGAAGACCCATTACGGGAGCGCGGCAAGAAATTAGTTATGCTGCCGGGTTCTTTGATTGGTTTAGGGGTGAGGCTGAAAGATCATATGGCTACACTGCACGCGGCACCACACCCGGCAATCGTGTAGTTACAATCCAGCAGCCTGTTGGCGTGGTCGGTCTGCTTACCCCATGGAATTTTCCGTGCGCTATGATAACGCGAAAAGTGGCTGGCGCAATTGCAGCAGGGTGTACAGTCGTCCTCAAGCCCGCTGCAGAGACACCGTACTCCGCATTGGCATTGGCAGAGCTCGGGGAGCGAGCAGGTGTCCCTAAAGGTGTGTTTAATGTTGTGACAACGAATGAGCATGTCCAAGAAGTTGGTTACGCCCTTACCACCCATAAAGACATCAAAAAGATTTCGTTCACGGGATCTACTCGTGTTGGGAAGCTCCTCATGGCACAGGCGAGCTCGACTATGAAGAAATGCTCATTTGAGCTTGGAGGAAATGCTCCGTTTATCGGTCAGATCACTCCTTGGCAGTCTTTAGGTCCAGCAGCACTATGCTGACAGTCTTGTATAGTCTTCAATGATGCAGATCTCAAGAAAACGATGACAGGCTTGCTTGCAGGCAAGTTCCGCGGATCGGGTCAGACCTGCGTATCCCCTAATCGGATATATGTACAATCTGGTGTTTATGATGCTTTCATCGCAGAGTTTACGAAACATGTCAAAGAGCACATGAGGAAGGGTGCTGTTGAAGATGATCGGACAGCGCTTGGCTGCGTTATCAATGCGAAAGCTCTTGATAAGATTGAGCAACTTGTGGCCGATGCGAAATCAAAGGGGGCAAAAGCAGTTACTGGAGGTGACCGAAGCTTGGATTCTCCGAATTTTTATCCAGCCACAATCTTGACGGACATGAGTTCAGAAATGGAAGCCAGCCAGACTGAAATATTTGGGCCTGTTGCTACTGTTTATCACTTTGACGCCGAAGAAGACGTGATTGCTCAAGCGAACCAATCCGAGGTTGGTCTAGCAGCATACATTTATACTGAGAATCTGCCGATCGCATGGAGGGTGGCAGAAGCTTTGCAGGGTGAATTAGTCGGTCATAACATAGTTTGGACCCTCGCTGATGCTCTATAGTTGGAATGACTGGCATCAACACTGGTACAGTGTCTGACCCTGTCGCTCCA
Source organism: Pseudevernia furfuracea (assembly GCA_022315425.1). Taxonomy (NCBI): domain Eukaryota; kingdom Fungi; phylum Ascomycota; class Lecanoromycetes; order Lecanorales; family Parmeliaceae; genus Pseudevernia; species Pseudevernia furfuracea. The sequence goes on from JAIUPT010000042.1 coordinate 1,174,034, forward strand.
TTTGGGGGTGTCAAGGAGTCAGGGTTCGGCAGAGAAGGTGGAAGGCATGGTATGGAAGAGTTCCAGATAACCAAGGTTTGCAGTCTGCGTTCACTCATAAGGATTGAGCGGCTGCTAACAGTGAACAAAACAGACAATCACGTTAGGCGGTCTTGACCTGCCTCACACTCCCCTGTAGGGTTGACTGTAAAGCTGAATCAGGCCATGCTGGGGCTCGGTTAAACTACTGGCAGTTGTAACTTCGCGGTTTCCAGGGGAAACTGCCTCGTCAGACTTTCTAGCGACGTGTTACTATATTTGTCTGCATTGCTCGCTATCTCTATTTTGATCTTGCACTGCCTGTGATTTCGAGATCGGGACATGTCCGTCCCCAGCTGCATTACTCTCTGTCGACTTATCTACCATACTAGCATTGGATTCCTTCCAATTCCAGGGCAGTAGCCATCTATCTTCCTGCCAAGCTTGAGCCTCAGGGAATTCATCCCATTCCAATCCAGCCTCTTTTGCCCGTTGCTGTATCTCTCGCGTTCGAAAGAGCCAGACGGCCTGCGACAAGAAAATACTAGCTTCGATAGCTGCGCTGCATAACGTCAATGCCCGAAACGTGGAAACAGCATCCGGCGAGTCAAGAGCTACCAAGCTGGATACATTACGCCACCAAGAATGTCAATGGTATGTTGTGCAGCTATAAAATGCTTTGAGACCTATCCTTCCAACGCGAAGAATCTCATTGAACTCGCCAATCGCCATCAGCGAAAAGAAAGCCCCGAACCAGTCAATTGTCAAGAACCCGAAATCGATTCCCACCACGCGGTCTCTTCTCTTCCAGAGCTCGAAGGGCACAGGCGTGTACCTGATGATCAATAGAACTGCTGCAATAACACCGACAAGCGTCACAGGCCACGATACTCCACGGCGATACGGCCCACGGATCATGAGCGTTAGGAATACCTCCATGCCGGCGAAGAAGAGCGCCAGCACAGTGGCTAGCAGGGTTGTCGTCCAGACTCGCCATTTTCTAAATCTCGAATTGGCCAAACCGTCCGGCAAGGAAACTCTCCGCTTTTCTCCAGTCAGCTTCTGACTACACTAATCTCCGCATCACGAACTCGTCCTCGTTTCTTCATCCAAGAGCAAAATATTTGAACCCGAAAACCAAACCAACAAACCAACTGGCAAACAGGTCTTTGAAAAATTAGTGCATCAGAGGTGAGATACGCGATGCATTTACATTGGCTTGGAATGACTTACCTTGATCATAGCCGACGAGGACGAATTCAAAAGTCAATATAGTGGTTATAGCAATGCCAAGGTATTTTAGTATCGACGACATAATTACTATCGAGGCCAGATGAGAAGCAAGTAGAAATCTACAAATGGCAGAGGAGATGCAAGAAGCTATGAAGCTAAACGACCCGATCATGAACCGTGAACGCGGACCATGGCCTTTAGGTCGAAGATCTAGATGAGCACTTGCGTAGATGCATATCTACTTGTGAATCAAATTGAAGGAAGGGTTGCAAGAATGCGGGGCCTCCGCAAAGGATAGCTTAGTAGCTTCACTTTGCCGTGCTGTAGCCACATTGCGGCATATCCGGGGAATGGTCCTAGTCACGGACCGGGTTGCCTCGAGTCTCCATTGCCGTGAGTAGCAAAGTCAGAGTCTGTCAACCACGTGAACAGGCAACTTGGTACAGAAACACCTTTCAAGTAAAATTGCCGTTTCAGAAAAGGCCGAGAGACATAGATTTCACCAGTGATGGAGGCTGGTCAAGCAGAGCGCCTATCCTTCCAGGAAATCGGCCGCAGCAGGGTACAAATAATATATCATTAGGCGCATGACGTGGAACACCATTCTGTTACCATCCATAGTCCGGATCCCATCTGCAAAAGTGACAGTACTGTCATACAGCATTTCTACACCGTCGACCATGATCCATATCAGGGTACTGCTCTTACTCATCCTCTGCCTCGAGTCTTTTATCTCAGTCCATTTTCTGGGCTTCTCGCGTCCGAGGCGGCAGTGTCTGGAATATCAGATGTGTCACGTGATGGACCCGGTTCCAGGGAATCGATAGGAGTTGGACACAAAAGGCGGCCCGTACAACATATCACGCTAGCTCCTAAACTGGGAATAGCGCGCTCGGGATAAGTTGCGCCAAGCTCTGACTTTTTTTGCAACGCGTAAATTGCGGTGCAATATGCCGATACACCTTGCAAGTGACTCGGAAGACTCTTCCAGAGAGAGGATCGAATGGAAATACGGAAAGAAGTCAAGGCAGGACACGATCTGTACAGTGGCTCTTGCTACTATGAAATCATTGACTCGTGCCTACGACGCCTTTGCAATCATCCAAGACTTTGTACTCTTGTAACAACAGCAACAAAGATTATTTATAATGGCCTCTACTTCCGCATATCGTTCAGTCGATGTTGATCCAGGAATCACTACCAGTCAGTGCTTCAGCATCCACTCAAAGTACTCGTGCAGTTGCGAAGCTTATCGCTTCGCCCCCCTTGGATGTCCAACTCTCAATGTGCTTAACCAGATGACAGGCTTGGACCTCTGAGCCGCAGCTCAGAGCCACCCCCATGTGGTCACTGCACAACACGCAGACGAGGAGCCCGCAGCGCAAAAGGCTCGAAGCAATGTCCTGTATGATGGAGCTTACACACGCGGGTACTGCATTTCTGAGCTCTCTTAGTCTTTTCTATTATCAGGATCAAGTGTCAGCCCAGAATTATAACTTTATCGTCACGAACCCCCTGTGAGAATCTGACCGAATCTTCCGATAGCTCGCTTTCTGTTGCATTCGATTTGTGCACATTGAACGATTGTATTCCGCCAAATGATGGATGAGGTTCCTACTGAGGACAGCGTAGAGTCTTGGCCCTATCGTACAGTGTCAGGAGATGCTCATGTGTTAGTCAAACGTCGATCTGCGCCAGTCGTGCAAGCCTTCTTTGCACCTACCTTGTGACTCATTCCAAAAAATCTCATATGACACCTGGCATGCATTAGTGAACGACATGTATATCATGGGTATAGCAAGAGCACTTCTCAGCTTGATCATGCGGCGATTTAGGCATCCTCAAAGGAACCCGTAGATCTTACGCATGCTGCTGGCTTCCTGCAGATCAATATCAAGGGCCGGAAAGCCCACAGTAACAGTGGCCTTGAGAGCTCATCTTAATAAAACGGTCCTTCTCGGGTCCCGTTGCCATGGAGTAAGGCATCTTGAACTTGATAAGAGATAATGATAGAACATGTACTAGACAGCTCATTCATCAGAGCTTGGCGGTAAGTCCACTGAAGATGTTGGCGTGTCGATTTCAGAACAAAAAAAATATACTTAGCTGTAGCATACGGAAACCCATATGTATGGGTGCAGTCATTGTCCACGACGCTTACCTGGTTGACGGGTGCGGAATGATAGAAAAGAGTCCTTCATATTCGACCGTGCTCATGCTCAGGAGAACCGCTTTTCAAGAGCTATGATAACCTCGACCTCGGAAGAAGAGGCGAGAATCCATGGATTGACCCCGTGCGGACGTGATTGAAATGTTTGAGAATAGCCAGCGGTCCTTAGTCATTAACCCCAGCTTCAATGCAACTAGCCAGTAAACAATCCAACGATAACAGAGACGGTTCGAGGACTGGCTTGCCTTTCGTGAACAAATCTAGATTTTCCGAGCCCAACTATTTAAATCTGCCTTCATTCAGTTACGGGAGTCATTGCTCCTATTTGTTTCATCGTCCGCAGACATCAACAAGGAATGGTGGAATGAATTTTTCAAGTGTCACTTTCTTTGAATACAGAACAGAATTTTCCTCCTTCCGATAAAGATTGATGATAGATTACATTGCTCTGATTCGGCTGAGTACTTACCTGACTCTATAGCAACAGAGTGTCTACTTGTAGTAATTGAAACAACAGCGGCTACGTAAGGGAGCAGTGCAGTAGCTGTAATGGCGAAGGCGGCCGCGCAGGCGCCCCTGCGATTTGTAGTTCCTGTGGCGGACAAGGTAAAAAGGTGCACTACAACGGCGCGATGTGCCAGGTCTGTAGCGGATCGGGCAGATCTTCAGCGTGGATGTATTTTTGGTACTGCCATGGATCAAAGACAATCATTGTATGGTGCCCGCGTTGCAAGGCGTTGTGGTGCAACAGTTTCTGTCGCTAATCCTTGGCCAAACGAACAATGATAGGCCTGACGGTTCGCAGCCGAAGCAATGCCATTGGTTGTCAATCTTCACATCTTGGAGCCTATCAAATGTCCATTTCTGTATAATGCAGGTTTTACAGATGGCCAACCTTGTCAAAGCATGATTCGTCCTCACTCCAAGACCAAGCCCAATACTGTCTTTCCGCATTGCACACGATTGCATACCAAAGACGTCACTACTAGATGCTACCATGTATGACGACATCAAAAGTTTCGGGAAGGATTGCAATGCCTTGGTTGACCCCTCACAGCCCAGTCCATGGCTCTATTTTCGACACTCCACTCGCGTTCTTGACTGCTTGTGGCTTATACAAAAAATTTCCTTCAACGTTGCCCATACTCCAGAAGATATGGCTTCTGAAGATCATGGACGCCGTGTCGCATCTCTGTTAAAGGAGACAAGTACTTTAGCAGACGAGACGGAAAATGCTTATGCCCATGAGGTTGTTCGTGCCAAGCTGTTACAAACCACAAAGAGAATAGTTAGCGCTCTCGAAAAGCCCGGAGATGCTGTATTCCAACCTGCTTTTCTGGTACATAAATACCTATCATTCCAAAGACTTGGCCTGCTGATAAGTTCTTCTCTAGCCGGATCAAAGTACGTGTGTAAGAGTGGCCGTCGACCTCGGTCTCTTCGAGTTGATAGCGCAAGAGAGGCAGGAGCCAGTGACGGCCAAGGAGCTGGCGGCTCAAAGCCAAGCAGAGCATTTAGTGATCGGTAACGATGATTTGCCGATGTAGCAAATAATATCTAAAGCGTTGAACTAGTCCGTAATATGCGAGTCCTTGTCAATATAGGGTTTGCCGCCGAAGTCGAGGAGGAATTATACAACGCCACTCCTCCGACGACACAAATGACCCTTCCAACATCTCAGGCATGTATCCGGCATCAGTAGGTCTCTCTCAACACCAATTTCGCCCCGACTTGTGCGGGTCCAGTGGATTGCTGATGCCTCCTCACAGTTTTCGACTTTAGAACCGTACCCTCGCTCAACTAGCCGCCTGGTTCAAAAGCAACGGATATCAATCACCCAGCAGCGTAACTTCGACACCGATCTCGAAAGTTTTGAATACTGGGCGACCCTTCCTAGCAAAATTCTGCAGAATTTCAATACTTGCATGACAGGCAACCGAGGAAGCAGACCAAGCTGGATTGAGTGGTTCCCTGTAGAGCACAACGTGCTACGAAGTGCTAAAGAAGACGATGGTGCGGTACTGCTTGTTGACGTAGCTGGCGGCCGCGGACATGATCTTGAGGCTTTCAGACAAAAATTCCCTGATGCTAGAGGCAGGATGATATTGCAAGACTTGTCAGGTGTAGTCGATGACATTCGTGACCTTGACCTTCGAATTGAAAGAATGGCGTACGATATGTTCTTGCCGCAGCCTATCGAAGGTGAATACTCACCCACATTGTCCTCACAAATTAACTACCAGCTCAAAACATGTTAGAAGCGCGCGTCTACTTCCTTCATTTCATCCTGCATGACTGGCCTGATGCCCCCGCTGCCCAGATACTTACGCACATTGCCGCGGCAATGACATCGAGTTACTCAAAGCTAGTTCTTGGCGAATTCATGCTGCCGAATACGGGCGCGCCGTTCATAGCCTCTGGGTTCGATTGGCAGATGATGATGCTGCATTCGGGCATAGAGCGGTCGGAAAGGCAATGGAGGGAGCTGATTAAGGGTGTGGGACTGGAGATTGTTGATTTCTGGCAGGGAAAGGAAGGAGGGGAGGGTATAATTGAGGTAGTCAAGAATGGTTGACCGAGAGAAAAGACAGCCTTCATGATGAAAGAACATCTTCGGACAAAGTGACTACACTATGTTGATACGTCGATCTAACTCTGTGCTTGACGCGAAATGTCTTGACGCGAAAGTATTTAAAGGGTTCGGAACCAGGAAATGCATTCAAAGAAAAATTGACTCTGCTGGAGACTTGGTGCCAAGGTTTAGGTATGTAATGTGTAGGATGCTGATTATTCCTTCTCTGGACTCTCCTGGGCCATGTCTTGTACCCCATTAAAACTTGTTGATATAGCCGACATGCGCAAAAGCCATAGTCGAAACAAGGCTGAGAACGCAAATTCTGACACTTGAAATTGTGCCCAACGAAGATGAGTTGAAAGGAAAACACATTAATCAAACGGCATGCCGATGCCAAGCATTCTCGAACAAGCTAGCGTTCCCGATGGGCCTTGGCAATTGGCATGGCACCGAAAAAGTGGGTAGTTGAAACAGTAAACATTCATCAGCTACTTAATTGCCTTGTTCAATGTGTTGCCTGTACAGGCATGATCACGGACAACACATCTTTCCGGATCGATACCCAAGTTTAGGTTCAATTTGAGAAGGTTTCAACTCCTCAAATTGCCTCCTTTTTTGACGACGTGCCTGATGGCCGTTGGACTATGTATCGTTACAGGATGCTTTTTTTTTCTTTACAACCAAGCAAGACGTTTCTCTTAGCATCATGTATCAATCTTGAGATGCTGGAAATCCTATGCCGTCAGGCGATCACTTGCGAGATGTATATGCGGCGGTTTGAGGCAGCTACTCTTATACCAATGAGTGGATATGCCATAGAAAGTCCGCTACATGCTTCTTGACCTGTCCAATACTCACTGGATCCGGTGCAAAGCAACCTAGCTCTGCGTATTGGAGTCAACCGATATAAATCTTAAGATTCTCGTCCAGAGAACAGAGGGCAGACTCCTAAACATGCTCCACAATACAACACCTGTGCCTGCTCTTATGCGATGCGTTTGCTGTTGCTAGCTATGCAATCAATGAAACGTTTGCTCCGTGCTCATTCGCATCGAGAGCTTGTAGCTATTCATGAGGATAATTCACGTCTTCACGAAGGATGTAATTGCCCCCCCCCCCCCAAAAATCATTTTGGCCACTTCTTCCAACCGCGGCCGTGGCCCATCTGTAGACATCATCAGCGCTTTTCTACAGCACTACAGCTTAGGAAGAACTCTTACCTGTTTCCACTGCTGTACCAACTTGGGCATTCCCAACATAGCCTGCTTCCTCTTCTCCAACCTCCCCTTCGTCGTCCTCTCCCACAGCTTGCCCTTGACCTTCTGCCCAACCCCTGTCCCCTTTACCCTCAATCCATGCTCTACCCTCTTCTGTATTCTCTCTTCTGTGCCCTTGGTTGTGTACGGTAATAATTCTTCGACTCCATTTGCCCTTGCCATCTTCACTAGATCAGCCTGCCGCCGCAACGAGAAGACTGGGTTATGCCATTTGCCGGTAGCTGGGTGTTTTTGCGATTGGAATGGGTTTGGATAAAGGTGTGATGGGGGAGAGTCTGAAATAGCATTCTCTTCTTGACCGGCGTTTGGGTCGGAGGAAGAGGTGTTGATGGAGATGGAGGTTGAGGATGCTGGGGCGCGGTTGGCGAAGGAGGATGTAAGCGGAGGGTAACGGGCGAAGAATCGTAAGAGTCGTGGCGGGAGAGACTGTGCGAGCTTTACATACTCCTGAGAGGCCATGGCCGTAAAGAAGAAACAGGACGCTGAGGAAATGGCCTTATCGAAATCATTCACCCGCTTGGCGGCTGGCCATCACATCTCGAGTGCCAAGCCAACAGACCCTAGAGTAGCGCGCTACTCTTACTCTAAAGAATTACCTACATGTACCTTAAGCAACGTCTCGCAAAATGACTTATATTAGATAACGTTTTATAATAAGATGTTGATTTCTTAATAAAATAAAATGTCTTTCATATGCGAAGGAGACCTTCCTCATTTTCGACATGCATATACTGAGCTAGATCTAAAATGTAAACTTCAAAAATTCGAAATTCCATCCTTTCATCATGAGCATTTTTCGCTCAATCATATCCACTTGGCAACAAAGATACCCAGTCAAAATACACCTCTCCCACTCCTCAATCCCAGGCTTCAAAAACAATTCGAATAGGTGAAAAGGTGTTTCTTCCCCTCCAAACTCATAATCCCACTCGGTACGCCCTATTCCCGCAATTCACCCTCGAATTCATTCTCTGCGATACAGGCACTACATTGTCTTTCGTCCCGTGTAAAATGAAAGTCGGCACGCGATAATGCCCGCGCAGACCTGAGCCAGATCTGGGCCATCTTCTTGCTGTGGGAGGTCCCAAAGACGAGCTCGCTGCGTGGGTCACCGGGAACAAGGCCCCCGAGGGTGGCATCTTTGCCTGGGGGGTTGTAGTATGATGTCTGTATTTGTGAGTCTACTAGCGTTAAATAATTCCTCATGGACGGATTGACTATGTGGGTAGTTGTTATAGACCTTACCGGGTTTGTGGAAAGATGCGACTAAATGTCGGCCATTGTCAAGCTCGGTCAGGGGTACCCGCCAGAGCGTGGTTCCTGCCATACTGTATGCATAGTGCGAGATGAGGGGAAAGAGGTTACCGTCGAAGTGACAATCCTCTTGTCTCAAAGTCCGATGGTCCATGGAATGTTAAAATGGCGTTTGGAGGCTCAATGCCTGCGGCCAGAGTGGTCCACGCCAGGGACATAACCAGCTTCGCCCCCATCGATCATCCCACCACCACAATTCTAGATGGATCTACGAGCACGCCGGCTGAACTCGGAATTCTTGGCAAGTGGCTTCGAGCCCATGCTGTTGCGTCGCGGATATCTGTCATGAGCCCGTCGACGAGGTTGATCTCCGGACAAAGCCGATAGTCCAGGCTCACTGGGAGCATGTCGCGGTCTAAAGGGTGTATCGTCTGCCATGGCCGGACTTCCTTCCTCGACATATGTCATATGGCCGCAGCGACTGTATGAGACACTCGGCCGATGTGCATGAGGTCTTGCGCTGCGGTAGTCATGATGGTATCTATCACCTGATCGGTCGTTGATTCTTTCGGCATCAATCATCCGGATGCATGACTCGTCTTCAAGCATCAATACTTGATCATGTGACAAAGACTCCGGAGCCTCGTAGCAAGGCAATAATTTTCTGGGTTGTGTACTTTGCCGCTTAGATGCACTGGCAGAGTTGTAAGCCCATGAAGTTTAATGCAGGCTTTTAGTGACGTGAGAGCGGATGCAGGGCTTATCGCAGTGATTGTTTGCGTGTCGATTACTGCTGCAATATGACAATGCAAAGATATCGGATACCGTGGACTCGTGCGCTAGAAAACATCATCACTGACACCGGGGCAACGCACGTTGATTTGCTCTCGCAGCTTGACGTAGTCCCCCCCTAGAACAGCCGATGATCACTGCATACATGGATACTCAGTATATTTAAGGTTGACCGAGTTGCTTGTGGTCAGGACATACCAGCCTCCACGGAGCCATTCTTCAAATTTGCTCAAATACCTAACGAGGAAAGGTACTCATTCGGCCGAGAGCTCTCTCTCTTTCTACCCTTTTCACCCTTGTTTCGATCTTTAAAGGGCGTACCTCCGGTTTGATAGGGAGGGGTAATGCCCGAGAAATTCGAGAAATTCGAGAAATTCGAGAAATGACAGTCCGGCGCGGATATTCTCACCAATCAAATTATCTTGTCTCCCTTCAATTTGACGCTAAATAACTTGCCAACTTCTCGGCCGCACAAGTACAGGGCCTTTTCACTTTCGAGCACGGAGTTACCCAGTATCCTCTGCTGGTCTCCATATTGGCCACTTGAGTAAGGTATAGAGATCGGATCAATACCGTATGTAACTTTAATAAATATGAGTAGCTGCACTTACCCCTGGCATAGTTGATTGCCGATTTAGTCCTACCGAGCTAATATGTGTCAGAGGGAGTAAGACTAGGGATGCGGTTTCCGCCGTACAGTATTTACGCCTTACATTACGGAGACATATGCTGTATCTGCCTTACTGTCTCGCAGAGGTTCGAACGGTAATGCTAACAGGTCTGGTTTCCAGATTTAAGGCTCACTTGTTGGTAGACGTCAGTTTCTGATGGTTAGACCCTGATGAAGGAGGGTAGCGTTGTGAAGATAAATATTTCTCACGTTCTTAATTGTTGGAGCAGTCGGATCCGTTTTTTGAATAGATAGCAACTTTGATCTGCATAACAATTTGGGTGGCATTGCTATTACATGTGGGGCTGAAACCAGCAATCAAATTTGCCAGGGGGGGGTTCTGCATAGATGCGTGATGATTATCCCGCATTTCATGCAGCCAAAAATTATTGCGGTGCACCTTTCCTCGCATTTGATCGGACCTCGACATCATGCATCTGTCAACTCCTATTTGGACCCCGAGCTGGGACGGGGGGGGGCCACAATGGCCATTGCCCACAGTGAAAAGGCTTTCGTCCCCCCTTTCTGTCTGTCATCCAACTTCAGGCTTACAACCATCATCTCGCTGACAGCATATTCAACATGGCCTTGCGTTCGTGGATTAGCCTTGCCCTGGTCCTGACAGTGGGCATCAGGTTCTTATATTCTCGTTACATCTGTGGCCTTCGACGCTTTAAAGGCCCTTTGTTGGCCTCCTTCACTGATGCTTGGAGATTCTCCTACAACTGTCGACATACAGGGATTCCCCTCAGGGATTTGCACGACCGCTTTGGAGATATCGTGCGAATAGGCCCAAATGTACTTTCGTTTCGAGATCCGCAAGCAATTCGCGATATCTTCGGAGCTGGCAAGAATTGGAGCAAGGTTCGCACCATCCATGTACGCTTGTTAAGGCAGTGCCGACCGAAGTTCTAACAAGTCTCTTATCTTTGAAGACAGGTGTATACTTTGTCAATGCGCCAGTCGCCAAGGGCGAATATACGCACACCTTGTTCTCAAGTCCCGACCCCACATGGCACAAGAACGTCAGAAGGGCTATGAACCCTTTCTTTACTCAAACAGCCGTATTGACGTATGAGCCTTTTGTGGAGAGGACCATTGAAGCCTTCGTGACAGAGATGGATCATCGCTTTGTGAATAAACACGGTTCAGAAGGCACAATCGACTTCCATATCTGGCTGTCCTTTTTCACATTCGATGTCATAAGTGACATGACCTACAATAAACGTCATGGTTTCCTATCACGGGGTGAAGATATGTACGGAATCATTGGCTTTGTGGCGAATTTTCTGGACTACGGCTTCATAGTGAGTTTATTCTGTGTCCTTGCGCTCTTGTACTCATTAGGCTCTCGAACTTACCTATACAGATGGGTCAAATGCCCTCGCTGGATATACTCCTCAGGCATAACCCTCTTCTAATGTGGCTCGAAAGACGGGGATGGTACGCCGGCAGCACCTTCCCCGGCGCCACTTTCGCAATTCAGCGCATTCGGGAGAGGGGGCAACAAAAGCTCACTGAGCACAATGTAGAAAGAGGAGAAGACCTACTCGACAAATTTCGACGAGCACAACGTGAGCGTCCGGAGCACATCACCGACAAAGAGGTGTTAAGTCTTAGTCTGTCTACAATGTTGGCTGGTGCTGAGACAAGGTTAGACGCATCATTCCCTTCTTCATCCGATGACTACCCGTACTAGTACTCACATCATGCTTCTGTGCATAGTGCAATCTCATTGACCGCGATTTTCCATTATGTGCTACGCACCCCCGGCTGCTATTCCAAGCTTCGAGAAGAGCTGGACACACATCTTCAACCTGTATCCTCGGCCACCAACCCAATATACTTTCAGACCCCTTTCTCCCAAGCCCGCGATCTGCCCTACCTTCACGCTTGCATTCAAGAAGCATTCCGCATGCACCCGGCTCTCGGGATGATGCCGGAACGTGTGGTGCCACCGTCGGGAGCCATTATCTGCGGCAACTTTATTCCTGGCGGTACTCTCGTGGGATGTCATGCCTGGGTTGTGCAGCGTGATAAGAGCACGTTCGGAGAAGATTGCGATACCTATCGACCAGAACGCTCGCTCGCGGACCCGAAGAGGACGCGCAGGATGGAGCAAGCCATGTTCAATTTTGGCGCGGGAAATCATGTGTGTTTGGGCCAGCACATTGCTCACATGGAGATTTACAAGCTCGTCTCATCGCTGATCAGGACATACGACGTACCTTCCCCAATACTCTAACGATTTGTCGAGGTGGGGACTTTGAATCACTGACTATATGGTAGATTTCTCTTGTGGACCCCGAAAAAGAATGGAAAATAATCAATGGTGGAAACATGAGGCAGACGAATTTCAATGTTCGGATGAAGAGAAGAAGCGACATCTGAAAAAAATCTGAAACGTATAGAACGGGTTGACGATCTCATGAGACGAACCGCCGCAACACACTCGCTGTATTGCAGAGATGTGACTAATTGCCTCAAATTGATATGCTGTGCTCCTAAACGAGAGGACTGATCTATGGTTTCCGGTTGGACTTAATGTCAGCGTGTCTAGTTCCTTCCATGCATATTCCTTCTTTATTCATTCATGTAGCTAGTCATCCTTTATCCCCACCAGCTATGCAATGGCTGATGGCCTATGCACTGACTCTACATGCATATCTTATCACCACTGCTGTGCCTCGCTGAGAGTTAGTATTAACGTAATCCTCGTCGAGATGCAAGTCATTCGCTTGTATAGGCTTTAGAAACAAAACCATAATCGAGATTGACCTTCACATCTTCAACGCACCAGAGTCCGCTAATAAAATACCCAAAGTACGCCCGCACCCCCCCTCCTCTTTCTGACTACCACATCGCATTTAAGGGCTACAGCATTTACTTTCTGGTCTGACAGTTCTGCCATCAAGGCAACGGCAGCCTCAGATGTCATTCCTGACCTTGAAAGGAGAAGCAGATTTCGTGCTCCCCGTCCGACCATCCATCGAGCGATGCTTCTGCCAAGCCCACCGGAGCCGCCAGTAATCACATAAGCTGCATTTGCGTCGAAACTATATTGATACCGCGGGCCCGGAATGACCTGGCAAGGAAGTTTGTTAACCCGAAATGACCAGTAATATAGGACCGTAAAATGAACTTACCGGCACCAGATCATCCTCATGTAGCTCAATGATGGTCTTTCCAGTATTTCTGCCCCTTTGAAGATATCTAAAAGCCTCCAACAGGTCGCCGCCGCGGTAAATGTGCTGGGGGTGCGGACCTAGCGGGTCAACATGGATGAGTACTGGGGGTATACCTGGGGCGCTCACTGGTAACCTTTCCCTCTTTGAGAAGTTCAATTACGGCTCTCAGTATAGAGCCCAACAGAAACGCCTTTTCTTGTGCCATGATGATAAGATCCTCCGAAGCAAAGGTTGCACACTTTGAAAATGGCCACATTGGTAGGCTGGCGTGAGAATAGATGTCGCTTCTGCCAATCTCAACAAATCGTCCGAACTTGGCGATACAGTCCCAAGATTCCCGCAAGCCCCAGCCAGCGATTGAATTGAGTATAACGTCCACACCCTGATTCCTTGCCGTCCTTTTGATACCCTGTGAAAAGGACTTGTGCCGACTGGAAAAGATATGGTCTTCAGGGATATCATACAGCTCCATGATGAGAGATTTCTTAACTTCTGTTCCAACAGTAGCAAAGATCTCAGCATCTATCATCTTTGCTAATTGGATCGCTGCCTGGCCAACACCACCGGCAGCGCTGTGGATCAAGATTGATTCCCCATTGGCCATCCTCGCAATGTTGAACAAGGCATGATATGCTGTGCAATACACTGTAGGAATGCCAGCTGCCGTTGCAGAGGATAAGTCTTCCGGTATCTCAACAAGAAGCTCGGATTTGACTCGCACATAGGATCTGCATCCATTGGTAGTACTTCTGCATATGCGGTGTGGAAATCACCAGGTCCTTTGGAATGACTTCCGCGAGTGTGTTCGCCACGAATAAGACGCATGTAAGCTCCAGGTCTTTATTACGCTGAATCATGGCATCATCCGGGGAATCCAAGCAAGTGGCAGTTTTGCAGTACTCAGTAATCTGATCATTGTCCATCAAGTCAAGGTCTGGCTTCCAATCAATGTTAAAGCACAGCCGTCTTTGCTCAGAATTGTTTGTAGAGACAGAATTCAGGATAGCGAGTGCCGTTGCTTGGAAACCATTGATCACTATTTGAGGCTTCTCCTGTCGAAAATCCATCGCGACAATGGATGTCTCAACCTCCCGGAGTCCCTTGATGGCCGATTTGCCTGAGACCCGCAGTATAGGACCTTCCAGGCTGCTAGAAAGATCAGCTGATATCCAGAGATCTTCTATCCGGGTTGGGTATGTCGTAGAAATATGCCTTCTTCCGGCTTTAGTCAGATTTACGCTAGTAGTCTGCAGCACGCCATCCAAGCAAGTAGGAGGAATGATGTGGCTCTGTACGTTCAGCTTTGGTAGCTTGCGACGCCAGCTCAAAGGATCGAGGACAGCGATCGCTTCATTCTCATCATTGCAAAAAATTTCACGGAGAACTTGGAACGTGGGCCCAAAATCGTAGCCGGAATGTCGGAGAATGCTATACAGCCGTTCGGGCTTCAATGTTAGCTAGAAAGTGCTGAACACAGTTCAGGACTGACCTGCAATCTGAAGAGCGTTGAACGCAGTGACCAAAGCAAGGGCAAGGAGACACCACGCATCGTCCAGCGAAAAAGCGGCCTTAGTCCTTCGCTTCGCAACTAGTCGCAAAAGCACAGCTGCGGAACCTATCACCACCCATGCTATAGCACAACCCACAAGACGCTGCGCAGAAGATTGGAGAACAACCATGATATATACAGCATCGCAAGGCGAATGGTCTCGGTCAGGGTAGAGACAAGAAACTCACAGTCTCGCCAGAAATAACCATCAACTGGGGAAGTGAACTGGAGACCAACTGAGATCACTTAATTAATCCGATGCGCTGGGCCTCCATCAGCAGTTATGAATTCTATCCGTTCCTCACTCAAGTACATGAGACAGTCTGCACAGCCAGAGCAAAGGGCAAAAGGAGGGTGCACGATAAGAGGTGGGCAGGCTGCACACCAAGCGCAAGGGTACATTGGTCATGGCTGCCAGAAGAAATGATGGGAGCACAAGAAGGCGGATTGATTTCATGGTTTGAATGAGGATGAGGTATCTCCAGACCGAGTCCTTAGCGTGGAAGGATCCACGCTACCTAAATCCCTCACAATCAGACCAATCAATCTTCTTATTCACCAGCTTGGCTAAAGTATGGAAGACCAAGGCTAGCCGCATTCCCTTCGTTGACTCAAAGCCCCCTTGTTGAACATATAGGAGCCTTGTAGAGGTTTCATGGGTACAAACGACTTACTCAAATTCTCTGGGCCCAGAAGGATCTGTTCCGTACCAGTACAGGGGTTATTGAGTACACCCTTGGGCGAGCAGACCCTCTTGCTTCCCCCCTCGGAGGTAACGCCTACTGGAACCGTGAGTGTGCTCACTACGATTTGCTGGCCGCGCGACGTGCTTAATCACCAACCTACAAGTTGAGATCTACCTGACAGCTGCGCCTTCACTTGGGCACGCCCTCTAAGACAGGGTTAGTCGCGATTATCAGAGTAGTACATGCACTCTGAGGAAAAGAAAAGGGAGGTCGTATGCAAATTGCTATGTCTTAAACAATCCTGCAGGAGAATGGATCCGATTACTTCAATAAGTAAGGATATGAAGGGTTCTAATATTGCCATATTTTGCGGCAATTCTGCAGAAAACCGGTTGAATTGCTTTGATCGATAAAGGTTTTCCTTGATATGATATGGGGGTGTACAAGTACACAGGATGAGATGCTCTTTTAGAACCAAAATCTCGCCATGCGGTGCATACAACGCATTAGGCGAAGCTTGCGACTGCGGCCTTGGTCTGCTCCTTATCTCCGCATATGCATGCAATGTTTCCGTTCGGATCCGGGTCAATCGTCTTACTTTCCACCCCACCCATACATATGCATGTACCCTTCGTTTCCAGTCTATCACACAATTTTTCGCGGTTCAAGAACTCCGGTGTGGCGCCCGTATGTGCATGAGGGATATAACCACCTTCCATTTGCGTTTCAAGATGGAGTAGCAAACTTAGCCCGGGTCCAGTAATACAGAGCTTTGACAGACTTATCTTTCAAGATTTAGAATTCTTTTGTTCCACGCCGAGTGCACTGCTCCCGAGTATTACAAATTGCTTTGTCTGTACTAACATGGCAGTAGGAGACTTCCCACTGGAAAAGAAGATTGTCGCCATTACCGGAGGAGGCTCAGGTAACAGCACCCAAGCCATGGACGTTCTGCTACATAGCTGACATCAAACCAGGCATATGTCTAGCATTTACCCGGCTGGCCGCGGCCCAAAACAACAAAGTCATCATCGCTGACGTTGCTCTTACGCCAGAGGCCGACGCCTTTATCGACGAGGCGAACAAGAGTTCCGAGAAGGTTCGATTTCTCAAATGCGATGTCACCAACTGGGCAGATCTCCAAAATATCGTCACATTCTCCGAACTTGAATTTGGCGACGTGCCAGATGTTTACATAGCGGGCGCTGGCGTCTTCGAAAAAGTAAATTTTACCAATTTGGCTTGCCGAGCAAGCAAGTAATTGATGTTTAAAACAGCCCAGCACATCCTTCTGGGCAAACAACGAGCCCCACCGTTATCATCTCGTCGATGTCAACCTCCATCCTATCAAGTTGACTCGGATAGCCATGCATGCGTTGCTAAACAAGAATAAGAAAGGGGTTGTCATCGTTGTTTCTTCGGTAGTAGTGCTCTACCCACTGTATCCTGTCCCTTTGTACAATGCTACCAAAGCTGCGCTGGTCGCTTTCACGAAGAGTTTGAGGCCGGCGGATGAGGAGGAGGGCATAAAAGTCGCGTGTATCTGCCCTGGGTAAGTTGTGATCTTTATCGGTGTTATGGTCTCCCGTACTTTCCTACAACTGCTTTGATCACTGTGAAAATTTGCTCTAGACTGAAACTTCTTTCATCAAACAGTCCCGTCGACACTCCGCTATGGACGTCGGACCTCCGGAATCAATGGTCATACAAGGACGAAGTGGCACAGACTGCCTTCACCACCGCAGAAGCCATGATGGACCTAGTACAGTACGGCAAGTATGTTGGTGGTACCGTCATGATGTCGACGAAATCTCATGGCAACATTTTGGAAGACCAGGGCGATTATTGGGAACATTACACATCGGAATTAGAGCGGTCGTCAGATCCCATTAGAGATATCTTGAAGAATGAGAGGGGCACCAGCGGCGAGCAGCATCGCGTCCGTTGAAAGCTTGTCTGTGAGCAAAGAATAGTGGTACATGATCACACAATTGCATCAGACCATTTTGTGCGCTACTATACTTCGTACCGAACAGTATAGAATACGAAAATCGGCAGTAAAAGTCCTGTATAGCGCTAGTAATAGCCCAACGGCCCCGTAGTGGGAGAACCCATAGATTGTAATTTTGGGGGCCTTTATTGGGCCTGATAAGGGCATTGGGCCCCGAACTGAGCTGGGGCCAGGTGCAATTCCGAAGCACTTCTAAGCGCATCTTGACATATATGTACAGTCTTGGTGCCGACCTTTTTCACACCGTATTTCGGTTAATTGTACCCTCATGATTAACATTGATTTCAATGCTACAAAGGTACCAAATCTTTGTACCGAGAATGGATGGTGCTGCTCAGAATGCACCTCCTGTAGTCGGGCCAAAAGGTCCTTGGTCCTATCCTAAAGATGACTGCTTCACGGTGCATAAAGAATCTGCGAGCCATCCTAATGGGAGGTTCCACTTTTCGCGATCATAACCGAGTGACCTTGATGGAAGGCTGAGCCAGAATGTCGCGATCGAGCAATGTAAAATTGCAACTCTCGTTGAGCATCTTGAAGATGTACGCTGACGCCAGAATGTCGCAAAGGAGAAACCGATCGCGATGATCAGGGGCCTCGCTTCAAAGTTCTCGGTGTTCGAGGAACATTGACTAAGCGTCAAGGAAACTCGTAAGAGTCACATGATGTAAGTCACAGACTGGCTTCGGGCCATCTGTGCAGGCTCAACATACGGGGTACTTGTGCCAGGTCCTTACTGGCGCTCCGCGTACAACTTCCGGCTGGCTGGGGCGGGCGCAGTCTCGAGTGCTCTAAATGCCGTGGTCTTGCTACCTGCAGGGCAGTCACTCGTGAACAGGATCCTCCCTCCCTTCGGGGCCCCCCTCCTGTTCACGCAAGCTCCTTCGCCCTGCCGATGCGCTTGATTTTAACAGACTAGCCCTGCTGGGGGTAAACGATTAACATAAGAGCAAAAAGGTTATGTTGGGCGGATTATAGCTTGTGTGTCGGATCTGACACCCATCGTACCCGGAAACTATACCCGGATGTTGGGAGGGGGGGGGGGGGGGGGTGTTTCAACGTGCCCCGTCCCTTTGTATAAAATGTCCACAATGGCAAGTATCAGTGCAAGTGCCAGTGCCACGCATTGGCCAAAGTTTAAGGTACGAAAGCATGTTAGACCCCTGACTTATTGTGGGGGGAGATCTATGCTCAGAGACTGGAGAAATTGATGAAACCTGCACTCTGTAAAACGATGTTTTGACCTCGTCCAAAAATCCCCGGTTGTCATAGGTGCGACATACTTGCGCGAGGATGAGGGCTTTCTCGATTCCAAGTCTAGCTGAGTTGCGCGGCTTGACACAGACACAGAAACGCCGAGATGCAGGGAACGCAGTACGAGTACCTGCAGAGTTGAATTTGGGTTTGACGATGTCTCGGAGGGGAAATCGTGTTGAAGGTCGGTCAGTCATTATAGGTGCCTACCTAGGCTAGAAATACAATGGTAGGTCTTGAGCATGGGTCTTCCGTCCATCAAAGTCTACAGCCGCCCTCATGCCTCAGACACCATTCCATCTGCACAACTCCAGCGCCAACCCCTCTCATCACAAGCCTCTCCCTCATGTCAGCCAATCTCCTGGTCGTGCTCTCATCGGGCTTCTTTCCCCGGGCACTCCACATCACCTCTGCTGCCGCCGCCACCCTTGGCCATAGCATGCCATCCAAATTGACACTGTCCGTAAGCTCGCCCCACAAATGAGCTTCTCCGCCCACGATCAGGTGTCTTTGGCTCTGGGGTATATCAACTACTGGATTGTACGCATACATGTGCCGCCAATTCTTGTACGGACTGCAGTAGTCTATGTAGGGTGGTTTGACCGGGCTGTCTGAGTTCGAAGGCTCCGGGTCTACGAAGGAGCCGTGGCCACAGTCGAGGTACCAGTGAGCGTTTGAGCCGAATAACGTTCTGTATCCTTTGTTCAGAATGGAAGCGAGGGCGTTATCGCCGCTGCCTCGCCATGTTTGGATAATGACATTTTGTGGGAGGGTGAGGTTCCAGTCGATCACCATTTCTTCCCACATTATCAGTGTCAGGGAATGTGATGTTGCGATTGAGATAACATGATCGACAAAGGCCTGGACTAGCGGTTGAATGACTTGATGAGAGGCGGACTTGACCGTGGGGTCTAACATGTAAGCATTCAAGTTTAGCTCGTCGCCGCCAAGATGGAAAAGGGAACTGTGGTGTGAGGTACGGGAAAGTAGGTCGTTAAGGAGGGTCTCGATGAAAGGCGGGACTTCGGAGGAGTTGAGTCGTAGTTGGCCAGACGGCGGTTCCAAGGCATACTCGGGCCATGGCACATCTTTGGCGGTGACGAGGTGTGGGTAAGCATTACCGATAGACGTAGTGTGGCCGGGAAGATCGATCTCGACGAATACTTGCACACCGTAACTCGTACCATGCCGCTGGACAGCCTCCAAATCTTCTGTATGCCAGATTTGAGATTGACTGTATGCACCCTTGATTGCTAAATCTGGGAGGGCGGGGATCTCGAGAGGCCACGACTGGGCGTCGGATGCGTGTAAGTGCAGTCGATTGAGCTTGTTGAAGGCCATAGCTTCAACTGTACGCATTACATCTGCCGGTGGAATCCAATTACGAGAAATGTCCAAATTGAGGCCTCGATGTCCGAATGTTGGTCTGTCCTTAATCGAGAGAGGAGCGTAGGGCGTGTAGAAGCCAGAACTAGGAGAGGAATGGGCAAAGAATAATTGGGGAAATGTCTCAAGTGCGTGTAGTCCCCCAGCCGGGGACGCGATCTTGATCACTGCGCTGCCATCCTCAGAGACATCAATGGTATATGCCTCAGACCTGTCCAAGCGCTCGGTATCCCCCATGTCATTGCGCGGGTCTTCTTCGATGGTAACCTGCTCAATGTACCGCTTGGAGTCATCCGTGGCGGGCTCGAATTGAACGTCTCTCGGATAAAATTTCTGAGGCACGAAGCTACGATTCAGGACATTGTGCTTCATGCGTTCAAACGCCGACTGGAGCAGAGTTTCCGATGCAACCTGGCTCTTTGTTGGGGAGGTGCCATTAGGAGGAAAGCTGTGGTATTCGGGTCAGTGTGAACTCTATGAAGGGAATGCTGGAAAGAGGATCACAGAATCAGTTGTTGCACGGTAGTCCAAAGCCACTCAAGAGGTTGAGAGGAGGCTGTTCGACATGTGTGCACGAGCTGAACATTGGGTGAGAGCCACAAGATTGACGAGCCATGCTCAAAATGCTTAGGTTGAGGCCACAATGCATACACATATGTGAACGTGAGGAGTAGACAATACCACAGCATGGAAGGCATTATGGCCGCATGCTGAGCGTGTTGGACATTCGCGATACTCGTACCATAGTTTCTAAAATACGACTAGTAAGGTACTCTACCTTAAAGCACGGCCCGGAACTTTACCCTAGTCTCCTCGGCTCGTGCCCTTGGTGCCATATCCGATCCGCGCCCGGCGCCCGCCATTAGCCTGCATCGGATCACGCTAGAGATTCAACATCGTAATCTGAGTATGTTACACGTTCTCATGCAGTTGTCCGTACTTACACGCAAGGTAGGTGTTCTTGGGTCTACGATTAATGCATCGCGAGGAACAAGTATCCATCTTCTGTCAGCATTTAACGCGAAACATGCAGATCCATGGGACAGGGAAGCGACGTGTTAGGCCCACTCACGCTCAGAAACGTGAATGGGCTCCTGTTGCAACAATATCGTGGCATTGCATTATTACGCTTGGAAAACTCCAGGCATTTATTAGGTAGCTCGCACGTCATCTCGATAGACTCTATTTTCGTCGTTACTGTTCTATTAGAGGGCTATCTAAATTGCATTTGAATGCGCGTATATAAAGCTATCAAACAAAGCAATCATCTATTCGCGTCTCGGAGACTCAACTCGTCAAATTGCCGAAAAACGGCTTCAAGAGATAGAACAGGAGAGTCTTTTCAAACCCGACCTCCCTCCTCCTCCTCCAGCAACAACTTCTCGTAAGCTTATCCATAGCCGCAGACACAATCTCACTTCGCCACCACATCCGCTGGCAAAAAGGGACTCTTCACCACCACCTTGGCGGCCAATGCCGCAATCGGCATACTCGCCAAAATGTCAAACACACTCACACTGACCTTGATCTCCTTAAAGATCCAGTTCGCAATCTCGACTGCCACGAGCGAATCCACTCCATACGAATGCAACGGTCTACCCTCATCAATCTCCGACGTCTCGGTCTGCAGCGATTTTGCAACACGCGTAATCAACGCATCTTTCATGGCAGTATCTGCGTCCGCCGGAGTAGTGATATGTGGAAGGAGGTCCCGAAGGGCAACGGTGCCGTTGGAACCTGAAGTGGAGGGGGCAGAGGAGAGGGCGGCAGAGAGGCCGGTTTGGGCGAGGATAGAGAAGCGTGGGTCATCGAAGTAGAAGGGGCGACGGATATTGGCCAGATGGGCGGTGCCTCCGGTTGCGAAACCGGTTAGGATCTGTGGCGGTAGTTGAGTTTCGCTATCCATGCTTGAAGACTGTAACTCTGCGGCGATAATTTTCTTAACCAAGACGTGTAGTTCAGTCTCACGGATACCAAACGGCTCTTCCCATTCTTTGAGATAGTCCGTGGCGCCATGCTCTGCAATGACTCCCACATCACGCATGATGCCCAGGTCGACAGTGACAGCTTTGAGACCCTGAGCCCGGCGATGGTGAGCTAGCTCGTCTTGGTAAGCACCTGCAGCCGCGTAGTTGCTTTGGGTACGGTTGCCGAAGATGCCGGCGAAGGAGCTGAGGGTTATGAAAAAGTCAAGGTCCTTTGGTAGGAGGGCGTGGAGGTTCCAGCTTCCTTGGACTTTAGGTCGGAGGGACTCCGTCCACTGCGTGTAAGTCATTTTCTCGAACAGAACGTCGCGCAAGACCATAGCGCATTGGAAGAGACCTTTAATTGGGGGCATATTCTTGGAACAGTGGGATATAGTCTCTGCGACAGAGTCTTTGTTGGCGGTATCGCAGCGGTACACGCTGATTTTAACATTTCTTTGCTCTAGGCCTTGGATAAGTTTTTGGGCCGACGTCGATTGATCTCCGGATCTTGATATGAAGCACAAGTTCCGCGCTCCAAGATCCACAAGAAGGTTGGAGAGGCTACGACCTAGCCCACCCAGTCCGCCAACCAATACGTACGTTGCATTATCGTCCAGTATAAGTGAATTGCTGGCATGGTGTAGGACAGGAATGACGTCCTTCCCATCCCACGTTATGGCTATTTTACCGCGGTGTTTGCCAGTTTGCATGAGACGGAAGGCGTTCTCGACCTCTGACACAGAATATACAGTCACCGGCGAAACTGGGCGACTGATACCTTTACGCATGAAATCGAATGTGCCTTCGATTATCTCGGTCATCAACTGAGGGTTCGCTGTCATGACGTGTTTCAGGTTGAAGAATGTGAAAGTGGCGTCTTGTAAGAAAGGACGCATTTCAAGACCAGTATTTCCAAGAATGTCTTTCATGCCAATTTCAATAAAGGTGCCAAAAGGAGCAATGCAGCGCCAGGTTCGCCGAAGAGCTTCCCCGGATAAGGAGTTGATGATGCAGTCAACGCCACGTCCATTGGTCATTCGGAGTACTCCTTTCTCGAAGCTCAGATCTCGAGAGTTGAAGATATGATCATCAGGTATGTCGTACTGTTCTTGGATCAGCTTTCGCTTGTCGGTCGACCCCACGGTTGCAAATATATCCAGGTCAAAGTGCTTGGCTATCTGAATTGCAGCCTGTCCCACACCCCCAGCTGCAGCGTGGATCAGAACAGATTGCTTGGGTCGCACACGCGCGACGTGCACAAGGGAGTAGAAAGCCGTGCAATGGACCAGAGGTAGAGTGGCTGCTTCTGCGAATGAAATACCATCTGGGATACGCTGACAGAAGGTTGCTTTGTTCCGGAACAAGGTCCTGTGAGAACCGTGCCCCAAAGTGCAGACACTATCGCCAGCTTCAAACTGCGTCACATCACGTCCGACCCGCGTGATGATCCCACTGGCTTCGAATCCTAGAAGGTTATCCGGAATTTGTCCCATTGCAACCATAACGTCGCGAAAGCTGAAGTGGGTCAGCTTAACGGACTCAACATGTGCAAAAGTAAACTTACTTGAGACCTGTAGCCTTGACCTGTATCTCAATTTCATCTTGTCCAAGATCGGTTCCAGCAACATCGTCGTCTTCTACACAAAGTGTGTCCAGCATCCCTTGTGACCTTATAGCCAGCATCTGCGGGCCATCTACTTGCTCTAGCGCCATGGTCTCGACATTCTCCGTACCTTCAACGAGCAACTGCGTGATTTCTTCGTTCATACGTGCATCTTCCACCACGCGACATACCTGTAAGATCCCAGCATCTTCCTTGAACTCATCATCAGGAGTGACCGTCGTAGCAAGTTGTCCGATGAGGAATGCTAGCTCATTAGGGGAATCCAGCGACTTATCTTGCACTTGGAGGGAACGGAACACTTTGCCCGGAATCTCATTACGTATACTTCGGGCCATTCCAGATGCCACCGCACCAGCTGGACCATCGAAAGCAGTAACCCATGTCAGCTTTGCGGAATCCAGAATAACGTTTTTCACTACGTTGAAGTCTTCTTCGCTCAAATCTTCTAAGAAGGATGTCTCAAGTTCCACCAACGAGATGCATTCTTTTTCTCTAATGTCGCAGGCTTTCCCGTCCCATGCCATTCTGCTGGTCTTGAATGTGCGATTTTGGAGCTCGTGGACGAGCTGAGTGGCCAAAGCAGAGGATCTATCCGAAGGGTTCGAAGCCTCCAAGATAATGATCTCTTGATCTCGATGATCTTGCTCAATGGGCTTACCAATTGTAGCCATGGCCACGCTCAGATGTTGATATCGGGCATTCTCGAAGTCCGAAACTCCGAACTCAGCATGCAAGTTGTTTTGCTTGAGGACAGCGTCCAATGATTCGTTGTCCGTAAAACCGGGATTGTGATGGTTCAACCTACAGGAAAATCAGCGGTGCTCATTTTGAACCACGTGTTCATTTACCTCAGTGACCTCGCCAGGCATCGGAATACCATTGAAAGTCCTGTAGCAGGGCGTGCGACATTCAGAAGGCAGAGCCTACCTCCTGGCTTTAGCAACTTTTTCATGTTCGTCAACGTGTTTTCGTCATCCTGTGCCCTCAGAGGATTTGACACAACGATCATGTCGAAAGTTCCACCCTCAAATCCTTGGCTAGTGAGCTCTTTTTCGATAGATAGAGTCTTGAAAGAGATACTGTTGTTCATAACACCTAAGAGATCTTTCGCCTCTTTCAAATCCCCCTCGGTAGATGCCGAGAAGACATACTTAGGCAGGCTGGGCACAGCAACCGAAAATTCAGGCGTTGATGAGAAGAGTGACGAAGCAAGTCCTCCTCTGCCAGTGCCTATCTCCAGGATGGAGAGATCTGGATCATTGTGTGCTAGCATGATGAAAAACTATATTTCGTTAGCTTCAGTCGTGGTTCCTTGTCTTTCATAACCTCCGGCTCACCTCTCGCAACCTTGAATAGCACTCGTCTAGCCCCCTGATTTCGTGCTGTAGTCGAGCAGTAAGTCCATTCTCGGATAGCAAGTCAGCGGCATCGACTTTCCCGAGCATGATGTCCTCCAGATTTTGCCCAACGCGGCAAAGAGCTTCACCTTCGGCACCGTCCAATTTAACCTCACCTTCGTATAGCTCTGCTGTCTCCTTATCGATCTCAAAGTATCTTTCATCAGAGGCCTGTAAGGAGTGACCGCAAGTCTTTTTTTGGTCTTGCTGTTTCTGCATCCATCTGTAAAGATCCTGGAGATTTGGCGTCTTTACAGCGTCTACGGACACTCGCTCCAAGACTTGGCCAATGAAATAAAATGCCAAATTTTCTGACTTCTCGAGATCACTCGCTAGTTCTGGCCTTAAAGATTTAGGCATTGCTCCGTTCAGCATTCTGTGCTTATGGTCCAAAGATAGCAGCTCTGCGGCAGGCTTCCAAACCATCTTGCTGAAAAGCTTCTTACTTGTTGGCTCGATGTCTTCATCACTAGCTCCGGCGGAACCCGAGATCTTAGCAAGGCAAAAGCCTTTTATTGACACGGCTGGTCGATTAGATGACTTGTCTAGCATAACCAGATCTGCCATCAATTCTCGAAAGCCGTGCTTCGACGCGGTAGAGAATCCCTTGAATCGCGTTCCAATTTCGAATGGGGCATCCGCTAAGATGACCATCTCGTCAATAGAGGCAGGTACCATAGCCTCTTTCAGTCGTCCTTTCCGGTCCTTAGAGGCCGCGAAGATGGCGTGGAACATTGCATCCAAAGTTGTAGGATGGATAATGTGGGGTCTTTCTGCTTCTCCAGAGACTGCAGGAAAGGCGGATTCTGAGACATTAACGTCGCAGCAGCTCTTGCCGCGTCCTCTAAGGATCTTTGAAATATTCTGAAAGGTGGAGCCGTAATTCAAGCCGACGGAGGCGAGCTCCGTATAGAAGTCTTTGGTGTTTTCTCGGGTGGGGCAAAGGCTCTCGGTTTTCTCATATTGAGCTTGGGCTGCCTGGTCTTCTAGATCCTTCTCTATGCTCATCCCAGAATCTGCCGCGGATTTGTATTCGATGAGTAGAAGACCATGACAATTCTGTCGAAGAGTCTGACCATTGAGACAGCTTGATACAGTGAACTCTGACCACGTCGAAGAGTTGTTCTGAGTACCGATAAGGTGAGGTCGGATCTGAACTATGAGCTCCAGATCAGACTCTTCTGTAATGAGAGCAGGGGCGATAATCTGGACATCCCTCAGCCTGAAGTCTCTGATAATCTGTCCTTCGGCGGCGAGCTGACAAGCAGCCTCAATAACAGCGCAGATGTAGCCTGCAGCAGGGTAAATGATGGACCCTTGGATTTGGTGATCTCGGATCCATGGTTCTTCTGAAATACGCATGAATCCTCTCCAAAGCCGTTCGGATTCACCAAGAGTCGGACAGGGAGCTCCAACTAATCTCATACGTGGGTGTCGACGGAAGCGGAACTCCTTGGTGATGCGAGATTCACTCCAGAAAGTACGCGAATGATTCCAATTGTAAGACGGAAGATCAACCAGTGGCTGCGCATCGTCTGTGTCACCGTTGGCTTCTTTGACATTGACATTCAGACCTTGGGAGAACAAAGCTCCTACTGCAGCCAATGCTGTTTCAATGCCATTTTTCCCTCGGGAGAGGACTGGTCGGTAATCCACACCCTTGATGCCGTGTTTCTTCATCGTCTGATTTGCTGGACCCTGTAAAGCAGAGTGCGGACCAATCTCAAGCAAGACATCAACTGCAGTGTCTGAGCTTCGCTGCCCGGATTCCATTGGACGTAGCAGGTCATAGAGGGCATCGTAGAACAGGACCGGAGACACCAGGTTGCGCACCCAATTAATGGGCCCAAGTTCGCTGGGCTCAACAAGCTCTCCGGTAACAGCAGAGTACATCTTTCGAGAGTGACATCCGTTCTGAGGCTGAATGTCTCTCATAGACTGCAGGTACCGCGCTGAGATCATCTCCATATGTGGTGAATGATATGCAGTTTCGACTTTCAGCTTTCGGGCAAAAGTACCCTCTTTTTTCAGCAAGGTCTCTAATTCATCAATGGCCGCGGTGTCACCAGACATTGTGACACTTGACGGAGAGTTGACACAAGCAACGACGACATCACCACAAGTGAGCCGACCTATCCAATCCTCTGCTTCGGACTCGGAGGCACCCACTGCCATCATAGAACCATGGACTGAGGGAGAGATTGTCTTCATTTGAGAAGATAAGAGACCTCGGTAATAAGCGGCCTTCAGTGCATCTTCTTTTCTAAGTGCACCTAGGCAGTATGCGCCAGCGATTTCACCACTCGAATGTCCAGTGATCGCAGAAGGCACTATGTTCCAAGATTCTAGCAAATCGACGAGAGCAATCTGCAAGATTGTACATAAGGGTTGGCTGTAGGCTGGAAGGTTGATGTTTGATTGATCATCCTCGCGGAGCATTTCCTCCATGGCAGACCATTTGCACTTCAGAGCTGAGCGAAGATACCCATCTGAGGCTTGCACACTCTCGCGAAAGATGGGATACTGATTGAGCTCAGCTCCCATTCTCGCCCACTGGGCGCCTTGACCGGTGAAGATGAATCCAATCCTAGGCTCACTGGAAGGTCGGAAGGATGGTACATCAAGAGATTTGTTCTCCAAGTTAGACAAGAGCTCATCCGGAGATGAACCAGTCAAGTACGTTTTCCACGCTAATCGAGAGCGTCTGTGGCCCAGCGTGAAGGCCAAGTCGCGAAGAAAGTCGTCACTTTGGGGGGCAGCACCTGCGAGGCAGTTGCGGATATATTTAGAAAGGGATTCTTTCTGGCGATTTAGGCCGTCCTGATCTTGCGCGCTGAGGACGAATAGCCTAAGCTTTTGCTGGCTCTGACTTAGCTTGAGCTTCAACGCCTTTATCGAGGGGTTTGTTATTTGGTTTCGGATGACCCCGCGAGCCCCATTAGACATAGTTGGGATAGAGGGTTTGGTGAAATGAATTCCTTTGAGCCTCTTTTTTTCGAGATAGTGGAAGGCATCATCCAGTATAATGTGAGCATTTGTCCCTCCGTAGCCAAAGCCTTGAACCTAGAAGCAGTTCACGTTAGAGTCTCTCGGTGCCTCGAAACGTATGCCCAACTCACGCTAATGCGTCTTTGCCCCTCGACAGGCCACGGAATTAACTTCGTTGGGACTTGGATATTCCACTCATCGAATGGGATTCGAGGATTTGCCTGATGAAAAAGTACGTTTGGGGGAATCAGAGCATGCTCAAGAATATATATCGATTTGATGACACCAGCCAGACCTGCGGTGGCTTCGAGATGGCCAATCTGCGAATTCGTCAACCTCGTCCTTCGATGCAGCAATGGTAATTATTCAGACATTTGACTTTACAGATCCAACGACAAGTTTGTTGTCAGGTTTCCGCCCCGCGGCTAAGGTCTCTGAAAGCGCCTTCAGCTCTATGGGATCGCCGGCTTTTGTCCCCGTGCCCTACTTATAGTCAACTTTCTGTAATACAGCTGGCTGTACGAATTCAATGATAGACTCACGTGAGCCTCAAAATAATGGGTATCTTTGAGACTGAGACCAGCTGAATGGTACGTCGA
This sequence comes from Pseudevernia furfuracea, assembly GCA_022315425.1. Taxonomy (NCBI): domain Eukaryota; kingdom Fungi; phylum Ascomycota; class Lecanoromycetes; order Lecanorales; family Parmeliaceae; genus Pseudevernia; species Pseudevernia furfuracea. Next base: position 1,202,672 of record JAIUPT010000042.1, read on the forward strand.
CCGGATCAAATCTGCCTGAGCGTCGGCATTTGGGACGGTGATCGACTTGGTTTTCCCATCTTGATTTACGCCGGTACCACGGATAATGGCACGAATAGGGTCACCATCTCTGATTGCATCTTCAACACGTTTGAGCACAAGGGCAGCGAAGCCCTCGCCGCGTCCGTATCCATCACCTCTGATATCGAAGCTCTTGGATCGTCCGTCTTGCGCCAAGAATTGCTGATTGGATAGGGCGATGAACATTTCGGGATTCAGCAAAAGGTTCGAGCCACCAACAATCGCTGTGTTAGACTCCCCTGTTCGGAGGCTCTGACATCCTTGGTGTATAGCAACTAAACTCGACGAACATGCAGTACCAAGTGTGAAACTGGGACCCCTTAGGTCATAGAACCAAGAGAGGCGGTTGGAAATCAATTCAGCACCGGATCCGCTCATACTGTAAAGTGGCATAGCCTCTGGATCCCCGTACAGCATCTCTCTGTAGTCGGTGGTGAAGTTTCCGATGTAGCACGACGTGTTGGTCCCAGCAATAGTCTCGAGTGGCAGGCCTGCATTCTCAAATGCCTCATAAGCAACCTCTAACATGAGTCTCTGGTTTGGATCCATAGCTATGGCCTCATTATGACTGATGCTAAAGAAGTTGGTATCAAATGCCGCAACATCTTGCCGCAGGAAGTGTCCCCCTTTTGTTATGCTGGTGTCAAGTCTGCCTTTGGCAGCACTGTGGAAAGCATTCATGTTAAATCGGTTCGGCTCAGAATATGCGGCTTCATGATTACAGGTCAGCATCAAGACTTCAGAAAAATGGTCTAAGGAAAGAAGCGAGTACGCACATCGAGCTTTGCAGAGAAAGTCCCAGAAGGCGGGCCCATTTTCTGCGTCGCCAGGAAAGCGACAGGCGAGCCCAACAACGGCCACAGAATTGGGGTCATCCGTGTCCGAGTCACGTCTCTCGGGACTCAGAAGTTGAGGCATGATGGAGCCAAGGCTATTGAAAGGCTTTTTGAAAGGCTGTATACGGTTCGAGGAAGAGAACCTTCTTCAATGCCTGATGAACAAGGGATTCTTGCTTCAACACGGCTTGCCCCAGGATCAGACAGTGGTGTTTTGGTAGAAGGCGCCAAAGAGTGTCTCGGCAGCCATGGTTACTTTGATAAGCAACTGGAAGTGCGGGATTAAGTGATGGAACCGATGATGCGGTTTGGAAGGCATTGGGTTCAATTTTCACAGTGATCATGCAGCGTCTGCGGTGTAACATGGTATTTGGCCATGCCTATGCCTATTCCAGGCAGTAGAGCAGAGGAAGTGTTGGAGGTATGTTGGAGGTAGAACGCCAATGCATATGCATGGATAGTGGGGATCTGGCCGGGGTAATAGCCAGGTTGGAACATTGTTGGATGATCTTCGGCGAAAGACCGAACAATGGTTCGGATAGATGTCCTGTGTCCCAATGCAAGGTTGCAAATCTTAAGTCTCAGCTCTCTACGGCAAGCCATCGGGCCCAATCTCACCGTATGATGCACATCTAATAATCTGCAGTCGTACTTGCCCATAGCGGAAATATCAGCAAGTCCGATCCATTTCTTGTATCGAAACGACGTTAGCTGAAGCTAGGCTGGAACAGGGAAAGTGTTCCGTTCGGTCGAACATACCTATAATTTGTATCTCATACTCACTTCATGTACTCCTTATGCGTACTTTATGTACTCCTTATGCGTACTTCGTATATACCTTATACACGTCTTTTCCGTTATAGCTCTCAAAATACGAACGGGATTCGATATACCGTGAGATTTCGCTATTTACGTAGGTATTTACGAGAGATTTTGATAGAATTCAAACCATCGTTCCGTAATATCGAGCATTCGGTTATGCCGAATTCAGACATGGACAGTCAATCGGACAAAATTCGGCCATCCTAATCTCGCTGTATACACGGAGACCGAAGGTAACTATATGTATCGTCGTTATGACAAGCGCTCTTATGAGATGATGGCCTCTTGTGCTTTGACTTTTCGAATCGGATTGTTTTATTAGACGTGGTCCCAATGCGTGGCTAATAAGCGGACCATGCGTCATAAAGTATAAGCGTAATTATGCATTATGCGTTATTCTGCATTATGCATTATACATTATGCATTAATTCTGCAGCATTCGAAACCCCGGTTCCTATACATAAAATAACCAACGCCAAGGGGACATACAGCAAATGACCAATACCAAGGGGACAACACATCGATCGATTACCTAGCACCTATGTATCAACTTTCCCAACAGTCAACCCTGCGGCGCAGCAGGATCCGACTGAGACCGATGCTAGCATGTATCGCGCTTGCCCACCCACACGCACTTCATTTTCACGCACAATGTTGCCTTTGTGCGGCAGATACTCGAGTATGTAATGTTACACCCCAGTCACATTGTGACCTCCATGCCAGGGTACGAATACATCTCTACGATGCCTATCTTCTCATCTTGCTATGTGTAAAATCATCGTGCATAATTTCCTATACCAAAAGCTGAACCGGTATGTCCCAAGCGATCATTCCGAAGCTAGGGATGCCCGACTACAAGGACAATATTCCATCATAAAGAATGACCATTGCTCCAGCTCACGATTCCCTAGATCAGTTGAAACATTGACTAAGATCCCAGTCTTTTCATATCCTCCTGGTTTATGGTACTCATCACCTTGTTTTGATCATCACCCTCCACGTTCTTCTCGGTCTTCTCCCAGCCTGTCAATCCACATCAGTTGCTGCAAATTACAGCGGCCATGTCTTCTCAAACCTTGCTTTTGTTTGGCGATCAAACAGCTGAAAGGCTTCCTTCAATCCGGCGCCTAACCCGCATATGCAAAACCTCCCCTTTACTTCAAAGATTTTTTCGGGAAGCCACGGATGTCGTCCAGACTGAGGTAGCCAAGCTCAGCCTTCATCGACGCAATGCATTCTGTGCTTTTGACAGCTTGATCGACTTAGCAGAAAAACAGGCAAAACAAGAGTTTCCAGACGATGTCGTTTCCACAGCACTAATAACCATCATAAGATTAGGCGACCTCATTCTGTCAGTAGAACATTCGGGTGGTCTATGTCTATTCGCTGATGGCTGCTAGTTATGCGCAGAGTAATCCGAGAATTTTTGAGGATACGGAGACGGCGGTACATAGTCTTGGACTTTGCATAGGCCTTCTCCCTGCGGCCGTAGCAGGTGTGTCGAGAAGCACTGAAGATCTGCACACATTCGGCCTCGAGATTGTGGTCATATCTATTCGTTTGATGGAGGGGATCCGCAGTCGATCACAATTAATCGAGGCAGCTCCCGGAACATGGGCCTATACCGTTGTCGGTGCTGGTACCGAAGATGCGAAGGCAATTCTGGACAACTTCCACAATGCTCAGGTATAAGACCACTTCTGTGTCGGAAAACAATCATGACGCTAACGAACTAGAATCTACCTGACCACAGTCGGGCTTTTATCGGAGTTGCCTCTCGCACTTGGACCACCATCTTTGGTCCACCCTCCACACTCGACAAGCTTTGGAAGCATTCTCCCGAGCTCGGCCTTGCTCCAAAGCTCAAGTTGAGTGCATTCTCCGCCGTGCATGCATCGCATTGGCCCATGCTTGACATGGACAAAATCATTGGAGAATCATCTATGTTGACGACTCCTTTGACCTCGAGAGTCCGAATAGTTTCGTCGAGCACTTGCAAACCATTCGTGGCGTCTGACCTTGGCACTTTACTATATGAGATGATTCTAGACATCACTCAAAATACCTTGCGTCTCACTGACACTGTTCAAACCATCGTCTCTGATCTTCAAAAGCTAGGAGAAGTGGACTTGGTTGTTCTTGGACCGACAGCTCACAAGAGCTTGGTGCAAGGTGCTTTGCGCGAGAAGTACGTCAACGTGAATTTGATCTCTGATCCCGAGCCACCAGTGTCTGCGCATGACTTACGTGGTGGCTCCGACCTCGTTGCAATAGTCGGCATGTCCGGAAGGTTCCCAGGAGGTGACAATGTCCGCGATTTTTGGGAGACACTTCAAAAGGGTCAGGACTTGCACCAGAAGGCAAGTAACCACTGATCGAGAACGGTGAATGATTGTGCTTACAGTTACGCGTAAATAGATCCCCTTGTCGAGATTCGATCTTGACGAGTATTTTGATCCCGATGGCGTTGTTAAAGGCAGTCTTTCAACGCAGTATGGCTGCTTCATCGACAAGCCCGGCCTCTTCGATAGCCGCCTCTTCAACGTGTCACCCCGTGAAGCCGCCCAAATGGACCCAATGCAGAGGCTACTTCTCATGATAACCTACGAAGCCATGGAAATGGCTGGCTACTCTCCAGACGGTAGTGTTTTGACGAATGCAAAGAGGATTGCCACCTACATTGCTCAAAGTACGGACGATTGGCGTTCCATCAACGAGTATGAAGGTCCTGACATCTACTTCATTCCCGGTGTCGCTCGAGCATTTGCTCCCGGTCGTCTGAACTACCACTTCAAATGGGAAGGCGCATCCCATAGTCTGGATGCGGCGTGTGCTGGAGGCACTAGCGCTGTCGATTTAGCCTGCTCCGCCTTGCTCGCTAGGGAATGCGACACTGCGCTGGCAGGTGGTGGTTCGATTTTGAAATGCCCCGGCAATTGGTCAGGTCTATGCCGGGGAGGTTTCATATCTACCACTGGAAACTGCAAACCGCTGCGCGAGGATGCAGATGGCTACTGTCGTGGTGAAGGAGTTGGCATCGTCGTATTGAAACGTCTCGAAGATGCAATTGCCGATAACGATAACATTCAAGCCGTCATCAACAGTTCCGCGAGGAGTTATTCTGCAGATGCAGTCTCTATCACCCAGCCCCACGCAGAATCGCAGGCTAAACTCTACAGGCGAGTCTTGCGGGACGCTAGCGTAGATCCTCTTGATATAGGCTATGTCGAGATGCACGGCACAGGCACACAGTGGGGAGACCTCATGGAAATTACGTCGATCTCCGAAGTATTCGCAGAAGGGCGCACAAAAGAACATCCTCTCAGTATTGGGGCTGTGAAAGCCAATGTTGGGCATGGTGAAGCTGTTGGTGTCCCTTGAACATGACATGGTCTGGTCTTCGGGTTGCTGACGGTGCTTGAATGTAGGCGGCTGGGATCACTTCCTTGATCAAAACCATAATGATGTTCCGAGAGCCAGACTCAATCCCGCCGCAGCCGGGATGGCCGTTCAAGCTCAATCCTAAATTGCCCCGTTTGGACAAAATGAACATCAAAGTGGCCGATGGAAACACACCGTTCATACCGCGCCCCATGGGCGATGGAAAGAAGAAGCTTTTGCTGAATAATTTCGATGCATCTGTAAGCCCCGAAAAAATGAATACACGAGAGACTTGGCCATGCTAACCCCCGCGTAGGGAGGCAACACATGCATAGTTCTTGAAGACCCCCCGGAGCGACAGCAAAAAAGCCAAGACCCGCGTACGTACCATGTCGTAGTATGCTCGGCGCGCACTTCGTATTCGCTCAAAGCAAACAAAGAGCGACTTCTCCACTACCTACAGTCTGATGAACAAGCTGTAATCTCGGACGTGGCGTACACGACTACTGCTCGACGCATGCACGACGTGCTTAGATCTTCATATGTTGCTCAAACATCAAAGGATCTTATCAAAATCATCGCTAACGATCTCGAGCAAACGGCCGTAGCCAAGCCGAAGTCCGCAGGCGGTCGCAGCCGTGTGGTATTTACTTTTACTGGGCAAGGCTCCCTCTATCCAGGTATGGGCAAGCAACTATTTGAGACGTGCGCCATTTTCCGGGACAATATTCTCTCGTACCAGAAAATATGTGACTCTCAAGGCCTTCCTCACGTTGTCGATATAATTGCAGATGACAGCGCGGATATAGAATCCAAGAACACGGCTCAGATTCAACTAGCCATAGTGTTTGTTGAACTTGCACTTGCGGAACTCTGGAAGTCTTGGAATTTACAGCCAGATGTCCTTATAGGGCATAGCCTTGGAGAGTACGCCGCCCTTTGCGTCTCGGGGGTGTTATCTGTGAACGACACGTTGTACCTGGTCGGCAAACGCTCGTCGATGCTCATGCAAAAATGTACTCCGGGCTCCTTTGGAATGCTTGCTGTCGCCGCGCCGATCAAGGTCATCGAAGAAGCCTTGACTAATCAAGGTCCGACTTCCTGTGAGATCTCATGCATGAATGCGCCAGAGAAGTCCGTCGTGAGTGGAACGCATGAGGATCTCAAAAGCCTACAGGCTTTGTTGAATGCTAGAATCAAAACGACATTTTTGAAGGTGACATACGGTTTTCACTCTTCTCAGATAGACCCTATCTTGGAGGGGCTAGAAACTAGCGCTTCGGCGATCACGTTTGCCAAACCTCAAATTCCCATTGCATCAACTCTTCTTGGCGACATTGTGAGCGATGTCGGTACGTTCAGCCCAGAATATCTAGCACGACAAGCCCGGGAGCCGGTGAATTTCTCAGCTGCTTTACAGGCTTGCAACTCAAAAGGCCTTGTAGACGACCAGACTCTCTGGATGGAAATCGGTCCTGACCCTGTGTGCTTGGGACTTGTTCGCTCAACTCTCGAGGTTCCATCAGAGAGACTACTCCCAACTTTGAAATCGAATGAAGAGAATTGGAAGACGATCTCAAACGCCGTTTCTCGCGCATACCTTTCGAAACAGCCATTGGCATGGGCCGATTTTCATCTTGAATACATTAGCTCGCTCACACTCCTGGAGTTACCTACCTATGCCTTCGATCTGAAAGACTATTGGTCCTCCTACAAACAGACGTTGTTAACCCCGGCAGTCCATCAAACTGCATCTAAGCTACCTGCGCCTGCGGGACCTGAACGGAGAGCTCTTGGAACGACTTGTGTTCAATGGGTCGAGAAGGAGTCGTTCAAGGGAGAAGAAATTTCAGCAACCTTCTCATCACAGACTTCAGAGCCAAACGTATTCGCTGCGATACAAGGCCACTTGGTAGACAGTACTGCGGTGTGTCCTGCTACCGTCTGGTGCGAAATTGCGTATACCGCTGCCAAGTACCTTTACGAAGGTGCGAATCCTGGAAAGGCCATTCCGCCAATGTCACTTTGGAATCTAAATATTACCCATCCCCTCGTGGTTCCGGTGAGCGACCCGCAGCAGATCATTCAGATATCTGCCGTTAAAACAGGGGATCGTGACTGGTCGGTGCATGTCTCATTCAAATCGAAGGATAACGCCTCTTCCCATGAGCATGGCGGTTGCGATGTCCGATTCGGCAAAAATAATGAGCGGAAGGCGGAGTTCTCTCGCTCGCTACACCTCGTGGGCAAAAGAGTAGATGCACTCACAAGCTCTGCCGTCGCGGGGCTCAGCCACCGCTTGCAACGACCTATCGTCTACAAACTGTTCAGCAGCTTTGTAGAGTATGGCGAGAAGTATCAAGGGCTTGAGGAAGTCTACTTGGACAATACAGGATATGGCGATACGGCTGCACGCATCAAACTCGTGCCCAGTGCCGGTTCTGGAACTTTTACCCAGAACCCTTATTGGACCGACGCGATAACACACTTGGCCGGTTTTGTTCTAAATGGAGACGTCGCATTGGGACCTGAGGATGCCTACATATCTGCAGGGTTTGAAGCTTTCCATCTCTTCGAGGAGCTTTCCGACACAAAGACGTATACTGCCTACGTCGCTATGCAGCCCAGCGAGAAGCCAAATGTCGTTGTTGGTGATGTCTATGTATTCGATGGAAACAAATTGATTGCACTATGCGGCGGTCTTTTCTTCCAGAAGATGACAAAGAAAGTCCTGAGGATGATCTTCGGACAAGGTGGGCCGGCCCCCGCAAGAAAGACAGTCCAATCTAAAACTGCTGCGCCGATCGAGAAACCTTCTCAGGCTATCTCCACTGAGACCAGCAAAATAGTATCCTTTCCAGACACCACCACAAACAGCGTATATGATTCCTCTGGGTCAGGCACACTTGCATCGTCACCACCAAGTTCAGTCGACAATGACGATGAGCCAGACGTCGCGGAAGCCTTGCTCGCAATCGTCGCTGCACAATGTGGGTACGAGATGGTTGACATGGAACCATCAACCGAATTTGTGGATATGGGTCTGGACTCTCTCATGAGCATTGCCATCATCACCGCCGCAAAGCGAGATATGGACCTCGAGCTTCCAGCAACCTTCTTTACCGACAATGTCAAAGTCGCAGACATTAGGAAAGAACTTGGAAAAGCTCCACCAGTCGTTGAGCCTCCGTCTGCAAAAGTCAAGGCGGCTCCAGCACGCATCCCATCGACCGAGTACATGGCAAATGACCCAGAGCCATACGAAGAAATAGATGGCATTGTAACACCAAACTCATCCGAAAAAATATCATCTGCCTCGGAAAGCGCAACCCCAGCCATGCCTGTCAAAGCCACCAACCCCACTCCCAAACCCACCCCCAAACCCAAACAAGCCCCCCAAACCAAAGCTGCCGCCGCTAAACCCAACCTCTCCCAATACAACAGCCACGTCGTCCTCATCCGCGGCAAGCGCTCTTCGAAAGAAACCCCCCTCATGCTCGTAACGGACGGGGCCGGCTCCGCCGCAGCCTACATCCACCTCCCGGCCATGAAGACTGGCACCCCAATCTACGCCCTCGAATCGCCTTTCCTGCAAGATCCTCACGCCTACCAATGCACCGTCGAGGAAGTCTGCGCCCTCTACGTCGAGGCCGTCAAAAAGACCCAACCCAAAGGCCCTTACATCATCGGCGGCTGGTCCGCCGGCGCCATCTACGCGTACGAGGTCTCGCGCCAGCTCCTCGAGGCCGGCGAGAAGCTCTCCGGTCTCATACTCATCGACATGCGCGTTCCGATGGCCATGCCCGACGCGCTGGAGCCGTCGATCGAAATCATCGAGCAGGCAGGCCTGTTCACGGGCGTGGAGCGCGCGGGTCAGGCGCAGACGGAGCAGGGTCTGAAGCAGAAACAGCATCTCGTCAGCACCGTCAGCGCGCTGATCTGGTACACGCCTAAACCGGTCCCGGCGTCCAACACGCCAAGCCATACAACTTTGATCTGGGCGTCTAAGGGTTTGAGTGAGGCCGGTGACGCAAATACATTGGGCTTATCCACTGGGGAGGAGGGAGTCCTGGCGGGGGACCTTGGCGAAGCGAACATGGGTCAGAGTATAGAAGATCCCGAAGATCGGAAGGCGGATATCAAATCGTGGTTCTTTGCCAAGAGAAGTGCGTTTGGGCCGAATGGGTGGGATAAACTGGTCAGGGGCACGGTGGATTGCCATGTCGTCGATGGGGCCGACCATTTCTCTCTGGTCGTGCCGCCGAAGGTATTTACTTCTCCTATTCACCACTTGATTTGTTTGGATGTAGATGCTAACCATGCTCTTTTCGGACAGGCGAAAATTCTGGGACAGATCCTGGAGAATGCAGTGAAAAAGTGCACTGCGGATGGGAGTTGAAGTCATCGGTAGAGAGAAGTTGGCTGGAAAAATTGAACAACACTGAGAAGAATGCGTTGTTTTCAACGACTCTCATTTTCATCTCATCTCATCTCCTACTAGCTGTACTCCAAAGACTTGAATTCCATAGAATTACAGGATGTTTTTTTTATATAGATCGATTATACAGAAAGGCAGTCAACCCAATCAGCCTTATTCCTTTGGTTAGTCGTAATGCGTTACAAACCTCTCCCATAAATTCTGACGTTGAACACCTGCCCCAAATCCTCTACAAACCCTTTACCATAAGTGCTAACCCTGAACATCTGTCCCAAATTCTCGCGGGACTTTCTGGCACAGCAAAAGCCGCGGACAGATTTGCGAATCAAAGGCAGATTCTTTGAAAAACGAGAATCAAAATTTGACCTAGATCGTTGCTTCTGGACTCTGATGCCAACGTCAATGCGTGATGTGTGTAACACTTTTTGCCGAGAGCAGAATCTGGCTCGTCCTCATCATCACCATGTTCTCCACGCCCAATTAAACCCGATGCCCTCAAACCCGGACCCAGTTGCATCACCAGACTCGTTGAACCCTCAGTGTGTGTTTTTCTTATCTTTGCCCTTGAGGTATGGAGGGATAAGCCAGGGATGGGGAGAAAAGTACCTACCTAGCAGATGACGGCCTCCGAGCCAAAACTTACTCATCTCATACAGCTCGACAGAGAGGACGACAATGGTCTGCTTCGGCCTTCCTCAATCGGTCAGTCCACTCATGCAAGGTCCTCAATCGGTTAGTCAAATCATGCAAGGAGCCTGCTCATTTCGACTTGACTGCCATGTCTTCCCACCCCACGTTTCCCAACAGGTGAGCGGGTAAATAGTAACTCAAGAAGGATGCAGCGTCGATCATCCACTATGCAGGTCGCCAAAGAAGCAACGTCGATCATCCAATAAGCAGTCATATGCATGTGCAAAGCGGGGAACCGGGAGGGTACCGTCGTAGGTATTTGCCCTTGGCGGAACGGGAAAATCAGCAAATCTAATCCGTTATCAATCATCGTTTCATGATATCAAGGATTCGGTTATGCCGAATTCAGCTAGGAACAAGGTTCGACTGTATCGTTGTTAATTTAAACACCGATTAAGAAATCGAAAACGCTCGGACGGTAGGCGGCTACGGAGCGATATACCTAATTCCCGTTGGTGTAATGAATTATTAATTATGGGCCCAGACCCGCTCACGGCCAATATTGTTCGCACCAGTTGTGACGCTGTGTCCCAGTATCCTATCTCTTTTGGGATGACCCTCCAATGTAGCCAACCCTTTCTCCTGACGTTATCTTTCATCTGGAAGAAGAACGCAGATCCTGGAATCCTCGCAGGTAGGTGGAACAAGCCGGGGCGGCGAGGGCGGATATGAAAGTTAATAGGCATTGCAGACGAGTTAGTCCGGTAGATGATAAGCCGTATCTGTGATGTCCTATGTATTTGCATATGATCGAGTGCTAGTCTCTGATGTTGGGGGACTGATGAAACATGAATGTGTCTGTCTTTGGTGCGGTTGAAGTCCATATGTACGTTGGAAGCATGTACGCTCACGTTCATGGTCTCACTGAGTACCACAAATTCCAAGGACGGTGTCAAGGTAGGGTCTGAAAGAGGGGTTCCCGACTTGGCGACCCTTCCCACCATCTCGGCGTTGTGGGTCTCTCTTGCCTTGACGTGATCTATCTTCTCATGAACGACATCGCCCAGAAAGTCGATCTTCCCCGAGGGATAGATGGCCGAAGACAGCGTCACTGATCGGGACGTGTCATCTATTGCAAATGCGACCTAGGGGATCCGCACTCGATGACGATACTTGTAGTTTGAAGCTAGTTAGGGAGTGGGATCCGGCTGGGCCTTTGTCGCCTGTGAAGCCCTTCAGGGCGTCCGGTATGAACCAATCAATCAATCAAGCCCAGAAACCGAGCATAGCGAGAGAAACCTGTGCCCTTAGAAGGGTTCACCCACTCGCGCGAACGCCCCCCCCTCCCTGCATACTTGGTCAATTTTGGGAGTTTCTACGGAGGAAGTAAATGCAAAAAATCTAGCAACGACCTATCGAATCATCCCAAGAAGAGCCTAAAATTACAATAGGTAGGTCAGAAACCTCAATCATATGAAATGTCAACGAGGATGTTCTTCCATCTAGAAGCGTATAGCAGTCTAAGCAACCGCAACTTCAAATGAGCGTCGAGCGCCGTAAACGTGACAGAGAGACAGTTGGTAAACACGCATCCGCCAGCTAATAAGGCGGCCAGCGACGCCAGCGAGAGTAGTACTAACCCTCTCCACTATTGGATTCGGAACGACAGTTTCATAGAGCATCTCGCGCAAATGCACTTTTGCCAAATGATCAAAGATTCCAACTGTAATGACTATCCACACTATCAGTTTTTGCGCATCACCGTACACACCACTAATTTGTGCGCTGCCCCTGCAGCGCGAACAAAAAAAAGTTTGGCAGGATCTTGAATCTGTTGCATCCTCCTGGTGGGCTATTATCATCCATGGATAGAACATCACCACCATGGGTATTCCGCTACACCCATGGATAGAGACTAAATTCATGGAGAAACAGCCTAGTACCACACCGTTTCTACCACCAACAGCCACCAATGAGCCCCTCATTCGTAAGTCATTTGGCCTCATTATTGATGCGTTATTTGCACGTCATTTGGCCTGCGTCATGGTGGTCTGATTCCTTGTTTTTGTGGCCTTTGGATGGTGGTCGTTTGAATATATACACACCATGAACACCCTCATTATTTGACTGCAAACCAACATCCGAACACTCATGTTTCCACTCTATATTCAATCATTCTTTCTTACACTTAAGATGGTACATTCTGGTGCCTAAGCGACGACTATGGATCCATCCAATGCGCTGGCTCCTCAGGCCTCCATATTATCCTCCAGCATCCAGGTGGAGGTATTCAACTCCGCAGCACGAGACGCCTTCCATCTCATGTTGGATGCCCGCAAGCATGAGTCTCGTGAGCGTATGACGGCTGCTGAAAAGCTCATCCGCACCTCCGGCCAGGGGGAAGTAGGGTTTGGGTTTTGTTGGCGGCGGCGGTGGCAGCCATAGTTGTGTGCTTCTGTATGGCGGCCAAGCGTGATGTAGTGTTTAAACTTGTTGATGGAGTGAAGAGCATGTGAGCAGAACACTAGAGCTGGGGATAGTGTTTGCTGTTGGAGGCACGCTTTATACAGGTAGGGTACGGAAGAGCTGGAAGATAAGGACATTTGCAACCTAAGTTGGACGCTAAAGCGGTCCTCCAACCTCCTTTTTCGCAAGTAGTCCGATAAAGGTAGCCCCAATTAGTGGAATTCTTACAAATTCACACACCAAAAGCAGATTCCTTACGAATCATACCCCTACATCAAAACTTGGGGTAAGAATTTGTAACTTGGCATTCCTTAGGCTATGGTTTCCAACTTATAGGGTCGTCCTATGAACAAGCTAGTTCCTTGCTCCATGCAACGTCTTACGACTCACCGAGGAGGCCTCTTTATGATCGCTGGTCGATATATCCCATCATGCTCGTTATTCGGATCTCATAGACTTCCAGTAGAGATCGAGTATTGGGTGAAGACACTGTGGGTCAGTGATTCTTTCACCTGCTGGAGCGAGACGTTTTGTATTTAGCAACTCTAAGCATTAGACTATTGACAATAGAACTATGTGCGCAAAGCCACCAAGCCCGACCATAAGCCAAACGTGCACTGTGATCTTGGGGAAACCGCATACCATACCCGTTCATCCCCCCTTTGCACTGTCAATATTGGATTGGCAGAAGCAACTCTTGATTGATACAGGAAACAATACAGGCAGAAGGCCTAAACTCTCAGCCACAGAGTTCAATGATCAGATTGCTAAACACTAGTATAGAAACAGGATATCTGCAGCACTCTCTGGAGATATACCATCAGCAGGACGACTGAGCACTACAGGCCAGCTATCACCGTGGGTGTTTTATTATAAGAAAGAGACGGGATAATAGTGGTGCATCGACGCTTATAGTTGCGGCAGACATAGTCGAGAATTGCATGTTGCGTATTGCTACCCGGAGTCTGGAAATTTGTGCCAGTTTTTTAAGTGTTCTATGACTAGGTAGTCCCTGAAATGGGGGCGATGGCCCTGCGATATCCATCCATTACCTGTGAGTATTCTCTCTTCGTACATCCAAACCCGGTAAGTCAAGAGTACACAAATTCTTCAATCCTCCACTTCAAAGTCATCCTGGTTATGCATCGAAATGTCCATCGTTCGCTTCGGCTTCTCGTGTTCTTCTAATGTCCGTCTCCGCTTGGCGTTCGGTAGAGGTGAATGATTGCCATTGACAACAGGCATGTTGCCAGCATTTAAAGACCCTGAAGCAACAACACTACCATCATCCTTCACCTCTGCTCCATTTGTAGCCATCCTTATCTCTTCAGGGCCGGCTGAGCCATTAGCGACTGCGTCACGGGCGTTTTCTATCATCTTCATCTTTTTGGTCTCACCTCTTATGCGTTCGAGATGAACAAAGTAGCCGTCTGGGACAGGCGTTACATACTGGCCGTTGAAAACGCCGACCTCGAAATCCTGGGTCTCCCTGGCAGTGTGATCGGACGGTGCAGCTTGACGACATGCATCTACAAGATCATCGAGCTCTTGGAAAATGACTTTCTCTGCTCCGATATGTGTAGCAATTTCATCCACGGTCCTCTTGTGCGCTATCAGTTCAGAAGGCGACGACAGATCTATGCCGTATATGTGAGGGTAGCGGATACGGGGTGCAGCAGAGGCGAAAAAGACCTTCTTTGCTCCAGCCTCCTTTGCCATAAGTACAATTTCTCGCGACGTAGTACCCCTCACAATGCTGTCGTCGACTAGGAGCACATTCTTTCCCGCAAACTGCTGCTCCATGGCGTTCAGTTTCCTCCTGACACCCTTTTGCCTTGCCTTCTGGCCGGGCATGATGAATGTTCGAAAAACGTAGCGATTCTTGACGAAGCCTTGGCGATACGGTTTGTTGAGACGTGCGGCCACACAAGGTGCTGTGGTGTTACTTGTGTCCGGGATAGGCATGACTACATCAATTCCTTCCAGCTGTGATGGAGACAAGACCTTTGCGATTCGATGGGCGAGCTTATAGCCCATGTTTTCTCGACTCTGATGGACGCTCATAGCATCAATAACGCTGTCAGGCCTAGCAAAATAGCAAAACTCAACTGAGAATGTTAGAGTAAGCTCTTCCAACCAATCATCACAAATGCTAAAAAGACAAGGAACGATTTGGGAGAGTGAGCTCACAGATGTCCGGGCAATATCTTTTCTGAGCTTGAACGGAGGCAAAGACTGGCTCTGCTCCTTTCTGTATTATGACGGCTTGGCCTGGCTTTATGTCCTGAATGTTCGAACTGAGGTACCCTAATTGTTGAAGCGCTACAGACTCTGAAGAAAGCATGTAATCTCTTCCCTGTCCCGAGGAAGCCAGCCTCGAGCCAAACACTACATGTCACCGAGTCAGCATACATATGTGATATCGATTGGCAGAAGTGATAGTGTTCAGACCAGGTCCTACGTACCTAGAGGTCTGATGCCATAACTGTCGCGAAAGCCAATAATACCGAAGCCTAGCTCTCGTTAGTCGCGCTTTAGTCGCGCTCATTGTTCCGATGAATGACAGACCGGCAAGCATGGCAGTGCATGCAAATCCTCCTTCTAAACGTTCTAGTCGTGTGTCAGCATGATTCTTCAAAAGGTGTGAGTTGCTCAGCAGCCATAACATTGAAGACAAGTGAATCTTATGAAAGCCTGAAAGAGGAAAACGTACCATACATGCGCCCACTGCAAAGATTGCCTTCGTCAGCTTCGCTCCTGCAAATGAAGGTGCTAATATATCTCTCGCATGCTCAAAGGCTAGTGTCCATGCGTGCTCCTCAACTGAGCAGAGGATTTCGTAGGGGAGACATTTCCGGAGGAAAGACGTACAGTGCGGCAAATATATCATCGCTAGCAGTCAGAAGTCAGTGTCGCTCTGTTAAAGCATTCCCAGCTTGGAGGGATTTTTAATATCCATCTTAAAAATAATGATATGGTGTTTGCTTAGGACATTGTGTTCCCCAGAGGCACTAAAACCGAGACGGGCAGGCTTACCAATTGATCCTCGCCTTACCAGTGGTATTCAACTCCGACGCGAATACATTGAGCATCAATTCCCTACGTGCATTAGCTCGTAAGCATTGCCTTTCTGCGAAAGGGGAGGGAGCCGCAAGCCAGATCTCCGGAGCAGGGACTCTCCAAAACATGTCTAGCGAGTCACGATAAGACCTCCAAAGGAAAGTAGAAGATCGGAAAAGACGTACGAGTCAGAGTCGGTATTAATCTTTACATAAATCGAAATTTAGCATCTTTTTCTCTGCTAGTATCCGATCCCTTTATACGGAGAGTACGGATATGTCAATAACATTGCGGATATGACTCACATGCCGATGTGCTTCTCGGTCGAGGTAGTCTCTCAACTCAGGTGCGTTGATGAGGTTGCCATTATGAGCGGCGCTAATGCCATACTTGTTCGCTCATCAGCATGACCTCTTCGAGAAAGGAAAGCGAGTCGTAAGCCAGTTGTCAGAAGCAGAGACGCCGAAGGCATATCCGAACTGATTTCAGACAGCAAGCAGCATGTCAGAAAAGGCTTACAGGGGAGTTCACAAAGAAAGGCTGTGCCTCGGCGTTGGCTGACGTGCCTGCAGTGGGGTAGCGAAGGTGTCCGAGGCCTGCGTGATCTTCAGCTTTCGACTTTACGTGGTCGAAGGCACACTTACCCATGTACCCTGGGAGATCTTGTACTCGTGCTCCATCGCGAAATCTAGGCATTAGATATGCTGATCAGTATAGCGGCTTTCAGAAGAGAAAACAAGTCGTGAGCCAAGTTCCGGGAGTCAAGGCTACCAGAACATGTCTCGCGACTCCCAATACAACCTTAGGAAGGGAAGTAGGGACACGGAAACAACGTACACTTTCGAGGCTAGGCCGTTTCCTGTACGGCGATTTCTCTCGTCAGCACTGTTCTGTCAAGCAAGCGAGAGTCTTATAGTTCAGTTTTAGACGCATAGGCTTCAAAGTGATGTCTAAAAGCTTCCAACAAAGGTCCCGAAAGAGGAAGTATTCTAAAGACGACGCACCTTTGCATTGAAAGATCCTTCCTTCCGTAGCACAGGTAGAAATGCCTGTCATGTCTCTTATTACTCGTTCGTTCAAGATTGGAAGTATGTAGTACCACAAGCGTCTTGGCCTCGATGCTGCAAATAGTACAGAGCCTCGCTGCCAGGTATGAGTGCTGCCGAGGTCATGAGAAAAAAGTTGTCAGCTCACTGAAGTTCCGCCGCACAAGCATTGCCCTCTGGCTCCGCATGGAGCATAGCTAGGATGCCACACATCTCTTTCAAAATTGCTGGATCCTCGGTGACATGAGTGTGTGCTCTTTACCCAGAAGACAAGAATGCCCCAGTGGCATGAGTATTGCTCTCTTTGACTACAGGAAATACGTCGCGCAAAGTTTGACTACTTACCCCATCGAAAATCTCCGCAACGGAAGCGAGAAGCCAGGACCGAAGTTAGACCGTAGAGCCGAGAAGCGCGTCGCCCCTGCACCGAAAGTTCTGCACATGCGCTAGTATCAGCCCTAACCCTGTTGTCGGAAAGTGGCCCCAAATTAATAGGTGGGGCGTTATCCGACGTCCAAGCGTAAAGTCTTGGCGGGTGCAGGACTTTCGGTGCAGACAAGAGACTACGACCTTTAAATATATACCTTATATATATAACCTAAATTGTTTTCAATAGACAACAATTCTACTCCCATGAGACCACTTGTTGCATTATCATATCCCATATAGCTGATCCGCCGGTTGTCGTAGAAAGTACCTATAGAATGAGATCTCCGGCCTGCAAGATGCCTTAGAAGGATTAGATCCGAATGCCAACCATTCTGCAGGCGAAGCCGAACATCAGCTGTACAATGTGTTCAGGCCAGCACCTAGGGAGGCACGGACTCAGATAGCTCGAGAGGAATACAGCTTGACGCCTACGCCTTTCATACGATCAAAAGAGCACACAGGCCGAGCTAGGGCTCACAGCCTGTCTCGAAAGTCCGAGGATATTCGGCAAATACAAGCGCATGTCTACGTCTACGTGCAGACCTCAAGGAGCGATTTTATTGCAAGGAAAAAACAATAATAATAGTGTCTCATCACCTGGTCATCAGTCTAAGGGAGTGTCGGTGATAGGATACAAGTACACGGCTCTCGGCAGACGTAACACACAAAATCAATGACGACGAGCGGATGTACTTTACGTGGCACGTCCACGCGCTATTAGTCGGTGATCCAGGCATTGGCCATCGTCTCCCTTTCCCCACAGACACGTTCGAGATATTTGATGACAGCAAAGACGGTCTAGTGCTAGCGAAGCTTATCAATGACAGCGTGCCGGATACTATTGACGAGCGAGTACTGGATACACAGGGCAAGAAGGCCAAATAGTTGAATGTTTTCGACATGACAAGAAAACAACAACATCGTGATCTATTCTCCAAAATGTATCGGGTGCTTAGTCGTCAAAATTGGTGGTTGTTGGAAATGCTGCAGCAGCCCTGAATGGTCGTGTTGGATATCCACACTAGCAAGGCTTATTAGCGAGTCTTTTTAGGTAGACTTTCTACCACTTCATAGAATAATCATGCCTACATCCTCAATCCCGATGTTAGTAGCATAAGAGAGATTTCCCCCTAGAGACAGAAGGCGTTTTTCTATGTGAAATCCCGCAAAGGTGTGTATCTCTTGTCGTTGATGCCGCCGTAGGTTCTGTCTTTCATTTCGTCTGAAAGGAACCCGATCTTATTGGTTACCATCGATCTTGGGTGTCCCGGGCTTGGGTGTCCCGGGCTCGGTCTATGATGGGTGGTCGTTAGTCACCAAACTGAAGAAATGGCATCTTGACTCGCTGAGTTCCGGAATTAAAGAGTACCTAGAAACGCGGTCGTGGAGTAAGTAAAAGCAGATTACACAGACATTTGAAGGAACGTCAAGGGTTTTGCGTAGTACACGGAAAGACCATGATAACAATGCTTTTGATCTTCCCGCTGCAACATGGCCTGTATAATGGGATGGCTAGCTGCCGAGATGTAGTTTAATTCTATCATATCGCTTTCCCTCAAAGGCCTATCTATGTCTAAAGCTTCCAAAACACCAAGTCTCATCTCCATGCTCATGCTCGTCTTCGTTCCTTGGCCCGCGGTTTGCTCGGTCTTATACAACATCAATATTTGTTCGATTACGGCTTTTGACTTGATGTTTTCGTCGATGTAGCGAATGAGGGAAAAACGTGGCAACGAAAGATAGCCCAATCGCGATATGGATTTCAGGTGAAAGTTTTTCAGTCCGCTAGAATAAGCTTCTGATGCGCCCTCTGGCTTATCTCCTTTGACCATATCTTTTGCCGCCATGTGCGAATCTTTTAGTGACTCGATATCTTCGTCCAAGAGATCACGACAATTCAAATTCTTCTGAACTTCGTTGGGATTCCCTGTGCTATGGTCTCGCTCGATAGCAGTAATTCGTTCTGCTGCCCCTTGTGGAATATTGAGATCATCCAGCACTACTGTCGCTTTGTGAAACCTAAAACAAAGTCTCCTGGCTAGAGCCGCTTCCTGTAATCTCCACAGTCGTTTGGTCCAAGGAGAACGTTTAATGGCAGTGACGTAATCTGAAGTAGATCCCGGCCCCTGACGAAGAAGACTTGATTCCAAGACCAGTACTGCCACAGCAGCCTCGAAGACCCGCTTGATCTTCTCAGTCGCTGCCCTTTTTCGATGATCTTCAGGAACGCATATAGTTTCAATCCAGAATGGGAGCGTGGTACCCAGCGATAGCAGTATCTTGGACTGTAGCAGGTCGTTGACCAGACCTTGCAATTGCTGAAGGGAACCATTGGAATTGCTGTCGAGTACTAGATTTGGAGATCTGACGTGGCTCAGGACTACAAATTCACATGTACTCTGTCCTTGATGCACACTTGTTCTTATGATGTCCGGCTTGCCCTCGACGGACACTGAAACCAAAGGTATGTCGCCGACGTCGAGAATGGTTGCCTCATGGCTCGAGATATTAAAAGGGTCACACTCTCCTATTACGTCCTCCGGGAGCATGTCTCGCAGGGAAGAGATGTCTTGATTCATTTGATCTCTTCACCGAGGTATATCATGATACAGTGTTCTTCGGTCCGATGCATCATCGAACAGCAATTCCTTATCCGTAAATTTGTCGCTGTTGCTGAAACACTAACCGAATTTGTAAGATCAGTCCTGCAGTGTTATGTGGGTAAGGAACGGAGGTCGGCACCGAAAGTCTTGGGCACCAAGATCTTGGATAACGCCCCGCCCGGAGGACGTCGCTCAATTTGGGGCTCAAGGTCCCTATCACGCCCAAAAGAGATCCTCGCAGGAGACGGTTCTCCGAGAGTACCTACTACCTCTTAGGGTTAGGATCGGCACTAGCGTAGCCTCTCGGCTGCACTTTCCTTTCCACTGCGCCAAGCCCTAAGGCACTTGCTCACAATCAGCTCTTGCAAATCTCCAGTCCTCTTTTCCCCTCACTACTCAATAAAATCTGGCATGGTCACCACAAGTATCTCGAAAGATGTTGAACCAATGATCCTGACTCTTGAGCTGTCCCAATTATCAGACACGATCGCGCCGGAAAAGCATTTGCCTGATAAGCAGCGAACCATACCGAACAACTCCTGGGATCCTACCCGATTGTACTTGACTCGGCCTTTATTGCACATCCCGACTACTGCGGGGCGCGTACCTTTCCCTCGCAGTCCAGCAGGCCTCACCTACCTTCACCAGATATGGCCTGGGGAAGTCATGGCGCAACTGCCTTTGCAACCTTTATGATCCTCTGCCGTGCGTATCGTCTACTTTATCGCCTATTCGTTTTTTTTGAATACCGCTGATTCTATTGACTAGCGACATGCTTCGCCCTCGGCATCCTCTTTTCCCTCTTCCCTTACGACTACCCAATCCTATGGAACCCAGCCACATGTCCGCCTGAAGCCTATGTGAGACTCGAAACCCACCTGAAATTCCTACACGCTTCTCCCCTCATAATTCCCCGTATCCTCCACACGGTTATCGGAACGGGCCTATTAGGTTTCTTCATCAAGCTCTACAGGCCCTCGGAATCCAATATGCTCTTCGACGGCGCCAGCTTGGTATTATACATGTGCGGTGTGATTATATATCTTGCCAATATTGTTAAAGGCTTGAGAGTCATTACCAGTGGGGTATACGACCGCGAGCTTGTTGAAGGGGAGCTAGCTGTTGGTGTGAAAGGTGTGGAAGCGGGAGCAGAGGAGTTCCTCGGGAGAGATGACAGTCTGAAAGTGATGGCCGCTAGCAACACTATATTGGCGCTCGTCATGGTAGGAGTGTTAGTGCTACAAGCCGGGCAGTGGTATGCTGAAAGGAAAGAGGGGCAAGAGGTGGAGAATCAGAGGGCGAAAAAGGAGAAGATGGCGAACGGCGAGAGCAAAGGCGAGGAGAGGAATAAGCATAAGAGTCCGAGTTCGAAGAAAAAAGTTTGAAGAATGTTGAGATGGAATGGCCTTGAAAATAGAGATGATGGCATGATTTGAAGGTGCTAGAGTATTTCAATTCCCTTACTTCGTGCAAAAGCTGTAATATATCATATCTACATGGGGATTTTTTCTTTTGACCCTACTTGCTTCGGCTGCGTTCTTTCCTCCAAATGTACCCCTCTGGGGCCCCTGTATGGTAGCTTGTCTCAACAGCGTTCCTTATGGTACCCACGTCGCCGACCTCCTCGCTCGTCTTCTTGGGTATAAAGACTTAGAGATCCCGGTCAAGGTATCAGCCGCTGTTCACAACATTACAATCAGCAATGGAAAAATTGGATCTGCTGTCTAGATGACTTACCGGTTATGGTCTCCGCCGGCAGAGCCTTCAGAGCTAATTGCAGATGAGCTTGTGTCACCATTCTCCAGCTTTTCGGCATCCGTCAAGGGCTTTTTCGAGCTTGTGATGCTCATGGACGGAAAGGAAATTATCTTGCGAATGTTTCGAACTGGGGTAAATTCACCGATGATGGGGTGAAACAAAGGCAAGCAGGCCCCCACGATCCCGAGCGAAGACTCCACCATTGGCCAATACAGAGTTTGGGGTAAATAGGTCTTTTCAAGAACTGGTAAGCCAATGCCATTAATGTTGGGCTTGCGAACATTCGTACATGTAAAATCCTGGTCACCAGAATTGGACTCTAAACTTGACGGTAGCCAGTGACCTTCCATATTTGAAAGAGTGAGGAGGAAAAGCTTACCACCGACAGCAATTCTATAAAAAACCACCAGCTTCGTAACGCTCCCCGCAATAGTTCTTTAGTGTGTAAGCGTTGACTTCCCGGCTGTGTGCCAAAAACGGCTTACAATATTCCTAGCAGAAACATGGCACTCACGCCGAGTCTTTTTTTCATGGGCAGCTGAAGTGTCCAGATCTAGGTGGCAATCAGGGAGAATCTAAAGTGAGTTCGAAGGAAAGCTTACACAAGGAATTGGCATTGCGAGTATTACAAGGTCCGTGATTGCATCCGAGAACGCTTGTCCAACATACATCATGTTTTCATCGATGCAAGTGTCAGCAGTGCCTCCGAAGCCAGTCCAATTTTCTGATATTGGGTAACATTGGAGCATATCCGCAAAGAAGAAAGCAACGGTCCATGTCACAACTACTGTGATCATGGTCCAGAGGAAGGCCAAGAACAAAGGACCGCGGAAGATCCTTGCAGATTCTGTGAGTAACTCCATTATTGTGAGCATGGTGAGAACAGATCTACCTCTTATAAAGAAGAAGAACTGACAACTTCGTCAGGCCGAAAGTCAATGTCGAGGTCATTAGAGAAACATAATTTATCTAGACACCACCGTCAGTTATATAACAGACGGGAAGACTCAAGAAGTATCTTGCCTGTTGGAAGACCTCTAAGCAATGGGTAAAATCGGGTGAGCCATCTGCTGCCAGCTTTGTGTGTCGTCCTAGATTCCCAAGTGCAGTTCCTATGGCGTGGAATTAGCCTAGAGCCAACAGAACCTTTGAAGTCCATTACCAACCAACGAACATACACAATGCGGTACCAATCGTGAACAGCTGGTTCCGCCTTGATCAACCCCAAGACAGAAGCTGCATTACTCCTGGGATCCGGCTTACCAGTGCGACCAGAATCATATAGTCGTCCCATGCAAGGGTCGCCTTCTTGATCTTTCTGGCATGAAGGCGAAGCAAGACAGCTACGGTCGCCAGAATGGTCAACACTGTGCCCAGCGCGTACATTTTTCCTGGTGTTTCGCCCATAGTACAAGGATCGAAGGCTAGTGATGAGAGCTCGGATGAAATGCGAGAGAACTGTAGATTGAGAAGAACTGGCTTTCGATAAAGGGATCAAGGAAGATCCTAGGATGTTATGTATCCTTTAGGATCGAGACCATACGATCGAGCATATATAATGGTATCACCGTGGGCTTTTGGCGCTTTTGACCTGCATGCGTTCGTGAAGGCAACGCGGCCAGAGGAACGCTCTCGCGCCGTTCAGATGCCGTCAGGCCCAATTGCTTAATTGCAGTGCCACAGTAATGCGCATTGGAAGATTAGGGTTGTGCCATCGTCCTCTGCATTACGCCAGCCGGTGCAATCAGACGCTGTCGAGCCAGAAGGATGATCAGCCCCTCACTCCGATAGGAAACGAGGCTACATGTCTGTGGGTCTTACGAAACCCTCTCTCTTGTTCACAAAAGACTGTAAATGATTTGTGTGAAGGAATGCAACTGAAAGGCACAGCTATTGTGAGAATTCGGTTGTCAGTGTCTATGCAGCAGCACGACCGGAATGGAGAATTTGTGCAGTGTATGAGTGAGCACCGAGGTGTACCATTTGCCCTGCTTTTGAGAGCCAAAGGCGCTGGCAAAACTGTTTTGCGTCGGAACTAAGCCAAAGCTTCTCTACTTTCTTCAAACATGCATTGCTATGTCGAAGGTACCTTCATCGAGAGGCTGAGCAGAATTTGATTTCTTGATGGTGTTCGCATATACGCGCTGCGGCGTGTATGACGGAGGTCGGTCTCGCAAGTTTGCTCGCTTATACAGAATTGAGGTCAATGGATTCTGCGAGGCCTGGTATCTGCTTCCTGCACAGAGACGTGCAGATTGAGGGCGCATCCCGTTCGAGATTGAATTATCAAAGCAAATCCTTCCTCAAATTTCGATTGCAAAACAGGAATGCGAGTGAGCATGAGCCTTTCTCGTCGAAACGCCGTCTTTCCAGGTCAGCATGTTCTAAGGCTTGGCTCTCCTACACAAGGTATCAATCCAGGCCATTATGGAACACCATCACTTCAAACCTAACCCGGGGAAGGTTTTCATCGTGAGACGCGGAGAAACAATGCTGCTGCACGCTGCTTCACATCTAGTTGGGTCTGTTCTATGCATCAAGCAAAGCATTGTCCCGAATTACAACTCGTGATGAGGAGTTGCGGCACAATGTGTTTGAGGTTATCATCGTGCATGATTCTGGAGGTAGCCTTGCAGGACCTCAAACGAACGACATACGTACCCCATGGCGGGTAGAGCCTGCACCCGCACATGTATCCATATGCCATTGTGTATAAAGGTGGCCCCCGCCGCTTTTCTACGACCTCCAGACATTCTAGCAACATCACATCTACTCGAGCACTTTCCTCCATCACATTCAATATGCATCTCGCTATCTACAAACTAGTAGCGGTTGCTTGCGCTTTCTCAGCTTCCACACTCCCCCTTCCAGTCACTCGACTGGTAGACATTGCCGACGAAACCATCAAGAGGAGCATACTCACAGGTGACACTATACATCGCCATGACTCCCCTCGCGACCTCCTTCGTAAGCCTGGTGGCTTTACTGAAACCGGAGGACATGTGCGCCGCTGGAGGACAAATGATGACACATCTGATGACGACGACCAATTGTCCCGCCTTACAAGATCGGACTCCCCTCTTCATAACCTTCCTGATCATGGCGTCTTGCAAAGTGGAGCCTCTGGGCCTCGCATCAAGGACTCACATGCTTGGTTCGTGAACTTTGCACTTCTCCATCTGATTGTTGCTGATATTCTTGAAATAAAATAGAATGGCTTGTCCATGTCGATACCGGAGCGAGCATCACGCTTAGAGAGCGCTGGAAAGCTTGGTTCGACCACATTCCTCGAAGCGATGTTGCCCTGGCACTCGCAGTCCTCGATCATTGGGTTATGCCGAACGTTACCGAGTCTCTGTCCATTGACCAAATCTGGCTCGCTTCTTTTTAGGATTTTATGTCTCTTCGGACCTGCACCATGTAATATTAATTCACCGCTTGCACTTCTTCAGCGTTGGAACAGCAGTATCCGTCATTGCATGTTCGATGGTATTTTAAGACCCCCTTCCTTGACACTCTGAATAAGATAAATCCCCAACTCCACTGTCTGTACTTCACGCCAACTAGAAGGCGAAGTCGTCCGTCAAGTAGTTCAAACCCACTCATACGGCCGCATTCACCCAGTCCTTAGACCCATGAAAAATATTTGTGCGAAATCAAACCTCATCAAGAACCCAACAAACCAATCCCTCTTTCACAGCTTCACAGGTCCCATCCCATCCCATCCCATCCCATCCTATCCCATCCCATCCATCATATCACTATCAACCAACCGCCTTGGACCTTGCAAACCAATGTCGCCGTTCACCAACCCTCGACCCTTTTTACTGACATACCCGGGGGGCCGGCCATCACAACAGTCGCGTCATGCCTTTCCAACACCGGAGGCCCGCAATCTTATGTCTCGCCTGCAGGTTCATTCTTTGCTGGTGTTAGGAGTGAGCGGGTTGTTGGTTGGTCGGCTGTTCTTGGAGGAGAGTATGTACTGGGTGCGACATTTCTTGAACGGGGGCAAAGGAGCCCAGGGGCTGGATGAAGGGGAGGCAAGGGAGGGTGGCGATGAGGCCAGGGCACGCATTGCGTGGATGGTGGGCAGAGAGTTCATGTGCTTTATCGGCGTCGTGATACTGGGTGATGGGGAGTAGACGGTGGGATGCTCGAGTGTAGGGCGAACCACTCCTCTGAATGGTGGAATCGACGCATAGAACTTGGTAGGGGAAAAAAGGCTTTTACCCGATCTAACAAGCTCACTAAAGGTGTAGTGTCGCGCTCATTGGTACTATAGAGTAGCTCAGAATATTGCGTGCTTGACTGTCGATTCAAATGGACTTCGACGTTCAAAGTGATTACCCTTCAGCGCCACCAAATGAAGGGTATCGTGTAACAAAAGCAAAACCCACGCCTGTTCACCAATTTTCCTATTCCTATGCCCGCACCTTCCCTCAAACCTCTGTCTCTATCCCCGGATCCCGCTCATGATATTTGAAATGATCCGCCAAATGATCGGCTCCATGCTGCACCTTGGTCTTTAAGTAATTAGCAGTCCTGACGCCCTTCCACTGCATCAAACCTCTGTGTCTTCGATGCAACTGCTCGCTATGCACCTTGTAATCTTTAATCTGATCTATCGGCCCTCCTCCCTTGTGGCCGTCATCCTCCGCGCCTCCTGTGGAGGATTTATCATTCATCTTGAACTTCCGGACGAGACCGTTGGTGCCATGGTGAGGCCCCTCTTCATCCGAATCGCTGGAATCACTGGAGTCGGCTGATTCCTCGTCAGACATGGCGGTGTGCACTTCTTGGTTGTCATTAGCGGTGCTGAGGACTTCAAAAACATCTGATAGATTCGGACTCTTGCTGGTAAGCCTGTGATGGTAAGCACCCAGTCCGCGGTACAATTTTACTGGCACCTCGATTGTGCCCATTTGCTCTCCTAAATTATCGGCGCAATTGGATTGTCCCCGCTTTAGAGTATCCAAGTCGCTCTTCCAGACTGGCAGAGTAACGGTGCGATCTTCTTCGTCGGGAATATCCTTGAGCCATAGCACGGCGAAAGCGGGAGTCTTGTCCAAGCCGAGATTGTTTTTTCGGAACTCGATGACAACGCATGAACAATAGCGTTTACGAACTGCAACACGCACCGGCCGCTCATGCTTGCCTGTCCACTGGCTTCCGTTTCCCGTGTCTGTTTTGGAAGAGTACATCTTACCCCGATTGATTGTCGTACGGACCTTCATGCGCAAACTGCGAAGGTCAGGCGAGATATCTTTTGAAGTAATTGGCCCTGTGACTTCCACAGTGCCGTAGCTATCCCAGCCGAGAAGCTCTTTCGGAGCTTGTAAATTTATGGAACGGAAGACCATGGATATGCGAACCCTACCATAGCCCAGTCCCCCCACCAGTGGATAATTGTCCATCACTTGTGATCGCTCACTAAAGATCTTGCCGAGGGGAAGGGCGACGATCCCAAGGAGAGGATCATTTTCGTGGATTCGAGAATCACGAACCGAGACAATTACATCGGTGGTCCGCCAGTCTCTGATGAAGCGTTCGGTGCCCGCATTGAAAAATGGATTGGGATTCTTAGGTTTTGTGCGCGTCTTGAACACGGTCTGATGATTCAAGATCACAGTACAGTAGCTTGATGGTAAATCGTTGCTCTCTTCGGTATCATCGCCCTCGTCTCCTTTGCACTGGCTTTTGTTAATTTTCTCGAACTCTAGACCTGTAATCTGATGGAGTTGAATTGCCAAAATTCCCGTCGGGTAGTCGCCGAGGGGGCTTGTTGAAATAATTATAGCGTCCTCTGTGGACTTGAGCATCTGAGCCTTTTGCTGGTCTAGCTCGTGAGATTCATCATGAGTCGTGGCTTCCCGGAGTTTGTTCTTGGCATCATTGGACACCTTGTCTTTTAGTCCCTGAAGGGATTTGACGTCTTTCGCGATTGTTTGTCTCTTTAGCTGTTCCTCTTGGATCCTTGTTTTCGAAAAATATCCCACACTCCAATCCAAGGTCCCTGGCATTGCCTCACTCCCTACGCAGTTTTGGGGTCAGCATGTCATCAATGGAATAGGAGCTTGAGTCGCAAGATAGGGTCTAGGAGTGAAGGTCGCCGTTTGCTTCGCTTCGCTTTTGAAACACGACTTGCAACTCGACCTTTGAGACCGAAAGAGAGATTTTACCACGAGGTGTACGCACCTTCTAGAGCGAGGAAGCCATCGCTTCGATCCCACATTTTTCCTTTAGATTGAGGAGAGTGCATCAGTTCCTTGAGATCCAGTTCGATTCTGCCAAGGTCGTCATCCGCTGAGGTACGGTCAGAATCCCAAAGCTGGATCCTTAGACGTTCCTCCGCATTGACCTCCTCCGGAGCCACAAGGACGAAAGCAGTCTCGTCCCAGACCTACACGAATCCGTACTTAGCATTGCTTTTTCAACATGAGTTGTGAGCTTCAAGGCACAATATGGGTACTCACAGGTTCCATGTCGCTCACGATGACTCTCGTACTCCACACAGGCTTTCCAAATTTCGCCCATCCAACAGCAACGTACGCGTCAGACGAAGCTTTTCTCAGAATTCCCAAACCTGGGTCTCCTGCCTTGAAATTCTGCCCTCTTTTAATCCTGACCATCAAAATACCTCGGGTCGTGGTATCTTTCTTGAAATCATCGCCAACGAGCATGTCTTTCAGATCCAGGGTCAAGCTCTTCGGAGCTACGTATTCCGCAAGCGCAGCATCGATTGAGCTTTGCACGAAGGATGAGATGAGCGGTAAATCCATTAGGTTAAGTCCCCTTTTTGTCAACGGCACACATGAAAGGTCTGCTTTGGGCTGCCCGAGGAAGGTCAAAGTGCAGAGTGCGAAGAACGGTGGGTCGGGGCATCTGCCATGGGAGTCAGCAAGGTGCTATCAGCGAGCTTTGAAAGACTCATTTAGCCTACAGTTGGAGACGGAGACGCATCGTACCGACGATGCCACGAAGCTCCACCCAGACAGCTGGACACTGTCAGCACGTTTGATTACTGTTTGGGAAAGTAGCACTGGAACTCTAACTCACGAAACCGAATCCCTCCAGGTAGATAGAAAGCCAGAAACAGATGAGCGTTCTTGGATTTCTCCTTGATGCCTTTGCCGCTACTTGATGCTCTGTACGAGAACCCTACTTCAACATTGACAAAGTCTCCTTCCTCTGCCTCCATGCCTTCAGCGATGTTCTCGTTCTCCCCCTCCTCCTTCTGCTCATCTGCCTTTGACTGCTGATCATTCCCAGATGATCCCTCATGGTTTGGTTTGGTCTCATCGTCGACTTCGCCTTGCCCGGGGACCTTACGGTCGCTTTCATCCTTGTCGTTCTTCACGTTGCCATCTTTAGAGACCGTCTTAGCAGCCGCTCCTGTGGGAAGCCACCGCACTCCTAAGATGCGAATGGCTTCGCTGCCCTGACCCAAGTCCTCGACGCTCACCATGCGCACTAACTTGGGCAAGGACGCTTGCATGACATCTTCAAGAGTATCGGCCAGGCTGGTGAAAAGTTCAGGGTTGATGAGCGGCCAAACACTGGACAGGAGACTGTTGAGCCATTGAGTCGATTCCGGCGTTGGAGAGTTTACAGTTTCCTGTTCTTGCTTTCTTGCGCTATCCCAGACTTCTTCATCCCAGATATCATTGATCCTGTGAATTAGCCAACTTCGTATGCCCCAGATGATGCCGCCACCAACTACCACACCAAAGACCAGCAGTAGTGACGACAATAGTAGAGTATGAAGCCAGGATCTTTGTATGTCAGCCCTACCGCTGATCAAATGGCTTCCAACAAGAAAGACAAGCGCGGTAAGAAGAAGAGAGCCCGTTCCCATTGTAAAAGCAAGACTGTAGACACTGGCTATGTCCTCTTTTGTAGCAGCAAAGCTTGGTGGAGGGAAGAGCTTCTCCATTTGCTGATGAACCCCTTGTTGTTCCTGCCTCTCCTGCTCAAGCTCGGACTTGGTCTTGGAGCCTGCACTGGCACTAGTAGCACTTCGATGATTTGAGCCCGGCGGAGGTTCGTTCTCGCGAACAGTTTGGAGCTCTTTGTTGGTGGTATCGTGAACCATGACCTTGAGATGCGTTACTGGATCCGTCACTTCTCGAGGGGCGTGATCTCTCTTCATGTGTTTCATGTTCTTTCTCTTTTGTCGTGGATCCAACGTATTATCGACTGCCTCCGACGTGTCCTTGAGCGTTGAGGACTCCTCAGACCCGTCTTGGTCTTCATCTTCCCTCGAAATACTATCTCTATGATCATTCTTTGCCTCTGAATCAGGAGGATTTCCGTCAACGTTTCGATTGTAGGAGTTATATGGGTGCTGTTCATTTATCGTTTTGTCATTGACATGGCCATCGAGGTGGAGAAAGCGTTTCGTAGAGTCAAGGAATCCATGATCCTCTCCTGTCTTTGGAGTTTCGTTCTCTATGTTGGATTGGGGTACGGTAGCTTCCGAGTCCTCTTGGCGCTCTTGTTTCCGGTCATGATACCCTGAGATGGTAGGTATAGGGTGTCGCTCGGTGTATGGCGCTTGGTTAGTACGACTGGAAGCATTCTCGTCAAAGTCGTCGTGATTCGACATGTTTGTAAGCCAATGGCATTATTCACGGGAATCAGAGCATCGGGGCTATGGGGGAGGACATGGAGAGGAGAGGAGAGTTTGGAATTCGAATCAATTGAACAAGAGCTTTTTCTCTCTTGATGTTGGAGGAATGAGTAGTGCTATTGCACATGAACTCTCCCCGAACAAGTAGAATGATATAGGGAAGGAGTCGAGAGACGAATATGGTTAGCATTTTCCAAACCTGATTCAGGTTGATACATATTGACAAGTGCAAGATTTTGCCAAGGAACGCGCGAATGACAAAGATCGACGTCTAGGATGTAAAACGTGGGGCAAACAAGGGTCTTCTAAAATAATGGAAGGGTCTTCCAAAACAAGGATCGCCGTCGTGCTTTTATTAAAGCAAGTCCAATACCACCTTCTGGTCGACTCTTCTATCGCCAGCGATGCCAGAAAGCACCTATACCCAAAACCACTACGAGGTCCTCGCTCTCCCATCTAAACCCTCCCCAAGCAAAGACCTCACCGAACAAGACATCCGGCTCGCCTACCGCCGCGCCCTCCTCCTTCACCACCCCGACAAGTCCCGCCCTTCCCTCACCTCACCGCCCACTTCGAAATACACCATAGACGCCATTACCCTCGCCTACAAAACCCTCATCAACCCCAGCACTCGCTCTGACTACGACCGCTTCCTCCTCACATCATCATCATCATCATCATCATCCTCCGCAACAAAAGCCTTATCCCAACACTCACACCCAGGTCTAGAAATCGTGGATCTAGACGACATGGGCTATGATGAGAAAGAGCAGATGTGGTACCGTGGCTGTCGATGCGGAAAAGATGGTGCCTACGTGATTACGGAAGAAGAGTTGGAGTTGAACGCCGAGTACGGGGAGACGGTAACGCCGTGCCAGGGCTGTAGCCTCTGGTTGAGGGTGACTTTTGCAGTGGCCGAGGACGGGTGAGAAGTTTTTGGTCTTGCAAAAGAAAAAGTCATACGTGCAGTCCTCGCCGCTGGATGCTCCCCGCACCTGTGGTTCACGTGGGCAATGGCGAGGCCAAGTAAGTGAGAGTGAGTGAGTGAATGAATGAGTGAGTGGGCGGCTCCCCAGACGAAAATGCTTCCGAGCCTACGGAGTAAACACAAAGACCGTCACACGGCCGGTATGCAAGCGGCTGGCCAGCTGCCTACAGCAGCGTTGGATTCGTGATGTGTCCATGCGGGCAGGCGTGTCGCCGACGGTGGCATGGGGTGGCGAGGGTGGTCTGCTAAGAGGAGACCTGCAAACGCGCGCGCTAAGGGGAGAGAAGGTTCTCATGCAGGTTCGGCGTGAAGGCATGTTTATGCAGGAAGATAGCGGTTATGGTCTGCGGGAGAGTCGCTCCAGGGTAGTGTTATTAATGCATCAGCCCGAGAAGAGTCTTGATGTCCTCGTCGTTGTTGAGGCCAAGCGAGATAAACGTATGGTTCTCTCGGTCCCTAAATTCAGAGTCCATAATTAATCAATCGAATAATACTGTTCGCATGGCGTGTCATCATTGAGAGTATTTCGGTTTGCCAATGCAGCAGTAGCAGAGTCAGTTAACGGTCTGCATTTATATGATAATAAGCCATGCCCAGCAAAGTGACCGGCACAGTGCATGAGACAAGCCGAGAGCGAGCATACACACAGCAAGAAAAGCTCCACCCATCATACACGAAATATAGTTACAGTGAAGAAAATAAAAGTCAGGAAAACCCTTCGGCGACCACCGAGCAAGCTTCGTCTCCTCCGCCGTAACCCGCTAAAGCTTGTGCAAACACCATTCTAAAATACTAACACCCCTGTATGAGTACAGCAACACTTTTGGCAGCTAGCAGAGCCGTCTTCATGCTATGCTTGATCCGCGTCACGCTGGATGGAGCGGACGAATACGTCGCATCGTTATGTCGTCGAGAATATGATACAATTTTGGCCATCATCTAATCCTCCCTCTTCCGCTTCCTGACTGTCTTTGTATTCTCCATCGATGGTGCTGGACTGGCGCTATCTCGGCTAGAGCTACTGCTCGATGAAGAGCTGCTAGAAGCGTTGGCCGCGGCGGCTTGAGCGGCCTCGAAAAGTACGGCACCAAGAGCACCTGTATCGGCATGGTCGATCGGGCTTCCTACCTCCGTTGGGGGCAGTTCGCCATCCTCTAGGACTCCCATCACGATGGCACCGGTTCCATGAGTGCGAGCGTGCTGTGAAAGGTTGTCGCTACGAGAGAATTTCTTGCCGCATTCATTGCACTCGAATGGCTTGTCGTGAGTATGGAGAGAGCGGTAGTGACGCTTGAGATGCTCTTGTCTACGGAAGCGGCGAGAACAGAGATTGCAGACGAATGTCTTTGATGGATCGTCCGTGAGTGATTGTTTGCGACCTCGGCGCGCGACTGGCTGGGCCGAGGTGGCAGCAGTGTCAGAGCTAGATGCAACAGCGTTGCTGTCAGAGGCAGCAGTGCTGTCACGAGCATCAGATGCTTCTTGAGCAGCGGACCCCTGCTCTGCTGATGAGCCCGTGGCGTGAAAATGCGTCTCATGCTTCACGCTGGGCTCAGAGTCAGACAGGTCGGCATCGGTGTCAGTCTTCTTCACTGGCTTCTTGGTCTGACCTCGCTTCTTGGTAGTCTTCATCTTGGCAGATGAGTCTTCGGAGGAGCGCCGGGATTCAGGAGGTGTTGGAAGTCCGGCTGATGCAACTTGATCGACGTTTTCGAACTCCTCGAAACTGTCTTCACTCAGGAACTCCTCGTCGTCGAACGAAATGAGGTCGAGTCGTTGTCTCTTGTTGCCGAGGTAAGTAGTGCTCTCTGAGGGTGAAAATCGGGAAATGTCAGTGACGAACTCGTTCTCAGAGTCGTCAAGATCGGAGAGCGTGTCGAAGCTTGGCAGACCACCGAGAGTTGGAGTGGCTGAAGACTCGAAAGATTTGCTGAAATGGGATTCTTGTTTAATTAGGCTTAGATCACCTCCAAGGATTAATTTGTGTTCCTCATCGTCCCCTGAGCATAAAGTTGGCAGAGGTGGAAAGTCGATCGCAATGTTGCTTGAGTTTTGCGTGTCGACGGATAGATTTCGAGGATCACAGAAATCAAAATCGGTGGCGGAAAGGGTGGTGCTGGATCGCGAAGTTGGTGATGGTGAAGGAGAGAGAGATGGACAGGAGTTGATGGAAAGGAGGTCGGAGGCTTGGCTAGCCGTTACCGATGGCGGGTGGATAAATACTACGGACACAACACTTTCGTTAGAACCACGACAATTCAATTTCGCCCTTAACTTCCTCAAACCACAACGATCTATCAATGATTGTGATCAAGGATAGGAAGCAATTCGATGAACTTTGTGACGTACCAGGTGTCAATGGTGGTGAGTAGCATCGAGTCCAATCCCCGCCAGCGAGGATTTCACTCTGAACATCGCTTTGGCATCCCTCTTTAACGCCCTCGATATTCTTCTCGAGTCCCATGTATGCACCCGTTACTGGAGTTGGCAAAGCCCCACAAGTTGACGGTGGGCTGCTAGAGGCACTTCCAGAGAAAGAAAGAGGTGGTGTTGATGGGTAAACATGGAGATCTGCATTGTTACACTCAGTGTCCACTGAGAGCTGCTGGCCTTCGTACTGGCATAAGAAAGCGGGCTTCTGCTGCATGGGACGAGGAGATGCCATGGCGAGCATAGGCTTCTGAGGCTGGTACATGTGCGGGCCGGACGAGGGCAAGGGAGCGTACATAGGGTATTGACCGTGCATCATCATTTCATGCTGGTAAAGCTGTTGCTGGTAATGGTGCATTACCATACCATCATGCACTGCATTAGGGGGTGGGGTGAAGTGGCCGTGCTGCCGATGGTCCGTATTAGGGTCTGAGCTGTAATAGAAAAAGGACGGTCGGCCCATTGACAGGGCAGGATGCATCGAGTGTGAAGATTCCATAGCTATTGTGTAATTATCTGGCCGCTGTAGTGAACATTGTTAGCACTGCTTCTTCCTTGTCATCTCACGTTTCAGGGATTCCATACTTGCTTTCTCGATGGTTGTCGTATGGTCGAACAGGATCGTTTATTGTCTTCCTTGAGGCAAGAGAGGCAATGTTGCTGAATCCAAGGGGCTGTGAGATTCCGTCTGAAGGAGTGACTGGACAACAGAGTTTGACTATCCAAATGTCTGTCTAATATGTTTATCGATATGTTATTTATCGGCCTTGGTCTGGGATTGAAGTGTTTGCTTGTTGGTGGCAGAAGTGCCAAATGAGTGACAGGGAGAAGATTGAAGTAGGGCACGTAATGAAAGAGCCCGAATTCAAAGATCTCGAAAATCAAAAATTACAAAGAAGTGGTTAGTAAATGAAAAAGAGATGTGTATCGACGAGAGGATAGACGGGATGATAGAAGGGAGACAGAAAAGGAATGTGGAGGGCACTCAGCGGGTAAAGTAGAATAACGACTGACAAGTGTGAAGAAGGCATGGCCTGTTTCTCCACTTAGGCGAAAGAGGACACCAAAATGGAGAAATGATCTAAAAACCCTAGGTTCGAACTTGGCCTAGAGCAGAGACGGATCCCATCGTATGGGGATTTCGGGGGAGGTGTGATGGCGCAGTGCATCCCCTAATAATCCCAGTAGCTCATCTTTTTGTCCTTGCCTCTCCGGTCGCATGCACTAGCCTATGGCCCCAAAGTCTTCCAACCATTTCACTCGTCCATTTTTCCGGTGCCGCTTTTCAGTCATCACAAGTACCAAAAGTGTAAGGTACCAAACTCCCCAGTAACTGTAAAGCCACCACACCACACCAAAACCCCCCAAAAGGCTGACATAACGGTGAGCGTAACGATAACGAAAGACAATAATAAAAATAAGGTAAATAAAAATAATAAGCGTGCGACTACATTGACAAAGGCAAAAGGCTGACGAATGGACTAGGTGTGATTTAGAACCCTGAATTGGCCATAACTTGGTAGCGATTCATTGCTTTTATTATGATTGGGGAAATTGCGAGCGACCAAGAGTCCAAAGGCACCCAAAGACACCCGCAAGGAGCAAACAACAACTCTTCTTAGACACTTCGGGCCTGTACCAGACTACGTTTGTGCATAAACATTCAACTTTCAAGTCCCAAGGCGTCGTCGTTCTGCATAACGACCTGTCACTGACTTGGCACTTTCCTCAGGCACGCAGGATACTTTTGTGCTTTCAGGCAGGGATCGGCACCCTCACTCACCAATGCCGATGAGGGGCACACTGTTCCACCTGCAAGCAAGCGCATACTACCCACATAAAAAAAATGCGAATTTCAGCTGCAATCCTCGATCCCTCATGAATCCACAGGTACATTTTCATAGTGTGACATCTCAAACTTGGTTCAGCGGAGTAAGACAGGATTCCACGCAAAAGGCTGCTGCTTGCTGTTGGATCAGAAAAACTATCTCCGTAGTCCGTACGATGATACGCATCAGCTGAACAAAGGCCCACATCAGCATCTGACTGGACCACACACCCGCTATCGATTATAGCCACTTATCGATAGGATTCCATGCTTGCGAATGGACGGTCTTGCTGCACAGCTCGGCCTCAAATTGGTTGGTCAAAGCATAGCCGCCATGACTGCAGTGTGCTTCAATCGAGCTTCCAGAACTCCTCGATGATCTGCAAGCCTGCAAGGTACCGATTCTTCGAGAGATAGGCGCCAAGTCTTCGTCTTACTGGACCGTCTCGATAGCAGATTGGGGATGTGTCATGTTGGCACCGCTTCGATGCCTTCGAAACCAGCAACCGTGCGGTGCGGGGTCTCAAACATGCGCATCAAGAGCATTGGTGCGGCGCGTATATCTCACGGAAATGTGTCAACAAGGTACATAGCTTAAAGGATCAATGCGTTTGAATATTTAGAGGCTCGGTCCTTCTATGCGTGCCGTGCGCAATTCTGGGTCTCTGAGGATTCCGTTTGTCATGTCAGACTATTATTCTGCGGCGCTCAATAGTAATACGATTACAGTGGTGTGCACAACCGTGTATTACGGTATTCTAATAAATTCTTCACGATCAACACACCACCAAGAAAATACCCGCCACTTCAGAGCGGCGCAGCCAATGGCACGGCATAATGTAGCGACACCATTATGCAGAAGGTATGCATAATTCATCATGGGATACTGCTGCTAATAATAGGACCTGCACTATCGAGTGGCAAGAGAATAATCACCAATGAGGCAAAACGGCCTCGCCGCTCTACGGAGAATCCCAGCCTCTATGCCGTCCAAGTTGGTTCCGTCACGGTGCATTTAAATTTTAATTTATGGCCATGTTATTGGCTCGGCCTTGCTGGGACTCCTAGCCATGCCCTTGCCCTGTTAGTAGAGCTTAGATAGGTAGAAGAACGCCAATCGGAATAGGCTGGGACTATCCACAAGCTAATGCAGGAACGGCGCAGGTACAGTACTTTGTTTTTGCTAATGGAAAACAGTAAAAATAAAAAAAAACACGACCTCTAGGTATATTCCCACGGCGAAAGCGCGATTAAAAAGCTCACTGAATTGCGTCACAAAGGAATGCCGATTACGAGCTTGCAGATTAGGGCAGATTAGAATCGTTTTAACACCCGAATCCTTCCATCTCAAAGTCACCAATCATTTCATTGAATCTATCAAACCCCTCATAAGCTCACTCAGCAGCGGGTGGAGTACCGTTGTCCGAACCGTAAAAAAATTGATCTTCAAGATTTCAGAGTTCTTACCCCTCTTGCTTGGCTCTATCAGCAATCAGCATTCAGCACACGATGCCAATTACAGAGTCCCGTAATCTAGGGTCAACGGGCCGAGCGATTTTTCCCACCAGCCACCCTGAAGCCTGTTGCTCCCATGGAAAATCGCCGAAGGCATGGAATGACGGAAGAAAGTTCGAAGCTTTTTCGAACAGGGTTTGCCCCTAGTCCAGATGTAAGATCAGGATCTGTGGATCTGGGGTAGCTTTCCACCAACCATTCCTGACAGGGAACATTGGTAGACATCTCGATGGCCTCTTGAACGTTGGTCAAAAAGCCTCATCACAATGTGCATCAGCAGCTTCGTTGGAAGAGGCTGAAAGAGAGATAAATTGCTCCTAGGGGTCTCACGCTTTGCTTTCTGCAGCGAGGAGAGAAGCAAATGATATTTGCACCCGTAGTGCCACGTAGCTCCCACTTCCTGTCCGTTAAAAGTCTACCGATGGCCTGGTCTTACTCCGCATCTCACATGGAAGAATCTCACGTGGAGAAGGGCGGGATTGAAGTCTGACCGCAAATGGTTGGGACGGAGGAGGGCCCAAGCGAGTTGCAGAACCATGGAACGCAACTTTTGCGGCTTGGCGGGTGTTTTCAAGATGTTTCGAAAGTCACCGCTGGTCAGAGAAGTCAAGAAGCGAGGTTATTGGGGGTAAAGTTTGGCCCATTGTTATTTGGGAAAGGCAGAATGAAGATAAAATCAAGCCGTCAACCAACACTGGGGGCTATCTTTAGACCCATTCATGATTGAATATATTGTGATGAAAATGCCCTAAGGTCCAAGGGATATTTGGATCTTCAACTTTGATGAGACAGAAATATTGAAACAGCAGTGAGGCTCAAAGACTAACCAACAACAAGCAAATAATCAATAGAGAAAAATTTCGATAGTCGATACGAATTCTCAAACAGAGCATTTGCATTTGGGTTGCTTCGAAGATTTCGTGGCTAGAGTTGCCGTTTCGCTGAGTTCCTCCCGCTCTCTAGGGAGTGGGAACCGGGAAAGGTCACGCCCGTGGCTTTTTTCGATGCTTGTTCCCCCAAAACGGCGGACTCAAGCCCCCAACGGGGTCCAGACTCTGTCAGACCTGCAGAACTGGATGTCATATGGCCAGCCTTCCACTATCACTATCACCTTATCGAAATCTCCGCGCGCGCAACGGAGTAGAGTACATGATTGTTTATTACTCCAGCAGAAAAGAAGAAGAGAAAAGAAAGAGAGGATCGAAAAAGAGAATTTCTCTCCGCGCGGGACCCAATAAAATAATACTAAAACCTAGATTGACTTCCTCATTAATTCAATATTCGAGCCCGCCGACCATCACGAGGCCTTCCGGGATACGAAGTGGGGCTCGAAGGCTGAAACACGGCCAAAAGGCCTCGGACGCAGACCGCTGAGGGGAAAAAAACGCGGCTTGTTGGTGGGTGTACCTGAAGATCACTTTTTCTTTTCCCTCGTCGATCAACCAAGCACAGCGAACCGTTTCCTCCTCTAGGGAGTAAATGGCGCGCAGGAAATACCCAAAGTTCCAACCACGTGTACGTGTTGGTGAGATTCGAGAAAAGTTCTATTTTGGTTTTCTTTTTATTTGGGCCATGCGCTGAGGTTGCATTCCGTGTCTTTAGGTACAGACGTCAACCTGGTTTCGTGTTGATCTGGTGGGTGGGTGGATATGACGATGTCGATGCATGATTTAATTAAGGTAGGTCTTTCGGCATAATGGTGTCGCGTCATGATGGTGTCGCGTATCATGTTGATGATGATAGGAGAATTTTCTTTTTTTTGGGCACGGGATTCAATGGTGTCATCTGGATGGACACTGGTAGTCATCTGGTGTCTGGGCGCGAGTAGGATTATCACTCTAACTTACCTATGTCACCAAGGTTTGATGAGTAATGTTCAGTATCGATCCTGCAGTACAGTCGATTCATACTATGTATGCATGGTAGCGAGAAACACGACTCTGGGCC
Organism: Pseudevernia furfuracea; assembly: GCA_022315425.1. NCBI lineage: Eukaryota > Fungi > Ascomycota > Lecanoromycetes > Lecanorales > Parmeliaceae > Pseudevernia > Pseudevernia furfuracea. The sequence continues at coordinate 1,241,541 of JAIUPT010000042.1, forward strand.
AAAACCCCCCGGGGAGTCAGTCGCTCCGAGGCCTGCATTAATAGTCTTGTGATATGCGTGGTTCGAAGCGTGTGCCCCCTCATTCTCCAACCATTGTAAAATCTATGAGATCATTGATAATGATTACATTTGCGGAACGCCACGTATCAAAATCTGCAGACGTGGAGTCAGAAGGTCGTTTTACAAAGCGTGCCACTCTCTCGGGTAGCTAAATGGATGGCAGTCACATGCAGCCCTTCTTCTTTTCCTCGGACACACACCTACCCCTTCGAACCTCGAGTCGTCCTTCCTTGCGAACGTGACCTTAGCCAACATTTACTTCGTCAGATATGGCCCCAGCATTCAATCAGAACCTCCCACTCCCAACTCCACCACCAACTCCTCATGGCCCCGCTAGCCCTACGCAACTACCTACCGACATCCTCACACTCTTTCTTCGCTGCCTATCCACCCCTCGCGCCTTCAAGCCAAACCGCCTAAGCTTCGACGCCACCCTCGCCCCCCGATAGAGGCAGGTACTCCACAACCTCTCCCTTAGCCCTATGCACAGACCGCTGTTGCTGTTGTTCGTTGTCACCAATTCTGATGACGAGAGCAGCCACGGATCACGATCGTCGGCTTTGCATCTTTGAGGACGAGGAGGGGGAGGGACGGAGATCCAGATTGCGTAGGCTGCGACCTCGTCGGTGGACGTGTCGGTAATTTTGAGGTAGATTTTGGAGGAGTGAGAGGCAGAGTAGGCAAAGGTAGCGAGGTGGGCTTGTGCTAAGTCGTTGGCGTCGTCTAGGACACAAGGGCTCATGATGAGGGGCATCGCTCCTGAGGTTGGTAACCCAGAGGAGAGGAGTAGACGTTGCAGGTTGGCAACTGCAAGTGAGGCTGCATTGGCTGTTAGATATCTTCTTCGAACCGAACGAGTGCAGTACGGAGCGACAAGATTGTGTTGGATCCAATGGTCCAAATGACCTTAGAAGTACCTGGGTAACATGCTCCCAGATCGATGAGGGAAAAGAGCGGCTGTAATTGATTCGCAAGGTGCTGTAAGTCTGTTGGATAGAGCGCTTCCTCTCTTCTCAACCGAACACGCGCCCAACCCATCTTATACTCCCGCACTTGCCTTCTCGATTGGCTGGCTGGTGGCCCATCCTAGGAATGGACCCTGCATGAACCTGTCGTGTGGGGAAATACTCGTAGAGGTTTACTGTGGTATCGCAAAGTGCGGGTTGGAGGTCCAAAGCATCATTGAATAGGGAAGAAATGCGTGAAAGGTATTTATTGCTAGCCTATCTGTAGATGAACCCGAACACCCGCGTAAGACTGGTAAAAGAGGATATGAAATTCATCTCAGGAATTGGTGTGATCTTTGTAGTGGGCATAGATTTCACTTCCATAGGCTCATTGATCGTCTTGATGCCCTCAATAACTGGTCATTCTGTTGGAAATAGGGCAAGTTTGAGTTGCCACCACGTACAACAGCTCTTCCATGTCGCCTCGTTCGTGTGGACATTAGTCTCATGTGTTCCGCTCAGCGTCGACCGGACACTCTCACAGTCACTGGGCAAGCGAAGCACCTTTTTTGTAGGTTCTCGATCCTCCTTTGCAATCTTCGCTAATTCGGCCATCAGACAGGTCACTGTCCTGAAAACTTCCTCAAGATCCACGCGATTATCCTAGAACCATCTTTATGCATACTTGGGACGTGGCAAAGGATGGCACAGTGGAATCAATTCAGTACATCGATCAATGGGGCCAAGTAGAGTACATTGATGACGTGGAAGGCCTCTGCGATCGAGCTGGCTGCCAATGCGTTGGACCGGTGATCAATTGCAACAAGATAGAAAGCCTTTTTTACGAGCCAGTAATAGCAGCCGAATACGCGGAATTATGTTTCCAAACCTGTGAATGTTTAGCCATAGCAGAC